>OX454415.1:31724942-32975302 GCA_949715475.1 Microchrysa polita
AAGTGAATTTAGAAATAACGTGGCTTTCCGTTAATTTAAGCATTGATAATTCGAATTTCTTGATCATCCGAGCTTATTATTCTTTTGCCGTCAATAAATTGAACAAAATGTCCCAGATTTGCAGGGCAAAGTCAATGTGAAATGAGATCCAAAAAAGTCCAAACCAACATGTAAAAAAGGGGTAAGGAAGTATTTTTTACAGTTTTTTGTGTGCATTTCAAGAACACAAAATATTCAGAAAAATGTTCTAAAAACGAAAGAAATTACATAAAATGTCCTTTGCATTGATGTATACCTTAAACCAGGAGTGTCAAAATCAAAACATGACCCCGGCCAAATATCACTGTCGGCAGGTTTAAGCAGGCCGGATACAAATAAAGAAATATGTTTTTTTCCAATTTTAATTATAGAGTATTTCTATTGAAATTTTACAATACCATAACCAGAGTCACTAACGAATTCGGCATTATATCCTTTGCAAATGCCATCTTCAGGCAAATTTAGAAACTTTGGACCAGTGGTTCTCAACTCGCAAATGTCTGCGGACCACTTAGACTGGAAATGAATTGCCGCGGACCACTGTTACGGAAATTGATTAAAAACTTTCGAACACATTTTTATGCCTATTCAGTAAGTAGTGGCCAGGGTTTTGATTTTTGGATTTTACTTGTTTCAGCATTATGCCTTTTTGGGTTGATGCACTTTTCCCAGTGGTAAAGGTTTTTAGGCCTTTGTAATAGTACGACTCGGTACCTTCAAACTAAATGGGCGGATGTTTTGCCGCTTCGGCTACTGGAATCGTGTTTTGTCCACCAACATATTATACATTTATATCGCTCAGAGAAAATTCTTTAAGTGAGTGTTGTTTTCGGTTGGACCGGAGCTGTGAAAACTTCGTAAGAAAGAAGCAGACACTTTACATGCGGTTGCTTCCCAGCACGATTCGCCCGACTTGGTTAGGCCTATACGTAATAAAACACAGCCCATGGCCGCGCCCGAACTGGTGGGCGGATCACGCGGTACGGGCACCCTGGCTACTAACTCGTCCCATTGTACCCTTCCGTTGCGCTTAGGCGCTGTTTTGGCTGCGATTGATGCAGAATTTCGCGAAGCGTAGCACATTCGCAAGAGGAAGTGAGAACGCCTTGCTCTCGTCGATGAAGTAATCGCCAAGATACCTCATCCTTGACATTGAAAAAGCAGGGCAGCTGCATATGAAATGCAATGCTGTTTCTTCCTCACACTGGCCACACAATTTAGAGAACAATGTCACTAGGTCTGTGAGGGTCTTTATGTCCCCGTTCCTGAGATTGAGCAAAAAGAACGCCACGTGTCGCATGGGTGTGGCGATGAAGGCTTTAGTCTGTCGGCAGGAATTTATATGTTCTCCCAGATTCCGGCATGGATCGCAGCCGACACCCTTTTTAGGGTAAGCTTGATTACGGATGATGGTATGTCAAAAGCTGGATCCGGAGCTAGAGCCTTGTCGGTCGAGTTCATCTGCCATCTCGTTCCCAGTGATGTGTGAGTGTCACACCAACTGTAGCCCGTTTAGTCCCCCCAGCCTTAGAAGCGCTCATTGACAATTCCATACCAGTTGGCTTGATATTTCCGAAGAGTCCAGCGACTTTAGTGCAGCTTATGGCTGTCAGAGTAGTTTCGAATGTTATGCGGCCGCGCCAGTTGTACCGCATACATTCGTGGGTTACCACTGTGATGTCGTAAATTTCTGCTTGAAAGATCGATGTGTGGTCCCAAGAGACTGATACAGCTCAATTCTTGGGTGAGCTGAGACGATCCCTGAACCAGCCCTGCCATCCATTGCTGATCCATCAGTGTAGATAATTATGTCATCTCCAACGAAGTCAGAGTGGCCTTCAACGGACCATTTTTCTCTGTCAGTAGGGATTACTTGATATGTCTTATCGAAGACGTATTTTGAAGTTATCCTGTCCGAAGGCATCAACGCCTGAGGGTGCTTTTGAAGTGATTTCATTATTAATGCATGACCATGGAATGATGTTGTCTTCCAGGTGCCCATGCTCAAAAGACGATAAGCCAAGCGTCGACCATTGCCCTCCTCTTCACTTCTACATCAAGTGGTGGTAAGTTTAGGAGGGCCTCCAGTGCCGCGGACGGCGCGGTTTTCATTGCCCCTTAGGCATTCCAGTTTGGATTCCACCAAGGTGCACTTTCCTTCTTTGGTAGGCGCATTGGGCAGCTTTGCTCGTAGGCGTCTACTACCCGATTGGTTAGCAAAAGTGTCGCTTTCTCAGCAACCTGAACAGATTTGATTCGGCGCGGCTTGGTGACGGTAAAGTAGTCTGCAAAATTTCTTTTTAATTGAGTGGTGGTTTTAAGCAAGGTATCTTTCGCAATTGTCAGGGGAACTAGCATTCTGTGTCATTTCAATCGTACAAAGCTCGAAAAGCCCTCAAGAATATTTTGTAATGACATTAAGTATGTAGTTGCCACGGCAACGGCAACAAGGCCAAACACTTTCACTTTCATGCTCTTATAATTAGGTGATTGCTTGTTTTTCTCTTTAGAAAAGACACTATTTTCTCGCTACTCAAAATGTGGTTGAAAATATCAGGAGGTACCCAAAAATTTAATTTAATCAATTTGCAACTCTTAAATTTGTCCGTACATCCGTTCGTCCGTTCGCGATCGATTTCTCTAACCTGGGCTAAGACATCAAGTTTACACAGATAAATTGCTCAACAAAATTTGAATTTTCGATTTACTAACAGAGAATAATTTTATTTTTAGTGACATTATATTGATTGGCGGACCATCTTCGGTCCGCGGAACACCAGTGCTTTAGACAGTTAAAATAACAAATCATCAATATTTCGCTGGTAAACATACTTTGCAAATTAATTTCCGCCAAATTTTAAACAGCTGAGCAGAACATTGTTGCACCGGTCATCCAAGATTCTGGTAATCCAAAACTACGTTGCCAGTAAAAATTGCTAGGCTGACCTAAATGAAGTTCGGATAGAAAGGTGGAAAAAATAGATAAAAATTTGTTTCTGATGTGGGTTGAAAGAAAAGTATGCACCAGTAAAGCTAAAGCTTATAATAATCTAAAGGGCAACAACTAAATGGACTGAACTTATTATATTTGGCCATGTTCGTGCAATCGCACACTGTAACGTTTTACTTCCATCGCGGATAAAACGTTTTTCACAACACTCAGGCGCAAACGCTTGCGGATGCTTAAGCAAAACAAGGTGAACTGTCGTGGAACAAAATATGAGGGCGCTATCATTAGCGGTTACAGATTTACAGTTACCTACATTTGGTTGCAGTTCAATTGGGCCACCCTTTACACCCATGCCCACTTAGGCCATGCAAAATGATGATATACGGTCATCACAATCAAACGGTAAGTACATTTCATATCAGTTACTTTTTTCCTGTTTCGAGCAACGGTAATTGAGTTATGAGTCGTTGAAGTTGACTTTACGGTACCCCCTCTTTTTTTCTAAGCCACTATAGGTACGGATATGAAGCTTTGCACAAATATTTCCTAGTATGAGCACATACATCTAGGGACGCGGGAGCGTCCCGCCTGCCAAAGAAAGATGAAAAAATTGAACAAATGCAAAGTGAGAAGCGACCAAGACTATGTTTACACGACGGAACAAGTACGGGTTTTCGGACCTCTGTAGCTCGGACTCTGGTTGGCCCTGAGTGTTCAAATTTGGTAGGCGTTGTCACTCGCCGTCGCCGTCTTACGAAGTGTAGCAAATTTCATGAAGATACGATGAAAAATACCGGAGTTATAAGAGTTTGAAAATCGAATTTTTTCGAAAATCTTGTTCTCGTTGTTCTTGTTGTTCATTGACAGGGCTACAGCCTTGGAGAGAGCATCTCGGGATCCGCTCTCTTTTCCCATAGATAGAGTATGTCGCGAGGGTGTGCATAGGCTATCATTTGCTCCGATCCGTGCAGTAGAAAAAAAGATACATAAAAAAATGTGAAACTGGATAGAGTTTCTGGCTTGTCTTTTTATATGTTTCAAAGGAAATATTTTGCAAAAGTCGGGAATGGGTTCGAAAAATGCTTGGAATAGAATCGTATAGTATTGTGATTTGGTAGAATCGTTTGGAACAATCTCTTGTATATGTGCTTCAAAGTTTTCAAGGGTAGAACGTCTGGAAGAGTAGGGGCAAGAGGTAAAAGTTCATGTTTTGGTTCGTTTTATATACGAGCACGTATATGTACATTTGATATTAATATAATATTGCATGAGCATATAGTGCGGTGCATACGTTGCGTTCTTTCTTGTAAGTACCACTCGGTTTGATCCTGCTGTGGTGGTGGAACCTGGATGTAAGGACATTCTTGCGTTTGCAGTAACGGGGATCGTGTCTTAACCCTTCGGTAGTCCCAATTTGAAACTTAGAAAGTATGGATGTAATTTATATAACAATAGGGTAACAGATAGGGTTAAAGTTATTGTTAGGTCGCAGTTAGTGTTACTATTATGGTTAAATTTAAGGACAAGACCTGCGTTAAGGTTGAGTTTAAGGTTTAGACCAAGGTTAAGGTAAGGTTAAAGTTGGAGTTATCATTAAGTTTAATGTGATGTATAAAGATATTAAGGCTACCAAGGTTACTAAGGGCTTCCAAGATCACCGAAGTTATCAAGTGTCCTATGGTCATTAGGGTTACCAAGGCGACTAAGGTTATCAAGGGATCTAAGGTTACTATGAGGGTCATTATTATTATTATTCTCAAACAAATTCGGCTGTGAATATCGTCTTAAC
Organism: Microchrysa polita; assembly: GCA_949715475.1. Lineage (NCBI taxonomy): Eukaryota > Metazoa > Arthropoda > Insecta > Diptera > Stratiomyidae > Microchrysa > Microchrysa polita. The sequence continues at coordinate 31,729,721 of OX454415.1, forward strand.
TTCAATAAATTGAACGCATTCAATATCATTTATTGATATGTTATCTACTTTGTAAATTAAAAACTGCAAAAAATATGATATCTCACAAAAACAACTCTGTTGTAAAAGGTTTCCGACAAAGAAAAGTCGTCAGCCGCAAAAAGGATTGATATAAATACAATCCCGCCAAAATACTCGCATCTTGTCTCAAGGATATGCATATCCAAAAGTGATTGAATTAGCTAATAACGTTCACCAAACCTACGCGGTACCCGTCAGAATCTATGAAATAATTTTCGCCGTGGTAGACCACGCTGATTTTGCCAATTCGGGTGGTGTGTGTTGTGTGTAACGCGTACCGCTCCCGCGCTGGTTTGGCGGAAACTAATTTCTTTCAACGCTTATTGGCGGGGAACTTGACGAAGGTGTTATTTGCGGCTATGTTATTTTCTTGATCAGATTTCATTTTAAATCTACCAGCCTTGTAAATAAAATGTGTTTTAGAAACTTTTTTCGCTTTCCTTCGCTTAGGGGACTTTTCCCTTTTTTATACAATAAAGGTCTTTCGTAATTTTCATTAAGATTGGTTTTATCCTGCTATTGCAAAAAATTAGTTTCCGCCAAACAAGCGCGGGAGCGGTACGCGTTACACGCAACACGCACACACCACCCGAATTGGCAAAATCAGCGTGGTCTACCACGGCGAAAATTATTTCATAGATTCTGACGGGTACCGCACCGCGTAGGTTTGGTGAACGCTATTAACTAATTCAAGCACTTTTGGATATGCATATCCTTGAGACAAGATGCGAGTATTTTGGCGGGATTGTATTTATATCAATCCTTTTTGCGGCTGACGACTTTTTCTTTGGCGGAAACCTTTTACAACAGAGTTGTTTTTGTGAGATTATATATACATTAAATACTAAGCATTTTGATATTTGCTAAGAAGAAGTAAATAACAGTAAATTCAATTTGTGCGTGTGTAGCCCCTCGTAGGACTGTAAATCTGAAAAGTTTGATGAAGATGTTTTAAAAGAATATAAGGAGTATCTGTGCCAATTTTCATTCGAATATCTTCTTCCAAACCGGAAATAAAGCAAACCTAATATTTGGTAAGAGCGTTTCACATGGTCAGGCTAGCGACTTTCCACCTGTTTACTAAATATCTTGCTATTGGCTCAACCGATCGATATGAAATTTGGTAGAAATGCATAAAATGAAAATTCTATTGGTTACAAATACTTTTAAAGTTTGTAGGCCCAAGTCAACAACTTTTTCAATACTAAGAGAAAAGGCTTGTGTGGGTACTCATATCAACGGACTGAACGAAGTCATTTCATATAAGTTCCTTTTTCTTGATTCGGAGAATCGTTAAAGGATTTACAGCTAACAAATTCATTTTAAATGTGTAGCCAACCTTATACGTTTGCCTGAGTTTCTTTTCGTTTAGAATTAATCAGAAATTTATAAGAAAATGTTGCCGGAAAGTTTTCGTCTTGGCCATCGTTGAAATATGTTCCGTCCAAATTTTACTTGCTCGCTTCTAATTTTTTCTTTGGCGGGCGGGATTTTCCCATGTAAGTATGTACTTAACCCTTCTCATTAATTTAACTTTCAGCCCTAAAAATGTTGTGTTGAAAACAATCCGAAAGACGAACTAGCGAAAATAATTTGGCCGTCCTCTAAAACCTATTGTGCCTGCGATGATTTTTGTTCTCAAATTTAATGACTTAAACTATTTTGACATGATACTATCCCTGCTGCCGGGATATAATGAATGAATGGTGTGAATCTTGATTCAAATTAAAATAAAATGGAAACGGTCGGCGTCAGATCACTGCCACGACAGCTAATTGTAGTGCGTTAATTCCATAATCAAGTTGCCCCCTCATTTTATTGCAAGGGTATAAAAATATTTAGGATAAAAAAAGATATTAGTTTTACTTCTTCAGGTGTCAAATTACATATCCGATTCGGACAATTTTATATCTTGTAATATAAAATCTTTCCATGATCCTGAATACTCCCTCTTTTGTAATACGATAGATATTCTCCTTCAAAAAAACGTAATTTCCAATATATTTCACGAAAATAAAAGAAACGACAAATGTCGGTGTGTCTGCCAAGTCAACATTTTTTGTAATTGTAACGAACCTTATAAAATTATCTTAAGTTTGATTGAAATTTTGACATTTGATATGTGTAATTCAATTGTGTCGTTCTTCGTCCTGGCTCCAATGTATTGAGAATTTTAGCAAAAAACGTGTCGGACACGTACATAGCACTTCTTCACAGTGGTATGTGTTCAACACAGCGACACGCTCTACACCATATACACACAATTCCCATCTCTCGCCTGTCAGATCGGAAAAATTGTCTGAAAAATTTATTTTAATCCCCGACAGGACAAAGAAATGAAATAAGGACCGTTCTCTTATATTTTTCTATCACGTTCGAAGGTCAAAGAGTAGGGTGTGGTATACTTTTGGATATACGAGTATATTCTCTAGTTCTATGGCTTTTTCTCCCGGTAAATCGGGCAATCATAATATTTTTGAGAGCGCTTGCCCAAAACTGATCATTCCTTTTTATTTATCCTTGCATTTAATTTTTTTATTTTATTATCATTTTTCGTGCTCCTCTTCTTCTCAGCCACTTGTCAAATTTACCCTTCTTCAATTCGCCATTTACCGACTTTTTTGGTTTTTTGCCCGTCGTCGTCGTCAACACTCTCTTGCCATGGTTGTTATCCTGTTTCCTTCAGTATGCGCACGAAGGGCAAAATTTATTGGCAACGAACGAAATTGAACTTCTTGAACTTTTATACGAGAAAAATATACAACATCGACATTGAGCTTAGCGTACCGAAGGGAAAAGCTCGCTATAGTCGTTGGATGGCAACAAAAAGGATACGAGTTTTCGAAAGAAAAATCGTCGGCGGAAAGAGGTTTTTATATGATATTTAAGTAGAGTCGGGTATGCTGAAGTGTACACGCCGCACTTTGTAACTTGACACCAATCTAAATTGTTCAAATGTGCCTCTCATTTTTCTCCGGGAAGTTCTTTTTTTTTTACTAGACAGTGAGCGGGAAATATTTAGGGCCGAACGTTTCTTGTCTTATGCATTTCCATTAACGTATTTAGGGAGTGTAATAGATTATGATGAAAATGTTAAGTGGAAAACATTTTTTTTTGTCGAGGGTTTTAATAATTTATTTTGTCCTTTTGCTTATTTTCTCGGTTTTGGTGAGATTTGAGTTCAAGGATTGTGTCAGGTGTTTTTTTTTGTTTCTTTAAACGAGCGGAAAAGTAATGAAGTTTATTATTGTTCTATGAATTTATAATTAATTTATCTCTGGTTCCTGTTACCCCCCTTTGGGGCATAATTAATAATTGAATTATAACAAAATAAATTGATTTTTTTTTTGTACTAGGATTCGGTAAAATTAGAAAATTCATTATTATCAAAAAATCATTCGAAAACATTTTAAGGTGGATGCAATCGACATAAAAAATCAAATACTTTACAATTCGTAATTTTTTCCGCTTCAATGACCTCCTTTTATAACATCTAAACAAACACAATATAATTACACAACCACTTAAGAAAATATTTACAGTAGCACCCACCCCATACCAATTGGGCGCCGAGTCCTCTCAAGTGTAAAATTAACTAAACACTACTAAACATAAAACCACTTGACAAGAGCCCTGCACAAACCCTACACTCCACAAAAATGCGGTTACATAACAATTCCTTGTTCTCGAACCGCATATACAACAAAGGAAAAAACAAAGCCTAATCCGTGAATAATGACAAATTGCATTGATACATTGTTCAACCCTCTTGTATGCCGCTCTGCCGAATCGCCAAAGAAAAAGGGGTTGAGGTTGAGGTCGTTCCGCATCATTTTCGGAACAGATGTATCAATCCATGATTACCCTTTTTTCTCTCTCCTTACCGGGCTGTTATAGTGCACTACTGCTTTCGCTGGCGGCTATTGGAAAATGTATTTCGGTTGGATCAGATCGGGTAATTATTAACCCTTGTAACTATTAAGTTGGGTAATGGTCGAATATTTTTTTCGTTTCGATTTTTCGGCAAAACTATTACCACAACGTGTTATTAGCGCGATGAAATTTATTTGGCCTGCATGCCTGGGTATCCTTGGTATATCTGGGAGGAATTGGATGAGTTGGTTCGAGGCTCCCCATAGACTTGAATGCGAATGGTGCTGCATTCATCGATATTGACTTTCTCGATAATGCCGGCGGCTTATCCTCTTAATTCACTTTCATATGTTGTTGAAGTTTGGCAGTTGTGCTGGGGTTGTGATATGGACGAAATATGTTGAAATGCAGTAATGTCTGGTAGGAATAGCATGAAATACATATTGGTAATCTGTTTTGAAATGAAGGGATCGAAAAAGCAGGTTATTAATGCGATAATGTTTACTTTTATGTGGTTTCAAACGTCTGGAGTTCTTTTGGGCTTATCTATGTTTACACCCACGGCTTTTTTTTTCATGCAGGATACCCAATTGGATTTGGGGATTTTTTTTTATGCATTGAATGATTTAAAATTGTCGGTTATATTTTATTTTGTATTTTTAAATATTGAATATGAACAATGCTTTTTGCGATTAAATAAGAAAATCATTAGATTGTCGTTCATGCTTAAAAATATTCCTATTAAAATAAGAGTTTATTACAAATAAATAAATAATTTAAATCAAAAAATTATGACATGAAACAAAATTATTATTATTTTATTATTTAACTTTCAGGTTTGGTTCCAAAACCGACGAGCCAAATGGCGGAAAGCCGAACGTCTGAAGGAAGAACAGCGAAAACGTGATAATGGTGGCGATAGCTCAGTAGTCGTGGAAAAGGTAGGACTGTACTCAATTGTGCTGAGTTTACAATTCCTAATTTTTTCTTGTTTATTCTAGACCGAAGATAGTTGCGACTCATCACCGGATATAACCGGCGAGATTGACGACGACGTTCAAAGTACAAGTGGTCCACCGACAAGTCCCCGAGTCGACTCGGACAATGAACGGCCTTTGTCATCAACTCAACTTACCCAATCCGTTTCACAATCAGGATCAATTAGTGCCGGTTCGCCATCACCGGATGTTCGAACTTCACGAAACTCGGCGAATAGTCCAACAACTTCGACGAACGCTGATTCACCAATTGAGGTTGGTGGTCCGTTGCAGTTGACGTGTACACGGGCGCCAACATTGACGACACCGTCGTTTGGAAATCATATTTTTGCCAGTTTTAGTGAAAGGTAAGTGGAAATTCGATGAACATTTTCTTTTACATTAATGAATATTTCACGCAAAAAGGGGTATGAATAGAATCCTTTTTTTCGGTCCAAATGACCATGCTTATGTTGACTCTGTCACATCGATTATACGAGAATTTCCCGAAGAAAATGAAATATCAATGATTTTTTTAGCAGGGACAAAAAAAATATTTTTGTTACCCTGTAGTATTTCTGCGACCCCATTTGACGAGTTTTTTCCCCGAGAAAATTGGAGTGCCCTTCTGGGGAACCCATGTCCCATAATTTACTTTTCTTTAGGGTCCAATTTCTTGCCTAGTGCGGGTAAAAGTGAAATTGTTTATGGTCTGTTAAGCATAGTCGTCACTGGAGTATTACGGCAACTCTTCAAGGACTACCGTATGTATACGACAAATCAAAATCTGACTCTGCGCGTTTGAATTATCACACGGCCATTCAAGAATTATTCAATTTCACACAAAAGAACGAACAAAAGTTGCAAAATTGTCACTTTGAATTCGACAAGCCGGTTGTCAAAGCGGTTGGTTGAGTTATCAATTATCATATTGAATATCAAAACGAGACGCACACCCAAATGACCATCAGTTTTGATGCAATGACAACAGCCATTTGGTTGTACGTGACACCATTTGCCGATCAATCTAGATGGACCTTTAAAATAACATATGGTAATGCTTACTTTTCAGTCAATTTAGCGACGAATTTAATAATCCCCCTAAACTGAAATGTATCCAATTATTTTTTGCAGAGCTTGTTTTGTAATCTGGACTTTCAAAAAAAATTTCGCGCCCCTTCTCCTCTTAAAAAGACAACCGCTAAGCGCGATTTTTCATATAACGAACATTTATCGTAAAAAACTCAAATTTCAAGAATTATCTTGAAACAAATTGTATCCAGTAAATTATCGCAGGGTTGCTTAAGATATCTGCACTTTGAAACAAATTTGTCGCGCCCCTCTTACCTGAATGATATTTCATTCAATGGGTGGTTTCACATTGCAAGACGAAACCGGACGGCTAATAAACAGACGGCGAGAGCTTTTGTAGTGGCCAGCAGACAAGCATTGTGCATTTCACATTGTAAAAACACGTCTTACGAAAGAAAAAAAAATCGTGACACGATTGTTTTTCTTTCGTTAGAATCGTACGATCGATTCGTAAAAATTGTACGACCGATAAGACGATTGCATCTACGGATAGGTCAGGCGTTCTGTGACGACAATTAGCGCGTGTTTTACTTGCATTTTAATCTTGTCGACCAGGCACGTAGCCAGGGGGAGGTCCAGGGGGTTCGGACCCCTCCCGAAATTTTTGCAGAAAAAATCGGAGTCAGCGTTTTGATAACATAATTTTGAAAAAGATTGTCGTCTTCTTAGCTCCGCTATTTTTTCAGACATTACTCATTCACCTAAATAGCAGTCGATTTCAGAGCTTCAATATTCAATATTTTCAAATTGTAAGCTTAGTTGAAAGTGCCGCTAGCAGTGATGCGGCTGAACACTACTAATTATGTGTAGAAAATTACTATTCGCATTCGGTACAGAATTGTCGTTATTATTTATCCTAATTTGCCTAAGAGTTTGGTGTTGTGAACTCTCCGCTGCTGATGTCCTAAATGTTGCTAAGAAATAATTTCAGAACGCGATGAACAATAGTTTAGCCTGAGCATTGCTAGAAAATCCAGAATGCAACATAGTCGAGATTTCCAGCTTACACCTATGGCTAAATTAATATATGTATTAGTCATTTGAAAATGTGCATGGGATAGGGTGGCCAGACATCTCTCTTTAGGTGGATATGACCTGCTTTTACTCTCTGTGCTCCCCATTCCAGCCCAAATGCCACGAACCAGTGGCGGCTCGTGACCTCTGAAGCTGGGGGTTCACATTGAGACAATTAAAAAGACTCATTTTTTCGATTTGAAACACATTTTTAATTAATAATTAACAAAAATAACATAAACATTAATTCAACATGGAGACAAAATATACATGCAAGATGAAGCAAATCAATATTTACATAAATGTCTTATAAATAAAATCCAATCTTCTATTTTTTCGGGAAGCGAAGAGGTCAATTACTTTTTCATTGAAATTTGTGATCTGCCGAACCATATCCTTTTCAATTGATAGCATACCCAGGGCACTTAATCTACTTTCGGTCATTGTGCTCCTCAAAAAGGTTTTAATCCTTTTCAGTGTTGAGAAGCAACGCTCAGCTTCAGCTGTAGTTACTGGTATTGTTGATATTATGCTCAGTAATTTAAACGTTTCAGTGAAAGACATGGTCAAATTATTTTGTAAAATAAACTGCAATAAATTAGTTGTCCCATCTATGTTTCGGAAATCATTTCGTTTATAAAGGACCTCCAATTCTGTTTTGAGTCGAGCTTTTTCTATAAAAGGATACGCCTCGATGGTTTGAGTCAGTAGCTTTGTTGGAAATTTTTCATTAAATTCGGCGAAGTTTTTAGAGTGAAAAAGTGAAATGAAGGAATAATGCCCGACAAAAGAAAATCTTTGTTTAATATGACTCATAATTACATCACAAATTTCCTTCGCCGAAACTATTCGATTCAAATAGGTGTTATCCACACCTCTTTTCGGAATAACCGGATGTATTTCTTGGACCTCCATTTGAATGTTGTCGATGTTGTCTCTTTCATTTTGGATGGCCCTCAAAAAAAGCTCTACTTGCGTTTTAACTTTTGCTGCGTCCGTGTCTCGTTGCTGCAACTGGTTGTACAAAATATCCACATGCGGCATAATTCGGTGAAAAACGGATAACCAGAATATAAATCGTGAGTCATCAAGCATCCTGCGAATTCCACCCGCCTGATTAATTGCCGTTGACTGCTGCGAAGTGGACTCGATTTTTTTCATGCATTCAATTAGTTTGACTCTATTCTCGAAGACAGTATTTACGATTCGGCTCTTAAAGTTCCATCTAGTTGATGACGAGTGAGGAATTCTTTTTTGAACAATATCGTCTAAAACCGCAATTCTTTGTGGGGAATTGTTAAAAAAGTTGGCAATATCAGTCAAATTTGCAAAAAAAATTCGTACGTGTTGGTTCGTACTAGCACACTGCGCAACAACTAAATTAAGCTGATGGGCATAACAGTGAAGATAGTGAGCGTATTTGTAATTGTCCTGGATAATTTTTTGAACACCTCTATGCTGACCACTCATTACATTTGCACCATCATAGCTTTGTGATATTAATTTATTTCGATTAACATCAATATCGCTAAGGACATTCTGAATGCTGTTAGCAATTGCGGGGGCATCGTGTCCTGGTGGTTCCACAAATTTCCAAAACCTTTCGACAGGTTGTCCGTTGGGTAATAGATACCGGAGAACAATAACAAGCTGAAATTTTGATGAAACGTCAGTTGTTTCATCAGCAATTACTGAAACAAAACTTGCTGCCGCTATTTCCTTTTTTATTTCTTCCTGGCATACACTGTTGATGCAGTCCAGTAGATCATTTTGCAATTCTTTTGATGTGCCCTTAAAAACAGTGGAATGCTTTAGATGTTCTTTCAGTGCAGCATCGAGTTCCGACGAAAAATTAATCAAACCTTTAAAAATTCCGGGGTTTGAGGACTCTGCAGTTTCGTTGTGACCACGAAGAGCTAACTCAAAAGCTCCACAAAAAACCACGCAATCAACAATTCGCGACAAAATGTATCTATTTTTCGTTATTTGTTCATTATGTTTTTTTACATTTAAGCGGTATGCATTATCTAACTGCTGACGGATGTCGACCTTCCCTAAGATGGTCAACTCCAACACCGAATTCAAATGCGATTGCGACATCTCATGTTTTTTAATTTTTTGGGACAATGTGCCAAATCAGATACGCCGAATTTAACCCAACTCGAATCTCCATTATTTCCTGCGAATAATAAACAAGGAAAGCAAAAGAATCGATTTGAATCGTTGCAGCCACAAATCCAATTTGCTTTGTCATAAACGTCTCTTTTGAATTCTCCTTTATATTCCCTGGATTTCGATTTAGTAACTTGTTTTATTTCTAAATCAGGAGTCGGCCTTCCATTTTCTTTAATTCGTATTTTCTCTTCCAGAGACAAGGTGGAAAATAATTGATTTTTTAAGTCGCCAACTTTTGTCATGGTTCTGTAAACGGGATTAGCATGAATGAGTAAATTTTTCCTAAATTCTTAATGTCCAACACTTACGATTATAAATCTAACTTCAAATTTAGAAAATTGATTTTAGAACAATGTAGAATATGTACTTATTATACGAGTACTACTAGACGAACAATGAACGCAATCTCAATAGATCTCCGGAAAAACAATATTCATGCGAACCAAATAACATTCACATTTGCTTCTGCGTGCTACTTATTGTACCTATGAGCACGACTTGTGTGTGCTCCAACGGCAGCTATTGCATTCGACTGATAACGAACTGTGTTCATAGTGGCTGCGTGTACCATGCGAATATCTTCTAATAGCACGTGCGATTGGAATATAAGCAGCATATGATATTATATTGGAAATTTTGCGCACTTTCAGACAGGATTGATATGTGCATGTATAATGCAAAATCGGATTTATTCACTTAATATTAATATGAATAATGTAATTTGAATATTTTTTAACTTTAGAGTCTTCGAGTCATTCGAAAGATTTTGATAGGGGGTTCACGTGCTCATGTGCTCCTAAGGAGCAGCCGCCACTGCCACGAACATAAGTTCGAATCCCAGATTTCTTCCCACGATTCCTTAATAAAAAAAACAACCGCAGATAGAAAAACATCCAATGTAGCCTCGCCACATTCCGAATTCAGTAAGCTTAAACTATATAAGTTTGACGGTGGTGTATTATGGATGCTCTTGGAAAGCATCAAGGCTTTAAATGCGAGCCAAATACAACTTTATACCAGATTGGTGTCAGGGAAACTCGGCATTTAAATCATGCTGATGACCAACATTGTGAAACATGCAGCCACAATCAATAATTTGCCCTATTATTAGTTGGAGACAGTGGCGCAACAACAGGAGGGGTAGACCGAGAAATTGTGAAAGGAAAATATGAAAATAAGAACTACACAAGTTTGAGTTTTTAATTTAGAATACAAAATCACACTGTTCATTTCGAAAACACAGAACATAATTTAAATTTAAAGGTTAAAATCGTTTTCATCAAATTTATAGAAAACAAAAAATAGTACGGGGGACAATATTTGGACTCCTCCCGAAAAAAAATCCTGGCTACGTCCCTGTTGTCGACTCGTCAGTTCATTGTACAATAACTTTGGAGCGTGCATGGCAACGTTTATACATACTTGCTGTGTGATTATTGTTCACTCGACCGTGTTTTGATCTGATAGTGTGAAATGAACGTACGTTTGGTTCTTGTCGTGCAAGTTTTCTTACAATCGGAAACGGCCCAATGGGTGAATTCAGATTGTAAGACGAAACCGGACGGGTAAACTTCCAAGACAAGAATCATCGTTCTTACAATCTGAAATGCAGAATGCTTGTCTGTTGGCCACTACAAAAGCTCTCGCCGTCCGTTTGTTTGTGCTAATAAACGGACGGCGAGAGCTTTTGTAGTGGCCAGCGGACAAGCTTTCTGCATTTCAGATTGTAAGAACGATGGTTCTTGTCTTGCAAGTTTACCCGTCCGGTTTCGTCTTACAATCTGAATTCACCCAATAGATTCAATTCAAGATTCAAATAGATTCAGTTATCCTCTTGTCAACACTGTGAACATACAAATTTTCCTTGATGCAGCAGTCACTTCTCCTACACGTTTTAAACACTCAACGAATTGGATCACATTTAGGCCAGTCAATAAACCGAAATATAAGGCGTTAGGTCGCAAAAAATAGCTCGGCTCTGGTTTTTTGGGATATTGCTAGGATAGATACCAGTAGTGTACCACCAAGTTTGTAACTTCGAAAAGTCCGAAATTGTAATTTTAGTCATCTTCCGAGCTTAATATCGGCTTAAATGCGTGCTCTACGAGGAATGTAATGTGTCACGAAGTTACAGATCAGTTACTTAGCTTAATTTTAATCATGGGAAGCCTGTAGGATCAGTAGTTCCCTACAAATCAGAAAAAAAAAAAAAATTTCATCGAATGAAGTCTGACAAAATACGAAACTTTTGTAAACGCTAAGAAAAACATAATTGGAAATCCAATTGTATTAAAAATGAAATTTAGTAGAATTAAATAGTGAAGTATAAATTTATGAAATTATATCAAAATTATTTTGGTACCCGTCACATTTGAGTGAAATTCAGCTTCTCTTGTGTTAATACGACTCTATGACGTGTTCCGATTCCAGCTGTTCCTGGATGCGTTGAGGGTAATCCAGGAACACAGTTGGATGTACATATTTTGGTTAAGATTCAACAAGAAAAAAATGTTTTTCTTACAAGAACCTAATATTTAGAGAATGGTTTGTATGACAGCCCTATGACATAATGTTCCGATTCCATCCATTCCTAGATATGTTTTGAGGCTTTAGTATAGGAACACTTCTGGTGAGGTTAAGATTGGTTCATAAAGAAAAACGTTTTTCTTAGAAGGACCTTATTTCCAGGGGTTGGTTTGTATGACATGCCTATGACGTCGTGTTCCGAATTCATCCATTCCTAGATATTTTTTGAGGCTTAACCAGGAACACACTGAAGTTTGGTTAATATTGGTACATAAAGAAAAAAGTTTTTCAGAAGAATCTAATATTCAGGGGCAGCCCTATGACCCCATGGTCCGATTCCATTCGTTCCGACATATATACAGCTAGGTAACTGGTTTATAACTTCGTGTCACATGACTTTCTCCGTAGAATGCGCAATTAAGCCAATATTTAGCTCGGAGGCTCGCTAAAACTATATTTTCGAACTTTTTTTTTTTTTACAAAAAACAAGGTTTAAAGTGCTGTATCATGGGATCTTTTGCATCTACAAGGCTGGAGGTGGACTCAAATTAAAGAAGGTTTTGTGAGCTTCAAAAATCTAGTAGACGACTTTCTTGTAAGAAGCACCTTTTGGAAATTACAAACTAAAATATGAAGAAAGTCCGAAAATGTTTTGGTTTTTTGAGTGTCACGGGGTTAGCACAGGTTTTTCGAAGTTGGAATCTTGGTGATAGACTTCTGGTATCTACCCTAACAATATCTCAAAAAATCAGAACCGAGCAATTTTTTGCGACCTAAAATCATTAAATGACTTGCCTAATTGGGTCAAATTTACGCAAGAACCTACAAGAGAGGCATTCATTCCAGCTTGAGACTTTATATCTCTTTAGTATTTTTGGTCACCCAGAAAAAAAAACTCATATTCAAGAAGCTTGGGGCCCGCTTTCCTTGCAATTTATTGATTTCTCTCTTGGTTGTTTTATTGTAAGATTAAGCGAATTGTAAAGTTGTGTCCGAGTTTCGGAAATGCGTTTTAATCATACAAAAGCATGTAATATCGTTCTTAAGCGACATTCGTTTTCTTGCGGAAAGTATCTTGAAAAATTTTAGGAAACATGTTTGTACTTATACCACCTCAAAATATGTTTACTTAAAAACGTTTGCAGTATATCTAAAAAATGATATAAATGCTTTAATAGTTCAAAAATGAAGAATCACTCTACCGAAAAAAGGCTTTTTCTAAAAAAATAAAAATGTTTTATTAGTAGGCCTATTCGGTATCGGCCTATTCGGTATAGAATATACGCATATTGAATAGTAGGTGCAGACAGAAGGGTCAACAACATTTTTCTTAGATGAGTGAAGAAAACTTTCGGATTTCTGATAAAAAAATTGTGTTATTTACTTTCAAATAAGCAGGAACCTTCTTTTAACATCAAAAACTAATTTTAAGCTTCAAGTCAAATTTCACACAATCGCAGATTAATTAAAGCCAGATTTAATTTAATTTTACCATACAAATTTCTTCTGTTCTTCTTCCTTGCAAATCCTAAAGGTACGTATATATAAATTTCTGAATGTTGGTAAAATCCTTTACGTTAAAATGGGAATACTTTTATTTGTCCCTCCAATTTACACAAATCTAACGAAATACTAACCACAACCAGTGCAACTGCAATAGACAGCAATAGCATTACATAGTGGTATAGTACAAACAAATTGTATGAGGATGTTACAGGGTGTCCGCGGCGCACTCCCGAATATGAAACTGTTTTGATGACATATGACATCATTGGCGGGGAGTTGGTTAATTGGATCCATTTTATTTTAGATTCTCAAATTCATCAAAAACGAAAGATTGTCCAACTCCAACAGCTCAGCGAACTCGATAATCTTGTGAAATTGTCAGATGAATTTATTGGGATACCTACATAATCCCGAAAAACAAAATCACGCCCGTTCATAATCCCGCTTTTTCCAAAAAATCCCGCTTTACGTTATCCCGTCATTACAAAATCCCGCCATTTCAAAATCCCGCCATATCAAAATCCCGCCACCTCAAAATCCCGCCACTCCAAAACCCCGCCATTTCAATATCCCGCTATTAAATAATAAGAAAATCCCGTCAAAATACCGCAAAATTTTTTTTTTGTTAACAAAAAAAATATAGATATGCGTTCGACTTATAAATTATTTACATTAGCTTATGCGCCAAGTTTCTAAAAAAATCCGTTTTTTCATAGTTCTCTTTAGTTGAATCTCACTGCTGGCTACGTCTAAAGGTATTTTTCCCATGAATATAATTAATTACAAACCAATCTGCTATTTTTTTGGCATCTGCATCCTCCAAACTTCGTGTCAATTCGGAAAAATATATAGATATTTTCACTAATATTAAAACTAAATCTCACCGCCTCACTGATAGAATATACTAACTAGCTTTCTAACTAGAGAATACTAACTAGCTTTTACTTTCCAATCTGTATAGCAGTATCAATATTTTAACGGCAAATGTGATGTAGTAAGAAGGTAAGTATTCTTTTCTGCCCCGCTTTTCAATATCCCGTCACAAAAGGTAAGTATTCTTTCATAAATCGCGCGCGCGATTTTTGAAAGAATACTTACCTTTTGTGACGGGATATTGAAAAGCGGGATATTAAAAAGCGGGATTTTGAATAAGCGGGTTATTGAAATGGCGGGATTTTGGATTGGCGGGATTTTGATTAGATGGAACTCTAATTGAGCGGGATTTTTAATTGGCGGGATTTTGAAATGGCGGGATATTGAATGTCGGGATTTAAAAAAAAAACGGGAATATGATGGGCGGGATATCGTACCCAACCCGAATTTATTATCTATTTCTATCTTTTGAAATTTTTTTTTGGATGTCTTGCGGTAGAAAAATGAGAAATGTAGTTATTCCTCAACTCTCCTAGACTGAAATTTTCACTGAATTATCCATTTCATTCTAAATTATGTCTTACGACTTTTTAAGCTAATTTTGATTATATTTTTAAGTCATCTATAGTAAAGCCATAAACTGGCTGGAACTTCTCTGACAGCTCAGCAGCTTTGTATTTCGGTACTTCCAAGTTATGTTACTGGGCTACCGGCTACATCAGTATTTCATTAATATTTTTAAAGTTGTTTCGTTATTCTTTTCATATTCGCCACCAATCTCTATAATACGGGTACTATACTACAATTTCCAAGCATAATATCAAGTTACTATGTACATTCTAAAATTGAAATGTCTTATGTATGGTATGACTAATTGAACGAATTCACTTAAAATGGCGTTCTAATTAAATCCCATCTCGATTGAAATTAATTAATTTAAACAACATCGTTGTGTTCGTTGTACCAAACCAAGATACATTCTGTTCCCGAGATATTTTCTGGCTAAGACTTTTCGCGTGCCTCTCTACAGTGTTTCGAACCCAACCAACAATCAAGAGTTCAACATCAATTTCTTACTCATATTAAAACCCCTTTTCAAAACTCCATCCCATATGATTCCATATCAAATTATATCTACAATTTGAAAATATTGTATCTCAAGTGCTTTCATATTCTTATGTGTAGCTAATATGTTAAGTTGACATAATTGACACGCAACATAATATGCGGGCTTTGACATCCTGAAGGAGACTCTAGTGAATCTGTTGTGAAATGAAAGTCAATCATTCCCAACGAATGAGTCGAAGCAGCTCAACCCTTTTACCCTTCTTCTTATCGGCAAAAGTCGCGGTGTTACGGCACCGGCATGTATAGTGTCGCGTCGCACGCTTTCTGTCATGTGATTTTCGTACAGTTAATACATAATCCAACATTTCACTTTTGATGTAATTAAACACGCGTTTATTTACACATACACAGTGTTGTCATTTAAGCGTTAATTTTTAATTGAGTATGATTAATTAATTTTTGATAGCGCTAATTTCATATTAGACATGAAGAGTGAGAATGATGAAGGTTCGAAAATTGTGTTTGTACTCTCTGGAAGCTAAACAGAAGATGATGTGTTGTCTTTCAATCTGAATAATGATGATGAATGAAGGAAAAGGATTTTCAAACAACTGTATTTTCTTCATATGAATGGTGGTATTGCGGTGACAATCACTTTTTGTTTGTATCATCTAACACAAAATTTTACAATACATAGGCTACTACAAAAGTTTTTAGATTAGGCATGTTCTAGTACGTTTTCGTCAAATATGTTATTTTCATCAGAGAGTTTGACATTTTTTAGCATATGCCTGCTCAGAACACTTTGATGACAAGTGATACTCGTGTAAGTTACAGTTAGTTATAAAAGTCAATTAAGCAAAAAAATGGAATTACCACGTGAAAATTTTCGTGCAATGATTTTTTACGATTTTCAAGCTAGATTATCACAACAACAGTGTATCGATCGGCTTCATTTTCCATTTAAGGATGAATCAATTCCGACAATCTTTAACTGATTTAACGGGTTCAAATGTGGGCGTAATTCACTCAAGGACGAGTTTCGTGAAAGTCGTCCATTAACTGCCATTGTGCCGGAAAACGTGGATGCCGTGCGAGAAATGATTACCCAAGACCGGCATGTGACCAGCGCCCACTCTAGCACTTACGCCACCCCTCAGGTCTCACGTCCTAAGTATGTTGTTGTTGTCGAACCAATTCATAAAACTTATTTCTCTTGAATTGAGTGGTTTTAGAAGCCTTTGGTCGTTATACCAGCAAGTAACTCCGAAACGATTACATCGTGTTATCGGCTGCCGTAGGTGCATTTTTATAACGACAACTCAAGAATTCATGGTCACAGTGGGACTCGAACCAACGCTACAGTGGTTCAGAGATTGAAATTTCTACCCACTGTGCTACTGACGGCCAAATTGTGCAGATATAGTAGAAACCTGTTCATTCAGACTCTTAAGCGCAATTAACCATAACCAAAAAAATTTCAGAAAATTCCACTTTGGAAACTTTCTGCCAAAAAATGATACTCGTTTTCATGACTAATCTTTTGGAGTGTTTTCGATAACTTCCTTCCCATTTCGCCGCAGAAAACTTCAATTAGTCGGATCTGTTCGCGAATGGATTTTATTCATTGGATTCAGCGAGCGTGGTTTCTTTTAAGACGTCATCTCGACAATTCCAACAAAATGTCGCGCAACACACGGCGAATCCTTGGACTCGAATCCAACGAAACTTTATCTAAAAAATGGCAGCTGGGCAAGTGTATGTGCGCGTGTGTACGGCCTTAGAGAATAAAATCAGAGCTAGTTAAATGGGGGCAACCCAACCCAAATTAGCCTAAGAAAAATACGATATTTGGTCGGCAAAAAAACCTACATAGCGGAATTTTTCCAGGATGGTTGGTGACGGCCCCCAGATTATAAAAAAAATCCCAACCGATTGGGGGTCCGTAACCTTAAAAAAAGAGGGAAAGTAGGGTCTTTTTTCGTTTTTTTGCGATTATTTAAAAAAAACGGCAACAGATACTGAAAAATGGTTTGAGGCAGTGGCGTACAGTGGCGCAACCAGGATCTTGTCCTGGAGGGGGCTAAGACCATCCATATTACCGAACATTGAGCTGCTTTCGCAAGTTGGGTGATGAGGTTATTTTCCAGTAATGACGCTATATGGTGGGTGTTTTTGACATGTTTCTGATTCTAACGGACCTCAATCAGGATCTGGTAAATGCTAAAACAAAAAGTTGAGGCTTAAGAAAGTAAGGACAACTAATCATGCCCGACGACCAATTCCGTAATCTTCGCTGCCAAGAATACCGTTAGGGAGGATTGGTTTCTATCATTTCGGTTTAGATTTTGGTCAGTCAATTTGACCTTCTTCATACTTGTTCCTGGTACACAAAGAGTGACATCGCGGTGGATCCATTATGTAGATTGGCTGAAGTTGGGCTAATATTTTTCTAATGGCTTCAGGGAACCCAATCTTCTCAGGTGAAATAGTTAATCACTTAAAGGATGCTATCAACCTATAAACCTAATGATTTCCGTTATGTTATATTATAGCATCATAGTTCAAAGAAAAGAACGCTTGTTTCCGGCTTAAATATGTTTACTAGAAAATATTTGCACAACAATTAGACTTAAAATACTTTTTACTAAATGTCGCGTCGTGCAGAAATGATACCTTCTTCACGTACGCCAGGCTACCCACAAGTAAAATTTATTGGGGCAAGCTGCAGGCCTAAATAAATTTCGCTAATGTGAGGCTTGTTTAGCAATAGCAAAATGTTGTATGAATTTTTGTACAAAAGAACATTTTGAATAAAAATTTGCGAGTCTGGTGAATTTTGGTTAAAAAAATCATACAAAGTTCACTCGGATATTTGTGTGTGTTTTGACAAAATTTGGCAAATTTGAAGCTTAGCAGATACATTTGTACCAATTTTTCCGCCTAGAGACTTTGTGAAAAATTGCTGATGCGAAATTTGCTTTATACACAATATTTTCATTTTACCATTTTATCTTTCCCAATTTCTGGGTTTGGGAGGGGCTTTAGCCCCCTTAGCCCCTCCCGTGGTTGCGCCACTGGTGGCGTAGATAAGGGGGGGTCAAGGGGATCAATCCCCCCCCTTCGGTCACACATTTTTTATTATTACTTTAGGTACGTAAAACAAAGCAAACGTGTGTAGTGTTTCATAAAAACGTGAAACTATTTTCAGAACAGTAATAGAAAATTTAGCACTTCCTCAAATTTCAATTATACCTATATTATAGAATCGTATCGGCAGAATAGTAACACTATAGCACAGGGCTTTACGTTCATTTACTTTTTCACATTGGAGTTTTGCACAGGCAACCCCTACTGAAGTAATCTAGACAGCGGCCGCTCTAGCATTTACGTGGTCCCGGGTAAGATAACAAATTGCCTCCCCTTAGGTACTGTACCAGGCAGATTGATGGTATGATACTATCGATGGACGTCTTTGTTGTAGAATCGATTCAAAGAATTTTTTCATCATAAATCGAGTGAATGGTCCCTCATGGTCGTGGCTCCGAAACGATTTACATAATGGAACCAGCTGATATAGAGACAACACAAAAATTCATGCTCACAATGGGATTCAAACTATCATTCTTAGTCTTAAAGCTATCATTCATAGTCTTAAACGCAATTCACCACAATTCAGCAAGACTTTATAGAGTTTTTTTGGAATTTAAAATTTAATGCTTGATGTAAGAAATCGTAAATGAATGCGTAAAATTCCCTAAAACACTCAACACATTTTAGAAAACACTGCCCTCAAAAATGTTAAGTCAACAAATTGTGCTGACTTTGATTACTAACCTCCTGCAGTTGTTTTCATAAAAAACTGGGCAGTCGCAAAACTTAAATTAGCCGGATTTCTGCAGGGTTTTCAACGAATATGGCTTATTTTTATAAACGCACCATCTCGGCAGTTTTTATAGAGAATAGGGTCAGAGCTAGTTAAATCGGCGGAACCTAGCCAAATTTCAATATTAGCCTTTCCAAAGGAAATGTGGCAATGTGTTATGTCGTTCGATCCCTCATCTTGCTGGAATCCAAACCACCTTGTTCGTAGTTTGCCCTCCAATACTAGTTGAACCAATGCAATCGGAACCAACTGAAGAAATCCATCCATGCAAAGATTTGGCAAATTGAAGTTTCATGGAAATTATGGAAAACGACTTAAAAAAAATAATGCCTTTGGACATAACATTTCTCACAAAACGCCGTTACGCGGTCAGTGTTTATGCTCCCTATTTCTCAATTCATATGAATTTCTTCGGGAGCTCAATATTTATTCCTGGCACTCATCGGACCTAAACAAAAACTTTAGATCTCATCTTCCGGCATATCGCATATAAATGAACCAAAAAATTGCATGTTTCGTCCTCTATTTGAAAATTAGGTAGCTCCCTTTGGCAAAAATGAGGGATTATGCAATGTCCTTCTGGTGAATAATCCAATTAGCACATTTACTTTTCGAAAGTAGGGCGAATGCTAACATCACATATGTGAAATTTACGCATGGCCACCAAATTTATAGCAAATATAGCTAGCTACTACGGTGTCCCAAAAGTTTGAAAATTTTAGAAATACATACTCACGAATTCCTGAGTTATTGGAAAATTTCGATTTTGCTTTATGCATATATACTGGGCATTCCCAACGAGCTCCCGTCTTCACAATGTCCCTTTTCTGGACATATAATTGTGTTGAGGTATTCCGGCCAGAAAAGCGGCGATGCTAGGTCTTCCGTGACTCCGAAAAGTTTGGAAACCACTGATCTAACCCAATATAAAGCTCTGGTACTGCAAGCACAGTATCGATAATTTGTATGAAAATTGGAATACTGTGGATTCACTCACCGTAGTAAAAAAGGCAAAATTATTTCAGGACTCGGTTTTTTCGTATATGGCAAAATTGCTATCTATTTTGCACGAAAATGTGCTGAAAAAACGGCTAATTTGAAGTGCAATAAATACAGAAATTGTTATTTTGAAATGCAACATTTGATAACCTTAAAAGTATAAGCAATCTTGCAAAATGATCCCCCCCCCCTCTCCGAAAAGCTATCTACGCCACTGGTCTTAGGGCAACAAAAAAACTACATAAAACTCCCTTTGCAATGATATACAAAAAATTTGAATTTTATTGTAAAACTAACTAACTAAAATATAAATTAGAATATTTTCATTTTCGACCTTTTTTTTAAAAGCTCCATAATTCTTGAAAAAATACTAGTTTGACTGTGAAATTTTGTGTAAGTATTCACAATAAGTTAAAAATAATTTTGGGGGAAACATTGAGTCGCTCCGATGAAAGACCCCCATTAGACCCCATTCGAATTTGGCAAATTGGCATGTCCATAACTAAGTGAAGCTTCGAAAAATGGTTTGGGCGCATGCAAAAGTGGCGAATATTTTGAAAAACAATAAAACCATTTTTGAAAAAAAAAAATCGTTATTTTCTAGAGACTTGTGTGTAACCCTCGAATAATGGAATTGGATCTGGCTGCGTACCGCCAAAGGTAATTGATATTAGTCGATACGAAGCAATTTCATATTCATCTTTATGCTAAAATTTTAGTTGGAACTTATTTATCCGGAGATCGAATCTCGGCGTGGTCCAAAATTTCCGTACATGTGCGTCTAGGAAATATATAGTGCTTGCAACATTATATACATTCCGAAATGATATGAAATATAACGTTGACTCAAAATTGCCTATAAACGGCTGAGTTAACGCACCATGGCCCCAGCTATACGGTACTTAGAAGAAGAAGGGACTCGAGCTATGCTACTCTGGGCAGTAT
This sequence comes from Microchrysa polita, assembly GCA_949715475.1. Taxonomy (NCBI): domain Eukaryota; kingdom Metazoa; phylum Arthropoda; class Insecta; order Diptera; family Stratiomyidae; genus Microchrysa; species Microchrysa polita. Next base: position 31,750,715 of record OX454415.1, read on the forward strand.
GACCCTTTGATTCCGAATCTTGGTTTCTTACCAGTACGAATTTCGAATTTTATTAAAATATAAAAGCATGTCTCACAAAGGGCTTCGGCAATAAGAAATAAATGAATCCATTAGTGTTTCATTTAATTGTTTGGCATAATAGTTTATGGGTTTTTATTCATTTCATATAACATTTGCTAATACCTATATGCAGATTGTTCAATCAAGGACAATGAAGCGGAACTATACCCTCTCTAAATAATGCTCCAGTGTAATCAATCATTAAAAGTACAAAAACATAAAAAATGATTTATATTATCGGATATCCTTAATATCACGTCATTGCAAAATAATAAACTATTCGCAACCATCTAAAAACGCATCAAAAAATTACCAGTCACCCTTGCGAAAAACACAGAATAAAAAAAAAATGAAAATGTAACATCAACCCAACTAATCACTGCGAATATCCCACAACATATTGGTCAACATTAAGAGATCATGCTTGTATTTTAACCCTCGACCCGGCTGTTACAAAGCTACTTCAACGGCAAGTGCGCGTAATACAAACCAATAAATGCCTAAATAACAGCAAAATTTCACCCCAACAAAGAGGAGTGAGTGATTTTCATTGTATCACACTATTACTCTTGAATAAATTTGCAACATTATTTCAAGTATGTCTTGTGAGCATAAGTTTCCCTTTCTGTTTTTTAATGAAGTTGATCCTGCGGAAGGCTATACACACGCATAGTCGTAGAAAATGTAACAATGTGTATAGTAGCACTTCGCGACCCCTTGTTTGTTTGCAGGTTTTTGTTCGGTATTTGTATTTTTTCTGCCGGCTTTTTGGTATTCATTGCTTTATATTTTTACGCGCCCCATTTGCAATTGAGAGCTCTTAATTCAATGCGGCACAGCAACAGTGACATGTGAAGGATACTTTTGGCCATTCACACCAGCAAACGATTTAAAAAGTTATTTTGCCCGGCGGAAGGATACGGTGTATTGTGGTCGATTTCTTTGTATAAATTTTCGATAGTAAATATCGAAAGTGAAATATTTTTTGGCCCGCCTGTGGTTTCGGAAGTCATTAAAATGTGTTTTATGGATGCTATTGACATAAAATCAAACGGATTCAATTTTTTTTTTTGAACCTTCCCAACCAATAACATGGAATCCACATATGGAACATGGAATTCAATTTCATTGAAAATTATACATCACTATATTTTTTTACAATTCCGGAAATTTTATTTAGAATAATTAATCTAATGCATTAGATTTCAGTTCACATTTAAAAAATGTATCTGCAACTTAAAAAATAATATTAATTAATTTTTGCATGCATCATATTCATAAACCATAAGGGGAACGATTTTAAAATTTGATAACAAATTATTTCATGTCGCAAACAGTAGCAATTGCAATTATTTGAAATGATTGATAAATGAAAAAGCAAATTTATTCAAATTACATACAGTTACATCCCTATACGAACATTTCATCACATTTCGCATCAAATCTGATATTAATTTCATATTCCCAAGAAAGTTTCCTAATCGCTCACTACGCGTATACAGATTTTATTCAATTCCAATGATAACTTTCATCGATATAATCCAATATGCATAAATAATTTGCTCATTGCAATTAAATAGCCATCCTCGCCTCATCATCATCAATATTTATCAGCATTCCTCCTCCACTTCCAAACAATATTATCGATCAAATCACATAGCCATAAAATTAAATAGTCATCATCAAGTGAAGCGAATCTCCATAAATTATGCTCCGTGTCATGATTGTGTCTGCTACAAGGACACTATCAAGATGTCAATTGATTTAAGGATATACATATATTCACTAACCCTCCCGGTCGGTATACTCAAGGCATAATACAGAATCACTGCCTTCTGAAGAACAATTCTTCGTTTCGTCTTATGCGCGCCCGATTCGTTGCGTCGTTTCCGGCATAGAATGCAATACGAAGGCCCGATGAAAAACTCTCATATTAGATCCCGGGAATCAGGGACAATTTGCGGAAATTTTTCTCCTTAATATCACCACCACCTCCGACGAACTTCTGTTTGTGCATATAGATGTAACACAAAAACAAAACGGGGGCCACCCCTTGTCGTTCGATTCAATGGTGCGCACGCGTTTCTCAGCAAGTGGTCCAGCAATTATGCTATTTGCCCGCTGTCGCTTGGTCGTCCTTTATGAGTGTTTTGTGTGTTTGTTGATTTTATATGCTGCCTGAAAAGGTTGACAATATAATAATCGTATGGACGACCCACCGCCATCCGTTCCGGAGGGGGCGAACGATATCGAGCGCACATGACCAATGTCCTTTTGTTATCACCGCCCGTTGTTTTTGTCGTCATCAATGAAAATTATGTGTACGTATTCTCGTTTTCAGTCAATTTACTGATGTTTATCCGGGAAAATCAAAACAATTCAATTGCTTGCACGTGCAATTAATCGAAGTGCGAAACATTAGTTAAACATGTACACATACGGGGAGTATGATAGACGATAATGTAGTCGTTTAAGGATGTTTAGTTAGATAAGTGATTCTAGTGATTTATAGTAAAGAATTTATTGTACAAACTTTGAAAATACGTACAAATTTACCTTACGGCTAATTTTGGTTTTATGGTAATTGTAAATCCGAAATTTTCTTTGGCAGATTCTTGGGTACTGTTCTTTTAAAAGTCATTCATTTTTACAAATCTTGAAGAAAAATACACTAGTCAGCTACAGAATCTAGGATAGTAGCAAACATTAAATTTTTTGTATGGAGAAGCTCGTTTATCTTAATTTTTCATTCAGTCAATCGTCAGAACAATATCCAGGATAACCTATTGATCGAAATGGCTAACACAAAATGATAATATCGTTCAATAAGGTTTAAGACAGTCGACATTATGAGCAAAAGAGACGAAAATTTTAAATTTTTGAGACAAATTTGAAATTTGAATAATTTATACGGGTGAACCTACTATACAATATCATCTATTTATCAGAAAATCCAAAAGACGCGACGGTTTCTGTTTCTCGATATCTTGAGTCCTAGTTAAAAAAGTTTGTATTTTGAATGGTCACTGGTGCTTATCATATATTGTTGAAATAATGGTCACTTTCCAGCTTCGTTATTGAATTTTATTGGTGTCTACAACGTTTCGCCTTATTTATGGCATCTTCAGGTAGAACTATCTTATAATTCCTATTATCAGGATTATCACAGTTAGTTGGTACTACATATATGTATATAAATTAGTTAAAAATGTAACAAACAATTAAGTAAATAAGCAAATAAATTAACATAAAAACTGGCAAAGTATACATATTAAAAACTCTAAATTGAATAGAATAGAATACGCGGCCCCGCCAATTTAGAGTTTTAGACTTGGTCATCCGAAGATGTTCAGGGGACCGAGCCAATGCCTCTACAACCGTGCAGATAAAGCAGAAAGATAGGGCTCCTCAAGGAGCGGGTAGCGGCATGCGCTTTCTGTAGCTCAGTGCAGGAGTGACGGGTGGGGTCTGTGTCACTCGTTGGCCCTGTCCTTTTACAAATAAGAAGGCATATCGCATGCCAAGGGTTAACGATACACACATGGGGGTTAAAAATGGGGAGAAAACAGTACAGAATTAACCAACTCACACAGGTGTCATCCTATTACGCTCAGTGGATCCGGATGCCGACGGATACCGGCCAAACTGTATTCACAAAATATTTTTGGAATAACCGGACCTGGGGCGCCGAACTAAAAAATGTAGGGTGCCTCCGGTTAAACTCGAAATTCGGCCCTGGGATGGGGGAGGTTTAATTGCTTTGTCATATGAGGACACAACTACAACCGAACGCTGAGCGGAACATGAGCTTCCGGGCAGCCTCGAATTTCAACAAAACAACACAAAAATAATACAAAAAAGACACCCGAAGGAGGATTCGCAGCCTTGAAGCCAGTGGGCTTATTGTACTATCGGCCACTCCAAATTGTATCCAGCGGCGTTGGGCCAGAGCATCACATTCGCTGAGGACGTGGAGTGAAGTCTCATCATCTTCTTCGCAGAATCATCAGCTCGCGCCCTGTAAGAGCCTCATTGTGCGCAGATGTGATCTCAGGCAGGAGTGGCCTGTAAGAATCCCACATATGGTGCGTACTTTATTTCTGCTTAGCAGCTCCGCCGCTCTTTTATGGGAGTATCCTGCTATGAACAGTTTGGATTGCCTGAGCCCGGGTAGTTTGTCCCAGTGTTCAGAAGCCTTAAGTCCTGCCGGGTCTTTGATTATAGTCTTTTTATTATACTACAAAAGGGTTCTGGTCCGTAGAAGTGGGTAGTTGCGGCTATGCGTGCCAACTCATCCGCCTGTTCGTTCCCAATGATGCCTGTAAGACCTGGGACCCAGAATAGTGTTAATCTGTTATTTGCTCCTAGTTTGTTCAGATCATTCAGGCAACACTGAACGAGTCTTGACGTAATGGTGTGTTTAGTGACTGTCTTAATAGCCGCTTGGCTGTCTGAGAAGATTGCTATTCTTTTGTTAACAAAGTTAGCACGTAAACAGAGATCAGTGCAGGTTGCTATTGCGTGAACTTCTGCCTGGAATACTGTGGTGTGATGCCCCATTGGTATAGATGTCCTATGCGTTGGGCCAATCACACCTGCTCATGAACCTTCGGTTGTTTTAGAGCAGAGATGTGAGTGAAATTAGAGTGCCACTCCTCTCTGCTCCAAAGGCGGCCGGATGAGATCTTCTTTGGAAGGTGATCGGAGGGCATGTTTGCGACAGTGATGTTGTTTAGAGATTTTAGCTGCCTCTTGGTAAGCTCCAGATTGGCATCGCTCGAGATAAGTCGTGCCAATGCTAGTTTTGCTTCGGTTTCGAGGTGTCGACAGGATGGAGGTGAAGGTGAAGGCCTCTAGAGCGCTGCTAGGACATGATCGGATTACACCGGTGGTAATGAGACATGCTAGTCTCTGTACCTTACCTAACATAGACTTTCCCTCCGTAGTCAGGGCTCTCTTCCACCAGACTACAGCACCGTAGTCTAGAGATGTTCTAACTATTGCTCTGTAGATCCAGATGGATGGTTTCATACCCCAGGTTTAGAACAAATTTTTTGCATATCTAAAGGGCCCTGGTGGCTTTTTCAGCAGCAGCTCCGACTCGCTTTTGCCAGTAGAGCTGTCGAAGATTACCCCGAGATATTTGATTTGATTCCCAATCGGTAGTTGGGTGTTGTTCATTATCGGAATCTGGTACCTGTAGAATTAGATTAGGGGAGCTTGGGACGAAATTAACCTATACAAGTTAATTTCGTCCCAAGCTCCCCTAATTACTTGCAGAACCTCTTTAGTGTTGTTAAACTGTCATCTAATGGTATAGATCTTCTTCGTCTTTGTGATATTTTGATCTAGAGATCATTTCATAACGATGATGGATTGGTCTCGAAACCAATCAACTTGCTCTATGAATCCCCCATTCTTATAGGATCTTATAGGAGTTGCATGGGAAATGTCGGTAATCTTAAGCATTACATTGGCGCAAATATATTTTTCTAAGCCTGGGCGTTCTGAATACCCCTCAATAGTTCCACACTTTTTACTCTTGAGTGATGCTTCACTCATTTGGCCAATCCATACATTTTCTTCTTTGGGGTTGGATATCTTGTAAAATGTAAAGGAACTATTGAGCTAATGAAAATGAGCGGTATGCAGAGCGTTCAGGCATAGGAAATATTCTTTCTAATGTAATGCCTCAGATTACCGATATTTTACAACTCCTATAAGATTACAGCAAGACATTCTAAAAGCAAGGCTGATGAAAAAATGGTTTAAGGACCAATCCGTTGATGTTATGAAATCACCACCTATGGCTCTAAAAGTATCTATATTGCAAAAGCTCATATGTACATATATCTCTCTCTGTCACACAAAGCACAAGAATCCCTGGATCCCTAGAACTCAATATACGTTTGGAGATGGATGACAAGGAAGATCTGTACCGTTAGACGATAGTTTAAGAACACTGAAGTGCTTCTCCAAGCGATTAGAGAGGCTTGGGACAAAATTGACTTAATTTACCGCGAAAACCTATACAATTATATCCCAGATTGACTTTTTGAGCTCATTACTAAATACATTTTCCAGAATAAATTTATCCTTCTGTGGGGTTTTTGATGTTTTATTTCCTCTGGAACTATTCTAATGACTCTCCCACTCTTTTGAGAATTGAGACCTGTGTTATTAACTCATTGGTTAGGTATAAAACACAACGTTCGCGCAACGTTACCTTTAATTTCAAATTAAGCGGCCGTTACGGATCAGAAACTTCTCCCTACAAACAGATTCCCTAAGCGCTTAGGGGATCTGTTTGTAGGAAGAAGTTTCTGATTCGTAACGGCCGGTTAATTTGAAATTAAAGGTAACGTTGCGCGAACGTTGTGTTTTATAACCTCACCCATTGCCGGACACAACGCCAAAATTTGACACGATTTGTATGTCAAATGCTCAAAATTGGACCTCTATAGACGTTCTGTCCGGGAAAGGGTTAAAGGAACAAGCCGACTACTGGAAATATTGACACCAAGTTTTGAAGAAAATACCGTTATGGCTGTCCGACATTTAGCCATTTTTTAGGTGGATCTATCCTATTGATTGGGATAGAAATTGGGCTAGGATATTTTGGCGATATATTCCTAACAATATGGAGTTGACTTCAATTAAAAATGGATGCAATCCGACGAAGGACACGCGTATCCCGTTTATTAGATTTTTATAAAAATACCGGCGTACAGAGGGCTGCGCCCGCAATACGAGGGTTTTTTAGAATTTTAATGCATATTGAATATTTTTTGTACATATATTTTATAAGCAATAAATAAGTATTGTGCACAACATTAATGAAATGCTTCCTGTAAATCTATTTTTGGATTGGTCCAAATAAACGCGTTCCAGAATGTTCCACCTTTAATTAGACCAATCCAAAAATAGATTTACTATTTACCCAGTTTGTATAAAAGTACTCCAAGGCAAATCTAAAGGCAACGATTTAAGATTTCTGATGGCCTTTGACCAAAAAGAAACTCAGGCAAACGTAAGGATGGCTTGGCTTTATATACGAACTGAATTATTAGCTGTAAATCTACTGTTACTGTTTTTTAATCAAGAAAAAGCAACCTTATATAAAATGATTCCATTGCGTTCCCTGTCATAAGAGCCAACGCAAGCTTTCCTATGAGTATTGAACAAGTAGGTATACTTTTGCAGCTATTCAGGGACACCCTGTTAACTTGGTCCTACTAACTTCAAAAATATTTGTGGCAAACACTATTACCATTCTATGCATTTCCACCAAATTTCATGTTCATTGTTTCATCAAGTTAAAAGATATACATTGAAGAAATGCTTAAGAGGCTTGCATTGTGAAAGGCCCTTACTAAATACTTATTTGGCTATATTTCCGGTTTGGATACAGTTATTCGAATGAAAATTCGTAGACATATTCTATATGTAATTTCCTAAAAACCCTTAGCAGCATTTTCCATTTGGAAACCTAAGAGGGGCTACACACGAACAAATTGAAATTTTACAAATTTACTTTTCCTTTGCAAAAGTCAACAGTCTTAATATTTAACGTATATAAGGCCCTACCGACCAATCTTTGTGCAAGGTTTCATATCGATCCCTATAACGGTTTAGAAAAACGGAGCTCGAAAAGGAAGTTTAACTTTAAACGCCAATTACTTTTTTACCGTTACTCGAAACTGGAAAATTTTAACTGATATGAGGTGTACTCGTTTAGATCTTTGATTTAAATACCCATACGTCAATCTCCGATAAAAACTAAAAAAGTCGACTTTTTTCAAACGTTCGGGACACCCTGTTGTCTTCTTCCTACCAACTTCTAAGGTATATGTGCCAAAGACTGTAACCATTCTACACATTCCTAGCAAATTTCATGACAATCGGTTGAGCCGTTCGCGAGTTATTTAGTGAACAGACGGACAGACGGACGGACGGACAAAATCGATTTCATAAGGGTTTATTGAAAAAATATTTTCTAAAAAACCCTAAAAACGACAATTTCATGACTGCTCGCAGGGCTTGGGGTGAAATTTTGTTGTTCGTGAAGACACAAATCAGCCGGTGCGCAATTTTTCCATTTTAAATTACAACTCGTGGTTGGACAGTAACCAAATCGTTGCCCGCTGTAACTAGTTATACATGGAATTAGACCAGTGAAGGGAGGTGAAACTTATAGACTGTAGAGAGGCGAGGTCGGTAAGGCGACAATATATTCAAATTTAATTTCAAATATATCACTGACCAATGTGACCGCTAATGCAGGTTTAATTATTTAAATAGTTAAATTTTTATTTGAGTCGCAGCGGTCTGCGGGTTGGACAACCATTACTATTTTGTACGGTTTTATGCGGAAATTTACTGTATCTATAACGTTACGTGATTTTCTTTCTATGAAGTGCTGGCCAAGATGTCGCTCTGCCTGGATTGACAGTGACAAAAGTCAATAGTTAAAACAAATTGTCCTGCAAACTTTCGAAATTTACCTATAACTAAATTATTAATTAAATTAAGCAATAATTGTAAAGAATAAAAAAATTAATTCCCAATCGAAATAATTTTCGTTTAAAGTTCTTGATAAGACACTTGAAAAATCGGAAGAGCCATGCTAGCAAAAACACCTCCTACCTGCCGACAATATCGCCATCTATAATTACCGCAGCCGCACAATATGCTATTTGGTGGCTTTAAAAGTAAATTCAAATCTACCTGTTTCATAAACTACCTGAGGTTACTTTTAAAAATTGCTAGATAATAACATGTCCTTGATTACCTGCATTATAATGACCTAAAATGGTAATTACCCATATTCCAAATTGTAGAGGTATTTAATAAAATATTTTCTGTATATAATCTCGTGAATATCTGAAGCCAAATATACAGTTCCTTGCGATACAAGAAACATAAAACATCTCTTTTAAAAATGGAAAACTACGAGCTACCACGTGTTCGCCTAGAAAATATTCAAAATTTAGACAATCAAGTGAACGAATCACTCGCTGTATTGCGAAGTACGGAAACTTATGATCCTTCAAGATTAACACTTGCCGATATTCAAAATACATCGATTAGCAGTCTTGAATACTGCTATAGCAGCGAGGAAGATGACGATCCGGATCGCACTCGTGAATTCATCCGTCCTAATTGTGAATCGCCAAGGATTCGCTTACAGGATATACAAAATGTTAACGGCAATGGTTTCGAAGAGAGTGACGACGAAAGCGTGGATAGTGTTGATGTTAGCTTCGAAGAGGAAAACATTGAAATTCAGGATCAAGACGAAGAGGATTCTCAGGACGAAGATACGGGCGACAATTATCAATCACATTATATACGACGTGTGATGCGACCTCACAGTATGCTGTTCTATACCGATTCGATTACGAACGAGAGGGACTATCCGGAGGAGAGCATTCCAAAGGAAGAGGAAATTATTCGAATGCGTGGCCGACGGAGGATAACCTATGAAGAGCTTCGTCGACGAACAACTGGAAATACGACAGCGCGGAGACCGTGTCGAAATCCTTTTTCCGATGATGAAGCGGATGACGAGCAGGATGGAAAGCCGAATACAAGACCAGTCGTTGGTGTTATGAATTTGCGAAAATCTGTGGATGCAAGTGTGTGGTGAAAGTAGTTTTACGGTATTTTAGGATGTTGTAATTAGGGAATATTAAAAATTTTAAAATGCATTTTTCTGTTTTGTTTTATCTTTGAGTTTTTTTCGAAAAAATAGCCTACACCATTGTAGCTTTTAGCAGCCTAGTGCCTATTTTGGGTGGGCTTTTTTTGCAGCTAAATACGGTTGTAATGAATCCATGGGATATATTGTTGATTTATCATATATCTAACTGCAAAGAAAAAGCAAAAAAACACTTCTAGTGAATTTATTAGATGGCTTTCACCTTTCTCTTGAGGACTGAATTTTAAAAAGAGCCAAATATTAAAACCAAAAGCTCCACAAATCAATTTAATTCAAAATATATGTCCAGTTAAAAAAATCCTTCTACACTGTACTTATTTTGTATTACATATTTTATTTATATTATCATAATTGCAATAATCTTCTCAAATTTATAACTTTTCACGTAATTTTAGCAGTAATCTGCCCAGACAAAAAGTATTGTTGAACATAATAAAATTGGCCAATTTAACTTTCTCCTACTTCTGCATAGAAGAAATGATACCGCGGATTATATTATACAAATCCAAAAAGTGATGCCCTATTCTGGCATGTTGATACATCCTGCTCCTGTACATTCCAACTATAGACTATATAAAGGAGCAGCCTGCACAATCATCCATTTAGTCAGCAAGCAAGCATCAAGGACACAATATGAAGTGAGCTTATAGCTTGGCTAGCAATCGTATACTATATACCCAAAAAAAACCACAGAATGAAATGAAAGCCCCGAGGATATTTAAAATGCAAAAATTATTACATTTCCAAAACTTTTTCCTATTCAACATGAAAATTTCATAATCGCGCCTTGTATGTCGACGCGACTGACTGTCGAACTGTGTACAGGGAAGGAGGTTTGTGAAAATGGAAATCGAGTCAGCATAGGATTCGTGTAGTATAGGTACTATCTATCCTTATCAAAATCCGGGTGGAACCTCAGGATAAAGTGGCGTACCAAACATACATACAACCATAGAGAGAAAAACGAAAAGGAGCGAGAAACGAAACGACAAAAGTGATGATGGCGCTAGCGACGACTTTTTACATGAATAAACATCAGAATGGAGCATCCACCAGTATCCATGTTCCCTACAGCTTGCACGTCTCCTGTGTCGAGGCGCAAAAGTCTCTAAAAAGTTTATTATATCTAGAGATGGATATAGAGATATGCATACAGCGTACTCTTGTGAGTATATATGACAGTGGCACGAATCGTGACTATATTCCCTCCTTTTTCGTCTACATAAATATACCATAGTGAGTGAAATTGAAATGGTAATGAAATTTGGTTATATAGAATTTTATATTCAGCTTTCTGTGGCTTTTCCTAACATCCAGACACTCTGGACGCCCAAAAAAAACATATACAAGCTTATGGAAACCGCACAGAGAATGATAGAGAGTTCCAGGACACCGAAATGCTTTGAAAGACTCCGACACTCGGGTGTTTTTTAGGGATATACAAAATGGTGGCATAAAATTTTACATTCTCGACCTAATATGTAATTGGATTTTAAAAAGGAGACTCGAGTGTTTTTCATCGTATAAATTATGAAGATTATACGATTATTGTATGGTCTCAGTTGGACTTAAATTTATATTGCGAAAATGTGAGTATTATTGAGAAGATGTGGAATTGAAATTGTACTTTTGCGTGGTTTTATGATGCCGGCTGGGTACTATGTGGAGTAAAAGTGAATAATGTTAACAACCATCAAACTGATGAATTACGTGATGTCCCATCATATGCGTGGTATTCCTGCGGGGACTAAATTTGTATAATGAATGAAAAGAAAATATTTTATGTCAGTTCTGGGCAGTACACTCGATTCGAATATGTTCTTAAAAAGACACACAGTCTGTTTGATTTTAGTTAGTTAGTTAGTGCACTCACCTTTAGTGCACAGGGTTGTGGATTCGAGTCGCGCCATGAGCGAATTCAGTTTATTGTGTTTTTTCGAACTCATGACCAGACTAATCAATTGTTGAAAAAAAAATGGAACATTACGCTATCAGCTTCGCAAGAAGAATTTTCTTGTTCTTGTTATCGATACTAGCGACACTTATCTTACCGTCCGCCATATAGCGGACATATAGCGGAAAATATCGGAAACACAAAAGTTCCCCCTATTAAAGCGGATAGCAGAACATGCCAAAAAAATGATCTTCATCTTCTGTGACTACATAAAATTTCACATACTCGTACATATGTAAACTGAATTATTTATTATCGGTGCCGCCAAGAATCAGATATTAAAACTTAAGAGACATTTCAAAATTGTTTTTTCGTTGAAATTTCAAACTTTGATTTTATAATGGCACTTCGATTTATCGGGTCTGCAAACTTATAAAAAGTTGCTTCAACGTGTCTGATTTCTAATGGTATATGAATTTTGGCACTTAGATCTAAAAATCTTGAAAAAAAAGCCACTTTGAATGCAAAAAATGAAAACATGCAAATCTTTTATGTGCATGGAACAGATTTTAAGTAATTTTTGAATTGAATTGTCTTCATAATTTTCAAAATGTGTTTCAAAAAATATTTTATTGTTATTTATATTTAAATATTTTTACCTTTTTCTCAAATTTGAATAAATCCACGACCCTTGAAATCAAGTGGTGCGGAATGATTAAGGGACCACTAAAATTCATTGGGTCGTCTTAGGACCATGTGTGGCTTCTGCCTATTATAAATATTCCGTTAGTCGATAATGTTGCAGTACCAGTCCATATTTAGTGTTGGAACGTCACGGTCTACGCGAATTTAAAAAAAAGCCAACTTCATAAAGAGACGATTTTTGAGAGTACTACCCTGGCATCGATTCATGGTTTAGGCATAGCATCGAATTGAAGGACATTCGGCTGCAGCGCAACACTTCTCATGTACTATAAATAAGTTCGTAATTCAAAGTTGAGAAAACCATAAAATATTTTGTATTCTTAAATAAATTTTGAAAATTACGATAATGCAATTTTACTCAATTCAAAAAATTCTTTCATGGACTTACCATGTGTTGTTGCTTTCAAAATGTGTTTCACTAAAATCTTAATATCTAGTTGTCAAAAGTGATATACCATTAGAAATCCAATATGTTGAAGCAACTTTGGTCAACTTTACAAACTTGACAGTTCAAAGTACCGTTATAAAATTATGGTTTGAAATTTCAATGAAAACCCAATTTCTCTCAAGCATATACATATCTGTATCTTGGCAGTAACGTTAATATATTAAAACTTTTTTTAAATTTTTTTGTAGCTTCGGAAAAGCGTTGGTTGAGATTGAGATTTATTATGAGAGTTGTAAATTTTAATTCAACAGGAACAGTAGTCTTTATTTTGGATAACTTTCACAAAAAAAAAATCACTAACGCGATAACGGCAGATTTTTTTTACACATTTTATTGATAGTGTTTTTGCTCGAACAGTGTTGCCAATTTAGCCGGGGAAAAAATACTAAATCCGGCCGGCAGGATTTTTAGTCGGATTTTATTTTCTTCGACAAGCTCGCAATCACATAATCATCATAATCGTAGCTATGAATTGTCTGATGGGGTCGAAGGGTATGTAATTAAAATTTATTACAAAAATTAAGATTTATTCCAAAAAATATTGCTTGAAATTTTTATAAAGTACAATCCAGAACGCCTTTTTTTTTCACCTTTTAACGCTAAATGGCATCTTGATGCATAGGCGTAGCCAGGGGAGGGCGGCCCCCCTGGCCGAAGATTATGGTAAAAAATCCTTGCCAATGTAGTTAAAAAATCAATGCACTATACAATGCTTGAAGGCGTAAAAATGCGAGTTTGATTCCAAGCACTACGTAAAATTTTCTTCTGCTGAGACTGTAGTCTGGAAAACTAACCAGAAAGGCTTCTTTGCCGCTCCGCGGAATGCATGACCGTGATAGTTTCCAACACGGACAAATGGACAACAGCAAGTGGCCACTCGTAACTGACGGGGGTGCGGAGGTTGCGTCCCAATACAACGTTTCACTCGTGGAAAACTTAAATATTTGTTATAGTTTTGGGTGACTTTTCACTATATCTAGCTTGATATGTCACATGAAGTCGCTCCGAGAATGGTAGTGGAATTTATTAACATTCCATCTGAAAGGGATTTTAGTGAGAAATAGTATACAGTTTTGCCCAGTTAGGGACCTTGTAACGAACGAATCTCACATTTCCGTGTCTTTCAAGTTATTTAATCAAGATTGATTATGTAGCTAAATCATACCAGCAATGAAATTTAGATCTCACAAGAGGAATATGCAGTCCCAAAGACAAAAATAGCACCGAATATAGACCAACTACCGTCTAAAACGCAGAAATTGGAGGCCAGTTGGATGTAATCAGAATGACCAGTGAATGTCTAACCACTTGCAGGGTAATTTTTCGTTAGTCTCGACTTAGTAGAAAGTTTTACAGTAACGTTCAAAATATCGTAATTCGAAATTACAACTTTCGGAGTTATAAGTCAAAAAATGGGAAAGTTCCGAAAACTTTGGGTTTTTTTTCGGTTTTGACCCTTTTCCGCAACGAAAATTTGATGGGAAGCTCCGTATTCGAACTCAGCACCCCAAAACACATATGAAACAAAAAATTGTCTGCACCACACTTTGCAATCTGAAATCACCTAATGACGACACTAACTGTCCTTTGTAAAAATTTGGCTCTAAGGCTTGACAGTTCATCTTTGGACCAAGATAACAGATATGTAAGTTACATTCAATTTCCAAGATCTTTGCTACTTTTTTGTTGAGGTGTTGCGATCAACAGCACGCTCAGCAATGTTTTTATCCCTACCATAGAGATCATATTATCACATGGTTTGTGGCTCAAAAAACACCATAAACTAAATTCGTTCACGGTGGGTTTCGAAACCATGACTCTGTGCACCGAAGGTGCGCGCAGTAACCACTACACCAGCCAGACTATTTTAAAATTTGCCTAACAATATTTTCGTGACCGACAATTTCAACTTTAAACCTTCAAGCGGGCGCGCATCATTTTGTGACATAACCGGGCGCGCGGCGGTAATTTACCGCCCTCGTCTTTTCCCCACCATTTGTGCTCAACCGTACTATTTCCATTATCATAATTATGGTAAACTGAAAGAAGAGCATGTCCCAAATAAGTTATCATCATAAAAACTATTATCAGGTGAACAATAAAACAAGTTCTGCAGTTTTAGCGAAGCACGCCACTTCAGTGATATTACACATAGCACACACATTTTGAACACAACTATATACCAAAATATACAATTTCCGAACGTTTGATAACCGCTGGAAAGATATAGAAGGTAAAATTTACCCAACATTTTATTGTATCGTATAACAGTATGACTTAAGAAAATATACTTCTCCCACCTCGATCCGGCCAACGGGAGAAAAGCTGTGCATGTTTATATGATCAGGGCGGTAAATTACCGCCAGCGCGCCCGCTTTAAGGTTAAGAAAATCATGATGTTGAAAAAATTTCGGGCTTGCTTGGGAATTGGTTTGGTTGGACAACATTATTACAAACATAGGCGGTTGGATAGACTAGGCGAAGCGGGAATTTATAGATCAATGCCTGAAGCTGCAGTGTCAGCCAGTGGCGTATTTAGAAAATTCTCAAAGGGGGGGCACAGAGTACAGGACTAGTTTGTTACATAAAGTTTTGGTGTGGGGGTACGCGAGAGTAGCTACATAGGAAAAACATTGGCATTGAGGGATCGTTGATCCTTGATTTAAGGCGAAACTCAAGGAGACCTTAAGTTTTCAATAGACTTGAAATATAATATTTCAAGGTAGGTGGGTAGCTACCTTGATTTCAAGTGAGGTTGACTATAGAAAATTTCAAGGTCTCCTTGAGTTTCTCCTTAAATCAAGGATGCATTGACTCGTGATTTCTATGAAATAGTATGGAAAATGACATTTATTTTATTTTAAGCATCCTTGACTCAAGGTCTCCTTGAGTTAGGGTATGTTTATAAATACGGGCCTTAGAGTCCTTTGCATTTCAGGTTTATTACACCATAAGTTTAGTTTTCCTGACAGATCTTAGAATAACACTCAATAACTGCTTTTGGCTTTTCCTGAACCAAAATACGGAGGGCCTAAAAAAAGTTTGCGAAGTTCGAAGGAACCTGAAGCCGAAAAGGAATTGGCTATGGAATTAATGCAATGACCAAAGAGACTGTTTCCATATGACAAAACGGATTCCAGACGGAATAAATTTCTTTGGAAGAGAAATTTCATATATTGTCCGAAATTCTGCCAAATTTCGGCCAAGTTCCGCCAAAAAGTGGTTCTGCTTACTTTTGAAAGAAAGACAGATGAAAAGCTGATACAAAACCTGTGTATGTTGACCACCTTCGGTTCCCACTTAACCAGGTGGCCAACTTATGAAGGGGTACAAAAAAAATACGATTATAATATCAGCCGGTGTTGAAAATATTGATGAGAAATCTTTGACATCTCTTGAATGCTTGATTTTTAGGGTGTATAACGAATCATACAAAATTTTTCGTTTGGTTTCTTTCTTTGGACGTATATCACGTACAGTTTACAACAACTAACTCGACTACTGAGCAACTGAGTAGGTAAGCTTATTGCGATGCATTAGCTCACCCAAAGTTATGCAATAAACTTACAAAAAGCATTTTGCCCTACTCAAGGTCAGCATTAAGTTTAACAAAACGCACCCATCGTTTTTGATAAGTCCATTTTATAAAAAAAAAAAAATAGAACCACACATATATGGTGAATCCATGGATTCAACATGGACTTAGTTGGATCCATATCCGAATCCACCCGTGGGTTAATTTGACTGAATTCTTTGACTAAAATCCATTTTAATACAATTAAAGCCATAAATTGCCGTGTAAGTGTGGCCTTATACATTTCCAAAAAAAGTGCATTAATAGCTGTTGACCATACTTTTCCAATCTCCGAAATCTCCTTTTTTCGTTTTCGTTAAATTTTTGTTCACCTTATTTTGTTTTAACCTCATTCGAACAACAAAATCGCAATTCAGAACATCTCAAATAACAGAAAATAAACACAACAACCGAATTCCAGTTTTTATCTGTGAATTCTCAGAGAACTTCTTTGATGAAAATTCCTAAGTGGTCATGTTAGAAGGGTACGTTTACTTCAAGCGTTCTGCAATTGGGCGGTCAGGTTACAAGTTAGGCAGGTGGCCAAGTTGTGAAAGTGAAATTCTATGGGAGCCGTAATGATCCAGCCAAAATCGGTCAAGTTAGACGGTCGGCCAACTTATAAAGGTGGTCAAGCTGACAGGTTTTACTGTACAACAAATTTTGGCTGACATTGTGGTCTTGAATTCCATGGCAAGTTTAAGCGAATTTGAATGCAAAATTAGGATTTACTGAAAAAGAGGCATTTGTATGTTTTGTCAAAAATCTAGCAACAGATTCCGTAAAATCGTAACAAGTGCCGAATAATATTTTACAAGTACAATCCAGAATACTACACGCTTGTAAATTTTGGTGTAAACCGGGAGTAAATTTTATAAATAAAATAGTGTAACTCCTATCTATTCCAAAACTTGAATAAAGTTTGACCCTTTTCAACTTATAAGTTTAGTTTATTCGAAAATTATAATTTCTGTCTGGTTCAGTGAGCAGCGCGCTTGCCTACAAATCACAGAATTGTGGATTCGAAGCCGACTGCACTCGTATTACAATTTTTATTTTTTCGAGCGGTTTGTATAAATTTGCGTATCAATTTTATACTATTGAAAAGTAAAATTTTTATCAAGAATACTTATACTTTTAATATAGCTCAATTATACTTTTGGTAAAGTTTTTATATGGAAATGTATGAATATTTTTTTTAATAAAAATTACACCAAAATTTTCAGCCGTGTAGGAACTATCCGTGGCATAGAACCAGGAAGTGATCAATCGATTAATTAAAATGAAGCAACAAACGTAAGCAGGAAGGTATGATTGTTTGGTATTTCCATATGTACTACACTTGCTTCAAATCTATAGTATCTGCAATACCTTTTAAAACGAGTCCCAGATGATAAGCTGAAGCAACATGCCTTAAAAAATCCATTGCGAAATAGAAATGAGAAGGAATGGCTACGATGATGTTTACTTCGTGAAAATTGAAGCAATGAAGAAAGTACCCCAGGCAGGGCACCACAGACACCGAACCGTAGGAATTCGAAAATGTATGCTAAATATGCTTTCCCACCAGAACACTTCAATTTTTACCATTTTAACAGAAAGAGAAGCATCTGGTTTAAAGACCTTTACAGCAGCCCAACACGAATTTACGGCCAAATTAAAATACACAAGCCCGATTGAAAAATCAAACCGATTGTTTAAAATATTTATCAATTCAGCGGCTTCCAAGACATCGATACCGCAACAACATCTCCTCAACTTATATCAACATAAGATGGGGCCACTTCACACATGACGAGACTTTCAATAGCAGTCCTTGTTTCCGAACAGATTCATGTCGAGATTGGGCAACGTTTCATGACCACCTCGTTGCCTTGACATAATCATAGCTTGTACTTATTCTCTGAGAGTTCTTGTTCTTGAAACCACGCGTCTATGAAAATAAACTCAACCCGGTCGAAAAACGGGAAGGGTTCATCAACAAGGAGATCTGGCGAATTGGAAGATGATGTGATGATAATGTTTCGAAAAAGATTTACAAAGTTCAGTAATAGAAACGCTCAAAATAAAAGGGAACATTTGGTACTGCAATTTTTAGTATGGTGTGAAAAAAGTTTGATGTGCTCACAGGGGGGGCACGTGCCCCCTGTGCCCCCCCTGTAAATACGCCACTGGTGTCAGCATCATTCTGTGGATGACAGTCTATAAGTTTCCTGGTCTCGGAATATCCGAGACCTCGAGACTGAATTCTTTTTAAGATAGCGGATTGAGACCAAGCGGCAAGTGATTACCTCCCAAACATATACAGTCGAACTTCCCTAAACGGACACTTCTAATAACCGGACATTTCTCATAAACGGACACTTTTATTTTCCCCGACGTTTTTCGTTATATTTTACTAGAAAAATAACTTCCAATAGCCGGACACTCTCATAACCGGACAAGGACAGTACATTTATACCCTTTCTGAACAAGCAAATCTCTAATAAACGGACAGTTCCACAAATAAAAATCGAAATTCTTGCGTTACAGAATTGTATTTCGAGCAAAGAAGTTTTGAAATTACCGGAAAATCGGTCTTTTGCGAAAATCAAAATTCACTTTCCGGAAATCGCTGTACAAATCTTGTTTATCTCTCCGTGTATGAGTAATTTTTTAGAGATTCAGTAGTTCAATTTATGTCGCGGCATTTAATCGTAAAGTTTTCTATTCTTTTAAAATATGACAAAAAATGAAAATGTTTGCCTTTTCAAGAAAAAGTGCAAGAACAAGTCGTTTTAGAATTCACGAATAAATAGTGTTCTTGATCCCGAAAAAAATTGTTTTGGAAACACACAGTTGAAATCAAACATCGTGGTTTTGAATGGATTCGCAGCGCAGTCCAAATTAGTTTTATAAAATGTTATACCTTTGTGAAATAGGTATTCTCATAAGCGGACACTTCCAATAAGCGGACAAAATCTCAATCCCCAATGGTGTCCGCTTATGGGAAGTTTCACTGTACCTAAATAAGGATCGTTTAAAACCGGTCTGGATCAGTGAGAATGTTTACGTTATCGCGCAAAATGTTTACTTTCCATGAACCAACATGTGACACTTCCATACAAAATCGAGTTTGGCAAATTTAAACGTACCTATCCCTGCGCGTCTCATTCCGCACCCAAATCGTTCTTTTCTCAGGGAGTTTTTCGTTTCCTTTTACTCTCTTTTCTGAGAGTAGCAGTCTTTGACAATACCTTAGAAGTTGGTAGGGCAAAGATAACAGATATAGCAAACACGGTAAAGGGTTATTTTTTTCGGAGATGAACGTATGGGTAATGAAATAAAAAGAATCGAGGAGTGCAATTACTTTTTTCAGTTTCAATTAACGTTTGTGAAATTTCACTTTGTGTGTGTGTACTCTCTCTTAGGTTTTTATGTATTTTTTGCAGTGTACGTCTTTTGAATAAATTGGTAGCAATAAGAGATATGAATTGTTATTAAATCAAATTTCCAAAAATTAAGCAAAACTCACTATTTGCATTATTCTAGGATACGAACATTTCTTAATTTTTGTAGGTGCCATTTGTTTTACTAGACCATTCGTAGAAGGTTGCGAATTTTCTTAGATGTATGAACAGGTGCGTCCTCAGAAACAGGGGCATATTAACACATTTACCGCCAGTAGGATCAGTGGTGGAACAACTTGATTCGAAACCCTAACTTCTTAAGTGCTTATAAGGCTTTTTCATAGTGCCGACAACTGACTTTATTTTTTAGAGAAATTTAGTGTAAATTAACTTGAACATTTTTGGAAATTTGGACACTGAGACCACGCAAAATGATATATCAATTCTAAGTCCTCCGTTCACACGGTTCTGACTATGTGATGAAATTGGCTGATCAGTATGATTCGAATGGATTTTTTCTAGTCTATGGGACAAGGGTTTACGTAAAATCCGCCGAATTTCTAGAACAAGTTAAGGCTCTCTTCCGCAAGATCGTTTTTATGTGAAAATTTTAACGCCCTTGCGATTTGTCTGATAAATTTTTAAAAGTTTTAAATCAAAATTAACTGTACGAAAAATCGGGTTTGAAGGTTGCTAGTACACGTTACTCGATATATTCGGAAATAGCCTTAGAACTGGTACCAATGACCTTCAAACCCAATTTGTTAATACTTGTAGCGTACGCTTTGGTGCAAACTTTTGAATATACATTCAGAAGACTACAATTAACTGTTATAATGACGTTCTAACAGATAAATTTTATTTTTCAATTTTAGATAGAATTTAGAAGTGAAAAAATGTGAAATTTCTTAGAATTTTGGTTCACGTTGTATGGAGGGTACCGTTAGTTTTAATCAGATGGTATTAATTTTCAGTAAGGAGCATAATGGGACTTAGACTAGGCACCACGCCAAATTTGATCTGCCTGGCTTTGTTGGAAAAGAAGCTAAAGGCATGCCTTTTTGAAAAATGTTAGTAGGAGTGAGGGGGCGTCAGTGGGCCTAGTACTTCAATTTTTGGTACAAATCAAATAAATTTTGTTAGCAATATATGGAGAAGATCTTATGATCTTAAGTCTATTTTATCAAGAGTTACAGTGCGAAATGTAAACTGAAAAAAATGTAAATTCACTATAATACTTTTGGGTCTAGGGTATAATTTTCTGAGAAAATGTCTAGACTGCTATATATCATTACAAAGGTCATTTTATGTAGTTTGTTTCGTCCTCAGGACACTTTAAGGTCGGACTCATAATTTTCCAGATATTTGCAGAAGACGGAATTCACCTCTTTGCCACCCCTCCCCCTTAACCCATGACGCAAATTGGTGTATCTTTTTACTGCGTATATTGGACAGTTTATTCAACAATTGAGCATCAAAAATTTCTTTTTTTTTATGTTTGGGTTTGGGGCTATTTTGAACCAATTGTACTATACTAGTGTGGCGACATTTAATTCTTTTGACTTCCTTCTGCGCGTACGTATATATTGACGTTGAGAGGGGATTCGTGCTAGATCATTTGAATTTTCGCATAGTTTTGCGTGAAATTCTACTGCTTGTCACCCCACTATATGTACAGGAAAAAGTTAATCCAATTTTTCAATCAACAATTTTTTATTGGAGCGGTCATACAAGTCATTAAAAACAGGGACACCCTGTTGTCTTCTTCCTACCAACTTCTAAGGTATATGCGCCTAAGACTGTAACCATTCTACACATTCCTACGAAATTTCATGACAATCGGTTGAGCCGTTCGCGAGTTATTTAGTGAACAGACGGACAGACGGACAGACGGACAAAATCGATTACATAAGGGTTTTTTGAAAAAAAATTTCTAAAAAACCCTAAAAAGAATGACCTTCCTATAGAGTTTATGGTTTATATCTTTTTTCGATTTCAAATAGCAAAATCGCTTTAAAAATATTTTTAGGTATTATAATATGTTAAAGAAATCTCAAAAGATCATTTTATAACTGGAAAATCAGCAAAGTTGGGAAAATTTGCTTTAGTATGTTTAGACTTTCCAATGGGATGTTATTGCTTTTGATATTGACATTCAGCTAAAGCTTTGCTTTTTTGTTCTTGAAAATCCCCTTGAAACTCGACGGTTTTAATTTCAGTATGAGTAGATCAATTTTTCGAATTTAAAGGCATCATTGCGCATTGATTGATTTCAAGATTTCATTTTTTTAATAAATTTAAAAAATAACTTTGAATTGCGTTGAAAACACATAAGTGAATTGCAAGGCACGCACAGTTCGTCAACATTTGGTTGTGACCTTCGCACAAATACCCCACGAAAATTGTTATCTTGATTTCTAGCTGATAAATATTTCAGATCAATTTTTTTAATGTTTTCCCTATTCGAATTTCAAATTTTAATGTTTTCCCGCGTTGCGTCGAACTGGCAAAATAACTGAATATTTTTTGAAACAACAAGCTTGCGTGCATGATTTAGCAGCTGTCTTTTGTCTAATTTACCTTAAAGAAATCACACTAAATATTTTTTGCCTCAAAGGTATTCTCTTTTCTCATCTTTTTTCGTTTACCGACTGGCCTACTCGTCAGAAGCTATCATAACCAGTCGGTGAGCTGGAGTGTTTATTCGGGTGTCAGTCAGCACACGATATGATATCAATCTGCCAAAGTACTTATGTATACACTGAGAAAAAACCTACATAGAACGAATTTTAATTGTACAGTTCATTTACGTAAAAAGCAAAACAAGAAAACAGAAAAAAAAACAATTTTTGCTTCATTAAAAAAAAATACCACAAAAATAGTTTACATACTTTAAAGGCAAAAAATTTCTTCTCTTGTTTCGTCCAACTGCTGAAGAGTAGGTCAGTAGATGAACGAATCTTGACGCAAAATGGAATGCTTTTAAGGCTAAACATTTTTATTGTCGTTTTTAACAAAAAAAGAAGTAGATAAAAACAATTGGTTTTATGTTTTCTTGTATTGTAATATTCAAACAGTCAAATAATATTTCCCGCAAATCTGCCGTTCTGGACCTAGGCTCCAGCCTATTCAGCCTTCAGGTAAATCCGCGCCACTGCGCAAAAAACTATTTAGGGAGGGGTTTTCCCGACGTGGCCAAATCACTATAATTGTCAAGGAACACTAAGAGTTTTATATATATTAAATCTTTGAATTGGCATTCAAAATGCAAATTTCTTTTTCATGGAAAATATTGTTTCTATTCTGAAAGTTATAACTTGGATATGGTATTTAGTTGCGGCCCAGAAAGGGTAATGTTTTGACAAAGAATCAAAATTTAGTCATTAGGCTTCAAAAAATAATCTCAAATGCTCAAGTGTCCCATACGGTCAACTCCCTCGGACCCCCTGCCCATTTATGGGGATATATAAACCTGCTGGGTAATGCTCTTGATTTCAACACCAAATAATCAGTTAAGATCTTGGAAATTTAATGTCTTACACATTTGCGGCCTTGGTTCAATGCTGAACTGTCGCGCCAGTTATTTTTTTATTTATTTAAAAAAGTCGCAGCATTATTGTCGATTGCATCCAAACTCCCCACCGATTGAAGACCTCTAATGAATTGATTGTATTCCGCACGTTTTTGCCCATACTCGACTCGTAATTCAACGAAGCACACCACAGGAAAACAACATCCCGACCAAACATCTTCAACTGATTTATCGCATTCAAAAGGAAATGAAGCAAGACGAAACTGTCTAAAGATTAAGCGAATTTCACAAGTTTTATTCAGTACTATACAATTCCTTCGTAGTCGTTTTATTGGAAATGGAAGTTGAACGAATATACGAACAGTACGTGTTTCACAGTCAGACCGGAAGCGGAAACAGCTATATACACCAACTTTGTCTATACCCGAGAGAGGCAAACATACATAAACGTCCAAGCCAAGACCTGTCTCTCTCTATTCCTGCAACATTTCTGAATCAAAATCAAAACCTCTGTCGAATTCGAATCGTGTCCTCGTGAATGCAGCTCATCCCTCCGCCTCTTCTTGTCTTTGTAAGGACATCCTTGAACATCCTCTCTAGACTGTGTCTTCTTTCTCTGCAAGATAAAATCGAATATTCAGCAATGATCAGGCTGTCTGATTGCACGCAAATACAATCAGCCTCTGTGTTGACTTCGCATCCTTTCCAAGTTCTTCTGATAGCACTCACACCGTTGCATACACAGAATATGGCCACGAAATCCATTCACTCGTTATATACCCCGCGCGTACATAAAGCATCGGTCGGGCGGGTGAACGTTCCAAAGGAAATGGATGGTCGATCCTAAATGACTTCCGATTTGTACAGTCATTGGATTATCGTTAATTTTCAACGTTGTTGGTGGAGTTCGTTTGGCAAGGGATTAGTAGCGTATAGAGAGATGCCAATGGTGGTTACACAAGGATAACGGATACACTTCTCTATAAGATTGGATGATTCTATAGAGGGCGAAGATAAGTCAAATTATTCGATTCTCTTTGGTTGTTTGATGGGCGACAGGCAAACGTGGAATTTGGGAAGTTCGTCCTTGTCCATGAAGAGTGACGGAACGAGTGGCGGGAATTTGGTGCGATGGCATCATGAGATATACTCCTTGGTATACACGTTACGTTTCGATAATTATATCTTCGATGAAATCATGTAGGGATTGTTGTCAGTGCTAGTTAGCTAGTTAGCGTGTTCTCTCCATTAGTTCTCCTTATTGACTTTAGTGATTATTTATGTATTACATTTATGGTATGTGTAGCTAATGGGCGAAAGGAGCTAGATTTCTTGGCGATAATGATGTTATGAACAAATATCGATATTCTGGATAATATGGAGGAGGATGAGAAGCGGTAGAGGTTGTGAAGAAGATGATAATTAGTATCTTACCTAAATTGATTGATTTTCTTCTTTCCTCCTTTTTTGGGGTCAAACGTATAAAGTTCGCTACATTTTTGATTAAAACTTTCGGATTGCCTTGTTAAAATCAAACTATCTTTGAAATTAAAACTACATGATTTATTCTATAATTCGCGCAGTACACTATCTTATAGTGACCTAAACAATTAAGTATTCCGAAAATTAACTATAAAATGAATCCAAATCCAAACTGCCTATTACAATTTTGCTGGTCCTACTGAAGCTCTCATCCTGATATCATTCTGTTCTCCATAGCCTCGCTCTCCATTTTCAATGAAACAAAACCATATCAAAATTTTCTCCCTCTCAAGCAAAATTATTATTATACAATAAAGGATAATTTCCTTTGATCTTAAAATGCATATTTTATCCTTTTTTGTTGACGACGACGATAATGCCCGAGTACAATTCCTGCCATGTATATCTCCCCTCCTCTCTTCTCCTTATTGTTTCAGTCAGTCAAAACTCACGCGTTACACCATCAACCAAACGCGCGGGAAACAACAACTATTCACCAATTTTCGTAAATAAATGAACAACTTAATACAATAACGATATAAAGATGATAATATTGTGCAAGCTGATAAGGATAATAGATATCTGACGAAAACATCTCTCCACCCATATTTTTTCCCCGAGTTTTGCATGTAGGGAGTTACGGACCAGTTGTCCGCTTTCTGTGCTACCCTATACAAGAAAATTATGTATAAATTTCAAAAATTTCAATCCTCTTAAAAATTCATGAACCACTGTAAAGGATACAAAGATAAGCAACGAGTACACTGGAAGGATACTTGTTTCGTGTTCTTCGTTTTTTTTTCTGTAGTACAATTATCCGTATTATTCAGATGAACCTGTTCCCGCTTTTTTTGTCGACTTTCTTTGGGCACAAAGTATATAGTCGATGAATAGTATGATGCCCTTGGATTCAATAAAAAGGATACATCAAAATATATTCAGATGTGCTGGAAAAAAGGTTATAAAATGGTGTCAAAGAATGGCGTGGTATCAGTGACGCTTTCTTTGTAAACACTGCAAAAAGGTGTATATTCGTTTTAGCAGATTTTTCGTTTCATATTTGATTGTCCATGACAATGTCAAAGGCGTTATAAGGGCAATTTTTTGAATTATTCAATTTGTTGGATGAATGTATAAAAAGGCAATCGATTTTGAATGTAAATTGAAGCATAAAATTAATAATGAATACGGAAAAGGGTGCAAATAACAAACTGTATTTTGAAAAGGACGATGAAGAGTTCAGCGTGGGTGTGGGCTTCTTTGAAAAAAACATTATATGAAGTTTTAAGACATAAAACGGACTATAAATTAAGATTTTAAACACGAAAACACTAGGAACACTTCCTATGGGACTAGTTACCAGGGCCGGAAAGTGAAAGTGACCCAAGACAACTTTGCTCTACAGTTTATAAAATGAGTAGTACATAGAACAAACTGCTGATAGGTCACTTTGTATGGGAGATACCCTTAGTTTTTACCCGAATAAGCTGATTTTTGGTGGGTGAGGTCACTATGACCTCCAATCACAACAAACCAAAATTTAGCACTCTGCTCCAATTTGGGGGGAGGGGGGTTATGGATGTGCCGTTTTGAAAAATTTAAATGGAGGGATAACGGGGGTCCTTGACCGGAGCGACTCAATGTTAAGCTTAAAATGATCTTGAACTTATTGTGAATGCTAAACTATCATTTTTTCAAAAGTTCTAGTCTAACGCCTAAATATTCAATTAAACTCTAATGTGTTATATTGCAAAGATAATTTTATGTAGTTTTTTTCGTTCTCAGACCATTTTTCTATATCTCTTACCGTTTTTGAAATAATCGCAAAAAACCGACAAAATGCCCCCCTTTCCTCCCTTTCCCCCTTTCCCCCCTTTTTGTAAGGTTGCGGACCCCCGATTGTTTGGGACTTTTAATGCCATCATCTGGGGACCATTTCCAACCATATCCCAAAAAAATTTCCGATGTAGGATTTTTGCCGACCAAATATGCCATTTTTCTTAGACTAATTTCTCCTTTAAAATGCGTTATGTGGTATCGCTACAATTGACAGTAATTAGAGGTACGGAAATTTCGTTTTTACGAATAGATGCGAAATGTTCAAATGTGTACTTAATCAACGAAAAAGTTAATTTTTCACCAAAAAAGAATCAATTTATAGAAGATTGTTTTCAATCTCAAATTAATTTTGTTCAGAAGAGAATGAGAATAAAAAACATTTCAAACTGCGAGGAGTTCGCAGAATCACGAGCAAAATAGCTTTGCTAACACTGAGCACATTGGGATGGTCGATGAATGAACTTTGGTTTCTTTAATGCAATTTTTCTAGGATGCCCAAAATTGAACATAAGAAAGAGAAAAGCATAAAAATTTTGGCGTGCATCTGCTTCAGGAGTTTCTTTTCTTACCCTTACTCCGGGAGGAGCGTTGTCGATTATTGATATTATTGATTGTTCCCCACAGCTGAATTTGGAGTATGATTTAGTTGTTATATTTTTGTGTTTTTATTATTAAATATTTCTGGATACTTTTTTTTGCAGTGGTTAGTACTGAACTTAAATTTCTAGACTTTCCAGTTGTATTTGTAGTTTAACAATACCAAAATGTACAAAATTAGGTTTTTATGCGAATTTCGGCGAAATTTCTAATATTCAAAATTAGTTTATGCAAAATTCCTGTTCTTTATTTGCTAAATTTCCGTAGCTCTAATAGTATTGTTTGCGATTTTGACCATGTTTCGGATCGAAATTTTGGTGGGAAGCTACGGATTCGGGCTTAGTACCCCCCAAAAATAACATAAGAAACAAAAAAAAATTTTCCACAACATTTTACAATCTCATGTACTAGGTTTATCACTTGGTTAACACTACTAATAACAAAATTTGATATTGAAAATTAAGTTTAAGTCTAATAAAAAAATAATACATTAAATAATTTTATTAGTTTTGATAGACTTATCTTAGTTGCGAATTATTTTTTAAAGTTGTAATTAATGCGAAATAAAGTAAAATAGAAAAGAAGATTAGATACATTCAGTGAGTAGTTTTTGTTTAGGGTCATCTTACATATTGTGATGTGTCTAGACTATTCGTCAACCCAATTTGTATTTCCGCACTTGGCACCAGATGGCGCTAGTGTCGCTAGCGAGAATAGGGTTGACCGATAAGACAACAACAACTACTTTCTGGAAGTTCCCGGAAAGTGCGTCACCGAAGGGTCTAGAACAGTGGAAACTAGTATATAAGGGCGTCGAGTCAGTATAGTTTTACTCGTGAATTATGTCTGATCGATAACTAGTCAGTAATTAGTGAAATTGTACATCGTGTATATATCCGTGTGTGTTGTAATAAATAGTGTTACAGTAAGCCGAATGTTATTCATTATTGTGTACGCGAAAATCTATCGAGCCCACTGGAACGTCTCGAAAAGACGAGAAAAATATAACAATATTATAATTCGCGAGTTTCAAAATCCACGAACTTTGACAAATTTCTCATAGTGCCCGTTGAAAAATGGGTAAAACACGTCTTCATTTTGTAGGACCTAAATGGATGTAAAAAAAACTAAATTAATTTTCAAGAAATGCAATAAGGAGATTCCGTCTAAAAAATTTCGTAACAATCGGTTACCAAAACCAGTTATTTCCTAAGGGAGTATTTAAAAAAAGAGAACTTAAATTTATTTGATGAAAATCAAATTTGAATATTTAAAATTATTTTTTTGTAAAATTTTGAATTTAAAAGAACGATTATCTTAAGATTAAGGTCTGAAAATAAATGTATGATTTCATGAGTCACTTGCATACACAAATCTCCCCCCGAAATATATTCCTGGGTTCGCCTCTGCGTGGAGGTGTATCCAGGCCAACTTTAGAATGCTCAGAAGTATATACCTTATGTAGTAGTCGAAGTCAGAAATCAGCGTTGCTTTCGTCCTGAGGCGAGTAAATGGTAAAGTAGAGGGGAATTTTCCTAGAGTCAGACGAAGAATCTTTCCACTCTATTTCATTTAAAATGCTCCATCCGTCAATGCCTAAACAATTCATTCCAAATCAACATAATGTCTTTTTAAGTACAATTGTACTACACTGCACTATTCATACTACTTGTTGGAATAAACATTAATCACCGAATATTAACGGCGATAAAATACTTGTTTGCAATTGTGGCATAGGATAGACACCGGTATGATTAAAAGTTTACTGCGTTGTGGATATCCTTATGAGGGTCACGATTTCACTTGTTTTTGGGTCGCGCAGACTTAAGAATCCCCGTATGATGACACACCTTCAGTTTTTGTAAAACCAGCTAAAAATCAAGGGCAACAAAAGTCATATTGCTCTAAAGCGAATCGCGACTGAATCGATCGCGTCTAATTAATTCGATTTAACGCACGGCTTTAATATGGTTCTAGCAACAGGAGGGTCCGATTCTAGCAATATGCCTTCATTTAAATATATGCAGAAATTTCAATAAAACTGCTGGAAACGCGCGACTCAGTCTGATCCGCTTTCGAGCAATAATCGTCTCTGAAGCCCCTAAGAAGCAGTCTCTGTGTTGTATATGCATTTTTAGAGCTTCTTGGAAACGATAAATTTATTGAAATAGAAATATTTATTTCTGTATGCATATGCATTTTCATTTCCGTTTTTCGACCAACTCGCCGCGTTATACGGTTGTCGACCATTTCCTATAGTCGCAAACTTAAACTTATTTATTTGTTTTCACCCAGCACAGACTTTAATAAATTTTAAGGGCTTCTATCAACCTTCATACCTTGTTCGAAGGGTTATATATACATTGTACCTAAATGTTTTTTTGTAATGATTTTTATAATTTGAGTGTTATCATATTTTGAGTAAAATAAAAATTAAAAAAATAATTTAAATTAATATAAAATAAGTATACATAATGATCAATTTAGTTATTGTCAAAGATTTCAGTCCACACGAATGTTAAGTAAAATATATTCCCGTTTAAAGGGTTTGGACTTTTTTTTGTAAAAATACCTTCACCTAGTTTTCCAATTTTCACCAAATTCTATAGAAATTGCAAATAACCACAAGACTCAACTCTTCACAAATATCGAAAAATACACATTGCAAGTAAAATTTCTCTTTACGCGAATTTTCTCAACGTACTTCGTCCTAATTATGACAAGTGTGTAGAACGAAAGGATAACCTCAGCTTGATAATACAGTTACCAGGTGGTCCACATTGATGAATATATACTTACATACTTTACTTGCCCTAATGAATCCTCTTATCCTGCGAAGATTGTCCGTAGAATGAGTTTTGGGTTATGCCTTTGCCTATAATACGGCAGCATATCCATATATAGTTACGTATATTCGCATACCGTACGGCAGACATGTCAAACTCGCGGCACGCGGGCCGCATGCGGCCCTCCTGACAGTTTTGTGCGTCCCGCGGCCAGGTCCAAGAAACTGAATGGGTATCAGCACAAATGCGTACAAATTAAAAAAAGGGGAGATGTTAAACTGAAGTCTAAAAGGAAGAAATTGTTTTATCCCGAAATTCGGTTTATTTGAAATGAAAATCAAACTTTAATGTCTCCGAAAACTTGTATTTGGTGAGCAAATCATCTGGATGTGGAATTTAGCAAACATAGCTTCAGTCCATTATATATTTTTGCTATTAAGCGTACTGAACTGATACATGCGTTTATTTCACACCACAGGTCGCCGATGTCGTTATAGTTACTCTGATTTATTGTCATATTTTAATAGAAATATTCTATGATTAAAATTCCAAAAAAATATATTGCCGTTTTTTGAAATGTTTATCCTGCGGCCCGCCTAAAACTGAAGACAGTGATATTTGGCCCGAGCCATGTTTTGAGTTTGACACCCCTGCCGTACGGCATATACGCAGTAAAACGCCAACGAAAATTATCTTTATTGCTTTTATAAATTATGAATGTAAATAACATAAAATTTAAATTAGCTTTAATTAGAAGAAACTTAATTTTACTGTAAATATTGGACTTATCTCGTCATGAGAAGCACTTTTCAAAAGGCATCGAATTACGCAGAGAAAATGTTATACTCAAATAAGTCAAGTGTTGGTTTGAGTGGAGTATGCGTGTATGTGTGTGTGTGTGAGCGGATTAATTCAAAAAAGGATTGCGAATTTTATGAAATTTCATTTAGTGTTTATTTAATAATTCAACGGGGGCTGATGTATTTAGGGTTTCACTTCACGTATATAAATCTGATGAAATTCAGTTGGATGAATGAAATAAAAAATTTGTTGCTGAGCTTCTTTAAACAGGGGTAATGCGATTTGGAATTGATACATATAAGGTTTTCGTGTGAAATAAGAATAATAAGATATATTTTATAATTCAGTATACCTACTTTTATATGAGAGTTTTCACAGAATTGTAATTATAACAAACGTTCAAATCGGTGTCTGTCCATGGCTCTTGTATGCAATGTCATTCTAGAAGTACCAGTTTGGATTCATGCTTTCACATCACCACCGTACCATATTCTGATCCAAATATATTCTTTGTGCACATGCTAAATCAAAAATGATTGCATTTTCGCCAAGCTGCAAAAATGATTGAGTACATGCATTTGAAAGGGAACGAAGAAACTAAATGATCATAAATTCAATTATGGTCACTCATGTTACTTATACAAATTTATTGTCACAGCATTTTGTTTCGTGCGTTCACTCTCCCTTTCGAATGTCCCCATAGAGTACACAGTACAGCTTGCACTTGCAGAGTGTCCACAATGGAGCCCATTATTCTTGTGCCTAATAAAATTATTGAATTATTGTCTCTTGAACGTTTAAAGTGAATTGTCAGAATATGTGGATGTTAGCGCATATAGGAATATTCGTATTGTGAATGGGTCCTTCAGTGGATGACGTTGGTTTGGCGACACTTTGGTTAATGTTAAACTGGGTAAAGAATTACCAGAGGCATATAAAGAGGATGTGCGCATTGTGGATCATTGTAGTGAATGGTCCAACAACAATACATCACCTCCTCACTTCCCAAATTTGGTAACATGCGAAACCACGTGAATTGTGAATAATAGGACGTAGTTGGACATTTGAATATTTTCAATATCCTTACAATCATATACCGGGATTGCAAAACGGTCAATCACCAGTCCGCACATTGTCATTAATTTTGAAAATTTCTTTACAAATTTATTCATCATTGCGAACAAGAGTGTAACCGAAAACTATTGCTTCAATTCGAGAGTAAATTTCAGAATATATCGTTAGAACTCGACGATTTGCCGAAGATTTCAACTAACAAATGTTGAGAAAGTAGCCGAATCACATTTTGGATTGCACTTCGTATTTATTTATTTATCAATCACACTGCAAACCAAACTTCAAAAAAATCCTTGTCTCTCGTTGACTTGTCCAAGTCTACAAATTAATTTTGATGATTGAAGCACTTAGGCACTTTGAACGGCAAAGCCCAAACTTACCCAGACAGCAGCGCCCGCTCTAAGGGGGGGCAAGCCGGGCGGTCACCCGGGGCTCCAAATTTAAGGGGCGGCTTTTCGGCTAAGCTCGACTAAAAAATTGGAAAAAGCCAAAAGGAAAATTTCAACAAATTTCGATTTAGTGGAAAGGAAACCATAAAAAGGCGAAATAAAAAATTGAGTAAGGATTTATTTAGGTAAGTAAAGAAGCATATCGATTGCTTTTGTATAGGAATAATTTTTTAATTTCTCAACTGTATTATTAGTTCTCTTTTGAAGGTTTTGTTTTAAAGAAGCAAAGTCCTGGCTTTGAAGAGCCCACAATTGAAACAAAGAACTGAAATTAGAATCTTAAAATTGTTAGTGAGATTTGTCTAAATTAAACGTCTGTGATGCTCGCAAAGTGGGAAAATTCGCTCATGCCGAAATTTTGAGTGTTCTGCTATCCATTCTCATAAGTAGAACTTTTGTGTTTCTGATATTCTCCGCTATATGGCGCATGGTACAGAAAGTATCGCTAGTGGCGATAAATGGAAAGATTTTTTTCTTTCGAGAGCTTATAGCGTAACGTTTCAAAGATCGGTCCAAGATTGTCTCCTTGGATTCCCCTAATAGGTTGAGTCCCGGCGTTCAGTTAACTGGACACCTCAGCCCATAACTATAGCCCCCGTCCAGTATACTGGACACCTACATTCATTCATTTCTATGACTATGAGAACGACTTCGGGCTATAGTTTTGACATGAAATGTAAGTCTCGGTCTATGACAAAAGTTTAGTTTTTGTTTCATACTTGAAAACGTTACCAGACAACATGCTTGTACACCTTCGCAGCTCCATAGATCAGATTACATGATAAAACTGCCTCAGTTTTCGCCGTTATTCAATGCGAATAAATAAATTTCTTCACTGTGAGTCTTAGAATTGAACTGCGAGGGCAAAGTTTTTTAAATTTTGTAGTTTTTAGTTTGTAGTAGTTTTTTTTTTAATATTTAAAAATGTCCATTTAACTGGACGTTCGGTCTATAGGAACGAAAGCTGTTGGTATAGCCCGGAGTCCAGTATACTGGAAATTATCCTTTTCGTGTCATTGAAGTCCAAATAGTGTAAATTTAAGGTATACAATCTATCTATATCAATTATACTTTATTCCGATCATTGGATGCTCGTGGGCTATAGTTAAAGACCACCAGAACCATGCCGGGACTCAACCTGCTAACCACACTGAGAACAGTTGACCGAATACTGAACAAATTACAAAATTGAATTCTCCATCATCTCTGCAGGCGTATGTTGTCCACAACTTTGATCTCCAGCGCGTGGTTTTGCAAACCATGATCAGTGTGGTTGCGGCTTAATATTTTTGTTTAGTCTGTTTAATAATACGAGATCATGTCCACTAAACAAATATTGAACCCCAGACAAATCATATGAAATGGGAACACACAGCACATAAAGGCGTTATAGCTTAAATACCTCGTGTCGGACATTTCTTTCCCAAAGACATTATATTCACCACATTTTTTCAGTCATTTTGAAGACTTCCATCCACATTTGGCAGCAATTAAACTTCAATGGTTCCAGCGCCCGCTCTAGCACTTACGCCGCCCCGGGCGAGTGGACAAATAGCCGCCCCTTAGGCAAAGTACCAGACAGATTGATAGTAGATAGCACACATGTTATGTCGTTGTTGTACAAGCGATTTAAGAGACATTTATTTTTAAATCGAGTGATTTTGGCAGCCCTTCGTCGTTATAACTCATCAGTTCCACAATGGCTGCCGTAGGATCACATATCAACCCAAAAATTCATAGTCACAGTGGGATTCGAACCAACGCTATAGTAATTCAGAAAATAGAATGTCTACCCACTGAAAAAACCCAGAGTTAGAAGTCCGTTCCGTCACAATTCATACTATGAAGTGCAATTCATCTCACTTCAGCAAAGCCTTCTAGAGAGTTTGTTTGAAATTCCAAAATCAAAGCTATAAGTTGAGTGTCCCCAGCCACATATTATTCACCGCCGGCAACAAATATACAGATGTCAAATGAAAACCTGGCGGAGTTTAGAATGACGTATATATGTGATTTGGGGATTTATCGAAGCAGACCACTACTTTTTGGGTCCATTTTCGTCCCCTTACAGTGATTTCCAGAAGTCATCACTGAGTTCCGTGTGATGTGTAGCATGTCTTTGAAGCTAAGTTCACTCATGGCTTCCACAGTTATTGTGGATTTGCCTAGGATCCTCAGCCTCCTACTACCTAGTGCTGATCACTCACACACAATGTGTGCTGCCGTCTTAACCAGACATAGTCTGCATACATCATCCTCCACGATTTTCGTCTTAGTTAGATGCACTTTAAAATTACCATGCCCTGTCACTAAGGCAGTTGTCCAACTTAGACTACTCCGTGTATAACTGAGTACCTGTTTAGCTTTCCTCCCTAGTGGGCTGGTAATTGCGTTTCGAGCCTGCCTACAAGTGAATAGCCTTCGCCACCGATGTATGGAATGAAGTAAGAGATTGAAAATTGTGTTTGTGATTGTGTTTGTTTTCCACAAAAACATTCAACACACTTTAGAAAACGCTCTCAAAAATGGTATGCCAAAAATGATGGGGCCGATAAGCATAAATTAGCCGGGTCTCTTCGAGGACGAGTTTCTTCAGTGGTTTCAATTTGGGTGGCTTCTTTTCATAATGGCATCATTTTGCGAGTTGTTATAGAGAATAAGGTTAGCGCTAGTTAAATCGGGGGAACCTAGCCAAATCCCGATATTAGGATGTCCGGAAACATATTAGGGAGACTGCTATTGTGGCTCTGGCAATGTGTACTGTGTTTCCTCAACTTGCTGAAATCCAAACTACCTTGTCCGAAATTGGCCCACTCCATGCTAGATGAATCAATGAATCTATTCGCGAGGAGACCGGACTAATTGCTGCCAAATGTGGATACACGTTTTCAAAAATGCCTGAAAAAAATTTGTTGGTGGTGCATTTCGGCAAGAAATTTCTCATAGAAGATTTTTTTAACGCTTTTATGTGCTGAGTGATTATGCACTAATTATTTATAATTTCTTATGGTTTCTCCGGATGTTCAATATTTACTTAGTGGACGTGATCTCCTATGACTCAACAGACTGAATAAAAATGTTAGGCCACCCACAATCGGGCCATGAAAAACCTCGCACAAAACATCAAAGTTGTGGACAACACACGCCTGGGATGGACAGAGACGATGGGGATTTAAATTTTGTCATTTGTTCGGTTTGGTCAACTGCTAGCCGTGTGGTTGGAGGAATCCAATCCGACCTTGGACCGATCTTTGGAACATTACGCTATCAGCTCTCGAAAGACGAATTTTTCTTTCTTTTTATCGCCACTAGCGACACTTTCTGCATCATCCGTATAACGAACATGTAGCGGAAAATATTAGAAACACAAAAGTTCTCCTTATGAGAATGGATAGCAGATCAAGCCTAAAGTTTAGGCAAATATCACTAACCATTTTAAGATTCTAAATGCAGTACTTCCTATCAATTGTGGGCTCTTCAAAGCCTAGAATAGACTTTGCATCCTTAAAACACAACTTTCAAAAGAGAACTAATAATGATATAGATGATAAATATAAAATCTAACGCGTTTCCTAAAGAAGCAATTGTTGTGCTTCTTCACTTAAACAAACCTATATTCCTTATTTTGTTTCACCCCTTTTTATTTCATCTGTAGTTTCCATGGTTTGCTTCACACTAAATCGAAGTTGATAACGAATTTTTCATTTTGGCTTTTCGAGTTTTTTATTCGTGTTTTAGCCAAAAAGCCGCCCCTAAAATTTGGCGCCCCGGGCGACCGCCACCCAAGCTAGAACCACTAAGGAAATTTGTCCACGAAGAGACCCGGATAATTGAATCGCTCAGATGCCAGTTTCTAAAATGTGTTGATTGTTTTAGTTGAAAACAATTGTTCGCTTTAATTTTCAATCTCTTACGTCTTTCTAAAAGCCGACAGGCTTCCGTGTGTCAATTGTATAATTTATTTTGTTTTTCTGGAAATGGTGAATAAAATGTGGCTGGGGAATTCAATACTTTACTTTAATTTTTGAATTTCAAACAAATTCTCTATAAGGCCTTGCCGAACTGTGATAAATCGCTCTTAAGAGTATGATTGATGCCGGAACAGGCTTCTACTACATACTATCTGGGACTCTCAGTAAGTAGACATTCTATTCTAAATTATTATAGCGTTGGCTCAAATCGTAAAGGCAGCCATCATGGATCAGATGTGTTACAACGACCAAGAGCTGCCAAAATCACCCGATTCAAAAGTAAAAAAATCTTGAAGCGCTTC
The DNA here is from genome assembly GCA_949715475.1 of Microchrysa polita. Classification (NCBI taxonomy): domain Eukaryota; kingdom Metazoa; phylum Arthropoda; class Insecta; order Diptera; family Stratiomyidae; genus Microchrysa; species Microchrysa polita. The sequence continues at coordinate 31,787,339 of OX454415.1, forward strand.
TACAAACAACGACTTATACTCGTATGAACTATCTATCAATCTTCCTGGTACATAGTGACTAAGGGGCGCCAAAATGTCCTTTCGCCCGGGGCGGCGTAAGTGCTAGAGCGGGCACTGCAGACAGAATGTACAAATTCCTTTCCAGCTAAATTAAGAGCCGAGTTTATTCCAAACAAGTGACCAAAAATCATTGATTTGATTTTGATTGAAATTTATCCGATTTCATTTAATAGTTATTTAATAATTTCCAAACATTCAATTATATCGCCCTAACCAAGTTACGGAGCATATTCTATTAACGTTTCCAATCATTTGTAGCCGCACATGAAGATGGTTCGAAGCTAAACAAATTTTTTTTTTCTCTTTCTCTAAATTTAGACTTTGTGACAATCAATTAAGCATATTTGGCCTTCTCGCTCCTCCAATAATAAAATAATATGAAAATATTGAATACATTCACCATGATTTCACTGGCATAGGGAAAATAGGAGATTTAAAAAATTGTATTCCTATGACTGCATTCAATATAGCTATATGGCGTATTAATTCAAAAATATTCGTTTGCGGTCGCAAGTTTCAGGCTTGAGTCATAAACACGAAAGCGAGCGGCGACATCGACGACGATTTGATTAATTTCAATTAAAATTCATAAACGAATTGAATAAAATTGAAGTGAATGTGTCCCCAGCTAATTCATTTGTTGCAAGCCTCTTAACATAATTAAAGGAATATTTGTACGAGCAAAGAATATTGTGTATTATTATTATTCTGTTTCGATGTTGCACGATATGAATGCATTTTAATATACATACGATATGTCATATGTACGAGTATGATTGCGCGATGCCTGCATACTGCGGGCCTTTAATGGATACGAGTGATTGTAAGAAGGCCCTCACTTGGCCTCTTGTCATTTAATCAATGACAGAACAATGTTAAATTGAATATTCTTTATATTGTCCGTATATTTGTGGATTTTGATAATATTTTATCGAATAGCGTTCATTCAACTGTTTTAACCCTCCGTCATGTTAAGATAGTCACATTCGTAACACTGGCCAGACCCACTGTACCTAATACTCTTGTAGGTAATATTTTTTGAAACTCTTGTTACCTCATTGAGTAGTTATGTTATGTGGGTATATAATATTTGAGTAATTTTCGTATTTATGTGTGTGAAAAACTGCTTCAATGTTATCGTCTTCCTCTGCAGCTCTCTCGCGTTCCAAATCGTTAGCTAGCGCGGCAACTAGTCGCGCATAGAAAACAGGATCAAAAGTTACGACTTTTATGCGAATCATTATCATTATTCGTGTAACATAACGTTACAAAATAAAATAATGGTTTTCGTTCTCCCATGCATTTTAGTTTTTATGAATTCAGTATTTATATCTCAAATGACTTTACGTAGTCACTTGACGTCATACCCTTTTTACCAGGACATTGATGTGTACGCGCCAAAAGTTGCTATTGTTTCTTATAATATACCACACAAATTTTATTGTATGTCAACTTACGGTAAGAAATTAGTTGGTATTTCACACACATCACGAGTGGGTTTGGCGTTTGGCCAGACCCATGTCTTACGAATGTGACATGTTCATCAAAATATCCTTATACCTATATCCTTGTGGAACTCACCGCGATGTAATTGTTGCGCAGATCTGAACCTAACAATATTTTAGGAAGCTTCCGGAAATTTAAACTTAATAGCTAAATTGGAAACATGTTAAAAATAGTGTCAAATTCGAAAAGGTCTGGCCACACCCCAGGGTCAGTTCGAGGGTTAATATAGTTTTCATGGAATCTGATTAATACAAAAATTATTGTATTTGTTTAATATTAAATTGTTGGTGAACACTATTGAAATGTATCGTGGTCCTCATTCCTCATACATTCTCGATAGATATTTGAAGCTATTTGAACTACAAAACTCTAGCCGCAGAATTTGATTTCGGAAGGGGTCCAACGCTGGACCACTTATCCGAGTTTAGTGAGGTTATTTTTATTTTTTAGGTACATTTTTGTTAGCTGTGATAATCATCTTATTTCGCTATTCAATCTAGTCTGGTTTTGGACATATAACTGTCTGTGGAAGCTAAAGGGTTAAGAATTAGAGCTATGGCCGAATCATTTTCCAGGGCGTTTATGCGGTAGTTTCCGGATACCCTGTATTATTTTGCTTTAAAATACATTTCGCCTATGGTGCTATAATATATTGTGCAGATGTGGGATCTTCACAATATATTCCGTTAGTGATACACTTCTTCTATCATTGATACACCTCTTGTGCACACCTTCGATGCACAGGGTCGTGGGTTCGAGTCTCACCGTGAATCAATTCAGTTTATGGTGTTTTTCGAACTCACAACCCAAGTAAGAGGCTGTGATCTCACTCAGATGTTAAACGAGTACCCAGTTATGGGGACAAATAACATTGCTGAGCATGCTGTTGATCTCAACACCTCTACAAAGAAGCAGTTTAGATCTTAGAAAGTGGATGCACTAATACATCTGCGGCCTTAGTCTACATACGAAAAGGAGAAATCGCCAAATCCATCATAAAATTAATTTTAAACGAGACCGAGTTCTAATCGTGCGAATAGCACGATGAGTGTATACCCTATACCCATGTACATACCTAGAAGGCACGCAAAACACAAAATATTCAATTTCATATTTTTTGTGGGGGAGGGAGGGGTAGATGGGTCGGACCTGACACATCTTTACTCCTTGTCAAGGCATCCAACGGCTACCATTTGATACTAATTTCAAGTTTTTCGTGACATTCTATCAAAAGAAATGGCTGAATATAACTTTGTAGGAGAAGTAGGGGTAGGGGTAGTCGAACCTACTCCACTTTCCATCATCTCAAAGTATATGTCAGAATGAGACATTGATCAAAATTTCAAGTCGATAGCTATATTCTACCGAAAGCAGTGCCGGATTTACCAGTAGGCTGAGTACACAGAGAAAAAAAATTAGAATGGTTATCTAAAGAAATAGTCGAATTCATCTAAAGTTCGCGTTGATTTTCAGCTTATGATTCTATGTAGTTGAAACAGTTACGAAGATATGGATAATTTTTCTATTCGTCATTAGTTGAAACATCTACTATATTTGCAAATTCAATTAATTCATTTGTAAAGACAGCTATTCATTATCTATAAATTGTTAAATGTTGGATAGCTAAATTGTGTTGAAGAAAAAAGAACGATTGTTTGTAGTTAAATTTTATATTTGAGTAGTACAATCAACAACTATTGTGAAAGAATTGACTAAACTTTTTCTTCTAATCTTCCGTGGTTAAATGAACGAATTTAATAGTATTTTCAGCTACGAAGATTAGAGAAATCAGCTATTTCTTTGGTAAAACTATCTAAATTTAAGTCAACTACTTCACTTTAGATAAAAAGTCTAAACCATTTTTTTCAGTGTAGGCTTGAGCCTAGGGCGGCAGATTTCAGCGGGGCGGCAAATTTCGGTAAAATATTTTTTTAGGTTGTTCACACTGCCGTGGAAGACTGTAGTGTAGAATGTAGCACTTATCATCATTATACGGTTTGGGAACAGGCAAACCGTACCCTCAGTGAGAAGTAAATATGAAAAGGAATTTGACGCCATTATCTAAGAACATCAAATACTGAGGGTAAATATTGAAGGCTGTTTATGCTTAAATTCCCAAACCAAGATCTTTCCTGTTTTTTCATGCCTTGCTATGTCCAGCCTTTAAACAACATTTGCAGCTTCGGCTCTTTGTCGTCCGATACATCAGAAATTGCAAAAATTGATGTTAGAAATCCAGAGGTGGAAAAAAACTAAAGAAAGTCAATCTGATAAGCATTCATCAACTTTCATCCAAAAAATTAATTTCCTCATCTTGTAATTAAGACGATCGGGTTTCAGGGAATTTCAAACATGAAAAGGGCATCAGCATCCATTCAGCCGAATGTCTTAGGGAAGGAGAATGTCGATTAATTTTTAAATTTCATTTAAATTTATATATATGTTTGTTAGGTGTGACTTTCGTATTTAAAACAGGAAAACTCAAAATGAAACCCCACATTTTTAAGTTATGATATTCCTAATGATGGTGGTTTTGTTCAACCAAATTTTCCGATCGACTCTGCCAATCTTCCAAACTAATACAGGAAACACATTCGCCACATAATACAGGGTGCCCACAAACTGACGCATAAACGCACCGGATGGTGATTCCTCGTATGATTTCCTGCAAAAAAGTTGTACGAAACATACCCCCTTAGCTTAATCCTTTAGCTGCCACAGGCATTTGAAGATTTTTGAAAAAATCAGTGCTTTTTTAAACAATGTTAACTAGTCAGAAGTACCGAACTACTACTGCCGATGTATGTCTTAAGTTAAACTTAAAGGCATTGCTTTTAAAATATTGACACAATATTGACAAAATGACAAATTTTCATCCAGATGACGAATTTTTAATTCAAATTCATCAATTCCACAGTCATGTTGATGAATTATCATTTCTAATTGACAAAATTCCATGTCAAACTGACGAATTTTCTAATATGTTTGACGAATTTTCAATTCTTGTTGAGGAATTTCCATTACAAATTGACGAATTACAGCTGACGTAATTCCAGATGATAACAAATTCTATGACAAATTAATTTCAATTTCCATTTCTAATTGATAAATTTTAAAATCATCTGTACGAATTTCCATGCCATATTGACGAATTTCCATGTAAAATTTGCGAACTTCTATGTCAAACAATCGAATGTTTCGTATCAAATTCGACCGATTTCCGTCGATTGATTGATCGGTTTCCCAGACGTAATTACTCTAGAAATGTATGCCCAATACCGGTACTCGCACAATGCCACAAAATAAGAAAATTGAAATTAAATAATTAAAAATCAAGTACCTACTGGAAAGATTGCAGCTGGCAGGAGGCAGGCAATTATAAAGAACATTGTTGTTGTGTTTTTAGTGTGGATTTGAGAAACTTTTTTACTCTTGCAATGTAATGATGTGGTGAAATCTTGTTCAATGCCCTGACACACAAATGTAGTTGTGAGGGCTGCTTATTAAAAATTGATTGCAACAATAACAATAATTTCATTTTGAAAAATATTTGTTGTTGTTGAAGCGAGTCAAGGGATTTTTATCCTCTTGAATCGAGGGGAGTTTCGGCAGCTCTTGGCCGTTGTATCAACGGGTAGCTCAGGGACGATTTGCATCGACGAACCGGTTGCCGATAGAAGAATTTTTATTATTATTTTTATAGACAACACAAACATCCATGGTGACAGTGGGGTTTCAGCCCATGCACCGGCAAATCAGAGATGGAGTTTCATCTCTACCATTGAGCTACCGAATGCCCTTGAGGAAAGATTAAAAAATATTTGAAACAGAGTGATGATTGAGGATCAGAAAAAAAGCAATTCCGGTCAGCAGACACTATTCTATAAATAAAGAAAAAACAAATAACTGACGCGAGAGTTCAACCAGGTCCAACATTGGACTAAGGATTGGATATAAAATAAATCGAAAATTCCACTGTATAAACAAAGCGCCTCCGCTTTGATTGGAACACAACACATTTTAAAAACGTTACGCCACTAATAATTGTCATTACTGAGGCGACCACAAGGATCATAGTATCCAAAAATGACTATGGATGGTGCTGCTTATATAAGAAGCGCGAACTTAGGCATCAATTTCAATTAGCCATATTTTTTAATTTTTTCCGGCCTAAAAAATTCTTAGCGGTGCTCATCAAACAGATTTGGTCAAGCTGTTTTTTTATTAAAGAATATGAAATCTTGTTTTGATTCAAAATGGTGGTCTCGAAACAAACCATAATTCATAAACGGCATCAATATTTGAGCCTCCCACTCTTTGGAATTTACCGCTTTAAACCGATTCTCCAAGCATAAAATTATTGGATAAGCTTAACACTCAGCGATAAATATTGAAGAATGCTTAGACCCACGAAGCGGAAATCCAGAAGATCACACGCATTTCAGTACAAAGTGTAAATTGAAAATAATTGGAGGTAAATAAAGCATAATTCTTCCCGAATATTCACTTTCGACAAAAAGTAGGGTTTCAATAGGGGCGGCAATATGTGAATAGCCTACTGGCAGCAAATGGGTAAATCCGCCACTGACCGAAAGTTATGGCGGAATTAAAATATCAAGGAGGGGTAGTTTGTATGGGAGGTAGGGGAACCCGTGGTCCGATTTGGCCCATTTTCAATACCGTCCAAGATTTTAGCAAAACAAACATTTGACCAAAATTTCAAACCGCTAGCTTCATTATTTCGGTAGTTATCTTGCTAACAGACAGACACACGGACAGACAGACAGACATGGCTTATTCGATTCAGGGACCGACCCTGATCATTTATATATATACTTTGCCATACCTCCGGTGGCTCCTTTGAGGTGTTACATAATATCGGCGTAACAAAAACAATATACCCTATAGCATCTTATGGGTATAGGGTATAACAACGGAAATCGATAAAATTTGTTGGGTTAAGACAGAAAAAATATGGGCAGTAATCATAATTTGTAACATTGTCCATACGTATATAACATTACTTCAGCGCTAGATGTCGACGTGACCCGAAATGTGGAAAATTGGCGGAAAGTATTTGGTGATAGTTACAAGACGTTGTCTTATCTCTTCATACTGTCAAAGTCAGTAAGAATATGTTCGTGCTCTCTTCATATTCTTCTGGTTTTGTTCTGCAAGATTTTCATCTGTTTCCGCGGTTAAAAATAAAATAAATGGGATATTTGGCGATTGATTCAAATTATACAAATCGACTCTAAACTACACTTTCGGAAATACATATCGTATAAATGCAAGAGGAGTTAATGTGGAAGGCGAAAAATATTTTCAGCAATTTTTTATTGACAATTTGCGGGAACTTTTTGACTCTACGAGTATATCCTCGTAACTAAATTTTAGAATAATAACTGCCATAAGTAAATCTTTACTTCTTTCGTCAGAATATATTTTTATGACTAATAGGAGCCCCATAACCTTCGTCTAGGGCGCAATAGAGATTGGCGCCGGCCCTGCTTCCGAACTGAATTTCTGTCATAGTAAAGAAAGAAATATTCTATAACTGGGTCGTACATCATATATGTATATCGATTTGAATCCGTAATCATCTTTTGCAACATTGTAACAGGCAGAAAACACATTGGTATGAGGAAAAGTTGTCCAACATCTGTAATAGCTTGTTTGAATGCTCTTTCAACCTCAAACTTGGTGGTCAATTTCGAATTATATGTAAGACAAGTGTGACAACTGGCTTGAATGCTCAAAATCTGGACAACTTGTTGAATAGTGTAAACGGCCTTTTAATTCGCTGCGATATATATTGAAAACAGGTGGTACAGTAATTAATAATAACTTTGGCATTGTTTAATTTTTAAAATTGACTCGGGCGCTCCCGCGCCTTTAGCGGCTCTGCGCTGCTTTGAAAGTTTATCGGTTCTATGTGGTTTAGTGTCATAAACAAATATTTTTTTTACAAAAATTTTATTACAAAATATTTTATTGCAAAAATTCTTCGCGACAGTTATTTTTTCTCCTTATAAAAGGTTATATGCTTCAAGGTTCGGTGATCCAAAGCTCAAAAGGTCTTGTTCCATGGATTCATTTCACAACAATGAAATTCAGTTCCTGAGTTCAAACAATTTGTCTAAATTCTATCAATGATTATTGATCAATTTTTTTAAACAATGAACGCAATATTTGTTGCGTGCATTTTTCAGAATTTTTTGTTTGTATGTAAAAAAAAAAACAATTTTTGTTGTCCTTGCGAATGACTTTTAGGCGAATTTCACTAATACTCGGTATTTGCCACTTAAAAGCTCTATATAGTTATAAATGGTATGATTCCAAATGAGAAACCTGAAAATTAAAAGGAAATATTCGTTGGTCCAGGTTCCCAATTGTCAAATTAAACCATTGGTTAAAAATTGACCCTAAATTACATTGCATACAAAACTTTTGTCTAGGGTCACTAATTAGAAAGATTGATGAAAATCGCAAATTTTTCCTATTAACAGGCAATTTTCTATAGTAGATCTTCCCCCACCTAGAAGAATACGAAAACTCATTTTTACGAGTGGGGTATGTCTCTAAACATCCCTACCAAATTTCAACCATTGCGTATTTTATTTAAGTACAATATCCTCATTTATTGTACTTAAAGGCAAAATCCGAAGTTTGCCAGAAATGGTTTGATTTTGAGCGGAAATGATTAGATTTGGGGGATTTCGTATTCCGACTTTCGAACCGAAAAGCTCTTCATAACGCGTTTCATAAGAAGAATTTCTGTGCTTCCGGTATTTTGCGCTATATGGCGGATAGTACAGCAAGAGTCGCTGGTATCGATAAGAAGACAAAGAAAATTCTATGCATACTCCAGCGAGTTGCGGCACACAGAGTGCATTTCGATCCGGTTTCGAACTAGTATTACATGGCGCGCTGCAATTCTCATCAGCTGCCTCTACGTATGCAGCGCGTCATGTAATACCAGGAGAGGCATTACCGGACTCAACCAGGCAAAGGTGTACGATCCTCTTATATAGGACACGAAATACACCATGGTATCGAATCATTTTTAAATGGGGCTAGGCAATGGCTAGCCACCGATTCGATACGGCCGCGTTTCTGAACTATGTGTCAGAGAACGGGTTTAAACAAAGCAACAAAAACATTGTTGTTGGACGGTGGATGTTGCATGCTCAAAAAATGATTTGAGTTATCCACCGTCCAGTTTGCCCATAGTGGGACAGCACAGCCTAGACAGGCTAGCCATTGCCTAGCCCCATTTAAAAATGATTCGATACCATGGTGTATTTCGTGTCCTATATAAGAGGATCGTACACCTTTGCCTGGTTGAGTCCGGTAATGCCTCTCCTGGTATTACATGACGCGCTGCATACGTAGAGGCATCTGATGAGAATTGCAGCGCGCCATGTAATACTAGTTCGAAACCGGCTCGAAATGCACTCTGTGTGCCGCAACTCGCTGGAGTATGCATACTATTGTGCTGTCCCACTATGGGCAAACTGGACGGTGGATAACTCAAATCATTTTTTGAGCATGCAACATCCACCGTCCAACAACAATGTTTTTGTTGCTTTGTTTAAAGAAAATTCTATTTTCGAGAGCTGATAGCGTAATATTACGCGAAACTGGAAATAAATTTCGGCTTTTCTGCTATCCGTTCTCATAGGGGTAAATTTTGTGTTTCCGATATTTTCCGCTATGTGTCCGCTATATGGCGGACGGTAAGATAAGTGTCGCTACTGTCGATAAGAAGAACAAGAAAATTCTTCTTACGAGAGCCATGATAGCGTAATGTTCCATTCAATGAAACAATATTTATAAATCAAAAACATAAATCAACGTTTATTTCTTTTATTGCAGTAATGGCGGCTTTCGACCAGTTTTGGATACATCATCAACCCGGACCAATCCACCACTCTTCCTGCCACCACATTTGGCATCGTTAAGTTCGCAATTTTCACAGCCACTCTTCCCGGGCCTGAAAGGTAAACATCAAATTCTTTTTCCTTCAATTTAATCAATTTCAACTCAAACGAATCCATCACTTCATTCACACCGCTAACAACCATTTATATGTATAAATATTTCATCCGCATATTGCTCCTCGCCGCGGCATATCAAACCCAATTTTTTAAATTCACCTTCAAGCAAAATTCTACGCGGCGCGTAACATCATTAAAATTTTAAGGCCACTTCGTCTATGATTTTTCTGGTAATATTTTTGTAAAACTTTACCGTCAACATCACCCCCGCCCGAACCGTCTCAGTGCTGCTTTGGCACAGTATTATCGACGTGTTCTCAACTGTCTAATTGAATTTTGTCTTTTATTTATGCCTCAAATCTAAATTTGATGAAAATGATTCTGCTAAGTGGCTATCCAAGACGCCATTCCGTCAGAGTGTTCTTCAGTATGCAAAACGAGTCAATACGAGAGGAGCTTTTAGCGAGATTACTCAACCAAGTTGCTGCGGGTGGTAAAAAGGGGTGGCAATCCAACACGGCTTCCAGTACAAGTAGGTGTACAAGTGGTAGTACCTACCTTCGTCAACCAATAAAATGGGATGTACAAGGACATTAAGCTTACTCGATGTCGCATTCTGTGTTGGTGAATGTAAATTTACCAACCGACTCCATCAACAATGCCACCCTCTTCTCTTCGTTGCGTTCTTCGTCGCAACGAACGATACGCTTTTGCGAATGGGTCGCAGATGTTTTCAAAGTAAATGTCAGCATGTAATCAGGATTTATATTTACATTAGCGGCAAACGTTATTGGAAAATTGCATTAAATTTGATTTAATACTAACAATGTGACAAAATAAATTTGCTTTTACATCAATCATCAATTTTCTTTTCTTTTTTTACTTTCAGCTTTTCCGGGATTATGTTCATGCTGTCCCATCAAACCGCCAACAATGACGACACCATCAACATCGTCAGCCTCGTCCATTTCGCCCCCCACTTCGTCAGCTAGTCATCCGGATCCTCGATCCAGTTCAGTAGCCGAGCTGCGACGAAAAGCCCAAGAGCATTCGGCCGCACTTTTGCATTCGTTGCACGCTGCCGCTGCAGCCGGATTAGCATTTCCCGGACTACATTTGCCACCGATGTCCTTGCAACAGGCGTTGAACAGTCGAAAGTCAGAGGTGCACGACATGTCCATGACAAATGGAACGTCGTCATCGTCGTCACCGCCAATGAACACTTCGCAGCCGCCTCCATCGAATGGATTGAAGAATGATTAAAATTGGGAACAGTCCTTTTTTCAACTTTTGGCGGAAAAATGGAAAGGATAAAAAAGGTTAACAATGAAATCAGAAATTAAGATAATTTGAAAGCGTCACAAAAGTAATAATGATAATAATTTGCAACCCACATCAAACACTTGACACGAGAAAAACATTTTAATACTTTACTTTTACGCAAGTAAATTATCGAATTAAAGAATTTCGTTGATAAATAAAATAAACCAACAATTCAAAAAATCTCGTTTAAAAAAAAGGTTCTGATAAAGGGTTAGTTTTCTTATAGCGACTGCACTAATGTTTTAATGGTCATTCTAGACGTGAAAACCATATTATTTAATTGATTTTTTTAAATCACAATTTATTAGAAATTCCTTCGAGACTTTTGGCAACAATTTTTATTTATATTTCACTGATCGATGAAGAAATTTCATTAGTTTGCTTATTAAATCATAATATAATGAACTTAGGTACATGCATCCAAACAAATACTTAAAATCTTATGATTTTCTACTGAATTATTATAAACGCATTCAGTAATTTTAAGTTTTTAAAAACCTGTGTATTTATATTTATAAAATAATTCGATCAAATAATGAAGAATATAATAGAATAGATGTACCCATTAATTATAAAAATGTACGAGTAGAATAGTAGTGCAACTAATAGTCATACACTGAATAAAAAGATGTATAAAGTTAGCTGTAGCGAAAACTGTAAAAATACTCATATGTAATAAAAAAAATTGTATAATAATTTCAATTAATTATAGTTATAAAATATAATCGATTTGGCATATAAAACATAAATGAAATTGTAATATTTGCAATATAGTCAATCAAGAAAACAGACAAAATTAATAGTACATAATGCAATATTATAATGAGAATGCATCATATAAAACCCATATTGAAATGTAATACTGATTTTCTTCTTGTTTTCCGAATGCTTTGTTCATCGAGTGAATTTGATTACGTACACACATAACGTGCCATGATAAACGATTAGTCAATAAAGTTTTATTAGAAGTACATAAATAAAAAAAATCTTTTCTATTTGCCCCTATTTCTCAAATATTTCAACTTCTTCAATAACTAAAGTGAAAGAACCCCGACCGCACAGTGGGGCGAAACCGACTATTTTTTAGTCATCGCGTTTTATTTTATTTTATATTACAATAGGGCCTCTAGATAAGTTTCTTTAAAAAGTATGAAAATGGGTTCAGCTTTTATGAAAAATGGTTCTATTGGTTTTTTGAGTATTCTTTCTTCCTGAACATTTATCTACTTTTGGTTGTGCTCAAAACCATTTTCGAAGCACTTTATCCGGTGCGATTGAAACGCCTCGAAAGATGGTTTTTAGCCCTCCTCTTAATAGAAAAACGTTCGCTACGCGTTGTTTTTTTTTATAAGTGGGTATACAAAGAAATCCTAAGCGACGGATATCCACTGTGTTTTGGTCGATGAGACAGCAGTCTGAAATGATGTGTAAAAAAAGACTTATTTTTAGGATGAAGACTTTCATCATCTCTTATTCGTTTTGCAAAATCTCCATATAATTTCGACAAACAATTGAATACGTTCCTTTTACAAATGATGGTTCTACGTTTCTTAAGCAAAATTGTAACCACTTGGCACATTTACCCGGAGGAACAGGCATTTGCACCTCGTGAGAGAACAACCTGGCTATGCTTTTGGCTAATGTATTTTTTTTCAGCGAACATTTGCGCACCCGAGTTAGGTTAGGTTGTGGAAACCTACTGGAACATCATTATTCAAGAAACCAGTGACGCAACTACGGAAGGGCCTAATGAGGTTTAAAAGCCCCTCCCATACCCAGAAATTTGGAAACGTCAAATTGCGGAATGAAAAATGGGAAGATTCTATCAAAGAATGAATTATTGTTCTTAAATTATATTCCTACATAGATAATAATCTTTGTGCAAAAAAAAAAGAAGATAAACTCGAAGATCTCTAATAAAAAACCTCTTCAAAATAACTGCTCCTTCGATGTTGTATCGTAACATAACGAGCCGCCAATTCGCAATTCAAATGCAAAATCAATTGGAGTTTTGGGAGATAAAGTCCTGGCAGTGTTCGAACTCTCTATTTCACCTAAGATACGGTTCACCGAACTGGAGACATTGACAAAAACCCCAACATCGGTCCGGATTTTCTTTATAGCTAAATTCCATTTTTCTCGTGTAGTACCGATTCTTGACAGATAACCGTCTGTAGATTTCCACTCCTAACGGCAGCCAGGATTTATCTTCTATGGCGCCTTGCCACACAGCCTACGAAACAATGGCTCTTTTGCACAAGAAATTCAATGGCCGTGTTATCTCTCGTCTTGGCGATGTTAATTGGCCACCACGATCATGTGATTTGACACCGTTGGACTTCTTTCTCTGGGGATATTTTAAAGAAAAAGTGTACGTCAATAAGCCAAAAACAATACAAGAGCTAAAGGATGAGATAATTCAGCACATTAACGATATTCAACCTCAATTATGTGTCACGAGTCATTGAAAATATGGACCATCGGATAGAAGTATGCCACCGTAACCATGCTTCTCCAAAAACTTTTCGTTTTATTAACAATTAATAGTTAAGCCTGGAAGTAGGACAGTTGTTTCACATGGAGAGCCTAACGAGGGTTTGTGTGACGTTCAAACTATCAGTTACCATGGAGTTTTTAAGCAAAATGGAGTGTCGTATCACCCGAACATGTTTTTGAATACGTTGGTTTCCGGTCTGTTCAGGCAGGGGCGGATTTACCCTTTGTAGCGCCCCTGGGCAGTAGTCGTGTTTCCGCCCTCCGTCACTAGTTTAAGCTGAAAGTATATCAGAAGTAGCAGTTCAGTGGAAATTGCACTTAATTTACTTCTTAGAAAGGTGTTTGGAATGAACTTCTAATCACAGTTAATGTTCAGAAGTATAGGTCTAGGTTCTCCATTGAAGGTGAAATTAGATGCTCTTGGAGGAGCGGATACTCCTTAGAGCTGAAAAGGATATTTGAAGAAAATATGATGAATTTACGCATTGAATGCATAAGGAACCACTAAGATTGTCACATGATGGGAAACACTTCGATTCCTTAGAGCGGGCAATATAAAACTAAATACATACACTCGGTGAAAAAAACGGGCTCTTTTTTATTCGATATTTATTATTTTATTATCGCGAAAGGGCTTAGTGCCCTAGGAGCGGATCTGAACTCTTTTTCCCCGGGGTGACCTCCGTTCTCCCCCTACAGCCCACTAAATTGATTGTTTTCAGTACGGGATGAGTTTCCGTAACGTTTAGTGAAATTGAAATCAATCGATCGAAAGGTTTCGACTCCCAAACAATGGGTATTAAGTCCTTTTTCTCTTAGCCACAACCGTTTTCCAGCTGCGGCCTCACGAAATGCTTGTTTTCAATACTTAATGAAACCAGCCCGAAATTGCATTTTCCGGGAGGAGGAGGTGGGGTATGCTTTACCAGGAGGAATAAAGTGGATCCAGGGATCCGTTCATTGGTGGCCAAGACCTTTCGTTATAATAGGGTAGAAGTAAAAAGAAGTAAAAGTGTCCGGTTTTCTTGGTTCCGAGTGTAGGTTACTGGCGGGCTGAAGCCTACGACGGCATTTTTAACGCCCCATGCACTTATAAAAAAATAATAGTTTAGTGATCAGACTTTATTCCAATTTTATAAGTGTTCGCTTAATTCGTCAGCCAGCCATATTGAAAAAATTTGGGAGTCAAGGATCAATCGATTAATCGTTGGATTGTAAAAATAGGAGGCAAGGTCGGTAGGGCAGCAAAAGTCGAAAGGCCTGACGTCAGATATGTAAGTCCGCCACTGACCAAAGGAACGACTTTTGCAGTGTTTCCTTTATTTTGTTGTTTTTCTAATTTATTTAAAATGCATCCTGAAATATCGAAATGGTTAGATTTTACAGATAGAATGGAAGCATGAAAGTTTCAGAAATATGCCGCCCTTCAAAATTTGCCGCCCCGGGCAGTTGCCCAGGTTGCCCATATGGGAAATCCGGCCTTGTGTTCAGGGTGCAAAAAACAGAAACAACGCTGAAAACATATGCAGTTCAAATGAGTAGCTTTCGAGCACCTATGACATTCTTGTTTAATTTTGCAAAACTATCTTTCAAATTGATTCATTCTCTGTCGCGCTTGTTATTTATTTTTTCAATGGTCTCACTCAATTGAGTGATCCGCACGCAATAATATATATGATTATATGATCCTTTCTTGCTTTGTTACATTTACATCACACCTCAACTCATCCCTACAGGAGAACTGTTGGCTCTCTTAACCTGCTAGTCTTCTCCATATTTTCCCCAATGCAATGTACACCCATGTAACAATTCGAATGCTTTAAAGAAACACTTCATCCTATAGAAATCATATAGTAACACAAAATTAGTTTATCGTGAAACATTTTTCGTAGAGCTTCTAACATCCTTATATGTAGAATCAATTTAAAGATGTTGGTATAAGACTTCAATAACACTTTCTCTAAACGTTAACCTAAAAAGATAGTCCATTAAATAATTTTCTATGGTGTTTAATGGATGACATAACCACCGCCGTCTATATATTAGGGCCGCAATGTAGACTCGTAAACGTCAAATCCGCAGATTAAATTGCATTGCATTGTTGTTGCTTCTCAAGGCATTGTTGTTGTCTGCCCGTGTCCGACGAATAATTTAAGCAGGATCCATGACGTCATAGTACAGCTGAGTTGCGGCCTTGATATATCTAGATGGCGTTGACATAACACGCACATACATGCAAAAGTCTCTCTCTATAAATAAACCAGCAATATTCTCCTATAGCAGAGAATCGGTTGTGTTAATAGTGTGACATTTGTATTGTCATCCGATAAATTGTTCACCATAGTTTTATAGAAGGATGGACTTTGTGATTTTTGAAAGAATTGAAACTTAGGAAGTGCTCCGGAGTACATACCAAGTTTCCTCACTCATTGTTAATTTATGAACTAATTAAAATGATCTCTGCGCAGAAACTGACTGCACTTTATTGTTGAATGTGTAGATTTAATCAACGTCAACTGATTGATATATAAAGTTAGAAGGTTCATTGCAGAAGATTCGATAAAGAATTGATAAGCATTTCTATAGAAGCAACTAATAACTTGTAGTGTTGGCGAGCAATGCTGACTATATCTGAGGTTGGCCGAGTGAATAGCGCGTAGGACGGGCAATACAATGGGTTCGATGCTAGCTGCGGGATTTCTTTCCCTATTTTTTTTGCAAAAGCAAGAAAATTTCAGAAAATTATGATATAAGACACATGATGTACATATGCCTTTTTCGAAGCATAATTTAGTGCTACAATAAGATTTTATTGGATTAAAAAACGGCGCCTTATATCCTGTAAAGGGCCCCTATTACTGTTGGAAGAGAATATTCTATGAGGTGTTAAAGGAATATTTTGTATGTGTTTTTATGTAACATGATTTATTAGGAGGAGGTTCCGACTAACCTACCAAAACAAATTAACTAATAGTATCCATTTTACAAAGAACAAGTTTCGCCGATTTAGCTTTTTTGGCCGAGGCCGATGCTTAAGCTTCAGTTGGATACTTCGAAATTCCGACCACCTGAGTTCCTTCCCATGCGGAACCACCTCTCGGTATTAGTTCGCATGGATGACCTCGGCTATTTATTGTTTCACCATAGTACCTCCTATTTGTAGAATTCCGATTCGCTATTCTGAGATCTCCCAATTATGTTGAGACTCTAACACCGAGTCCGCCAAATTTTTAGAGCGTAAAGTTGTAAAGTTTTGCCCCAAACTAGCCACCAGCTGATTTCGTCCCGCTGTAAATTTAGGCATTAAAATAATCTTCTTCTTCTATTCCCTTGCAAACTCGGACACTCTCAAGAGTAGTGTACGCCATGGTTTTCTACTTTTTTTCACAACAGGGTCTGACTTTTCATTGGGATTTGTTTCTTACCTCTTTTTTTATGTGCAACTAACATCAAATTAAAAACAACAAAAAAAGCGCATACTAGGCCCGTTTCGGGTCCAAATCCTTGAATGAAATCAGTCAGAAGTAGAAGAATGTTCGAATAAGGGCCTCAACAATAACTGAAAAACACATTATGTCTATGGCAAAGGAAGTTCCCTTGGCATTATCGACGCTTATCGTGGGAAATATTGCAAATATCGAAATTCTCCGAAAACCTAATCCAAGGCTACAAAAAGTTAAGTAAATGTGTCGAATAGTTTCGAAGTTTCCGTTGTGATCGTAGAAGATATTGACGGTGTGGCGAAATATTGAGAGGGATAGTCCATCTTGGTTCAGGCCAAACAATGAAAACTCGCGGAATATTTTAAATTATTTAAATCGACACGCTCCGTGGCTCACTTGGTTGAGTCGCACTCGACGATGCTAGGCTTAAAGAAAGGAGCAGACATTTTGAAATGGACCATTAGCATCTTTTTATGGGAGGAGTTTCAATTCGATTTGTTCAAACTTTCTGCTGGCATCACGTCATACTAGCCAAACAACAATGCGCCTTTATTACTGCAAAATACGTTAGTGTACAGACGTGGCTATTAGCGGCATATAACTGTTGATTTCCTGGGAAACATGACATTATTTAGGAAACAAAGTTAATCAACTCTATATAAATTATTTATTCTTAAAAATACAGTGCAGTTCAATTATCACTTAATTTACAATAAGTCCGAAACAAGAACATCCTTACGCACAGCATTATTGAAACCCTCTTTATATTTATACCAAATTGGGCTTTTCACTATAACGTCCGTACCGCCTAAAAATAGAGCAAAACTCATTTCGATACTCCTTGTAAATAAATTCACAAACAACATACCTTCCTGTACAGTTAACATTGTCTCTTTCGTTGTTATCCTTCCAAAGAAATCCTTCGATATCTGAAAAGGCCAAAACAAACAAAATCAATTATCAACATTTATCCTGAAAAATTGATACACACATTCGACATATTTTCATATTATCCCAACTCGAGATCACATTCATAAATCAAATAAACTTTCTAGTCCTTAAATTCAATCACAACCGGAGACTCTATTAATAATAATAGGCAAAAGTAGCGAAAATAGGAGAAAAATTGGATGAACGAAAAGTCAGGATCAAGTGTACTTAGGTGAATGTGGTTGGGTAAATGTTTTTCTTTCGACGCTCGCTCGGCCATATACAATTTGAGCGGTAATCCTCCATTATGGCCAAGTCATTTTTCAGAGTCCCCAAAGGGATTTTCACAGATATTTGGTTAGATTGAAAGTGGTTTTATTTGAACGGAGCACTATGGGGATAAAGAAAGTATCCCGTTCGACTCCCCATAGGCTTTTGTATGCGTAATAGCGCGTTGTTGAGTTGTGGTTACAGGGAGTGCGTGATGATATGTCTCGCGTTGAACAGGTGCGAAATGCTGGTTTGGGAAGAAAGAGGATTAAGCTTGTGGAAAAAAAAAGAAGTATGCCGGTGTAGGCTTAATTGATTTATTTCATATTGAAATAGAGAGGAAATGCTCATTTTGTTATGAGCTTTGGGTGGAATTTAATTTGAAGGTGGAATTGGATAATAATTTGGAAATATTTGTATTCCGGTGAATTTAGCGGAAATATAATAAATTTCTAGAGACTGACTAGATTGTAAATGGAGCAATTTTTATTATAGAAAATAAATATAAAAAGCTAACTAACTGCCTTTATTGTAATTCAGCTCCTAATCTACCAGAAACCTAGAAGTCGAAAGCCACCAGAAATATAATCAAAATCTAATGTTATACCATTTCCTCGCATTTACTAAACATTTATCAATTTTTCTATATCATCACAATAAATCATCGAACTTTCCTCAAATTGTTTCATCCTTCTATTCAAAATGTAATTCTAGTTGCATTTGAATTTCGATTGAAAATGGAAATTACAAAATAAATCGAAAATAAACGAAATTCGTGACGATAAAATAAAGTTTCTCAATTTCTATGCATCACACAAAAGCGGATCTTACGCGGGATGGACGCACGGGTATTCGGATATGCTAAAGGACTTTGTAATCGAAACAGAATTGAAAAATATTGCATAAGAGTATCGAAACATAGTAAGGAGATCGGAAATAGAATAGAGATGTGAAATTGAACAGACTCGTCGTCGTCGTCGTCCTGTGGCGAATCTTGCGTCCTGGTACGAGTACAAAGGTAATTTGGTGAGTCCATGAAGTTTACTTACGGAAATAAATTGATATATATTGACTTTTCCGTACACATTTTCATGGAGCGTGTTTGCTCCCGAGCTGAATTGTGGCTGTAGAATTGCAATAGAATTTCAAAGTAGATTTTTTGAGTTTCAATAAGTTTTCAAATTGAAATTGTTAAAGAAATATTTAGTAGCAGAATATAAATGGTTTGCGTTATTTGACTACGTTCTTTCCATTATAATAAATTACTACAGGAAATTTTGAACTAGCATAAGATTTACTATATATGAGTAAAATGTCTGCTCAATAATACAAATACAAATCATGAAACCAACCAAACCTAATTCTTCTAATTGCACATTTACTGACCATTACACGAATCTCTCTATATATCCCATTAAAACCCATTCCAACCAACCAGTAACGAGTTCTTTGCCAAATTACTCTCCAATCTCATAACGCGGCACGAACAATACAATTCCCTCGGCATCCTGAATGAGCGAAAGAAAACTTTCTTACAGTAGGATAAAGACAGAACGAAAGCAAAACAAAAAATCTCGCTACCGTAACGATCATAAGTACGGACCGGGCGGAAGATAGAATAAAGCAATTTATTTGTACCGCACAATTTAAGGCCATTATCTGCCACTTCCCCTTTTAGTCGAATAACGCATCCCGTATAAAGTGATTTTTGTCTATAGCGAGCGAGCGAAGAAAAGGAAAAGTTTTATGTACGTTTTTCACATTACAAGATTGGCCAGGATGTCCGGAAAGGATTTCATTCGCCATTCGAGAGTTCTTTTCCCGAAATAGCTTTCAGTTTGTATCTCATTTATAGACTTAACGAAATGGGTCCGTGCGGCGGTAATTGTTATCGTTGTTTAATGCTGCATTGAAATTAACACATAAATTTGAAAGCATGATATCCTATTCTGAAATCCGAATTGAATTGTTTATGGGGGTTGATATTGATATATAAAAGTGGGTATAGTCGTAGGCTCCGCCCTATCTGTTGTGATGCGTATATTTTGCGAAATGAATGTATACAATGAAGGAAAATTGTTTTAATTGTTGATAAATTATAAGTAAAGGGCTGGGCGTTATTATTGTGTGTTATTTGTTTTGTTTAACGCTCTTCGATTTGAGCGGTTTATGATAAATCAATTGACAAGCTACCCAATAGATGGTTATTGTTGTTTTTGAGAAGTTGACGAAACAAAATTTTTAATGTTCAATAAATTCATGGTCACTCACGTAATAGGAATTACGAGTAGAACCCATACTCCGGACACTCAGTAATATAAACTACCCCTAGAAATTTGAACACAAATGTAGGGTCTTCCTTTCGAGGTCCTACACAAGACCCCGAAAGTCCCCGTCTGTACGAATGCCGCTAGCAGTGCTACAAGTTAATCTAAAATTTTTTTAAAGGTACGTTGTCCTCGACACGACTGCATCGGCTCTAGCGACAGCGACTCGCTCATTTTATATAAAAACTCGTTTTTAAGGTACGTTGTGCTAGACGCGGCCGCACGACTGCGACTCGCTCATTCCATATAAAAACTTGTTTCTCTCTCATTTTAAAAACGAGTTTTTATATGGAATGAGCGAGTCGCAGTCGTGCGGCCGCGTCTAGCACAACGTACCTTTAGATTGAGAGAAAAATGAGTTTTTATATGAAATGAGCGAGTCGCTGTCGCTAGAGCCGATGCAGTCGCGTCGAGGACAACGTTCCTTAATACCTCGATAACGGTAATAACGAGTATGTTGTCTCGATATTAATATGCTGAAAAGTGGTGTATGGCAAATTTGTAGCTCTTGTGGTTCCTGAATAAAATGTCAAAAATCGATTTCGATTCGAGCACTCCACTGAGAGTCTCATTTAGTATTAAAAAAAGGCTAATTTAGGAGGTTGCCGCGGGAAAATGTGGACAACACTAATAAAAAGACTTCAGATCCATTCGTTGGCGGTTTTTCGATTGACATCCATTTTATTGGGGTTTACGGCTTATTCCTATAAAATATTGAAAACGATTATTTTGGGTAAGTGTGGCGATAGAAGGATACCCTATTGAACAGTGGTGTAACGTTTTACAAATTGCATGTGTTCGAAATTAGAATTGGGGCCACCTATGGTTTGACCGGGAAATAATGACATAAACGCCTCGAGGTGAGTACCTACATGCCTGTTTCGTAAGGGTCATTGCTCCTAGACCCTAGATCTGAGGATCACATCAGATAACTTATATATAGAACTTTGGCATTCCTGGCGAAAACTACCACCATTCGTTGGCGTTTGTTTGTTTTTTTTGAGACAAAAACACTTTCTGACATTGAATTTATTGAACGATCTTTAAATCAATAAATTCACAGTTATCCTTTTTTCAATATTTGGACATATTGTCGTTGATGCAGCAGTCACTTTCGCTTCAAGATTCAAGCACTCAATGAACTGGATCAGAATGGGTTAATTTTACGCAAGAACCTTCAAGAGGGGAGGGGCACTTTTAGTAAGTTTAAAGGTTCAACTTCTCTTCAATATTCTTGAAAACAAAACCCAGAAAAAAATTGATATTCATACAAATCCCCACTTAACAAGCTTGGGAGACGATTTGCTTGTAATTGATTGGGAGTTTAGGCCAATTGTATAGTTGCGGCTTTCTGACGTTCAACTTCCTGCAAGCTTCTCCGTACAAAAAATTTTAGTTTCAGAATGTTTTGTCTCTATCTTAGACTCTGCGCGGATGACTAAATACTTGGCTAAACAAGCACAAACAACAACAATTTATTTATATTTAACCAGTTTAGACAAGCACTAAGCAAAGTATTTTTTTCATTCATACGACCTAATGTCTTTACAACGGTTAATCAAGGATCTATAAAAAGAAATGTTTGGGGGCCCGTGTTTAACTGAACACATGGAACACCGTACGTTACGCCACTGCTATTGAAACTCAATATTAACTTGTTTTTCCTATTAGGCCAGTCATTTAACGATTTTAGGTCGCAAAAAATTGCTCGGCTCTGTTGTTTTGGGATATTGTTGGTATAGATACCAGAAGTGTACCACCAAGTTTGCAACTTCGAAAAACCTAACCCCGTAACCCTAAAAAAACCTTAAAATTTTCGGACTTTTTTTATATTTTTGTTTGTAATTTCTAAAAGGTGATTCCTACAAGTAAGTCGTCCACTGCGCTTTTAAAGCTAAGAAAATCTTCTTTAATTTGAGTGTAACCCCAGTTTTGTAGGTGCAAAGGATCCCAAGATACAGCACTTTAAAACATGTTTTTTTTTTTTTTTAAATCGAAATTGTATTTTAGGAGGTTTGTATGACAGCCCTATGACGTAATGTTCCGATCCCATCCATTCCTAGATATGTTTTGAAGCTTTACTAGGAACACATTTGGGTGAGGTTTGGTTAAGATTGGTTCATAAAGAAAAAAGTTTTTCTTAGAAGAACCTAATTTCCAGAGGTTGGTTTGTATGAGAGCCCTATAACGTAGTTTCCGATTTCATCCGTTCCTAGATATTTTTTGACGCTTAACCAGGAACATACTTGGGTGAAGTTTGGTAATTATTGGTACATAAAGAAAAAAGTTTTCCTTAGAAGAACCTAATTTTCAGGGGCAGCCCTATGACCCCATGGTCTGATTCCAT
This sequence comes from Microchrysa polita, assembly GCA_949715475.1. NCBI lineage: Eukaryota > Metazoa > Arthropoda > Insecta > Diptera > Stratiomyidae > Microchrysa > Microchrysa polita. The sequence goes on from OX454415.1 coordinate 31,810,041, forward strand.
TCGGTCCGAAATATATACAGCTAAGTAACTAGTTTATAACTTCATGTCACACGACTTTCTCCGTAGAATGCGCATTTAAGCCGATATTCAGGTCGGAACATGACTGAAATTACAATTTCGAACTTTTTTACAAAAAACAATGTTTGTGCTGTATCTTGGGATACTTTGCGCCTAAAAGGCTGGAGTTACACTCAAATTAAAGAAGATTTTCTTAGCTTTAACAGTGCAGTGGACAACTTATTTGTAAGAAGCACCTTTTAGAAATTCAAACAAAAATGTGAAAAAAGTCCGAAAATTTTGAGGTTTTTTGAGGGTCACGGGGTTAGCACAGGTTTTTCGAAGTTGCAAACTTGGTGGTACACTTCTGGTATTTATCCTAACAGTATCCCAAAAAACCAGAGCCGAGCAATTTTTTGCGACCTAACGCCTTATATTTCGGTTTATTGACTGGCCAATATTTCCGTTTTCGCATAATAAATTTCATCGGAATCCAGATGTATGGATTTGAAATTTTGAATTTAATTAACATCCTTTTTTCCTTAAAGTCGCTGCATGTTTTAATTTCCCAAATATGTATTTTCCTAGCAATTTCCTGTAATTTTCAGTGAATTGTTCACAATCTTCCGAAATATGTATTTCCAAAAAATTATAAATTCGTAAACTTTAAGGAAAAATGGGTGTTCTTATTTAAATGTAAGAACACTCCCTATTAGCAAATTTCGTGCATAAATTTGTCTCGAATTTTTTATTTGTGCAAAAATCCGCTTTGATATTATAGAACAGGCTTTAAGTTAGCATTTAAATTTACAAATTTTCTGAAGACTTGAATTGCTAATTCAGTGACTTTTTCAAACCGTTTTGTTTTCAAATAATTTTTGAAATTCCATCAAAGCCACATGCATCGGAATTCTTCAGAGAGCCAATTATCTTTAGGATTTCTAACGAAATAATCGGCTCAAAGGTAAAACTAGATCCTTAAAATAAATAACAGGCCTGAAAGTCTAACATTGGACTAAGGCCGCAAATGTGTTAGTGCCATACAATTTCCAAACTTCCATAAACTTTGTTCACGGTGAGTCTGAACCCATGACCCTGTTCACCGAAGGTGCGCACACTAAGCACTACACCAGCCAGACTATAAAAAACTAGATTCTTGAATGTTGTTAATTCTATTGTCTGGCCTTAACACAAGTTGCATCCGGAGGATGTAGCTACAGACAAATTACAACCTAAGGAAGTATAGAAATTAATAAAAGCAAAATACCCTTAAATAGTATACCGTTATATCTAGAAAAAATGCGCAAACTATAGGTATTACTTCACGGAACGGGTACAATTACTTGAACTTAGACCAAAAAAAAATGTTGATCACAAGATGCCCTAAAAAAGGTCAAATTTTCTCAAAATCAAAAAGTTTTGCCGTTACAGTGCAAAAGATCTCTCTCTCCGGTTCCTTTTAACCCCTAGTGGGGCATAGGGCATTGACTACGCCTCTTTTCCACCTCTGCCTATTAGCAGCCATCGCCTTTAGCTGGTCCCACGATTTGTCTATAGATTTTCCCTCTGCCTCAACAGATCTTCTCCATGTATTTTTGGGTCTTCCCACACGACGCCTTGCAACCGTTCCCTGAGGATTCCAATCTAGAGCCCGTCTTGCGATGATTTTTGGCTCTTTTCGAAGTGTGTGACCTATCCACTGCCACTTCCGCCTTTTGATGTCAATGCCTATCCTATTTTGGCCAGTAATTTGGAGGAGGTCGTCGTTAGAGATTACCTCAGGCCAGCGAATGTGTAGGATGCGTCGAAGGCGCGGATTCCCGAAAGTTGTAGTTTATTGGTTGTAATCCAAGTGGAACACCCACATAAAAGCATGGGTTTTACATTGCTTTCGAAGATCTAGAGTTTGGTATTTCTGGAGATGTTATTGTTTTGCCAGAAAGGAGTCAAACTGGAAAATACTGCTCGGGCTTTATTTATGCGCGACTCTACATCAGCATCAGCCCCACCATCCGCTGCTACTACGCTCCCAAGGTAAGTAAAGTTCTCGACTTTTTCTATCGACTGTCCGAAAATAGAAATGTTTCTTTGTCTTTCTGATGTCAAGCTCAAGTATTTAGTCTTAGCGGCATTAATTTTTAAAGCAGCACTTTGTCTTTCACGATGCAAAGCATCCGTCATTTGAGACAGATGATCTGCTGTGTTTGAAAGAAGGCAAATGTCGTCGGCGTAGTCCAGGTGCTGAAGGTAACCAAATAATTTCCACCTGATACCCTTACTTTTATGGTCGCCTAGAGCGTCGCAGATTATGTCGTTGATGGTAATAAGGAACAGTATTGGTGATAAAATACAGCCTTGCCTAACTCCATTATTCACCTCAAAAGGACTAGACAATTCGCCCTTGTGCAAGACGTGACATTGAGCTCCGTTATAGGACTCCTTTACGATGGCAATAAGTTTTTCTGGTATGCCTCTCCTACGTAAGGCTGTCCAGATATAAGCCCGGTCAACGCTGTCAAACGCCTTCTCGAAGTCAATGAACATAAGATGTAACGGGGATCTCCATTCAGCGGATTGTTCAATTATAATTCGGAGGGTGTTGATATGATCGCTACATGAAAAACCCTCACGAAAACCAGCTTGTTCATTGTTCAAAGTGCGGTCGATCGTTTTCTTGATCCGGTCCAAGATTATTTTGGCCATCAGTTTAGAGACTGCAGAGAGGAGACAGATTGCACGCCAATTATTGCAATCCTTGAGACTTCCTTTTTTGTGGATTTTAATAATGACGCCCTTCTTCCATTCTTGAGGGAGAGTCTCGGTTGTCCAACACTCTTGGATCAGGGGAAGAAGAATATCCGCTGTAGCGTTGATGTCCGCTTTCAAAAATTCCATCGCGATACCGTCTGCCCCGGGGGCCTTACCTGCTTCCATTGATTGAAGGGCTTTAGTTATTTTCAGCTTGAATGGTACGCCGGTGTTAATTCTGGCCATTTGCGGAAGACTTACTGCCTCCGGTGGAGATGGGTTTGAAGGGTTAAAGTTGTTGTTAAGAACCTCTATGAAATGCTCTCTCCATCGTCGCAATTGTTGTTCATCTGTGACTAGCAGAGACCCGTCATTATCTTTTACAGGATGCTCATTGGTAAAAGATTTGCCAGTCAGTGGCTTTATGGGCTTGTAAAGGGTTCCACTGTCACCACGGTAAGGCGCATCTTCTGCCTCCAAAGCTAACGCGTTGATGTTGTTGCGTTTGTCACGTCCAACGCTCCTCTGCACTCTTTTTTGAAGAGAACTATACTCGGTCCTCAGTTGTTGCTTAACTGAATTGTCAGTAGCCGAGTTTATTTGCTCTTTAATTTTTTTATAACTTGCTTGCCAAAGTACAAAGAATGGCTTCTCTTGTCATAACTGGAGCCCTTTGTACTACCCTCTCGGCCGGACTTAATACGGCGCTCAATCTGCTGCCACTGGATCTATTCGGTCAAAAACTAGCTGCTAACACGGCTCTAGGGTTACGTGAAATTAATCAATGACAAACGCTGGATTACGGTGATACTACGTAACTTTAACATCCCCTTGGAGACTGATTACACTACTCCCAAGTATGTTTTTGGCAAAAAACACGATAGCTTGATTCCGTCAGGGATAATAGGATAACAATACACCTTTGGTATTCTGCACAGATGGCTCAAAGAGGGATGAAAGAGTTGGTATGGGAGTTCACTCGTATGGACTAGATATTAACTCGACACTCCGTCTACCTAGCCACTGGTGTGGCCTTCAAGGGAAAATATCTGCAGTCATGGAATGGAAGCCCTAACCTGGCTGGGAATCATGTCGTCACTAATAGGGATGTCATCATATACACTGACACTCAGGCTGCAATTCGATCCCCCGAATCATTCCTGACTACATCAAAAACTGTTGAAAGCTGCCGCTCAGCTCTTAGGGTGATGGGTCACTTTTTCAACATCGTTCTCGGCTGGATACCTAGTCATAGTAAATTTGAAGGTATTGCAATGCGGACCGTCCCGCTCGTAATGCGAATAACATGTCCTTAGCGGGCAATCGTAATAACCTTAAAGTGCCAATTGCACATGCGCTACAACAATAATATTTCGCCCCGACCGGACGCGGCCAGATCAACCATTCTACTGTCAATAGAGAGGAAACTTATCGGTAAGGTGGTTGGGACCATAACGGGGCACTATCTTATCAGAGAGCACGCAAGGAGGTCCCATACTCCTAATAACGACTTCTGTCGGAGTTGGGATGACGAAGAAGAGTAAGAAAGTGTGCATCATTTTCTCTGCCATTGTCCAGCCCTGACCGAGAAACGAAGACTTTTCTTAGCTCAAGGTATTTTCACGATACGGATGATTTACGTGATGTGAGCCCACTATCGCCTAACAAATATATTGCCAGCACAGCTGGTTTTAGCTTAGGTGCGTTTCACGTACGGTTATATCACAATGGATCAAATTTTGGTCTAAGTGCGGTAGGCATTTGACTCCTGGCGGCCCCTATACCTGACTCAACCTTGTTATTTGGTATAACAGTAACGAAGTTAAAGCTAATAAGTTTAGTTTTTGTGTAGGTAGCCATATCCTTACGTTTGCAATTACGTTTTTTGTTAGGAGCTTTGTGTGTAAATCTGCCGTTGAATACCTTTATTCAAACCGGAAATTTAGTAAATCTATTTTTGGGTTGTTCCAGAATGAAAGGCGCCAGCCCCTAATAAAGGTACATTTTCCTCGGCACGACCCCAGCGGCTATAGCGACAGCGACTCGCTCATTCCAAATAAAAACTCGTTTTTAGAATGAGAGAAAAATGAATTTTTATACGGAATGAGCGAGTCACTGTCGCTAGGGCCGCTGCAGTCGTGTCGAGGAAAATGTACCTTAACGCTTTTAGTTACACCAATCCAACAATAGATACTTGCAGCATTTAAGTTATTGTGTATTTATTACCCAAAAAGGATAATTTTAAACAAGTATTACATGCGCATTGAAAATTCTGCTATTGCGGGCGCAGCCCCCTGTACGCTCGGGTTGTGTTTCCATCATGGCCCTGATGTCAGACCTCGACTGCCTTTAGAGTTGACCCCAAATACACGAGCTTTCTTCAATAATCGCGCGCTTACCGTCGGCCCCGAAATCTGACTTCGTCGTTCATCACCCTCTTGTGTATGCAATAGATATTGTGTTATGAATGGAAGTAAACTCGAAGTGAAAAAGTCAAATTGTCTCTGATAGAATAGTACCTAGGTGGTGTTATTGTTTATGTGTCGGACACCTAATATTCAACCGATTAATTTTGCCAGAAAATCGTAAAGCTGAAATTCAATTGATTGAAATTTACCATTGTGTGCCTTTGAAATGAGAATATGTATGTACATAATGTTGGTATGATTACTCTGCCATTCCAGACATTAGCGTAAAACGTAAACGTCTGCGATGTTTTAATCCTAATCGTAATACAAAAGAAAAGAAAATGATTTCACGTACCGTTTCCTTAACGTTTGTCGCACGTCGAATTGTTGGTCGAAGTGTTTGCAAATGATTGGGTAAATTCGTTGGTGATACTTCGGCCTTTTTCTTTTCCACCATCTTTTTCGGTGGTGACTTCTTCTTCTCATTGTTATTTTTATCACTCTTCGGGGCCGAACGTCGCATAACTTCAAGTTCAACTTCACGTGCAATTAGTTGTCGTCCAAAGTATGAGAGTGTAATGCCAATATATCCTGTAAAATGAAATAAAAACCACTCAGATTCAGATCAAATATTGCTTTATTAGATCTTACCTGTAAATTGACACAGACTATCCAAATCGGGTTCCAATTGATATTGATATGTTCCATCGGCACCTTTTGTTTGGGTAAAGACAAGTCCTAAATCAGCCATTACTTCAACTGTGTGTGTTAAATCATATCGTTCTCTGTAATTGTAGTACAAAAATAGTGTATTTTCGAATTTTGAAGTATTATTTCAAAAAAATATTTGCATACTTGGGTGTTAAGAGCTGCAATGACACTGATCGTAAATTCGGTGACATGACTCTCTTCATCAACGAAACAGTGTCTAGGAGGATAACATTGCCTGATCCAATACCTAAGACACTAGGTGTAACACCACGTCGAAATGATTGAAAAATCATTTTTTGTGTTGTGGTTTTTTGTTGAATCTGCAAAAAAAGGACGAATTTTTTATTAAATCGCACAAAATGAACAATTATTGTCGAAGAATTTTCAGATAAAACCTGCGAAAAACTTATGAATACAACTCAAATGGTGTCAAATTCCAAAACGTTTTTAATGAATATGATGAACTCTCCAGTCTCCATCAATAGAATCATTCAAAAATTCCATTAACGAAATAAATAGACGACATCTTTCCCATAATAGCCACACACACATCCTGAGAGAGACATATTCGCTCACACTCACGCAAAAACCCAAATGCGACGAGGAAATGTTGCAAATTAAACCTGGGCAAACTAATTATTAATTAACAATAACATTATAAGGGGGACTATGAAAAGCATGTCGAGTGTTCCCGAGTCCATACAAGTGAAATGTGAAGGAGCCGATCCGAGTCTCTTCTCACAACCTCATTCATAGAGCCATAACAAAATTTCCTTTTGAAAACCCATTTAGCGTGGATGTGAACGCTCAAAGGACGCAGTATGTATATGAATAATATGCTCGCTCGGGTGCAGGATCTTAAAGAGCCATCATGAGATGAGAGAGTGTACAAAAGCGATTTCAATTAACCTTTCATGCAAAACATTATTTTCATCGACTTTTCAGTTCATTCGTTTCGCACTAAACAAAAAGGAAAAAAAGCAAAAAAAAAACGAAGGAGAGATCCGAGTGCATTATATGCGACGTTGATTATAGGACCCACTCGAAGCCGTTTCGTAAACATGTGCGACGATGACGACGACGTATGTATAATGAGTCTGTATGGGCCAAGTTAAACAAGTGAATGAAACAAGGAAGTACCCTGAATGTAGTCCACAAACACGCTTAATTCAAATGCATATCGTGCAATATAAACAGGCAGCTAATAGTGTTTTATGTTTTGTGATCTTATCCACCCTCGTGTTTTTTTCTATGGAGGTGGTAGATTAGCTGAAAAGGGATGTCGCCCGGGAAGGAATAGTTTAAATTATTTTTAAGGCTGAGATTAACACCGCAGGTGCGGTTTCAATAATGATAAGACAGGAGGTAAATATGTATATGGTAATTGATATGTCTTCAAATTAAGTCTTAGCAACACGAGATCCGAAAAATGTGCTGAGAAAAACATCTCGTCGGATTGTCAACGATGCATTACGAAGATGATTTAATCTATTGCTCCCATCGCGTCCAAATGAAATCATCTTGGTGTCATTTTTCTAAAGAACTACAAAACAGGGTCCTGAAAGCTTCAAAGGACTCTGCTTTTAATATAATTCCTTGAATACCCTGAACAGCAACACTGTTGATATCTACCAACACACCATACAGCAGGTGATTTTAAGTGCATGTTCCCCCCGACCTAAGTCGTTCTCTCTCAAATAAATTTCATAAAAGAAACGAGCAAACGTTCAGGAAAAAGTTCTTTACCGGTTGTTGAGACAGTTTAAACATAATTTACACCGCTTATAATTTCAATATACGAACGTTATTATGGCATAGGGGGATTGGAGTGGACGTTGCACGTACGTATATTGAGGCTGAGCTAGGCCTGGTAACTCTCTGTCTCACTAAATGTGCATAATAGAAAGACAGAAGAAGGACGTTATGTCGTTGTGAATAAAGAAAGAAGATTTAATGAATACTGGTTCATTAATAGGGTAAATTGTTCGTTGGTGTATATAGTCGTCGACATAAATTCAATAGAAAAATGTTTGCTAGATATTTTTGTATAAAGGATGCATTCATCTTTTCTACAAAGTTGCAATTTTTTGTAAAGGGTGGCAGTTTTCAAATACCTAAAAGCTGAAATTATGGAATCTCTTTCGTAAAGCATTTTAGGTATGGAACTAGATGAAACAGGTGCCCTTCGTGAAAAGGGTTTTTAAATCACTCAGGGAAGAATTTTGTTATTCTTTTCATAAAGTTATTTCAATAGTTTGAGGACATTATTTTTTTGAATTCCGATGAAAAAATCATAATCTTACAACCAGCGAGTATAAATGAAAATATACCGTTAGGTCAAATTTAATCATTGAATGCATTCAGAGAATGCTACAAGAGAAATGTAACAGAAAAATTTTACTCCAATTTGATTCACATTTTGCATATAAACTTTTCATTTAAGAAGGTGTTTCGGATTTTGCACTAATTAGACGCTAATTGTCGCCAATATTCTTCAGAACTTGAAGATCACCTATTGGCAAATAACGATAATCCCCATCAAAACTTCCCCATCCGTTTTTATTTTTGTAAAAGGATTTTAGTGCGAGCGGAGCGAGCAATACAGAAATATACTGCATTTTAATTCAGTTTTTTTTCGTTGAGGAATAATAATCGGTGTTCTTCTTCTTCCTTGCCTCGTTCTTTATACCGCTCCATGACTTCGCGTTGCTCGACCTGCGGTGTAGGCACATCGCCCGTTTTGGCGATAACATCCCAGCATATTTCTACAGGCAGCACTATCTTGGATCGTGTCATCGCCGAGACCAATGCGTTGTTGTTGCTTTTTCATTTGACACATCCAGGTGTTCTTCGGCCTGCCTCTGGCCTTGGGTCCATCAAGGGGAACTTCCATTGATATCGCTTTCTTTGCGGGGTTCTCAGGCGGACGCCGTTGAACATGGCAATACCAATCCATTTGTCGGTCTTCGAGCTTTTCGGTGATTGGTTGGTCTATGGACAAGCTGCCTCGGATGTAGCTACTCTTGATGTGGTCCCTTTTCGTAACACCAGCTGACATACGTAACATTTTCATTTCAGTCGCTGTCATTTGTTTCGTGTAACCTTCATACATGGTCCAGCATTCTGATCCATACATGAGTGCGGGACGTACAACCGTTTTGTACAACTTGCCCTTCAGTTTCAGTGGCATTTTCTTATCGCAGAAAACTCCCGGGTTTTCTCGCCACGTCATCCACCCAACCTTTGTGCGATGTTTGATGTCATCATCGCATGTAGCTCTGTTGTTCACCATCGAGCCAAGGTACTTGAACTTGGTTCAAGACTTAAGCTGCTCTCCTTTGACGTACATATCTGGTATCGGTGCATCTGGGTCTGAGAATGGGCAGCATAAGAACTCAGTCTTTGTTATACTTACCCTCAGTCCATGCTCCTCCAGAATGTCACACCATTTTGTAAGTGCAGCTTGCAAGGCAACGATGTTTGGGCTACTGAGGACTATATCATCGGCAAAAAGAAGAGATATTTCTAGGCCGTTGGAGATACGTGTTAATAAGTAGCACATGATGATGTTGAAGAGCAACGGACTCAATACACTGCCCTGGTGTACTCCGACATTCACCGGAAATTCTTCTGATTCACCGGCTGTGCATCTAACCTTAGTCGTAGCTCCATCATACATGTCTCGTATCATCCTGACATATGCCTCAGGGACATTAAGTGCTCTCAAGGCCAACCATATCAGATCACGAGGTACTCTATCGAATGCCTTTTCCAAATCGATGAACACAAAGTACAAGTCCTTTCGTGCTGCTCTATACTTTTCCATTGCAATACGAATGCACTGAATCGCATCAACTGTAGATCGACCTTCAACAAAGCCGCATTGATTGTCATTCAACCGCACAATCTTTCTCAATCGGTTGCAGACAACTCGCTCGTAGATCTTCAGTGTATGAGGTGTTAACTTTATAGCCCTATAGTTGTTGAGTTTGCGTGAGTCTCCCTTGTTCTTATAGAAAGGAAGAAGAAAACTTTCCCTGAAAGCATCAGGCATCGGTCGCCCACCTTTGATTTTGTTGAAAAGAACTGTGAGCCAACTAAGCGCGACATTTTTCATTTACAACCAAAATTCCGCGGGGATTTTGTCCGGTCCGACTGCCTTTCCACGTTTCATCTGATGCATTGCCTCTATCACCTCTTCCTCCGAGATATCTTTAATATTTTTGGTATTCGGCTCAACATCTCGAAAAGCTGCTCGAGGAAATTCTTCATTTAGAAGTTCGTCAAAATACTCTCGCATCCTGCTACAAATTGCCGTATCGTCAATTAGCAACATTCCTTGCGAGTCCTCCACGTACTTTGGCGCCTGTATTTCCCGAGCGTTCCTTCTCCTTTGGGCTGCGACCCTAAATATCCTGGCGTCGTGCTTAGGTCTCTCGCGCAAAGACGGTCCTTCGGTCACAGTCTGAGTTTCTAATTCTTGGTAGAATTTCTCAGCTGGTTCGCCTTTGCTTGAGCTACCAAGCGCTTTACGTTTTTCCGACATTGCATATAATTTTCGCGAAGTTGAACCCGTTCGGTTTCACTGCTTGACTCACATTTCGTCCATGCCTTAAATGCGTTCGATTTGGCTTGCACTGCTTCCTTAGTTTCGGTGTTCCACCACCATTCTCCATATCTCTTTCTTCGTGTGGAGTGGACCTTTCGAAACTCCAAGTGTCTTTTCCGCCTCACCTACTGACATGTCAGCGAAACTATTCCACATTTGTGTTGGACTGTGCTCGGTGCAGTTTGTGTTGTTTTGAAACCACTCCGTCATTTTATCAATGAATGGAGTTACTACAGGTTCAAAGTTGTCGTTTGTGAGATTGACACTTATTATGCTGCCAAGCAAAGACGACTCCAGAATAATGCCAACTCCGTTTCTTTGATTTGTGATTCCATAGTAGTTCAGTTTGTACTTCTTGGAATTCGTAAGAAACCGGGCTTCGTCTCCTGCACGCACATAATGTCTATCCCCCTCCGCTTCATGATATCCTCAATCTCCTCGCTCTTCGACGTCATAGAACCTACATTCCAGCTTGCAACCCTCAGCTTCTCCACAGTGTAGTTGGACTGCCTTATAGTGCTCGCCCCCGGAAACCGTCGAGCTCTGGCGCGAACTAAGTTCGCCACGGGATCACTCAACCGCATAGCAGAAGTAGTGCCCGGCGGGGTAGTGCTTATATTTGCGTGAATTTCCATAAGGCCTTCCATTCTTTTACACTTTTTGGAGAAAGGTTGTGTTTTGGCACTAGTGTGTGGAAAGAAGTAAATTTATGGACTTTCCTTTTACGTCCGCCAGCTATCTCCAGACACGGCAACCCATACACACACACTAATCTATGGGAGATCTCGTTGATGTTAAAATGTGCCTCAGGCTTCAAATGTAATGAGTGCCTGCTACCTTCGCATACTAGGGCCAAGCACCCCCTGATCCACCTTGGATTAGGGATTTTTTGTCACTGTAAGAGTTCTCATCTCTCTTGTCCCTCTTTTGTCGCCTTCTACGAGACACGCCGGGAAAAGCGATGGCATCATTCGTAACCACAGGACATAATAATAATCGCTGTTACTGCCGGGCTATCCAAATAAAATTACCGACTTGAGTAAAATTTGGCAAAAAATAAACTTCAAATCTGATGAGATTTGATGTTCGAATCTGTCTTTTATTTTCGCAAAATTTGCTTCTGATGCAAAAATATACGGCACATAAACGTGTGCTTCCTAGATACTGAATTTTAGTGTATGCGATGTCCCATTACTTAAAATCAATAGGGTAACCGTGCGTATGGTGTCCTTATACAAAATAGAGAAGACACTTGTGTCAGGTTTTGTATAACTGAATGCAAATGCAAATAAAAGTAAAAAACGCAAACCAAAGTCATAGAGCCGTAGTGCAAGTTATTCGCAAGTATTCCCTCACACTTGGAAAGGTTCTCAATTAGAGATGCATGAAAAGCCTTCCACTCGGTCCGTGATCCAAGGAGGGTGGCAGACGACATTTAAGAAGTAAACAATTGGAGTATGTTGCAACTATACTTCCTCATGGAATCTGGTCTTTAAAAAAAGATTCTGACTAAAATCAGGAGTATTGAGCAAATGTGAAATACATGCCATAAAGCCGTGGTGCAATTTTTTTACAGTACATTTGTTTCAACTTTGGTGAATCAACGATTTTGATCTCTCAGTTCCACAAACAAGGTTCGATTTCTCTGAAAACTCTCTCAAAATAAAAGAGTTACTTTTCGGTTTGGACTGCAGTTGATAGAGCATTATGGTACAAAAAGATAATTTGAAAAATATTAAGACTTACAGTTAGAGTACGAGCGTGCACATTTTCGACTATCTTTTGATTGCGTATAACTGTAAAAATAGGTGACTGAAATTGTTTAATATTTTTTTTGTAACGGACACCATGTGCGCTTGCATCCACTTTTGCCTTGACGTTGACTTATGTTTTTCGTTGGAATTGGTGCAAACAAAAATGTTTTTCATAGATGAACCAAATTGGGAGAGGGAGGAGGGGTTGTTGGGTTTGTATAGCAGCCCCATGACCGCATGATCCTGTTCCATAAATTTTTACCTATGTTTCGTACCATCAATAGAAATACATTTGAGTGAAGTCTGGTTGAAGTTGGTGCACAAATTAAAAGTTTACCTTATTGGGGGATTGGGTTTGTATATGGCATCTTTTCTGACGAGGCGCATTTTCATCTGGACTCGAGAACCCCAGACGTTATTGTCGATAAGCCAATGCATTCACAGGGGCGACAGTTTGGTATGGACTGTGGTGTTGTGGCATCATTGATCCGCTTTTTTCGAAAATGAGGCTGGGAACAATGTTTCGGTCAACGATGAGCGTTACGTTTATGCATGTACCACAAATCCCATGCCATAGTCGATCTTTTGCGCACCAAATATCCAAATCGCATTATCAGCCTTCCGACTTTTTTTGCTATGCTTTTGCGATGCTATGCCAACAATCCCAAAAGATTCAAGCATTTAAGGCCAAATCATCTAAGCACATTGTGAACTACAGTCCGAAACCATCAACTAGGTCTTGAAAAATTGGAGTGACAGAATGCACTACTGCGAAATCAGCCTAGGCAACCATTTAAACGAGCTTCTACTACTACTAAGTTGCCTTAACCGCTTGTGGGCATACTACACCTACTTCCCGTCGCGTACGGTTTATGGCCATGTATCGTATTTGACCCTAGTTCTTTCTCAATGACTCGTTTGTTGGGAGAAGGCGTTCCATCATAAAGCGAGACCAGCAATGCAGTTATTACCCTTCCGCGACGTATGACCGATCCACTGCCACTTTCGCCAACGAGTCAATTCGTCGATAGGTATTTGACCCGTTTGCCGTGCGAAATTCTTTCGGGCCAAAAAAAGGTTTAAGATTCGACGAAGACAAGTATTGACGAAAGTTTACAGCTTCTTGGTAACTGCAGCGGAAACTTTCCAAGTGCTGGTCCCGTATAGGAGCATTGAAAGTATCAGGGAGCGAAACAGCCCCAGTTTGGTTTTAACACTGAGACAACTGCTTTACCAGAGTTTGCACAACATGCCGAAAGAACACTTGGCATGGTTAATGCGGTGAACGACGTCTTGACCAGTGCCACCATCAACAGCAACCATGCTACCTAAATATACAAATTCGTCTACCTGGCCTGCAAGTCATCCATTTATACTTATGGGGAGAGTAGGGTTCCCAGTCGGGCTAAGGATTTTGGTCTTGCTGGTATTAATGTTTAGCCCGACAACTTTTGCCTCTCTCTCTCGAGATCCAGAGCCATTCGCTCAGATCCATGATCTTATGCGAGAGTAAGCAAATGTCGTCAGCAAATGTTGTAGGTGGGATATCAGAGACCATTGAATGCCACAGTGACGATCTTCAGTCAAAGCTGCATGGAGCACATCGCCAATCACTAAAAGAAACAGAATCGGTGATAGGATCCAACCCTGCCTGACCCCACTATGAACTTCGAAGCCTTCCGACACCTTACCTTTATGGAGTATGCGACATTTAGCACCGACGTATGTTGCCTTAATAATAGCCACTAATTTCTCTGGGACACCCCTCTTGCGTAAGGCCGTCCAGATACATTCTCGGTTCACACTGTCGAAAGCCTTCTTAAAATCAACAAAGAGCATGTGCAACGGAGATCTATATTCGACTCATTGCACAGTTACATTTCGGAAGGTGTTGATGTGGTCGATGTAAGAAAAAACAGATGGAAAGTGGAGCTTGATTCTCTCCAAGATTATCCTAGCTATTATTTTGGCAACAGCGGGAAGCACACAAATACCCCTCCAATTATAACATTCTGTAAGACTGCCCTTTTTTGGAAGTTTGACAATCAAAGCAAGCTTCCATTCAGTGGGAAAAGATTCCACGCTTTACCAATGAGAGGGTGCAACAACTCCGCTGTTAAGCCCGGTGCTGCTTGGTAAAGTTTGGCTGGAATGCCGTCGAGCCCAGCAGCCTTGCCACGTTTTAGTTCAATAATTGCGTCCTCAATTTCTTGTTTCGTTGGGGGAGTTGATCGTATACCTAAGTTATGACGGGAAGCTAAATTATCAAGATGAGGGGGGACCTTGCCATCAGTCACTCGATTTAAAACTGCAGCGAAGTGCTCTTTCTATCGCTTCAACTGATCGTCGGTATGGATAAGTAGCCTTCCATCACTATCTTTCACCGGGTGTTGATAGGAGGTACGACAGTCTTGATGACACTGTATACGATATTTAAATCATAATTTTGTGCAGCTTCCTCTGCCGTAGCAAGAATAGAGTTGGCGTACACCATTTTGTCACGGCGTACACTACGTCGGACTTCCCGAGCTTTAGAACGGTACAGTAGCTCAATGTTGTGATGATTCTCGTATGTTGCTGACGCTAGACCCATTCTAAGCTCTTTCCGTTCGACAATCCGCTGCCAAGTTGCGTCCCACATCCAAGGCTTTGGTCGGGAGACCGGATTTGGGCCAAGGACGGTCTCAGCGCTCTTCAGGTACGCATTCTTTATGGCATCCCAGTGAGCATGTAAGTCACAGCTGTTTTCTGCGCGAGGTGATCGTTAAATTGATGGGCTACAGCTGGATACATTAATTTGGTGGTATCGAGCCTACGGTGCGGTGCCGGGACGGAGGTTCTCGCCGAGATTGTACGGAAGCAATCCGCAAAGGAACTTTTGCAACAATCAGATGGTCTCTTTCCATAACTGCGTCAACACCTCTCTTATTACGAATAACCAGAAGGCAACTTCGAAATCTGCTGGAAATGGCAAAATGGTTGTTGTTGTTGTTGTAGCGATTCAAGAGATTTTTTTTCTCATGAATCGAAGGGGGTCTTGGCAGCTCTTGGCCGTTTTTTAACAACGGGTAGCTCCGGGACGATTTACATCGAAGAACCGGCTGCCGTAGGAGCATTTTTATGGACAACACAAACATCCATGGGTCACAGTGGGATTCGAACCCACGCACCGGCAACTCAGAGATAGACATCTCTGCCACTGAGCTACCGAATGCCCGAAGGCAAAATGGTCGATTTGATTCTCGATTCGGTACCGATCAACAGACGTTCAGGTAATCTTATGGCATCTCTTATGCTCAAACATAGTTCCTCCGATGACGAAACGGTGGAAGTTGCAGAACTCTACAAACCGTTCCGGATATCCATACCGTGTCTCCCCATCACGTGCCTGAGTCCATCGTTGTCGGCACCAACCTTAGCATTAAAATCTCCCGTCAACCACTACAATGTCGCCCTGTTTCTGTGTTTTAGTTCGTAAAAAGAGCCCTTTGCTTCGACGCTATCAGGTTCAGTTGGAGAATAACATTGAATTATTGTAACGTTTCTCATTTTAGCACGGAACCTTCTCTTCTTCTCTGTACCGCGTAACCCCTTGTGGGACATAGGTGCGTTCACTCAACCGTTTGGTTATTTCGAGTCAACGTTTCATTGCATATAATTTCGGAGTGTATATAATGTTGCAAGCGCTATATATTTCTTATCCGCACATTTACGGACATTTTGGACCACGCCGAGATTCGATCTCCGAACCTCTAGATTACTACCATCGTAGAGTGCTACTCAACCAAGTGAGCCACAAAGCGTTGTTTAGTACGAAACCTGGCGGTCATAATTATACCAGAAACTGGTTCCCAACTAATCAGATTGCTATGAGCTGCTCTGGTTAATAGGAGCCCAACGCCTGATTCGCGGATACTGCCAGAAGCTTTTCCGTAATACAATAGCACCGTCTTTGTCATGGTTCGGTAGCCAAAAGTCGTAACCGGTAAGTCAGTCCTAATCCGAGGCCTAGTAGATGTTTCGTTAGCATAATTAGATTTCAGTTGCTAGCAAACACATCCTATCCCTTTAGTCACTTTATACGACAAGCCAGGAACACTGAGATTTATTCTGTCCCCACACCACAGGGGCTTTACTCGGATAATGCTGGAAAGTAACGCCCCATCGAGAACATAGGAATTGGCTGGAGCCGTTCAACCTATGGAACTCCTCCTGCATAGCTAAGGGTCCGCAGTTTTGCCACAACTGAAAAAGATATAGTAATCGGCCGGGGCCTTTCAACCTATATCTCTTACCTTGATTACACTCCCAGTGGAGCATGGTACGTTGACGACTACACAATTACATACAACTGAATTCGGAGTGTGATACGGTTGTCAGTCATACCACATCCTAGTCGCATTGTTAGTTTACAATTCTACGATAAGAATATTTCTTATCATCTTCTTCTGAATATTAAACTTGCGACGAGTCGTGCCGAGTTTGGAAACTCGTTTCTCTATGAATCTCTATATCACAGAGTGGCAACCGAACAATCACGGCCACAGAGCACGACAGCAGTGCATTGCATTGTCCTAATTCCTAGAGGAGCATGATGCGTTGACGACTGCCGTGTGTAATCGTCAACGTTTCGATGACAATTGAATTCGAAATGAGAGAAACTAAGTTACTCTCTCAAAATTAAACTTTAGATGCTAAGTAAAAATTCACTTACCTCAAATCCTTTATTAGGAAAATGGATTTTAGGCCACGCTAAGCTCGCAAAGAGCAAATGCCACGCAACAAAGCCATATTGCAGATACATGTATGTTGAATAGTCCTGATTGTGATTGATCAGATGATGAATTTGATCGTGAAAGCAAAACCATTTTGTGGCGTGGACAATTCCATTTAAATTCGGATCAGGCATTTTTTGTCCGAGATAATTTTCAAATACACCTTGCATTAACCTAAGGGAATAGTCATACATTATAATGAAAATGAGTAAGGACATAGCTGTAGTTCTGCAAATCCTGTACATAACAGGATAGCCTAACGTGTATACGTAATTGACAGGTTGTTCGGTATAAGATTGTCCGTCCAGGACGCAATTTGTATAAAAGTTAGGTTATCCTGCCCATTTCTGGACCCAAGGAAACGCAGCTATTAAACAATTATGTACCTTTCGTAATCTCCACCACTATGCACCACTTCCAAAACGTTTTGAAACCGTACGCCCGCCGACATATCCGTCATGGTAACAATTTGTGAACTTTTTTCGTTAATTTTAGTCTCAGTGATTTGCTTTTTGGGACGTTGAATCTGAAATAATACATTTTGGTGATGAATACATCAAAATCTTTCAATGCTATCTATTTCAATAATTTACCTGGAATATGGCCTGCCATACGTCAAAAAGACCTCGATGACGATCTTTTTGTCCCAAGTTACTACTCAAAACATCCTGAAGTGTTAATCGCTTTTTCGATGCACTAAAGAACTGCATCATGGACAAGCACGAACGAACATCGTTTCCTGATTTTTCCGCCAATGATAGTAGGGCAGCCATGTCGGTTTTAAGATGTTCACGTTTTGCAATTTCCTGAAGCCTGCATTTGGAATAACATATTTTTAAACTAATTTGTTAATACGTATTTTATAGAAACCTTTCGGCTAAACGCGACGACTCCAATCGCGGAAAATTTACAACAAATGCAATCTGCCGAAGCTGACGCAACGCCGGCACATACATATCATTACAAATACAAATGATGGGTCGTCGGAGCATTTGCTTTTTAGTTTTCGTTCCTTTTTTGCCTTTCTCCAAAATGTTATCGGTGCAGAATTTGATTAGGAATTCGATTGATTGTTGCGGTGCTCCGTCGATTTCATCTAAAGAAACAAATCAAAAAAATCGAAAAAAAACTAAATATAAGGATAATACTGTCAACAAGGATAATACCTACCTAACACTATACAATTTGGTCGTTTGTCTTGATTCAACACCGATGTCATTTGTGTTCCACTTTCCAGTGCCAGACGAAAAGCTTCCGGGCTACGATCGTCCGAAGCATTGATTTCACGTACATTGTAGCCGGCATGACGTGCAATTGTGTGTGCCAACGTTGTTTTGCCCAAACCGGGTGGTCCACACAGTAGTGCGATTTTTTGAATGGGCCGGCCCATTTCATCAACATCCGTGTTCAGTGCATTTTTCAAACGTTTATTCCAGCCACCAGTTGACTCGAAACGTCCAGTTTTCTTGTTGAATGTATTCAGCTTGTTGGTGTCGGCTTTTTTGACGTTGAATTCCCTGCGATGAAAGGAAAGCAACGCATAAAACATCAATTGTTCAATTTATCAACGAAATATTCTTATATCATACCCTAATTGCAGGTGAAACTCAATCTATGCGTCGGGCATATTGTTTCTGCACTGCACTATTCACCAAGTCGGCAATATAGAAAATCTAGACGCAAACGCGTTCGTAATTACTTTAGCAACGTACTCAATACGTAAAAGTACATGTTGTGTGGTAATGAATCGCCATAGAAGTTGGCGATTTTCCACTGCCCTGCAAAAAAAAAATGTTCCCGAC
Source organism: Microchrysa polita (assembly GCA_949715475.1). NCBI lineage: Eukaryota > Metazoa > Arthropoda > Insecta > Diptera > Stratiomyidae > Microchrysa > Microchrysa polita. The sequence continues at coordinate 31,828,845 of OX454415.1, forward strand.
TACCTCGCGGCGAAAAATAAAATAATTCATTACCTCTCAAACCCATTATAAAATATGACGCTAATGATGGAAAGAATAGCCACTGGGACGCTAATTCTTACGGTGAAGGCTTATCAGACTCTCGATTCGGTCGATCGAATTTAGCAGTGTAGACGCAATTTACCGAACGTTAACACGTTGGTGGTCTGAGGGGTTTCCGCCGACATTACCACCACATCTGTCATTTGAAAGTTCCATACACTTGTGACTCATAGACGTGAACGGAGGGGGAACGACATGGACACATGTGTCTCCTAGACGATGCGTTCATAGTTAACACGTTTGTTAAGGCTTGGCGTTTTACATTGCCTTCCTACAGCCTTTGCCGTCGCAAATTCATTCCGAAGGACTGCAGCAACAAGCGCGATATGTTCAGAATGTGTTTTAAATATGGGAAAGAAGGCCACAAAGCTGCGTGCGCCCTGCGATAGTAGCCCCATTCTATATTGTATCAGGAAGTAAATAAGGATAACAATAACCATCAAACGGGAGCAATCAAGTTTCCCCTGTATCGGCAAGCACTATAGCAAATCCTTATATGTGGTCCTCTCCAGCAAAAGATGTGAACAGAACTTCGCTTAGTACTGGGTGATTTCAATGCTCATCATGACTTATGGCACTCGAATCTCGACACCGGTACCAGAGGTAACCAAATCGCAAGTCAACTGGATGAACTCGATTTCTGCCCATTAAACGGATCATGCAGAAGCTCACCTGATATATCCATTGCCAGTCCTGGGCAATGGCGGGTTTATGAAACAATATCACATGGGAACCATTCATCACTTTTCCATCTGACCACCTACCAATTGTTATCAAGCTCGATAAACCGTCTTAAAATACGTACACAGAAAAAAAAACCTACTCGAATTTTAGCAAAGCCGATTGGAATGGCTTCAAAAGGCAAACCAGCGAAGCATTTTCTGCCCTACCAAACCCCATCGACGTACGTCTTACTAAAAAGAATTTGAGAGCGATTATTCTGAATGTTGCCAAAAGATACATCCCAGCTGGCCGCATCCCTAAACCAGGTAAAGACCACACGTTTGGAGAATCATACAGTCCAATGACGCTTCTGTCTCCTGTGGCCAAAATACTTGAGGCGCTAGTGTTGCCGAAACTCCTAGAGCACATCCCACTTGCAAATCATCAACAAGGTTTTCGAAAGATACACAGTACTACCTCCACTCTTGATTTTATCACATCCAACATCTTCAATGGACTCAACCAGCCGAAGCCTTGCAAGCGCACCATCCTTGTAGCTCTTGATCTGTCAAAAGCGTCTGACACAGTCGATCATACATTACTGCTCACTGATCTCCGCAACACCACTCCACCTCACATATACAAATGGATTGCAAGTTACCTTGCCGGTCGTCAATCCCGCACAGAGTTTAGGAACGGGAAGACAGAAAAATTACAGAAGGCGCCCCCTGGGTGTAGTTCTATCTCTCAACCTTTTCGACCTTGGCAGGACTTCCCACACCACCAATGGGACTGTTGTTGTTGTAGCGGCGCAAGTAAGGGGGGGGGGGGGAACTAGTGTCATTCGTAAATGGTTTGCATCCTCTCAAGTTCGAGGCCTAAGAAAGTTGCCACCTCAATGGGTTTTTCCCAAAGCGCAATGGGTGTTAGATGCGTTGGTGCGGCATTACAATTGAAAAAGGTGGTCCACGTTGTGCGGGCTGGCTCCACATGCTGGACAAGTGTCTGCAATGGTGCTGTCGATACGGGAATGAATTTAGTCTGGAGCACCATCCAGATCGAAGCTGAGCCAAGGTGGTACGTGTGGCTCTAGGTAGCTGTAGATTGTCATTGGAGATATCTGGTGGTCGAGCTCGAAGGACACGGTTTAATGAAAGATCATTCGTGGTAACGTAGTCAACACCCGAATCTCGATCTTATGGACAAAACCCCACCTCCACGTCATGTTAGACGTACATTAAGGGACAAGGAAAAGGAAGTCCAGAGAATTAAAAAGAGTTCCCCTCGATAACACCAACAACTACAAGGCCGCTCTAAAGCAGTTGTTACCTCGCTAGTATCCTAAAGCCGTGTTGATGATTAGCGAGTTGTATGTGCGTCGCAAGAGTTTTGTGTATCAACGCTTCAAGTATTTTTGCCACAGGAGATAAAAGCGTGATCGGGCGGTAGGATTCTCCTAAGGAGTGTTGTTTGCCAGGTTTGGGTATAGGAATAATGCGGCCTCTCTTCCAAATCTCTGGTATGATGAATGTTCTATGATATATATATATATGCAGTGATATACTCTAGGGCCGGTGTGTCGAGGTGTTTGAGCATTATCATTGCTATACCGTCCGGTCCAAGCGCCTTTGAGTTTGTGGCGTTTTTTATGGCATTGGCTACTTCAGTGGTGGTGGTTTGAAGATATTCATCTACCTTGGTGTTACGGATGGCTCGTGTAATTTTGCGCTTGAGTCTATCCTTGGGTGGGTGTTCGACGAACTGTTTGTTAAACAGATTGGCGCATTTTTAGTCGTCGCTCACGGTAGAATTGCCAAACTTGATAGCGACCCTCCCTTGAGTTTTGGTGGGATTAGATAAGTTTCTTACGGTGCTCCATAGTTTGCTCACACCTGTGGTGGTATTCAGTTTTCGAAGGTGTGAGTGCCATATATTTCTCCTGTGGTCATTGACCTGTTTGACGATGATATCGTTAATGTCACCAATGCGTGGATCACTGGGGTCTGCACTTCTTAGCTGATCCCTCGTTTTAGCTAATTTAGCCGCGGATGTTGGAAAATTAGGTTTTAGGCGGGGAATGCGGCCGGCTGGAATGAATCTCTTAGCTGCAGTGAGAATTATCCGTCTGAGTTGTTTTTCGGCCATACGTACATTACTTAGGGGGGTAAGGCTAGCAAATCTTCGCTTGTGTACCTTTTAAAGCCATCCCAGTTAGCTTTTTTAAAATTTGTGTACGTTTTCTTGTCGGGATGGACGAGTTTCGACGGCATATCCAGCGTTAGTAGGATTGAAAGGTGATCAGAGTACATCGTGAGAATTGGCTCCCATGTGATGTCGTTGATAAGTCCAGAGCTAGCGATTGAAATATCTGGTGAGCTTGTGCAGGATCCAGCGATACGAGTCGGTTTGTCGTCGTTTATTGGACAGAAATCTGATGCGTCCAGCTGATCGGCGATGATGTTACCTCTGGTGTCGTTGTGGAGGTTAGAGTGCCAAAGACTGTGATGTGCGTTGAAATCACCAAGCAGAAGACGATACTGGCCGTTTAGTAGAGGGTTAATATTGGCTTCGTAATTGGCGGGACAGCTGGAGACGGGTGGAATGTAAATGTTGAAGATTTCAAAGTCAATATTGCCCCATTTGACGGTTATCGCTTGTTGTTTCATGGTGTTGTCGGCGGAAGTGATGTCAACGATGCTGTACGGTAGATTGTTGTGAATGAGGAAAGCCAAACCTGCTCCATCATTGCTTTCTCGGTCGTGTCTGATGACGTTATAGTTCCCGTAAGAGCTGAGCGAATGGTTGGAGTTTAGTTTGGTTTCTTGTACCGCTGCAATCTGTATATGGTGTATGTCCATGAAATCAGTAAGTTCGACGATTTGATGTTGGAGTCCATTACAGTTTAGTTGGACGATTTTAGTGTTGGTGTAGTTAACATCGATGGTACGTGGAGCTGGGGTCAAATTAGGCGTTGAACTGTGTGTACAGGGTTTGCCGGTGTGGAAGGTGTTGATAGTTGGGAACCTTGGTAGGGCGGCTGCTGGTTGGATGAAGAGCGTCGCCCACGATTTCTGCATCGACTCGCTGTGTAGGTTGGATATTGTTGATTGTAATGGGTAAGTCCTGAGCAGTTCTTTAGGTGAACCCATTCTCCACAGCATGTACATTCGACCGACGTTTGAACATTGGTCCAAATCCTGTTACCGCACACAGAGCACATCCATGGACCTGGATTTGATTCAATGCCGGCACGCATTAGTAGTGTTCGGAGCAGCTGGGCCGGCCAGGACTGCTCCCCAAGGGAAAAAATGGTGTTGAATGAATGACACGTAGTTTCCATCCCCTTCTTTGCGTCGAAGGGGGTCGTTGCGACTCTTGGCAATGCTGAAGCATGGGTTGTTCCGGTTCGTAGACCCGGTCGGTAGGAACTCGAAATGGGACTCGAAATCATCGCCGACGACTGTACCATCATGGCAAACGACAATGACATTCCCGAAATGTGCGATCTCATTAATGCATACCTGCTTGTTCTTAACGCTTTTTTTCGTAAACCAAAATATGAAGCTATCAGCGCCCAAGTCCTCCGCCACATTATTCAGTAGCTTCAACCAGGAGTATAGCACACAACTTCCAATCCACATCGACACTCCCAAAATCCTTGGTGTCACGTTCGACAACTCCGAAAAATTCAACACCTATGCTGAAAACATCTGTGCTAAACTTAGGAGCAGAAATAAAATACTTAAAGCTCTTGCCAGTAGTACATGGGGTACAGACAAAGAAACGCTTTTGGCTACGTACAAAGCCATTGGTCGCCCCCTAGTCAAGTATGCAGCACCGACAAATGGTCTCTCCAACACAAATTAGAGTCATATTCCAATTGCACCCTTTCAAGGTGCAAGGTACGTATTTTTTACTGACCAAGATTAGCCGTGCGGCGGGCGCTACTGAACGTCAGGAGTTCGAAGAAAAGTTAAGCCCACCAAAGGTGGTGAACCGTATGCTGAAGTGCCAACACAACACTGGGAGATGAGTTTCTCTGCAGCACCCAGAGGGAACCCAAAATGAAGAAGAAGAAAAAGCCATCTCTGCAAAGTAATACCGAGAGATGATGGAGTTTTAGCCGGTAAAAATTCCATATAATAACATATAAACAACCCCCCCCCCCCCCTCTCCTTTCGTCAAAAAAAACCTCTACCACGGACAGATGGATCAGTAATTCAGTAGTTGAGGCCTCCCGAAAACACGTTACTGCTTCACGAGCGACCACACGCCGAACCCTATTGATATGAGGCAGTTTCGCGACTAACTACGCTGAAGGCTGAACCGTGTTAAGTTAAGCTGTCGACTTTCACGACAAAAGTCAAACTTTTCAGCATCATTATCGCCGTTTTCTATGTTGATACAACCTATACTGCAGTTACCCAGTGAACCGCGAACTATTTCCATTAGTTGGGGGTCCGCAATCTCCAGCTCACCTCCAAAATAATTAAAAGGTTATCAGTGCAGGCAGATAATTGCACATCTGTTCTAGATATATCAGCAAGTCGTCCATTATGCAATTCGTTCTAAGCAGGTCATTCACACATACGACCAGATTCTCTATGGGGGAAATTCCACAAAGCTATTTCTGAGCTCTAAGGAATTTTCCGCGTTCACGTCGAACTTGAAACCTATAAAGACTACTTACGCGAGGAATTTACGAAAAGTAGTTTCAGCAGGAATCCTTTTTTTATCCCACTACTGTAGAAAACTTTAGGTGTAGCAGCCTAAAAAAGTAACGGTTGTTGTTGTAGAGGCGCAAGCGGATGATATTGAAACAAACATAATGAACAATGATTACTCAAAGATAGTAAGCATTCCGTCTTCTAGACCAAGATTTAGGAAGAAAGCTGCCGAAATCGGTTTTTGATGTGTGGGAGCAGCTGGGCAGGCAGTCGAAGATATTGTCCACATGCTGTAAACTGGCTCCGCAAGCAGGGCATGTGTCAGCATTATCTATTGGAGACATATATGAGTTTCATCGTGGCCAGCATCCGGAGCGGAGTTAAGAGTGTGACGCGTCGTCGCCGGTACGTACGCCCAGCTAGAGCGTTAAGGTTCTTAGATTATATCCAGATAGATTGTGGAGGGGCGTAAACCCGTAGGGGGTTCGCAGAAATCAACCTTAGGAATACTGTGCTATCACCCTAGTTGAAAGAGGGCAGGACTATGCCTTACGATCAAGGTCGATCGTGTCTAGGAAGGAGTTGAATTGACTAATTAAAGCCGGTTCCTATCGCTGCCGGGTCTATGTCCCGGAACCACCCATGCAATCATGCATGGCCAAAAGCCGCAAACCCCCCTCGACACATTCGGGGAAACAGGAAAAGTTGCACACTCACAACCATCTTTTTCATACTACTGGAGCAACCCGAGCCGGCCCAGTTGCTCCAAATTCTACTACTACGTGCCGGTATCGAAACTAATCCTGGTCCTTGGACATGCTGCGTATGTGGTAAGAGGATCTACTCCAACGGTCAAACCTCAGTGCGTTGCTCGTGCTGCAGAGAATGGTGCCACTTTAAGAATTGTTCTGGGCTAAACAATTCAGACCTACGTTCAACAACCACAATTAACACCTTTCTAGCATCAAAATGTAGAATCTGTGGACAGCAGTCATCATCGACTTCCCAACATCACAATAATCAGGGCCAACAACCATCACCAGTCACCCCCACAGTTTCCACCCAACACAATGCACCACGACATACCCTAACACCAGCACCACCACAGTCAGTTGTGAACTACTCTACCACCAAGATTGTCCAAATTAACTGCAATGGTCTTCAACACAAAGTCATCGAGCTCACTGACTTCATGGACAGACATCACATCAAAGTCGCTGCGGTTCAGGAACTAAGCTAAAAGCTGACTCACCGCTTAACTCATACGGAGGCTTCAACATCATCCGAAAAGATCGACCCACCGGCGCAGGTGGAGGCTTAGCTTTCCTGATCCATAATACGTTGCCATACTCAGAAATTGACATCACCGCCGCCGAAAACACCACCGAACTCCAAGCGATTTCCATCAAAGCGGGAAATGTTGATATAGATATTCTAAATATCTATATACCACCAGCCTCAAGTTGTCCCACTGGTTTTCAGGCCAACATTTCTCCACTACTCACTGGACAATTACCGCTTAATACTTGGTGATTTCAATGCACATCACGATCTATGGCACTCGAATCTCGACAACGACGCCAGAGGCAACCTAGCCAAATAGATGACTCCGATTTCTGCCCCGTGAACGATGATTCACCAACACACGTTACAGGATCATGCAGGAGCTCCCCTGATATATCTATTGCCAGTCCCGGGCTCATCAACAATACCACATGGGAGCCATTCATCACCTTCTCGTCAGACCACCTGCCAATAGTCCTCACGATCGACAAACCGCCCAAATTCGCGTACACTGAGAAGAAAACGTACACAAATTTCAGCAAAGCAGACTGGATCGGCTTTCAAGCATATACCAGCGAAACGTTTTCTGCCTTAACAATTCCCACCGACGTACGTACCGCTGAAAAAATCTAAGACGGATTATCGTAGATGCTGCTAATAGATACATTCCTTCCGGCCGCATACCAATCTAGAGACCACATTTTCCATCAAGTGCCGTAGAATTGGCGAAAATGAGGGATGAATTCAGAGCAATAGACCCCAGTGATCCTCGTATCAGCGACCTAAATAATGTGATAACCAAGCAAGTAAATGACCACAGAAGACAACAATGGAACAAGCATTTAAAATCCTGCCACATAAAATCCGGTGTAAGCAACCTTTGGAAAACGGTACGTGCGTTATCTAACCCCACAAAACCCAAAGGTAAGGTAGCCATTAAGTTCGGTGATAAGTCCTACAATAACGACGACAAATGCGCACACAAATTTGATCAACAATTCGTCGAACATCCTGAAAAAGATAGGCTCAAGCGCACTATCACAAGAGCTATCCGCAACAGCACCACCGATCAACACCTTCAGGTTACCTCAAACCAAGTAAGACTTGCAATTAAAAATGCCAACAATTTCAAATCGTTCGGCCCTGACGGCATCACAGTAGTTTATGGGCGGCAAAAAATCGAAAAATTCATAACGTCGTAAATTTTTTTTTTTTATTGGTTACTTTTCATAACTATTTTTCGATTATGTTTTCACAAAAAAATCGATTCTTTTTACAACACTGAATGAATGAGGGGGGTTTGAATATGCATGAAGAGCCTAAATCATGTTTCTGCTTCAAATTAATCTACTCTTTTGAGTCCTCGCATACACCTTAAAACATTCAGAATCCAAAGAAAATGCTAAAATCTCAAATTATGCTTGTGTCCTTATTTCACTAAAAGGAAAAAAAAATATTTTTACTTTAAGAGTTGTCTAAAAGTTAAAAATGTTGGAGGTCCTTCTAAAATACAAGTTTTTTCCGCTTTGTTAGAGCAGAACTCCTGAGCGACCGCGACCGACCGTCTCGGACTAGTTACTAAATGTCAACTAGGGTCCTGGCTACAAGTTAAAACTAATTCCAGCTGCAAATATCTGCAAATCTTGCTGCTAGTAACATATTTGTGGAGGCATGTCAGATAAATTTCGCTTGAAAATTGATGTCGAAATTCATACATTTCTCAAAGTATGCAACATTCTCTTTCTATTTGTACACAGGTAGAGAATGACAAGGATCATTGTTGTGCATTTATTGATTTATGCCAAATACAGTTCACAAAATTTTGATACATGGTAGTAAGATTATTCAAGCGGCTAATTTACCCATTGGTATGCTAACCGAAGAAGCACAAGAGGCACGGAAAAAAGATGATCGTTCAATAAGGTATTCTCACTCTAGAAAATGCTGTAGAATGGACACAAATATGGATGTTATGAACATGCTACCTCTATTATCGGGTCCATATATTGAACAATTTCGCAGGCAGCATAAATTAAGGACAAATGAATTTCACGAAGATGTAGTAGGGCTTTTGATTTAATTTTTAATTTCTAAGTTTTAGTTTATAGCATTTAATGTTTAATAAAAATAATTACATAACGGGTTTTTGGTTCAAAACAGGAAAGGATAGGATAACCACCCAAACAAATTTTATAGGAGTTGCCCCGGATAAATTTATCTGGGACAACTCCTATAAAATTTGCGCGGAAATTTAACCTATCCTGTTCTATTCTAGAAAAAAATTCGGTTGTTATATTGCAAAAAAAAAAACTAATTTGTGTTTTAAATGATATTAATTAATGGTTGATAAAAAAATGGTATCCTAGTAACGAAAGGTGGCTTTGATGAAAAGTCCATAGGTTGGTTGGACTAGGTGTGACGACATAGGCTACTTAAAACGTTTGTATTTGTTACAAAAATGCTACGTTTATTATGAAACTTCGCAAAAGTAATGTTAGTAGTTGAAGCTATAAAAAAAAACATTTTTTTTTGGTGGATAAATAAGGGGGGGGTGTGGCGGGGTTCGTTTCCACAAAGACAAGACTGAAAAAATGCATTTGTTTGACATTTTACACTTCAGAAGAGGCATTGATAGAAAAAACTCCTTCACAACTGAAATGTACTCAATCTCCCCTGTGATATGACACCCCACACGCCTATATTCACAACATTTTTTTTTTGTATCCTTATTACTCCTATATGGGGACCCATCTTTAAAATGTCCTTATTAAATTTTTTTTAAATGTATGGTATTGGGTTAAGCTCCTACATATTTGTACAAAATTTCATGTACCTAGATGAAGCCATTCCGGAAATATATATTTTTTTCCGCAAAATGCCGATTCTGAACCACTGTGCGGCATTGCTATGATCATGCTGAAACATCTAGATTCACCGGCCATTGATTATATCACTGCCACGATGAATCTATCGTTAAAATCATTCATCATTCCTGAGTTATGGAAGAAAGGCCGCATAAACCCAATACCCAAACCAGGTAAAGACCATACTCTAGCAGAATCATATCGTCCAATAACGCTCCTGTCTCCTGTGACCAAAATACTGGAAGCACTTGTATTGCCGAAACTTTTAGAGCACATACAGCTTGCAAATCATCAACATGGTCTTCGTAAAATGCATAGCACCACCACCGCTCTCGATACGATCACGTCCAACATATTTAATGGACTCAACCAACCGAAACCATGCATGCGTACCGTCCTGGTTGGTCTCGATCAGTCAAAAGCATTTGACACTGTCAACCACACTCTATTGCTAACAGATCTCCGCAATACTACACCACCGTACATCCATAAATGGATCGCTAACTACCTTGCCGGTCGTCAATCCTGTACAGAGTTGAGAAACGGGAAGTCTAAACTCAGGAAAATCAAACAAGGCGTTCCCCAGGGTGGAGTCTTATCCCCCACTCTCTTCAACCTCTACATGGCATGATTACCCACACCACCAACGGGATTACAAATCATCTCATACGCAGACGACTGCACCATCATGGCAACTGGTAACGACATTCCCGAAATGTGCGATCTAATCAACGAATACCTGCAGGTTCTCAACGCTTTCTTCGTCAGTAAAAATCTGAAGCTATCTGCGCCCAAGTCCTCCGCCACATTATTCACAAGCTTCAACCAAGAGTACAACGCACAACTGCCCATCTACGTTGACACCCACATCATCCCAACAACCAGGACCCCCAAAATCCTTGGTGTCACGCTTGACAACTCCGGCAAATTCAACACCGACGCCGAAAATATATGTTCCAAACTCAGGAGCAAGAATAAAATATTAAAAGCATTTGCCGGAAGTACATGGGGCACAGACAAAGAAACCCTCTTGGCTACGTGTAAAGCGATCGGTCGCCCCCTAGTCAATTACGCAGCACCAACGTAGACAAATGGTCTCTACAACACCAACTGGAGTCACATTCAAACCTGCCAAAACACAGCACTACGCACCATCACCGGCTGTGTTAAGATGTCTTCACAAGATCATCTACACACCAGGAAACAAAAATAATGACTTTGAGGAGCCATTGAACTTCTCACTAAGCAATATTTAGTCGGATGCTATCGAACAAACCACCCGAACCTCATGGACAAAACACCACCGCCACGTCGAATCAGACGTTCAATCAGGGACAAAGAGCGTGAAGTCCAGCGTTACAAAAAAGTTCCTTTCGATGACTCCGACTTCAAGGCGGCCATTGCAGACTTACACACATCCGAAGTTCATAAAGCTACTCAAAGTCTCACGAACAACCGTGTACTTGGCATTAAACCTCCTGCCATATCTCCAGATGAAGAATCACTACCAAGAGCAACTCGTACCACCCTAGCTCAACTTCGTCGGTTATTTTTCAACCGCCAGTGAACCATTTATTGGTCTCCAGAACCATTTAATGGTTGCGCAGAATATGTAAATAAATTTCGTAAACCGAAATTAGATTGCCACTTCTCTCTGCTTCATATTTCAACCGGCATTTTCGCAACAGCAGTGTTATAAAGGCGTGTTAACTTCTCCTTAGGTAGCTCCAGATTGGCATCGCACGCAATGAGTCGATGAATTCAGAGTCTTGTGGGTGATGTTGAAAGTCCCGACATATATAGGAGACTGACTTGCTTAATTTGACGTTTATAAACTCAGTACAGGGCTGACGAACTCAAGTGGCGTTTTCTTAAATCATCTTTGACACCACAAATCAATATGTCAGTAGTTACGTATGGATGCCGGGCTCAGCCTGGTAAAATCCGCTAAAAATCGTGGACACCATTTTATCGAAAACAGTGGTGTTACTTTGCATTTTACGGAACGGAAGCCATGTTGATGATTCGCTAGATTGATATGTGCCACAAGTGTCGGCAATACTAGCGCTTCAAGTAATTTGGCCACAGGAGACATAAGGACGCCAGCATTCTGAACTTACCTTGAAAACACCACCTTATCCCACATTTTAAGCCAAAACAATAAACTTCGATTCGTACTTTCGTCCGACAACAATTCAATATACTTCTTTGGTTGATATTTCTCTACCCAAAGTGCGTGTCCTACACTAATGTCGTCCAGCGTCACTTCTGTAGGAGCAGCCACAGGCGCTTCAGTTGCTGTCATCCGTTTAACCACCTAATGCAAGCAAGGATTCGTTCACATATTAAATTATAGAGATGACATCAAACGATGTATTACCAATTCACGTGCTTCCTCCCAGACATATGCTTTCGACTCTCCCAACAGTCCACCGTAACCTTTGTCAAATAGGTTCACTTCATTGATATGTATCGTCTCATACTCCTCGGAATGCATCCTGACATAGACCCTGTCGAGACCAGTATGTGACAAGGCAATAAATGGCCACCTGAAATTGAGGCGACAGTCATACAAGATACACTGAAAACCAAAGTCTCATCAACTTACTTTGGCACCTCACTGGAAATGTTCTGAATGTTGAACTGATGCAATTTATTCAACTTATCAACAGCGTCCACTTTCAACGGGTTTTGAAGCTCGCGATTTCGCTTCCTTGCCTCGAGGATTTTCTCAATCATCTCCATATCGCGTTCCTCCTCACTTTTCTTTTTCTTGGCTTCGTGGCACTCTTCAAACTGAATTTCATTCTCGATATCATGAATGTCACCAAAAAGATCTTCAAGCCTTCGCTTCCTGCTTATGCCAATGTTTTGGATTTCAGTAAGCGGATCCAAAGGAACCAGCTCTTGGTTATCCGTTTTCGTCACGGGTGTTGACGCAATCCGTTTAACAGCTCCCGGAGTACCGAATAGACGACGATTGACCGGAGCCAATCCACTGGGACCTTCATGAGGGATTTGTGATAGATGGGGACTTGATAGCGAGCTCTGTGTCAGCAGGGATTTTGATGTGCATGGCTGAGGATCCTGTGTGTTTGTTTGGTTGTTGTAGTGATCCACTAAAAGGAAGAAGACAGGGTTAGGGTCATCCAGCTTTATGGGAACGCATTTCAAAGGGAACTTACACTCATCCATCATTTCGAGCTCCTCATTGTACATGAGTTCGAACTCCTCCTCTTCTGTGGGATAGTAGCTCATCGTGGTAGTTCTTGATTAACTGTTCTTCTTGAATTAATGTAAATTACGTTCTGTTTTGAAATGAAAAGAATTTTGTTTACATCACACCGGGACCGGACATCAAAATACGCGCGCGAACCATGGCATGAACATGCTAGACAATCAAATGTCAAATACCGAAGAATCAGTCGTACGGTTTTTGTATAAGATAATCTAGCACGCATAAATGAAGTAGTTCCGAACTTCACTGCTCCGTTTGCAATTGGCGTAGTCTATTCGGAAGGGCGGTTATGAATTTAAAAAAACGGTTCCTTACTTTTCGCGTTATTTTCTTTCATAAACAGTATATAATAGAGGATTCGACTATCGACAGTACTTATTAAATCATGGATTTCCATTAACAATTGTACCATACTGCACACAATGATTTAATTGTTTACTGGCGGCGAATTATGCCTGCTGCTATACAGGGTGTCCGGAAACTGGCGCATAAACGCATCGGATTATGATTCCTCAGTTGATTTCCAGCAAAAAAGTTGTACGAACATACCCCCTCAGCTTAACCCTTTAGCTGCCACAGGCATTTAAAGATTTTTGAAAAAATCATTTTCTTGCACGACTTAAAACTGAGCCTATTATAAAGCCTATTATATCCAAAGCTAGACCAGTTAGAATAGTGAAATGAAATGATTATTACAGCCCACAAATTTACCTGTAAAAGAAAACTAACCACACTAAAATCGAATAAGAGGTTTGGTTTTTACAGAGCTTCAAAGTCAAAGGTGAGGTGCTTGTACGATTCTTTTAAAAATTGGCGCATAGTCTTACGGTCATATCTTTCTTACATCATTTTGATCTAGCTCCATTACTTCTAACAGTTTTTATACGTTAAGTGTAGAAAACTAGGGTTAATTTTAGCTCGAATTCAATACAATTCAATTCACACTGCCCCTAAAGATCTGCAATTGGTAAAATCTATTCAAAGTACAGTCGAAATCGAGCCAAAATTAACCCTAGTTTTCTGCACTTAAGGTACTAAAACTGTTAGAAATAATGGAGCTTTTTCTAGTAAAGAGCACCAACTCCGTTTTAGCTGGATTAATTCCAACCCCCTGAAATTTGCCCAGTTTTTAGGGTTTTTTAGAAAATTTTTTTTTTTTAAAAACCCTTATGAAATCGATTTTGTCTGTCCGTCCGTCTGTCCGTCTGTCCGTCCGTCTGTTCACTATATAACTCGCGAACGGCTCAACCGATTGTCATGAAATTTGGTAGGAATATGTAGAATGGTTACAGTCTTTGGCACATATACGTTAGAAGTTGGTAGGAAGGAGATGACAGGGTGTCCCGAACGTTTGAAAAAAGTCGACTTTTTTAGTTTTTATCGGAGATTGACATATGGGTATTTAAATCAAAGAACTAAACGAGTACATCTAACATCAGTTAATATTTTCCAGTTTCGAGTAACGGTAAAAAAGTTATTGGCGTTCAAAGTTTTCGACCTCCGTTTTTCTAAACCGTTATAGGGATCGATATGAAACTTTGCACAATGATTGGTCAGTATGGCTTTATATACGTTAAATATTAAGACTGTTGACTTTTGCTAAGGAAAAGTAAATAACAGCAAATTTGTAAAATTTGAATTTGATCGTGTGTAGCCCCTTTTAGAAGTCCAAATATGCTAGGGATTTTTAGAAAATTACCTAGGGAATATGTCTACGAATTTTCATTCGGATATCTGTATCCAAACCGGAAATATAGCCAAGTTAGTATTTAGTAAGGGCCTTTCACAATGCAAGGGAAGCCTCTTAAGCATTTCTTCAATGCATATCTTTTAACTTGATGAAACAATGAACATGAAATTTGGTGGATATGCATAGAATGGTAATAGTGTTTGCCACAAATATTTTTGAAGTTTGTAGGACCAAGTTAACAGGGTGTCCCTGAATAGCTGCAAAAGTATACTTGTTCAATACTCATAGGAAAGCTTGCATGGGCTCTTATGTCAGGGGACACAATGGAATCATTTCATATAAGTTGCTTTTCCTTGATTAAAAAAAAGAGTAACAGTAGTTTTACAGCCAATAATTCAGTTCATATATAAAGCCAAGCCGGCCTTACGTTTGCCTGAGTTTCTTTTTGCTCAAAGGCCATCAGAAATCTTAAATCGAAAAATGCCTGTAGATTTGCCTTGGAGTACCTACTTTTATACAAACTGGGTAAATAGTAAATCTATTTTTGGATTGGTCTAATTAAAGGTGGAACAGAATGAAAGGCGCTAGCCTTTCATTCTGGAACGCGTTTATTTAGACCAATCCAAAAATAGATTTACAGGAAGCATTCCATTAATGCTGTGCACAATTCTTATCTATCTACTATATAAAAATAAGTCGGGTTTTCCTCCCTGATGCTATAACTCCAGAACGCACGAACCGATTTGGATGATTCTTTTTTTGATTTATCCGTCTTACGTTGGAGAAGGTTTATGGACCAAAAATTTTTTGAAAATCTCGAAGGAAGTGGTGGTAAATATCGAAATTTCATTTTGTATGAGAGTCACCTGTTGCAATCAAGTTTTCATCGACAACATTTAAATTTAATGGGAATATTTTAGTTGTCATTGGATCAAATACAGTGTTAATTGTAGTCAAGGTGACTATGTTTTTACGTACACACATCCTTGATGTTGGTCACAGCAATTTCACAATAGACTTCGTACTACTTCGGGAATCCGTCGATATCTCCGCAATCCTTTGGCGGAACGACACGATTGAGATGTCGCCGGATTCGCAACAAAATTGCCTAAAGGGTCATGGGGTTTTTTTCTAATAACCGTCAGCCCGGATGTTGGCATAGCAAGGTTACAATTAATTACAATTAAGTTACATTAACAACCGTCAACCTGGATGTGTGATGGTTCCTGGGATAGTATGAGCATTGTAGGTGGCGTGCGCACATTTTAGTGCACGAAAAACTGAGTAAATGAGTGTGCTGACATATTTAATAGAAATTTATTAAATTAATGATTTTCAAGATAACTCGCTAATATAGTTGAAGGGCAAGTGCAGTCTCATCAATTAGTTAGGGGGTTGAGTACATATGTTGTTGTTGTATTACCTTGACCGCTTAACCCCCCGACGGAAATCTATAGCGTTGTTTCCATTATACACTTTGGTTTCATCATCGAGAGGTCGATCCCAATAAATTATAGTTAGCAGGTTGATTGGCATTCAAATTAGTGTCAAGTTGTGAGTGAAGCCAATAATGCGAGCGAAGCGAGCACTAGATAAGAGAGCGAGCGAAGCGAGCTCTCTCAGCTAGTTGCTTATAAAATATATGTACAAAAAATATTCACTATGCATCAAAATTCTAAAAAACCCCAATAGTCCACTAAGCAGCAAACACTTCCGGGAACTTACCTGTGACAGAAATGCAATGCAGAAAACCAGAGTTAATTTTTTGCTCGATTTTGGCATAATTTGCATAAATCTTGCACAAATTGCAAAATATTGGGAGCAATTTGTATGAACTCGAGCTAAAATTAACCCTAGTTTTCTGCAATTAGCTAAATTTGTTGGCTGTGAAAACCATCTTATTTCGCTATACTAGCTTATAGTATAGTTTTGGAGATATCGGGGTTTAAGTCGTGCAAGTGCAAATTATATTTTCAAAAATCTTCAAAAAAATGGATTAGGATTGGCCGTGTGTGGGGGCCTAGGGGGGATATTAAGGGGATACAATTATCGAAAAGAATATCAGATGGGAATATAAAGAACCTTAGGGGGAATTTCAGGGTTTGTTTTTCATCAAAATTTGTGTTTATGACAGTCGCTCTTGGTTGAAATACATTTCATCGGCATCAGCAGAAAAATTTCAATTTAGAACACACGTATTTGCCTTTGATGACCCACATTGACAGCGGCAGCAGCAGCGGCAGAAGCATTTTTTCTGCTTCTGCTATCAATGTTGGTCATCAAAGGCAAATGCGTGTGTTCTAAATTAAAATTTTTCTGCTGATGCCTGATGTATTTCAACAAGTTAACTATTTAAATTTGTTAGTTGCGGCCAAAAATTAAAATTGTTTGCTTGCCATGCACATACATACATAATTCCAGAATCTTCTGACCGATGTCGGTGAGAAACCTAGGACACATACATACTAGGGAGTCGAACATATTCTTTTATGTGGCCGGTACGCGTTTTTTTATTAGGAGTTTTTAGATTTTTCAAATCAAATCGATTTTGTCCGTCCTTCTGTCCGTCCGTCTGTTCACTAAATAACTCGCGAACGGCTTAACCGATCGTCACAAAATTTGGTGGGAATGTGTATAATGGTAACAGTCTTTTGCATGAAATACTTACAAATTGGTATGGCCAAGATAACAGGGTATCCCGCACATTTACAAATTTGTTCACTAACCGATCGTAATGAAATTTGGTAGGAATGTGTAGAATCGTAACAGTCTTTAGCAGGAATTACTTAGACGTTGGTAGGACACAGCAAACAGGGTGTCCCGGAGATTTGAAAAAGTCGACTTTTTTTCGTTTTTATCAAATCAAAGAACTCGATGGGTACATTTCATATCAGTCGCTTTTTTCCAGTTTGGAGTAATGGTAACGGCGTTACAGGCAATAAATCCAGTTAATATGTGGAGCCATGATACATAGTAAATCTATTTTTGGATTGTTCTAATTAGACCAATCCAAAAATTAATTTACGAGAAGCATTTCATTAACATTGTGCATAATTCTTATTTATTACCTATGAAATATATGTGCAAAATTATTCACTATGTATGTATCCAAAATCTAAAAAACCCTCTTATTGCGGGCGCAGCCCTCTGTACGCCGGTATTTTTACTAATGAATAAGTAAATTGAAAATTGCTAATAATCTGTTCGTCAAAGAAAAAAAATCAAGTGTCTTGGAGCGGAATTCTTTTCGTGAAGAAGGAAAAGATTAGAGGGTCAATGCCTGGAGAATATCACCCACTGGTGACCTGAATACGTGAATACGTGCTTACGTGCCTTGTGTGATAGCTGTAGGAATAAACAAAACATCTTAGCATGCCATTCGATAGGTGATAGATAAGTTGATAAAGTTCTGAGTCCATCTCCACCGGATAAGATAGTCCTTTTTCCCTCGTCATATTTTAGGAGCAATGGATGAGCCAACCTTAACCTGTTTTCTTTTAATAGTTGACACCGGACGCCAAATTCCCCTATCGTCGCTCCACCTGTAGAGAAGCCTTCTCGATAGCTGTATCATTAATCTTCGCGGTACCATTAGGCTTCGTACCCTCGTCCACACATCACAGTTGGTGTCTATGGTAAAGCCTTTTTGGTAATTTTCTGTCCTTTTTCCAATTTAGGGGGAAGATCATAATTTTAGAGGGAAATCAAGTTTCATTTAGAAAAATACGATGGACCTCTTTTCGAAATAATCTGGAGACCAGGATAATTCTAGACTCAGTTTTCTTAGAAATAATCTAGTCCGGTCCTGTCTCGCGTTAAGTTATTTTTAGGTCAAACACACACGGTTTAATCGTGGATTGCAATCTGGGAGGTTTAGAGCCCTGTTAAACAAGAACCACTGAATCAGCACAGTTAAATATCGAGGAAATTCCCGCGTAATAAGCGTAGATATGCAAAAAAGAAATGAATTCAGTATTTCTTAATGAATAACTTTATTTTTTTTTCAACGAGCACAATCTGTATTAAAAACACTTATTTGTTTTTACACATCCTATTGCACTCTTCCATGCTACTGAAATTATTCTCGTTTCCACCACAGCCGCCATAAATAAAGCTGACACACTCTTTTGAATCAGAACTGAAATAAAATCGTGGCATTGCAGCAAAACATATTCCTGGATTTTGGGGCAAGTTGCAAACATCTGAAATAGTAGGTAAATTACAAATGTTTAAAAAAAATATTGAGTGCTTTGATATTTGAAACTATGAACCCCGTTGCAAAACAATCGCAAATTTTTCCAAAAAGAAACATCATATTTTAGGAAATTAAATTTTTACATTTTACTCTGTAATATATTTTAACAATATTTACCTGGTACTGGTTTACTTTCGGTGACACTGAACACCATAGCCACTATTAATAAGACCAAGAGTGAAAGGATCTTCATCATGTTAATATTTAGTCCAATATGTATGAATTTCTAATGCATACTAAACTTAAAACTGAACTTCTTGAGTTGATATAACCAGCGAAGAGCAGCAGATTCAGATAATCCATCGTATTTGGTGGTATATGGGTCGTGCAAATTTTAAAAAGGTGAAAGGCTAAGGTCATCATTTAGAAAGAGTCAAGATAATCGACTAATTTGTATTGATAATAGCCATATCAAAGAATTAAGAAAATGAACTATACAGGGTGTCCGGAAACTGCCGCATAAACGCACCGGATTATGATTCCTCAGTTGATTTCCAGCAAAAAGTTGTACGGAACATACCCCCTCAGCTTAACCCTATGAACTTATAGTTGAAAGTCGACGAGGTTAGTTTATCCTTTTTTCTATGGTAAAGGATACATTTATTATTACATGTATATATTCGCTATGATACTATGTGAAAGGGTATATTAACTTTGTCATGAAGTTTGGAATCGGATCATGCCGTCATGGGACTGCCGTAGAAACCAAACCAAAATGCAAAATTTGGTTCTTCTTTATGAACATGAACCGATCTTAACTAAACTTCATCCGAGCTTGTTCCTAGATTAGCCTCAATGCATTCAGGAACTGATGGAATCGGAACACGTCATAGAGCTGCGATAGTACATTTGACGCGTCCGCATCGGTATCGGCATCAGCATCGGAAGAGGAAGCAGAAAAAATGTTTCTGATGCTTCTGCTCTCAATGTGGGTCATCAAAGGCAAATGCGTGTGTTCTAAATTGAAATGTTTCAGCTGATGCTGACGCGTCCAATCTATTTCAAGCTTCATTAACACAAGCTTAAGTTTCATTTATAAATGTGACGAATATTCAAATTTTGATCGTGCCAATGGGCAATCACTTTGATGATATAAAAATGTGCAGAGCTTGAAAATGGATCCCTGCTTGAATCAAGTTTTATTACTAAAAGTACTGGATTTTAATTCATTTGAATCCATGGATTCACACCGACGGTGACAACTTGCTCATCTTTATTTTTTTATATGGAGTTTGATAGAACGAAGAATCCATGGATTCTTCATGTGTTAGCGGCCTTAAAATGTACAGGAGTAAATATAGAAAAAAAATACCGTGGTCATCGTTTAAGAGGGGAGGGAGCAAGCACCCATACTGCAACCTATTGGCTAGGTTCATGCACTGAAAAAAACTAAAAGGAATTGAAACCTCTTGTTGATACGAGTATTAGGGATTTTGTGCACTTTAAGTGCGTTTATCTCTCCTGTCGCCATAAGCGTGGGAAGAAGAGCGCTTGACCTCCTCCCACCCCCAGTAACAGATTCACGGTAAACAATCTTACTGCTGCTGCTGTCCCAAGTAACAATTTTATCACTATAATACTTCATAGAATATTTTCTTCTAACAATAATAGGGGCACTTTACACGGTATAAGCGCTGAATAATAGAATGGTATTTGGCGCCGTTTTTTAATCCAAAAGAACCTTATTGTAGTATGTACTAAATTATGCCTCGAAAAAGGCATTCATCATGTGTCTTATATAATCATTTCCTGTCATTTCCTCGCATTTGCAAAAAAAAAAAAATGAAAAAGAAAAAATCCCGCAGCTAGCATCGACTATCGTATTGCCCTTCTTACGCACTAACCACTTGGACAACCTCAGATATTTACATTGCTCGCAAACACTACAAATGATTACTAGTTGCTCTATAGCAGTGGTTCCCAACTCAGAAACGTCTGCGGACCACTTAGGATGAAGTGGATCTCGACGGACCACCATACAATAATAATGAAATTAAGGTATCGATTTTTTTTTTGTCGAGTATTGTATTCAGAAGCTCACGCACTCCCCATCACAAATTTTCCTTATAATTTTATTGTTTGCTATTTCCTACTTAATAACAAAGTGGAAAACCGCTGATCATACAAAAATCCTTCGCATAACACAGATATATGTTATCTTGGTGCTTTAGTCTGAGGAAGATGATTTATTGAAAATTAGGTTCGGCTTCCAGTCTTCGAAGGCGTAGTCCACAAACTCCCGACGCAACCGATTGTCATTAGGCTAACACCATCTTGTAAGAAGCCTGTTTTAAGTTTTGCAAATTTGCCAAATTGAGAGAAGGGAGAACTGAACTGAAAACTGTTTTGTTCGCGTCATCACCAGCTGAGGTTTTTCTCGCGAAGGAATAAGTGTCTTCTGGTCTGGAATTTTTGCAATGGTGTTGGAATTTTGATAATTAGTTTTAATAATTTCGTGATTGAGCTGTAAGCAACGAATCTAAGCAATCCATTGCCTTCCCATAATAACAGTAGCAAAGTGTTTACTGGATAATATGTTACATGGTAATGAGGGCGCATGTTGGGCATATGGCTTTAATTAGTGACAAAAAAATATAACTTTTTTGTAAGAAGTGTCTAGCGGACCACTTAAGGGTGCCTCACGGACCACCCCCGGTCCGCGGACCACCTGTTGGGAAACAGTGCTCTATAGAAATGCTTAACAATTCTTTATCGAATCTTCTTCAACTTTATATATCATCAGTTGACATTGATTAAATCCGCACATCTATATATATACAGGGTGTCCGAAAACTGCCGCATAAACGCACCGGATTATGATTCCTCAGTTGATTTCCAGCAAAAAAGTTGTATGGAAGATACCCCCTTAGCTTAACTCTTTAGCTGCCACAGGCATTTAAAGATTTTTGAAAAAATCAATTTCTTGTACAACTTAAAGCTAAATATCTCCAAAGCTAGACCACCTAGTGAAGCGAAACAAAATGATTATTACAGCCAATAAATTTACCTATAAAATAAAGCTAACCGCACTAAAATTGGATAAGAGGTTTGGTTTCCAGATAAAAAGTGATAAACCGTTGCAAAGCCAACATGTTGAAGCAACTTTCATTAACTTTTCAGAGTTGTACGTATAAAGCACCGCTATGAAATTACTGTTTGAATTTTCGATGAAAAATCCATCTGAAAATCTCTATTAAGTTTGAGTAACTGTATCCTGAAAGTGGCGATAATGTTGACTACAGGAAAAACTTGTGTTTTTGTGAAATTTTATGTAGTTTCTGAAACTGAAATAAAATCTTGGATTAAGTCATCAGGAGGGATGCAAATTATGATTTTCTATGACAAGTCACGATTTTTGATGACTTTCAGAAAAAGAGCGATAACAAGGTAACGGTAAAAAAAATTCCGATTGTATTGGTAATTTTCTTGCGGAAACAAGTTGTGCTATCAACCCTTACAGTATTGACCACCTAATGCGGAACACCCTGTAGAGAAGTAGATATTTAATGGAGTGTCTTTCTAGGTCAACGTTTACTAACACTTTCTATCGAAGTCTAATACCACCAACTTTAAATTGATTCTATAAGGATGTTAGAAGCTTTCCGGAAAATGCTTTAAGGATTTTTTAACGGATCAAAATACTTCTTTAAGCGATGTCACACGATAATCTGATTTTGTGTTACTATATGATAGATACAGGTTGAGCGTACAGAGGGATGCGCCCGCAACACGAGGGTTTTTTAGAATTTTAATGCATAGTGAATATTTTTTGGTACATATATTTATTAAGCAATTAATAAGCAATAAATAAATATTCGAATGAAAATTTGCAGGCATATTCCTTATATCATTTGCTAAAAACCCTCAACCATTTTTTAATATTTGCAGACCTAAGAAGGGCTACATACGCACAAATTGAAATTTCACTAATTTACTGTTATTTACTTTTTCTAAGCAAATGTCAACAGTCATAGTATTTAGCGTATACCTATAAGCTCATATTGACTAATCTTTATGCAAAGTTGCATATCGGTACCTATAACGGTTTAGAAAAACCGAGGTGAAAACGTAAGCTTAACTTCAAACGCCTATAGCTCCGTTACCGTTACTCGAAACTGGAAAAAAGTAACTGATATAAAACGTATGTGTCGAGTCCTTTGATTTGAGTATCCATACGTCCATATCCAATTAAAACTTAAAAAGTCGACTTTTTTCAACTCTTTGGGACACCCTGTTATCTTTTGCCCATCAACTTCTAAAGTATTCGTGCCAAAGACTTTTATCATTATTCACATTCCTACCAAATTTCATAACGATCGGTTGAGCCGTTTGCGAGTTATTTAGTGAACAGACGGACAAACAAAATCGATTTCATAAGTTTTTTAAAAAATTCTAAAAAAAACCCTAAAAATGATTGAAGACATTTTCATGATGGCCACGTTAATCCTTTTCTGGAGCTACACTTTTCCTAAATCTTGAACCTCTCTAGCATTGAGTATAGACGAGTCACAGTCTAAAACGCGAAATTCGTAGGCGAGCTGGATGGAATAAGGAGTAAAAGTAAAAAAAAAAGCCCGGAAAAAATGAGGAAGGATCCCTTTGATTCAAAAGATTGATCTCCTAATACTGAAATGAAAAATGTCGAGCAGAACTTCCGCTAATTATATTGTGGGGGGAAAAACAATTTTTGGTTCTTTTACTAAATTTTGAGTGCATGAAAATTATAAATTCACATCCTCGTAGTTACCAAATCGAGCCTCAGCAACATTAAAAGTCCATTGTGTAACACACATGCGCGATCACTTATTTATTTTTCCAAATTTCTTTATGTAACATTTAATTAGTTTTACATACTGAATTACACTCTTCTAAACTATTGAAATTATTGTCGTTGCCACCACATCCTCCATAAATAAAGTGTATACACTCATTTCTATTTTTGCTGTAAAAATATCGAGGCATTGCGGCTAAACAGCGTCCCTGATTCAATGGTAACGTACAACGATCCACTAAAATAGAAATTATGGTTAGACTTCAACAGTAATAGGTCCTGTTCTAACAAATCCAGGATTCACTTGCCTGATGCACTTTCCGCTATATTGAACAGGATTACTCCTATTAATATGGACAATAAAAATCCGATCTTCATTGTAAAATAATTTCAAAAGAAACTCACTTTTCACGTCTATGTCAAAGTATGTACCAAGAATATTTAAAAGTCACAATTTTTTAAAGAAAAATTATTGTTAAGTACTCGTTCGTACACCATTTTCTTATCTCCAAAATTCATGTGTATTGTGTATGTACAGTACATTATATTTGTATGTAATGCAAATGATTATGGGCATTAACAAAATATAGGCCCATTCTCTCAAAACTCTTATCGAATGGTTAGTCTTTTCGCATAGAGAAGACATACACAATTTTCAGAAAACTGTTCCAATATATTGAATCGAATATTTGTTTAATTCGCATAGTTATGTTATCCTTTGCTCATTTGCGCTGTTGTATGAAACTTCGCAATGATTTTTTCAATCTAAGATGATGGCGTAACCAAGCAAAATATGGCGTAACAATGCAAAATAAATAAAAGGTGTGTTTTTTTGGTTATCCCGTGCAGGTTTGGGTAACGAAACTCCATATAAAAAAAATGCCAGCTGATCCACCTGTCATTTTTTTTATATGAAGTTTCGTTACCCAAACCTGCACGGGATAACCAAAAAAAAAAACACACCTAAAAATTCCATTCAATACAATGGAAAAGCTTTCTCAATATTGTGTGTGTCTTCTCTATGCGACAAGACTAACCAGCCGACAGGTACTGAATAAGAGATATCAGAAATCCGGCCTATGAGTTCTCAGTAACCGAGCGTTAATGTAAAATTTGTGACTTTAAGAGGTCAATGTTTTTTGCAGAGATAACAAGACTTCTGAAATTCACCCAAAGTGTGCGATAATGCGAGCGCCGTTTGTAACAATACAGTCATCAAAGATCCAATCCATGTAAAACACCACAAACCGTTCATGTACATGTATGCCTAATCTGTGCGCGGAATAAACTCTCCTAAATTTTCTCCCTATCCTTTCTCCCCTTCAAAGAACATACATCCTTAATTACAGTTATAGCTAAAAGTAGCTATAAATCAAATGAAATTAACCATTTCACATTTATGCAATCAACGCTTTAACAAGTGAAATTAACAATTATTTGACATTGACAACTGATTTTCTAAATGATAAATTTTATTTATTAAACCATATTAATTAGTGTTTATCTCATTTCAGTATATGTAGTTAATTTGTGTTGCTAAAAAGTTGAACTTTTCAAATGTTATTATCGATACAACTTGAACACTAATACGACACATTTTTTTCTAAAACTAAATGAAGCAACAAAGCTTGAAATTTATTTTTTTTATTATTAATAATAAACACACGCTCTTTTACATTCTTCAACTGATCCAAAATTGTTAGCATTTCCACCGCAACCGCTGTACATAAACGGAATACACTCGTTTGTGGCACGAATGTAAACGAATCGAGGTACATATGTATAACATCTTCCTTTTATCAAGGGTAAGTAGCAAACGTCTAGTTAAAAAAAAATAAAATCATAATACATATCCAAAATCAAAAATTTAATTTTTTCCATTTTTTTTTCACAAACATAATAAGTATGTAGGTACGTACCTGATTTACTTCCAATCACACCGATTAAATTAACACTCAATAAAACCAGAATCAAAAATAATTGTTTCATTTTGTCTTTAAAGTAGAAATTAATGTAATTAATTAGGAAAAATCAAAAGAAGTCTACTTTACAACTGTTTGACGAATACTACTCAATTTCTGTTTTGGTGACGATCACAAAATATTCAGAATTAGGACAAGGTTTCTGGTAAAAAATAATCTACATTCTAGCCTTCAAAATTTGCTTGACTTTAGGTTTAATACCCTTCACATTTTGTGAAAATAAATTTAAAATTATGAATGAAATGAAAACGTTGTACGATAAGACATATGTATGTAGTTCTGTTTCTTAACTCATAAATAAATCTACGTTTAAAGTACTTCCCAACCGGTAGGGCGCGCCCCCCTAGTGGGGTGTGACGATCGGCAAAGGGGGCGTGGGCTAACTCCGAAAATTGTCGAATAGGGTCCTTCCGTTTGGATAAAATATTGTTTTATCCAAATGGATGAACACAAAAGTGTACTTCCAATTACACCAAAAGGAGTAATACTCGATATTTTTGGGATAAAAATAAAACACAAGTTTCACAGAACATTTAACTCATAAATGAGTTTTGTATAACTAGCATTTACTAGCATTCTCTATAGGTGTTGGCGACATTTCATTTACCTCTTTACGCTCTAA
This sequence comes from Microchrysa polita, assembly GCA_949715475.1. Taxonomy (NCBI): domain Eukaryota; kingdom Metazoa; phylum Arthropoda; class Insecta; order Diptera; family Stratiomyidae; genus Microchrysa; species Microchrysa polita. Next base: position 31,854,962 of record OX454415.1, read on the forward strand.
AAATGCATAATAAATTACCTGCCTACAGTGGGATTCGATCCAGCGACCCTATGATTTGAAGACTAACGCCCTACCTACTACACCACACAGACTATACGGGATGACGTTCGTAATTTGCACCATATATTACGTGCGGAATTAACTCCATTTTAAGTAAATTTTAACACCATATAAACAAAAAACTGATATAATTTCGAATAAAAGTTATTATTTATCCAAATGAATTTTATTTTGAGTTTTTTATCCTAATGGACAAAAGGAAAATGTTATACTCGGGACGGAGTGAAATAAATGTATTTAACTCCATAGGTATAAAAAAATTAAACCTTTTTGGATAAATTTTGGTTCACACCGCCTGATTTTTTGCTGTGTGTAATCCATTATATTACAACAAAATTCCACAAAAAAAAAATCCAAATCCCACAATAAAATATATTAGCGAGGAGCCCCTGTCCAAAGTCGTGTTTAATGATGATGGCTGAAATTGTTTTAAGGATAGAGTCCGAAGGAAAAACCAGGAGTGCACTACCTGTTAAACTTGAATGAAATTGAAATGTTGCTTTATCAAATTCATGTGGTCACTCCAACGAATTAAATTTTGCTTGATGATGATGCACCGCTAAGCAAAAAAAAAATGGCTCCGCCAGGGAAAATAATTTTATTTTATTATTTTTTTGCCTAAAATCGGCAATATTTTCTGCGCACAATAACCATCTTATGATCATGCGAACTCAATTCTTGACCCAATGTTGTAGGAATAGAGCCAAATCTCGTTCTCCGGCAATGCCCAATTCAGTTGTACTCTACGGCTGCTATGTTTTCTTCACTTCGTACCAGTCAAATTTAAACGTTGCCATGGTGATGGCAGATTTTCTCTCATTATTTGTCAAAGTGACGAATTCTTAACAACAGAAAAATTATTACCCGAAAATGCCTTATTCCGTTTATAAGCGAAACTTTCTTTTGGGGCGCCAGATTCTGCTAACCTTGCAAGGAGGCATGCATTGAAAAAGGTTGGGAACCCCTGGTTTAAAGGAACACATAATTTGTAATTTAATTTTTATATGTACATGTAGGATGTATATATTAATGAAATGTAAAAATAGGCTGAGACATTACCGCCAGAACGAGCGATGTGCCTACTCCGCAGACCGAGCTTTGCGACTCCATGGAGCGGGATAAGGTCGCACACATACAGAGAATTCATGGATTCCGAATCCATGTAATTTTTTTATATGAAGTTTCGTTGGATTCGGAAACTATGGATTCTCGGTGTGTGCGTACTAATGACGCAAGGAAGACGAAGAAGGTATGTATATATATTAATGAAGTGTTGTCAAATGCTTTAGTATAGGACTATAGATAAATTTCAACATATATCACTCCTAATTTAATATCATATACATACATAATACATAATACTTTATACTGCATAGATGTTTCTATTATTAGATATTATAATGTCATGTGCAGAGTATAAAAAAACGAGATCATTGTTAAAATGTTTACAAACAAACATATTAAATGATTACGTACAAAGAGTATTTAAAAGTTGGGGTCAACAATTTTGTAATTCAAAATTTACCACATTTGAACATAATGTGTACGAGTTCATTCGTTATCAATGAACTTGTACGTAATGTAACTGAAACGATAAGCTCAAATTTCAGACAACAATTTCATTTTATTGTTAATAGATACTAATAAAAACTACTTATACATACTTATTTACAGCCAATGAGCACTATTTTATCTACTTGCAATAACGATTACCTTAGGTCAATATTTTCTTTATTTGTACGATTTATCTTTTGTTTTGCAAAATAATTTTGGGACGTCAATTGTGGTATAGAAACTGAATTAAACTTTCTTCTTCAAACTTATATAAAAGCTTAAACGAGAAGTTGTAAAAATTCCTACAAAAAAATATTATATTTAAATTGAGCGGTCATGCAATTTCGAAATTTAAGTAAAGTTTATCCGAAAGCAGTTTTTTTTAGTCATAAACATGTTGTTTTACCAAATTTAAGTGATGGATAGTGGGGGTCCTTGATTGTAGCGACTCAATTTCAGGCAAAAATCACCTATAATATTTATCACGAATATTGGCACAACATTTCATGACTTTTTTTGTTTTTTTTTTCGAGAAATTATGCATTACAGGGACGTAGCCAGGGAAAGGAACCTTCGGGTCCGGACCTCTACCGAAATATTTTCAATTGGCTCTAAAATTTCCTTGACGACAACATGAAAACTGGAGTGTGTAGATGTAGAGTGCACGCTCATTCCATTTGCCAGGACATTTTCTGTGTTAGGATATCATTACATACATTTGTCCGAATGGCAGTTGTGGTTCTGATGATTATAATTGAATCATTTCATCTAAAAATGTATTAGAGCCGATTTTCTTGCTAGTTTCTGAACCAAAAATTTATCAAAACATCTTTTAAGCTTGAACATTTAAGCGACGGTCAGACGATGCAAGTAACTAGCTCCTAGTGCCGCGAGTTAGCTGCATGCTGCATGCGAGAAATCTCCACGGTGACGTAAACAGCAAAAAAAATGTTATGCAATTGTACTAGTAACTAGTAAATTTATCTGTCTACTATAATGTTATTGGGTGAGGTTATAACACAACGTTCGCGCAACGTTCGCGCAACGTTCGCGCAACGTTACCTTTAATTTCAAATCAACCGGCCGTTACGAATCAGAAACTTCTCCCTACAAACAGATCCCCTAAGCGCTTAGGGGATCTGTTTGTAGGGAGAAGTTTCTGATCCGTAACGGCCGGTTGAATTGAAATTAGAGTAAATATTTTGGATGATATTCAAATCTAGAAGGAGTTGCATGGAAAATGTCGGTACTTTTAGGTGTTACATTAGGCAGAATATTTTTGAAAGCCTGGGCGTTGTGAATACTGAATACCCCTAATTTCCACAAGCTCAACAGTTCCACACCGTGATAGCCAACGAAGCTGCATCATGTCAAAAACGACTTAAAAAGTACGTCAAATTAACACAGCAGCATTTTTCTGTATCTTTTACCACTTTTGAAATATGTAATCACAAAATAAATAATAATAACAGGAGCGACATTCCAACATTGGACTAAGGCCGCAGATATGTTGGTGACATCCAATTTCCAAGATCTTAACTGCTTTTTTGTTGAGGTGTTCAGATCAACAGCACGCTCAGCAGTGTCATTTTCTTTATCGAGTTTATTGTATTAAAACAATTCCAAGAGCACTCTTGGAGCCTGTGGTAATCTCACCATCTTAGGCCGACGACACACGGACAATCCGAATCCTCTTTTTTTTATTTGTCAAAATCGAAGAAAATGTATGAAATTGACAGAGCAAAGAATCCACAAAATGAACGCTTCGTGTGTGGGCGGCCTTATAGAAATTTTTGAGGTTTGAGTTAACCCACTCTGCAATTTCTTATTGAATTTCAATTGAATGTTCCAATCAATCTCCTGAGTTCTGCTCTGCACCGATGCTTTATGCTGAATTTCGGTTTTTACCTTTTTTATACCCTATACCCATAAGATGGTATAGGTATATTGTTTTTGTTACACCGGAGGTATGGAAAAGTATATACAGGGTGTCCCGCAACTGGTTAGTCATAGACCAATGTTTGACTCTACAGGATGTTTTAGGAAAAATGTCGCCAAAATTATTTCTCTAGCATTTACCGTTAAGGAGTTTTTGTGATTCTTGTCAAAAAGCGCGACTTTTTTGTAAAAACTCCTATTTTCTAGGTTCCACTTTAGCCAAATCAATATTTTTCATATTCTTCTCAAAGTACACAAAATTTCCAATAAAAGGACATGTCGAACGTTTCGAACAGTTTCGTATCTTCCGAGATACGACGTTTTGAATTTGGCAAAAGTGTCAATTTCAATTTTTAATGTCAAAATTAAACCCGAATTTTGTAACGGTACATTGTAGTGGCAAATCTGCAAAGTTGACAAAAGTTGGCTTAGTATCTTAGTTTTCGAACAGCATGTAAGAATAAAGCACAGAGTCATCCAGTTTCTGAATAATACGTACAAATAATAAAAAAACATAGTCTGCAAATGTACCAAACCGACTTCAATCTTGAAAAGGAAGTAACATTTTTACATCAAGACTTGGTTGTTATGCATTATGGAAAAATACTTTTCGCTACTGTTGTAGATGCTACTTTACTAATTATAACGGTAAGTATAAACAAAATTGTTTTAGGTGTTGAATTATTTGTACGAAGGTTCGCTGTGTACATATTAATATTGTGAGAGTATTTTTCATTTTCATCGTCTAAAGCAGTGGTTCTCAACCTTTTGGATCCGGTGCCCCCTTTGAGCAGTTTGCAAATCCTGACGCCCCCCTAAAAATCGATATGTAGAAAAAAATTTGTTTTCTAGCTTAGGGATGTTTGCTTCCGTTAGCTCCTTTCATGGTGTAATATCCACTATGCTCATGTCATAAAATAAAAAACACAAGCGACACTGATTAGAAATTATATATATTAAACGCACGCAGTATTATAACATATTTACATTTTTGAATTCATTCGATACATATTTGTTAACTGTTTTGGAAAATGAAACACTTAAGTCCAATGTTCAATGAGACCTTTGATGTTGAATTTTTTTTTACGAAATTGAATACTCGAGGTGCAATATTTGTCACCGCAATTCTCATATCAGCAGCAGCATCAAGTCTATTCCGTTGTTTGTTTTTTATTAAGAGAAGAGCAGAAAATCCTTGCTCGCATAAATATGTCGTGGAAAAGAGCACCAAAAGTTTAACCGTAACATTTTGAAGGATTTTAAATGATCTCCCACTTTTGATCTAGAACTCTTCCAGACCTCGTGCTTCATAACTATCTTTCACCGTTCTGTCATTTTGCAAATCGATAGCTTCCTCCTGCAGCTCATCAGGCAACTCTTCTACGTTAGAAGTAAACGGATTGCGTACCATGTTTTTTATTAAACTTATGTCACTTCTTTCTTCGGGAATATATTTTGAAAACTCGGATGCTAGAATCTGAAGATGTTGGACAATCTCAGTTTTTAGGTCCGTGGCCAATTCCTTATCTGAAACTAATTTTGCCAAGTTCACGAAAGATGTAAAATTACACATGGAAACTTTTTTTTATCCATAAATTGATTTTTTTTTTGACAAAGCCCTGAATTCTAGCCTCGTTTTTAAAAATATTGCTGTTCTCATTTTTTCCCGAACCTTGCAAACTGAGGTTAATCTCATTAAGATGGTCAAAACTATCTGCGAGGTACGCTAATCCAAGGATATTATGTAGAGTAGAGGACTTTTTTTTTCTTCTAAAAATGCACATACTTCGTCTCTTAAAGCTACTAGTCTATGTAACATGTTGCCTTTTGACAGCCACCTTAAGTATGGAATAGCAATTACTCATATTCCGAGGACATTTCTTGGCATAACTGCTTAAACAACCTAGTGTTCAAAACGCTGCTTTTGATAAAATTGACAACTTTGATTGATACATTTAAAATTGATTTTAAATGGGCTGGGAGCTTGTCAATGGATAATACAATGTGTTGTGACCATTGACGGATTCTTTTTTTTCATCAAACTAGCAAATCGGGAATCGCGACCAAGCATGGCAGGGGATCCATCTGTGCATATACCCGCCAGCTTCGTCCATTGTAGTTCATTTTTTTTTAAAAACTCATCAATAATTGCCATTACATCAGCTGCTTTTCAGGTGGTTTTAAAAGTGGCCGAAATTACTAAATCTTCCTTGAAGACATTTTCTTCGATGTCTATGTATCGAACATAAACAAAAACCTGGTAACATTTTGCAATTATTCGTTGTCTCATCACATTGCAGGGAAAAATATGGTGAGTTTTTAATTTTCTCAAGGAGTTTCTACATCAGCTGCCATTTCATCTACCCGACGCTTAATCGTGCTGTCTGACAGCGGTATATCTTTAAGCTTATTCGTTGCTTCAGTGCCCAAAACTATTTCTGCGGCTTTTAAAATATGTACATGGTTTTATCAGAGACTTTCCAATCGTATGTGATTTCTTCGATTTCGCGATAAGTGGTGCAATTTCATAGGAGGCCACAGTATTTTTTCGGAGTCTGCACTCCTCGTGCCACTTGGACCTAGCTTATCTTTTTTAGGGACTCAAATTTGCTTATAAAAAACTCTTTCGGTTTGTCCTTTAGAGCTGCATTTAATCAAATGACGTTCCAGGCAAACTGGTCTTAAGGCATCATTTCTTAAAACGGTATAGCATACCACACATGAAATGAAATAAACCACTAAATAACGTATGCACTTATTGCGTTTATTAACGTTGCCGATATGTACACACCCTTGCTAAGCAAAACGATTAATAACATAATTGGCATGCTTATCAGATGCTTATGCCTTGACTGGTTATAAGTTAGCGGCATTTTTCCAGAAAAATGAAATAGGTATCGAGCGTTGATAGAAAAGAACAATTGTCCAGCAGAAAGCTTTGGATTTATATTGAAGTTGTATGTATAATGTATCTCTCTCTTGATTACCGTAACTCCTAGTGGAGCATGGTGCGTTGATGACTACCGTGTGTAGTCATCAACGTTACAAAGACAACTGAATTCGGAGTGTGATACGGTTGTCAGTCATACCACTTCCTAGTCGCATTGTTAGTTTATTATTCTACGATAAGAATATTTCTTATCATCTTCTTCTGAATAATAAACTTGCGACGAGTCGTGCCGAGTTTGGAAACTCGTTTCTCTATGAGTGTCTATTTCACAGAGTGGCGATCGAACGATCACCGCCACAGAGCACGACAAATGTATCTATTATTGTTTAAATATGTATGTATGTATATGAGTATCTCATGCTGTTCTGTCGTAGTCAATTCTCTGAGATATTAACCCATTAGTGCATGAAGTTTCCTGACGATATTTTTTTACTATATTTTGATCGAAATGTTAATTTCCTTTCGCGCCCCCCTTGGAAGGCCATGATGCCCCCCTTGGGGGGCGCGCCCCACCGGTTGAGAATCACTGGTCTAAAGGATAAACATTTTAATTTGTCAGGTATTAATTAGTGTCCTTTTATTTTTATGTCCTTTTTCAGAGTTTTCCGATCCAACTTTTCCTTAGCAAAAATTAAAATAGAAGTGGCAACTTGAATTATTCGCGTAGTTATGGGCTTTGGAAAGATACAGATGATAAGTTACGGGAAACATGAAAATTTTCCATTCAAACGCGATTTATTCCGTTAAAGGTCCTTGAAATAGGAATCACACACCGGATATGTAATGTACTCGGCGTTCCCTTTGATATGATATCCCGAATGCCGACCTCCAGTGAAGGATTAAATAGTGTCCTTTCTTGTCCTTTTTGGGACCTTTCCGATCAAATTTATTTTAGCAAAATGTGTTTAAGACTCCTGGAACCCCACTGATTCAAGACCAAGAAAAAAATAGCCTTACTGTATTTGTTTCTATTGCTTATATGACTGAACTATTTCCACGTAAAAGCAAGATTTCTTCCTCTTACGGACTATGTTTTTTCCCCTTTTACACATATTATTCACAAACGGGATGATTATGTGCTTTATTCTTATATGCCGTTCGAAAGCTTAGGATTTGGGCCAACTTTTGTGAACTTTGCAGATTTGCCACTTCAATGTATCGTTAAGAAATTCGGGTTTAATTTTGACCTTAAAAGTTGAAATTGACATTTCTGCAAAATTCAAAACGTGATTTGGCTAAAGTGGAAGCTAGAAAATAGGAGTTTTAAAAAAAAGTCGTGCTTTTTGACAAGAATCATAAAAAAGGCAAATACTCCTTAACGGTGAAAGCTAGAGAAATAATTTTGACGACATTTTTCCTAAAACATCCTGTAGAGTCTACCATTTGTCTATGGCTAACCAGTTGCTGGACACCCTGTATACAAATGATCAGGGTCGGTCACTGTTTCGAATGAGCCATGTCTGTCTGTCTCTCTGTCTGTCCGTGTGTCTGTCTGTTCGCACGATAACTCTAGAAATAATGAAGCTAGCGGTTTGAAATTTTGATCGGATGTTTCTTTTGATCAAATCTTGGACGGTATTGAAAATAGGCCAAATTGTATACACTCATCGTGCTATTCGCACGATTAGAACTCGGTCTAGTTGTAGTCTTATTTCTATAAAGTAGGTACATACTTACTAATCAACATTTCACCATACTCTACGAAATTTGGGGCCCCAATGCCACAGCCGGACTACTGTGTCAACGGTCTCCACTCGAAACTCGATCGAATCTTCAGTGACGTACTATACCAGACTAGGGATTAAATAACAAAAATAATTATTAATATTAAAAAAAAATATATGGAAAAAGTAAATATAAATATAATTTTTATGGGTTTCTGTCTGGCATGATTGTGTCGGCTATATCCATTTTACAGTTAATGAAAATCGTTAACTTTAAGGAAAGTAATTTCACTTTTAATTTAGAGTGTAGGTATAAAAAGCATTAGTTTGAACAAATTTTCATTCAGTCGACTGCGAAATACACTGTTGTATCGAACTCTTGTAAAAATGAAGTTGTCAATTTTCTTAGTTCTTATTATAAGTAGTGTAATAATGGTGGAAAGCCATCACAGATGTAAGTTTATCAGTTTTAGAGGGTGAAACAATCCGATGAGAGTCTTTCCTTTCTCTCACATAAAACGAAGAACTTATATACAAGTATAAATTTAACTATCAAAATCGCACATCTTTTGGTATCTTTTCTGCAACGTCATCTCATACACATATATTCTCAGGGACGATTACTCGTACATCTTATTGAGTGCTGGATAATCTTATCGTATAGACAAGACGCACATCATTTTACTAAAGATTTATTATATTGAATTTAATGTTTGTTTGCTTTGCATGTAGTTGCGCCATATTTTGCTTGGTTACTCTATCCTATGAAATGGCGTAATGATTCGACTCTATATACAATCTAGAAAAAATAATGGTGTGCGTATTGTCTATACAACAAGACTAACCAGCCGGCCGGCGGGTACTAGATAAGATGTACGAGTAATCGGCGTATAACTCAGTTGTAAAATTGAATATCTTAACTAAGGCGCTAGTACAATGGTAGCATACGGATCCGATAAAAGCTGCGCGAAATTCCTTGATTAATTTTGGTCAATCAAAAAATAATAAACATTATTTTCATTTCTTTTCCGACAAATCAATTTATTATATAAAAAAAAATATACGCCCGTTACGAATGAGCCCTTTTAACACCGAAATTAATTGTACATAAAAAATAATTATAATTATATTCTCAACCATCTATAGGTGACCAACCGATACACAGAGGATTGTGCAAAGCTTCCATTAAAGTTTTCGGCTATGATAAAGCTAGTAATGAGTGCGTCCTGTTTACTTATGGAGGATGCGGCGGAAACGCGAATATTTTCCAGACAAAGCTAGAATGTGAAAGTCTATGTAAACTAATAAAAACAAAATAATAATTATGTACTCGTATGATCAATACCGAATATTTGGGAATAAATCACAAAAACTAAAAACATGTGTGATCCAGTTTGTTTTTACTTAAAACTTATAAAGAAGAAACATTAATTTCTGTATGGAAAATTCCATAAACAGGATCAAAAAGTTGGTGTATTTCGATTTCGTATGGTAGGTAACCTTAATTTAAAAAAAAATTGTATCTGCCCGACGATATTTAAAAAGAAGTTAAAGGCATGCCTTTTGGGAGAGTGTTCTTCGTCCTCGGCGCTCAAATTACTGCGACTTTTTACTGTGTATAAAAATAACTCTTTTGTAGAGGTATTGATATCTCTTTTGTAGAGGTATTGAACAGCACGCTCAGCAGTGTTATTTATTCCCGTAAATGGGTACTCGCTTCAACATCTGACTGGTATCATTGTCCGTCACATGAGTTCGAAAAACATCATAAACTGATTTCGCTCACGGTGAGCCTCGAACGCACGACCCTGTATTTCGAAGCTGAGCGCACTAACCACTACACTGTGTAAAATTTTGGAGTAAAACAAACTTAAATTTCGTATACATATAAGTCCATAAATTTTTCGTATAAGAATAATATCTCTCGTGGATATTAAATTCTATTCTACGTTATATTAATCTTATACCAGTGAAGTATCGACACATTTTATTTTCCGACTATATAGGACCTATATGTACCTAAATAGAACTATTTAATTCTTTTATATATGAAATTTATACTGTTTCCATATAAATATCTATAACTTACGATTTATAAATTCTATTCGTATAAAAGTGTAATGTACTATCGAATAGTATATAGTTAATACACTGCGACGTATTAAATTGAATACGGTTTAGAATATGATTCGCGTTCCAAATGCGGTAAATCGAATGGACGATTACAATCCTGAAATGCTTGAATAAAAATGCGTTTTTATATTTTTAAATTCATTTAGGAATTACTTTATTAATTACATAGATCTTTATACATAGTTATACATATTCTTAAATAGGAGCTTTAACAAAGTATTGACATATAAGATATAACTTTTTGTCTGTTCGGGAACACCTATATATCACGCTCTGTGGCTTACTTGGTTGAGTTGCACCCTACGATGCTAGTAGTATAGAGGTCCGGAGATCGAATCTCGGCGTGGTCCAGGAAATATATAGTGCTTGCATTATTATATACACTCCTCTATATGCAATGTAACGTTGACTCGAAGTAGCCTATAAACGCACCATGCCCCACAAGGGGTTACAGTACAAAGAGAGAGAGATTTTTTTATTCGCGTCACTATTTCACTACTCTAATGTTAAACAAAGAATGACCACTTTATTGACTTTTGAATTTCAAATTGCACACGAAATATCCCGTTATTATGAGAAGAATTTCGTCTTATTTTGAAATCAATACACCAGCAGTATATATTTTATACTATGACTGTTTAAATGCATGTGTTTATTTGGCATACATATCTTGTATTTTAATTCTGATAGCGTTTACAAATTAATAGAAAAGCCAACTAAAATTCATCTTTATAAAATTTGTCGTATGAAAGGAATAGAGTTGAGGTTTAGTATTCACCTTTTATACTTTATTCTTATAAATTTAATGCAGACTAACGTTTTAAATTATGAATCAATTCTGCTTACGTATAAATTTTAAACTAGGCGAAGTTTTAAACAATTTTATTCATTGAGACTAGTTTGCTTTTATAAAAGAAATTGTATACAAGCATTTAATAGAATCATTCGTATAAAAAATTATCCGAATATTTTGCACAGTGTACACCAACCTGTTGAAGTTATCCTTTTGTTGTTACAATTAGGAGAAAATCAGACTTCGAGTACAATACCTTTTTCGCGGAAAAGAAACAGCGCACTACAATTTTGCATTTAATAAACAAAAATTCTGGGCAATAACGTATTAAGACAATCACAAAAAAGGAGCTGCGTGGCATAATTTCTACAAGGCTCTGCATAAATAAGACCTTTTGTAATCCTCCATTTATGATATGAGGATTTTGATGGATAAATTGCCACCGTTTTACTGTTGCTGTTTTTTTCCCTTAATCTAGACCACCGGTTAAAAACCGAGGACCACTAGTGGTCTCTGACGCTATTTGAAGTGGTCTGCGGAGCCTTGGATCCGGACTTCTCCATCAAGTGAAGAAGTAATCAAATTTGTCAGAACTCTTTAAAATCACTTTTGGTCAACTATTTTTGCACCACGAACTCCACCACTTCCACTTCATCAGCGAAATTATTTCAACAAAATATTGAATGACTTGTCCTTTTCAGATATTTGAGATGGAGCGCGGCGATTGGATCACCTTTGCATAAAATTGTTTTGTGACGTAAGCACACCCACTACGAAAAAATCTCAGTAGAAGGCTATATATATACCGGTATTCTCCGACTCCCGAAGAAGGATAACTTAAAAACATATAAATTCTGTTGAGCAGGAGCTTTCCAATAAGGGTGGGTAGATGTTGAAATGGAATAAAGCAAGCTTTGTGTGAGGTATAAACAATTTTTTTTATTTTATTTGAAAGACCCATATATAACATTATGTATGGTTGTATAACATCATGCCGCGGCTTGTCACGATCGGTGGCACGGATCCCAGTGGTCAAATTTTCAATGATTCTGCCGTATTGATCTCTAATTGGAAAACCCTACATATACCCCCCAATCCCAACATGGCTTTTGTAAAATGAAGTCAACTGCTACGAATCTAGCAGAATTTGTCAATTTTGTTGGAAAACCTTTAAATAAGCATCAGAACGTTCACGCGATATACACAAGCTTTTCAAAAGCCTTTGACGCAGATTCAAAAAGGAAAAACGTTTCTTTTACATGAACCATATATTTGGGGATTGGTTTGTATGACAGCCCTATTACATGATGTTCCGTTTCCATCCATTCCTAGATATGTGTTAAGGCTTTACTAGGAACACATTTGGGTGAAGTATGTTTAAGGTCGGGCAGTTAAAACCCATTCCATCTTACTTCAGAAACTCAGTCATCTTAACTTTCCTGTTCATCTAATCACTTGGCTCACTTCGTACTTAAATAAATAGATCTTCCTGCGTCATTTTACAAAACAATATATCTAACGAGTTCTGCCCAAAGTCAGGTGTGCCTCAGGGGTCTATCTTAGGACCTTTATTATTTGTTTTTTTCATTAATGATCTTCCATCTATTCTTAAGAGTCGTTCGCTACTTTACGCAGATGACTGCAAGATTTTTACCTCCGTATCCTCAATCGCTGATTGCTTGACCTTACAATCGGTCCTTGATATTTTATCGTCTTGGTGCCTCGCAAATGACTTTTTCCTTAACGTCTCTAAATTTTCTGCTCTTACATTCTCTTTAAAACCTGATCCCATTTCATTTGCCTATAATACGAACTGCACGCAACTAAAGAATGTTTTCACGATTAGCGATCTAGGTGTTACTTTTGGTGCAAAACTTAACTTTACCGATCATTACTCTGACATCATAAACAGGGCATCGAAGCTTGCAGGGTTCGTGTTACGTTGCTCGGAGGATTTTCAATATGTTTCAACTTCGGTCAGGCTATTCATATCTCTTGTCCGAAATGTGTTGGAATACGCGTCAATAATATGGTCACCATACGCTAATAAATCATACTACTGCACTTGAAGGCGTTCAGCGAATATTTACCCGCCACATTTTTCATAAATTCAATCTTGCTAAATCATCATATCTTGGACGTTTGAATTATCTTAATTTGATAAGTCTGGAAAAGAGAAGAATTTATCTAGATCAGTACTTCCCAACCGGTGGGGCGCGCCCCTCCTAGTGGGGCGTGGAGGTTGGCAAAGGGGGGCGTGGACTCAACTCGAGTGTTTAAGTGATGGATTGTATTACAACGGCCATGAGATGGTAAAATTCTTCAAATTATGAACAACATTTCTAATTCGCTACAACCACAATATATTAGTGAGGAGCCTCTGTCCAAAGTCAGTTTGATCGCTGATCGTCAGATGATCGCTGAAATTTTTTTAGGAATAGAGACCGAGGGAAAACCAGGAGTGGACTACCTCTTAAACTTGAATGTAATTGAAATGATGCCTCATAAAATACATGTAGTCACTCAATGATTTCAATTTTGCTTGTTGACGCACCGCTGAGCCAAAAAAATGGACCTCGCCAGGGAAAATGAGTTTTTGGTCTAAAACCGGATCTTCAGGCAACATTTTCAGCGCGCAATAACCGTCTTATGATCAAGATCATGCTACCTCAATTCTCGACCCAATGTAGTAGGGACGTAGGGCCAAATCTAGCTCTCCGGCAATATCCAATTCAGTTGTATATTGGCCGCTACGGCTGTTACATTTTCTTCATTTCGTATCAGTCAAACTCAAACGTTGCCATGGTGTGACGAATCGCCTGCTCACTGAAGCCTTATTTTATAGTGGAATCAATTCAAAATTCAAATGAGCTAAATGTAAGCTTTGGAACTGCTCATACATTTAAATTGCGAAAATAGAATCCAAGCTGATCTGATTAGTCCAAAATCTTTGTGAGATTTTTTCAATGATACAAATTTTCTCTTAGTATTTGTCAACGTGGCGAATTCTTGACAAAAGAAAAATAATGAGTTGAAAAATGCCTTCTTCCGTTCTTAATCAAAATTTTCGTTGGGGGCGCCAGATTCTGCTATCCTTGCAAGGGGGCACGCACTTGAAAAGGAACCCCTGATCTAGATGAATGTTTTCTGTTAAGGTCCATCTAGATTAGTCGACAAATGGCTGCGCGTCCAAAAACTGGCATCGCGTACAGCCATTTGGCTCCTACTTACCATCTTCACTTAGCAGCCAAATGGAGACAGAAAATTACATAACCAAAATTTAATTTTGGTGATTTTTTTTAAATTTAATTATCAAAATCGGACTTTGCGCGTTTGAATTATTACACGGCCATTCAAGAATTATTCAATTTCAGACAAAAGAAAGAAAAAAAGTTGCAAAATTGTCACTTTGAATTTGACAAGCCGTTGTCAAAGTGGTTGGTTGAGTTGCCATATTGAATATCAAAATTGGACGCACAGCCAAATGGCGATCAGTTTGGATGGAATGACAACAGCCATTTGGCTGCACGTGACGCCATTTGGCGACTAATCTAGATGGACCTTTATGTTTTGGCTATATTCGTTCTTCACTCTCAGGTGATATAGTCTTTAGGGAAACTTCTTATAATACTCGTTCGATCCTAATTTTCAATCCTCCATATGCGAAGCTTGAGGTTTATTTTCACTCGCCTCTTTTACGAATGATGAGAAAATACGACAGGCTGAGAATCGTTTAAGAAAATGTTTTTTTTAAATCTTCAAATGACTGTAGTAACCACTTCTGCAGAAGGTGAATTTTATCGGGATTTCATTTAAACAGTCAGGAGTTTGCTTTTTTGAAAAAAAGGGGCTCCGAAAAGTTTCTTCGCCACTGGCCGTGCTAAAGCTTGCGCCCCTGTTGCTAATATTTGTGTAACGAATTCTTTAATACTTTCGGCTATAACTTACGACACAATATCGCTGACATTTCAGTGTGTTTATAGTTTTTTTTTAATTATTTATTCGTTATCATTTAGATGCACCCCCTAGCACACAACAGGTGGTCCGCGGACCGGGGGTGGTCCGTGAGAGAGTCGTAGGTGGTCCGCGGGGAGACTCTGAAGACTTCATAGAAAACACTTATACATATTTTCTTCTGAATAATTCGAGTCACATGCCACGCACGCGCTCTCATCATTATGTAACAGATTATCCAGTAAATACTTTGCTACTAGGTGTGCGATTATGGGAAGGCGATGGGTTGCTTAGCCTATAGCCCGATTCCGAAATTACTCCAACTAATTATCAAAATTTGAATTGGATTGCAACAATTCTAAGAGCTTTTCGCATTGTAACAAATCGGTCTTTACCGTTTAATGGATAACTTTTAATCGAAGCTTTTAATCGAACCTTTAATCGCCAAACACTCTCCAATCGATCGTACGAGAAAATGACCGTTTCTTTAGTTGCATTACCCACGTACCAGGCAAACTTGGCAAATCTTAAATCATGCTTCCTACAAGATGGTGTAAGTATAAAAATTCAAGACAATCAGATGCGTCTGGAGTTTGTGGGCATCGCCTTCGAAGAGATGCCAGCCGAACCTAATTTTCAATAAATCATCTGTTATGCGAATTTAATTTATTATTTTTAATTTGTGATAGTAGATAGAGCGCGAGCTTCTGAATATCAGTGAAAGACAGTTCAACATTGGACTAAGGCCGCAGATGTGTTAGTGACATACTATTTCCAAGATCTTAACTGCTTCTTTTTATTTTGTTTTTTAGATGTTGAGATCAACAGGACGCTCAGTAGTATTATTTATCCCCATAAATGGGTGCTCCTTTAACATCTGAGTGAGATCATAGTCTGTCACATGGATCGTGAGTTCGATAAATACCATAAGCTGAATTCGTTCACGGTGAGTCTCCAACCCATGACACTGTGCGCCAAAGGTGCGTGCACTAACCACTACACCAGCCAGGCTACGAATATCATACCTCGACCAAACAAAAATCGAAACCTTAATTCGTTTCATTAACCCTATTGATCCTGTCCAAGTCGAATGAAATCGGATCAAAATTTCCCAAATCGGTAACAGCTGACTATCGTGTCATCTGGCCCCAACACGATATTCTAAATTATAAATTGCATTTGTAATTATGCACCGTGCGAGATACAATTAAAAGGATAAGTAGCAAGAAATATTAAAATGATTAACTCTAAATAAAGTTTACAAACCAAAAATACTGAATAACAAAATGACATACGGGAAATTTTAGAGAAATTGTTCGCGGAGACATCTAGGGGATTAGTTTGGCAGATAATCCAAGTCATACCCTGGATTAACTTCCAGGATTATCATTTTGTATCGGATTTCCAATAAATCTGGAAATGATCCAGTGAGTCGAATAGGGCTATTATTATTGAATGGTGGTCCGTCGATATCCATTTTCAGGCTAGGTAGTCCGCAGACGATTCTGAGTTGGGAACCACTACCCTAGCACAAGTAAAAAAAAAAAAAAACAATTGACCCGTAACCTTATATTATCAAGTGAAAATTATTTAATAATTTTAGTACAATTATGTAGGTACTACATGTTTAGTTAAAGATCTTCTTACACGTGAAATACGAGCATCATTTAACCGAAAAACTATCCGAAGCGATTAAAATATAGAAGGATATATGGGACTAGAGCCTGCCTCCAAAGAAAACTAATAAGTTTTGATATTAGTTTTGAGCTGAAATCTGATCTAAATTATCATTCAATTTGAATTTTTCGTATTTTTTGGGACGTCACTTCCGGCATAATGTAATGTAACATACTCACAGTGAGAGAGCAATATTTAGGCCCCAATTTAGTCGTGTTTGGACAAGTGCAAGTATGTGTGAGTTTATGACCCAATGTCTCTATAGTTTTCCCACGCTCCCCAACGCATGCGAATTGGTGTGAAATTGGAAGTTAAGCGTGTAAAAGTTACTTTAAAATATTCAAAATGGTAAATAACATTTTTCCCGAAAATTGTATTTAACAAATTTTCAAACAATTTAGTGTGTACAAAATAATCCATCAATCAACATGAATTTATTAATTTTTTCATTGCTATTAGTGGCTGCACTGCTGGTAAGTGGTAAATCAGGTGAGTTTTCTACAAAAAATCACTCGTAGTGATCACTCATCGAATATTTCTATCTTAAAAAAGTTCCAGATGAATGTAACCAACCAATAATTGCTGGAAAATGTGCTGCCTATTTCCCATCCTTTGCCTATAGTAAAAATTCAAACGAGTGTGTTTCCTTTGTTTATGGTGGATGCGGAGGTAATGACAATCGATTTGACACAAAGCGAGACTGTGAGAAAAAGTGTAAAATCCGAAAAGGACATTAATGTGTAATTGAAAATCTGCAATAAGTAATTTGTTGGAAAAGTGTTGAATAAATTGAATTTTTAATAGCAAATTTCATTAAGTGCGATATACTCAGCGCCCGCTCTAAGGGGGGCGAGCCGGGCGGTCGCCCGGGGCGCCAAATTTTGGGGGCGGCTTTTTGGCTCGTATAAGAAAAAAGTGGAAAAGGCCGAACAGAAAATATTAATATCAACTTCGATTTAGTGGAATTAAAACCATAAAAACTACAGATAAAATACATAAAAAGGAAAGTTATGTTTTAAAGAAAAAAACTTTGCAAGGTTTTAATAACCCACAATTGATACGGAGTACTGCATTCGGAATCGAAAAGGGTCAGGAAAAAAAAAATTGCCAAAATTGTACGTCCTTGATTCTAGCACGCGTATTACTTCCGAAAAGCAAAGTGGGACAGCATATGAAATGAGAAATAGGAAGCCACATCGCATAACACTCACCACATAAAAGCGTTAAAATCAACCTCTACTGTGAGAAATTGTATGCCCGAAACACTGAGCACTGAGATGACAAATTTTGAACAGGTTGGTTTAGATTTCAGCAAGTTGAGGGATGGAACCACAGTACACATTGTCAGAGCTGCAACCAATCTTCCCTAATATTTTTCTAGACATGCTAATATCGAGATATCGCTAGGTTCTCCCGATTTAACTAGCTTTAGCTACCCAATTCTCTATAAAAATTATCAAGATGACGCATTTATGAAATTAAACCACAGAAGAAATCAGTTTGCGAAGAGATCCGACTAATTGAAGTTTATCTGCTGAGTAGAGTAGAGTAGTGGAGTAGTTTTTGACAACATCACTTGTCAAAAACTACTCCAAAACATTAGTAATGAAAACGAGCACCATTGCAAATTTCCAAAATTTTCCCAAACAGTGTTTTACAAAATGTGTTGAGTCTTTTAGTGAACAAAATAATTTTGCATTAATTTTCAATTTCTGACGTCGCTGTGAAAGCTCGGGGAATTCAATACTAACCTCAATTTTTGGAACTCCAAATAAACTCTTATCAAGCCTTGCTGAACTGTGGCGAATTTCGCTTAGGAGTCTGAACGAAAACGGAACAGTTTTCTAGTGCATACTTTCTGGGCCTTTTCAGTGGATCAAGATTATATTTTCTGAATTATTAGGGCGTTGGTTCGAGTCCTACTGTCACCAATCACCATCAATTTTTGTGTTGTCTTTCAAAAAATGCTTCTACCCAACTAACAATTATAGTTCTATATTACTTCGTAGAATATTCTCTTCCAATACTATTAGAAGCAGATTTCATGATATGAAAACAGCAAATGCCGCCGTTTTTTCTAAACCAATAGAACCTTGTATTTTATATCTTATATCATCATTACTTTCGTGCCTCGTGCATTACCTACGATAACCAATGTGAACAGATTAAGTATTAATGCCATCTATAGGAAGCTTATAGAATGACACTGATATCTGATGAAAAAAGTAGCGCGCAGCTAGCATTGAACCCATGCCAACCGTATAGCCCGTCCTATGCCTTAACCACTCGACTAATCTGAGCATTGCTCGTAAGCAGTTGGAGTTGCTTCTATTGAAATATTTAACACATTTCTATAAAATCTGTTATGCGATTAATCTTCTCTCATGTGGTTTTACCAATAGTGGCAATGGAAAAACTGACAATCATTCGTTTGCAGTGAGAAGATTTTACAGTTTACAGTGTGTTTCAATCCACATATCTATATATATAAAAATGGACGTGTATTTGTGTCTGTTGCCAGTAAACTTCTAAACCACTGCACCGATTTGGATGATTCTTTTTTTGTTTTATCCGTCATACATTGGAGAAATAAAATATCAAAGGAAGTGGTGGTAAATATCGAAATTCCCTTTTTTGTGAGAGTAAGTGATTAAACCTACTCGATTCATACGCTTTAAATTTTTATACGTGTACTAAATGAAATCGAACCGGCTTAAGGATATGATCTTTTCGAATCGGCTGGACTGATTTTTATGAAATTTTGTATATATCCTTCGTAGGTATGGTAATCGGTCGTAAACTATATTTCATGCCCCGAAGTGCACTCCTCTTCTTTTTATCGTCATTTTACTATTTTGTACAGTAAGGGATTAAACCTACTCGATTCATACGCTTTACATTTTTATACGTGTACTAAATGATATGTAACCGGCTTAAGGATATTGTCTTTTCGAAACGGCTGGACTGATTTTTGTGAAATTTTGTATATATCTTTGCTAGGTATGGTAATCGGTCGTAAACTATATTTTATGCCACGAAGTGCCCTCCTCTTCTTTTTATTGTTATTTTTCTATTTTGTACAGTAAGTGATTAAACCTACTCGATTCATTCGCTTTAAATTTTTATACGTGTACACTAAATCAAATCGAACCGGCTTAAGGATATGATTTTTTCGAAACAGCTACACCGATTTTTATGAAATTTTGTATATATCCTTTCTAGGTATGGTAATCGTAAACTATATTTCATGCCCCGAAGTGCACTCCTCTTCTTTTTATCGTTATTTTACTATTTTGTACAGTAAGTGATTAAACCTACTCGATTCATACGCTTTAAATTTTTATACGTGTACTAAATGAAATCGAACCGGCTTAAGGATATGATAGAAATATGATGATATGACTTAGTGTAATGGAGCCATAATTATCCAGAGAAGTTTTAACTGTATTAAAGGTGAGTACATCAACTATTAAATACATAAACAACACTGCTTAACACTATTGAGCAACTCTGTCGAAAATTTGTAGTAGGGTAGGCTACCATGGAACACTTGATAACGTCACTTCCAGTATAGGAAAAATTCTTAGGATTATCCTGACGATAAACTGCTTCGTTTTATACAGAAGATAGGACACATAACGGATTTTTGTTTGTTTGTTTAATCCATCTTACGCTGAAGAAAGTTTACAGACCGAGAAAATTTTGAAAGTCTCAAAGGAAGTGGCGGTAAATTCCATTTTGTATGTATGGAATATTTAGTTGTCATTGGGTTAAATACAGTGTAACTTAGATAAATGTGACTACGTTTTTGCGAACATTTATCCTGGATGTTGGTCACAGCAATTTCATAATCAGCTACTATTTCGGAAATCCGTTGATACGAGTATATCCGCAATTTTTTAGCGGAGCGACACGGTTGAGGTGTTGCCGAACTCACGACAAAATTACCTAAAAGGTCATCGGACCCTCTTCCCGATTCCCCTCTTACGTCGATCCCAATAAATTCAAAATCGCTCATAAAGTTAAATAAGTGTAAAGTTGTGAGCCAAGCGAACAACGCGAGCGCAGCGAGCACTAGATAAGAGAGCGAGCGAAGCGAGCTCTCTCAGCTAGTTTATCAATAAAATGTGCTCAGTTTATGTGTAGAGATTTTCTTAGCGGCTTCAGGAACTGACAATAATTCAAGACTTCAAAGCATTCAATTGAAGATAGTTGGTTTCCATTTTGGTATTTCAAAGTACTTCATCACTCTCAACTCTTCCAAAAATTACGAAGCCCTTACTCCTACAAAAATACGATAAACAATTTATCGGATGACAATTTGATGTCATACTATTAGGATATAATCGGTAGTTTATGTGTGTTAATTTGTGAGTGATTGATTACATATTTGCTAACAGGATTACCCCTGTGTGTTAAGCCATCCAATAAAAACAATAAAAAAGTATTAATGGAGTCCCAAGTAACAATTTCATTCCTATAATACTTCGTAAAATATTCACTTCTAGCATTAATAGGGGCACTTTACAGGGTATAACCACTGAATAACAGTCCAATAATGGCATTTGGCGCCGTTTTTTAATCCAATAGAACCTTATTGTAGCACTCAAATATGCTTTAAAAAGGCGTACGTCATTTGCTTTATATCATCATTTTCTGTCATTGAACGAATTTGCAAAAAAAAAAATAGAAAAACAAAATTTCCGCAGCTGGCATCGAACCAATGTCTGTTGATTGCCCGTCCTACACGCTACCCACTCAGCTAACCTCACATATGGTCGGCATTGCTCGGAAACACTACATGGTTGTTGCTACTATGGAAATGCTTGACAATTCTTTATCGACTCCTTTGCACTGCACCCTATCATACATTTATCAATAAAATAGAGTGAATTTCTGCGCAGAGATCACCCTAATTAATTTCGAAGATAACAATGAGTGCATACGTGTGGGTTTCATGCAAGATTTTAAGGATTTCGAATGCAGAAATTGTGTATATCAGAAAACTGTGTCAAGTGTCAATTCATTAAAAAATCACAAAGTCCATCCTTGCATAAAACTACGGTGAACAATTTATTGGATGACCATACGAATGTCACACTATAAAAATGACACCGACTGTCTTCTTCTTCTTCTTCCTTGCCTCGTTCTTTATACCGCTCCATGGTTCCGCGTTGCTCGACCTGCGGTGTAGGCACATCGCCCGTTTTGGCGATAATTTCTCAGCATATTTCTACAGGCAGCTCTATCTTGGATCGTGTCATCGCCGAGACCAATGCGTTGTTGTTGCTTTTTCATTTGACACATCCAGGTGTTCTTCGGTCTGCCTCTGGCCTTGGGTCCATCAAGTGGAACTTCCATTGATATGGCTCTCTTTGCGGAGTTCTCAGGCGGACGCCTTTGAACATGGCAATACCAATCCATTCGTCGGTCTTCGAGCTTTTCGGTGATTGGTTGGTCTATGGACAAGCTGCCTCGGATGTAGCTACTCTTGATGTGGTCCCTTTTGGTTACACCAACTGACATGCGTAACATTTTCATTTCAGTCGCTGTCATTTGTTTCGCGTAACCTTCATACATGGTCCAGCATTCTGATCCATACATGAGTGCGGGACGTACAACCGTTTTGTACAACTTGCCCTTTAGCTTCAGTGGCATTTTCTTATCGCAGAAAACTCCAGAGTTTTCTCGCCACCTCATCCACCCAACCTTTGTGCGATATTTGATATCATCATCGCATGTAGCTCCGCTGTTCACCATCGAGCCAAGGTACTTGAACTTGGTACAAGACTTAAGCTGCTCTCCTTTGACGTACATTTCTGGTATCGGTGCATTTGGGTCTGAGAATTGGCAGCATAAGAACTCAGTCTTTGTTATACTTACCCTCAGTCCATGCTCCTCCAGAATGTCACACCATTTTGTAAGCGCAGCTTGCAAGGCAACGATGTTTGGGCTACTGAGGACTATATCATCAGCAAAAAGAAGAGATATTTCTAGGCCGTCGGAGACACGTGTTAATAAGTAGCACATGATGATGTTGAAGAGCAACGGACTCAATACACTGCCCTGGTGTACTCCGACATTCACCGGAAATTCTTCTGATTCACCGGCTGTGCATCTAACCTTCGTCGTAGCTCCGCCATACATGTCTCGTATCATCCTGACGTATGCCTCGGGGACATTAAGGATGTTTTATCGGATTAAAACATTACTTTAAGCGCTGTCACACGATAAATGAAATTCGTGGTACTATATGATTGTTACAGTGTGAAGTGCTTCTTTAAAGCAAACGAATTGTTGCTTGGGGTACCTATATTTTTTAGCTTCATATTAAGAG
This sequence comes from Microchrysa polita, assembly GCA_949715475.1. Lineage (NCBI taxonomy): Eukaryota > Metazoa > Arthropoda > Insecta > Diptera > Stratiomyidae > Microchrysa > Microchrysa polita. Next base: position 31,878,022 of record OX454415.1, read on the forward strand.
CAAGTATTACAGAAGCTTTACAGCACCATCTTTGAATTCCTCATACAATTTACGTTTAATTTGCCTTGAATAGTACCTAAGGGGCGGCAATTTGTCCTCTTGCCCGGGGCGGCGTAAGTGCTAGAGCGGGCGCTGGATATACTTCCTTTCAGTTACGGCCTCTCATTTATAGTAAAGTTTTATTTAAATTTCGATAAAGTGCTAAGAACAATTCTAACACTTTTGGAGACAAACTCTGTAGTTTTAGGTGTTTTCTATGTTGGCTGCATTGCTGGAATGCTCAGAAAAACTCAAACCATACAAAATCCATTAACTATAATTTTCTGGTCACCTTGTGCAAAGCACCTAGTAATAGGCAAATCGGTAAATAAATGATGTAAAGCTTATTTATTAATAATTAATTGGAACAAGGCTGTGTGAAGTTAGCCAGTCATGTTTTTGAAATTAGGTCCTTTTGCTCGGTGAACCGTTTGTTCTACAGCGGCTACGTTTGTTCTTGATTGTTAACCAATTAATATCGTTTGTGCTTCTCTAATTATTTAATTATAGCAACTTTAAAATTGTGAGTGTGAACTTAGCCAGTCATTTTTAAATATGGGTCGGAAAGGTATAGGTTTGGTATCAATCGAAAGCCAGACGTTTGTTCATTTTGTAGGGCGTTTGTTCAGCCTGGAAACGGAAGGATACAGGAATTATTAAGGAAAAAGAGATTAGTTGTGACGTCATCTTCACTCAACCAACGCCATCTACTCAGCTCAGCTGTACGGGCAACCCGTGTCCCGCGAACAATTTATGCAGGATCCACACCATCATCGTTCAGCTGAGCTGAGTAGATGGCGTTGGTTGAGTGAAGATGACGTCACAACTAATCTCTTTTTCCTTAATAATTCCTGTATCCTTCCGTTTCCAGGATGAACAAACGCCCTACAAAATGAACAAACGTCTGGCTTTCGATTGATACCAAACCTATACCTTTCCGACCCATATTTAAAAATGACTGGCTAAGTTCACACTCACAATTTTAAAGTTGCTATAATTAAATAATTAGAGAAGCACAAACGATATTAATTGGTTAACAATCAAGAACAAACGTAGCCGCTGTAGAACAAACGGTTCACCGAGCAAAAGGACCTAATTTCAAAAACATGACTGGCTAACTTCACACAGCCTTGGAACAACAGTGCCATGAAATGTAAGCTCGCGAACCCAGATATTATTTTAATCAGTGAACAACTTCACTCGGGGCCCTCCCGCCAACTTTTTGAGTGGCCCCCCTACACTGAGAAAAAATCAGAGTGAAATCAATCGAAAACACTCTTGAAGTCATCAGTCACACTTTTTAGTCATCAGTCACAGTCACTTTCTATACAAGTTGAAAGATTGTCAGTTAATTGATTGATTTGTAGACAATCTGGCACTTTGCTTGAAAAATGACTGTGACTGATGACCCCCTCTGTGGCTTACTTGGTTGAGTCGCACTCTATGATGCTAGTAATCTAGAAAAAAGGTCCGGAGATCGAATCTCGGCGTGGTTGGTTTTCCGTACATGTGCGGATAGGAAATATATAGTGCTTGCAACATTATATACACTCCGAAATGATATGTAATGTAACGTTGACTCGAAATTGCCTATAAAAGGCTGAGTTTACGCACCATCGCCCCACATGCTGACCAGACGTACAGAATTTTGCTGTACAGTACAGCATTTCCCAACTAACAATTTTGCTCTGATAACACTCTTATTGACCTGTCGTACAGCATTAGTATATGTACAGCATTCCTAATGTCACACAGAGAAACCTAATAAGCTCTTCGGTAAGGCATGTGATCACTCTTGTCTGTTTTAAAGGTGTGTTTAGCAAGATCAGCGCATTTGTATTTGGCAAACGTTCATTTTAGATAACTCGGGTAGTCAATCTTTCTGAAATTTAACGCACTTGTAGAGCTACTTACCGCTCACATTTCCTCCATATTTAAAGTCCTACCTATTCGCGTTCGACAGTTACAGCCCATATCGCACTTTTGTCTTTCCTAATGGAAAATTGTCCATAAAATTTGTACAAAAAATGAAATTTGTCAAACTTGTGGAGCACCGCACTGTCACTATGTGGTGGAAGTTTCAATGCTCTAGCCAGTGGCGTAGATAAGGGGGGGATCCAGGGGTCAATCCCCCCCCCCCAGTCGGTAACACATTTCTTATCTTTACTTTAGGTACGAGAACACCATACATATTTTCTTTTCGGATGAAGAGAAGTTTACTTCAAAAGACTCATTCGGTTATAATGTCTTTTTCCATGATGTAGGCTAGGAAGGAGACTATTCAGATCACCTTTCGGATTACCTTCATTTTCGGGTGGAGGTATAATGGTCTAGAGAACCATCTGGTACTATGGTACCTGCGAATTACAGTTTTTAAGAGCAAATATAAAAGGAAACAGTTACAAAAAGAAGCTTCAAAATAATTTTTTCTAATTTCAAAATTGTTGAGTAATTTTTCATTGTAATTTTAACAGAATATCACTTCGCTTCACACTGAGAATTGTTTGTGGCCAAAATATCGCTGAACGACAATTGTCACCTTACTCTCTCAGTTCTTAATATGATAGAAAACGTTTTCGAATGCTTATTCCAATCATGTTTAAGTTTATTGAAAAGTGCATCCATTATTATCTAATGCTGTAAATTTAAAAATAAGTTCATGGCCTAAAAGCTCATTAAAAATGGGAAAAAATCACATGTGCTAACTTAATGACAAACTTTTAATTGCTATTTTGAGTGTTCTGTTCCGAAAAACAATTATCATCATCAATGTGGCACGATAGCCCGACACGTCGAGCTTTGGCCGCCTGAATTGTTGACCTCCAAATGTCGCGGTTACGTGACCTTGTCCTCCAGTTTCGGAAGTCCAGCAGCTGGTGGGCGTCTTCACCTACGGAGTTCTCCCAGCGAGCTCTCGGTCGTCTACGCACAAAACAATTGAGACAATATTAAAGAATCGAGAAACAATACTTTTTCATTCAATTAACTGAGAATTGGATCGGCTAATAACAGTAATAATTTTGGAATCCTAACTCTTTTAGTTTGGCTGAAATTCAGCCGAAACTACTCATCCGAAGGGGTGCTAACCTGATGACAAACAGTGTATACTGGACATTCCCAACGAGTCCTCGTCTTCACAATTTTTCGGGACATATAACATTATATGATTTTTTTTATTCCCTGTTTTTAGGTGTTCCGGCCAGAAAAGCTGCGATGCTAGGTGTTCCGTGACTCAGAAAAGTTTGTGAACCACTGATCTAACCCAATATAAAGCTCTGATACTCCAATCACAGTAGCGAAAATTTGTACTAAAATTGGAATACTGTGGATTCACTCAAAATTGCTACCTATTTTACACCAAAATTCGCTAAAAAAAATTAAATAAATACAGAAATTTTTATTCTGAAATTCAACTTTTGATGACCGTTAAAAAACCTTGCAAAATTATCCCCCCTCACCGAAAAGCTATCTACGCCCCTGGCTCTAGCCGTCAAGGTTCAGAAGTTACATCCGTCGAAACATGCAATTTAAATTGTAAACTTAGATTCCTCTGCGATCGATATCTAGCAAGATAGTCGCGTTTTTATGTTTGGCAATCGTTCATTTTCGATAAATCGGGAACACTTTTACCGATCTTTCCGAATTGGCATTTTGTAGTTTGTAAAGCTACTTGGCGCTCTCATTTCCTCTAAATTTCAAAGTCCTACCTTTTGCATTTTTTTGTTTTCTAATCGAAAATTGTCAATAACTTGGAGCGGAAAATTTTGAAATTAGGCAGATTTTTACAGAACATCGAAAATGGTAACGATGTCAAGCCTCTATAGCTGACAAGGGTTAACCGTGGAATAAAAAACTATACATTTTCACAAAACGATGGAAAAATCTCAGTACTCCAACCGATTCCTCTATCAACCTCTATACGAAAATGCATACTAAAGGATTCTTCAAAGATTTCCAGATAAAGTTTTTCCTACAATTTGTTCATAAAATCCAATAAAATGGCACTAAGATCCCAAGGGACTGGCATGTCATCACTAATATAACCATGGAGGAGTGCATAGTCTCCCGCAGAAACATCGCAACCAGGATAATCCGCCGTTCCATCGCTCGGACTCCACTCCGTAGATGTGCCAGGAAAGCCGCTAGCAACCTAAAAATGTTTATTAAATTAATGATTTCATAAAAATGTAGTTTTTTTTATTTTAAAATAAAAACGGTCACGCAGCGCAGCATTGACCTCTATAGTAGGGATGTCAAAAACCGGGCCATAACCCGGTTTTCGGTTTTTTGCAAAGCCGGTTAGACCGTCCGGTTTTAACCGAGCCCAGAGTACCGGTTTTTTGGTTAACCGAGTCTTTTCATTGATTTGCTTAGAATTGTAGTAAAACACACTCGTAATGGTGGTGTTCGTATCGTATGCAAGCTCAAATCAAAATGCATGCACAGGGTGCGCCAGAGAAACTTACTTCACTGAAAAAATTATTTTTCTCCTTTCCTATTGTAGCGCGTGATTAGGAATACTTGATAAAAGCGGATGGAAATGCTGGGTGCGAGTGGATAGTGACCAATACAAAAACTTCGAGAAATTATTACACTTGCTTTATTGAGCACGTCTGTTCACGCTACAAATATCTTACAAAAGTCAACTGTCAGAACTGGTGTCTTCTTCTTGCTACGAATTGTTCCCCACAGTACTCCCCCTTGAATAGGAAGGTCCACGGGGAAGTTTCCTGGCTTGGGAAGCTGGAGGGTAGACCCGAATGTTGTTCGTCGGGCGCCTGTTGATTGAAGTCTCGTGCCTCGTCTGGTTTCTCGAAGTATCCTGCATTGGCTCGGGTCTCGTGTTGATTGTAGGAGGGTGAATGTTGATTGAAGACCGCTGACTAATTTGGGTACTCGTAGTGTTTTGTGCTGACTCGGGTGACATGTAGCTTGTAGGTACGCTTCCGCCGGTTCCTCCAAACGCTGTTGCCTCCAGGAATGCCGGCTTAAGACGCTCCGTCGAAACATTCGTTGCTCTTCCGTTAACGTCGATCTTGAACACATGCTCAGACAATCGGCTCAACACTTTGTGGGGGCCAGTGTATGGCTGTATGAGGGGTCTTCGGACCGAATCGACTCGCAGGAAAACGTGCGTACACGATCCTAGGCTGCTGCTGCGAAATATTTTTCGTTGGCAATGATGCGTCGCTTGAATGGGTCGAAGTGTCCTCATGTGTTCGCGCAATTGTACGATGAATGCGTGCGGGTCACAGTGTTTGTCCTCAGAGACGAAAAATTCTCCTGGTAGATTTAGCGTTGTTCCGTACAGTAACTCAGCACTGGAGCATCCGATATCCTCCTTAAAGCTATTGCGTAGTCCTAATAGTGCTGTCGGCAGTATATCCGTCCATGCAGGATTTTGCTCATGACACATTATTGCGCTTTTTAGAGATCGGTGCCAGCGCTCTATCATACCATTCGCCGCAGGATGGTAGGGCGTCGTGCGACTTCGTTCACAACCCATCATACTCGTCAAGGCCCTGAAAAACGCGGATTCGAATTGGGTCCCTTGATCCGTAGTTACGATGCGTGGAGCGCCAAATCTGGAAATCCAAGATGAATAAAACGCAGTTGCGACAGATTGGGCTGATTGATCGGGTAGTGGCACCGCCTCTGGCCATCTGGAGAACCGGTCCATCATCGTCAGGCAATATTTGAAGCCCTTCGACGGGATCATTGGGCCGACTATGTCGAGATGGACGTGTTGAAATCTTCCATCTGGCATTGTGAACGGCTGGATTGGGTTGATGGTGTGTTTACTGGTTTTAGACCGCTGGCATGGTACGCAGCAACGTGCCCAATTGTGGATATCCTTGTTCATTTTAGCCCATACGAATTTCCGGGCAATGGCCTTGCACGTTGCGCGTCCGCTGGGATGTGATGGGTCGTGAAATGTGTCGAAAACCAATCTGCGTAGGACTGCTGGAACAAACGGTCGGATTAGCCCAGTTGAGGTATCACAAATTATATTGCCATGCTCACCAATTTTGACCGGTTCCAAAACCAACGATGTTGTGTTCGAACGTAACAGCTCTTGAAGCTCGCGATCGTTCTGTTGTTCCTTGGAGAGAGTCTCAGCTTGGATGAATGTTGGAAGACTTATGGCCTCGATCCTCGACAGAGCGTCAGCTACTTTGTTCTTATCGCCACGAATATGCAATATGGTTGTTGTAAACTCTGAAATGAAATTAAGCTGTCGAATTTGACGTGGAGTTGCATTTTTGGCCCTTTTTTCGAACGCGAATGTGATAGGTTTGTGGTCAGTTTGAACAACGAAGTCGGTCCCTTCCAAATGATGCCGGAAGTGCTTTATGCTCTCGTAGATGGCGAGAAGCTCCCGATCGTACACGCTGTAGCGCTTTTCCGTGTTGGACATCTTACGTTGAAAAAAAGCTAGTGGGAGCCAACGGTTATCTTGAAGCTGTTGCAGCACTGCTCCGATTGACGTGTCTGATGCGTCCGTTACTAAGGATAGTGGTTGTCCTTTTTTAAAATGAACGAGCAGCGTGGCTTTTGCAAGGGACTCTTTGCAATCGATGAAGGCTTTTTCGGCTTTTGGGTTCCATCGTATTAGCGTTTTGTCGCCCTTTTTCGCCTCTGTTAGGTATTCGGTGAGAGGCGCCTGGAGCTCGGCTGCGTTTTTAATAAAACGCCGATAAAAATTCAGTGTGCCGAGGAACCTTCGAAGTTCCTTGACCGTTTCTGGTTTGCTGAACCTGCGAATCGCCTCCACCCGTGATGCTGGCGGGCTAACACCGTCCTTGCTTATCGTGTGCCCTAAATACTCAATTTCCGTGGCTCCAAATACGCATTTCGCTGCGTTCACCACAATCCCAAAGTTGTTTAGTCGCTCCAGTACCATTCGGACGTGCTCTAGATGCTCGTCGTAGTTGCGTGACGCGATTAAAATGTCGTCTATGTAACACCAGCAGAAATTTAGACCTTTTAGGACCTCGTCCATGAAGCGTTGGAAGGACTGTGCAGCGTTGCGGAGCCCGAAGGTCATTACAGTGAACTCAAACAGTCCGAATGGTGTAATGACTGCTGTTTTGGGGATATCCTGTGGAGCGATGGGAATGTGGTGGAACGCACGTACCAGGTCTATTTTTGAGAAAATCTTTTTTCCATCAAGGTCAGCCATGATATCTTCAATATGACGAAGTGGGTACCGGTCTGGCGTCGTAACTGCGTTAAGTCGGCGAAAATCGCCACATGGCCGCCATCCACCTTTCTTTGGTGCTAAATGCAAGGGGCTTGCCCATGGGCTGGACGACGGGCGGCAAAAACCCCTTTCGAGCATGTATTGAAATTCTTGTTGGGCGATTTTTAACTTGTCTGGCGCAAGACGACGCGGCCGTTCGAATACCGGCGGTCCTTTTGTCATGATGTGGTGCTGAACACCATGGTCAGGATTCGTCCTTATGGCTGCTGGGTTCGTGAGCCCTGGGTATGTTTTTAACATGTCGTGAAAGGGCCCTGATCCCGACAATGTTGACACGCAAATGTTTTCAGTTACACGAACTTCACCCGGTGCAGACTTGCGTGTTAAAGCATCGACAACCCTTTTGTTTTTTACATCCACCAAAAGACTATAGAACCGCAAAAAATCTGCGCCTATTATCGGCCTTGAAACGTCCGCGATGCGGAACTTCCATCGGAAAGCACGATCGAGGCCCAGGCTCACTTCGAGCAACTTGTCACCATAAGTTTTGATTTCCGACCCGTTAGCGGCGAAAAGCTTGAACTCGGTAGGTCTTGATCTCCGAAAACGTGAACGAGGTAGCACAGAGATTTCAGCTCCCGTGTCGATAAGAAAAAGTAATTTCACTTCGTTGTCGTATATATGCAGGCGGTTGTTGTTGTCGTCACTGATAAGCGCCTGTTCTCTCAGTGACGAAGCCTGTTTCCCGATTGCTGTTTATTAAATGTGCACGGAGGCTGACATTTTCTAGCCGCAGATCCGAATCTTTCGTGAAACCAGCAAATTGGTTCGCCGTTCTCGGTGTTATTACGTTTACGCGAAGTTGTTTGACGTGACGCACATTCCCGGCATTTGTCGCTATATTGATTTAACCGAACGCGACGAAGATCTGCGCGCAGGCCCGCGATTTCATCGACTATAATGTCGTCAGCACGTACTTCGGCCGGATTTGTGTTTACAGGTGGAGTAGATACTGAACATAATTCTTGGGTGCCGGCTGCTGTCACCCTGTCTGCTGCAGCGGCTAAATTGTCAAGCGATAAACTTTCTGATGCTGCTAATATAGAACGCACCCTAACAGGAAGGCGCTCCAACCACAAAGATTTTAAAAAAGATTCCGGCGCCCCTTTTGGAGCTATGCGCCTCATGTTGCGGAGGAGCTGCGATGGGCGTTGATCACCGAGTTCCATTCCGTGGATCAACTCCCGTGTTTGTTCTTCCTCGCTGGTGCCAAATGCAGCAAGAAGGCGTTGCTTGATAGCATTATATTTACCTTCATCTGGTGGACTTTCCACGATATCCGCCACTTGGGTCAAAGCCGCCATGTCGAGCTCGCCTACGATCCTGTCGAATTTTGTTGAGTCGCTGGTGATCCTATTTGAGCGAAATTGCGCTTCGACACGAGCGAACCATAATCCTGGTTGTGTTTGCCAAAACGGTGGCAATTTTAGCGCGATGATGCTTTGGATTTCGCTTGATTCCATTTTTCCTTCGTGGTCTCCGTTCGCGTCCATAAACTTATCGTTGTCGCTGTCTGTCGCCATTTTCGGGGTCACCAATGTAGCGCGTGATTAGGAATACTTGATAAAAGCGGATGGAAATGCTGGGTGCGAGTGGATAGTGACCAATACAAAAACTTCGAGAAATTATTACACTTGCTTTATTGAGCACGTCTGTTCACGCTACAAATATCTTACAAAAGTCAACTGTCAGAACTGGTGTCTTCTTCTTGCTACGAATTGTTCCCCACACTATTAGCCACGAATCGCATTCGTTGACTTATTTTCATTGCCATAACGTAATTATTCGTTATGAGAAGGTAGACGTTCATAAAGGTTTACGCCACATTTCGTCACATTAAAGAAATCTGATTCGTTTATATTTTTTTCGTCAATATCACGAATATTTACATTGACATGAAGAAAATATTCGTTTATTAGGTTAATAAAAACTTCTTTCATAAAATTAATGATTATTTTCCTTGTTGTAAATTTAACGTAAAATTTCGTGAAAATTAAGGAACATGTTGAAGAATCTTTACGTTACATTCAGGAAGTTTTTCTGGTTCAACGATACGTATATTTTTTATGATATCGATATTGACGAATTGTTCATAGCATTAATGAAAGCTTTTCTTAACTCTGACAAATACTTTATGTGAATGGGTGAGGTTATAAAACACAACGTTCGCGTAACGTGTCGCGTTTTCCGAAACGTTTCCTATTGTGTTCTGTATACGCATAGATCCGGATCAGACTTGGTGTTACCATCGCCATCTCTCGGAAAGTGACAAATGTGACAATTGACACATCACAGCTGATACGTTTTGCTCGAAAATTAAAATTTCCAGTTTTAAACGAGATGCAGATACATTTTACATTGATTATAAATAGTTTAATAAATAAATGAGGGGGGAAATGCACGGTTCGACGGCAGATTGTAAATTTCTGTCAATCAATCAAGCTATGCCTCGCAAGGGGGCGCTTAGGGGATCTGTTTGTAGGGAGAAGTTTCTGATCCGTAACGGCCGGTTGATTTGAAACGTTGCGCGAAACGTTGTGTTTTATAACCTCACCCGATCTTAGAAACCTTCAGCACGTGTAGTCTGGTTGGTGTAGTAGGTAGGGTGCAGGTCTTCAAATCATAGGGTCCCGGGATCGAATCCCACTCTAGTCAGGTAATTAATAATGCTTTTCAAAGCGTATTGAGGCAAATGAAATGTCCCTTACACTTGTGTCTAGGTTCAATGCTGTGTGCGTCATTTTTTTTTGTATTAAAAAAAATAACGAAACCGAATATTTGCTTTGAAGAATCATTTCTTCAAATGGAGAATCGCGTTCCTCAACTGTAAGAAATTTCCGCTTTAATATCAACGAAAGACTTTACACGAAATAATGAATGTTTTCGTTACGTAACGAAACTTGTTTCATTGAAGTGACGAACAAGAACATTGGAGGTTTTTTTAATGAAGTTTTTCGTTGATTTGAAGATGGTTTTCATAGCATTTACGACAACTTTTGGTTCAGTGTTATTTGAAAAAAAAACGTCTGAGAGGTGAGAGGGGCGCATCTGGAGGGGGAAGTTCCCAAGTTTGTTTCCCATTCTAGTCAGTCGCCATCATGCTCTATGGTGTAGAGAGCAGCGATGTCGAGAGCTTCTTTTCTAATGGTCGCTTACTAGGGAGATGATCGCGGACTTTTTTAAACGAACGTTAGGGACGTGTGGTTTCAGTCACAGATGGAGCAAACACTGCACGAGGCTGAATAAATTTGTTGCGACAACTCCTCCTCGACCACCTCATCTCTCAGAGAGGCGATTGCCCATGATCGAGATTTGCTCCATGCGATTTTTCTTATGTGTTTATTTGAAATCCCTTGCTTATGTCGAACGACCAAGGACCATAGCTCACCTAAAAACCTTTCATTCGCGACGCCATTGCTAACATACCGATTGATATGCTGCAAAGAGTGGAGACGAACTTCAAAAATCGACTTATCAGTGTATGCACAAAGGAGGTCGCCATTTAACCGATGTCATTTTCATGACTATATGAAAAAAAACTTGGAATATTGTATCCACAAATAGAAAGAATTAAAACAATAACTATGAAGTACTGACTTTTGTTTTTATTGACCCTTCAAATAAGTAAGTTTCTCTGGCGCCTATAGTCATAAGGAGAGTGTTCGAAAATGTGTTTAAAAGCTGAAATTTGAAAACGCAATTTTTTATAGGGGACAAGTAATAGAATTGCTGACTGAAAAAACCAGAAAATATGAAAAAATGTATGAATTTGAATGAATTTTTTTCCGGTTTTAACCAGTTGAACAAACAACCGTCCGGGTTAAAACCGGAGAAGGAAAAAACCGAAAATAAACTGGTTAACCGGTTTTTGACATCCCTACTCTTTAGGTGTTGGGGATATTTAAGCATAGCTAATTCCTTGCGTAGTCTGGCTGGTCTTGCGGTTAGTGCGCGTACCTTCGGTGCACAGGGTCATGAGTTCGAATCTCACTCAGATGTTAAACGAGTACCCATTTATGGGGAAAAATAACACTGCTGAGCGTGATGCTGATCTCATTACCTCAACATAAAGCAGATAAGATCTTGGAAATAGGATGTCACTAACACATCCTGCGGCCTTAATCCAATGCTGGATTGTCGCGCCTGTTATTTATTTTTAATTCCTTGCGCCTACAATGGGATTTGATCCAACGAACCCATGATTTGAAGAAGAGTGCCCTATCTACCCCAATTCCGCACACATACGGTCAATCCGAAAGCATTTTTTAAAATTTCGTTCTGTCAAAATCGAAGAAAATGTATGAATTTGCCAGAACGAAGAATCAAAAAAATGGATTCGGACGCTTCGTGTGTGGGCGGCATAAGTTTGTAACTTTCTAACAATACAGAAATCTTGGCAAGACTCTTTCCAATCCAAATGTGATCACAGCTCTAATGACCCTGTATATACCGCAAGGATGATAAAATATTATAGTCTTCAACGAAATATACAGGCCGTACTAACTAGTTTGAACTAAGTTTAGTACCACTCTTAAACTATTTTTTCGTATTTGACAGTTCATGACGATGTGGATTGGAGTTTAGTCCGAAACTTTAGAAAAGGTACTACATATCACCAAAAATGTTTAAGATAAGAAGTTTATTTGCAGAGGGACCTAAAGAATCTTTTTGCCCATATGATGGTACTTGGCAAGGAGAATGGAAAGCAAATAGCGCAGCCATGCCATTTTAGGATTCGGATTGTCTCATGAACTTCCAAAGATTTTAGAACAATATTAAATTTGTAAGGGACCTGGTGAAAGAGGAACAATAAATTTAGCATTTGTTTTGACTTCGAAAAGTGTATATCTCTTTTGGTCTACAGAAAATATCTACGACGGAGTGTTGTTTTTCGCAGTAGCGCCGTTTTTATGGTTCGAAAAATCTTTTCATGTGACTATTGGGCCTCTAAATCTCGTGGGCCCCCCGCCACGCGCGCCCTGCGGGCCCTTATGCGTTGCCCCTGATTTTAATGGAACTTCGTGAGGCCGAGATGTAACTCTATTTCGAAAAAGTTGGTTCTTCTAAAGTGGGTGTATTGTTTTTAGACTTCAGAAACTATAAATGAGTTCATCCATTAGTAGCGCATAGATTAGCTTCTTAACTACATTTTTCATCTGAAGGTAACCTAATCTTAATGCAAAAGATTACCTAATTATTCACATTTCAAAGTCATTAAGCCATTGCTAATTCTATAAATAGGTATTTCTATGCATCGTAATTGTTATAGTGCGAAAAACATGGACAAACTATTGACGGTATTCTCCTCTCTCAGCTATTCAGTTTGCTAATATCTAACTTTACATTTACTTGAACAATACTTCCAGATATTTTTCATATTGTCCTCCTTCTATGTTATCATAGGATTATCCTTACCAGTTTCAACATCAGATGAAGAGCCGCTACTTATTCCGATTGAAATCGACGGGGATGAGGAGGAGCTTCCAATTCAATATCCTGACTTTGAAGATGGCGAGGCTATAGTAGAGGCTACAAGTGATATTCAATCAAAATCTTTTTACTATTATCTATCGCCGTGCTATTACTATTATCAATATCCATTGTACATATTTTGCTGATATACCCAACAAATGAAAGTGACGGTCGCGTGTCGCCTATCGCCTTACATAAAGCTGGCTCAGGCTTTACGATATAGCTCTTGGGTTTTTTTTTAATATTAATTTAGAAGGACGAGAAAAAAACCTAATCATTAAATACAATTTAAGATAATGCCTTAAAATTACTTTATATTTCGAATGTAGAATTGTGTGTGTGTGTGTGTGTTGTTCCAGGGGAGTCGCAAGTCGAAGTTGGAAAAGCAAGCCCTCTAGTCTACAATAAAAAATGGCTGGCACAAGAAAATTTAACACATTACATGATTTACTTGTCAGTATTTGGTTGCCACATTGTGCATGCGTTCCTACCACAACCGTGTGTTGTGTGCCAATAAGGAAACATTAAAATAAACACAATTTCTTGACAGTCGCGTAAAATTCCACATAAGAACGGCATGCATATGGTGACTGGTCCACCGCCTCTTATTATCCTCGATGATTGACTTGCATATCCTAAAATCATTTCCCATGAGCGATTAACTAAATTTAGAAATATGCAAACTCCCAATGCAAATGAAATGACGAAGACACATAGTGACAAGTCGGTCATGTTGTAAAAACGCATCGATATGCCATAGAAAACGCTTGCCAAACCAAACCGTAGCCAGGATAAATATCAACAAAACGTTTTTGCACATTTGTAAAATTTCAAGCGAAAATTATTATTGTTTTGGACAGAAATAAACGCATGGGGTGTGCTGCGTTTCTGTGAAAATTATCTGAAAAGTATGCAAATTTGCGATGTGATAATGGCTTACAGTGCATATCGAAAGTCAGAGTATGCTTGTTTGAAATATGTATTAGGTCGTATGAATAAAAAGATGCTTTGCTAAATACTTGGCTAAACCAGTTCAAACAACAACAATTCACATTTAAATCGACCGGTTTAGCCAAGCACTTAGGGAAATATTTTTTTATTCATACGACCTCTTATTTTATCTTATTTGGTTTCGAGTATCACACTTAAATCGAGACTAGAAACAAGAAAATGGTTTCGATACATATTCTTGACACCTTACGGTCAAGTTCTATCCAATTAAGCTCATCTTATTTGCATTGGTAATCAGGGGTGTTCGGAATCGCAACGTCATCGACTGGCAACCCAACTGTCCGCAATTGCAACTACGTCATCGACTGGCCACCCAAATGTCCGCAATTGCAACTACGTCATCGACCGGCCACCCACACTCACACTGATGACCTGTTATCGGGTTCATTTTCGACTTCTTCTTGTTCGAGGTTCGAGCTGCCGACTAGGCAACATCTCTTAACTGTCGACTAGGCAAAATTAATCATCATACTAAACTGTGGAATTTAAAACCTACTTACTTATTATTGTATAATTCTAAATTGTAACAATAATACATTCTAATTAAAATTATATTATATACTAAAAAACTCTAAATTCTATTTATTCCGGTTAAACTTTAACGCGAATAAATTCAAGGGGGGTTCACCAATTTTCATAAGTCCTTCACGGGAGTTGAATTTTCGCTGAAAATTAAGGAGGAGTAGCCTATTATCCTCTGTACCAAGAACTACTTCAATCTGATCAAATTCAAGCATTAGGAGAAAACCCGGTATGCAAGCCCGAAATTTTTTCAACATCAAGATTTTCTTAGGAGTTGAAATTGTTGGTCGCGAAAATATTGTTAGGCAAAATTTAGAGTAATCTGGCTGGTGTAATGGTTAGTGCGCGCACTTCGGTGCACAGGGTCATTGGTTCGAGACTCACCGTCAACGAATTCAGTTTATGGTGTTTTTCGAACTCACGCGTCACGCCCCTTGTGACGAACTTTGATCTGACTCAGATGTTAAACGAGTACCCATAACATTGCTGAGCGTGCTGTTGATCTCAACACCTCAACTAAAAAGCAGTTAGGATCTTGGGAATTGTCACTAACACATCTGCGGCCTTAGTCAAATGTTAAACTGTCGCGCCTATTTTTTTAATTTTAGAGCTAAATTTTACGAAAGGACAGTTGAAAATGATTTTCTACACCATTTAACGAAAAATGGCCCCTAAACGTGTTTAGACTTTAACTGGTGATTCTGATTACATTCAACTGGCCTCCGATTCTGCTTTTCAGACCGTAGCTCATCTATATTCAGTGCTATTTCTGGCTTTTGGACTTGCATATTCCACTTGCGAGATCAATGTCCGTTTTAAATTCTGGCTTTGCTTGGTTCTAGATCCAGAGGATCGCATCTCCTGCCGAAACACGTCGAGAAGCCTCTTGTCTTACATCCACAGAATCCATAGAAAGAAACATTATCCGACAGTCGGCTGGAGAGATTTAGGGATACATACAAGCCCGAAATTTTTTCAACATCATGATTTTGTTAGGAGTTGAAATTGATAAAAAATTTAATATTTTTGCAAAAAATCCAATTCCACTACTTTCCCGGAGAGACCTTTATGTGACAGTTAAAATTGTGTTCTGCAAATATGGGATTTTCGCAAAAGAAAAAAGAGTTCCCTAAGGGAGAGATTCATTTCTGATCTAATTATGTTATCGATTCATGATGCTCACACGTAGGTATCCCAGTTCCGGATATCAAGGACCAGAAAAGTACAAGTATTTCAGTTTTCCAAACAACAGTCTCAGCAACAGAAAATGCTGCGTAGTACCTAGAATCAAACTCGCATTTTTACGCCTTCTAGCATTGTAAAGGGCAGCAATTTTTTTTAATACATCGGTAAGAATTTTTTTTACCATAATCATCGATCAGGGGGGGGCAAGCGCCCCTCCCAGCCCCCCTCTGGCTACGCCCATGTCCATTACGCAAAAAAAAACTCTCTGCGCTGCACAAAATCTCCTTCACTAAGGTGCTGCACGATCATTATCTTGTACGGGTGAAACTTAACCCTTTAAAGTCCGAACTCTTAATCGCTTGAATTTCCTTTTTTTTGTTCCTGAATATTAACTCTAAATATAATTCTTTTAGTAAAATACAAAAAAAAAATGCTTTACCTTACCCCCTTCCTCCCTTTCTATGCTGTTCCCAATTGGAAACAATGGCCATTAATGGGATATAAACAAAACAAGGTCGATTTTTTTCCAGATATGTTGGACTTTATTGGTTCTTCAATGTAATTTTTTATTATATTTTGGAATTAAATTTATGGAAAAGTATAAATCATATTTTGGCAAAATTCATTATTCAAGATGAAGACGTTTGTTGCACTCCTTACACTCCAACTGTGCATTTCACTTACAAAGAGAACATCTTCCTTGCGATGACTTTATCAAATAGTGGCCATCTAATTTGCATCTTGCTGGGCTAGCATGTGCTTTAGGACCTGGCTGTGGACCTAGTTTTTTTTATAAAACTCTTAGCAGGAACATTGTTACTTCCGGCCTGAAGTCTAGGTGAGTCATTGCCGATTTCCCATGCATTTCCTTATGCACAAACCAGGCTGCTACTACTGCCATGTTGAGAGCATTAGCGAATAGATTCCACCAACACTTTTTACATCGTAGGCATGGGCAATACGAAGATTAGAAGTCCATCTAAAATATCGACCCCAGCCATTCCGTGGTTATATTTGTGAATAAAATATGGTTTTTGTATGCCTATCTGTTTGTTCTCCTTCACATAATATCTACATGCTGATTTCGCCATGACTTTCTATTCCTGCAAGGGACTTTACGGTTGATGCGATTGGATAGTAAATGTCTTCCGCAGTAGACCAATAGTGATTCTCAGAAGGCCCAAAAACGACGTCCATTCAACGCCGATCGAATCAACATGCTGAACGGCGTAGATTTTTGTTATTTCTGCTAAATGCTGCAGACAGCTTTGTGGCATAAATTCATAATATATTTCTAGCGGAATTCAGGTTTTCAAATGTGGGAAGTTAGTTTCTATGTTTTTTACCGGCTCATTTTGTATTGGGTTTTGAAAATTAATGCTGGGAAACCAATTTAGAGGTGCAATGCCTGGTTTATTTTTGCCTCGGTTTGGGCTTTGATTCACTTGTGGTCAACCGTTGATGGTCACCATTTGTAGCTTTTCTTTTCTGGACACGTTTATTTTCACTGCCCGATGCCTGACTATCTTCCGATCTTTTTATTATAACGGAAACTTCCCCGCAAACATCACTTGGTCTAAGATTTCTTCCTCAATGTCTTTCTCGTCTTTGTCGTTTTCCTCAGGAGGTAATTGGCAGATATCTATATTATTCAATGAACCCACCCACGTCGCAATCATCTAAGCTCTGTAGATATTCCACTACCAAATTTACGAACTTGAACTCTCACTTATGAACACCGAATAGAGAGTGGCATAGAACATGCGAAAATTACATGCAATTGCAATGTAAGTCCAGTCATATTGAAAAATTGGAAACAAAATAATTTTTCTACAAGACACTGAAGTGAGCCAATGTTCCCAATTGGGAACACGTCAGTTTGAACATGTATAGCCTATAACGGTATTATTTTTTTTATAAAATTAAGGTCACTACTATTATTTCGTATGTATTTATTAATAGTAAAAAATAAAAATACATTAAAATTTCAAAGTTTTGTTGGTTAAAAAAAATTTGAATTTTTTTCCCCAAAATAAAAAAAAATCCTCGTTTTAAAAAAATCACCAAAAAATAACGGCAATTTTTTTATCATTTATTTATTTTTTTTTCCTTTTTACCAACTTGTTAATAAACTAAAAAAATGGAAAAGAGCAAAAAAAAAAATTCCAAGTGGGTTTAAAAAAAAAAAATAATGTTCCTAATTGGGAACATTGGGCGGTAATATATTTTTGAAGAATTGCATGCTATCGTTATGTCGTCCTTTTGCCTTTATTTTTAATTTGTCCTTGTCTTCAGGTGTTTTTCTTGATGAATGGAAAGTTTCATACATAACGCCTGTTCACAAAAAGGGTCCGAAGCATCTTATTGATAACTATAGACCCATAGCTTAATTATCTGCAATACCGAACTTGTTTGAAATGCTTATTAAAAATAAAATAGATGTTTTAATTAGCCGTTTGATATCGCCATGTCAACATGGATTCCTGAAAAGAAAATCAACTTCAACAAATTTGGTATCATTTACTAAATTTGTTGCTGATAGTATTGAGCAGGGAATGCAGGTTGATGTGGTATATACCGATTTTTCGAAGGCTTTCGATAGAGTAGATCATAATATCTTACTCAAGAAACTAGAAAATTTAGGTATACAGTCCGTTTTTCTTAGCTGGGTGAAATTCTATCTAACAGATAGGACTCAGTTGGTTAAGTTAAATGACTCTACATCCCGCTCTGTTATAAAGTGTTCTTCGGGGGTTCCGCAAGGAAGCCATTTAGGACCACTTTTCTTTTTAGTTTTCGTAAACGATATCATCCAAAATTTTAAATTCGTGCGCGTATGGCAGTATGCCGATGATATGAAAATCGCTATGAAAATACGCAACATTGATGACTGCCTGAAGTTGCAATCCGATTTAGAAAAGCTGCAATTTTGGTGCTGCGATAATAATTTAAATGTAAATGTTAGTAAATGTAAAGTACATAGCATATATAAATTGAAAACTCCGATCTTCTTTGAGTACTCCTTAACATGTAGTGTTCTTGCAATTGTTTTTGTTTTCAGTTTTTTTTTTACGATCTGCTAGAGTTTACGCTCGATTGATTGATTAGTCACTTACGTACGCATAGTAAGTAAAGTGATGCCGAGAAGCCAAGTCCCGGGACAAAAGTTTCTGTGAGGCAAAAAAAAAAATAAAGGGTTAAGATCATCATGTAAGATGCGATGAAGCGAACGACACGTCACATACCTAACGCTACAGCCTGTCGTCTAGCCGATCGCTTCGGACTAGCAACAACTGCCGTTCTCACTCGGTCTACATTTTCCGGAGTTCGTACTGAACGGGGAAGACCAGGTGGTTTCTTTTTCATCACAGATCCAGTACTTCTAAGCACTGCAACCCATCGGAGTACAGTATTTCGATCAGACACTGCACCTCGACGTCCAAATCTAAAATATTGACGGAAAAGACGTTACACTGTGACTACGGAATCATTGTTTCTAAAGTACTGCTCGACAACGAACACACGATGCTTTACGCTCCAACGCTCCATAGCGACTGAAACTGCGTTGTGTGGGCAGTCTGTCAACATTCATTCAAAGTCAATACCGCCTGTCGTCGCCGCGAACTAGCAGTTCAAAAAACACGCGTTTCCTCTGCTCCGCCCTGTTTATATCCATGTGTGACTTAAATTAGTGGTTGAACAATGTCTTTACATCTAAGTTTTATTTAAGTTTAGAGAGAATTATTTCAGTTCAGTTTAGAGTTCGGTTAGAGTAGACTGTATTACAAGGGAAAAGTAGCGTAAAACTAGGGATGTCAAAAACCGGATGGTTAGTTCGAAAATCGGTACTTTCAGAACGGTTAACCGGGTTATTTTCGGTTTTTTCCACCTCCCGGTTTTAACCTGGGCGGTTTTTTGCCCATCCAGCTAAAACCGGGGAAAAAAAATTCTCTCGCATTTTATACAATTTTTTATATTTTCTTGATTTTTCAGTCAGCAATTCTATTACTAGTCCCCTATGAAAAATTTCGTTTTCAAATTTCAGCCCTTAAACATATTTTCGAGCACTGTCTTTATTGCTACAGGGTGCGCCAGAGAAACTTACTTATTTGAAAGGTCAATAAAAACAAAAGTACTTCAGTTATTGTTTTAATTCTTTTTTTTTGAGAATACAATAGTTTTTTCATACAGTCTTGAAAATGACATCGATTAGCCCCCCATTGTGCATAAGTCGATTTGCCAATGCCGTCGCGAATGTTGTTCTAGAGGTGAGCTATGGTCCGTGGTCGATCGAAATAAGCCAGGAATTTAAAAAACCCCAAACCCGCCAAATCTGGAGAGCATGCCGGCCACGGGAGATCGCCTCTGAGAGAGATGAGGCGGTCGGGGAAATGTTTTCGCAACAAATTCAGCATTCAGCACCGTACTGTGTGAGTTGTGGCTGCATCATGCTGAAGCCACACGTCCCTAAGATTCATTTCTTCGGGGCTTGAAGGGAAAAAATCCTCGATCATGTTCCAAGTGAGCGACCGTTAGAAAAGAAACTCTCGAGGCCCGCTGCTCTCTAGACGAGAGCATAATGGCAACTGACTAGAATGAGAAACAAACTTGGGGACTTCTTTTTTTTCAGGTTTGATTTTTGGGGACTTCCCCCTCCAGATGCGACCCCTTCCACCCCTCTACCCACCCAACTCAACTTTGATTTCGCATACGATACGAACACCAGCAATACGAGTGTGTATGCATTTTTATACCCGTCACTATGTGAAAGGGTATATTAACTTTGTCATGAAGTTTGCGACGCACAGAAGGAACCAATTCTGACTATATAAAGTATATATGTAAATTATTGATCAGTGTCAGTGCAGGGACGTAGCCAGGAATTTGTTTCGGGAGGGGTCCAAATTTCGATTTCAGAAATTGTCTTGTAAATCAATGTTTTGGTATTGCTAGTGGAGAACTGTTTTACTGTATTTTTGATGATGCAGAAAAAATATATCACAAAAAAATGTGTTGAAATGCAAACTTTTTAATTCGATGTATAACCGATTGATTTCATCAGCTCTAATTACATAGGGGATTTAAAAAGTTCCTCAATATCTAAAAAAAATTAAGAACAAAAGTAGATCAACGTATGATTCCTGAGGAACGCCTGATGTTGGTGGAAATTGATTTGAATTAGTTAGAGCTATGGTCACAATCACGGAACGGAATCGTCTGTCTATTCTATTAATGACGGGTCAGCGAGGTCAACGTTTTTCAGTTTAACTAGTAAAAAGTCAGATTTGAATTCATTAATCGCTTTGGTAAAGTGCAACCAATTTTGGAGAGACTTGAAGGTGTAATTTTTTTATAAGACTTGCAGTAGCAGATGTACCTCTGAAAATCCGAAATTATTAGTAGTCGAACTAGAGGTGCAAAGGACGTTACCACGGTCATCCTGCAGGTCAAATAATTCAAGGATTGACAAGGGGATGCTAGTTCGTTGATAATTTTAAAGTTTCAGCACTGCCGCCATTTTTATGTATAGGCGCGAGGAAAGACATAGCATAAATTTCAGTATTGATGATGGAGTGACTGGTTAAATAGGCAATGAAAGAGAATACCTTGTTTTTTCTGCACATTTCTTTAAACAAAACGGAAGAAAACCATCTGGGCTGGAGTCTTTAGAGAGTTAAAATTCATTTATATACTTTTTTAGAATCAGAGCTAATAGCAGAATTTGATCTATTAAGTGTGCTCTTTTTAAAATTAATCATAGGGGAAAAACATAGAAACTTGATAATTATCAACTTGAACAAAATTATATCAGCGAAAAATTGAGGTTGATAACGTTTTCATTTCAATTCGTAAAAAGAAACAGCGGTTTATCAAACACCCTGAGTGAAAAAAACATGAAGCTGTTCTTGGAAACCAGTAGTTGCAGCGAAATAGGATTCAACGTAGGTTGTTGAAATTTATGAAAATTTATAACCGACAAAGGAACAATCTTAGCATATCTATCTAAAATAATTTAACTGTTAAGATAATAGGCTACTTTCCAAAACGTGGTCATTTAGTGGTAGAGCCAATTAGTACAACAAAATCGAACATTAACTGCGAGGTTACTCAAATAAAGCCGTTTCTAATTTCTTACTCATGTAGACTTCTTTAGAGCTATCACTTCCAACGTGTGTTATAGCCAACATCCAGGGGCGTACGCAGAAATAAATTCGGGAGGGGCTTTTGAGGGTGGTTGAACTGGCAGCATGTGGTTATACCCTGATACATACTTACAAATTGTATTCAAATTTTACATTTGAAAAAAAATATAATACCCCAGAAAAATAGAAACGATTTCAGAGATATTTATATTTGGTTAGGTTATGGAACAAAACAGTTCTGATACGGCGTTTTCAAAAGACGGTACAGGCCGAATTTTAATCCTAGGTGGACCCCTGGTCAAGATCGTACTGTCGATTAGATTACTTCAGCGATAAGAACCACTAAATACCTTATCCTTACATTACACCTTATGGAAAAAAAACTAAGTCAGTGACTGATGTCCCTATTTTTTAATTACACGATCCGGTGAGCTCTGTCAGTATTACAAGTAATCAAACGGTAAAAATTCCGCACGATGCCGGCAACTGGCCCAAACACTCAGTTGTAGCTGATTTTGCATATGAAACAACCTGCATTTCAATCTACATCACCAACGCTTCCAAAACCCTCAACCCACTACATAAGGAGAAAGTTTTCTGCCATTATTGCAGTCCTATGTATCCTCAATGTTGCAAAACATCGTTTTGCAGGTAGTACTGATACTCTTATTCTAAGAAGATAATCATCATTCATTTCGAAGGGGGTTTGAACCCCCAAAAACCCTATTTAGGATCGCCACTGCCAACATCCCTTAGAAAGTTTATTTCCAGCTACTAAACGTTTTTGCAATGATTCATACTAGCAGAAAAATTTAAATAATGAAAAACAGCTCGGGTCAACTTGATCCATTCCCCTTACCGACGGATTACTATTGTATGAATGTTTATGGGATCCGACATTTTTAAATTTGTTCGTTTTCTACAAAAACGTTCGGCTTCTGTGCACACTTTCAATTTCGAAACTGAAAGCTTCTATTTTTCTTCGTTAGAAAAAGTAAAATACGGGTGCGGTATCTAAAAATTCGCAATGGGTAGAGAGGAATCCGGGCAGCATGAGCAGGAAACAAATTACGGCATAAATAAATAACTACCCTATTTTCGAAACAACAAATTTAATTTAATAAACATATGCAATTCGGTGAATGTTTGTACTGACGTCCTGACAGAGGACCTGCAAGAAATTGTAAAGCACATTTAAATAAGTGTGGATTATTACAGTTTTCGTGTTATCATCACTGAAACTTCAAAGCCCATTGAAAACACTTCGGGAAGGGTCCGGACCCAATGGACCCCTCCCCTGGCTACGTGCCTGTGTCAGTGTGACGAGAGAAATCGATTGAGTGATGTCCGTCTGTCTGTCTGTTTCAATACAAACTAGTACCTCAGTTTTGAAGCTATCGGGCTTAAAAATATGGATTGCAAGTTTCTTTTCAGTGTGTGCTGTATATACGTCGGAACGAATGGAATCGGACCATGGGGTCATGGGGCTGCCATAGAAACCAACCTCTGAAAATTAGGTTCTTCTAAGAAATTTTTTTTCTTTATGAACCAATCTTAACCAAACTTCACCGAAATGTGTTCCAAGTAAAGTGAAAGGGGGGGGGGCTCAGAGCACGAGCTGAAAAAGATTGGGAGCCACTGATCTAGATAGTGTGGGATTAATTGAACAATCAAAGCTCATTTTTTAGGTTCCATAACCGAATTCACTAGAGAAAATTAGCTTTCGCCACAGAAATGAGCTTTGATTGTTCAATTAATCGCATAGTCTATGGCGCTCCATAAACCACACTAGAACCACTGCCATCTAGATAGATAGGCCGAACTGCAGAAACCTAAGTTCCACTCGAGTCCACAATTTCGTCCATGGGCACCTGTTGTTGTTGCTATTGCTATTGTTGTAATACGTGTTGCTTGAGTTCATGACCACTGACAGATTCATTTTAATCACCTGATAATCAGGCTTGTATATCTAGATTACGTTGCTAGAACCTAGAAGCTGTTTTGTCTAGTGTCCGCAATGTTCTTGACTTCATCCCATAGCTCTACAAGGGCATATTCTACTCGTATTGAGTTTTTTTTTTTGATGGTTTTATTGAATAACTGCAAATGTTAAGAAAGGGTAGGTGCTAGGTGGTGCCCAAGTTGCTCTACAAGTGAGCCAAATTTTATAAATTTATTAACGGTGAACGGGTTCCCGTCCTTATTACGTAAACATCCTATTTCCATTGCAAACCAAACTCACATCCGACACAATGACGATTATTTCTAAGGATCCTTTATACAGGGTGTCCCGCAACTGGTTAGCCATAGACCAATGGTAGACTCTACAGGATGTTTTAGGAAAAATCTCGCCAAAATTATTTCTTTAGCTTTTACCGTTAAGGAGTAATTGCCTTTTTTGTGATTCTTGTCAGAAAACACGACTTTTTTCGAAAAACTCCTATTTTATAGCTTCCTCTTTAGCCAAATCAATGTTTTTCATATTCTTCTGAAAGTACACAAAATTTCCAATAAAAGGACATATCGAACGTTTCGAACGGTTTCGTATCTTCCGAGATACGACGTTTTGAATTTTGGAAGAAATCTTGCTTTTACGTGGAAATAGTTCAGTCATATAAGCATTTCCAATAGAAAAAAATACAGTAAGGCTATTTTTTCTTGGTCTTGAATCAGTGGGGTCCCAGGAGTCTAAAACTCATTTTGCTAAAATAAATTTGATCGGAAAGGTCCCAAAAAGGACAAAAAAGGAAACTATTTAATCCTTGACTGGAGGTCATGCGGGGTATCATATCAAAGGGGACGCCGAGTACATAACATTTCCGGTGTTTGATTCCTATTTCAAGGACCCTCAACGGAATAAATGGCGTTTGAATGGAAAATTTTCGCGTTTCCCGTAACTTATCATCTGTATCTTTCCAAATCCATGACTACGCGAATAATTCATGTTGCTACTTCCTTTTTTAGAATCTAAGATTCTATCATTAAATTTGCTAAAGAAAAATTGGATCGGAAAATTCTGAAAAAGGACACTAATTAATACCTGACAAATTAAAATGTTTATCCTTTAGACGATGAAAATGAAAAATACTCTCACAATATTAATGTGTACACAGCGAACATTTCGTACAAATAATTCAACACATAAAACAAATTTTCTTATTCTTACCGTTATAATTAGTAAAGTAGCATCTACAACAGTAGCGAAAAGTATTTTTCCATAATTCATAACAACCAAGTCTATGCTTGATGACTTGCTTTTCAAGATTGAAGTCGGTTTGGTACATTTGCAGACTATGGTTTTTTTTCATTTATACGTATTATTCAGAAACTGGATGACTCTGTGCTTTATTCTTATATGCGGTTCGAAAGCTAAGGTACTACGACAACTTTTGTCAACTTTGCAGATTTTCCACTACAATGTACCGTTACGAAAGTCGGGTTTAATTTTGACCGTAAAAATTGAAATTGACATTTCTGCAAAATTCAAAATGTCGTATCTCGGAAGATACGAAACCGTTGTTGCTGTTGTAGCGGCGCAAGCAAGGGGGGGGGGAACTAGTGTCATTCGTAAATGGTTGGTATTCTCTCCTCAAGTTCGAGGCCTAAGAAGGTTGCCACGTCAATGGGTTTTTCCCAAAGCGCAATGGGTGTTAGATGCGTTGGTGCGGCAGTACAATTGAAAAGGTGGTCCACGTTGTGCGGGCTGGCTCCACATGCTGGACAAGTGTCTGCAATGGTGCTGTCGATACGGGTCCAATATGAATTTAGTCTGGAGCACCATCCAGATCGAAGCTGAGCCAGGGTGGTACGTGTGGCTCTAGGTAGCTGTAGTTCGTCATTGGAGATATCTGTTGGTCGAGCTCGAAAGACACGGTTTAATGACAGATCATTCGTGGCTATTGTTACCTCGCTAGTATGCAACTGCTTTAGAGCCGCCTTGTAGTTGTTGGTGTTATCGAGGGGAACTCTTTTGAATCTCTGGACTTCCCTTTCCTTATCCCTTAATGTACGTCTAACATGACGTGGAGGTGGGGTTTTGTCCATAAGATCGAAATTCGGGTGTTGACTACGATAGCAACCAACAAGATATTGCTTTGCGAGTAGCTCATTATGAGTTTTTAGATTAAGCAGCTTAGTTTCTTGGTGGAGGTGAACTTGTGATGTCATGCGTACACATCCAGTGATTGTACGCATAGCTGTATTCTGGCACGTTTGAATCCGTTTCCATCGAGTGTTGCAGAGATCGTTTGTCCATATGGGTGCAGCGTAGTTTACCACTGAACGACCGATGGCTTTGTAAGTGGTGAGTAATGTCTCTTTATCCGTTCCCCATTTGCTGCCAGTGAGAGATTTTAGGATCTTGTTCCTACTCTTCAATTTGTCACATATATTGTCGGCGTGGCTATTGAAAATGTCGTGATTGTCAATTGTGACGCCGAGGATTTTGGGGTGACGGACAGTGGGGACTTCGGTGTCGTTTACACTAATGTCTAGCCGTAGGTTGTATTCCTGGTTGTACGTGGTAAAGAGGGTGGCCGAGGATTTGGGTGCTGATAGCTTCAGGTTCTCGTACTGGACTCAAGCAGGGCGACGGGCTGGCGCCGACGCTCTTCAACCTGGCTTTGGAGTATGTAATTCGAGCCATGAATATGGACAGCAGCGGAACGCTACTCATCAAGTCGACTCAATTAGTAGCGTACGCCGACGATATCAACATCATGTCTCGAAGGTTGGGTGGTGCAGAAAGCCTCCTGCATAACCTCAATAACGCCGCAAAGGAAGTTGGACTACATATCAACGAAAGCAAAACAAAGGCCATGATGCAATCGAAAACAAGGACGCCAGCAAATTCAAGCATCACAGTGGGGGACCTTAATATCGAGTATGTAG
This sequence comes from Microchrysa polita, assembly GCA_949715475.1. Lineage (NCBI taxonomy): Eukaryota > Metazoa > Arthropoda > Insecta > Diptera > Stratiomyidae > Microchrysa > Microchrysa polita. The sequence continues at coordinate 31,904,548 of OX454415.1, forward strand.
ACAACTTCAACTATCTGGGTTGTAACTTATCAAAGGACGCCAACGAAACCGACGAAATTAAGCGACGGATACAACTAGCCAATAAGACATATTTCTCGGTCCTCCCTATAATTAATTCGAAACTTGCGCACAGGAACACGAAGCTCCGCGTGTACAAAACGATCATCCGACCCGTGCTATGTTATGGCTGCGAAACATGGACCCTTACCGAAGCCTCCGAAATTTTGCTAGACCGATTCGAACGAAAGGTCCTTCGGCGAATTTTCGGGGCCGCTCGCGAGCGAGACCAATGGCGTATCCGATACAACCATGAGTTGTATCAATTGTACGATGAGCTGGAAGTATCGAAATTCGTGAAGCTTCAACGTCTGCAATGGGCGGGGCATGTACAACGGATGGACGATAATCGCATGCCAAAGAAAGTTATGAACGCACAACGAATTGACGGAGCGAGGTTGCGTGGACGACCGAGAGCTCGCTGGGAGAACTCCGTAGGTGAAGACGCCCACCAGCTGCTGGGCTTCCGAAACTGGAGGACAAGGTCACGTAACCGCGACAATTGGAGGTCAACGATTCAGGCGGCCAAGGCCCGACGTCGGGCTATCGTGCCACATTGATGATGAGCTTCAGGTTCTTGCTAATGAAGAAGGTGTTGAGCTCTTCTAAGTAGCCGTTGATACGGTCGCACTTGTCTGAAATATCGTTGCCGGATGTCATGATGGTACAATCATCAGCATAGGATATTATGTCGATTCCTTCAGGTGGGGTGGGAAGCCCTGACATGTAGAGGTTGAACAAAGTGGGGGAAAGAACTCCGCCCTGTGGTACTCCCTGTTCGATCCTTCTTAGTTTAGATTTCCCATTTCTAAACTCAGTGCTGGATTGACGTCCGGCAAGGTAGTTTGCGATCCATTTAACCGAAACCTTTCGAAACGTTCGGTGTGTCCTTTTATTGGAAATTGTGTGTACTTTCAGAAGAATATGAAAAACATTGATTTGGCTAAAGTGGAAGCTATAAAATAGGAGTTTTTCGAAAAAAATTCGTATTTTTTTACAAGAATCACAAAAAAGGCAATTACTCCTTAACGGTAAAAGCTAGAAAAATAATTTTGGCGACATTTTTCCTAGAACATCCTGTAGAGTCTACCATTGGTCTATGGCTAACCAGTTGCGGGACACCCTGTATAGCGTCTCGCATATTGTCCACTCTCCAGTATGGCAGAAAATATTTCTAAACTCTTCCGAACCATAAGTGCACTTTGAAATTGTCCCATATGAACTCAACGAACGCAGATTCAACTCAACCGAGCGCGAATGCTTATGGCACAATTTCATGATTTTCAAAGTGCTTGGAAAGTTGTTCTGCATTTCTCGCCAGAAAACACCTTTGCCATGGCCATGCCATGTCGTTTGAACGTTAAGTCTGAAACGGTTGTTCTTTGCATGGTTAGGCATAGAGGCGGAGTGTGTATTATTCGCGCGACTCATGGTGCATTGACTAAATTAATATACGAGCTCGACTATGTCTCTGGAGTACAGCGTAAATGTTATTTGCATGTTTACTCCTAAAAGGATTTCAGCAGAACCAGTTTAAATGAGAGTTGAAATGGTTCGGGTAGTGCTATAACCATAACTTATGCAGAGTAAGGTGAACGCATCGAACTTTTGCGAGGCTTCATTCTCGTAAATTGGAGTTGCCATTTTTAAACGAGTTATCTTATTGTGGATGTAGATCAGTAAAACAGTTCTAATAAAATTCAAGCAAGACGTTGACCTTAAAAATAACTTGTACTTATGTAAACTTCTCTTCCTAAGCTAAACGACAAGATATCCTTCAAACATCTAGGAGTATTGCTACATTTTATTAAATAAAACAAGGACCCATTGCATTCTGTCCTGCTATTCCCTTGGCTAAACTTTCATAAGGACGACTTTGAGTTTTGTGATGCCATCGAAATAAATGAACTGCTACTTAACCCACTATATTGGCAACTCCTTATTTCATTCATTTTACCATTCCAACCCAGAGCACCAGGTTCCAAGTTCTTGTATATTTCACTTGAAGGTACCTACAACAATACCTATTTACGTACGCGCATACCATTATGAAATGTTGTATTTGTCCCTAATTGTTAGTAGTACAACGCGACGACGTTGGTCATGTCCTGCTTTCTGGTAATTTAATATTGTGCAATTCGTTCACTACTCCCCCGTAACCAGTCACGCTAATCCCTTTTGGGATCGGAGCAATAGCCAGTGAGTGACATTCCCTTTTCGGTGCTCGCAATAATAATGGTGACCAAGTCCAACACTTTACAGGCCAAAAGGAAATGGGATATTGTGTTCTCATTTAGAAATGCATACATATACTTACCCCCTTATGTTCATGCATTTTACCCACTGCTGCGCCGAACAGAACGTTTTGCGAGACATTAAAAGTATCCAGTTCCATATGCTCAATTCTTCTCCGTATTTTTCGCCATTGATTCGCTTTCTTTGCACAGTTCTTCAGGTTTTCTTTTTTTATGTCTTAAGCCGAATGTTAATATTCTTTTCTGTTTTCTTGTTTATGCCCACGGCACGGACTATTCAGCTCATATGTATGATGATGTGGTGTTATTATGCGACAAAATGCCTTTTTTGATATCACCTTTACGACGAAATTGAAGGATACCCAACGAGTAATATTGAATTTCTTCCAGTGAAAACGCCAGACGATCTGGCTGCATGGCTCGATTTTCAATAAGTACATAAATTAGAAGGCGCTTATCAATCGATTCCGATTCGTCGAGCACAAAATGCAAATCTCATTTAAAGGTGTTGGGTGGTTTTCTACGGAAATTTGAGTTGATTTTCACTAGAATAGGGGGTCTAAATTAGCTTTTGTTATTGCGCTAATTCGCTAGGTAGTTGTGACGTGTGATTGCGCTCAGAAGTTACAGTCGTTCACATCGCACTTTTATGTTTCGCATTCGAGCATTTTTTATAATTCGGGAAATCGAGCAAGGGCTCGGCTTTACGAAGCAAGTAACGGACATCATCTTAAAGAAATCATTTTCCGAACATTACACTTTTAACCAGGTAGGTGCCCAAGTAACCATTCGTATCCTTTAAAGAAGCACTTCATCCTGTTGCAATCATATACATAGTAACACTAAACTCAGTTTAACGTGTGACATCGCTTAAAGGAGTATTTTGATCCGATAAAAAAACCTTAAAACATTTTCCGGAAGCTTCTAACATCCTTATAGAATCAATTTAAAGATGGTGGTATAAGAGTTTGATTACACTTTCTCTAAACGTTAACCTAAAAAGATACTCCATTAAATACTTCTCTATAGTGTTTATTGGATGACATAACACAGACACACAAGCAAAAGCCTCTCTCTAAAAAAATTAATACACACCAGCAATATTCTCCTATAGCAGAGAATCGGTTGTTTTAAAAGTGTGACATTCGTATTGACATTGTTCAGTGTTCTTTTATAGAAGGATGGACTTTGTGATTTTTGAAAGAATTGAAACTTAAGAAGTGCTCTGGCATACCAAGTTTCTTTAAATCTTGCATGAAACCAACATTTCCTCACTCATTGTTAATTTATGAATCAATTGAGGCGATCTCTGCTCAGAAGCTGACTGCATTTTATGGATGCATGTGTAGATTTATTCAACGTCAAATGATTGATATATAAAGTAGAAGGTTCATTGCAGAGGATTAAAAAAAAATTGTTTTAAGAATTTCTATAGAAGCAACTAGTCAGTGGCGTAACGTACGGTGTTCGATGTGTTCAGTGGCACACGGGCTGGGGCCCGTGTGCCGAAGGGGCCCCCAAAGCCGGAAATATTTTTTCTTTGATACATACTTTGGGCAAGTGTTCTTTTAAAGACATTTATTTTTATTAGTGCGCAAAAAAGCTTGCGTGTTCACTGATTACTGCCGCTACTAACGATCAAAATGCCTGTAGAGGGGGTTTCTTGCTTCATTCCAGCTGAGGATTCTTAGACGGTTGAGTGGAGATTTGTACACCTCTGAATATCAGTTTCTACTGAGTTTTTGTTAACAAGAATCTTCAACTGATAGGTTCAACTTATAAGAGGAGTGCCTCTCTTGAAGGTTTTTGCGTACAATTGAGCCATTGCGATTTAGTTATTTGAGTGTTTGGCTCCTGAAGAAAAAGTGACTGCTGCCATGGGCGTACACTCCCCTCCTGGACGGTGAGGACTGTAAGTTTTTCTATTTACTGTTGTACTCTACAAAAAAATCGGTGGATGCGTTGCGTGAAAGCTTAAAAATGCGGGCTTGACTATTAGATAATCACGAAAATACTTGAACTAAAAATAAAGAACAGCGTATAGGAATTGATCAGTGACGGCTTGCCTTAATCCGCAATTTCAGGATTTGCTTAAATCGGAAAATTTAAATATCGGGGGCTTAAATATTCCGAGACAGGGAAACTAAGAGACTACCATTTGCACACTTCTGTGGACACCGCAGACTCGAATACTAATCATAATCGTCGTCAGGCCTTTTGTATGTTTTACATATCACATGTAACCAACATAACGATTAGTATGAGGACTGAGATCTTTTTCTTTGGGAGACCCTCCTAAGGTCTTATTTTCGGAAAGTAGTATCTATACTTTGTTACGGCAAAATATTTTCTTAAAAGCTTAAGAGGGTCATCATACTAGTCGTTATGTTGGTTTTATGTACATATACGACATGTAAAGCAGATCTTCATATATTTCTTGCAAATCACAAGTTGAATATGACGTCCAAGGGACATAAAAAAGCCCAGTAGTAGCTAAGGCTTAAAACAGAAATACCAGGCGAGTTGGCTGCAATCAGCATAATTTATCGTTAAAGAGTGATAAAGGTGATTATCAATTTTCCATTCTTAAAATTGGCTTTAAAAATGTTAAGAATTTTTCTAAGGAAAATTTTCGGGCGGTAATTTAAAATAAGGGAAAATTTAATATGTGAATATGTAAACTACATAATTCGTCCCTTCCTAAGGCAATTCAAAGCTATTTTTTCAGCTGAGGCATGTTCCTCAGGGTATGGTGTTTGTTGCCGCTTCCCTTGAACCAAGGGATAAGCAGCTAATTTGTCCAAGTAGATGATCTGAAATGTTTTCCCATTAAATTATTTACATTTCAATTTTAATTTGTAAAAAATTAAATGAAAAAATCCAAGATAAGGGGCCCCCATTACAATTTCGAACACAATAAATTTGGTAAATCTTACGCTACTGCAACTATAGTAATCAATTGGAGTGTTTACGAGCAATGCTGATTATATCTAAGGTTGGCCGAGTGGTTAGCGCGTAGGACAGGCAATAGGATGGTCATGGGTTCGATGCTTTCTGTGGGAATTTTTTTTTGCAAAAGTGAGAAAATTACATAAAATGATGATATATGATATATGCCTTTTTCGAAGCATAATTTAGTGCTACAACAAGGTTCTTTTGGGTTAGAAAAAACGGCGCCAAATGCCATTATTGGACTATAATTCAGCATTTATACCCTGTAAACGGCCCCTATTGCTGTTGGAAGAGAATATTCTATGAAATGTATGTTATAAAGATAAAATGGTACTTGTGTGTGACGGTTGAAAAGGGGACGCGGACGCAACTCAAATATTGATGACATTTATGAATTATGATTTGCTTCAAGACAGCTTATTCCGACAAAATTCTTTCAAAATGCATCGAAAGTAATCGGTTGTTGTTGTAATACACCGGCGAAAAATTGTATTTTCTTCGATTAATTTTTTTCAGTATTTCGAAAATATGGGCTGCACTAACAAACAATTTGTTCTTATTTTATAAAGGAGAACTATATGGCTTAAAGGCAATTTCATGGGTTAAGTTTGGACATATTTTAATGTTTTAAACAGCAAAATTTTCGCATTGGATCGGGTCATAATTTAAATTGCAAAACTAGAATCCGTACGTACATTAGGTTCAAAACTAAATTCAAAACTTCCGTAAGGGAATTTTTCCACTCTCAACATCTCAGAGGTAATGATTGTGGCTGAATTCAACATTGAGTTTTCCTCTGCAATACTGAGCGCAAATGGTTAGAATCGTTCCCACTCTAAAGGTGAATGCCGCAAGATTAGGCCACAATAAGTGGGTTTGCCTGTATAAACAAGATATGATGATTTACGGTGAGATTCTAACCCACGACCCTGTGCATCGAAGGTGAGCGCACTAACCACTACACCAACCGGGCTATTTTGCAATTCATCCTTTTCTATTTTATACCGCAATAATCTCAAAATATGTAGGTACTAAATTGTAAATTTCATTTAAAACAAGAACAAATATGTTCTTTCAAATTAAAATATCTTTTATATCCGTAAATGTATATCTTTTATAGGCTTCACATTATATTTCAAGTTACAAGAATGTTTTTTGCCACCAGACGGTAGTACACCAGACACTTCATTCCTATGTACATTATCGTATTTTGTAGATTTTATTGAAGTGCTTTGCACGATAAACGATAAACCGTATTTATTTTATGCGGCCAAATAACCAATTGCCGATTTAGTTCATAAAATTCATAGCCCCACAAAACTCTGCTGTGCTGTGATTTCCCATTTAGACTGAAAATTCATTTTCTTTTAGGTGTCTTGTGTGCAAAACATACTCCAATGATATTCGTTCCTCGTTCCGACACTCTGCAGATGCAGACAATTGCGATTCTGTGGAAATGGAAATCATTGACTCTGGAACGTACATACCACGTAGGTACCATAAGTACTTGTTCAGTTTAGATTCAGTCGGATACAATTTTCGGATTTTACGATCAAGACTGGTGGTGTGTGCATTTGCCTTGCCTGGCCGTGTTTATGGACGTCTTGAATATTTTCTCCTTTTTGCACAAACTTTGTATCATAAACATTGGAAACATGATGTCCAAACAGAATGTACACAATAATGTCCTGGAGTTGTTTCGATTGCTGTGAGTAAATGTTTGGTCGGGTTGATTTCATAGACAGTGACGAATAAAAGGTTTGGTCACATTTTCAAGGATGCCATACATATTCCAAATTCAGTGCATACATTACACAGGAACCTGATGGTTTTTAAAACGTCGTAAAAAATAGGAAATTCATGCTAAACTATTTGCGACATTTAGTCGACACCCCTTTCAAAAAGTTTATACCAAGGAATGCTGCCCATTTTCATTACTAAACTTTTGGAGTCGTTTTCGGAAGTAGGCCTCAAATCTTTCCAGCAGATTCACTTCAATTTCCTTTCGGTACGGACGAGCGACGACGATCATCCAGGAAGTATAGCAGCACGGTAAGCATTCTTGATTAAAAGCGTTTCAGCTTGTAAGATAACAGAGTGGACCATTGAACACCGTGATTATGCATATGATACAGTGAGAGTTTCGTTATCCTTTCAATATTCATCGGAACAGATGCCTTCCCTCATTTGCATTTCATCCGCGTAAAACCATATTGCATTGAGTGAAAAAAATTCGAACAAAGTGTTTTCAGCAAAACGAGATCATAGTACTCACTGCGACAGCCTCAATACCAGTCCTCCGCAAATAACTGCTCGGCAAATCAAGATTCTTCGTCGGTCCCTCGTCTTAAGGTACGTTGTGCTAGACGCGGCCGCACGACTGCGAGCATTTTTTTGTGACCTAAAATCATAAAATGACTGGCCTATTATGCCAGAAACGGAGTTCCACCGACATTTTTGTAATTGTCATCAATCAATCAACTTCAATTTGCACCATCTTTGCGGGTAGATTACGTATTTTCAACGTATGCGTTGTTTTTCTTTCAAAAATGCATAATTTCAGACATCCAAAGAAAATAGTCAAGTCTGTTTAAAGGTACGTTGTGCTAGACGCGGCCGCACGACTGCGACTCGCTCATTCCATATAAAAACTCGTTTTTAAAATGAAACGGAGAAAGTCATGTGACGCGAAGTTATAAACCAGTTACTTAGCTGTATATATGTCGGAACGAATGGAATTGGACCATGGGGTCATAGGGCTGCCCCTGAAAATTAGGTTCTTCTAAGCTGGGGTTGCACTCAAGTTGACAATAACAGTCCCGGTCCCATTTTATTCGAAACACGAAGTAATCGACGGTAAATGAGTTGATCGTTTAGTTTTTTTCTAACCAGATAAAAGAGGGAAACCGGGTATTAAAATTTGGCTGTCCGCGTCCGTAAGAGGGGTGTCCGTTATAAAGGGGTTTCATTTACACTGGCATAGTATAAATTAAAATCGGGACTCTTTGAAAATGTCCGTTTCGAGGGGTGTCCGCTCTAGAGAGGTGTCCGTTAAGAGAGGTTTCACTGTAATCATAACACTTACAAGTTAGGTATTTCTTACCAATTAATGATCCTTGCGTCTTATCGGCCAATGTTTGGGCAGCGCTGCCCCGCAACCGTGACTTCTCCAAATTTCGCTTCACCACGTTTCGGGTTATTTAAAACTTCCTAAACAGGTTTACTCCACATACATAGTACGTACGAAATGAGAAAGAGAAACTGCATTTTCGAACCCCCTAAGCTTAAACGATTGAAATAGAGCGCTTATATACCGGCTCTTAATTTAAACTATCTTAAAGCATTTTTGGAGATAGTACCTTTTCCATAGGGTGAATATACCGTCCTAGTCTAGTTCGCGTATTAACTTTCTTCTTCTTCTTTTTATTTGAATTGGTTGTGGAATGTGCAGATGTTTAGAAATGGTTTATCTGACATTTCGATTATTTGGACAATATTATGATTGGAATTTGTTAATCTCGCGTTTTTTCTAACCAGGAATTTCATATAAACTTTGTAGCGAAACGAAAATCGAAAACGATATCATTCCAGTAACAAGACGACTTCGCTCTTCCTGGATAAATTTCAGAGACAGTCGCTTGGCTAGGCATTATGGATTGGTAAGCACCTCGCCATCTGTTGCGAGCGGGACTAAACGTAGTTTCGTTTAGTTCAGTGGTTCTTAACCTTTTGCACATAAGGGACCATTTGATAAAATTCGTTAGTTGTCGTGGACCACCAAATTTAAAATGTGTAAGGAGCCATTAAAATCATGAAGTCTTGTTCCTAATACCATGTCTTACGGTGATCGTAATCGCACACCTCGGTAATATCAATAGGGAAACTAATGGAACTAATTCAGTTTAAGAGTATTCTGCTATACTTTTTACTTCACCATGCAAAATATGGCATAACTATGCAAAGGTCACAAAAATTCAATATATACTGCGGTAAATGCTTTCAGAAAATAGCGTCTTGTCTATACAATAAGACTAACCACTAGGTAAGATGTCGAGAAATCGGCCCCCAGAGATAGCTCATAATTTTTAAGCCCGAATTTGATTTGATCACATGGTAAAGCTCTTCGTTACAGTTCTTACTGGAAGAAAAAGGATTTTACAGATAAATTTTTAAAAATATAGAATAAGGATTGCATGTAAACGTTGAACAAAAAGACACATGTCGAAAAGCTTTCAGCAGTGCCACTGAAGATCAATAATAGTTCATCTATCTTAATTCAGCAATGTAAATTACCATAATATGCTCTGGCCACAATAGAATGTAAACTGCATAAACATTCCTATCAAGCTCTCGGTCGCCGATCTTCATTTGCTTGGTCCGCTCAATTATCTGATATTAACTACGCTATTATAGCGTTATTTCGTTAAAACTATAAAGCTTTTACCACTGTGCTTACGGAGTGCTACAGCCTAGAAAACTCCGATGTTTTGCACAAGTCGGAAGATGTTTTTTTTACATCCAGAGTCCGTGGAAATTGCATTACTGAGGGGATTAACATGCCAAAAAAAAAAAATCGTCCGAAATCCTTATACCATCAATAGAGCACATATCCCTACAAAAAATATATTCTTCAAAAACTATATTCGTGAAAAATTTCAATAAAAACAGTCTAGAACGATTTTTATAATGGTTAAATGGATTTACCGACAACCATGTTTTCTGAGTAGCGGGATGCCATGAGGTCTAAAAAAAACTTGTTCTGCCAAAAATTAACTCCTCTCTGCTACTAACCTTGGAGTTTTTTTTTTGAGAAAAGAAAGGTTGAGTTGCGTAACATCGGAGTTTCTCCTTAACGCATTATGTGAGAGCCACGAAGGCTTCGCGGACCACCTAGGGTCGCCTCAGGGACCACCAGTGGTCCGCGGACCACCGGTTAAGAATCGTTGGTTTAGTTAGTGCAGCCCGTATATGCCGTCCAAAAATAATAATTTAAATTTGTCTAAAACTTTTTATCTTTGCTCCGGTATATAAGCGGTCATAGGCGGGGCATGTACAACGAATGGACTATAATCGCAATGCCGATGAACATGACGAACGCACAACGAGTTGACGGGGCCAGATTGCATGAGCTCGGTGGTAGGTGAGGACGCGCGCCGTGGCGATACACGTCCTACCACGGACTCGATTTGCTGGACTCACCGCTGTTTAAGAAGAGACAAAAGAAAAGAGACCCGTCCCGTTGTGTCATCGCTTTTCCGTTATGGCGCCGCCTACTGACGAACATTGTAACTAAGTACTCGAAATTATTCAAAGTGTGCTCGTTGTCACTACGATCGCACTAGGCCCGTACCGGTACATCGGTCTAAAACCAGTATTTATTCAGTACCGCTACCAATATTTCGAAGAACCGAAATCCCGTTTTTTCCGGTTTTTTTTTTCTACCATGGGCCGGTCCCTGTTTTTCCCCAACAACGATGCACCCGTTTTCTCTACCATTGGCCGGGCTAAAAAAACGGCTCATGGTTGAAAAATCCGGTAATGAATAAAAACCGGCTTATGGTTGAAAAAACCGGCGGGTGCGGGAAGAAAACCGGTATCCGATACTAAAATCTGAGTACCGTACAGGCCTAGATCGCACGTCTGTCAAGTTAGCATTACCACTTTAAAATTTCGACAAACGCTATAGCACATTAAAGGCACGTTTTATTGAGTTTATCTCGTGCAGGTTTGGGTAGAACTTCATTTAAAAAAATTACACTTACCCAGGTAAAGGTCACGCGTGAAACTACCCTACACGGGATAGAGCTTAGATGAATCAAATGAAGATGGTGGACGCATAGGGGAAATATGAGGGAATTTGTTTTTTTTTTTTCAAACCAAATGTGAAAGTTTTTCTCATCGCGAGAAAAGATTTTGCAAAGAAATAATCACCTTTTGTGATAAAATCCACCACATCTAAAAAATAAGCCGACGAAGGTGAGTCAAAGATGCGCAAAAACTGTCAAGTGTCAGCTGTTTGCTCTTAACCGGGATGTTACCCGCGATCGTTTTTAGGGTTTTTTAGAAAATTTTTTTCAAAAAACCCTTATGAAATCGATTTTGTCCGTCCGTCCGTCTGTCCGTCCGTCCGTCTGTCCGTCTGTCCGTCTGTTCACTAAATAACTCGCGAACGGCTCAACCGATTGTCATAAAATTTGGTAGGAATGTGTAGAATGGTTACAGTCTTTGGCACATATACCTTAGAAGTTGGTAGGGAGAAGACAACAGGGTGTCCCGAACGTTTGAAAAAAGTAGACTTTTTTAGTTTTTATCGGAGATTGACGTATGGGTATTTAAATCAAAGATCTAAACGAGTACACCTCATATCAGTTAAAATTTTCCAGTTTCGAGTAACGGTAAAAAAGTTATTGGCGTTTAAAGTTAAACTTCCTTTTCGAGCTCCGTTTTTCTAAACCGTTATAGGGATCGATATGAAACTTTGCACAAAGATTGGTCGGTAGGGCCTTATATACGTTAAATAGTAAGACTGTTGACTTTTGCAAAGGAAAAGTAAATAACAGTAAATTTGTAAAATTTCAATTTGTTCGTGTGTAGCCCCTCTTAGGTTTCCAAATATGAAAATGCTGCTAAGGTTTTTTAGAAAATTACATATAGAATATGTCTACGAATTTTCATTCGAATAACTTTATCCAAACCGGAAATATAGCCAAATAAGTATTTAGTAAGGGCCTTTCACAATGCAATCCTCTTAAGCATTTCTTCAATGTATATCTTTTAACTTGATGAAACAATGAACATGAAATTTGGTGGAAATGCATAGAATGGTAATAGTGTTTGCCACAAAAATTTTTGAAGTTAGTAGAACCAAGTTAACAGGGTGTCCCTGAATAGCTGCAAAAGTATACTTGTTCAATACTCATAGGAAAGCTTGCGTTGGCTCTTATGACAGGGAACGCAATGGAATCATTTTATAATGGTTGCTTTTCCTTGATTAAAAAACAGTAACAGTAGATTTACAGCTAATAATTCAGTTCATATATAAAGCCAAGCGATCCTTACGTTTGCCTGAGTTTCTTTTTGGTCAAAGGCCATCAGAAATCTTAAATCGTTGCCTTTAGATTTGCCTTGGAGTACTTTTATACAAACTGGGTAAATAGTAAATCTATTTTTGGATTGGTCTAATTAATTATTTAGACCAATCCAAAAATAGATTTACAAGAAGCATTTCATTAATGTTGTGCACAATACTTATTTATTGCTTATAAAATATATGTACAAAAAATATTCACTATGCATTAAAATTCTAAAAAACCCTCGTATTGCGGGCGCAGCCCTCTGTACGCCGGTATTTTTTTCGAGTCAGATTTACCCGCGATACGAAAAAACGTCGCTTAAATGTCGCGATTTTGTCGTAATGGGAAAAAAAATCGATTTCCAAGAATCTCCCTAATGCTAAAAGTGTCCAGAAAGATATCACAGGAGCTGCTTAAGAGATTTCCACCCTGAAAAAATTTCTCGCCCCCTCCTTGCCTTAAAAATGACCCCCGTCAAGTTTGCACTACCACCCCGGTAGCGGCCGATTCAAGCATTTCTGTAAAACAAAAAGCATCCAATTAATTGTCGCAGGAACCGAAAGGCATATTGCACCCTTGAGCCTCAGTTCGCCAAACTCGAGTTCCAAGAATCGCGCCAATACTAAAAGTCTCCAGTAAATTCTCACAACGGCCGCTTAAGAGATTTCCACCCTGAAAAAACTACCTCCGTCAAGTTAGCACTACCACCCCGGTAGCTTCGAGTTCAAGAATTTTCGTAAAACAAAAAGTATCCAATTAATTGTCGCAGGAACGGAAAGGCATATTGCACTCTTCAAAAAAATTGTCGCGCCCCTTCTACCCAGTAAAAACTACCCCTAATTGCAATTGAGCTTCAGTTCGCCAAACTGAATGAAACTCCCAGACATATTAAAACTACACTTTGTGTGGAGGCTGCAGCGGATCAACTGCAAGCCGCAATAAAAACCTCCTTCGAAAAGAGATGTAGGTTAACGAGACGACACACCAATGCGAAATGCAAATGGTGGAACTCGAACCTGAACATCCTGCGTAAGAAGCCACGTAAGCTTTTCAACGTAGCAAAAAGAACTGGGGATTGGGACACATACCGCTGCACCCTAACCCAGTATAGCAAAGAAATTAGGAAAGCCAAAAGGGAATCCTGGAGGAAGTTCTGCAAAGAAATAAAAAACTTGCATGAAGGAGCGAGACTCCAGAAGATTCTAGCCAAGGATCCAACAAACCCCATCGCCAGAAAGCCAGAAAGTAACCTATAATAGGGTGGAATGGGCGATCAACTCTTTCGAACCCTACAAATCACCAGGACCAGACGGTGTCTACCCAGCCCTGCTTCAGCAGGGTCTTACGACCCTGGCTCCGCTCTTACTAAGACTATTTAGAGCCAGCATAGCCTTAGGATACATCCCAATCACTTGGAAGCAGGTAAGCGTAGCATTTCTGGCAAAGCCGGGGCGTGAACAAACCCTAGCGAAATCGTATAGACCAATAAGTCTAACCTCCTTCCTACTTAAGTCATTGGAAAAGCTCGTCGATAAACATATCAGGGATAGGTGCCTGTCGCTTTTCCCGTTGCACCCAAACCAACATGCTTATCAGACAGGGAAATCATGTGAATCAGTACTACACCATCTATGTAGTTGGGAAGATTGAGACCACACTAGAAATCAAAGAAATAGGGCTCGCGGCCTTCCTAGATATAGAGGGGGCCTTCGACAACACTTCCTTTGAATCTCTTGTACACGCCACGCCTCGAGTCATGGAGTTCAAAACACCCTATGTCGGTGGATAAAATCAATGCTTCAAGGACGACAAGTACATGCAAAATTATTCGGTGAAACCATGTATACAGCTGTCCTCAAAGGTTGCCCACAGGGGGGTATACTTTCACCCCTCCTGTGGAACTTTGTAGTGAACAGCCTACTGGTCCAGCTAAATAACACTGGCTTCTATACCCTAGGATACGCCGATGACATCAGTATCCTGATCCCGCCAAAACAACACTAATAGCCTTCAGTCGCAAACACAACTTGGAAGGGCTCAACGCTCCAACATTATTCAACCAACAACTGAAGTTTACCACGGAGGTAAAATATCTGGGAGTCACCCTTGATAACAAACTCACGTGGAACAAGCAGCTGCAAAACACAATTGCAAAAGGCAAACAGACCCTATATGCAACTAAAAGTGCAATAGGGAAAACGTGGGGGTTAAAACCACGAATGATACACTGGATATATGAAGCTGTGGTCAAACCCCGTCTAACCTATGGCTCGATAGTTTTGTGGACTAAAATCAAGCAAAAAACAGCAGCAGCGAAGTTGGGATCAGCACAGAGACTGGTCTGCGCAAGCATAACCGGCGCCATGCGCAGTGCACCAACTTTAACTCTAGAGAAACTACTAGACCTGCCACCACTGGACCTCATAATCACAGAAGAGGCAAGACTCGCAGCGTACAGACTCCAATCATCGAAAATGTGGACACCTCAAAGGGTAGGACACTGTACGATTACAGAAATCATTGCAAACCCAATCCTAAATATGGGCAGCGACAATACCCCGGCCATGTAGACCTTCGACTCCAACATCGAAACCTCAACGATTAGGGAAGACTGGAGTAAATGGAACGACAACCATCTATCAAATCACATCGTGTGGTACACGGATGGGTCGAAGACAGACGAAGGAACAGGGGCAGGAGTCTATACTAAAACCAACAACTATAGTATCTCTAAACCCCTAGGTCAATATACAACTGACTTCCAGGCAGAACTTATAGCCATAAACCTTGCAGCAGGGGAGAGTACTCGAAAGGGAAATACCAATAAGACCATATATATTCTCTCCGACAGTCAAGCTGCTATAAAAGCAATTGCAAATCCCAAAACAACCTCCAAATTGGTTTGGGAATGCCAACAAAATCTCAAGAACCTAGCTACCCGAAACAAAGTAACTCTGAAATGGGTGAAAGGACATAAGGGGATCCAAGGAAATGAGAAAGCGGATGCCCTTGCAAGAGAGGGTTCCGAACTACCCTTAACTGGTCCTGAACCTGCAATCGGAATCAGTAAATCTACTGACAGAACCGTTGCTAGACGATGGACCGAAGATAAATTCCAAGACCGATGGAGACTCGCTGAAGGGCTTAGGCATAGCAAACGTATGCTGGAATCTAACTGGCGTACCAGCTGCACCGAAGCCCTCAGTCTTAGTAAAACGAACCTCAGGGCAGTGACAGGCCTTATAACCGGTCGTTGGTAGTGCTAACTTAACGGGGGTAGCTTTTAAGGGAAGGAGGTGCGTGACAAATTTTTCCAGGGTGGAAGTCTCTTAAGCAGCCGTTGTGAGAATTGGAACTCGAATTTGGTTAACTGAGGCTCAAATACACTTAAGGGTAGGTTTTAAGGGGAAGAAGGTGCGCGACAATTTTTTTTTCTTTTTCCATTGAATTACGACAAAATCGCGACATTTAATGCACTATAGCGTTTGTCGAAATTTTAAAGTGGTAGTGCTTACTTGACAGACGTCTAGATCGCACTATGTGTCGTTCGTAGTGTATGTTCTCGCTAATGCGATTTAGAGCAAATCGATCAGATTCCATTGTCAATGGTAAAGGTACCGATACATTGGTGATTCGAGAGCGGCGTATGGATGGAGGTGCATTTATTGAGTAATTATTATTTGAGATAATATAATGCAAATTATTTATATAATGCAACGTATTAAATTTATTATCTAATAGCGTCGCCAGTCAGTATTATTTTGTCAAGCGAAAATTTTGCATTTTTGGGTGCACCAGACTCTGCAGACCTCACAAGATGACACACGTTGGAAAAGGTTAAGAACCATTTAGCTAGGCATTGTTAGAACAAATAATATTGTACTCGTCAGTGACTTTCATTGCTGTTCATCAAACGACTGTTTTGACCATTCTCCATTGCCTGAAAATAAAACATTACAATTCCAGCAAAAAAAAAACACAATGCTTAATACTTAATAACTTTAAATTGTTTATTTCGATATTAATATAATATCACAAAATCAATAAATAATAAAAAATGCAAATTAATTCTAATCATTGTTTGTTTCACTTAATGAAAAAAGAACGAAAAATCTATATGATAAATGCAGCATCTACACTTTTATATCCATTTTGAATTATTTACAGTTTTATTGATGGCACGTAGAGACTACATCTATTAATACGCTAAGTAGGTTTTTTAAAGTTTTCTTTTGCCATATTTCATATTTTATCTTAAATCATATTCATGTATCTACATTTTTTATATCTGATATTGTTTTGTACGTTTTAATATCAGATTACATATTGCATTATTTTGTACAATTTTTATAAGTAGGTTTCCTTATGTAATCTTGTATGTAATAATTATGTATATTCTAAATGCATTATAATCGTACTAAGTGCTTTAATTATAATTTCAATAAATAAATATTCATAAAAAAAAATCATAAATGCATATAGAAAAATTAAGAAAATACATTTTGAACTTTTCTTTCTGGGCACAATTCTCTTTTGATTACAATAAAAATAATTGATAAATTTTCGATCGATTTTTTTGTTTGTTGTAATATTTGTAAGCATTATAAACTACGATTTACTGGAATCAATTTGAAAACTGTTTTCAGTCTATAACATTTATAGAATATACTTCGAATAAACCAAATTACTCCTCCGTGATTATGATCTGCTGTGCATTTGGACTTATGTAAGAAATAATGAAATCTATATATTTTACCATTCTTTTTTTTTTATGTCATTATCACACAAATTTGCCATTTTAACAATTGATCATCTGTTGTTGGTTTTTTATGTCCAGGTGTCTTAAATTAAAATTCAGTACATTACCCTTAATTTCTAAAGTTTAACTCTAAAACTAATTTAAAAATAATAAATTTACAATACAGTTTCACTGCCATTATACGCCAAAGATTGTGACGACATTTTATACACTCGAGGCTTTCGCACTGAATGTGGCGGATGTTTTCTTGGCACTCGTGACATTCGATCCATAGTGAGTACAGAACTGGGCTGACATACCGTCTGATATGAGGCCGTACTGTATGCTGTCGAAGGATACTTCACCGGTGTCTGTTTATATTTGGGACCGAAACGGCTTTTGTAAATAGTGGTAATGCGTGGTCCCAGAACCCATGCGGACGATACTACACCCAACATCAGCTCCATGAATGCTCGTGTCATGAAGGGCCACATTGGAGCCTTAATGGGAGCGGTTGGTTCAAACGAAGGTTGTGGTAAGTTGAGCCAAACATCGCTGTTTGCGAATTCATAGAAAACAGCAATCAGGAGCAGAGCACTGGGGACGCAGTAGATGAAGAGGAATGTACCGACACCGTTCAAATTGAAAATCGACTGTGGTGTTGAGAAAGCACTCGGCAAGATTGGTGGTAGTGTTTTATTTCGTCTGTAGACCAAGTAGCCGGCGAATAAATTGACTGATCCAAAAATCCAGTAGGAGAAAAGCGGTGTAGCGACTAGAAGTCGAAGAGCTTTGTCGTATTGATTGCCCACGTAGCATGCACCTGAAAAGAAAGCAAATAAACAAATATTAAAATTGAGCCGAAAGTCCAGTATGATTTGCACATGCCAGAATATGGATGAATTGAGTTTTATATAAGGATTTCTAAAACTGTCATTTCAAAAGCACAGGGGAAATGCAATTAAGTGACGACTTCCGAGAAAAGGCGTTTTACTCATAATTCAGCGAAAATAGCAACTGACAGTTGCTGCAAATTTTGTAGGGCGGTTTATCTCGGCACTCGCATTTTGCACTTTATTAGAATTCGATCATCGTAGAATTTATCCAGAAAAAAAGCGAGAGATTCGAAATGAGGCATTATGGAAACATGCGTTGTAGCTTGAGAATATTGTAAGAACTATGTAGTTTCAAGCGTTTAGAATTATTTTAAATCTGTTTGTTTCGCTGAAAATTGATCGGATAAAGTCAGGTTAGATTTAAAGTCAATGGGTCAGGCTGTACCGCGAAGAAAGTAGATATAAATTTTAGAAGTTTCTAGATCACATAAAGGTATAAAACCAACCCAATTCCGACTCAAGGACCAGGCGACTAGATTCGACAAAATAATGGACCAACCTCTGAGTCGTGGAGAATTTCGCCAGCTCGTGTGAGTCGTGATTTGGGAAATTACAGGGTGTTTGGTAGAAACTTTTTGTTTTAAATTTTATGTTTCTTCCTTAAGGGCTGAATTAAGATCGAGAGTGAAATTTTTCCCGCTGCGATTTTAGCAATAAAAATGCATACTTACTGTCGTGGAATATGTCACAAACGGTGGAGAATTTCATATACTACAATCCAAGACCGGGTTGATAATTCTCCTCCGCCATTTTATGTATTATTTTTCGATTCCCCGGTCATTTGACATTTCATGATGAAATAACCGGGGAATCGGAAAAAACACATAAAATGGCCGATAAAAATTATGGAACTGTTTTCGGATTGTAGCTTATGGAATTCTCCAGCATTCCCCACATATTTCAGGACAGTAAGAATACATTTTCATTGAACAAATCGCAGCGGACAAAAAATTTCACTCTCGATGTCAGTACTAGGCTTTACCGTTGAGCGTATGAGGATGGAAGTAGCCTCGTTAGATTTGTCAGAAAACTTCAGAAGTGTCAATTCATTAAAAAATCACAAAGTCCATCCTTCTATAAAACTACGGTGAACAATTTATTGGATGACCACACGAATGTCACACTATAAAAACGAAACCGACTGTGCTATAGAAGATATATGCATTTGTGTGAGTTAACTTAGAGAGACCATTGCATGTGTGTGCTGTATCATCTAATAAACACAAGAGTGGAGTATTTAAATAAGTATCTTTAACGTTTGGAGACGGTTTTATAGAAGTCTTATACCACCATCTTTAAATTTATTCCATAATGATGATAGAAGCTTTCCGGAAAATGCTTTAAGGGTGTTTTATCGGATCAAAATATTACTTTAAGCGATGTCACACGATAAATGAATTTCGTGGTACTATATGATTGCTACAGTGTGAAGTGCTTCTTTAAAGCAAACGAATTGTTGCTTGGGGTGTTGCCTGGAGGTATGTATAGGTAAAAGCTCCAGAGCGTCTGTTAAGAGGGCGAACTTTGTATACAGATATGGGCTTTTTTATAGTTAAGGGCTGAATTAAGATCGAGAGTGAAATTTTTCCCGTTGCGATTTTACCAATAAAAATGCATACTTACTGTCGTGGAATATGTCACAAAACAAAAAAATAACAGGCGCGACAATCCAACATTGGATTAAGGCCGCAGGATGTGTTAGTGACATCCTATTTCCAAGATCTTATCTGCTTTTTGTTGAGGTAATGAAATCAGCACTACGCTCAGCAGTGTTATTTATTTCCATAAATGGGTACTCGTTTAACATCTGAGTGAGGAAGTCCGTGACAAGCTCGTGAGTTCGAAAAACTCCATGATCCACGGTGAGATTGGAACTCATGACCCTGTGCACCGAAGGTGCGCGCACTAACGGCTAGACCGCAGTCAGACTACTATGTCATGAACGGTGGGGAGTTCCATAAGCTACAATCCAATTATTATTTTCCGATTCCCCGGTCTTTTGACATTTCACGATGAAATAACCGGGGAATTGGAAAAAATACATAAAATGGCCGAGAAAAATTATGGAACTGTTTTCGGATTGTAGCTTATGGAATTCTCCAGCATTCTCCACATATTTCAGGACAGTAAGAATACATTTTCATTGAAAAAATTGCAGCGGACAAAAAATTTCACTCTCGATGTCAGTACTAGGCTTTACCGTTGAGCGTATGAGGATGGAAGTAGCCTCGTTAGCTTTGTTATTCGAGCGGTTTATTTGGTCTCCCTCCATATCGCAGGGGACAGGTTGTTAACGTACGCTTGCAATTGAAGCGTATTTCAATGCCAATAACTTGTGTGTTTTATTAATAACTGCGCTCTCACGTTACAATATTCGTCATTTATGTGGTGCCCTAAGTTAAGATTTGATTCGTTCATATGGGTGTGAAGGTTTCTGGCAACAAGTTCGGCGGCAAACAGCCTACAGCCGGGACACCTCCGGTCATCTAGGGCGGTTCGCAAGGAAATTATTTCTACTGAAATTGTTATGGTTTTACTCCAGAATTTACCGTTATGTATTCTTTCGTGTTCCACGTCTGGCAAAGAAATGCCGATGCACATTCAGCTTTAATTTTTGCTAACAATAAATTTACTGAACGCGATAGAAATGAGTCAAGGAATTTAACGTTGCACCTGAACCTGACTCAAAGTCTATGCTGATATGGGTACGACTTGAACGACGGGTGATACGCAAAGGGAAAACAAGGTGTGGAAGTTCCTGATAGGTAAGACCTTAAAATTTGGAGCAAATATGGAAGCCAAAATGCTCGACAAGTGTGCCGAATTTCAAAGATCTCGAGTTATCAAAAGTCAAATATTTCGTAACATAAAAGTGCGATTATTACATACATTTCATCAATGATGGTTATAATATCGAATAATTTTTACTCGATATCCTTCCCGCTAATGACCCTACAGTAGGGGTGTCAAAAACGCTCCCTGCGGTTAGCGTTCTTCACAACAGTCAGAGCAAACTTCTTCTTCTCAGTACCGTATAGCCCCATGAGGGGCCATACTGCGTTAACTCAGCCGTTTATAGGCAATTTCGAATCAACGTTACATTGCATATAATTTCGGAGTGTATATAATGTTGCAAGCCTATCCGCACATGTACGGAAAATTTTGGATCACGCCGATTTTCAATCTCCGGACCTCTAGATTACTAGCATCGTAGAGTGCGACTCAACCAAGTGAGCCACAGAGCGGGAGCAAACTAATACGTATCAATACAATTTTTGATAAAATTCAATGCACTGAAATTATGTCTAAATTTGCTAAAATTATAGCTACCTAATATTGGCTAGAAATTGTGAAATTGTGTCCTTGAGGGATTCATTTTTTAGTCACGGTAACTGCTAAGGGTTTGATAGCACATTTTGGTGGTGTAAGAACAATAATTTTCGAATTTGCGTTTCAGAGATTTTGGTCATGCAGCAGTTTGCTCCTCCAAAAAATAACTACGGAACCAGGCGTCAAAAATAGTCAAAATTATAAAATTCGATCCAAGAAAAAATGTAAAACCCCCAATGGTGAAGGGTAAAGAGAAAAGATTTCCCCACCGAATTTCCAACACGAGTTAAGTTTACCATGAACCAAGTAAAAAAGGACTAATTTTCAAGCTCAACATTATCTGGAATTTTGAAGCTGATGCCTGTTTGATTTGATGCACGCAGTGACATAGTTAGTAGTACAATCCCAAAAACATGCAACATCAATTTAAAACATCTTCCAACGCTAGAGAAAGTTAGATTTCATGAACTTCATGAATTTGAATTTAATTTAGAGCAGTTGCCGTGAAAAGTTTATACAAAATATGAAGTATTCCCGTGGGAATCGATTGCAGATCAAAGGAATATCCAAAGTCAAGATTCAATGATTGAATGATAAAGCTAAAAATTCGTTCATAAAGATAAGAAATAGAGTCGGAGAGAGGATAGTACCCTGTGGTACTTCAGCGCTAAATATCGGTCTAAATGCAAGTTCTACAGGGAAAGTCAAGTGTCACGAAGTTATAGAGCAGTTACTTAGCTTTAATTGAAGCGTGGACGGAAGCCTGTGGGACCAGTAGTTCCCTATATATCGGAAAAACGACGAATGAAGTCTGACAAATTGCGAGACTTATATGAACGCCAATAAAAACATAATTCAGTGGATTTAGTAGAATTGAATAGTAAAGTATAAATTCATCAAATTATATCAAAATTATTTTGATAGTTTGGGTTGACGCCGGTCGTAAAATATTAACTATGGAATGATTGCGGTACCTCAGCGAATTCCTGCGCAATGTAAATAATGATAAATTATAAAGAAGGAGTAGGAGTGAAGTGAGATCTTAGCGGAACAGTCTTGTTCTTGTAGAATGCCCAGGTTCTAAAGACGGCTCTTTTTGCCACTCCGGAGACTCCTGTTTTGTCAGATCTAGTGGTAACGAGACCTAGGCAAATTTCGTACGCGGCCAAAATTTGAATACCCGTCACATTTGAATGAAACTTGAGCTTCTCTTGTGTTAATATGACGCACTCTACGACGATTCCGATTCCATCTATTCCTGGATGCGTTGAGGCTAATCCAGAAACACAGTTGGATGAATTTTGATTAAGATTCAAAAAGGAAAAAAGTTTTTTTACAAGAACCTAATATTTAGTGGTTAGTTTGTATGACAGCCCTATGACGTAATGTTCCAATTCCATCCATTCCTAGATATGTTTTGAGGCTTTAATAGGAACACATTTGCGTGAGGTTTGGTTAGGATTAGTTCATAAAGAAAAAAGTTTTTCTTAGAAGAACCTAATTTCCAAAAGTTGGTTTGTATGACAGCCCTATAACGTAGTGTTCGGACTTCATCCGTTCCTAGATATTTTTTGAAACATAACCAGGAAAACACTTGGGTGAAGTTTGGTTAATATTGGTACATAAAGAAAAAAAGTTTTTCTTAGAAGAACCTAATTTTCAGGGGCAGATATTTAGCTCGGAACATGACTGAAATTACAATTTCGAACTCTTTATAAAAAACAATGTTTTAAGTGCTGTATCTTGGGATTCTTTGCATCTACAAAGCTGGGGTTGGACTCATATTAAAGAAGGCTTTGTTAGCTTTAAAAATCCAGTAGACTACTTTCTTGTAGAAAGCATCATTTGGAAATTACAATCCAAAATAGGAAAATAAGTCCAAACATTTTGAGGTTTTTTTAGGGCCATGGGGTTAGGACAGGTTTTTCAAAGTTGCAAACTTGGTGGTACACTTCTGGTATCTATCCTAACAATATCCCAAAAAAACAGAGCCGAGCAATTTTTGGCGACTTAAAATCGTTAAATGACTGGCCTATGTGTTAATATTCTGTTTTTAACATATTATATATATATATATATTATATTCTGCAATCGATTTTATTAACTGAAAAAAAATATTTTAAATAAGATGATTTTCCGAAATTTTGATTTTGAATTTTGTAGATATTCCAATTTTCCCTCGAAGACGACTATAAAACAACTGAGGAGAGGAGTCGCAGGAACAAAAAACAAGACAACATAGTCTTGAAATTCGTTAGCTGAGTGACAAATTTGAAGCCAAGTTTCAGTTATTTTTGCTAATCGACATTAATTTTCGAATAAACTAACATAATGTCTTAAAGATGCGGTGCAGCACGATTTTGGCATGGTAGTGTTGTGAAAACTCGAGTTACATGACTCAATTAACGCCTAATTTTAATTGAAAAAAAATATTATGAAGGATCAGAATGCGGAAATCATCAATTAGGGATAGGGGGTTTTCAGATTTCTACGGGGTGAGCCAAGTTTTATGTCGGCATGTAAACATTGAAAAACTTTGACATTTACCAAACGATTGACTTGGTTAGACATGTTTTGGAAACGTCAATTCAGTACAATTTTAACCATGAATCGCTTCACACCAAAACAACGTATGCTCATTATGTCAGCCCGCAAATGTGAAAAACTTGTGAAAAAGGTCTTGACGGTTACTGGTTTCAACAAGACGGCACCCATGTCACACTGCAACTTAAACTATCGAGTTTCTGCAACGAAAATTCCCTGGATGTCCGATGTCAAAAAGAGATAACATTGACTGGCCACCCAGACTTCAGGATTTGACTGCCCCTGCCCCTTCTTTTTGTGAGGTTAGTATGGAAAAGCAAAGTGCACGCCAGCAATCCTCGGACCATTGACGAGCTCAAGGTCCGAGGTTTGGTATTTCGTGCCGAAATCAGCGCTATACCGCCCGATATGCTCGAAAAAGTGATGGAAAACGCAGCAAAAAGAGCTCATTTTGCTGTGGCCATGGCGGCCACTTGATTGATGTAGTTTTCAAAAAATAGTCCAAATAAATTTTTAAGGACCAGATTACATAACAAAACCTCAAATATAGAAAAAAAATTGTTTTGCTAAGTTATTCAATTCGCACATGCCAACGTAAAAGATGGCGCACCCTGATGAAAAAAAAATCCAAAAAGACCCAAAGCACAGATCCGGTTTTCGTCTAAATATCCTTAAGAAATGCCTTTTTTAAAGCTTCTTCTCGAAAGCCTTTTGTTGAAATTTGAACAAAAAAAAGTCAATCGCATCTGTAATACGCCCTCAGCCGAAAGCACCATCCCAATTTTATCATTAATTGTCGTAACTTTTAGAGGGGCATAGCTTGACGTATAGTGTAGTAATTACGTGATTTCAGATTGCAATATGAGGTGGAGAATTTTTTTTTGTTTCTTAAGTTTTTTGGAGTGCCTTTCTTGAATCCTGAGCTTCCCACCAAAATTCCGTTGCGGAACAGGACCATAACCGCAAAAAAACCCAAACTTTTCGGAGTTTTTTTGTGTTTCTTTTTTGGGTCTTTGACCCTGTTTTGAAACGAAATTTTGATGGGAAGCTACGGGTTCGGCACAGCACCCCAAAATACATAAAAATGCAACTTTTGCAAGCGAAAATGTAAAAACGTTCAATCTCAAAATTTATTTCGTGATATGCAACTATGGTAAAAATGACAAATTTGAATTATCAATGGAATTATCAATGGTAGTAATACCGCAACGGATATATAGGTTAGGTTAGACCGCACTTAGACCAGTAATAGGACCATTGTGATACCGCCAGTGAGAGCCTTAAAAATTCAAATATTTGTTTGGAACCAGCGTGTGCTGGCAAAATATTTATTGATCTGTATTGGGCTCACATCTCTGAGATCATCCAGATTGTAAAAGTATACCTACAACCAAGAAACCTTAAACGTTTCTCAGCCAAAGTCGAGCATTCACATAGATGACGTACACTCTCCTCTTCCTCTTCAGCCTCACAGCTTCTGCAGTAGTCGTTGTGAGGAATTTTGAGTCTCCTGGCGAGCTCCCCGATAGGACAATGCCCCGTTATAACCCCGACCACACTGCGAATATGCATCCGGTCCAGTGACAATGGAATGGTAGAGCGGATAAAATCGAATGTCGTCCAGATCATCTTCGTTGTAGTACAAGTGCTACCATTGATCCATCTTGCGTTGGTTCTGCGCTCAGAATCTGCTGTAATTGCCAATTTGCAGTTGATAATAGGTGGTTTGATGCCCCCGCGGTCGACTTCAACTCTACCAGCTCAAGCACTGGCTAGATGGTTCGCACAGCAGTTGCCTGCAAATTCACAGTGACCCGGTATCCAGCATAGTGTTATGTTAAAAAGCGACCCATCTCTTTATGAACAAGGCGGCACTTTTCAACAGTTTTTGATGTGTACCGACTCGAGTGATCGAATTGAGCCTGACTGTCAGTATACAGAATGACGTCCTTTTCAGTTACGACTAGACTACCTAACCAAATTAGCGATTCCATAATCGCAGAGACCTCCGCTTGGAGGATACTGCAAAAATCAGGAAGACAAAGAGACAAACGTATGTCCAGTTGCTCCAAATAAATTCCAATACCAACTCCTGTGTTGGTCTTTGAACCATCAGTGTAAATAGAGATAGATCCACTTGCCGAGGGCATATTATTATCCCATTCATCTCTCGACGGGATCAAGGTATTGTAGTTCTTACCAAAAGAATACTTGGGGATAGTGTAATCAGTCAGGTAGCGTAAAGTTACCCAGTATCGATGAGTGCACATAATCTAGTGCTCTCCATAAGCCAGTTTCCCGTAAGCGTAGGGCCCTGTTTGCAGCAAGTCGTTCTCCAAAGAGGTCCAATGGGAGCAGACCCAGCATATATAATATTTTTATCCCTCTGGACGCGGAATCATGTGCTCTCTAAATTTTTTTGCAGAAATGAATAGTTTCAGAGTTAGGAGCCAAAAAACGGAAAACAGCGAAATTTTGGGGTTTTTCGCTATTTTGATCCTGTTCCGCAACGAAATTTGGGTGGGATTCGTGCTCAGTACCACAAAAAACATAAAACACAAAATAAAAATGTTCGGCAACATCTTCTAGGCCGGTCACTGTCGAGCAAATGGATACCCTAATAATCTCAGTCTGATCTAGTATGTTAATATGTATGTATTTATAATTTTGAAGATCCATAATAAATTTATCCATCATCACATTTCACGGACGTGGAAAATCATATCTGCTAATTATAATGAATAAGTTAGTACCTATAGTACGTGAATAAACAATGATACCGCCGGGTCTACAGCAAATAAACTTCGAGGCATCCCCAAAAAAAACTCTTCTTCTTCGGCGTTAACAAAGAGGGAGGCCACCAACGAAGATGCATCTCATAATATTCCGACGACTACATCATTTTTGGGGGAAATGAGGGCTAAACTTATCGTCTCGTTTACAATGCCATCATCTTCATCATCAGCACCACTCGCATGCTACCAAATAAATACTTGAACACATGCATTTCTGTTTGATCTGTACTCAACAAATTACATACGAGAGTAGAACATACAGCACCAATGCGATGTGTGTTGATTTTTATCACACGTCTGCGCTTCGACATTTGACAGTCAGCCGCTAACGAAGTACGCACGAGTACATTATGATAGGGCCATAAAGGATTTAATAGTTTTCGTATTGAGTTACAAAATTATTGTAAACTGACGATAGACAAAAGTGTGTCAGGATGTTGGATTTACTTGAAAAACATATTTTTTCATTCTTTACTATTTTTAGAATTGTTTTATTATTTTGTGTTTTTTTTATTTACTTGCTATGCAGGATAAAGGACTCTGGAGACTAGAATTTTATATAAAATGAGCGCTAAAATGAGAATTCACCGTGTCTACAATGGACTGCAAAATGGCAAAAAATGCAGCACAGGAGCGATTTTCAACTCCGAAGTTAATATATAAAAAAATAATTTGATGCTACATTCCTACATTGATTTCTTACCGCAGATGTGTTAGCGACATCTGATTCACATTATTTTGACGGTTCTTTGTAAGGTGTTGTTATTCAGATCAACAGCACGCTCTACCGTATTATTTATCGCCATAAATGGCTACTCATTTAGCATCTGAATGAGAATATAGTCCTTAACATAGGTCCTTAAAGTCTCAATCGGTTTCAAACCCACGACCCTGTGCTTTAAAGGCGAGCTCTGAAGTTAGGTCTTGGTTGATTTCGTCATTAGAGATAAATTATAAGGTTTACGAAAAGCATTCAAAAAAGAAGGAAATGAAAATTTAGCAATTTTTTACGACATAAAAATTCAACGTTTACTTAATGCTTTATCAAAAGTAAAATTATCAACTTACCCAATAGCTCATCAGCATCCACATTACGAGCCACCAATACAGCAACGGTCTGCAGAGCCGGTAGGCCCCATGCAGCCAGCTGCGACAAATTACTAAAAGTATCCGTCTTTTTCGTTTTTGACAATTTATTTGGATTATTAATATTATTGTTATTCGACGTGGAAACAACGGCGGGGTCATTGACGTCACTTCGGGCACGTCGTACACCACGATGCCACTCCAAACAGAGTATGGACCACCTGGAAAAAATAGACGAAAGAAGAATAAATATAAATATTGTGTCAATGGAGTCACGAAAATTAAATAATATGGAAGCACGTTCTAGTATACTATCCAAATAGACACGGTTCAAATATTTTTCCAACAGAGGAAATTTGTGTACTCAACTAACAAGTAGGAGAGTATACAATAGAAAATGCAGTCCGTTGAATGGCAAATATAAAATATAAAATTGGTTTCAATAGACTGTCTGGAAAGAAGCCTGAATACACGAAGTGGTAATTGAAAACAAGAAGCCAACTTGTTTTTTTTTGCTGTGTTCTGTTCTAGATACAGCAGAACACTGCTAAGAAATTTATTGCGAAAGTAACAGCTAGCCATCAAAAGCCAGGCTTATGTAAAACCTGGGAGAGCCAGATGCTTCTGCCGACTTTTTAAGCGAACTCCTGACGTTTCGATCATTTAAAAGTTAAAAAAAAATATTTATGTACATATATAAATTACATAATCTCTCTGGATCACACCTCTGGGGCACAGAGAGTTGACTTCATAGAGCGTAAACTGTTATCACTAAATCGATGTTATTTTTACGAGAAAAATTCTGATAAAAATAACTACTTGAACAAGAGATTTCGAAATGTCTTTTTCAACCGATAACCACCTTGGAGACGTCTGCATCCAATAAAAACAACATAACTATTGTATTGTATGTATTTTCCTACTTCAAATTGGCTCTAAGCATACAAAATTGAAAAAAAAATGTGTAAAAGTCTTGTTCAGCTGTCCCTAACATAAGCTGACCAGACGTACAGCATTTTGCTGTACAGTACAGCACTGAAAAATGTACAGCAAAATGTACAGCATTCCTTATGCTACACAATGAAACCTAATTAACTATGTACATAATAAGTTCATTTTGATGGATCGGGATCCCTTCCCGAACTTTCTGAAATTCGGCACACTTATGCGTCAAGTTACTTGGCGCTCACATTACCTCCAAATTATATGGTCCTACCTATCCGCGTTTATAAGTTTTGAGTTTTCTAAATGAAAATTGTCCATCACTCGGAAATTCGTGAACGAACAATTTTAAAATTTAGAAAATTTGTAGAACACTGTATTTCATTTGGTGAAAATTTCAAGGCTCTAGCTATCAAAGCCAGTCGAAAGATGCGATTTAAGTTGTAAAGTTTGACCCATGGACGATCGATATTATTCAGAGAGATAATAACACTTTTATATTTGCCAATTGCTCATTTTCGATAACCCGGAAACCGATCGTAATTTCTGAAATTTTGCATACTTTTAGACCTACTTGGCGCACATCTCCTCCGAGTTTGAAGGTCCTAAATAACCGCGTTCGGAAGTTAGCTCCCCAATTCGCACTTCTGTGTTTGTTTATCGAAAATGGGCAATAACTTGGAAATTCTTTAGCGAGATTTTGATATTTGGCAGACTTGTAGAGTATTGCACTGTCCATATTTGGGATACATTTCAAGCCTCTTGCTACCAAGGTTCTAAAGTTACAGCCGTCGAAATATGCGATTTTTATTTATTTTTCCTATGACAAAACGATGGAAAATAAGCCACTGTCCTTCATCCGATTTCCCTATAAACCTCTATAGGGTAATGCATACTAAAGAAAGGACTGTGCAAGGGTTTTTTAGGTAAAATTCGAATCCCTTAAAATTGCGTTAAAACCTCAGGTGACCGGCGTGACACCACTAATGTAATCATGGGTGACTGCATACTCTCCTCCAGAAATATCGCAAATAGGATAGGACACGCTTCCACCGCTTTCATTGAAACCGTAATTGGAAAGCCACCACCAGCCTAGGCAGGGTCGGTTCTAGGTTTTTGGGGGCTCGAGGCAAATAATATCAATTGGGCCAAAAATTGAGACCTTTCTATATTTTACATTTTGACGTAGTAAAGGTATTTGTCAAAAGCTATGTTTTTGGTAAGGTATAATACCACTTCGATTAACGTTCAATAAGTGCCTTTTTGCCCTTTTAGAGCTTTTCTATACAATATTTCTATATTTCAAGGGATTTTTTTTTCAATCCAGCGATCCAGCGGTTTTTAAAATATGAAAAATAGCCTTAGGTAACTTTTTTTTCGAATTCCTTATACAGTAGATCATCGATTATCCAAACTAATGTCGACAAGGGTGGTTCGGATAAACGAAAGTTCAGTTAATCGAGCTTCTATAGAAAAATTTGAAAAAGCCCAAATGTGCGACAAACTAAAAACATTTAAAACGACTAGAATTGAGCAAAAATAAAAAATAAGTCGAGGTTATTAAGCGATGCAGATGAGACATTGCTTCCTTCAAACCCTTGATTTTTCATTTAATTCGATGTCTGTCATATGAAAAGAGGCTGACTCTGGTTCGGTTAAGAGATTATAACAATTTATTATTTAAATAAAAAATAAGGAGGTTCTTCGAAATTTCCTTGGTCCTCACCAATAGCAATACATATGTAATTTAATTGATATATCTGGCTTGTTTTTTCTGTACTAAGTTCAAAAAAAAAATAATGGGGAAAGAAAGTAACTTCGCAATCCAAATAATGCCGGGAAGTTGATTTGGAAAAGCTTTAAAAATTCGGCTAAATCCGAGCAGTATGATTCACAATGAGTAACAGCAAACGGGGAAATATTTGTGGCAATACATGCAATAGAGTTAAGATCACCAGCCTGAGCTGAAATCATCTACATACTTAGTTTATTTGGAAGTTGATAGTTAATGAAAATTGGTGTATTGTAAGCTGCACAGACATACGTAGATTAAGCTCCTTTCGTGTGGAAATTTAAGTGCCAGTATCAAGCGTAAATAATGAAAACTCCGTATCATGGTAGTATGGCTGAGGATTTGCCTGAAAATCGAATTTCGCAAGTGTGTGTACAGCATTGGGCCTTCGAGAGTCTGGTCACCTTACCCTAACATACAATTAAATTACATACCGTGAGCCGGACAATTAAGATTAAGAAAATATCTACCATACTCTGGCATTTTTTCTGATATGAACACACGGGACCAGGCCGGACTGGATATCATGTTCCGCATACATATTATGTGCAATTCTTACATTTTTGTATCGTTTTCACAGAGATATCCTCCCTATAGTCGCATCCAGATACACATACAAGATACCTGTTGTAGCCCTAACTAAGACTCTAGAGTAGACTGCTGAGGAATATAAAGGGCTTCTGCAAAAAATGAACACAAGTTCCAGCCATTCACATATAATGCAAGAAGTGATGATGAGGTGCTGATGGCATATTGACGGTATCAATTTCAGCACAGCAATGTAATATTCGTTTTGCCTTTTCTCGCGAGACACATTGGAACATGTATTTAATAGAAAAAATATTTCATTGGATGTACAGTAGAAAGAAATTGTAAGGGTTTCTTTTATTTCCAGTAATGGTGAATACGCGGTTTGTATTTGTATGTTCAGAGTCAGAGAGTGGAACCGGACATTGGCGAAGAAATTTGAACCAGGTGGACGGAATTTTTGTACGCAGGAATGTTATGGCCAGTCAGTTTACCTTGTGGGAATGCTGTATAAAAAGATAATAATTTATACCTATTGAAATTTCTATTTATGTACTTTCATTCAGGACGCCGATGCTAATATTTAACCAATTGAAAACTTTACGCATATTCTGGCCTTAGTTAGTAGAGAATCGCAATTAGGAGGTTTTGCAGCCCTATCTGTAGACAGGTATTTTCTTAGGCGGTTTTTCAATTCAGATCGCCTTTTTTCACCTTTCAACGATAAATGGCATTTGCATGTGTTCAGCCTTTTACCCCTGATTAAATCATAAGAACCAGTGGCGTAACGTATAGTGTTCCATATGTTCAGCGGAACGCGAGTTCCGAAGCCAAAAGGGCCCCGAAAAAAGGGATAAATTTGCTAGGAGGAGGTTTTTGCGTAAAATTGAGCCACGCTAAATGATCCACTTGTTGGAGTATTTGAATCTTGAAGTGATTGCTCCATCCAGTGGAGAAACCAGGATTTTGTCCTGGAGGGGGCTAAAGCAATTCATATCAACGAATATTGAGGCTGCTTCTATTTTCCAGTACTTATGCTATACGGTTGTGTTTCGAGGTCCCATTGCATTCTGATGAAGTTTTTACACTTTGTCGTGTTCCTGAATCCTGATTCTCACGGAATTTCAGCAACTGGTAATTGCTAAAAAATGGTTGCAACTGTGGATAGGAAGGACGCCATTTATTCTGCGCAATAACCTTCTTTGTTGCGGGTTATTTTTTTGTTTACCATTTGGTTTTTGTTGGCATGTTGCCGGTAGAGAAAGAGTGACATCGCGGCGGATGTGGGTTTGGTGAAGTTAGGCGAATATTTTTCTAATGGCTTCAGGGAATCTTATCTTCTCAGGTGAAAAGTCAGCACTCTATCTAGCAATGAACCAAATGATTTCGGATATGAATTTCTGAAATGCTGCGATAGTCGGTTGTTATGTAACATCAAAGGATTCACTTGCACCAGGCTACACAATTACAAGAAACAATAAATCAGGGCAAGAAGCAGGCCTAACATTTGTTTTTGCTAACGTGAGGCTTGCTTAACCCTTCGTTAGGCGCGCACCTATTTGTCACGTGGTTAGGCGCGCGGGCTACAATTGTAGCCCAAATAAAAAATAGTATAAAAAATATGGTTCAATTTTAATTTTTTTTTTTCTGCTCGGTCTGCGGTCTAGTGATCGTTGTAAAGAATAAAAAATACAAAATCCTTAATTTTCCAATAAAATATATATAATAAAAGAGGGCAAAGTGCCAATTAGTCTTATTTTTAGTGTTTTTTCATATTAACTTACTTAGGTGGACAAAATAGTTACTTTTTAAAATGAAAAGTACAAAAAAAAGTTTATATTCGCAGAATTCAATAAAGAATCTTCGAAATAGAACATTGAGCGAGAGAATGCAGTTGAAAATGTCCAGTTTGTGGAATTTCAAACTTAGCCTATTTTTGGGTACCCAATATTCACACCTTTTTACACTGGGAGTACAGTTTCTTGCTAGAAAGCTAAATATATTGTAAGTCAAACTGATTGAATTTCTACTTGCAATATTCAGATTAACTGTTCTCACAATATTTACGCTACAATTGATAAAAATTTCATCCAGAAACTAAGTTATGTTAGCAACATGTAACAGATGCACGCTGTAAGAAATTTAGACTTCGACTCCAGGTTTTTCGTGAAAATAGTAATCTATTTTTTGTTCATTTATCTTGAAACCGTTTTTTTATGTCAAACATTTTACTGTTGCTTTTTTCTACAATGTTTTATAATAATATTTTTATTTTAATGGATATCTATGAGTACCAAAAAAGTAACATAAATGGGCGCGCGGGCTACACTTGTAGCCCAGTGGACTTTGATCGCAAAAGAATATTAGTTTCTAGGCTAAACAAATATTAAAAACATTCTTATTTGATTAAGAAGCAGCATTTTAACAGCTACTGAGCAGTTCGAATGAATTCGGTTCATATTCTGAAAATGGTTGCCATTTAAAAAAGTGTGGGCTACAATTGTAGCCCGCGCGCCCACTGAAGGGTTAACATTTGCAAAGTATTATGCAAATTTGTGCGAAAAAAGATATTTTGTATATACACATATAGCCAAAAAAATAAGTACATCCATATGATTTTTTCTTATCACCCTGTAGCCAAGTAGTTATTTCAGTAAATCAAATCATATGTTAATAATTAAATACTTAATTGGTGTGGAACTAAATAATATGTAAATAAGCCAATTAAAATAATTAACAGCTTTTATTTACCTTAAAAAAGTACGACTCGTCTAAAAAAAGCTGGACAAAATAATAAGTACATTTCAGTTAATTTGATTAAAATTGGTTTTAATTAAAATATTATGATCTGAATCGACAAGAATTTGATTTCTTTTCTTATTCAAAACTAAACTCTCCATTATTTTGAAAAAAAAATATTGTGGGCCCTCTAGAGATTTCTTACGGCATGTTTTCATGCATACCATATATCCGGTTACTTCCAGGAAATTCTGTTATTGGTCTATATTGTGGCAAACTTTTTTTTAATTCGTTGATTCAACTCTCACCAAACATTCCCGATTTAATTTAACTCTAGTAATAACGTGAAAAGTCACACCATTTGGTTGAATCGGATCCTTGACAAGTTTGTGAGGTATGGTTAAGGTTAATATTCTGCTGAAATCCCTACTTAAAGGGTATGGGCTCATCAGCGTTATACTCTAGGACTCTCAACAAATATTTTTTATACGGGAATTGTCTCATAGTAACGGCTATTAGGTGTATTTGAACGAAACCAAAATATGAAAAAAAAACCATAGTCCATGTTTTTTTTCGCCTCCATGGGAAATAGCCCATTGATGTAGCGTATATCATAATTATTATTTTTTTGCATGAAGAATATTACGATAAGAGTCGTTTTCAACCAAATTTATTACGATCTCATAAATAAATCAGAATATTCTGTGAGTTTTCATTGTTCGGTCTGGAACAAGAAGAACTATCGCTCCAAAATTTTGTTGTACCGTCAATAATTTTTGACGTTGCCATGGAAAGTTCTAAACTTTTTGCCAAAACTACTTTACTTCTTGTATTCTTCGATTAAGTTTTCAAAGAGATTCTAAGATTCTATTTGCCGCGGAAATCATCAATTATGCCAAGAGAACTTTTTTTTGCCATAGTGATAATGAGATCAACAGTTATCCTTTAGGTCCTTACATGGAGTTAAACGCATTTGAAACTGATTTTATTTAGTTTTCAATGAGTTACACAGTGAATGCAATGTTTAGCTGGATTATTCCGTTATTGAGCGATTACTTTTTCGGCCATTTCAAAGTTTGGAACTTAAACGTCTTTTTTCGTACCTACCATGTGTTTTACGCGCCTTAAGTATTTTTATTTGTATTTAATTTAACGCTGGTTGCATACACAAATTAATAAAAAAGCATATCCTCACAGAAAATACCAAGTTATTGTCACAAAATTAAAAAAAGCGATGGTGTACTTATTATTTTGACCAAGCTGAATATCCACTTCAAAGTTTATATCGGGAGGGACTAAAATAATAGAGGATGCAATTAAGTTTTTCGGGTCCGTTGGTATTGTTGTAACCTAATTATTATAATGGCCACATATTTGGAATATTACAATTTTAAAAAGGCTATGAAAATTTGGCATAAAAAGGTACCTGAAGGGTGTACTTATTTTTTTGTCCATATGTGTATGTACATGTGCGAGTCTGGTGCATTTTTGTTCAAAAAATGCATACAAATGTTACTGGGATTTTTTATGTAAAATTTGGAAGACACGTTTTTTGACAAACCGTTTCCAATGGAATGCTTATATAATATGTATTAGCAAATATTGGAACATATTGTTCCGCAAAAAGATATTTACTAAAATAATTCGAATGTGGTGCTTGCTTTATTTAATCATTTTGTAATTTTTTCTTCCCCAATTTTTCGGTCTGGGAGGGGCTTTAGTCCCCTTAGCAGGGACGTAGCCAGGGGAGGGGTCCAGGGGGTCCGGACCCCTCCCGAAATTATTACAATAGGCTTTGAAACTTAACTTCCCAAAGTGCATTCAATATATTCATTCTTAAGGTTTGTGTTCGTAGAGACGACTCATGGGATGATCGCTCAGCGATCGTATTTTAACATCCAATTCCGAGCTCTATTTACATTTTTTTTAAATGTGGCGACATTCCTTGCATCAACTATGGCCTAAAGGAACATATCGGTATAGGAAATATACGCATTAAATGCTAAGAACCGATAGTTTAAGTGCGATCGCTGAGCGATCATCCCATGAGTCGTCTCTACGAACACAAACCTTTAGAATGCTGTTGAAATTAGATTGAAGGTGTATAAGCAGTATGTATGCCGTCAGAGATTGTGCCATCTGGACGACTAAACCATGAATACATAATAAACTATATAAAAAATTTGAAAAACGTAAAAATCAGGTGATTGGGAAAGTCAGGGCTGGATTTGGATTTTGTTGGTTTTAAATTATGAATAAAATGCATTTTGAAAACTTAAGGAGCAACTGACATAATAAAATGTAATTTCTTCCATTCAATTTACTCTATCTAAGTGTACTCGTCTCAATCCAGGGTGCCCAATTGCATCTTCACCTCAAATTGTGATGTGACTCGGCCTTCAAAATTTGAATCAAGCTACAACCACTCACTGTATATGTAATACATAAATACTTGGCCGCGAGCTGTCGATTTAACAACTACTTGCCTCTTAATACCCCCCGATTGGAAGAAAATGTCTGGTCATGCCGATACTTCGGAAAGTCAAGTCAAGTACACATACATACACACATTGTATCAGCAAAAGTAGATTCGTCAATACTAGTGTTCATTTTTTTATTAAATTAAATTTTTACTTATCCAATAGCTCAAGAATTAAAACACGCTTTTCTCAATTTGTAACGCTGATAAATTTTACTTCACAATCCTAACACACAGCAATTTATAGAAATGTTGAGGTAAATACGATAGAAAACCCGACTTAAGTGGGTTGCAATTTTCCATCCATTCCTCCTCGATTTTGAAATATTCAAGATTGGTAATCCACTGTAAAAATTGAATTCCTCTTTTCAATATCGCAGACATGCCAAGTTTCAATTGTCAAATGAATGAAGCATACGAAAATTGAAACAATCTGGACAGACCCATTGAAAGCTAAATAAATTAGGTGCTTGCATTTTCGATTTTTTTAAATAAATGTTTTTCACTAAAAAAACAAAAAAAAAAGCGGTTTAATTGCATTATATAACGGAAAACGCAAAAAAAAGTCAAAGTGTCGCCACCTTCAAAAATCCGCGTAAGCTCTCGTAAAATTGAAGTTTCTTACGAAGATAGAATGGAGGAAATTGTAAATTAGGAAATTTTAACCAGTAGCGGAGGGCAGCTACAGCCCAGGAGCGCCATACAGGGTCAATCCGGCCCTGGCGATAGTCTTTCATTATGGAGACTTTGGCAAATTTCGTAAGTCTTCAAAATTTGAAATAAAGTACTTTCCCTGTAATGCCTAGTACTGACATCGACAGTGAAATTTTTGTCCGCTGCGATTTTTCAATGAAAATGTATTCTTACTGTCGTGGAATATGTGGGGAATGCTGGGGAATTCCATGAGCTGCAATCCCAAAACTGTTCAATAATTATTTTTCTCGGCCATTTTATGTATTTTTTCCGATTCCCCGGTTATTTCATCGTGAAATGTCAAATGACCGGGGAATCGAAAAATAATACATAAAATGGCCGAGGAGAATTATGGAATCGATCTCGGATTGTGGCTTATGGAATTCCCCACCGTTTGCG
The DNA here is from genome assembly GCA_949715475.1 of Microchrysa polita. NCBI lineage: Eukaryota > Metazoa > Arthropoda > Insecta > Diptera > Stratiomyidae > Microchrysa > Microchrysa polita. The sequence goes on from OX454415.1 coordinate 31,941,846, forward strand.
ACATATTCCACGACAGTAAGTATGTATTTTATTGATAAAACCGCAGCGGGAAAAATTTCACACTCGATCTTAATTCAGCCCTTAAGAATGAAGTCGCTACGCGAGCCCAAGCATACCTACATACTTTCCATAGATCTTGACTGCTGTTTGTAATGCTTTAATTTTTAGGTACGTAAATTTATGCATATGCGCAATAGAGTTTCGTTAAACCTTATAAAGTGAAAAATGTCGTATATCACGAATTTGTTAAGCAACCTTAGGGCTGCTGCTTCGTACTGTTACCAGAGAGGCCTATAGTTATAGACGTGGCACTGTCTGCTTCTGATGATAGCGGGGCTATGAAGTACCTACGCATGCTTGCCATCGTGCTCTTCAACGCTCGTCAAGCGATAAAGCGATGGATTCGACACAGGAACAGCGCGACAGGAGGCATGTGCGCAACGGGACAACGCCGAAACTAGTTTCCACAGTTTAGAAAAAATGTATTTCTAATAATGTCAAAATTTCTGACACTGACACCGAGTGTCGGACCCCTCCCGAAACAAAATCCTGGCTACGTCCCTGCCCCTTAGCCACTCCTCACGTGGTTGCGCCACTGGCTACATCATCAGCAAAAATCTGTTCATAATATATATTAACAAAGAGATAACTGTTGATCTATTGACCGAAATAACTAAACGCTGAGATCGTTCAAAAAAGTCAGAGTCTTTTTTTAACTAGGACTCAAGAAATCAAGAAACAGCCTGTCGATTTACTAGTGAGTGCAGATAACACACATCAGACATTAGATATTTTCTCTACGTAAAGCATGTTTGCATGATCTCTAGCACGAATTTGATTTCAGTAGATTTAGTTTGTCTTTAAACAGGTCATGCTGGGCTGGTGGTCGTTTAGCTTGGCCGGGAATCAGATTCGTCAAAACTCTTCAGCTAGTCTTCGGATCTAGGACAATCACTTTTACTCTCCTCTTTGGTATGACACCCCTCAAACCCACGTTCCATCAAGGTTTGTAATTAGTGTCCTTTTACGTCCTTTTTCAGAGCTTTCCGATCATTTTTTTTCTTAGCAATTTTAATGGTAGAATCTTTAGCTATTATAGATTCGGAAAAGTGAGAAACGTAGTGACAACTTGAATTATTCTCTTAATTATGGCTTTGGAAAGATACACGGGAAACACAATAATTTTCCATTTAATCTCGATTTATTCCGTTGAGGGTCCTTTAAATAGGAAACAAACATGTAATGTACTCGACGTCCCCTTTTATTTGATACCCCACATGCCGACCTTTGGTCAAGGATTAAAGAGTATCCTTTTTTGTCCTTTTTGTGACCTTTCTGATCAAAATTTCTTTTAGCAAAATGAGTTTTAGATTCCACTGATTCAAAAAAACACAAAAATTAGCCTTACTCTATTTTTTTCTATTTGAAATGCTAATATGACTGGACTATCAACAGAAATCATATTTTTTGGCATCCCACTGTGATTGAATTTATATTGGCGCCATTCCGCGATATTTTGAAGAGTTAATACGGATGAGATCGTTCTATGCTAGCTGCTAGCTGCTAGCATCTTGACTCATTGGATTCGTTCATATTTTATAAACCGAATGCATGCAGCATCATTTGTATAGCCACAAGTGTTTGCATGGTTCGTTATGCATGTGTTCATTTGGATTATGAATTTCGTTCGGTTATTAATGTGGCATTTTGACAGGCATGTTGGATTTTAATCCTATGTGCCACGCACATTGAAATGGCTGTGAAAAACTCCTTTTTATTGCAAAATTTATTCATTGTTTTTAGTCAATCTCCCTTCATTCTCGGCTGCATCCTAAGATTCACTGTTCTGCGACCAATTAAAAATATGTCGCTGAACTAATTCACCTTTTTAGGGTTTTTTAGATTTAAAAAAAAAAACCCTTATGAAATCGATTTTGTCCGTCCGTCTGTCCGTCTGTCCGTCTGTCCGTCCGTCTGTTCACTAAATAACTCGCGAACGGCTTAACCGATCGTCATGAAATTTGGTAGGAATGTGTAGAATGGTAACAGCCTTTGGCACGAAATACTTAGAAATTGGTAGAACAAAAATAACAGGGTGTCCTGGACATTTGAAAATTTGTTCACTAAATAACTCGCGAACGGCTTAACAGATCGTCATGAAATTTGGTAGGAATGTGTAGAATGGTAACAGTCTTTGGCATGAAATACTTAAACATTGGTATGGCAAATATAACAGGGTGTCCCGGACATTTACAAATTTGTTCACTAAATACCTCGCGAACGGCTTAACCAATCGTCATGTATTTTAGTAGGAATGTGTAGAATAGTAACAGTCTTTGGCACGAAATACTTAGAAGCTAGTAGGGCAAAGATAACAGGGTGTCACGGAGATTTAAAAATTTGTTCACTAACTGATCGTTATGAAATTTGGTAGGAATGTATAGAATCATATGAGTCTTTAGCACGAAATACTAAGACGTTGGTAGGACAAAGCTAACAGGGTGTCCCGGAGATTTTAAGGATTCGACTTTTTTAGTTTTTATCGGACATGGACGTATGGGTACTCAAATCAAAGAACTCGATGGGTACATTTCATATCAGTCGCTTTTTTCCAGTTTGGAGTAATGGTAACGGAGTTACAGCTAATAAATTCAGATAATATATGTAACCATGATACATAGTAAATCAATTTTTGGGTTGGGTTGGTCCAAAAATAGATTTACGAGAAGCATTTCATTAATATTGTGCATAATTCTTATTTATTACCTATAAAATATATGTGCAAATTATTCACAATGTGTGTATCCAAAATCTAAAAAACCCTCGTATTGCGGGCGCAGCCCTCTGTACGCCGGTATTTTTTCGTCATAATTTTGATTCGTGCATTTGACTTCTTCTTGAACCATATAGGATTAAGTCGCATATCACAAGGTTGCAGAAATTAGCATTTTCTACAGCTCATTTCAGTTCTATATGCGTATGCTAATGACTCTAATTTATAGATTGACTTGGCTTGACTTTTTGCTAATGCTTACATTATGCATATCGGGCGACCAGACAAGCCCACTGCCGATTGTTCTAATATTTTGACATTTTCCAAAAATTCGAACGATTCTAATTAATTTTATGGTCTGTTACGAAACTAATTTTTGCTAATTTATTTTCGTCTTATTTAAATTTGGTTAATTGTTTCACCTGCCCCCATGACGACAGCATGTCGCGCACGTATCAAGAGGAGGTGAGGAGGACGATGCCATGCCATCGAACTCAAGTTGAAAACTTGTCCGCGAACAAAAAGCAAGAAATACTCATAAATGGCTAAATGATTTCGGCATGGTAGCATTTGGTTTTCGAATCCATGTCGTCGCACAGAACAATGGAAACAGGGAAAACATAATATTTTTGTGGTTTCCTCTGGCATGACATGTGTGTCTGGGGGTCTGGGCTACTTCATTTTGTCACTCGATGGATGCTTCCATAATACAGGATGCTACTGCTTGTGCTTGTCCTCTGCTGAATGTTGTGCCCTGAGCCACTATTTACTTCTGTTTGGTTATGTTTTGTTGAGTGAGACGAGAGGACGACGAAGTGGATAGATATGGTTACGGATAAATGAATGCACATGGATGAATGCGTCTAGAGATGGATACAACATAGTGCACAGTCGTTTTGTAGATGTTGAAGTCTCGAGTACGTAAATATTTACGGGAAGCAAATGAACTGACTTCGAAACTTATCATGGAAATGCAGCAATTGAAAATGTAAAAAAAACTCTTAAGCTTTGAATGCACTTGTTTTTTTTTTGGTACATGCCAACATAATTATGTACATACCAATATTTTATGCGTTATGATTTTCAGCAAGAAACATGTATACCCCGGATTTTTAACACGTTCACTGTAGATGAGCCACATTATGTATACACACATAGCGTTCCTCCCTGTTCACGCTTCTATGAGTCAAATATTACTCCTAAAACAAAGGGAAAACGGAGGATTTTCGGACGGCAGACATGGCAATGTCGACGAAAATGGGTCAGCACACAGTGAACGTATTAATCCTTAAGCTGCATGTATTTGGCATGTATTTCTAAAGAGAGATTTAAAGTCGAATTTTTGTGGATTTACTCAAAAAAAAATGTTTTATTCATCTCAATATTCTCCAATTTCAGCCAAGATGAGGTGCTTGTATATTTTTTTAAGTTGGCAAATTATGTGACATTAATATTAATATTTTTCTGGTTAACTGGCTAACCACTACTACTAGTGGTTTAGAGTCTCACAAATTTATTGTTTTAAATATAGCAAGAAAAAACTAATTTTTAAGGAAGGTACGTGTGCACATATGGTTGCATTCAAATCGATGGAGCATTTTATTTGGAACCATAGAAACAACAAATTTTTACAGACTGCCTCCGGTATACGTTACCGTTATATCATTTTTAGCCAAATAACCAAAAGTACCGTTATTGTGCGGTTCCGACCCTCATAGCGCCCTTACTATTGCAGGCATCAAACTGAAATTTGGATATTTAATTAATCGTTGTGTTAGCTACATATTCGCCATATAACAGTTTTCGGTGTACCTACATTACTGTTATACAGGGTTATTGGTTAAGTCGACCTATTCCCTGCAACACGTTATAATAGGGTCAAAATGCAACAAAATGAGGCCATAAATGTTAGGCCGATTTTCAATGGTCACTGAGATATATGCATTTTTAGGTTTTTTTGAAATAACCTAGAATTTTGCCATTTAAAGTAAGAATTCAAAAATACTACTAAGGTAATGGGCTTAAACTTATTTTTGGATTTTAGTCAACACTATAGCAGACATTTCTTAATCATTTAAAAATTCAAAAACCCTCCACAATTCGAAATTTTTGATTTAAAAAAAAAAAAAAAATTTCTTAAATTTTTTTAAAGATATTTTTTAATGTAGTGTTACTTAAAAATATTATATGACATGCAGTCTGCAGACCACTTGAAAAACATACGCGTGTTGTCAGCTTTCCAAAAAGGTGTCAATGTCAATACAAATATTTGAAATAATTGAAACAACTAGCTGCAACTTGTTCGGGGACCATCATTTCGTTTGGTAAAAAATGAAATAAATGTCATTAAATTCAAAATGCATCGTACGAGTACGTATAATGTAGCTTTATTTCATTTTTTATCAAACGAAATGATGGTCCCCGAACAAGTTGCAGCTAGTTGTTTCAATTATTTCAAATATTTGTATTGACATTGACACCTTTTTGGAAAGCTGACAACACGCGTATGTTTTTCAAGTGGTCTGCAGACTCCATGTCATATAATTTTTTTAAGTAATACTACATTAAAGAATAACTTTAAAAAAATTTAAGAAATTTTTTTTTTATTTCAAATTAAAAATTTCGAATTGTGGAGGGTTTTGAATTTTTAAATGATTAAGAAATGTCTGCTATAGTGTTGACTAAAATCCAAAAATAAGTTTTAACCCATTACCTTAGTAGTATTTTTTAATTCTTACTTTAAATGGCAAAATTCTAGGTTATTTCAAAAAAACCTAAAAATGCATATATCTCAGTGACCATTGAAAATCGGCGTAACATTTATGGCCTCATTTTGTTGCATTTTGACTCTATTATAACGTGTTGCAGGGAATAGGTCGACTTAACCAATAACCCTGTATAGATATTCCCAAAAAACTGAATTTTTGGATGTTTGGATCCTCATAACTTCCCTAGGGGGCTTCCATCGTTAAGGACTTTTGGGTCCTTACTAACAGCCAGAGGAGCTACAAATTTATCTCAGATTGGTTGCCTCAAGAGGTTACCGTTATTAAAAAATTTCCGAGAAGCGGTTTTTTGGTAAACTTTGACCCTTCATAGCTTCCTTGGGGGTGCCCGCATAGATAAGTTGTTTCGGTATTTTAAGTTGAGGTTACAGAAGCAACAAATTGTCACAGGCCTCCCTCCCAAATACGTGCCCGCTATGAAGAAATTCACGAGATACCGAAAAATAACGTTATTGTACGGATCGGACCCTCATAGCGCCCTTAGCATTGCACGCATCGATCTGAAATTTGGATATTTAGGTAAGCGTTGTATAAGCTACAAATTCTCTATACCAGCTTTCGGTGCACGTTACCGTTGTAGAGATATTCCCCAAAAACTGCTTAATTCAATGTTTGGACCCTCATAACTTTGTAAGGGGAGCTCCCATCTTTGGGAACTTTTGGTGTCTTACTAACAACCACAGAAGCTACCAATTTCTCCTAGAAAACCATAGAGCACACTCCCCCGTCTTAGCGCCATTCACGAAAAACCCAAAAAAACACTTTTTTTAAGGTTTGAACCCCTATAGCGCCCTTAAGGCTGCACGTATTGATATGAAATTTGGCCGCTTTCTTCAAAACTCCATAGACTACAAATTTTCCATACAAAAGTTTTTAGTACGAGTTACCGTTATAAAGATTTTCGTGAAACATTGTTAAAAATACCGTTAGACCTCCTGGCACCGTTAGGAGTGCCCGAACGTATTCGATATTTCCATCGTTTATTGAAAAAGCACAAGAGCTTCAAAATTGCCATACACCACTTTTTTGTATATGCTAGCGTTATCGAGATATTCAGAAAAACCTGATTTCGAGGGTCTTTGACCCTCAGTAGCACCGCTGGCGGCACTCGTAGAGACGGGGACTTTTCGGGTCTTGTTAAGGACCTCGAAAGGAAGGCTCATGCAAAAATCCAGCTTTCCCCTAATTTTTCCGAAGTTTGGCCAAATTTTTGTTCAAATTTCCTGGCGTATGAGTATTAATTCAAAAAGATTAATACAATAGGTGTGAAAGTTATTTAAGTTGGATTGAAGAATATTAACATCGTTGGTATACCCTATCGTCAAATTTCCAATAGTTAAAGCTTTAACACTAATAGGTGAATCCAGGTAAAACTTTAACTTTTAAGAACCTTTAAGATGGTTTGGTTCTGAATAGAAAAAAAAAATCAGTTAGGCTGTTTTTTTTTAATTTGTGGAACACCCCACCACATCGTATAACGGGACATATGTTTCTTAAGAACAAGGCAGATATGCTGGTAAGTTTATAGTTATATATTGGCGATCCGAAACACATTTTTATAGTGTTAAGAAGTCCGTCTCTGTCTCAGAAAGTGAAAATCACTAGGAGCAACACAGTAGCTCTGCCCAAAAACTGTAAGGTTCTATTTGGTTGCCTATAAAAATTCAAACGTTGTTTCGAAAATAGTATCATTATATTTTATTTGAAGCAATATTTTAATAGAAAAGTATAGTTTAATGTATTTTGTAAGACAAAGTAGCAAATCTTCAAAAAATGGCTCCAAAATTGCCAAAACTCCCACTTTCTTGAAAGATGTCAACTGAAACAATTGAAACAATTATAAGCAATTACGAATTAAATCTTATCGCTTCGTCATAATTTCATTTAACTTAATTAAACAGCAAAATTATTTTATAAAGTGCTGAAAAAAGGGCACTAACACTTTGGGGTCCCACGCCACTGATTAATTTAGGTTATATATGGTTACGACACCGACTGAGTGTTTGTTGTGAATTATATATTTACTATAAAATATAAGCATTGAACGCACTCAGCTAGTTTAGTAAGTCAGGTCAGCTGTAACGAACTTCCTTCTTAAGATATAGTCAGTGTGTGTGCCACGATAGTTGGCGACAGAGCCATTTCAATAAAGATGTGCTAAACTAATCGGAATTCATTCCGCGTTTTAATTTGGCATGGATATCGAACAGAGTTAAGGTTCCCTGGACCAAAAAATTATTTAGCGTACGTTTCTTTAAGAATTCTTCGAGAATTTCATCTTCAGATAATTCAGTTCCAGATTGATTATTTAGTGAGACAAGTCCATTAAGGCAAAAATGACCCATGGAGTTCTTCAAATATGTTGTTATCCAGCTTCGGGTAGAAAATGTTTTTTCTGAGCTAGCTGTTGTTAGGGGTATTACTACCAAAATTCTTAAGAATGATTTTTAAGTCCGCCATTATGTGAAAGCAAACAAATATCTTTTTAGTGTACGCTGTATATATGTCGAAACAAATGGAATCGGATAATGGCGTCATGGGGCTGCCAAAGAAACCAACAAAAAAAAAGCCTCAACACCCCTGGAATTAGGTTGATCTACGAAAATATTTTTCTTTATGAACCCATCTTAACCAAACTTTATCAAAGCGTGTTCCTAGTATAACACATATTCAGGAACAGATGAAATCGGAACACTACATCATAGGCCTACGGTAGAAATTATTAGCACAAAAGAAGCTTAAGTTCCATTCTAATGTGATGGGTATTCAAATTTCGGCCGCGCCCAAAATTAGCCTCGGTCTCGTTTTATTTAACTCTTGCTGCGGAAACAGTTGTCAAAACCACTGAAATATTACTTATATGTCTCTGCGGTTTTCGTTTTTGCAACGATGTTGTTGACTTGCGGATATATACATATGTACGTGGCAATTTGATTAAAATCTTGTGTTCACGACAAATATCTGTCACATGTTCATAAATTCTATGAAAAGTGGAATCAACATTTCGCCATTTCTTTTTAAAATCACAAAAAACATCATTTGCTAACATGGCATTTGCTTAATCCAGATTTTTCGACTAATATTCTCGGCTCAGTGGCAAAACTAGTGAATTCATTGATTCATTCATTTTCTGCCAGAAAATTTGAAATTCAACCTTTAAAATAACACACGAAAATTGCAAAGCCTTCTGTGCAGTGTCGCGAACTTTCGGAGTTGATTCACAACGATTTTTTAACCTTGATTTATAATCATAATTTTCAATAGCTGAAATTTATTAGCCTCGTTCCTTTCAGTACAAAGTATGGAGATCCGGATCTCACTTTGGCATTCGTTGGATCTCTATCATCAGCGTATCCACTGTCAGTAATACGTCGATCGATACGTCCACTAATTTACGTTTCTCGCCATTTTAAATGCATATGTGGAATGCTACCAACTTTGCTTTTGAGACCGGAACGATCTTTTCAGTCTCAGACGGAGAGCGACGGATTGAATTCGTTTCAAACGCAATTGAAACCCCTTCTTCTCAAAATCCTAGATCCGCCACTGGTCAAAAATAATATATCGTCAGAATGCCAACAAGATGAAGCAACTTTTTTCAACTTTGCAGATTTCACACAGTTCAATAGTGGAAAATCTTTTTTTTGAATTCTGCTAATACGTACAGTCGAACCTCGATATCTTGAAGTTCCAAGGGACCAGAAGTAGCCGTCACATGAAGGTCTCTCCGGGAACGTAATGGAATTTAACTTAATTCCCTTTCAGATGGATTTTAGTGACAAATCGTAATGTACAGCTTTGCCTAGTAGGGAGAACGTTAGTGTCTTTTTTAGGGTTACAATTCGACAACCAAAACTCGATAAAAGAGCACACTCCGTTTTGGGTTTTAAGAGTGTTGTATAACTGTAAATCTTAAGTAAACCCGGCACATATTGCTCATCAAACAATTAACAGTCTCTTGAAGCTTTGAGGACGAAAAGCTGGTTGGAATTGGAGAACAAATTTAGCAGCTTATTTCTAGTAAATGTTTTGGCTGATTACATCCTGAAGCCGAAAAAGAAAAACTTAGCAGATTTCATAGATGAGCATGAAATGTATTCTTTTATTGCCAATTCCCTGCAGAATCATTTATATTCGAACCAAAGAAATGCTAACCGCATAATAAAGTAAAGTATTTCAAACAACAAAAAATGTTTCAAAACCAAACAAAAACGAAGACAGGAAAACACATCAAAGATGCACAGCAATTAATTATTATTATCTGCGCATAAGCCTCTACGTTCGAAATGACTCTTAACCAAAAACCTATGATGATGTGTACGCTCTAATCATAACAATATTGAAGTTTCCATCAAACCATCATTTGTTTTTTATTTGAAACATTTCATTCCCAGCCATAAATCATTTTGTTTGGGCATAGTTCGATTGATCTTGAAAGCAATATTTCATTTTGAAAATTGCTTCCTCCATTTATATGTGTGCGCCCAGTCATAACTTACAAAAAAAAACTTATTTCACCGCTCTGCTCTTTGGTAAAAATTGCGGCGAACGACGACCTTAACAACCTTAACAAACATCCAACAAGATCTAATCATCGCGGAATGAGCCGCAGAGTGTTCATCATAAACTGCATACTACAACAAGATACAAGTGTCTTATACCCATCTCGTATAAGACCATTATAGGACAGAAAAGTATGTTTGGTTGGAAAGTCATTTCACATACACCAGCACCAGCCTCTTCATCAATTTGCTAAAATCTAACTACCAACATATTTCATTTAGTTTTGCAACATTAATTTGCAAGATAAATGTACTCGATCACGAACGACGACAAAAAAAAAACTCACTAAGAAGACCTGACGCTGAGACGTGGTAAGAAGAAAGGTAAAAATATAAAAGAGCCCAAGCCGTACAATGATCGTACGTACCTCAAGAGAATCTATAGCAGGTCATTTACAACCAGATCGTTAAACTCCGGGGTCCTCGGAGTTCATCTCGCCCGTTCGAGTGCCACAGTACCAAACCAACATACCATTACCGTCGAGATTGAAAATGATAGAGAAGACGCGATCAGCGTATGCTGAAAAAGAAGTTCGTTCCAAACAACAACAACAACAAGATCAACACGGATACATTAAGGTTGAGATTGATCTGTCCAGGTGAATGGTAAGAGGATGCTGGTTGAGGGGATCAGGAATACTTATTATTATTACATATAAAAAAAAAAGTTTGATTCCTCTTTTGGTTTTACTTGAAAGTGTAGAGCTGCAGTGCAGAGTATAAAATCATTTTTCAAGATGATTACAAACGAACTGGGCGTAACTTGTTGATGCCCAAAGCCACGTTGGTTTTATGGTCGACATTCGTTACAGACTTTCCGTAGTTGGTCGAAGCCAACAAACAAGTTCCTAAAGATTCATCACCATACAGGAGACACAACTCGGCTCGACTCATATACTTTGCCGTTGGGTTTGGAGGGCCCTTTTTGAAAGTATACATACTTAACTAACATACGAACGTGTTTGCATCTCTGGTCCAGAAGATCGGAGCCAGATTGCTTTTGTTTCCATCATCATCATCTGGTGGGTCGACTGGGCGATGGTGCTGTTGAAATTGACGATCAAAAGACCATTTACAGTCTGAGAAGGTATGATAATAGATTCCAAGGTACTCTTTTTTGTGTTGTGTATGATTTTTGATGGGCTCGCTTCGCTGTTGTCTTGTTTGTTCTGTGCGTTCTCTGATTTATTACAATCCACTGCGACAAGAATTTTAGAATCAAGATGTTTGGTTAGCTTCAGTTTTCTGGTTGTTATGATAAGGTGACCAGACTCCAGAAGACCCAATGCTGTACACATACTTATGGATTTGGGGTTTCAATCAAATCCTTAGCCATACAATCCCTTCACGCAGATTGGAAAAAAGAATATCTCACGGTGGTGAACCTTGAGAAGGCAAGGTTCGGTTGATACTTAACAGGGAGCCCTAAAGGTACTCCTCAGTGGCGTAGATAAGGGGGGGGGACACATTTCTTACACTAAATTTTATAAATTTAGTTCTTTGCTATTAATTGGATACATTTCGTAACAATCTCTACATAAACCCATCCACAGGAGGATTTGGGAATAAATAATTGTTACTGCCTTGGCTAGAATTTCGACAATTTACAGTACATGAGATTTGGATTTCTTTCTTTTTTTAAGTGTTGTTTTTCAGAAAATGCGACTGCCACAAGAACAAATCAGCTGGAATTTACTAATTTTACATTATAGCGAAAATTAGTATTGTTAGATAATCGAGTGATACAATAGGGTTCTAATTGAGCGGTATTGCGGCACATGCTGTACTAACTTGCTTGAACAATACTGCATCATGCTACCCGGTATGCATATGTAGGATTTTTCTCGAATAAAATCACGACCATCTCGTTCACTCATCGGCTGGACATTCTTTCGGTATGCGTATAACTTCACAGGGGCGGCCTCAACGTCTTTACGTTCTTCTTCCTAAGATGCTTTGTCGCCTGTCGGGATTAAGCTGCCGCGTATCATTCAGGAGTCTATAGTCCAACTTCGATTGGAGCAAGGATTATGAAATATCTGATCTCGAGTGCCACGTTGAAGCGACAGACTATTTTTCCATCTCGTCAACAGACCTCAAACAACTAAAGGAAATTTTTGTTCGGAAGAAAAGCATAGAAACAAGATGGTGCTGACTATTCCTTAAAATCCTAATTTAGAACTCATAAATTTAATGCTTTTCCCCTGTGCTAAAAATTATTCCTGACCACTGATCCCCCCTCTCTCACTCTGAAAAGCTTCTACGCCACTGGTTCTCCTTGACAAAATATCATCGGCATTTGAAACACAATCGTATGATTTAACACGAAAAACTTTTACAGGGAAGAGTACTCGAAATAAGATTATACACATAAAATGGTGGCTTTGCAGGCACAATTTAAATGTAGCTACGGAGTGGAGTCTGAGGAGAACCTTCAGAGCGATATTTCTGGAGGAGAGTATGCAATTCTTCATGGTGACATTAGTGATGCTATGCCGGTTCCCTGGTCACTTAACGTCATTTTAATTGATTCGAAGGACATATTGTGGGGGAAAAAATTATCTAAAAACCCCTGGTAGAATTCTTTTTTTAATATGGTTTTACCTATAGAGGTAGATAGGGCAATTGGATGGAGTACAGTGGCTGATTTTCTATAATTTTCTGATAGGAAAAATAAATTAAAATCTCATCTTACGACGTCTGCATCTTCTGAACCTTGGAAGCTAGAGGCTTGAAATACGTATAGTGCAGTGCTCTACAAATTTGCCAGATTTAAAAAATTTCACTCAGGAATTTCCAAGTTCCAAGACAATTTTCGATTAAAAAAAAAACATAATTGCAATTTGGGCAGCCGTAACTTCTAAACCCGGATAGATAAGACCGTATAATTTAAAGCATATGTGAGCGGAAAGTAGCTTTACAAGTGTGCCGAATTTCAAAAAGATCGAGAAGGGTTCCGCACCGCTGCGCCTGAGTGCTGTATTTTCATCTGCAGCGTCTCAGGTTACTTAACGTGATAGGTGACAGAAAACGTCTAACTCAACCACTAAAGCAGCATCTTCGAGGCATGCCCATGATGGCCTTTACTAAACGATTAAACCCTATCATGGTTTAGCGATGTGCCGACAACTCATCCTAAGAAAAACTTCAAGTCAAGAAACCTGAAACAAAAGCCTCGGATTGGACGGATACAAAACAACGACGACCCCGCAAACGAACAACTGATTACTCTTTCGGATCCTGGAATGTACGCTCCCTGAATAGACCGGGGGCCTTAAGGGCCCTCCTGGATCTGGTAGAACAATACAAGCTGAGCATAGTTGCAATCCAGGAAACTAAATGGCTCAAAAGCGAGATTAACGACCTCAATTCGCACACTATTTTTACGAGTGGTAAAGAGGAGGGCAACAAGGAGTTTGGAGTAGCTTTCATCGTGAATAAGCAGCTCAAGGACCACGTTATCGGCTTCAAACCCATCAACGAGCGGCTATGTGCGATCCGCATTAAGACCCGTTTCGCTAATCTCTGGCTCATTAATGCGCATGCCCCTACAGAAGTAAAAGAAGACGCGATTAAGGACGAGTTCTACAACGACCTAGAAACACTCTTCGACTCACTTCCATCAAACGACGTCAAGCTGCTGCTAGGAGACTTTAACGCTAAAGTCGGAAACGAAAGCTGGCATATGGGAACTACTGGTGGTCGTAGCCTCCACGATGAAAACAACAACAACGGTCAGCGACTTATCGACTTCGCGACCGGCAGAAACTTGGTCATAAGCTCTACATGCTTCCCTCATCGACGAATCCATAAGCAGACCTGGAAGTCTCCAGATGAATACACCGTGAACCAAATCGACCACGTACTGATCAGCAAGAGATGGGCTTCTAACGTCCTAGATGTTCGATCCTATCGAGGAGCTAACTGCGACACCGATCACTATTTGGTGAAGACGACCTACAGGTGCAGAATCTCTTCGGTGCACCTAACGAGAATCAACCCTGCCAAGATCTTCGAGGTTGACAATTTGATTGATGATGCCACGGCGGCTGCGTATACTACAGCCCTTGAGGAAAAACTGTCGCCCATGCTTGATAACATCAATAATCTAGGCATCCATGAGTTCTGGGAGGAGCTCAAAGACAGCATCAAGGAGGTCGCAGAAGAGGTCGTGGGCTATAAAGGCCGGCGCAGACGAGCAGACTTGTTCGACGACGAATGCAGGGCCTCGATTGAGGCGAAAAATGAAGCCTATCGCCAATACACACAACGCGCATCCCGAGCCAAGCAAGAAAGATATAACGACCTTCGGCGAGTATCTAATAAGTTAATTAGACGTAAGAAACGCAAACATTATGACGAGCAGTTACAGCAAATAAACCAAAGATTAGCCAGTAAGAACACTAGACAGGCGTACAAACTTATAAATAATATCAAGAACGGATATCAACCCAGGACAAGCCTATGTAAGGACAAGGATGGTAACATCATCAGCGACATCGAAAGCGTCAACAAACGATGGGCCTCGCATTTTGAAGAGCTCCTCAATGCATCATCAACATCCCCCGCGGAGCTAGCTCTTGAGCAGTTAGCCGAACCAGGCCCTCCCGTTCTACCCCCAACAGTAGAGGAGGTGAGTCTTGCCATACAGTCGCTCCAAAATAATAATGGTGGAACGTGCCTGAACAACGCTGTACACGTGCTACTGCTGAAAATATGGAACGACCAGGTAATACCCGAAGATTGGCGCAAAAGCATAATCTGCCCAATCCACAAAAAGGGTGACAAGCTGAAGTGTGAGAATTACAGGGGCATATCATTAGTTTGTACGGCCTATAAGATTTTATCAAAAATTCTTGAAAAGAGAATTAATCCGTACGCAGAACAAATCATTGGCGAGTATCAAGGCGGCTTCAGACCTGGTCGTTCAACGACCGATCAGCTTTACACAGTGAAGCTACTGCTCCAAAAGTGCTGGGAATACAACATCGACGTATACCAAATCTTTGTCGACTTCAAGCAGGCATACGACAGTATCGACCGAAGTGTACTGTACAACATTATGCTGAATATTGGTATACCGGCAAAGTTAGTGCGACTCACAAGGATGACGATGACTAATACCGTCTCGCAGGTCAGAGTGCAGAATCGACTCACTGACCTATTTGAAACTCGTACTGGACTCAAGCAGGGCGACGGGCTGGCGCCGACGCTCTTTAACCTTGCTTTGGAGTATGTAATTCGAGCCATGAATATGGACAGCAGCGGAACGCTACTCATCAAGTCGACTCAATTAGTAGCGTACGCCGACGATATCAACATCATGTCTCGAAGGTTGGGTGATGCAGAAAGCCTTCTGCATAACCTCAATAACGCCGCAAAGGAAGTTGGACTACATATCAACGAAAGCAAAACAAAGGCCATGATGCAATCGAAAACAAGGACGCCAGCAAATTCAAGCATCACAGTGGGGGACCTTAATATCGAATATGTAGACAACTTCAACTATCTGGGTTGTAACTTATCAAAGGACGCAAACGAAACCGACGAAATTAAGCGACGGATACAACTAGCCAATAAGACATATTTCTCGGTCCTCCCTATAATTAATTCGAAACTTGCGCACAGGAACACGAAGCTCCGCGTGTACAAAACGATCATCCGACCCGTGCTATGTTATGGCTGCGAAACATGGACCCTCACCCAAGCCTCCGAAATTTTGCTAGACCGATTCGAACGAAAGGTCCTTCGGCGAATTTTCGGGGCCGTTCGCGAGCGAGACCAATGGCGTAACCGGTACAACCATGAGTTGTATCAATTGTACGATGAGCTGGAAGTACCGAAAATCGTGAAGCTTCAACGTTTGCAATGGGCGGGGCATGTACAACGGATGGACGATAATCGCATGCCAAAGAAAGTGATGAACGCACAACGAATTGACGGAGCGAGGTTGCGTGGACGACCGAGAGCTCGCTGGGAGAACTCCGTAGGTGAAGACGCCCAACAGCTGCTGGGCTTCCGAAACTGGAGGACGAGGTCACGTAACCGCGACAATTGGAGGTCAACGATTCAGGCGGCCAAGGCCCGACGTCGGGCTATCGTGCCACATTGATGATGATGATAAACCCTAACTCAAGCATTTCTGAGATATGGCAAAACATAAAAAAAATCACTGGCACTCGTACTCCTTTCAACATTAAGTGTCTTGAACATGGCAACGTAACTACTGATGACGCTAACGTCATGGCGAACCTGTTCGCAACAACATGGTCAAACTACTCCAGCGACTCTGAATTCTCCTCAACTTTTGTTAACAACAAAAAATCAACTGTCAACATCTCATACAATAGAATCACCCATTACATCAATCGAGTTAAACGCTTGCCTCTCCCAACTTACTGGGAAAACCCTTGGCTTAGACAGGATATCATATCCGCTATTAAAAAACTCATCTGAACAATTTAAAAACCGTCTACTGGCTCTCTTTAATGATATTTTATCTAAATCCGTTATACCACAGAATTGGAAAGTAGCATGTGTGTTTCCCTTACTGAAACCAGGTAAACCAGCAAACCTCATTGATGGTTACAGGCCTATCTCTTTACTACCTTGTATCTCTAAAGTACTAGAAAAAATAGTTTCCAAACGCCTAAGTTGGTTCTTATCCAAAAACCAGCTCCTATCAATAAACCAAGTCACCTTCCAACGAGGTAAAGGCACAATAGACGCTCTTCTTTACATTGACCACTTCGTCGCTAACACTCTCTCTTCACATAATCATGGCTCAATTATCCGCATTGACTTCGTTAAGGCTTTTGACCGTACACACGTGGTACTTAAATTCCTAAGCGACTGTAAAATTGGTCCCAACATTTACAACTTCATTAAAAATTTCCGAAATAACAGAAAATTCAAAGTTAAGGTTAACAGTCAACTGTCGAGTACACTTCCGCTATTCAATGGAATACCACAGGGCTCTCCATTATCTGTGACATTATTTCTAATCGCCTTCGAGCAAGTCAACAAAATCCTTCATGAATTTAAATACTTTCGTTTTTGCCTTTATGCAGATGATTTATATATTTTCTAAAAATTTGATAAAGCCCATGAATTTCAAAACAAAATTAACGGTCTTTTCGAGCGAATCTCCACCTGGTCAATACAATCCGGCGCACAAATTTCTATGCCAAAATGTCAACACCTACACTTTTGTAGGAACCTCAGCTGCTCATCCCCTACTTTTAATATAAGTAATGTAGATAGATAAAATATTCTTGGACTGGTTTTTAACAGTAGGCTTTGTTGGAACCCTCACATCAAGCATTTGGTAGACTCTTTAATTCCTAGGCTAAACATAATTAAATTTTTAAGTAGCTTTAAGTCTAAAGCGCACCCAACAACCCTCATCAGCGTCACCAAATCACTAATTTTGGCGAAAGTCGACTATGGTCTTCCTATTTACGGAATTGCCGCGAAATCACAACTACAGAAGGTAAAAACTAGGCCTGTTCGGTACCGAGATTTCAGTACCGGGTTTCGGTTTTTTTCAATACCCGGTACCACAAGCGGTTTCCCTGACTCAGGTTTTTGTTTCAGTACCGACGGTTTTTCTAACCATAAGCCGGTTTTTTTGAGTACCGGGTTAAAAACCGACTCAGGTTTTTTTCAGTACCGACGGTTTTTTTAACCATAAGCCGGTTTTTTTGAGTACCGGTACCAAAAAACCTGAAAAAAAACCGGCTCATGGTTGAAATGAATCGTTCTTTTTAACTCGGTACCAAAAAACCGACTCGTCGGTCGCTTTTTTTTTAACTCGGTACCAAAAAACCGGTATATCGGTACTTTAGAATATCGGGTCCGGTACCAAGTGAACACCGGTTTTGTACCGGGATCCCGGTTTTTGGAACAGGCCTAGTAAAAACTATCTATCACACAGCCGTCCGTAAATCCATCGACGCCTTCAGATCAGCGCCTATCAAGTGCATTTTAACTGAAGCAGGCACTCCATCCATCGAGACTAGATATAGATAGCTCTTAGGGTATCACATACTCAAGGTTTTTATGGCCAACAACTCAATACTGATAAACGACACTAAATCAATCCTGCGCCGTAAGACAAGGCCAAAGCTAAAGTCCTGTCTATTACGCATTATCGAATTTGCCGAAGAAATGAACATTCAAGCAATCCCGTTGCCATGGAAAGAACCCTCATGGCACCTTCCAGATGCCAGTATCATCAAAGACCTAATGTTGTTCAAGAAATCAAACACCAACAACCAACAATACATACAAACGTTTCGCGAATTAACCAAACCCTTCACACAAAAAGGTTGGAAACTAATTTTTACTGATGGGTCTAAAACCCTCGATTATACATCCTACGCAGTCACTTCATTAAATGAAATTATACTGCTCGGTTTACTTCCCAAATACAACTCCACCTTCACTGCGGAACTTTTGGGTATAGTTAACGCTATCAAATCCGTACACGCACGCCCTGGCAAATTTATCATATGCACAGACAGTAAATCCTGCATCGACGCTGTAATAAACGTTAACAATTTGGAACCAGCGGTCTCATTTATTCGGGATAAACTAATCGTGTACAGGAACAAACTAAAACTAATGTGGATTCCAGGCCACACAGGTATTCAGGGCAATGAGTTCGCAGATTTCACTGCAAGGGAAGTGCATCGTATACCCACCTTCAAAAACTTTTTAATTAATCGATCCGACATTCGTAACTTAATAAAAAGAACAATCCACAACGAACTGAAATCAGACTGGTCCAATTACCGCCCCCACTACAGCTGTGTAAATCCTTCAGGTAACGCCGCAGACTTCCCCAATTCGCTCAATCGCTGTCAAATTACAGCCTTTAGCAGACTACGCATCGGTCATACTTTCGCAACTCACAGCCATTTAATGGAACGTAAACCCAAACCCTCTTCCAATCTTTGCAACAACAGGGAGCCTATTTCCATCATTCATCTTATCAACGATTGCCAGTTCATCGACAAATTAAAACCTATTTTCAAATTGCCGAATAACATAACACCATACCACCATAATATCTATTATTAAATTATTAAATCATGTGAAAATTCAAATTTAAAATTCTTCTTTTTTTTCATTTTAATTCTTCATTTTTTCCTGCCCAAAAAAAACAAACCTGTCATACATAAGTACATAGTATTAAAAATTAGTTAAGTTTCCTTCATTTAACTTAAGCCTAAGGCCTCAGTCGCCAGTGCTCTAATATAAGCTGTATTTAACTCAATTGTTATTTTACAACTTTTAATAAATAAATAAATATTCCTTAAAATCCTAATTTAGAACTCATCAATTTAATGCTTTTCCCCTGTGCTAAAAATTATTCCTGACCGCTGATCCCCCCTCTCTCACTCTGAAAAGCTTCTACGCCACTGGTTCTCCTTGACAAAATATCATCGGCATTTGATACACAATCGTGTGTTTTAACACGAAAAACTTTAACAGGGAAGAGTACTCGAAATAACATTATACACATAAAATTGTGGCTTTGCAGGCACAATTTAAATGTAGCTATGGAGTGGAGTCTGAGGAGAACCTCCAGAGCGATATTTCTGGAGGAGAGTATGTAATTCTTCATGGTTACATTAGTGATGCTATGTCGGTTCCCTGGTTTCTTAACGTAATTTTAAGGGATTCGAACGACATATTGTGGGGGGAAAAATTATCTAAAAACCCCTGGTAGAATCCTTTTTTAATATGGTTTTACCTATAGAGGTAGATAGGGGAATTGGATGGAGTACAGTGGCTGATTTTCTATCATTTTCCGATAGGAAAAATAAATTAAAATCTCATCTTTCGACGTCTGCATCTTTTGAACCATGGAAGCTAGAGCCTTGAAATACGTTCAGTGCAGTGCTCTACAAGTTTGCCAGATTTAAAAAAATTTCACTCAGGAATTTCCAAGTTCCAAAACAATTTTCGATTAAAAAAAAAAAAAACATATTTGTAATTTTGGCAGCCGTAACTTCTAAGCCCGAATAGATAAGACCGTGTAACCGTGTGTGCCGAATTTCAAAAAGATCGAGAAGGGTTCCCGATCGAGATCGTACAAGGTACAGGAGTCAAACTTTTCCCTTAAAAATAGACAAGACTGATCACAGGCCTCAACAAGGAGCTTATTATGTAGTGAACAAGTTTTCATTGTGTGGCATGGCGACTGTTGTACATTTTTAAAGCTGTACGACAGGTCAAAACGCTGTACAGCAAAATGCTGCACGTCTGGTCAGCTTATGTTATGATGAATTAGAACATGTCGTTAAACTTTAAAGTTAGTTCACGGATATGGCGTCAATGGTATGCTTAAAGAACGTTGTAACTTCGATGTTGGAATGTTGAAATTATTGTTATTCTAATGTATGAAGTGAAAAAACAACTTTTCTATAATTTTCCATTGGTTTCAAATCATCTAATTAATTGATTACAACTTCAATTAGACAAACGAAAAATAAGCTTGTGATATGAATGCAGGTGCATGCATATTTACACAAAAGGAGCAATTCTACGAAAATGTCCGTAAGTCTTTAGTTTATTGGAAATCGGTAGATTAAAATTTATTTTCTTAATTTCTTAGGAACTGCTATAATAAATCTAGTTGACCCCTAGGGCCTTCTATAGGTTCTCTGGAAGTAGCGTTCATTTCCTGATAGTTTTATCATTCTTGTTCTAAAGTAAATTCTACAATTTTTTATTGACCAAACGTTTTGTATAGGTATATTTTATTCTAATCAACACAATCTTTTAGACCAGAAGCTTTTCTAAACACACTTAGACAACACACACTCACTATCTGTTTGATTTATACTAAACCATATCCGCAATTAATTAGGACGTATTTTTTCATAACAGTCTTCAATTCACTTTGATATCAAAGAAAAATGTGTTAATGTAGACACATTTATCATTCGTAAATCAATAAGAATTGGGGTTTTTGTTGATAATAAATCTGCCGATACGGCACGTATATAGGCTCATTTTATACATTTTTGCATCCGTTTATATGAAAATGAAGAGAAACATATTCTTAACACCATTTGTGGTGTGAATCTGTGACTGTTTAACATTTAATGTATTAGCGATTATTCGAAAATTTATCATTTCTGGAGAACTATTGTTGTTTGGATATTCATCGAGAAAACAGCAAATAAATAAGCGGTTTGAAATGAAACGAGACCGAGGCTAATTTCGGGCGCGGCCGAAATTTGAGTACCCGTCACATTTGAATGGAACTTAAGCTTCTTTTGCGTCAATAGTTTCTACTGCAGCCCTATATGACGTGCTCGGATTCCATCTGTTCCGGGATGCGTTGAGGCTTTTCCAGGAACAAACTTGGATGAATTGTGGTTTAGATTCAAAAATAAAACAGTTTTTCTTACAAGAACCTAATAGTTGGGGGTTGGTTTGTATGACGTAATGTTCCGATTCCGTTCATTCCGACATATATACAGCGCACACTAAAAAGAAACTTGTGTACAAAATTTCAGCCCGATAGCTTCTAAACTGAGGGACTAGTTTGCGTTGCAACAGACCGACAGACAGACAGACAGACGGAAATCGCTCAATCCATTTCTCTCGCCACACTGATCAAAAATATATATATACTTTATATAGTCGGAGGTGCTTCCTTCTATGCGTTGCAAACTTCATGGCAAAGTTAATATACCCTTTCACATAGTGACGGGTATAAATATGTCTAACATTTTTATAACAAGACTGGTAGTTTTGTGCTAATACCCGATCAATAGGAATTGATTAGCCTTCTTTTTGAAAGGTTAAATTTAAATATCGCAAAGCAAATATCTAATTTTTGAATGAAGAAGAATGCGATCGACAATGGAACATAATCGGTATTTTGCAAAAGGATAGACAGGGTATCTCGCATTGGGAATTGTCAATACTAAAAGGAATGATAAGGCAACTTGTTTGAGCAAAAACACAATCGATGGAATTGGTATATATTTTACCGTTGTTATGCTATCGTGTTATTTGTGGAAATCGTCAAAAATCACAACTTGTGCATTCTTAAATTAAAATGTACCCCCGGCAGTGGCGTAACGTTTCTAAAATACCCAGTGTTCGAAAACGAAATGGGGACCCCCACACAATATAATCAACTATTAGCCAACATTGTTTGTCCGATAGAATATATCATTTACAGTCGGAACAAGAATACTTTTATCCTGTTAAAGCTTAATTCCAAAAAATAAATGTTTTAGACAACCTTTGAAGCTAAACTTATTAAATTAGCTATTAGAGAGTTTAAGCATGTCGTTGAAAACATACCGACATAGTTTGACATTCCATACAAAAATTCGCTTGCCTTACGTAAACGAAACAATATATCACAATTTTGCATGTCCCAAGTAGACATGGGTGTATAATCACGACAAATAATTTCGCCAAATTCGACCGTTTTTTGAACGTCGAATATACGGAAATACACCCATGCCTGTTTCGTATACGTAAGGCAAGAGAATTTTTCTTTAGAAATGTCAAACCATCTCGGTATATTTTCAACGACATTTTATTACAGCGATTCGTATCCTCTTTTTTGATAGGGGCAGTGGCGTAGATAGTTTTTTTTCGGGAGGGAGAGACCAGATTTTTTCTTAACAAGAAAAACACAATTTAAAGGAGAATGGGGTGGATCGTGAATAACCTGAATTCTTACACTGTCTAGTTCTTGTACAAATATTGGGCAGAATATTTTTTTTTACTAAATTTAGGCCCGCAATACATTGTGAAAACGTAAATGTTGTACAAAAATACAAAGTATGAAGAGATGTTTGTGCGGCTTGAAGCTGATTTGTTGTACAAAATGCGAGTGCATTCAAATTTGTATGGGGTTCCTGGGCCAATATTTCATTCAAATCAAATATCGTTATTAGATTCCTCATTAATGATGCTAAATCTTCATCATCATGAAGAAATTTTGCTACTCGCATTACTTTCGCCTTATACAAGAGTTACTAACCATTTAACCATTGAAAATTTAAAATATATATTTTTTTTTATCCAATTGAGTGCTGAAATTAAATTAAACCCTGTTATGTCAAACAGATATGCGATCTCACGATCGCAAAGTGCAAAATGTGAGACCTGAGACGGGGAAAATTATTCTTTTGATCCTCTCCTTATCAACGCCACTGGATAGGAGAGTACCCTTTCATGCCCAAATTATGGATTTTAAGCGGAGAATTTTTCTAACAACATTATGTCGTTCAGTAGGCATCTTTTAAGATATTTTCTTGAAAAAAAAATTTTAAGCGCTATATTAACAAATTAGAGCATGATGCCATATGGCATCATTGGGACTGAAAGGGCACTTAGCAATTTCCGTGTGAAAAATGAGATATTTGGTCGGCAAAAATCCTACATCGGAAATTTTTTTGCAGAATGGTTGGTGACGACCTCTAGATTATGGGAAAAAAAGTCCCAACCGATTGAGGGTCCGCAACCTTAAAAAAGGGGGGAAAGGGGGAAATAGGGGTCATTCTTCGGTTTTTTGCGAGTATTTCAAAAACGACAAAAGATATAGAAAAATAGTCAGAGAACGAAAAAAACTACATAAAATTATCTTTGCAAGAGATCTATTCACTGATTCGGCGCTAGCTTAAAAATAAATTAGAACTTTTTCATTTTATACCTTTTTTAAAAGCCCCATATCTCTTGAAAGAATGTTAGTTCAGCCGTAAAATTTCGTACAAGTATTCACAATAAGTTCAATATTATTTTGGGAGAAACATTGAGTCGCTCTGATCAACGACCCCCATTATCCCCCCATTTGAATTTGGCGAAGGAACATGTCCATAACTCCCCCCAAAATTAGAGCAGAGTGCTAAATTTTGGTTTATTGCGATCGGAGCTCATAATCACCCCACCCACCAAAAATTAGCTCATTCGGATAAAAACTAAGGGTGCCTTCCATACAGCAAGCAACTAGCATTTATATGAATAGGGGACTTGCTGTTTTGCCTTTCACGCCCAATGATGCCATATGGCATCATGCTCATACAAAACCACTTTATAGGGTTTTCCTAAAAAAATCCAAAAATCTTTTGATTTTTTCTCACAACAACCTCTTTACAAAACAAAACCATTAAAATGATTTGCATAAAATGATTAGTATTAGGAAATATGGGGAAATGAATAAATCAGTTTTTCGGCTTTACGACAATCGTCAAACCTTCTGTAAAATTTCATTAAAAATAACATCCCAAAACCAAAAATTTCACGCTGGAAAAAATCAACTAGGTATTACACTATTGGGAAAGTCGAATATCACACAAAAAGTAAAAATTTATTTCTTACATTTTCTATAAAAAATCATTAAATTTCATGATGCCATATGGCATCATTGGGAGCGAAAGGGTTAAACCTACCAACAATACATAATTA
This sequence comes from Microchrysa polita, assembly GCA_949715475.1. NCBI lineage: Eukaryota > Metazoa > Arthropoda > Insecta > Diptera > Stratiomyidae > Microchrysa > Microchrysa polita. The sequence continues at coordinate 31,966,415 of OX454415.1, forward strand.
TGTATATCATTTTCAGAAAGTAAATTTTTTTTACGATAGGTACCACCAGTAGCTGTAGCTAACTGTTCTTAAGAGAAATAAGTAAGTCGTAACCCCCAGTGATATTTTATTATTCGCAGCTGTATGTAGGTACATATTTTTCAAGATTTTGGTCATCGGCTCATGCCCGTGTGATGTTTGTTAACTTATTTGATAATTCGAGGCCTTGTTAATGTACCAAGACTTAATTATTGTGAATCGCATTTTAAAATTCCTAGGGGTTCACCTTATCAAAATCCACCTCTTCAACTACTAAAATTGATGGATACACTCAGCGTAAAAGTACACTCGGTCTAGTATTTTTTAAGCTGACAGTTTAACTTTCGAACAATTTCAACATTTGCATTGCATTGTTTTTAATATTTTCCCCGAGGCAGAAATTCTGAATTTAATCAGGGCGGGCAAATTCAACAGTTAATAGCAGCTTTAGGGGGTGCCGAGCCGGGCAATTACCCAGGAATTCGCACTTTGCCGAGGCCTCTCACGTCACCACAGAACTGAAATATTCCTTGAAATTCGCGTTCCAAAATTTGCTACTCTTTGTAACTACGCTGGGGGCCCCTGATGGTTGGGGGCCCGTGTTTCAGCGAATGGAACACAGTACGTTACGCCACGCCCCCCGCCTAATCAATAAATTAAACTAGGGGGTTCGCCCCCTGCTCGCTTCGCTCGCCAACCCCCGGGGCCGAGGCTAATTTAGGGCGCGGCCGAAATTTGGATACCCTTTGCTTGGGCTAAAAGTTTTTCGGGCGTACCTATGGCTTGTATTTAATCCCCCTCCTCATTCTTTTTCTTCCGTCTTGACAAAAGTTTTGGGCTTGGTTGAAATAAGTGGGCAAATAAAAATATTTACTCGGAAAATTTTATTGGGGTTGCCGGAGCATGACCCCATAGTACGATTCCATTCATGGGCGTAGCCAGGATTTCGGTCAGGGGGGGGCAAGCCCGAAATTTTTTCAATATCAAGATTTTCTTAGGATTTGAAATCGTTGGTCGCGAAAATATTGTTAGGCAAAATTTAGAGTATTTTAGCTGGTGTAATGGTTAGTGGCCGCACCTTCTTTGCACACGGGTTCGAGACTAACCGTGAACGAATTCAGTTAATTTGTTTTTCGAACTCACGCCCCTTGTGACGAACTATGAACTCATTCAAGATGTTAAACGAGTACCCATTCATGATTGTTTTTTTTTAATTTTAGGAAAGGACAGTCGAGAATGATTTTCAAGACCATTTAAAGAAAATTTGCCCCTGAAAGTGTTTAGAATTTTACTGGTTATTCTGATTACATTCAACTGGCCTCCGTTTCTGCTTTTTAAAACGTAACTCGTTTATATTCAGTGCTATTTTTGGCTTTTGGGTAGCATATTCCACTTGCGACATCAATGTCCGTTTTGAAATCTGGCTTTGCTTGGTTCTACAGGATCGCATCTCCTGCTGAAACATACCGAGAAGCCTCTTATCTCACATCCACAGCATCCATAGAAAAAAACATTATCCGACAGTCGGCTGGAGACATTTAGGGGTACATGCTTTTCCACTTCCTTAAAATAGGAGCCCAATGGAGCTCTTAAGCTGTTTTTCCTTTTCCAAGTAGGAGCCCAAGCGCTCAGTTATTCCACTGAGAGCCCTCTTTAGCTGCTCAACTCAGCTGCTCCTCTACACTTCTACAATAACATCGGGAGTCCTAGCTCACCCTCCCAGAACGGAATCCCACAGTAAAGTTTAAACCGAAGTTGGGCAGGATTCCATTCTGATGGTAGTTTTTTGCTCATTCGACTTAAGTTGCTGGGACGCCGTGGAGCTTGCATGATGAAGTTTTGACAATTAAGTACTCTCGCACAAAATCAACGATCTGATCGTTATAGCTCTGGATCTCGAGAAGGAATCAAATGCAGTCGACTTAAAGAAAAAATTAAACAAGACCAAAGTGCTAAATTTGAGTCCAGCTTACGTACGTTGTCCTCGACGCGGCCGCACGACAGCGACTCGCTCATTCCATAAAAACTCGTTTCTCTCTCATTTTAAAAACGAGTTTTCATATGGAATGAGCGAGTCGCTGTCGTGCGGCCGCGTCGAAGACAACGTACCTTTAGTCTGAAAGGGAATTTAACTCCCCCATAAATATTAATTCATCTATTTAGACAATATCGTTGCCGCGGATGGCGGTATCAAGAGCATTCCACAGTCAAGTTCTTGTCCAAAATTTTGCAAAGCAAATTGTAAAAACCAAAGCTGTTGAAAGGGAGCAGTACTTGGAGAGCGTACCTAAATTACTGGTCGATGCAAACAGGCCGACAAAATTTCACGCTAGTTCTCTGAATGCATAGAGTTCGACTGAAAAACTGTGGTCAAATTAGGAGGCATTGCGAGAAACCGTACGTTATGGGACGTAAGTGCAGTCGATTCTCTATTTTCCACAAGTGGTTTACAGCCCTTATACACCTGCAACTTGGTTGCCAACCTAAGTTGGTAACACGCAAAAAAAAACCGGAAAATAAGTGATTTGTAGGCATGGTGCAGGTTGCAGTACCAGGTTGCAAGAACGTGAATGGCGTGGTTGCCGAAATGTTGCAGGTGTGCAGTTAGGTAGCTGCAAACTAGGTTGGCAACGAAGTTGCGGATGTAGAAGGCCTGTAAGGCACAAGAAAGTCGTCCACTGCACTTTTAAAGCTAACAAAATTTTCTTTAGTTTAAGTGCAACGCCAGCTTTGTAGGTACAAAGGATCCCAAGATACAGCATTTCGAACTTTTTTACAAAAAAAAAAAAAACAATGTTGAAAGTGCTGTACGAGTATTTTGAGATCCTTTGCACCTACAAAGCTGGACTCAAATTAAAGAAGGTTTTATTAGCTTTGAGAATCAAGCAGACGACTTTTGGAAACCCAAAATATGAAAAACCTTCGAAAATTTTTAGGTTTTTTGAGGGTCACGGGGTTAGGATAGCTTTTCGAAGTTGCAAACTTGGTGGTACACTTCTGGTATCTACCCTAACAGTATCCCAAAACAACAAAGCCGAGCTATTTTTTGCGACCTAAAATCATAAATTGACCGACCTATAAGGGAATCCTTATAAATTTTACAGTTCATAGTCGCTCGTATTTGAAAAATAAATTTAAATTTTGCAGCTACTAGATACTTCTTTATATTTTATTTGTCAGTTACTTTAATTAGGCTTCCGAATTAAATTATTTTATTGAATGAGGTAATGCATTTAAAAGTGACGTTTTGTCCCAATAAGCATTCCTTTATAATTATTCCTTGGGAATCCGTATTCCTTAAGTGAGGACTATGAATTCCTCCCTTAATGTTCATGTTTTAGGGCTTTCAAGACTTGTTCACGTTTCAGAGTAGTAGCTCACATAAAATTGTTCACCTTCACGTTTGGCGAAGTACACGTTTACCCGAGTCTACTGTATAGACATGAAAAGAGCTATTCATAGCGCTCAGGATTGCTGTAAATCTGGACGAAATAGAATAGAATTAGGTATGTCCATATGTATCTATGTAGATGACTATGTAAGGAAGAAGAACGGCTTGTAATAAATTGATATGGAAATGTTTGTGTGGTTTTCGGAACATGGAAACTGCAAACGAAAATGTGAATCTGAAAAAAATTATCCCTGAAATATTTGTTTTTCTTTCAGTATTATTAATATTCAATTCAATAAAAAAAGTTTCACCGGCCAGGGAGGGGCGGTCGCCCCCCCTGCCCCCCCTGGCTACGCCCATGATTCCATTCGTTTTGCACTTTTTAGTTGCTTTGATAAAGACACATTAATTCAAGGTTTTGTGAAATTGGTGTAAAAAAATGTTTCTTAGAAGAACCAATATGGGGGGTTTGGTTTGTATAGCAGCCCAATCACCCCATGGTCTGATTTGATTCAATCTTACATATGTTTTGTGTCATCAATAGAAATACATTTGTGTGAAATTTTGTTGAAATTGGTGCACAAATAAAAAAGTTTTTCTTAGAAGAACCTAATTTGGGAATTGGATTTGTATGGCAGCCCCATGACCCCATGGTCCGATTTTATCCATTCTTATATACGTTTTGTGTCAACAATAGAAATACATTTGTGTGAAATTTGGTTGAAATTCGTGCGCAAATAAAAAACTTTTTCTTAGAAGAACCTAATTTGGGGGGTTAAGTTTGTATGGCAGCCCCATGACCCCATAGTCCGATTTGATCCATTCTTGTATATATTTTGTGTTATCTATAGAAACATATTTGTGTGAAATTTGGTTGAAATTGGTACACAAATAAAAAAGTTTTTCTTAGAAGAACTCAAATTGGGGAGCTAGGTTTGTATGGCAGCCCCATGACCCAGTGATCCAATTTGGGTGAGTCAAACATACAAACAGCCTGCAACAATAAGAAGCACGTGTGCAAAATTGCAGCTTGCTAGCTTCAATACCCGCCGAGTAAAACGCGTCGCAACAGACAGACAGACGGACATGCTCCAATCGACTCCCCAAGTCATGCTGATCATATATGTATACTTTTTATATGGTCGGAAATGCTTCCTTTAATGCGTTACAAACTTCATGACAATGTTAATATACCCTTTCACTCTATGAGCGAAGTTTATACCCTTGACTTCAGTTTCTGATCCTACATAAAGTTAAAATCATAATGGTAATTTGAAATGTGAAAATCTGCAAACAAAAATTGCTTCAGCTTGTTGGCTATCTAACGGTATATTACTTTTGACATTTAAATTTAAAAATTTCGGAACAACACTTTTTTAAAATAAAAAACAAAACAAATCCAAGCCAACCTTTGATTTGTGCGAAATTGCACCACTGTATTTTCAAAATTTAAACAGATGAAATATTTGGAATTGGAACGGGAGGCCTAGAACACGAGAGGTACTTTACCTGGATATACTTGCTTGGTTCATACCCAGGGGCGGCGCATAAGGGCCCGCAGGGCCCGCGTGGCGAGGGGGCCCACGAGATTTAGGGGCCCAAAAGCCAAATGAAAGATTTATCGAACCATACAAGAAGCACGACTACGAAAAACAATACTCCGACGTCGATATTATGTGTACACAAGAAGAGATATACACTTTTCGAAGTCAAAACAAAGGGTCCCTTAGATTAGCCAATATGCTGAAAAAAATTCATATGGTAGGACCATATTTTACATTTTTTAAAGTTCATCAAACAATCCGGATCCTCAAATTTTCATCAAAAAAACTTCTACATAGTGGATGAAAAATATTTTATATTTTCCACAAATAAATGTATACAATGAAAACACATCCTTTTGAGTTGTTGGTTTTGTGAAAATATAACTTAAACTTTTAAAATTGTTCTGCTTAATTTACTCTAAATTTATCTAAAATAAGAAGTCAGCTTTCGGCTCTATGAACTTCTTATAAGCCTCCATTACGGAATAGATTTGCTCCTGGTATGCAAGTGCTATTTGCTGTGACTGCCGCAGTTTGTAATCCAATCCAATATTTTCCAAGTACATACCATATGTTTAAAACGATCCTTTCGGTCCCTCTGCAAATTAACTATCTTAAAACGTTTTTCGACATAGTACCTTTGCTATAAAAAGTTTATACCGAACTAAATTCCAATCCACATTGTCATGAACTGTCAAACACGAACATAGCTCGCGAGTTGTACTAAGCTTAGTTCAAAATAAACTTGATAACAAACGTTCGAAAAATTTAAGGATTTAAATTAGAACACACTTAATTTTAAAGCTGAAACAAGGAACAGCGTCTAGCATGTTAAAAACTGCACCATGTAGATGTAGTCTGGTTGGTGTGGTAGGAAGGGCGCTCGTTTTCAAATCATAGGTTCCCGGGATCGACGACCAACGATTGATGAAATCATTAATTTAATAACCGTTAGAACAAGAACGTCATTCTATTCTTAAAATCATGTTTAAAAACAGTTAATTTAAGAGTGTTTTCGATTGATCGCACTCTTATTTTCTCTCAGAGTAGGGGTGCCCACTAAAGAAGTTGGCGGGAGGGCCCCAAGTGAAGTTGTTCCGCCACTGTTCATACTAATGTAAACTATCCAACAGGTGGAGTGAATGATTCGTTTGTCGTTAATGATATGAAATACGTTTTTTTTTTAGATGTGCTCCAAGTTTCTACTGTAGTAAATAATGTTGAGTTTGTCCTTTTATGTATTTATAGGCTTCATAAATTTAATGTTGTAACATACATGGAGGCAGTTTCGCGTTTATTTGAGAATCAAATATCTAATGATTTGATAATTTCAGGGAACTTCAACATCAACTTACTGAGTAGTCGTGGAACGATTTCAAATTATTTAGCGCTTCTGACGTCACATGACCTAACAAGTTTTATCAACGGGCCTACTAGATTGACTTCTGGATCAAGCTTAGATCATTTTTATGGCAGATTGGCTGATATTTCAGTGAGTTCTTGTGAAAAATGTTTTCAAATCACATTATGATCGGGTTGATAGTGGAGGCTATTTTTATGAAGAGAATTGATTTCTTAAAACTAAAAAATAAATTATTTATTATTTCCATGTACTCAACTTTTATCAATTCTCTTCGTGGTTATATTTCTAATTGTACCATTACTTTACCTGTGAATACTAATTTCAAGAAACTAAAACCTTGAAATTCAAATGCCCTTTTGAAAAAAAGTTAGACTAAAAAACAAACTAAGACACAAACTATCAATCGGCAGTTGAAACCTAAGGTGAAAAAATTATGCCTTGAACTCAAAAAGCTATACCTAAATGTCGTGATAAATACTTCAAGAACCATCTTAATTATGTTAATGGAAATTCAAAAGGAGACCGGCAAGCTATCAACATCATTTTGAACCAATCGGTGCCTAAGTACCAATAAACCCAATGAACTACGATTCGATGGGGCTAGAATTTGAGGCATGTACAGAAGTCTTGAAAGTAATAGGAACCCTAACAAATTCTGATGCTTGTGGCCTTGATGGAGTATCAAAAAATCGTGTTAAAACAGATCGGATGCTTTATTGTGGATATTTTGGCAATTATTTTCAACCGCAGCGTTTTTTTCGGGAAATTTTCCAGATGCTTTCAAATGTGCTGATGTGATACCACTGTACAAAAAGAGTTCGGCTTACGATATGAGCGACTATCGTCAAATTTCACTTCTTCCGGTTGTAAGTAAAATCTTCGAAGAACTCATTAAAAACGTTTAGTATATTTTCTCGTTTCTACCAAGTTCTTCAGTTCATTACAGTTTCGGTTTCAAGAAGGTAAATCCACAGAAGATGCTCTACTACACTTCTGCTCTAGAGTTTTTTTTTTCAAATTTTGACAAAAACCATCTCACGGCTGGATTATTTGTCGACATCACGAAAGCGTTTGATATGGTTAACCATAGTATTCTTCTGAAAAAAAAACTTGAACAAGCAGGATTCCGTGTTTTTTTCCTAAAACGGTTCAAATCATATTTGGCCAATAGAGCACAAAGAGGTAAAATCGGTGAAACGAGAAATGAATTGATTGCGTTGTTCTTGGGTGTTCCGCAAGGCTCTGTTTTGGGTCCGATTTTATCCTTAAATATTAATTTTTTATTTCTGCAAAATTTCAGGGGTCCACTAACTGCCTTCGCTGCTAATGTAGGCTGCACTTACGGGTCTAAAATTGGTACAGCATTTTAAACCGATAATATCGGAAATTTTAACATGGATTACTGGCATAACCCTCTTGCTCGTTAAAATTCTGAATGTTAATTGGTCGTAAAAATAAAATTTACTAATAACCATTTTTTAACGATTGCAAAAGATATTTTTCGTCTGTGTCGCTTAATCAGAAAAAAAAGAACAGAATCCTGAGCAATTTCGCGAACTAATCCCCCGTCAAACTAGAATAAACTTTTGCAATCCGGTACTTTGCAGTTTATCATGTATGTATCTGCCGAGTACCATGCAGACGTGTTGTGTTTTATCACACACTCAGGTGTTTATCAACGGCCAATTTGTCGGCTATCAAAGAGTCTGTTGGCATTGGCTGGTTTTAGCTTGTAGTTAGTGTTAGACACCATACTCTTGATCCGCTGCATCTTTGCTATCTTATCAAGAACTTCGAGAAAATACTACAATAATACCTACAGCTTCCAAGATCATGAGGTATGTTGAAGCTGCTGCTGCGTCTTGTTTCTTATGTATTTTTTACTGAGTTCGGTTAGCATAAATTTAAAGACAGCCATACGCACACGACACGTTTACCATTCGCGGTTTCTGGCCTCAGTTGGTTTTCATCTTTTCACTGTTTGGGAATTGTAGTCGCTGCGGGAGGATGTTTGGTTGCTGAGAAATTTATTTATCCACCTGGCTTTTTGTCCAATTAGTGGCACACACTGCTGTTGTTCGATGGAGTATAGTGGGTGAGGGAAGATTTTGGACATATAATGTACAAGGAACCACATGTGAATGTGATATAGATTCACGTTTCTACAAATTACGTAAACAAATCTTGCAGATGATTATGTTGAAATCCGAAAAAAAAATATTTTGTTTTTCTACTGACTAAAGGTCGATTCCCATTCCCGCACAACCCTCTGCCTGTCAGTAAAAACACATAAGACTTGTCCAATCGACGACTGTTGGTCAAAATTTACCTTAAAACAAATAAATGATGACGAGACTTTTGGAAGCTAGATTTCAACCATTTATAAAATTTTTCTTTCGTTTTGTAAAACGATTGCATTTGTATTCATTCAAATTTCTTTATCAAATTTATTGGAGTCTGATAATTTTTTCTGATAATTTTTTCTCTGAGCACAAATAATATGTAACACACTGCCTTAAATGTCCAAATATTTCCCACCATCACTATCTGATCACTATCCATTCCTTAATCCACCACTATCGTCATGTCCGAAGATGGATTAGTTTGTTTATTATAGTCCAAGTATCCTCCGAATGTCTACAAACATATTAATGGACAAGATCAGGCTGCCGATTTAAATTTGAACAGAACAGAGAGGATCCCCGCGCGAGAATCCAACGAGACACACCGCACATAATCCAATCCAGAGTCTTCCCTTCTATCTTCTATCTCCACATGAACGATCTATCATTCTAATTAGAAGTCAGTCTGGCTCATTTTTTCGGTTATAGATAAAAAACAAACAGAATTAGAGATATACCAGTGTAGACAAACATATATGCAGCACCAAAACGTAATCACCCGAATTGAATTTCTGGACGGTGTTGCTGGAATGGAGATCCCTTTCGTTTCCCCGTCTATTTAATTTTTGATCACGAGTTTATGGATAAAAATTTATTTTCTGATCGACAAACATGTTTATATTTCTAACAGAGGAAAAGAATTTATGGATTGTCGGTGATTATTCAGAGAGTAAGTAAGCCCACAAGAGCCGGGCGAGAGAAGATCTAATTTATCGAAAAGTCAGTCAATGACATGGTGTTTATTGATTCAATGTAATCTTAAAATAACCTTCTGAAATTATCGACATTGCTCTCTAGACATACATATTATAGAAAAAAATGTGTAAATATGTAATATATAATATGTGGCGTACTGGAAGACATGTGTAAGTGATTTCTGCCTTAAAAAAGATATAAAATGAAAGTCAACGGTGAAAGTACTTCCTCCCTGGTGGATATAATCCTGAAGACGTATACGGTATACCTAATCAGTTTATTTATGCCTTACTTTATCAGAAGTGGAATGATAAATCAGCTGTGCTGTGAGCCTAAGCATAATTCCGACGATCTCCCCATATGGCATATGCGTTCTTTCTCCTCAATTTTGGTTAGTAGTGTTGTCGTGAATGATTGATGAAGGCTATCGATGTGCGGTGCAATGTTTGTTTTACCTGGTGAGTTTTTTTTCTTTTTTAAATAAATAGTGGTGCAGCTTGGGTCATTAGTTATCATCATATCCGAAAATTCTGATATCAAGAAATTATTGGTAAATATTTTCGGTTGACTACAAGGAAGATGGATCGACAGAAACAGTTTATTAGTCGATTTTCGACAACTTAAGTATATTTAGCGAACATTTAAGCGTAAGAGTGATTGGCTTTGGCACTCAGCCTTTTTAACGACACGATTCTCTAAGTTTCAAAAAAATTATCAAATAGGTAAATCGTGACCTCTTTTAATCTGTTTTTCTTTCCAGTTATGTAAAATTTTCCATAAATTTGATTCTTTCCATTACTTTTGTAAATTGATTGATCATAGCAAAAGCAGACTATTCGTTTGAAAAATGATCCGTCCTCTCAACTGTTTGTCATTGGTATATAAAGGGCAAAACAACACCGATCGTTGAGTTCTCGGTCATGCTGTCCCTGGCAGTACATGGCACGGCACTAAGCTAAAGTGACAAACCGTCCCGGATCCTGCGGTACAGTCCCGTATTTGAATTGTTTGTCCCGCATTGAAAATCGTCCCGGATTTGTCCCGCATTACATCCAAAGTGTCCCGCACGTCCCGCATTCACTAGTCGTCTGTATACTTGTATTTTCTAACTACATACATGCTTGCTTCCATATTGATATTATAATTCGAATAGTTCCTAGTAGTCTGGCTGGTCTAGCGGTTAGTGCGCGCACCTTCGGTGCACAGGCTCATGAGTTCGAATCTCACCGTGTTCCATGGTGTTTTTCGAACTCACGAGCTTGTGACGGACTATGATCTCACTCAGATGTTAAACGAGTACCCATTTATGGGGATAAATAACACTGCTGAGCGTGATGCTGATCTCATTACCTCAACAAAAAGCAGATAAGATCTTGGAAATAGGATGTCACTAACACATCCTGCGGCCTTAGTCCAATGCTGGATTGTCGCGCCTGTTATTTATTTTAGTTCCTACTTTCTAGAATTCATTTACCTACTATGTACATTGCATTTCAGGAATGCAAAGACGCTTATTTAATTTGTGGTTGAACCAAAAGCGAGGCTATTACCAAAAACGTCATTTCTTCATTTTCAGCCAATATTTTACAATCAGAGATTACGAATATGCCTTTCATAAGCATTTTTACTGATGCCTACACACGGTAGTCATCAACGCACCATGCTCCACTAGGAGTTACGGTAATCAATAGAGATAAAAAATTATCTTTTTAGTAAATTTCAAATTTCAGTCAAGGATATTAACGGGATATAATGAAAGGTGAAAACAGCGAACAGCAACTAAATGATTTTACAAGATTTTGGAAACAATGCAGCTGAAAATTACTAAAATTAAGTTAGGCCGTGTTTTTTAATTAGCTAACCTACACTATCCGGGGTAATTTTCATACAAACGCTAACCTGTGACTTTATTCAGGTTAGAAATTATATTCCTATCCAGATTAAATGAGCTTTCCAAAACTCGCCTAAATGTATGCAATCCCAACTATTTTCTAGTACGTTTTCCAATGACTAGCAAAAATTAAATTTTGAACTGAAAAGCTCTAAGGTATAGTTTACATGCAACACACAAGTGTGTGCAAAAAATATAGTTTTTGTTTGTAAATTCATGTTAAAAATGTTGTTCGTCGAATTCTTATTCTAACAAAATTATGATTCCTACATAAAAATATGTTTTCATTAAAAAAATTACATGTTAACTTTTGCGTTTGTAAAGTGAAAACGGGGCTTTAATATTTTTGAGCAATGTTTTGAAATTAATGGCAATGCCTACGTGACAATTTTAAATTTAACCTGGATGCTACCCTCGATAGTTTTTTTTTGCGCGTCTGGGTTAGCAAACCTGCCCCCGATGTAAAAAAAACACGGCCTTAATTAATACTAATTTATGAACTTATAACATTTAAGAAAGCTTAAAGTTCAATAAAGGCATATTGCTTACTCGGAATAACAACTTCCTCCGATCACTTAGGAGCTGTAAGGGGCGTACAAGGCGAGAGATTCCAGTGGTTTATTACGTTAATTAAGAAACTTTAATAAAGGACATAAAGGTATCAATCCATTCCATTACAGTACGGTAGAGGTACCGTTAGGGATGTGTGGTTTCAGCAAGATGAAGCCACAGCACGAGGCTCAATGAATTTGTTGCGACAACATTTCCCCTACCGCCTCATCTCTCTCGAAGGCGATCGCCCATAGCCAGCACGCTCTCAAGATTTGGTGAATTTGGGGTTATTTTAAATCCCTGATTTATGCTGATCGACCACGGACCATAGCTCACCTCAAGAACAACATTCGCGACGCCATTGTCAACACACTTCACTTCAAAAATCTACAATAAGTGTATGCGCAATGAGGGTCGCCATTTAACCGATGTCATTTTCAAGACTGTATGAAACAAAAAAACTTGGGATATTGTATTCCCAAATAAAAAAAAAGAAGTACATATTTAAGTACTTTTCTTTTTATTGACCTTTCAAATAAGTAAGTTCCTCTGGCGCACCCTGTAGCAATAAGGAGAGTGCTCGAAAATACGGTTAAGGGCTGAAATTCGGAAACGAAATTTTTCATAGGCGACAAATAATAGAATCGCAGACTGAAAAATCAAGAAAATATAAAAAATTTTATGAATTTTAAAAGAGTTTTTTTCCTGGTTTTAGCCGGATGGACAAACAACCGTCCGGATTAAAACCGGGAGGAGGAAAAAACCAAAGGTTTACCGTTCAGCAAGTACCGGTTTTCGGACTAATCGTTCGGTTTTTGACATCCCTAATATAAACTTTCGTGTCACAACAAAAAAAAACCTTTGAAAATTGTAGACCAGTAATTTACAAATTTTTGCCGAATTATGAAGTTGTGAAGAAAGTGCTCCGAAAAAAACGGCCAGAATCCGGACAGAATTTTCTGATATTTTCACCTTATTAGCAATTGCATTTTGCGAAAAAAAACAGCCGACCTCACAAACATCAGTGCACCATTCTTCTTCTACCAGTTTGGCTGCATATAATTTTAAATTTAAATTGGTTATCTGGGCGACTCGACCGGCCCAAGATCGTGATCCTCTCTAACAATAACCAAGCGGATGATGACGCGCGATCGTTAGCCCGCAGGCTTAACAAAAAAGTCGAAACACAATTTAAACGTAAAAAAAGTACGCCCAGATATTTTAAAGGTAAACATGAACTTAGTTCACAATATCTTGCCATAAAATCGCATCAGCACGATGTATCTCTTCCAATTTAGTTTAACGTTCCCTTTTTTTCCTGTGCCTGGTTTCTTTTGTTAATGCGAGCCTATATCGAGTAATTCCCGTTCGTATGTGTGTACAATGTGTATCCTGTTGAACATATTTAAGTATTATTTCTTTAGGATATGCTGTCAAGTCTCATTAGCGCACCATCAACAAGACTCCGTGCTTGTGTGTACTGAGTCGTTCGACAACAACATGCAGACATGGTTATGGTACTGCTCGAACTCCGTCGATGGATGATGATTTTTCAATGCATTTATTCTAAGTAGATGCAACGAATGTGCATCGAATGTACATATTACACATGAATTAAACATGGTCGACCCTTTTTTGTATAAATCGACGTATACAACTATGAAACTTCAACTTCAATGAGTGCACTTTATATCAGATGTTTCTGAAAAGATACTAGGTACGCAGTACACAGCATTAACAAGTAACAAGTATGGAGATATACTGTATACGTACTGAGTTCTTGCATAATGTATGCACATTATCCGTAAAATTATTGATACAAGTTGAAAGTGAACGAGAAAAACAGTCAAATCATGTAAAATTGCAATGCAGAAACTCAACGACCATAGACTGAAATGGCACGTACATATAGGAAATTTCTGCAGTTTTTTGTCGAATGGACATTTTTATATTTATTAATTCAAGAATTTATTTAATTTTTTTTTTTAATTTGTTTTACAGGCGAGGAAAACATCGACACAACTGGAAGTTTTTAAAATAGTTTTTCTTTACATAAAATTGACAACTCAAAATAATGATTGCCAATCGTCTACATAAAACACAAATTAGGTTTTTGATTTGATTTGTAAAAGTGTCAATTCGAATTAGACAAATTGATGAAAAACGTTAATTTAAGTTTATCCTTAAATTTAGATTGCGGTATGGGCATGATCATGAAGTACGAGTATGAACCGCAGAGTTGTGCTTTAGGGCACACTAGTCCTATAAATTATTCAGCCTAAAATTAGATGCTGACCAAAAAAATATCAATTTGAAAGGAGTTTAAGATAATCATCTAACAATTCTATCTCAACATCAACATATACAATTTTTCGAATAAAAAAAAAAAAAAAGAATTTCAACAACCATTCTATCATATGTCAAGATTTAATTTCAAACGAGTCATCAATTCAAATTCAACAAATCTTATAGAGAGGAGTGAAAGAAAAAAAAAACAAGAAAAATCTCAAAAAACACTTCAATCTTCAACAAGTATCTCGTCCATCTTCTATTCCTATTTTGTTTATGAAAATCATGATAGGCCGTTTGGTTCGAGTCTTTTTTTTTTCTTCTGGCATGCCACAGTGTGTTTTCTTTTCCACCATCGAAAAACATTCGTTTAAATAAATAGTTTTGGAATGAAATTCGTTTTTTTTCGAGATCAAGTACATCTTATAAAAATGTTTGATCGCTGAGGTGGAGGCGGTGGAGTAGAACGAAGGACGTAGTATGTGCGTTTGTGTATAGAACGGACAGACAAAACGTCCGATAATCAGATAGACAGACGGACAGAAAGATCGATGATCATTCATTACTTTTCGATTAGAAAGTCATTTTTGGGAGTTCGGTACGTGTTTTTCTTTTCATTTGCTTTGATTTGATTTGTGAATTTTGTGGTCATTTGCCTCTTAGTTTATTTCGATGTGTTTGAATTACCTAAAAAAGCATCCTAACGAAAATTAAGAACGTACGTCTAAAGGTTTGTGTTCGTAGAGACGACTCATGTGATGATCGCTCAGCGTTTGCAATTAAACCACCAGTTCTGAGCCCCATATGCGTATATTTTCTATACAGACATGTTCTTTTAGGTCACAGTCGATACAAGGAAAGTACCACCATTCAAAAAATATGCAAACATGGCTCGGAATTGGATGCAAAACTACGATCGCTGAGCGATCATCACATGAATCGTTTCTACGAACACGTACCTTAAGAGTCTCAATTGATTCAGCGATGAAGATTCGCGTCATAAGAAGCTATGTATAGACAGACCTACAGACGCATATATTGACGTGGCCAAGTCGGTGTGAGCCGCCGCATTTTCAACAATATTTATTGGAGTCGATAAATTCTCATCTGGATGTTCGATTTATCAATGTCTTGTTTGCTAGGCCGAATCTTGTTAAGATATCCAGAGATTCAAAAAAATAAAAATAAATGGAAATGAACAGGGACATGATGAGTTCATGTGCGAATGTCTCTACTCATTGTTATAAAACAGGTGTGTTGGGTACAGGGGTCTAATCCCAACACCAGAAAGCAAAGAAAACAATTTTAATTAATTATCACATTTATTTGCGGAGCGCTGTTTACCAGCGTCCGCTGTGGCCAAGAACACAATCGAGAAGAGCACACAAAAATGACGTAAAACTAATGTCACTCAAAAGTCGTTTCGCAATTTGACAGCGTTGTATAATGTTGAATACCGGGTGTCGTCAAATCTCAAACATACTGCCCGGCTAAATCCTCGCGATTCAGGACTTGTTCAGCAACTAGCCCTGATACCTTTTGAACTGGACGTTGACATTTGTTTTTATGTGAAAACCATCCGCAGTTCGCTGATCGCTGTTATACTCGATGGTTACCACTCGAACTAAACCATCGGAGCCTGGATGGGTTTCGACTATTCGACCAATACACCAACGTGTAGGAGGTAGTGAGTCATGTTGGATCACTACCACATCGTTGGGTTGTAGATTGGATTCCGGGCGGAACCATTTTCCTCCCGCTTGCAGTGTGACAAAATACTCTTCATGCCACCGTTTTCAGAACGCCTGAAGCACCTCGTCGTCAATAATGGAAACTACATAGAAACTTTAGATTATAAAAAATATCACCCCAAATGGCAATTGAGTTAAGATTGATTTTCTAATCATAAAACTGGCAAATTCGAATATACCATTCTCGGAACGGAACCCTTTAAATTAAACGTGGAATCTGTCATATGCTTTGTATCGAAAATTCGAATATTAATTTCTATGTAATTTTTTAGAAATATATTCCAAACTTTCTCCTCGAATGGATATGTTTTCGTGTGAGCTTGGAGTTAAAACTCCAAACTCCAAACTCCGCTTCGAAGGTGCTGAGCATTGCCAAAAAATAGGAATTACGTTAAATTGATCTTTAGCCAGAGCTTTTTAAGCAAAGAATTAATAATGAGAAAATAACTAAGGGGCTTCGCCCCCTGCTCGCTACACTCGCCAACCCCCGGGGGACGAGGCTAATTTCGGGCGCGGCCGAAATTTGAATACCCTTTGCTCTCCTTGGTCTAAAAGTTTTTTCGGGCGTACCTATGACTTGTATTTAATCCCCCTCCTTATTCTTTTTCTTCCGTCTTGACAAAAGTTTTGGGCTTGGTTGAAATAAGTGGGCAAATAAAAATATCTCTCGGAAAATTTTATTGGGGTTGCAGGAGCATGACTCCACAGTACGATTCCATTCGTTTTTAACTTTTTGTTGCTTTGATAAAGACACATTAATTCAAGGTTTTGTGAAATTGGTGCAAAAAATGTTTCTTAGAAGAACCAAAATGGGGGTTGGGTTTGTATGGCCACCCTATGACCCCATGGTCAGATTTGATTAATTCTTAGATATGTTTTGTGTAATCATCCATTATCCGATTTGATCGATTCTTAGATATGTTATGTGTCATCAAGAGAAACACATTTGTGTGAAATTTGGTTGAAATTGGTGCACAAATAAAAAAGTTTTTCTTAGAAGAACCCAATTTGGGGGGTTAGGTTTGTATGGCAGCCCCATGACTCCATTATCCAATTTGATCAATTCTTAGATATGTTTTGTGTCATCAAGAGAAACACGTTTGCGTGAAATTTGGTTGAAATCGATGGACAAACAAAAAAGTTTTTCTCAGAAGAACCTAATTTGGGGGGTTGGGTTTGTATGGCAGCCCCATGACCCCATGGTCCGATTTTATCGATTCTCACATATGATGTGTGCCATCAAAAGAAATACATTTGTGTGGAATTTGGTTGAAATCCGTGCACAAGTAAAAAAATGTTTCCTAGAAGAACCTAATTTGGGGGGTTTGGTTTGTATAGCAGCCCCATGACCCCATGGTCCGATTTTACCGATTCAAACATACAAACTGCCTGCAGTAAAAAGAAGCATTTGTGCAACATTTCAGCCTCATAGCTTTTAAATTGGCCGAGTAAAACGCGTAGCAACAGATGGACAGAAGGACAGACAGACAGACGGACATCGCCCAATCGACTCCCCATGTTATGCTGATCATATATGTATACTTATTATATGGTCGGAGATGCTTCCTTCAATGCGTTAAAAACTTCATGACAAAGTTAATATACCCTTCGTTGACTCTACGAGCGATGGGTATAAAAATACGAGTATCAGGTGCGTTCATAAAGTCTGTAATGGGGATACCAACTTTTGGATGATTAGATTTTTTAAATGAATTTTTGATTATTTTTTCGTTAGTATTCGTTTTTTTTAGCTTTTTTTGAATGATAAGCTTGGCAATATCTAAAATCAAATTAAATTAAAACTTAGTTGTCCCCTATATTAATCGCGGAACTGATTCGAGAAGGTGAGATCCGCACGTCATCAACGAAATCCGTTGATTGAGAATGAATCCAATACTGGAAACGCTACTTGTTCTGTTTTGATTGGTCATCCGAAAAAAGTTTAACTTTTGGTTTGTCCGTTTTTGTAGCAGACATGTTTATACAATTTTCCTCGAATCCAAAATATTATCTATCGAAAAGCAAAAAATGTGGGGCCTTATCAGAGTAGAGTGTAGCCTTATGCTGCCTGCTCACGGTAACGAGTCTTAACTACGCCAAACAGTGGCGAAACTAAAAGGTACAAGCAGTGCAGTAAATTTTCAGATTCTATAGAATCTCTGGTGGAATTTGTATAGAACGTTTTTGTCGCCGGTAATATTTTTATGAGACTCTGCCGCGGGCACTGAATACCTTGGTGTATTCGTTTTTGGCGATAAAGCAACTTTGCGAGCAGGATAGATGGATGGATATCATGCATGAGTCTCTTCATCCATAGTCAAGTGATTCCTCTGAACAAGTAACTCGGCTGTCTGCAATCACCTCTAGTTTTGTAACCTTAGTGGAAGAATCCCATTAAAGAATATCACGGTAATATATCTCTGATGTTGAACCCCTCCCGAAACAAAAATTCACGTTCGTATCCTTCGTGTCACTGGACAAGAACATCTTGGGTTAGGATTTATTCGAAGGCCATGCTGTAAAAACTTCGAAAACGTCTATTTGATGAAGAAATCACCTGGATGTGAAATTTCGTAAACATGACGATTTCAGCCCAAATACACGATTATTTTTCGCTTTTAGCTTATTAAGCTTTACTCTGGTGCATGTGTTTGTTTCACACCTCATCTCAAAACAAATTTTTGTCTATTTTTAGCCAGAAAGATGACCATCTACATCAGTGATTCCCAAACTGTGGGGCGCGCCCCCTAGGGAGGCGTGACGGCTTGGGGAGGGGGGCGTGAGTACGACTTATATATTGCTGTAACAATAAATTTATTTTCATACTAGCTAAGAGCCTCTGGCCAAAAGATCGCTGAAAATATTTTAGGTCGAAATCGCTTTACATTGACGTCTAGGCTCGTGATGAAAAAAAATTCTTTTGATTTATTACACCTTCGGACTCTTATAGCTGCAGTAATAGCACTGCTTTACTTATCTCATCATTAAGCCAAAAATATTTTTTTTTGTGTTATGATGACTTTTTTTTTGTCAAAAAACGATTTTAAGTAAACATTTTCCACTTGCTTTTGGCTGTACAAATCCCCACCATAAATAAAACTGCTTGCTACTGCCACACTTCCGAAGAAACTCACGTTGAGTGCTTTTCAAAAATGTCCAAAATGTTCCAAAACTTGGGCTCCACTAAGAAACAATTGTGCTTTTTCTACGCAAGAGTGGGTAACGTGTTTGCATACGAGTATTTGCATTGTTAACAGGAAATTCTCTGCATTGGACTATGACAATTCGGTGGCTCAGTGGCAGAGATGTCTATCTCTGAGTTGCCGGTGCGTGGGTTCGAATCCCACTGTGACCCATGGATGTTTGTGTTGTCCATAAAAATGCTCCTACGGCAGCCGGTTCTTCGATGTAAATCGTCCTGGAGCTACCCGTTGTTAAAAAAAAAACGGCCAAGAGCTGCCAAAACCCCCTTCGATTCAAGAGAGAAAAAGAAAATCTCTTGAATCGCTACAACAACAACAACAACAACCAAGTCCAATATAAAAAAAAAGTCCAGACTTCTGTCCAAAATTAGTGTGTGATTGCTTAAATGTTTGCAAATCATGTCTCAGTATTTTACAGCTTTGGAAAATTATAAGGAAGTTTTAAATAAAATAAAGCAATTAACCGAAGAACGCAAATATATAATTAAAGTCCCCACGAAGTGAACAATGGCGGAAATAAAAATTTTATTATGCCTATTTTCGGTTTTTGGTCAAAATTTTCTCCGGTGGCGCCAGCTTCAGCAGACTTCGCAAAGGGGGGCGCGGACTGAAAAAGATTGGGAATCACTGATCTACATACATATATACATATATATACATATATACAATTTTCGCTCCCAATGTTTTTTGACCTACTTAGATTTTTTGTTTAAATGACCGTGCTACTTTGTTCTGATAAGCTGTTCAAAATTTGGCGGACATTAATTCAAAAGTAATGATCGAACGATGATGATCGATTAAGCAAATTTTGGTGGTTCAACACCTTCACTGTCTAACCGGTTTTCGTCAACATTACAAGGTCGTCTAGCCACAAATCCACACATTTGTGACTCACATGTGACTCATAGACGGGAACGGGGAGGAAAGTTGTGTACACATGTGACTCATGGATAGTGAACGTGTTAATTCCTTTTCTAAGGTTTCTCAATTTGTTAGAATAACCTTTTCAAAAGATGGAATTTCTAAAGGACATAATCTCGAGGAAGTTACCGACTCAGGTTTATAGCCGCATGTCAAAGATAATATTCTGTGATTAAGTTTCGAAAATATATTGCTTTCTATAAGCGTGTTTAAATATCTTTTTCTGCGGCCCGCTTAAACAGGAAAACAGTGAAATTTGGCCCAGGCCTGTCTTTGAGTTTGTCACTCGTGATATGACATTTATTTTCAAAGATGGGGTTCACCACGCTTTTGGTTGTAATCTCGTTGGAAACTCTATGAAAATATGGGAAATTTAGAAATTGTTTTCCTAGATTTTGTGAAATCTCAAGATTTTGCCAAATCGTCTGAAGTATGTACATACAGAGAGAGAGAGAGAGCTTAAGGGAATTAAATGTCTGTTGCGGTAGATGACTGGATTGGGACATCTAAATTCAGCACGAAAGATGCGTCTCAAACGAAAACTAGGTTCCTTATGATTAGAAATACGGAAATTTCGCATAAACTAATTTTGAAAATTAGAAATTTCGCTGAAATTCGCATAAAAACACAAATTTAAACATTTTGTTGCTGTTAAAATTGATTAAACTAGAAATTCTAGAATCACAATGAAACGACCTGTGAAGTCACGATCACATTTCATTCAGAAATTTTTAATAGTAATAGGCGATAAAATCGACTAGGAAGTAGCCACCCTATACTGAATGATACTACGAGTTCAGTGTTAAGAAATGTTTTTGACAATACATACGACAAAGTCGACTACGCCCCTAAAGAATTTACGGTAAAAAGAGAAACAAACTTCTGAGGCAGAACCCGCTAGTACTGTTTCGCTTTTTAATGCACAGTTCATTTCAATTTTGGGGCTCATCGAACCACAAAAAAACGTTACCTTCAAAAAACCCGATGCAGAAAACAAAGTTCATCCATCCAACCTCCGACTAAATACCTTGCTCTACTTATGATATGTAACATATGTGTAAAACTGGTTTAAGGACACAGCCACAGCCCATAGGTGACAATATTTATGAGACAAATAACTCAGATTTCAGATATACGCGTGCTGCACCTAGTGGAGGTGCCGTAATGCTGTTGAAACAAATTTTAATTTACAGCAATTCCGCACGACAGGACCTGGCAAATTTTGGATTTCCAAGAACAAATCATATTTTCAAATATTCTGATTTCTTGGGAGCTCTGCTTACCATTCTTTATTGCCGTTCGTTCTTGAAAGCGCCAGTTTTAGACACCAACAGCGTTTGGTAACGTTGACAATAAGATCGCTTAAATTCATGCAGTGATTTAGGTCAAAATTAACAGCGGGTATTGGAACATGAGGTCAAGTTTTTTTTATTTCAGGTTTTTTTTAGAGATGAGCACGAAACCAAAGCTTCTAATAGTCGTGACACACCTAATCGAGTTTACGAACGAATGCAGTTTATGAGTCAACGAGTTTATCCTGACATTCATAACCCGCATTCGACTAGTGTGTCATGCCTTTGGAGTTTATAAAGCTCAAAGCTTTTACCGGTCAGGATTATAAAATTTCGTTGGAAAACAGGGTTGCAATCGTGAAAAAAACGTTTTAAAATTTGACAAAAAAATTTGACGATTTATATCTCATTAGGTATATACTAGTTTTACAAGTATAATATGTAAAAAAAGGGGAAAAGCCAAAGTTTGATTTATTTATTTATTGGATTATGGTTATGGTTTTGTTGTTTTTGCTGGCCCTTTTTTGCAGCCAAAGTTGACGGTAAGCTTGAAACTTGCGCTTGCGCTAACCTCTCAGAGTTTTCAAAATACGAAGAAATGATTCACCATAAATTTTAGAAAAAAATAATGTGGTTTCTTTTTTTCTTCAATTTAAATTATGACCGTGTAGAATGCTCAGGATTTACTTTTTTAATAAATACGAACATACCACGAAAAAAACAAATGACCAATTTGTTTGGCCACTGATTTAGTCCGTGGGGTTTTTGGTCATTTATTTGACCAAGGCCAGTTGACCTAACACACTGGAATGACCGTTTCAGAAAAATATGACCAACGCTAAATTAGCTCCAATTTTACATATGTATTCAGTGGTTATTTGTCACGCTCACTTGATTGAGTCGCACTCTACGATGCTAGTAATCTAGAGGTCCGGAGATCGAATCTCCGCGTGGTCCAGAAAATATATTGCTTGCAACATTATATAAACTCTATATGCAATGTAACGGTGATTTGAAGTAGCCTATAAACGGCTTAGTGAACACACCATGTCCCATAAGGGGTTACGGTACAGAGAGAGAGAGAGAGGTGATGGTTATTTGGCATTTTTCATTTATTTGTCGAAATTGCAAAGGTTTAGTTAAATAAATTTTAGTTCCATGGTAAAATCAGTTATATTGTTTAATGACACAATTTATAATTATAATTTTATCTTATTTATAAAGACTCTTTATAATTAAAGGGAAAAAAAGTCGCCAGCGAGAGTATGAAAAATGTGGGTTCGTGAATGGTTTCTAAAACAAAAAACAAAAGGTGTACGAAGAACTACACTCTAAAAAATGTTACTCCAATAATAGGAGGAAACTTTTTTTCCTTCTATTATAATAGTAAATTTACACCACGATATAAACGAGAGTGATTTTACGCTTTACGGTGTAAATATTTACTACAGAATTGGTGTAAATCTACAAACGGTAATAAGCAAATTTACACTGGAAAAAATATAAATTTACACCGGCAAATACGTAAATTTACATCCGGGTTTATGTAATTAATTGATTATATTTACGGCAGCCGGTTCTTCGATGTAAATCGTCCTGGAGCTACCCGTTATTCCAACGGCCAAGAGCTGCCACAACTCCTTCGGTTCAAGAGCAAAAAAGAGCTACAACAACAACAATAATATGATGCTCACACGAACGCACTTCGGACGGAGCAGACAGAACATGTCACTTGTGAGATACAGGAAAATGCAATAATGCACAAAAGTATTGTAACAAATTACAACTTCCAATTGGTAAATATACACTGAAAATTTAAAGTTACACAAAAATAAAGTAATGATACATCTTTACACCAAATGTGGTGTAAAATTACACCAAAATAGAGTAATATTAAAAAATTTGTGTAATATTACACTATTTTGTGGGTTTTCTAGAAATTTTGTTTAAAAATAAACGTTTACTGTAATTTTGCGAGAAAAAAGGTGTAAAATTCAACGAGTTTTCGATGTAAAATTCAACCTTGTTTTTACAGTGTAAGTGATAAATTTAGAGCCGCAGTCAGCGCTTTTTACAAATTGTATCTAGTGTTTCAAGTTATATTTTTTTATGATTTTAGAGTCCGTTCGACTATCAAAAAATAAGCTACCATCCTGAGCGAAGTGATTTCAGCACGGGAACGGCTTACCAAATCTACAGTGTACATTATATAGAAAACTCAATTGATTCGACGGTATCGAATACCTTTTTTAAATAAATAAATAACAGGCGCGACAATCCAACATTGGACTAAGGCCGCAGGATGTGTTAGTGACATCCTATTTCCAAGATCTTATCTGCTTTTTGTTGAGGTAATGAGATAAGCATTACGCTCAGTAGTGCTATTTATCCCCATAAATGGGTACTCGCTTAATATCTGAGTGAGATCATAGTCCGTCACAAGCTCGTGAGTTCGGAAAACACCATGAACCACGGTGAGATTCGAACTCATGACCTTGTGCACCGAAGGTGCGCGCACTAGCCGCTAGACCAGCCAGACTACCTTTTACCTTTTTTAGATCAAAAAAAAAAAAGTGGACAAGACTTGAGCTCCTTTGTCTAGCTAATCAAAAATAAATTCTGTGACCTTCGCGATAGCGCGAGACTTAAATCCAAATTGATTTTGCGAAATAATTACGTAAAGGCAGTGAGATGTCTTTCGATTTGGGACTTTAGGCATTTTTCGATATGTTCGATCCCACAGAGAATGGTCTATAGCTCTCTATGAGTTCACCTGTTTTGTGTATCGGATCAACAAATGTCACCTTTAATTTCTCTGGATAATTGTCACTTTCAATACTGGGAGTTAATATATCACATATAGCATTTTAATCGCTACATTATCAAAATATTTTTGGATTTTACTGGAAATTCGGACCACTAGCCTATTAAATTTGTTATATGAAAATGGATTTCACTTTCTAATATTGGTAAAATGTGGGGGCTATTTTGGTATGCCATCCATCAACAACATTGTCACCCAAACGCGCTGGGCAATTTACGAAGCGTTAAAGGAGCGGCATTTAATTTTTAGTTTGAAATGCTACAAGAAGATTTCATACTGAGGGTGGGCTCACTTTGATTGCACCTCACTGTATATGATAAGAACGGCAATGCTTTCAAGTTTTTGAGAAAATAGAAACTTTTAGAACCAGAAAATATGGAAAATGGCTCAAGCGACGTGAGTCTTTCAAAATTACAAACTAGAACACGTAGCTTCCACTTTGAAGCTATTTCCAAACTTAATTTTATTATCGAAAATATTTTCTAATATCATTTTCAATATCCCACAGTTTGCAAAAAATATAAAAATGTCGTTATTTTGTAGATCGTTAAATAGTAATTTCGTTTGACCACCATGGGCCACACAAAAAATTGGTAATTTTTGAATGAGCGAATGATCAAAAGCTGCAAAATAAATTTGCCCACAGCTGTGTTATTACACTAAGGTCATATATTTGACCAGAAATGGATGACCACGATGGTCATTTGTTTTTAGTCAGTTTTTTTGCTATAGGAAAAACTTTTTGTGTTATTATAATACCTCCTTTAGTGGGACTCTGATTGCCACTTATCAACCTGGACTTCTCCAAATGGCAGAACTGAGAACCAGATAGACCATTTTGCTGTTTCCAAAACGTGCAGAAACTGTGTCCTGGACGTTAGGGCGAAACGTGGTGCTGATATTGGCAGTGACCACCATCTTGTCATCGCAAAAATGCGCTTACGAACGGCAGCAATCCAGCCAGCGTCCTAACCGTGCAAACATTTGTCCTAGGTATAATGTGCAGAAGCTCAAAATTCCATCAACCAAGCGTGCGTTCTCCACCGCTTTGCACGAAAAAAGCTAATGCACCACCACCAAATGAGAATCCGACAATTGAAGATTGATGGAAAGTCGCTAAGGATTCATTTATTTCATGTGGCGAAGAAATTTTAGGACGATTGGATCGCGGTAGGAGACCATTTATTAGCGACTCTACTTGGTCTCTTATCTCAGCACGCAAGAGAGTTAAGGAGCAGATTAACTCAGCTGCTGACGATTCAGCTAAAGAACGATACAGAGCTGAATACCGTTCGCTCCAAAAAGGCGTTCAGAGGAGTGTAAGACGTAATAAGCGTAACAATATCAACGCACTTGCGAAGGAGGCAGAGGATGCGGCTCTCCGCGGTGACAGTGGAACACTCTTCAAACTTATAAAGCCATTAACTGGCAGATCTTTACTAACGGAACATCCTGTGAAGGATAAGGAAGGTGTTCTGCTCGTTACCGAAGAACAACAGCTACAAAGATGGAGAGAACACTTTTTAGAGGTCCTGAATAACACTTTCGGGCCTGCAAGTGTATCTTCGTTGTCAGCAGAAGACGTCCCTCAAATAGACGGCATTAGTTCCGGTCCACCATCCAAAAAGGAACTAACAGACGCTATCAAATCAATCGACGCCGATAAAGCCCCGGAGATTGATGGAATTCCGACAGAATTTTTAAAAGCGGATATTAACGCTACAGCGGATATTCTTCTTCCCTTAATCCGAGAGTGTTGGGAAACTGAAACTCTTCCCAGTGAGTGGAATTCCGAAGAAAGGTGACCTGAAGAATTGTAATAATTGGCGTGGGATCTGTCTACTTCTGCTATTTCCAAGTTGATAGCTAAGATTGTTTTAGGACGAATCAAGGAAAAAGTCGATAGCACATTGAACGATGAACAGGCTGGCTTTCGCGAAGGTTTCTCCTGTAGCGGCCACATTAACACCCTCCGTATTATCATCGAGCAATCCGCGGAGTGGAGATCCCCATTACATCTCATGTTCATCGACTTTGAAAAAGCCTTCGATAGTGTTGATCGTCAGTACATCTGGGATGCCTTACGAAGACGAAATATTCCAGATAAGATAATCTCCATCATTAAGGAATCCTGCAATGGAGCCCAATGTCACGTCTTGCATAAGGGCAAGCTTTCAGATCCTTTTGAGGTGCACAGTGGAGTGAGACAAGGCATTTGTCACCGATTCTCTTCCTTATTGTCATTAGTGATGTACTCGGCTCCGCACTTCAATTACATCGTAACAAAGGTATCAGATGGAAATTGTTTGATCACCTTCAACATCTTGACTACGCCGGCGACATCTGTCTTCTATCAACTAATACGGATGATGTCGCTCAAATGACAGAAGCTCTAAATTGCGCAAGTCGTAATGCGGGGCTGAAAATCAATGCTGCCAAGACTAAGTTCTTGAGCACATATCCAGGGGGGCAAAGCGGAATTTGTATTTCGGGACAGGCAGTCGAAAAAGTTGATGAATTTTGCTCGGGAGCGTAGTTACAGCAGATGGTGGAGCGGATGCTAACGTAAAATCACGGATAAACAAGGCTAGGGCGGCTCTCTTCAATTTGACTCCTTTCTGGCTAAACAACAATATTTCCAGACGCACCAAACTTCGAGTCTTCAATTCCAATGTGAAGTCCGTGCTGCTATATGGCTGTTCAACCTAGAAGGTGACTAAAGAGATTACTGATAATTTGCAAACTTTTGTAAATCAGTGTCTACGGCGCATCCTACATATTCGTTGGCCGGAGATAATTTCGAACGAGGATCTCCTCACTATAACTGGCCAAGAAAGGATAGGCACTTCGATCAAAAGACTTAAGTGGCAATGGATATGTCACACCTTCCGAAGAGGGCCCAATAACATCGCAAAAAAGGCCCTTAACTGGAATCCACAGGATTCCGGAGCAAGACGCCGTATTGGACGGCCAAGGAACACATGGAGAAGATCGGTAACAAGCGAGGCGAAAACGCTAAATCTTACATGGTCGCAGCTAGCGCCGTTGGCGCAAAACAGAACGAGGTGGAGAGTAGGCGTATAGTTAATGCCCTATGCCCCACAAGGGGTTGACAGGAACTAGAGAGAGAGAGTAGAAAAACATCAAAACAAAAGCTAACTTTATAACCCTCTGATTCTGTTCCTTGAATAACATACGATCGTCTCATTCAACATTTGCTTAAAATTTCTGAGAAAATCTTAAGAAGGATGTATTCGTACAATGCACTCTCATTGCATCTTGTTTGTGTGATTCTTATATTGAATTCCAGATACGATCGAGACCGAATAAGGCTCCAGACTCGAAGCTGCATCAAACATTCAAGTATGCACGAGTTTGGTTTTATGTATACGAGAGTACGTTCGTTTATACATATAATTTACCATAGGTACATAACTACATTATAACGAAATGCACCATCGTCAATATCCTTTGGTAGTTAGTTCAATGCAAGCTGCTGTTAAGGTCTTTCTTGTTGCATACTCGTAAATCTGACTGGGTCGGCATCTTTTCGTATGTAATATGTATTGAGTCTGCCTTCTGTCTTGCAACAGAGGAAGTCGATGACTGTGCTAACGCGACAGTGTGGCCGACTCAGCATAATTCAATGAAGATGATACTTCTATAAAATTTCGTTTTGATCCTTTAAAATTTAATTTAAAAATAAAAACAAGATAGGAAATTTAAAGAATCGGCTGAAAGGAACATACAAAACTAAACGAGATATCCCTCTTTTCTTACTCGCTTTGAATTTGTAGAATGTAGATTAGATTGATCTTATAAATTTAACCAGACCAATTCCAATTGAAGCCAGTAACCCTGCTGCTCATTGATCCACAGAATTCGTTCTTAATCAGCGTCTTGTATCATCAGCCACCTTTTGTATAAAATAGGTGATGAGGAACGCCAGAACCTCGTTTGCTTTTCCAACCGAGGCCCCACAGTTCTAAATGCGATTCCTGTCGGATCTGTTGCATTCATCTTATGGATGCACAGTGTTACTCCTTTTTTTCTTGATCATTTCGAATCTGCACTTTATGGCTTTGACTTAGAACACAGTTCAACAGATTGAGATTCACGCGACTTTTATCGCTATACAATAACAAGCTCACAGCTCAGCAGACACACACTGAGAAAATGCTTAAAATAAGGTGATCGGCATGGAATAAATTACTTTGGGGTTCCATCCATGTTGTTGTCGTCGTCGTCGTTAGCGCTCCACCGCGATCATTGATGATATCTTTTATCTTTTAAAGGTTCGATGCCAATAACTTTTCATTGTATGTATATCTTCTTCTATCCTATCTGGTATACGAAGAAGGAAGAACCATTATCTCCCAAGCGTTCGTGCATAAATATGACTAGGCACTAGGCAATATGTTATGTTGTGGTGGCATTGTTCTCGCCGAAGAAGATGGCAAATTCTTTTTCCTGACGAAATGTTATTTTGCAGCCGCAGCCAGCGGTACCAGTTACGTTACATACTTACTGACTGTGCTATGTTGTTTGTTGTTGCGACTCTGTGTGTTTGTCCAAAACAAGATTGTTACGATTTTTTATCATTTGTTTTTGGACCTCCTCTACTTGCAAGAACCAAATTCATGCTGAGCTTTGTGTTATCGAAACGATCGAGCGGAACGAACTTAACAGGAATTCCACGATTCAAAATCATGCTACATGGATAGGAGTCGCGAGTTGTGTATCTTTATCTTGTGTGGTTAAGCGAAGAAATGATGAAAGAATGAAACTTCTTGTTAGATTGGCTGTAAAAATTTCAGTCCATGAATATTGTAATGAGGAGATGTGGTTTGGTAATTTTCTGACTGGGTTTTTTTTTGTCGATCGAATATTGTATGTAGTTACGATGTTGTTTTCGATAAGTGGTAACACGAAACTAATGAGATAGAGATGTGTAAGGATATGGTGGTGGTCTCCTTAGCACTTGGTTTTTTCTCATACTCTGCATAAATACATACTTAGCTTCCAAATACCAACGGGTAATTGCAGAGTTGTTCGAAGACAAACTCCTACCGAAGTCCAATGCATACGAAAATCAATTTTGATTAACTTTTGTGTGAAGACAGCGTCTTAATTCATACCAGGCTATCAGAAGCGTCCAAAGAATTTGTAGTGGCGAAGAAGCGGGGCATTTTTATAGGAATAAATTTGCTAGCGGTGCAAAAGATAAGCTGATAAAAACAGCTATGCTGTACCCGAAAAGGGATAATTTCTATAGTTAATGCTCCTAGGCCTATTTAAACAAATATCGAATGCTGCCTGACCACCGGGCTGCACTTTTTTTTCAATATATGTAATCAAAACTTCAAAGATACATGGTTTTTTATATTTTGCCAAATGAGAAAACCTAAAAATTTAATGGAATTTTTCCTGGGCCTAGGTTTTTCATCAGAGAAACTGCAAGTCCTTTATCTATATTTTGTACAAATACAAGTCTGAATATGCAGGGAGAGGCTCTTCCCTCATTTTTGCTGATGTGAAAGTTTAACCGTTAGAATAAATCACATAGAAGTTAATGGAATTTAACATAATTAATTAAATTTGGTGACAAAGGGCTTACCGATTTGCCTGATTGGGATCATAAAGAATGAGAGTCATATTTTCAGTTTTCCAAATATTTTAAACCCAAATTGAATGAAGACTTTGAACGACTTTATTTTCCTGGGCTACATTTTTCCCAAACCTTGACCCGCTCTAGCACTAAGTACAGAGCCAGCGGTGTAAACAAATCGTAGACGAGTGAATGTAATCAGGAGTAAAAGCCAAACACGTACATGCACTTATCTTCTCGTTAAGAATCGAACAAGGTCATTCTCACTGGCATTTTCTTAAAATTTGAATTTAAAATTTTCCAAATTCCTAATCCTAATTTAAAGTTTGATTATAAAAAACGAGACCGAGGCTAATTTCGGGCGCGGCTGAAATTTGAATACCGTCACATTTGAATGAAACTTAAGTTTCTTTTGCGTTAACAATTTCTAACGCAGCCTATGACGTGTTCCGATTCCATCTGTTCCTGGGTGCGTTGAGGCTAATCCAGGAACACACTTGGATGAATTTTGATTAAGATTCAAAAGGAAAAAAGGTTTTCTTACTAGAACCTAATATTTGGAGGTTGGTTTGTATGATAACCCTATGACGTAATGTTCCGATTCCATCCATTCCTAGATATGTTTTTAGGCTTTACTAGGAACACATTTGGGTGAAGTTTGGTTCAGAAAGAAAAAAGTGTTTCTAAGAAGAACCTAATTTGCAAGAGTTGGTTTGTATAACAGCCCCATTATGTAGTGTCCAGATTTCATCCGTTCCTAGATATCTTTTGAGGCTTTACGGAGGTCACTATTTATATTTCGGGAATTGGCAACACTGTTGTCATGTGAGTCCATCTGACGGTTCCATCGTAAAGTTTGACATTTTTCACGATATACGTAACATTTTGTCGCACGGACGCTATTTGTTTATTTTATATTTAGTTGAAAGTTTCGTCCCGGCAATAAATGGAACTGAATCGTGAACATTTTCGTGCGATGATTTTTTACGATTTTCGACTTGGATTATCACAACAAGAGTGCATCAATCAACTTAATTTGACTTTTGGCGATGAAGCTCCCTCAAAAACCACCGTGTATTGCTGGTTTAGTGAATTCAATCGTGGTCTTAGTTCGCTGTCCGACGAGTTTCGTGAAGGTCGTCCAAAATCGGCTGTTGTGCCAGAAAACATCGATGCTGTGTGCGAAATGATTAAGCAAGATCGTCATGTCACCTATTGTGAGATTGAGGCATCCCTATGCATTAGTTCCACCAGCATATATATATTTTATATGCACACTTAGCTGTGCGAAAGTTATGTTCGCGTTGGATCCCACACAATCGCTCAAAAAAAGGCTCGTGTCGATTGGTGCAAAGAAATGCTTAAGAAATTCACATAGCGTCCGTGCGACAAAATGTTCTGAGTACGTATATCGTCAAAAATGTCAAACTTTTCGATGGAACCGTCAGATGGACTCACATGACAACAGTTTTGCCAATTCCCGAGATATAAATAGTGACCCTCGTACTAGGTGAAGTTTAATTAAGATTGGTTCGTAAAAAAAAAAGTTGTTCTTAGAAGAACCTAATTTCCAGGAGCTGGTTTGTATGACAGCACTATGACGTAGTATTTCGATTTCATCCGTTCCTAGATAGTTTTGAGACTTTACTAGGAACACACTTGGGTAAAGTTTCTTTTTTTTTTTTTTTTTTTTTGCCTCACAGAAACTTTTGTCCCGGGACTAGGCTTCTCGGCATCACTTTACTTACTATCCGTACGTAAGTGACTAATCAATCAATCGAGTGTAAACTCTAGCAGATCGTAAAAAAAAACTGAAAACAAAATATATTAATAAGGAAATTTATCACAATAACTTCTTTTAAACATTAGTTTATTAGTACAATTAAAATTAACTAAGTCCTTCAAACTATTATAAAGAATAATTGACCTTGTAATTGGTTCATTAAGCCCATAGTTTACTCTATGATAAGGCTGAACAAGAAGGTTGTTCCGCCGTAAATTGTGAGGAATATTTCTGACTTGAAAGTTATTTAATATATCTTCACAAACAATATGAGAGCAAAACAGGTCTCTTATAAACATAGCGTTTAAAAATGTTCTTCTATAATCTAAGGCTTGTAAACCCAATAAGGAACAGCGAGTTTTATAATCTGGCTTGAAACGCCAGCCAATTTGATAAATGGCAAACCGTGTAAAATTGTGTTGAATTCTTTCTATACGCTCGATATGCACCTTATAGAACGGATTCCACACAATAGAACAATACTCCAGGTGCGAACGAACGAAAGCTGCATACAATATTTTTAAAGTAAAAGCATCATTAAATTCGCGCGCATTACGTTTAACAAATCCTAACATACTATTCGCTTTTGAAATAATGTAATCAATGTGTTGTCGAAATGAAAGCTCATGGTCGAAAATTACACCAAGATCTGATATTTCGGCAACCCTTTCAAGAACACTACCTGTTAAGGAGTACTCAAAGAAGACCGGAGTTTTCAATTTATATATGCTAAGTACTTTACATTTACTAACATTTAAATTTAAATTATTATCGCGGCACCAAAATTGCAGCTTTTCTAAATCGGATTGCAACTTAAGGCAATCATCAATGTTGCGTATTTTCATAGCGATTTTCATATCATCGGCATACTGCCATACACGCACGAATTTAAAATTTTGGATGATATCGTTTATGAAAACTAAAAAGAAAAGTGGTCCTAAATGGCTTCCTTGCGGAACCCCTGATGAACACTTTATAACAGAGCGAGATGTACAGCCATTTAACTTCACCAACTGAGTCCTATCCGTTAAATAGGATCTCACCCAGCTTAGAAAAATTGACTGTATTCCTAAATGTTCTAGTTTTTTAAGTAAAATATTATGATCTACTCTATCAAAAGCCTTCGAAAAATCGGTATATACCACATCAACCTGCATTCCCTGCTCAATACCATCAGCAACAAATTTAGTAAATGATACCAAATTTGTTGAAGTTGATTTTCCTTTCAGGAATCCATGTTGACATGGCGATATCAAACGGCTAATTAAAACATCTATTTTATTTTTAATAAGCATTTCAAACAACTTCGGTATTGCAGATATTTTAGCTATGGGTCTATAGTTATCAATAAGATGCTTCGGACCCTTTTTGTGAACAGGCGTTATGTATGAAACTTTCCATTCATCAAGAAAAACACCTGAAGTCAAGGACAAATTAAAAATAAAGGCTAAAGGACGACATAACGATTGCATGCAATTCTTCAAAAATATATTAGGAATGCCATCAGGTCCGGCCTGAATACTAACATCAAGATCACGCATGGCATTCAATAGGTCATCCTCAGAAATCTCAAGAGCACTCTTAAGGTCCTCCTGAGCTATCCGAGGGACCAATGCACTCTGACTTCCATTGATGTTAGCATTCATTTCTGATGAAACGGAGTCTGGCACTTTGTAAACTGAACTGAAAAATCTAGCAAATCCGTCACAAACTGATTGAACATCTTTGTAAAAATTGCCATTGAATTCTAAATTTTTTGGGATTCCCGTATTCTTACGCTTGCTGTTTATAAAATTCCAAAATGTCTTACTGTCATTCTTTATATTATTTTCAGCTCTCGCAATATACTGTTTGTAAAGATTTTTATTCATTAATTCATACTCTCTTCTCAATCTAAAGAAATTTTCTTTATTGGCAAGAGAGGATGACTTCTTGTATAATTTATGGGCCTTATTTTTTGCTCTCTTAAGTTTGAACAATTCTTTGGTAGCCCAAGGATTTTTTGCTTTTATTTTGTTCTTTTTTAAAGGAACGTACTTGCGAATAGATTTATTTAAAATTGAATTAAAAATTGTATAACTTTCAATAAGATTACTATTCGATATAACTGGAGCCCAATCCATATTAAAAAATGTTGAATTTAGTTTTTCAAATTGGGCTTTTTGAAAATTTCTAGTAGGAATAACTTCGGGCTCTTCTTCAATGTAATCATAAAAAGCAAACTCAAGAAGAAGAGCACTGTGATGGATTGAATTGGGCAAAATTGGTTTATCTACTTTAATTACAGAAGCATTCAAGCAAGTACTAACAAAAATTAGATCTAAATGTTTCGTTAGGTTTGGTACATAAAGAAGAACCTAACTTTCAGGGGCAGCCCCATGACCCCATGGTCCGATTCCATTCGTTCCGACATATGTATTTATTTTTGCATTGTGACTTCCGAGCTCTCGAGCGTCGGACAACCTAAGCTTTATCGCAAAACATCACAAAACGCGGTGCGTAAAAAAATAATGCGCTATTATTTTGATGTGCTAAGCTTCAAAGATATCTGTACACTTGAGCGCCAACAAACTCGTTTTGCGCACAATTGCATAAAGATACCTATATTCGAAGCTCAGGAAAGTTTTATTCTCTCCTGTCCGTTTAGTCGCCTTCTACGATACGCCTGGAAAAGCGGAGGCACTATTCTTGACCCATGCCACAGGCCAGTGCTCTAGTTTCGAAAATTCAGTTTGGCGTCAAACAATAATGTCATTTGCATTTCGATTCGATAATTAAATGAAAACTTAATAGAATTTTGGCGTTGATTTCCGTTTATGGAGGCTGTTAATACAATTGTAACGCCGGGATCGCTTCTCGCCCTCCTGGTACCAGTTCCAAAGAACCAGGACAGCCAATCGCATACAGTTACACGTTTAAATTAAAAAAAACAATCGTAACAGTTACGGAATTTGCGTCAAAACAAAGTTGAAATCGAAATAAAGAAAAACGACATACAAATACAGTAGAGCGTCGATTATCCGAACTAATGTTGACAAGGGTGGTTCGGATAAACGATAGTTCGGTTAATCGAGCTTCCATAGAAAAAATAGAAAATAGCCCAGATGTGAAATTACGCGACAAACTGAAAACGTGTGGAACGACTAGAACTGAACAAAAATAAAAAAATTTGAGGTAATTTAGCGATGCTGAAGAGAGGTTGCCTCCGTCAGACCATTGATTTTTCATTTTATTCGATGTCTTTCACAAGAAAAAAAGCTGAGTGCCCGGTTCGGTTAATCGAGTTTTCGGATAATCGACGCCCTACCTACGAATTAAGCCTTGTGTTACAAATAGCCTGCTTAAGCACCCCCTTGAACTTAACAATACCTCTTATTTCCCAGCCAGCATTTAACACATTTGTAATCATTATTTCATGCAACACGCGTAAGCACATATTGCTTATTCATTCATCACGTTTTCATACAAGCAGTATATGACGATGTCCCCCTATTTCTTGTATATATGCATTTGCGCCTTATTACGGATAATCATTATAAAATCAATATTCGTAAACATTATGTAATAGTTAAGTATCATATATATTCAATGCATAAATGCATAATTAAAAAACAAAAACACACGTGCGACGGTGAGTCTCGAACTCATATCCCTATGCACGGAAGGTGCGCGCCGTAACCACTACTCTAGCCAGACTATACGAATGATTAGGCCTGTTCCAAAAACCGGGATCCCGGTACAAAACCGGTGTTCACTTGGTACCGGACCCGATATTCTAAAGTACCGATATCCCGGTTTTTTTGGTACCGAGTTAAAAAACCGACCAACGAGTCGGTTTTTTGGTACCGAGTTAAAAAGAACGATTCACTTCAACCATGAGCCGGTTTTTTCAGGTTTTTTGGTACCGGTTTTTTACCCGGTACTCAAAAAAAACCGGCTCATGGTTGAAAAAACCGTCGGTACTGAAAAAAACCTGAGTCGGTTTTTAACCCGGTACTCAAAAAAACCGGCTTATGGTTAAAAAAACCGTCGGTACTGAAAAAAAAACCTGAGTCAGGGAAACCGCTTGTGGTACCGGGTATTGAAAAAAACCGGAACCCGGTACTGAAATCTCGGTACCGAACAGGCCTACGAATGATCATGTATTCGTGATTCTAATCACCCCAGCAACAAAAATCACACTTGAAGAGAAAACCATTATATTTCCTATATGCATGATCCGTCGACGTTCCTTCAGCTGACCATCATGTATCTAACTTTTAATGCGTCCTATCGATACATAATGCCGATTCGTGATTCATGAAGTAATGCTTATTTGTGGCTATGTTCACGGTATATGACGCCGATGCTGGCTGGGTTCCCAGCCAGCATTTAACACATTTGTAATCATTATTTCATGCAACACGCGTAAGCACATATCGCTTATTCATTCATCACGTTTTCATACAAGCAGTATATGACGATGTCCCCCTATTTCATGTATATACGCATTTGCGCCTTATTACGGATAATCATTATAAAATCGTTATTCGTAAACATTATGTAATAGTTAAGTATCATATATATTCAATGCATAAATGCATAATTAAAAAACAAAAACACACGTGCGACGGAGAGTCTTGAACTCATAACCCTATGCACCGAAGGTGCGCGCCCTAACCACTGCTCCAGCCAGACTATATGAATGATCATGATTTATTCGTGATTCTAATCACCCCAGCAACAAAAATCACACTTGAGGAGAAAACCATTATATTTCCTATATGCATGATCCGTCGACATTCCTTCAGCTGACCATCATGTATCTAACTTTCAATGCGTCCTATCGATACATAATGCCGATTCGTGATTCATGAAGTAAAGCTTATTTGTGGCTATGTTCACGGTATATGACGCCGATGCTGGCTGGGTTCTTTTTCGTTAACGTCAACAAGGCTCTGGGGAATCTAAATGTGCTCATTACCGGCGGTTGCCAGAAAATCGAAATGTGAGAATTTTGACCAGTTTACATACATATACATTCATATGTACATATCTCAAATTGATCTAGGAAATGGCAAAGGTTTACATCCCATTTTTCGAATGAGAGATACATTCATCTTCTTAATTCCGGAAGAACTCATAGTCTAAGAAAATTGGACCAAAATATGGCCATCGAACGACAAAAATCCTACAACGGAAATTTTTTTTGATTATGGTTGGGGATGGTCCCGAGATGATGGCATAGAAAGTCCCAACCGATTGGGGGTCCGCAACATCAAAAAAGGGGGGAAAGGGGGGCATTTTTTTTCGGTTTTTTGCAATTATTTCAAAAACGGCAAGAGATACACAAAAATGGTCTGAGGAAGAAAAAAACTACATAAAATTGCCTTTCCAATGATATAAAACACATTAGAGTTTAATGAAATATTTCGGCGCTAGCCCAACAAAATAAATTAGAATATTTTTATTTTAGACATTTTTTAAAAGCTCCACAACTTTTGAAAGAATGCTAGTTCAGCATGTATATGCACAAGTATTCACAATAAGTTCAAGATCATTTAAGGAGTCGCTTCGGTCAAGGAACCCCATTATCCCCCCATTTCAATTTGGCAAAACGGCATGACCATAACTCCCCCAAAAAATTGGAGCAGAGTGCTAAATTTTGGTTTATTGCGATTGGAGGTCATAGTCACCCCACCCACCAAAAATCAGCTCATTCGGATAAAAACTAAGGGTACCTCCCATACAAAGTGACCCAAGACAACTTTGTTCTACAGTTTATAAAATGAGTAGACCAAACTCCTGATAGGTCACTTTGTATGGGAGATACCCTTAGTTTTTATCCCAATGAGCTGATTTTTGGTGGGTGGGGTCGTTATGACCTCCACTCCCAATAAACCAAAATTTAGCACTCTGCTCCAATTTTTGGGGGAGTTATGGATATACGATTTTGAAAAATGTAAATGGGGGGATAATGGGGGTCCTTGACCGGAGCGACTTAATGTTTACCTTAAAATTATCTTCAACTTAATGTGAATACTTATACAAAATTTTACGGCTGAAGTAGCATTCTTTCAAAAGTTATGGGGCTTTTAAAAAAATGTGTTATATATCATTGCAAAGGTAATTTTATGTAGTTTTTTTCGTCCTCAGACCATTTTTCTGTATCTCTTGTCGTTTTTGAAATAATCGCAAAAAAACGAAAAAATTCCCCCTTTTCCCCTTTTCTTAAGGTTGCGGACCCCCATTCGGTTGGGACTTTTAATGCCATAATCTGCGGACCATTCCCAACCATAATCCAAAAAAATTTCCGATTTAGGATTTTTGCCGACCAAATATGCCATTTTTCTTAGACTATATAGGCAAACAAAGGATTGAAAAATAAAAATATTTATTGAAATCTACTTACTAAAATGATTTGGTCAACTGATCACATTTACTCACCTGTAAGAAAAAAAGAATAAAATTAATTGTTATATAATTACGAAATTCTGAAATTATTATGTTTTTTTTTGCTAATTTTAATTATACTAAAATTTGTGTACAACTACAAGGGTCTAAGAAAATACGTCAATTTTGTATTGAACTTTCTTATTTAAAAAATCGCGATTCTTTGGCCTTAACGAACCCATTAGTGCAGGGGTGTCTTAATTTTTCTGCGGGCCATATTGTTGGTTTGGAAAGCGATTACGGACCAAACATTATTATGAAGGAGAAGAAATATTTAAAGAGTTTTTTTTTTATTATTTGAAGCGCAAAGGATTCACCGCTACTTGAACAAATGAAATGGGCCCAATTCAGACACATAGGGTTCAATTTTCGAATTTCGTTCGCAAATAAAGCTTGATTTGATAAATTTTAAATTATTGATATTTGTAAAAGTTTCGCTCAAGTTAACAAATTAACAGAACATTGTTATAATGATAAAGATAACACAAACTCCCACATATAGTGATGGTAACAGTGATATTCGGACCCACAGCAATTTAGAGGTAGAGTGTCTTAAGCCATTTAGCTACCAAATGCCGATTTTAGGAGATCATTTTGTGAATGGCGCGTGGCGGCCATTGTTGCTGACTAGCGTTTTTGGAAAGAGTCAGGTGAAAGCGTTCGATGAAAAGCTGACAAGGTGTAAGGCACGAGCTTTCTGCGTTATGAGTTTATCGTTCTCTTTTTTATATAGAGGACAAAGAGGCAACGAATAAAACAAACCTAGTCCAACACAACCCGTCTGAGCTTCATCAAGCGCATGCCACCTTTCTTAAGTTTACTTTGTACAGCTATTGAAGCATTTATTTCGTGTCATAGGGCGTCTTAGGAAAGGATGAGGAGCGTCCTCCATTACAAGCAATAACGATAAGTCTATTACAAAAATGATTTTTGACTGATTCGGGCTACAACTAAGACGAAAATAATATTCTAAGCCTTGTCTATAGACATAAGACTATCTCGCCAGGACGAAATATTTCTTCGGAGCCCAACACCAGGAAGTTTGCGAAATAGACTGAAAGTCAGTTTCTGATGCTGTTAAATTGGATAAGTCCGGAGCTTCCACTAATCTACTAATTCTACGTAAAAATCACCGAATCTAAGCGCTTGTTGATGCATTTGACAAATATTTGCAAAATGTGAGTTTTGTTATCAATTGGAAGAAATAGTTGGAAAAAAAAATAAATAAATAAAAATTTTTAATGAATGCTAGAAACATGATCATCAGACAAGATCAAAACCCCGCAGGAAACAGCTAACTGCCAGTGACAGCAGCTTCCAATATTTGCGTAAAACGCTAAAATGAAGCACTCACCGGTCTAGAATTATAAAGCATGGAAACCACTGATCTCACGTAAGGGGAAAACATCCAGCCAATTAAGATCAGATACTTTTTATTTGTGTATTAGTAAGGAGGAAGGGGCCACCATCATCGATTTGGCCTAGGGCCACTAGAGTGCTAAGGCCGGCCCTGCCCCAAATCATCACCTTCTTTCCTTATCTTTCTCTGTTCGAAAAGCCTCTGAATTGATGAAATTTAACTATGTACATATAACAACTAAGAAATTTTTTTAAACCCATCATTTCCCAAATTACTAACAATCGATAGCTTATTGCCGATTTCTATTACAATAGGTTCATGTATTCAGCGCACTTATCAATATTATCGAATTCATTATGTTATCACCAATACCTTCCTTATCGTCAGAAACATAAACGCACAACACCCCAAAAATACACACAAAACGTTCAAAAATCCAAACACGCATGTGAAAAAACACAGTTTGCCTGCTGATAAGAAAACATTATCCATTCTAATCGAATCTTAAATATTTAATCATCTTTTATCTTTGCTAAGCCGCAAATATTGCTTTGTCGAAAAAAAATATTGAAAAGGTAAATCCAAGGCAATTATTGATTGCATACTCTACTGCCATTAAATAAATTGAAGAGGGAAACAACTCCCTGAAAAAAAAGAAGACCAACAACAACCAAGAACAATCTAATCATATTTTATGAGTGTACCAGTATTCTAATCTGCTCTGTATTCTCCTGTAGAAGTCGGCTCGGCCCTTCTGCTGAAGGCATTCAATTTTCTGTGTGTTGTTTTGTTATCAATATTACACCACCAAAAAAAAACTCTCTTTTCTCAGAACCGTGCAGCGCGTCATTCCCTCATCGGCTTTGCCCTTCCGCCTCTCCTCCTCGTTTCAAATGCAAACGGTACACTTCAATATATTTATTGATATTTGGATAGCCGAAGTGGTAAGTTTTATCGCACTTAAGCCATAAAATTTCGATGATTTCTAATAAAAACGGCAGAGAAAGAGAACAAAACAGAAAATCTGTACAGAAAAAAAATTGAACAGAAAACGCAAACATTTAGGAACAAAAAATAGTCGAACAAGTCGATAATAATGAAGGTGATATCAGCTTTGATAACGAGGCAATTCTCTTCTGTATACCTACGCGCTTATTTTTTTTTTCTAGGCTTGCTGCTGATAATACTACGCTCAATACGGACTGAACTCAATCGTTCGACGGTGTAGATACCGAATATTAGAGCGATATCTGCGCGTAGCCGTTTTCCTCCCTGCTTCCAGTGACTGACATAAAATAGATAAACTAAACATTTTCTAATACGGAACACAGTACAAACGGTGACTTTGATATTACATACTGATTTATCAATACGGCAAGAATGATAGGGAAGAAAGAAGCGGTTCAGGGAATGTATGCCGCGCTGGGGGAATTAGATCCCATAAAAGTTAGCACCTGAATTTTTATAGTTTACTTGTTCGGCGGATAAATTTTTCAAAAAAGGGAGTTAGAAAATAAATTATTTAGATTAAGTGAGCGAATTATGATTTCTACACGAATTCGATTCGATATAAACTGTTGACAGAATCATTTATGGCTGCGTTTTTTTCAGCAGCTAGCTTCACACGGGGTAATTTTCATACAAATGCTAGTCCGACGCAATATACAGGATAGCTATTCAAACCCGAATAGTATTCCATTCAGTTTCAAAAGCTTTATAAAATTTCCCCTAATTGTATGCAATCCCAATCATTTCATTCTAAAGTAGTTCCTACAAGATGCTTTGCAATAATATTTTTGGAACAATACATTTCAAAATTTTCAAATTTGTTTTCCCATTATCTACTCCGATCCAAGGCTCCTTCTTGGGAAAGAATAGAAAATTTGTCCTAAGTAGAGAACGTTGCGCTCCTTATCCCAAACACTAAGTGACAGTGTTCGTCGGCATTTTGAACTACAAAATACTAATCCACCTTTTTTATATATTCCGCAGATATCCATTTAGAAAACTTCTTTATATTCCAACTGTGTATATAACTTCAACCATACTATTTTTCCAGAACTTCTTTTCAGCAGTTTAGTAGCACTATAGCAATAGCAATATCCGCTATTGACAGGAACCCATACTCATATCTACCTGAACTTTGACTTTTGAACTACTATATATATGAACACAAAATCGCACTCGAAAGTACTCTATTCAAAAGCTTTGCAAAACTCCCCGCGTCCATATTAATAAAAATTCTCAACATGCTTGGATGAAAATCTGTTCGGTTTCGCCAATCCTTTCCGTCTACGTCATGATAATATTCTCTACCAAGAGGATTCCTTAAGCATTCGCTAGGCATATTGAAAACGTGCGTAATGATACTGTCCTACATTTTACGCAACTTTTGGGTAGATATCCGTATCTTTTTAAAATGTTCCTTGGTATACCAGAGCTATAACACGGTTAAGTGAACTAGAAATGAAGAAATCAGGTTACGAAGCTACCCTTAATGTAAGATGTCAGCAATAAAAAAGATTCCGCATGAAGGATTCAAGGCACTTAACCGGACCGTATTTGCATATTTTTTTCCACCATCTTTTGAAAGGGTTTCTGATGGAATAGGACTTCTTAGAAATATTCTATACACAATTACTGAAGCTGAAGTATTATGGAAAAACTGAGTGGTGAACTTTAACTAGTACATACTCGTAGAAAGATTTGGTGAATCGACCATTTTTATTGCATATGCTGAGTTGTTCGATTATACGAGTTCAGTAAAACTTCTTCGTGGTTGAGAATGAAAATAAAATTTATACCCATACTGTTATGAATTATGCAAAATTTAAATATTGATTACACTCTAATAATAAGATCAAGAAAATATACCAGGATAGAGCATGTGGTGATACTACCGTAGAAATGGGCTATCGAAAAGGTAACCACTTTCGGTTGTCCTTCTCATTCTACCCTAACATGTTTTCTTAGTCTGGCTGTCATCCCAGTACATTGGTTTTGTTGCATTTTAGTCTCGTACAAAGGAGTAGGGTTAAAGTATGATTGAAGGGGCTCGTTTGTATGAAATTATGAACAGTTCAGTATACAAAGATTCCGTAAAAGCAATTTTCGTTTGAAGAATATATTGGTTATATGACTGTCACGTGCTATTAAAATGGTTTAAAATATAAATACTAATTAATACTAAATTACATACACTGACTCCCAATATAATAGTGCCCACACCACTGCCATTATGAATGAGATAGCAAATGGTTACCTATTTTTTGGTCTATGGCTCTGTCCTTATATTTTCTTGATCTTAGATTACACTACTCGATAAAACAAATATTTTTTGTGACATTTATGTAAAAA
This sequence comes from Microchrysa polita, assembly GCA_949715475.1. Lineage (NCBI taxonomy): Eukaryota > Metazoa > Arthropoda > Insecta > Diptera > Stratiomyidae > Microchrysa > Microchrysa polita. The sequence continues at coordinate 32,009,092 of OX454415.1, forward strand.
GAATAATTTATGAATAGGAATATAATGGTGAATCCATTTCCTCGCCCACCGTTTTTAAGAGACACTCCTTCCTCCCTTCAGTTTCTAGTTTTTAACAAAAATTATGTTTTACCTAATTATAGGTAGCTTAATTGCTGTTAATAAATCTCGCTCTTCTCGTCTTGTCCATGCCTCATACGAAATTTCGTGATTCGAGTCTAAACGAACAAAAGAGGGGAAAATCAGAGAGATGACATTCATTTTGCATAGAGAATATTTTAAAGTGTTTGGTGGAAGCGGCCCACAATATAAAAAGGGATCTCAGCAACTAATTCGGCAGTTTCAACGGAGCCTAATAGGAAAATCTAAAAGAAGTTTCAATGTAAATAAAATTGGACATTGCCGTTTTTTGATTAAAAATAACATAGAGAGATATCCGCCTTCGCAATTCAACCACAAAATCAAATAATCCAGTAAAATGTATTTTTCGATAGGAATACTTCCTATTGTGCGAATTGTTTATTATGTTTTATAGGAGGGCTCCCTAGACTCCAAATTGTGGGACCTGCAGTCATTAAAAAAACCTCAGAGCAGGACCATTTTTTTCGATGTTGCGAAATGTGCACATTCAGTGCATTCACGTCGAACTGAGCGATTCCGAGTTTTAGAGCGATTTCTGCTTATTCTTTTCCATCAGAAGTGAGAATTATTCAAATTCGGAAAAAGTGTTAGGTTACAAAAATGTTTGAAAAGATTATCGTTATTTTGACATTTTTATGATTGATGCCATGCTTATCTGACAAAACCTTTTCGTAACATGTGTATTTGTTTTGCTGATTTAGGCATTCGGAGACATTATTAAGATCATTCTTACAATAAGGAGTCCGTAGAATGGGTAGGGTTACTTTAGAATGATTCGGCTCATTTGCAATACTATTTGATGACGCACGAATACGAATATATTTGATAAAAATTTTAAGGGTTTATCTTCATTGTACTAAGCCAGAGGTATCAAAATTTAAAACCTGGTCTGGGCCAAATATTACTTTCTTCGGGATTAATCGGGCCGCAGGATCTGTGATGAAATTTTGAAAGCGGCTACAGAATATTATTTGCAAAATTTCATCACTGAATATTACTTTTAAAAAATTAATATACAGTCGAACTTCCCATAAGCCGACGCCATTGGGGATTGAGATTTTGTCCGCTTATTGGAAGTGTCCACTTATGAGAATATTTCACAAAGGAATAACATTCTATAAACCTAATTTGAACTGCGCTGCGAATCCATTCAAAACCACGATGTCTCATTTCAACCGTGTTTATCCAATTCATTTTTTTTTCGAGATCGACAACACTATTTTTTCGTGAGTTCTAAAATGACTTGTTCTTGCACTTTTTCTTCAAAAGACAAATTTTTTTTTTAATTTTTTTCATATTTTTAAAGAATAGAAAATTGCACGATTAAATGCCGCGACATAAATTGAACTTCTGAATCTCTGAGAAATTCCACCTACACGGAGAGATAAACAAGATTTGTGCAGCGATTTCCGGAAAGTGAATTTTGCTTTACGCAAAAGACCGAGTTTCCGGTAATTTCAAAACTTCTTTGCTCGAAATGCACTTCTGTAATGCTAGAATTTCAAATTTTATTTGTGGAACCGTCCGTTTATTAGAGACTTGCTTGTTCAGAAAGGGTATAAAAGCACTGTCCGTGTCCGGTTATGAGAGTGTCCGGCTATTGAAAGTTTTTTTTCTAGTAAAATATAAGGAAAAACGTTGGAGAAAATAAAAGTGTCCGTTTATGAGAAATGTCCGGTTATTAGAAGTGTCCGTTTAGGGAAGTTCGACTGTAAATGTGAGTCACTATTACCGACCTCTGTACTAAACATGAACAAAATTGGGCTACTTCAAATAAGGAAACTGGAAATACCATCTTTTGAAAATGTTGGTCAAACAAATTTAGAAACTCTAGAAAAAAGTTAAAACGCAATGATTTGGTTGATGAATCGGTATTTTGAACAGCTGATCAGAACATTGTAGCACCGGAAACAACATGTAGCCGTGCCCTTGGAATCCAAAACTGATGGCTAACATAAATAAAGGTAGCTAAAAATTGACAAAATTTTTTTTTGATCTGGTGTAAAACAAATGCATAACCCAGTAAAACTTAATAAGCTGAAATGCAGAAATCAGGTAATGGGCAATGGGCTGAAATTGTAATGTTTACGAAAGTTAAAATAAAAATACAGGACTTCTGGGTCTTTGAAACGCTTCTTTTCAAATAAATCTTAGTCCACGATGTTCCTTTCCCTTAACCTGAAAATGCGAACGGAAATTTTAATGCAACCGTGGCAGATAACTATCATATTTTGAAATGAATTTTGGGACAAAACAATTTCACGAAGGGGCTTAATATTTGTCTGCACAAGAAAGGGCGCTTCAAGCAAATGTATCTCGAATAACCGTCAGCAAATTGCAAGCACAAAAATACAAGCCACCGAATTCTTGACGGGTTTTAGCAAATTTTTGTAGGCTTTAATTCAACACCTCCGAATTTTTTTATTTTAGCGCTTTTGTGCTGATACACATTGTGTTTCTTCGACCTGCCCGCGACCCGCACAAAACTCAGATGTGGGCCGCATGTGGCTCGCGGGCCGCGAGTTTGACATGCCTGTACTAAGCTATCTTGCAAGCAGAGGAGGATTTGGAGCTGTCGCAGAGACAGACTTTTCCTTCAATTTGGTTTCCTAGCCCCCCGCTCTGCAAATAACACGGTGGTCCCCCCGACCACCGTGTTATTTTGAGGCATTCCGCATCGTGATGAGTGTCATATCCAGAAACTCGAGGGTCTGTTATGAATGTGTCTGATTTGATTGTGACAATGCAACCGGCGGTGAACATCCAGTATTGACACCCTTAATTTGTCCACATTTTTGGTTCATGGTTGGTAACAGAGAATCTCCTAAATACAGTCACACGACCTCTGTCCTGATCAATTCCCTGGTCCGAAGCATAACCTTGCAGTTCATACAATTCAATAGAGTCCCGTTTTAACACAATGCGATTTTTTTTTTCTTTCTCAATTAAAGATAAAACATTGGGAGTCGCCATAGAGCCACATTTACCCTAGGCAGTAATCAAATTGCCACCTTCTCTTACTCTGCCTGCAGCAATGGTTTCACATAGAAAGCTTAACAAGAATGATGTTTTAATTTTGATGGAGCTTACTGACTTTATTTAATTGTATTTGAAGTCATGCTTAGAATTTAATCATAACCTTAAACAAAAATTGTATCCTTTCGATTGACTATTAAGTTCATTGAGGTCAACCTCATTGGAATCCCAAAAATCCCGGTTTTTACATTTTTGAATAAATTAAACAGAACCGTAGACTGCGCTTTTTCTCATAAAATGCATTGTGCTAACCAAAATATTAAACATCTGGAGCAAGTAGCCTTTCATTACTTGCTATGGGTTTCAAACTATTTCATTTATTGAAGTTTTGATTTGATATTAATTTTCGGTTTTATTTAAATCTAAACCACTGCTGACAACAAAATTCGGATAAACTCTATTGAATGCGTTTCCCTCACTACATGCACTAAAACTGGAGAAACTTGAGCTTCTTTTGTATTACTAATTTCTACCACAGCCCTATAACGTGTTCCGATTGCATCTATTCCTGGATATGTTTTGAAGGAACACTAGGTGAAGTTTGAAAAAAAAAAGTTTTCCTCACAAGAATTTCATTTTCGGAAGTTAGTTTGAATCACAGCCCTATGGCGTAGTGTTCCGATTTTATCCGTTCCTGGATGTGTTTCGAGGCTTTACTAGGAACACGCTTGGATGAAGTTTGGTCAAGATTGGTTCATAAAGTAAAAAGTGTTTTCATAGAAGAACCCAATTTTGGATTTTGGGTTGGTTTCTATGTCAGCCCCATGACGCCATGGTCCGATCCCATTCGTTCCGACATACATAATGTACAGCGTATACTTAAAAGAAATTTGTATACAACATTATTGCAGACCGACAGCTTCAAAACTGAGGGTCTAGTCGGAGATTCTTCCTTCTGGGAGTTGCAAACTTCATGACAAAGTCTCTGATCTTTATTAGTTGCCAAGAAGCAAATTAAGGTATCCTTCACTAAAGGTCGTCATGAGTTAAGGCTTCATTAATTGTACTTTTATAGATACGTGATCGTATTTTGCCACTGTGTTTTTGAGTGTTTCTCACAGATCGTCCAACAATCGTGTTCTATAGTTCGGAAGAAGTTCTCCTAGTGAAACAGTCAACATTCATATGGTCAACAATTTAATTTGAGACTTTCCTATCTTTATTACATTATAAGTTCCTCGAATTACGACGAGCGTTTGTCAAAATGTTCTACTAAGAAAAAAGCGGTAAAGTAGGCTAGTGTGTAGTGCTTAGCGCGCTCAAGTTCATAGGATGTAGAATGCTTTCGAACTTAGGGCCAGTGTGACGGACTATTTTTCACTCAGATGTTTAAATGAGTATCTATATACGGTGTCGTGAATGGGAATAAATAACTCGGCAGAGCGTGCGGTTGATCTTAACACCTCTGCAAAAGTTGTGAATATTATGTATTATGACATGTAAACAAAATAAAATCTCGTGGCCTGGGTTCAATGTATTTGTGGGTCACCTTTTTATATTAAACCTAACGCTCGCCCCATTTAATCACGAATCTGCCGGCGGTCTAAACAGATTGCACAGTTAATCTGTTTTAATTCAAAGTACATACTACAAATACAATATTTGCATAAAAAAATTCCTGAATCTGAATAATGCATTAATAACCCACATGAACTTGTAAGTATGTCTCTCTGGTATTAGCTTTAATCCTGCGACCACTAAGATAGTCATCTATCATATGACATATTTAACAAAACATTAACTAATCACATAGATACATAAAAACATTTTAGGGAATTCATGAAATAACACATCTAATCCCATCATCTATCACGAGATTGTCTGAGCAATGAGTATAATACAAATTGGATTAACGTCGGCCATGAAAGAAACACAATTCAGAACAAGAGAAAAACGTGATCAAGAATTTCTAGAGTTGTGTTCTTATCACAATATTCGGCGGTATGACAAAAGGAGAATTAAAATGAGTAGATAAAATGAAGATTTAGTTTTTGTTCTTGTGATAATAATTTTTTTCTGCACTGTAAATCCAGAAGATTTTTTTTTTGTTATTGCAGCTCTTTTTATAAACGAAGTTTCTCAATTGTTTCTGGATTGTTTCAGCAAAGTTTCGAAACAAAAGGTAGTACTTAGGTAATGCATTTCTATGACTGTTTAAACATAAAATCGAAGTCCATCTTATCAATATGTCCTTTTTACTCAATTTACGCACAATCCTTACGGTGTTTAAAATATATGTACATGAACTTAGGTTTACGCAAAACCACATGCTTATTTCTGCATAAAATTTATAGCAAACTTAACAAATCGCATTGCAGTAAAAGATACCCACGTCACTCACGCGCGTCAGGTATCGGCTTAAAAGTTTCGCTTAATTAAGTAATAAAAAATCTACATCCAAATTTTTTATTACCATTTCGATTTGATACCTTTTGACACAATTTACAAACAAAACATTAATTTATAACCAATTTATAAATTTATTCGACATCAATTCATAATAACGTTCCGCTCCATATATTATATCTTTCTCTTAAAAAAAAAAAAAAACACATTAAAAAGACAAACTATGTCCAATATGTATTTAATATTCATTGAGGAAAATGAAATGTTAAATCAAAGATTAATTAATCAATCATGGCGGTGTGGCAAAAATTTTAAGTTTTTTTTTGCCAATTAGATATGCGTCGGCGTGAAAGACACTTCTATGTATGTTTTACAGAAGAAAAAAATGGATAAATATTCAGTAGGCAAATTTGGAAATTTCACCCACTAATTGCTTTTATGGAATTAAATAATTTTCTAAAGTGGGATTTATACTAGCACATTCCTAAGAAGCTTTCGATTTTTACTACTCTGAAAAGAACAATCTTTACTATTTCCTGCATAGAAAACGTGTGTAGTAGTCCCACTAAAGAGGGTTAAGGAGACAGCTGGGACGACATACACGACTACATAAATTATTTCAGTAGTCCTTACATTTTAGGAGATGCTACATTAACGATTGCAGCGCTTTTTTGGAGAGGGATAACGAAGATAACCATCACATCCCACTATATATCTAAATTGAGGAGCCGTCTATCAGTATCCAGAAGAGAAAACCAAGAGAACGAGTCGGACTGCGACGATATTCTGACGATTTTCCTTGAATTCGTTCAACTTGAACCCAGCTTTGCCATATTTTCCCATCTTCTTAACAGAAGAGTTATTTTATTTTATTCTTTTTAGTATGAAAGTATGTATGATGAATCATGAAAACACTAAAAAACTGCTCTGAAACTAACAAATCAGCAGGATTTTTTTAATTTCCCCTTTTGTTATACCCTTCACTCGTAGAGTAGATTAGTAGTAGATTAGTTTCTTCTAAGAAAAACTTTTTCATTTGTGCACCAATTTGAACCAAATTTCACACAAATGTGTTTCTATTGATGCCACAAAATATATGTAAGAATAAATGGAATCAGACTGTGGGGTCATGGGGCTGTCATACAAACCCAGCCCCCAAATTGAGTTTTTCTAAGAAAAACTTTTTTATTTGTCCACCAATTTCAACCAAACCTCATAAAAGTGCATTTCATTTGATGCCACAAAACATGTGTAAAAATGAATGGAATCGGACGATGGGGTCATGGGGCTATCAACTAAATTGAGTTCTTCTACGAACAAATTTTTTATTTGTGCACCACTTTCAACCAAAACTCGTAAAAGTGCACTTCAATTGATGCCATAAATAATCGGGCTATGGAGTCATGGGGCTACCATACAAGCCCAACCTCCCCATTTTAGATCTTCTAAGAAACATTTTTTCTACACCAATTTAAAAAAACCTCAATGCGTCTTTATCACAACAAAAAAAAGTAAAACAAATGGAATCGTACTATGGGGCCATGCTCCCGCATCCCCCCAATAAAGTTTTCTGAGATATTTTTTTTTATTTTACCACTTATTCCAACCAAACCTCACACAAATATTGTTTCATCGACGCCACAGAATTTGTCAATATCAAATATTATGCGAAAACAGAAGGAAAAGAATGGGGAAGGATTAAATAGTATAGTCATAGGTTTGCCCCAAAAAACTTTTAGCCCGAGGAGAGTGAAGGGTATTCAAATTTCGGCCGCGCCCGAAATTAGCCTCGGTCTCGTTTTTGATTACAAACAATCCGGAAAGTGCTAAGAATCTAAAATACAAAATTTTGGTCAAAAATGGGTTAAGACTGAAGCGATGATCACTGAGTGATTATAAGTCCTGAAGCTTAGCGATAATCGCTAAATACTAGATACGCTGTACAAAACGGTTGTACGTCCCGAACTCAGGTATGGAGCTGAATGCTGGACCATGCATGTTAAGGGAAAGAAATGACGGCGGCTGAAATGATAAAGGTTTGTGTTGCTATAGAGACGACTCGGGCAATGATCGTTCAGTGATCGTAGCTAGACAACTTGTTCTGAGCGTTACATGCGTATATTTTGTATGGAGAGATGATTCTTATCGATACGAGGAATGTATGTACTACGTTCAAAAAATATACAAATATGCCTCAGAATCGGCTGCTGAACTACGATTGGTGAGCGATCATCGCATGAGTCGCTTCTGCGAGCACGAATTCATAGGCATGTCAGTTGGTGTAACTAAATGTAGCTACATACATCCCAGGCAGCTTGTCCATAACCACTTACTTACCTAAAAGCTTGAAGACCGTCAATTGGACTGGTATTGCCATATTCGAAGGCGCCTGAGAACCCGCAGCAAAGAAGCCGATATCAATGGAAGTTCCTCTTAATGGATCCAAGATTATAGGCAGTTACATAGTTACAGCTATGGAGTGGCAAGTTAGCGAGCATTATACACAACACGACCATCAGGGAATTCTATTCTCGATAGCGGATAGATTGCATGTAGGTATAGCGACAGCTTTAATTGTGGGATTCGGTCTACGCCACGGTCTTCGATGAGGCTTCGTTCATAGAAACCCTGTCTGGTGTAGGTACAGTTACCGGATCAGCGGAACAGAAAGCCTTACAATTGACAGGTCAACTATCAATGGCACGCGACGCCACCATGCCAAGAAAGAGTTTCCTCAACATGAATTGGAGCCTGCGAGACAAAGCCTTACACCTATTAGTGGTATCACATCCCCGATTACAGATTCCGAACTTTAAAAGGCAGCATCCAGACTTTAGAATGGTATGGCACCAGGCCCAGATGGCGTCCTGAATAGGGCGTTGAAAGCAGCAATTCTGACGATGCCCGGGAAGTTCATCGACGTATTTGAAACTTGCCTAGAAGGACTTTCCCGCAATCATGGAAAAGAAAAAAATTGGTGCTTATTCCAAAACCTTATCGCCCTATTTGCTAAAGGCCTGAATAGACCTCGGGCGGAATGAAAATGAAATTTTTGTCCGCTGCGATTTTCTCAATGAAAATGCATGCTTACTGTCGTGGAACATGTCGGAAATGATGGGGAATTCCATAAGCTACAATCCGAATATAGTTCCAAAATTTTTCTCGGCCATTTTATGTATTATTTTTCGATTCCCCCGTCATTAGATATTTTCCACGGTGAAATGACCGGGTGGTGGAAGAACAGGGACGTTTATCAGACCGTCGATACGGTTTTAGACGAGCTCGGTCTACGACGTAATAACCATAATAACCAAGTAAGTTGGTCGAAATATACACAAGCGAGGCGATTACAACTATCCAACTGCGGCTGGAAACCGTTGGATTGAAGCTCGCCGATCAGTAAACTGAACCCGTCCTAATTAGCAAGCGCAGAAAAAAGAGTTCCCTCAAAATCAGAGTCAGAGAGTGTGCAAGCCGCTTGGTATTTGACCGAGCCACGGCGCGGCGGCTCTAGCAAGACAAACATAGGTGGCCACAGAACAAGTATGAGGCTGCTATTGTCGAGGGTGGTAACATCAATCATTTATATATGCCTCGCCAGTTTGGGCCAGTTCATTACGGTCCGCCTGTAACGCAAAACACCTAAACGCGACCTATCGAAGGTATGCTTTGAGAGTGTCTTGTGGGTACCGCACCACATGAAGCAGCCTACCGATCCTAGTGGATGAGATCAACAGGCTGTACAACGGTCGCCAAGGCGTAACACCGGAGATGCACCTGGAGCGAAGAAACATTGAAGGGTTTGAATCTATGAGAAGGTGGCAGGTACGATGGGATGAGGCCTCTACAGGCCGATGGACACATACCGTTATCCCAGACATAGCTATGTGGGTTGGCCGAAAACACGGGGATGTGAATTTTTACATGACCCAGTTCCTAACGGCCCACGGAGGGTTCCGTAAATATCTCCATCGGTTTAAGCTGGGCGACTCGTCAGAATGGGACGAGATGCAAGGGAGTTGCGAAGATAGATGGAGATATCCGCGGTTAACTGAAAGCGGAATTGGGAGAAAACGCATAACCCCGAAAACCGAGTGTGTCTGGTGCTGCTATCAGCAAATAACTGAGATTCAGTAAGCAGCAGGTCAATTTTTGCCGTTCACATGGAGCTGCAGAAGGAGGAGCGTAGGCGCAAGTCTGCTGCCCGTGGTGATGGTCCTGTGAAGTAATACTGAAAGTTGGTCCCGCAAGGTCAAGCGGTGACGAAAGAGGTGTTCAGTTTTGTCGGTAAAAATCCGACATAACTGCATGCTGGCGGCCTCTGCTATACTGCACGCAGTATCTATGCAAGATTCGCCATCTCGACCTAGAAAAAAAGCAGACCGAAGAATACGTGGATGTCTCAAATGAAACAACAACAACAATATATAGATAGATAGAACTGCCTGTACAAATAGGCTTAGACGTTACCGCCAGAATGGGCGATGTGTCCACACTGCAGGTCGAGTGATGCAACGTCATGGAGTGGTTATAAGTAGTGCCGGATTAACTACGTGGGAGAAGGTGGCAAATACCACGGGCCCCGCGCTTTGGGGGACCCAAAACAAACATTATAACAACCAAGATGCTTCTAAATTGTTATAACACTTTATCGTTGAACAATTTACGCTAGGGTGTTCCAAAATTACAGCAAGGTTTGTATTGCATAAAAATACAGAAATATTTCCTTCTAAAGCCTAGTACTGAGATCGAGAGTGAAATTTTTGTGCGCTGCGATTTTTTCAATGAAAATGTATTCATACTGTCGTGGAATATGTGGGGAATGCTGGGGAATTCCACACGCTGCAATCCGAAAACAGTTTCATAATTTTTCTCGGCCATTTTATGTATTTTTTCCGATTCCCTGGTTATTTCATCGTGAAATGGCAAATGACCGCGGGGAATCGAAAAGTAATACATAAAATGGCCGGATTGTATGTAGCTTATGGAATTCCCCACCGTTTGTGTTGGCACTGGTTGTAAGGACGCAAGGAAGAAGAAGACTGAATATTTTTTGAATATAGTTTTATAGAGCTGTGTTGCTTCAAGCTATAAGCCATACTAGTAACACAACTTTATATAAAATGTATACGGACATAACGCCTAAGGAGGCTTCAGGAGCAATAATCGCTCAGCGATCGTCGCATGAGTCGCTTCTAGCAACCTAGCAAACCTCCGCTTTTTCTCCAATTCAAATACACCAAATTCTAACAGTTGGTTACTGACTGTCAGAGATCAGCATAGAGGTAAATTTTGATGCCTAAAAAGGGTTTCACGTTTTTGATAATGCATGACGTGCAAAAGCGTTAAAAATGTCACACCGTGTAAATCCAACTTAAAATCAAACTGTGCGTTGCGTAAAACGTTGACACCAAATATGCATAGGTATATTTGAAGATAGGCACTCATCGACACGGAGCAAAAAAAAGTTAAAATCAATAGAAATCAAATCAAACGATCCGAATCTGACATCTCTTATAAGAAACCGACTTCGATGATTCGATGCAAACATAAGACAAGATAGTAATGGAAGTCGATAGACTCAAGAAAGATTTACCATCTATGCACAAAAATCTATTATGGAAAGAAATGAAATGCCGAGGTCATAATGAGATGCAAATAAGCGCGCTTCAAGATGATTTAAAAGTATCTATATTCGAATCCAACATAGGCGATTGTGTAGTACGTAAAGTGTTAAAATTAGCATTTTGATGCTATGAAATCGGAAACATCAATCGATACGATATGCGGCGTGTCAATATTGAAGTGTTAGCCGCCTGTTAGTGTCAGAGCCTCCGCAGTTTAAATGCTATAGATTTAGCGAAACCGCTTATGGGAGGAAGATTTCCGAAAATAATACTATAGGATTGCAAAATGGGTCTAAATACATTATGCCAGCGGGGAAATTTTATCACCAAAATCATTTTTTGTTTAATTGAAACTAGGGATGTCAAAAACCGGACGGTTAGTCCGAAAACCGGTACTTTCAGAACGGTTTACCGGTTTTTTTCTCCTCCCGGTTTTAACCCGGACGGTTGTTGGTTCATCCGGTTAAAACCGGAAAAAAAATATTTCAAAATTCATACAATTTTTTATGTTTTCTTGATTTTTCAGCCTGCAATTCTATTACTTATCCCCTATGGAAAAAAATCGTTTTCAAATTTCAGCCCTTTAACAATGGTCGAACGCTCTTTTTTTTTGCTATTACTCGTAGAACAATCGCTTCGTCAAATTACCTCTTGTATCCTATCTCTTCCAAGGGAGATATTGTTTATGTTAGCACAGCGTTTCACATGTATTTTGGTTGTACAACGTGAAAGTGAATTAATATTCGTGTATAATATATCAGTGCATTTCGCGTATGATCGTGTCCCTAAAAGATTTCGTATTCCGCAAGAGAAATTAAGATGGCCCCTGTTGTAAATGTTGTTGTAAATTTTTTTTTTTCAAAACTTAATAAAATAATTAAATCGCATCTGACAATTTTATTTGTTTGTTTTTTTGGTTCAACATGTTTTTCTTTTAAATTAGCTGTCTTACTACATCATGTACGTGAATTTTAAGTTGATTTTGCATACGATACGAACACCAGCAATTGCAAAGTGTGTAAGCATTTTTTTTTTAGAAAAATTCTAGGCAAATCAATGAAAAGAACCGGTTAACCGGTACTTGGAGTCCGGTTAAAACCGGACGGTCTAACCGGCTTTACAAAAAAATCCGAAAAAAACCACAACCGGGTTATGGGCCGGTTTTTGACATCCCTAATTGAAACGATCCCAAGCTTTACGAGTGGGTACAGAACTCGAGTTCAATTAAAAAGGAAAACTCATAAATTGATTTGGCATGTTGGAAGTTGAGAATTCAACATTAATACCCGTACAATTTGTCAACAATACAATACAATTTAATTTAATTAATTAATTAATTTAATTGAATGTCGCCAATCAATCAGAAAAAGCATCTTTCCTTCGACACGGTCCAACTGGTCTCTGGAAAATTTCAAAAGGATACTATAGAACCTATCTACGCTAAAACACTCTGTCATTGACTCATATAAAGTTCCCCCAATAAAATCGTATACTTTACGATGCCGGAAGTCAATACACTTATTGACCTTTTTATGACTTCATGGTCGTGTACGCGAAGAGCTTAGAACACACATGTGTCTTGGCTTAACAAGTGTGTACCTATACATCTTTTTTTTTGGATGAATGGTTTAAGAAGAAAAAATTTTTCATTCTGTATGACTTCTTACACATTTTACTTACTTTTAGTTCTACGTTCTACTGTGGCTTGTACTCTTGTAGTAAAGGTATGCACGTATTCATGTACCTATCTATCTGTCTAGTCTGGACGTTAAATAGGATTATATCGATCCATTCACCAAACAGTATCTTTTATTTATTTTTATGCCCGTGTTGGCCAGATACTAGTAACTTAGCTACACTCGTTTGAATCTATCAGCATTATTGCAGACTGTGCTGATGCTGACTGGAAATTCGAAATTGTGTCTAGTTTTATGTATTTTCAAGAGTCAACTTATTCGCACCATTCACCATCATATGATTAGATTTTTGATGCTTTTTAAGAAGTTGGACGAACGAAAAGAATTTATGCGTGTATGAGTATACTTTTCGTGAGATCAAGATTAACTAGAATCGAAACAGGTTTAGCTCTTATATGGAAAATATTCTTTGCCGAAAATTACATAAAAATGAGATGATTTTTATCGACTCTTTATAGGCTTGCTATTTATATGTAAATGAAATATTTATATAAAGGTCGATAGAAAATTCGCAGAAGGGGACTTTAAATATCAACGAAATTATCCACAATCCAGGACATCAAGAATTCTTCTTAACACCATTGAACACTTAATAGGCGGTTAAAAAAAAACTTCAGTCCCTTCCAGAAGCTAAGGTCACTTGAATGGCTTAAGTAATGAATGAGGGATTCGCATAGGCTAGTATTTATGGAGAAACTCAAGTCGTTTAGAGACTATAAATTACGTTAGCCAACTACGGTCGATGCAGGAATATTAGACAAGACAGCGGGGTAGCAACGGGAGGGGCTAAAGCATCTCAGATATCGAAAATGCGGCAAAGAAAGCGTACAAAATGGATTATAAAGCAATGCATTTCATTGCAAATGCTTAAAAAGAAATGTTCGTAGTTTTTTTTGCCAATTTCTTTGTTCTGTGCAAGTTTTGTGAATCGCTTCAAGGATCTCCACAGATGTATACCTTGCATTATCAGGGAGGCCATGCAGCTTAATCGTCTATGAGGCCATAGCTACGGATACTAAACAAAAAAACTCCGAGAAGTTTTCCCTTAGGGGAAAAATCTTAGATCATGTATATGTCTACGTTATTGCTTACAAAATAATCCACATTGCATCAGCCGTTATCTTGTCACTCCAGAAGCCCAAAAATCCTTTCAAACCGATTACATACAGTACCCCAAATATCACCTTTCGAACGACACCCATAATGCCCATACTCTGTTTCCTATGCTAGAAAAATGTCCTTTTTGGTGGTAATATCCTTTAACAAAACTCAAAATCAACTTGTCGTGATTTTACAAGACTCGTCGCAACGGATTCTGTATTTTGATATCCATATCCTTATACATAGCGTCAATAATGCTTTCTTCTTCTTCTTCTTCCTTGCCTCGTTCTTTATACCGCTCCATGGTTCCGCCTTGCTCGACCTGCGTTGTAGGCACATCGCCCGTTTTGGCGATAATTTCTCAGCATATTTCTACAGGCAGCTCTATCTTGGATCGTGTCATCGCCGAGACCAATGCGTTGTTGTTGCTTTTTCATTTGACACATCCAGGTGTTCTTGGGTCTGCCTCTGGCCTTGGGTCCATCAAGTGGAACTTCCATTGATATCGCTCTCTTTGCGGGGTTCTCAGGCGGACGCCTTTGAACATGGCAATACCAATCCATTCGTCGGTCTTCGAGCTTTTCGGTGATTGGTTGGTCTATAGACAAGCTGCCTCGGATGTAGCTACTCTTGATGTGGTCCCTTTTGGTTACACCAACTGACATGCGTAACATTTTCATTTCAGTCGCTGTCATTTCTTTCGCATAACCTTCATACATGGTCCAGCATTCTGATCCATACATGAGTGCGGGACGTACAACCGTTTTGTACAACTTGCCCTTTAGCTTCAGTGGCATTTTCTTATCGCAGAAAACTCCAGAGTTTTCTCGCCACCTCATCCACCCAACCTTTGTGCGATGTTTGATGTCATCATCGCATGTAGCTCCGCTGTTCACCATCGAGCCAAGGTACTTGAACTTGGTACAAGACTTAAGCTGCTCTCCTTTGACGTACATTTCTGGTATCGGTGCATTTGGGTCTGAGAATTGGCAGCATAAGAACTCAGTCTTTGTTATACTTACCCTCAGTCCATGCTCCTCCAGAATGTCCCACCATTTTGTAAGCGCAGCTTGCAAGGCAACGATGTTTGGGCTACTGAGGACTATATCATCAGCAAAAAGAAGAGATATTTCTAGGCCGTCGGAGACACGTGTTAATAAGTAGCACATGATGATGTTGAAGAGCAACGGACTCAATACACTGCCCTGGTGTACTCCGACATTCACCGGAAATTCTTCTGATTCACCGGCTGTGCATCTAACCTTAGTCGTAGCTCCATCATACATGTCTCGTATAGCGTCAATAATGCATTCCCACAGAAAAAAGGATATTGTGTGTCCAAGGACATCTTCCTCATAAGAAGTGCTGGCACCAAAATATTAAGGATCGCACCACTTAACTTCCATCGGAGTTTCGTCGACATCGGTCCACCGGGAGAGCTAGGAGAACCAATTGAAGGATGAATTTTCGTTCGCTTCATTGGCGAATTTACCGCTATTCCCGCAACTTATCGAAATCGTGATTGTCGATTCTGAGTCAGAGCAATCAAAGGATAATGTATACCAAATTTGGTGAAGATCGAACTACGGGAAGGTCGATTTTAAGCGTTAAACGTTTTCGTTACAGTTTTTCGTGACGCTTTTTCACGGAACGACACCTAGGGTAGCCTCCGCAAGGACATATACATGTCAATTTGGCAATTTTGTTAAAAGGTTCAAACCAAAAAATAAGAAGAAATTTCTATTTGAGTTGAGAAAATTCGAGTTGCGTTGGTATTTAAATGGCTTAGCTTTCCAAAATTCAAAAGGCGAGCACAGAGTATTTCGGGGGCCCTGGGCAAACAAATTTAAAGGTGCTCTTTGAGGAAATAGAGTAGCACATGAGAACCTGACGATTTTTAAAACGTTGTAAAAAATCGGAAATACATGCTACAAATTCTATTTACATCTAAACCACCCAGCAATTTAGGAATTTAGATGACACCCCTGTGAAAAAAAAGTATGCCAAAGAATTGTACCAGTTTTCAACATTAAACTTTTTAGGCCAGTCATTTTATGATTTTAGGTCACAAAAAATAGCTCGGCTCTGGTTTTTTGGGATATTGTTAGGGAAGATACCAGAAGTGTACCATCAAGTTTGTCGAAAAACCTGTGCTAAGACCGTGACCCTCAAAAACCTCAAAATTTTCGGACTTTTTTCATAATTTGGTTAGTAATTTTTAAAAGGTGCTTCCTACAAGAAAGTCGTCCACTGGATTTTTTAAGCTAATAAAACCTTCTTTAATTTGAGTCCAGTTCCAGCTTTGTAGGTGCAAAGGATCCGAATATACAGCACTTTAAACATTGTTTTTTTGTAAAAAAAAGTTCGAAATTGTAATTTTAGTCACCTTCCGAACTAAATATCGGCTTAAATGCGCATTCTACGGAGAAAGTCATGTGACATACGAAGTTATAAACCTGTTACTTAGCTGTGTATATGTCGGAAAGAATGGAATCGGACCTTGAGGTCATAGGGCTGCTCCTGAAAATTAGGTTCTTCTAATAAATTTTTTTTCTTTATGTACCAATATTAACCAAACTTCACCCAAGTGTGTTTCTGGTTACGCCCCAAACAATATCTAGGAACGGATTAAATCGGAACACTACGTCATAGGGCTGTCATACAAACCAACATCTGGAAATTAGGTTCTTCTAAGAAAAACTTTTTTATTTATGAACCAATCTTACTAAACCTCACCCAAATTTTTTTCCTAGTAATATCTAGGAATGGATGGAATCGGAACATTACGTCATAGGGCTGTCATACAAACCAACCCCTAAATATTATGTTCTTGTAAGAAAAACTTTTTTTCTTTTTGAATCTTAACCAAAATTCACCCAACTATGTTCCTGGATCAGCCTCAACGCATCCAGGAACAGATGGAAACCGAACACGTCATAGAATACGCCGTATTACAATATCTTACTTTTGTTGTGTGCTGAATGCTGTGTCATGGAATCCTTTGTACCTACAAAGCTGAGGTTGCACTAAAATTAAAGAAGATTTTGTTAGCTTTAAAAGTGCAGTGGACGACTTTCTTGTAGGAAGCACCTTTTAAAAATTACAAACCACAATATAAAAAAAATTCGAAACTTTTGAGGTTTTTTAAGGGTCACGGGGTTAGCACAGGTTTTTCGAAGTTGCAAACTTGGTGGTACACTACTGGTATTTATCCTAGCAATATCCCAATACAGCGAGAGTTTCGCCGCCCCTTCGCGTAACATTCATTGAGTGAAAAAAAACTGCCAAAATGTGGTTTCAGTAAGATGGAACCACAGTACACACCACTGCGAAAGGCTCAATTGCATTCCCGACAGGGCTATTTCGAGATTAAGCGATGTCCAGTCAGTCCACTTCACCAGCTTTGCCTCTGTTTTGCTGGAAATAGATTGAACGCGTTGTTTCAAGCTTTTGTCTCGTTTGTCATCTTAAACTCCATCCACGCTACCAAAGTGGTACACGTCTTTGAGTCCGCACACGCTACCATTTCATTAGCAGCGAAGCTATTGAATTTGAAAGCTGAATTTGGCAGTTTTAGAACCCCTTATCGATCAATCCTATGATGAAAATTTTGCAGGTTTTGTTCATTTGTTTTGCGAAATTGTATAATTCTTGAACGATACCATTTGGCCAGCGCGTGCGTACGCTGCTCAAATGCCAATACCGATAACGTTGATAAGACCAGTATTCGAGACGATAGTCTGAAAGTTTTAGTCCAAATATCCCAATTCAGGCCTCCAAATAGAAAAAAATTGAGTAAGGCTAACTTCGGTTCTTTTCAATTAACTAGGGTGGCAGGAGTCTAAAACTCATTTTGCTAAGAAAAACACTGACCGGAAACGTCCCCAAAAAGGACACTAATTTATCCTTGATCAGAGGTGGGCATGCGGGGCGTCATATCAAAGGGGACACCGAGTACATTACAAATCCGGTGTTTGTTTTCTGTTTCAAGGACCGTCAACAGAATAATTGAATGGAAAGTTTTCGTGTTTCTCGTAGCTTATCATCTGTATCTTTCCAAAGCCATAACTACGCGAATAATTCAAGTTGTCACTACCTTTTTCATTTTCGGCCTCTTCGGCCTTGAAGGTTAAACCTCTCGCTTACAGGTTCGTTTGACCCGTGACTACACATCGTAAAGCGATAGGTAGCGCCGCTGTTAATATCCGGTTGGGGGTCCTTCGGCATACTAGTCAGCAATTAGACTCGGGCCATGCGGTCATCAATCCACAAACTAGCTAGGTATAGGCGCGAGGGCATTTTGCCAAGGCCATTCTCTGTAACTAGCGCCTTTGAGGCTTGGGTTATGCGAAGCAGCAGGCTCCGAAGCCTTACACGATGGCTCATGGCGGCCCCTCCACAGCAAGGAAATAATGTGTCGTGTTCGGCTCGTATGACTGCCTTTCCGAAAAAAGAGGGAGAAAGTCAGTCACGCACCGTAAGCAACCCTACATGACTCGAGTGTATCAGGATCGTCAATGTCCGCCATGGCGTATCAGCCATACAAGGGGCCTCCCTGTTCTCCTCGGGTAGGTGGTATCGCAACTCACCAAATGCCGGTGTACACAGACTTCCCTGCGGGGAGGGTCACGCGCATTCGGTGATCGCATAAAAACATAGAACATCTAACCAATTCTGTTATCCAAGGTCAATTATAGTGGTTAGCGAGCTCGCTTCCAAATAAGCTGCAAGTTAAAAATCTACTGTAGTTGTCAAAAAACTATTTTGGACTATTGCGCGAGTTACTCATTTACACATCTTAAAACCCTAAAAGTCCCATACGTACGTGTGCCGTTAGCGTACACTCTAAAAAAAGATTGTAAATTTCTAGAAAATTCTGTATAAAATGTGTGTAAAAGCATTGTAAAATTAAACAACAGTGCAAAAATGATACATTCTTTGTGTATCGCAATATTTTTGAGCATTATTACATGTTTTAAAGTAATCTTACAACAATATGAGTGTATATATAAAACTGCAGGACTTTTCCTTCAGATTCTGTGTAAAATGTACGACGAAATATATGTAAATTCAACCGCTGGACTAAAATTACATAATCTTTTGTGTAAAACTTAAATATATGTAATTTTCCATAAATATGTAGACCGTATTTTTACAAAACATTTTGTTGGATAATACACAGATTATGATGATTTTCCAATTTTACTCCAAAATTACGGAAATCCTAAATAACGACGTATTTTTCACGAGATTGTATTTAAAATCGCACCAATTATGATGTTCTTTTGAAGCATACGCCAAAATAACTGGGAAACATGAATAACTAAGTTTTCCGTATAGTTTTCATATCACATTTGGTGTTTCGCTGTCTAGTGGGGCAGACATATTTTATGGGCGCCACAAATCCTCTGATCGATTGAAGAGATTTTTGGATTGCGAGCTAAACTGGAAGATGTATGTAACCATCCAATTCAATTTTTTGATCGCACGTGTGGAACGTACTGCCATGCAATTTTTCGTGCAATCTGTGGTTGTAGCGGCCTATCTCCATCGAAAGTACAGTCGACTCTTGATAATTCGAAGCCCAAGGGACAACGAAAAAATTTCGAATTATTGAGTGTTCGAATTATCGAAAAAATTTACTATGTAAATAAAATAATTTATTTTACAATGCAGCAAACCTCCTCCAAACGGATTTTTTTTTTCGCGGCACTTCCTCAACCATTTTAAAAGGATTTCCTTCAATAGTGGGCTTTTTGCTCCAACATAAAGCGAAAACTATTTTTCAGCACTGGGTAGATCCTATACGTATCATGGGATTAAATAGTCAAACTAATGTTAATTTATAAAAAAATATCGAAACAATTCTTGTCCTTCTTTTGTGATCAACTGGAGATACACTTAATTTAATGAGAAAATAGCATACCTTATCGCATTCTTTTAATGTAATGTGGTTTCCAATTTTTTTTATTATTTGTTTTAAAAAAGTATCTTTTTTTTATCACCATTTTCCACTGCCGCGATAATTTGTCTTTTCACATCTAATGATATGCCAATTAGCCGCAAAAAGACAGAAACAGAAACATTTCAGGAAAAATTCGAATTATAAAGAGTTTCTAAATGTAAATATCGAATTATAAAATGCTAGCGATCACTCAGTTGAACGAAATCATTTTGCTTTATCGAGTGTATACAACTCCATACAAACTTGGCTCTTTTTTCGATTTATCGAAGGGATAGGTTAACTAGTTCGGATTATCGAAAAATTCGTATTACCGAGGTTCGAATTAACGAGAGGCGACTGTACCAATGGATGTCCATCTTCCATGGCCACAAAATAGATAATTTTCGCTGTGTCGTGTTGTGTGGACCGTGAGACTCATTTCAGATTGCGCGAGAAATTGCATAGTGTTTTTGCTGTACGGGCGTGAGTTCGATTGTGTGCAATGGGTTCCGAAAATATTGTAATTTCTCTTTCTTCTGTGCAAAAAAAATACACAAAAACAGTATTTCATATTAGAATTGAGAGTAAAATTCTTCTTCAAGTGTGGAAAATTACAACATAATGATGTAAAACAGACCCCAAAAAAGTGTGATTTTATACTTCTTGTTTGTAATAATTATACAAAACAGCGCGATTCTGAGTCAGACTTGAAATATAAATACATTTAGAAATACGCATAATTACAACAATTTAGAAGTAGTATATTACAACATTAGCTATGTAAACTTTTAAAATACACTTCGTTGTAATTTTACCCTGTATGTATAGATAGATGGTTTTCATGTGCCATTTATAATCAGGGTAAATGAAATTTTTTTAGAGTGTACGCCACAAACTACACGTGCAAACAGGTTTTTATGAAAATCTCGATACCAGTTACCTGTATGTAAAACGTGTAGAACGTGGTGCGATTTTCGGAACTTGCCAAATGCCCCCATGGATTCGAGCTCTCTTAATGAGGTTCAAATTGTGTTTTCAAAAAGTTTTACAAAAATCTCAATAACGGAAAAGTTTCCTAAAAACCTGTTAATGGTTAACTTGTATTCGATAAAGTTTGGCATAATTTCTCACGGATGTGTACCCTCCTAAGCGCATTATATTGGTTGGAACCGTGAGAAACGCGAGCCCCAAAATGAAGCTCAGGTCAAAATTTTCAAATTTTCAGGTTTCCGAAAAGGATTTTTAGAAATACTTCCCTAACGGTACATTTAACGGGAAATTTGTCAGTACTGAATTGGAAGCTTCTACGACACCAAAAAGTCATTGCCAAACGTACTCATCGTGCCCGCGAAAGGGCCTTTGCCCGATCAAACTTCAGAACAAAAAGATTTTGGGGAATACCTGATAGCGGTATACTTGATGCTCGTATATTTTTTTTTCGAAAAAGCAGGACAAATGCACTAAATATCATCGTTTGGCAGGACAACGCTATTAAAAAAAACTGTATGGAAAGATGGACAACCAGAAATACAAATAACGCAGAAACTTGACACTCTTATAATTACGAATCTTATATTATCAACATCTGTTGGATTTTTGGTAATTTTTCAGTGTTATTAAAAGCCATGAAGATTTCAAAATGGGCATTTTGCTTTCGGAGACTTGACAAAATAATTAATGTGGAAATGATATATATCGCCTAATAGCAGTCATCTACCTGCACTTAGCAATTACAATTCTATTTTCTTGCCAGACACTGACAGTGTAAAAAACACTTAGTCGACCAAGGGAGCCTTTTGCGATTAATCTTTCAAATGTAGAGGTTTAGGTAAAGCCTTTTAGATATTTCATATAAGGGTAACCTTTGCGACATGACTTGAATTTAATTTGCTGCCCCTCTGGTCCGCTGCTACTAAACTTGATGTTCACTGACAGAGATTTTTCGGAAGATCCCCTTCGCAACTCTTATAAGCAAAAAAAAACAGACTAAACTCCAAACTATTAAAGATGCGAGACGAAGGCAAACCGGGCAAAATTCATCTGGCCAAAATCCAATCGTCGAAAAGGCATTCGTTCCATAACCAACTTGTAAATTATTTCATTGCTAAGTCCGATTCCGCTTTAGTTACTATAGAGATTTTTTACCCTGTTCTACCAAAACCACAAAAGTTGTATTGAGAGTATTGAGTATAAAGGGGTGCGGAAACAATTTTTAAACTGCAAAGACCAAATATTTTGCGAAAAACCAAACTGGTTTTTCTAGTTAAAGCCTCAAATTTCGCAGTACTCTATCCTAAATTAAATCCAAAGAAATTCATCAATTACTCACCATACTCCAGCGGACATTCCAAAATAATATCTCAGCAAAAATGTCGCTGCACACGGTGCATTCGATAGTCCATCAATCAGCAACAACGATGCTCCTGGTAATTGGGGATCATATCCACATGCCGTGGCATTTCGTCCGGCCACAAATCGCACTGTCCATCCTACAGCCACCAAACTATGGCAGGTCACCAACGGTGTCAGCAACTTATCCCACTTGGCATCGGAGAAAATCAAACACAGCGTTGCAATTATTGCCGTACCGAGAGCTGCATAACTCCACGCAGTCACCCAAATTTCCGCCAAATTCTTTTCATGTTGATCAAAAAGAATATCGGCTCCACATAACGGTGCACATCGACCGGATCGATTTAATCGTACGTACAAATGTGACTTAGCCAATCCCTGGCAACTTGTCGGATATGTGGACGTGATCTTTGATATCGGTGGCGAGAAATGAGGTCCTGTAACGCCTGGACCTATACCGGGTCCCATCATTGCATTACCGCCCGGTTCGCCAGGACCTTCCATGCACATGTGCTCATGATTGTTTTCTTTCGGGAAACGATTACAATCTAAAGCCGCCGGCCAGGGAAATCCGAATCCTTGCAACACGGGATGACATCGATCGCGTACCGTTTCGCAAAGGCCACGACAAGGTCCAATTGGTTCGGGCACCTTGGAGGTGCACATCGGTACATAGGCCGAGCACAAGAAAAAGTGCAATTGTGCACTACATCCGTACTGAATGAGCGGAGAAAATGTTTTCAGCGTAAAATCAGCATCATTCTGCAGCTCATGTCCGACGAGATTAGGCATGGAAGTTTCATTGTAGCCGATTCCGCGACACAGCTCGATCTTGATGGGCTCACATACTCGTGGCGCCGATTCGACGACCCCAATTTGAATGCAACCGACCTTCGCTGTAAGACAAATCACCGCAACGGCAACTAGAATCGTTTTCACTGCTACACGCATGTTTAACGGGGGGAGCCTATATGGAAACCACCTATCACTTTACAAGACTCTTGTTTAAAGTTCAGCAACTATTCCGCGAGAGACCACCACGTAAACCGCGAACAATAACCATACGAATATGTGAAAACCGCAACATCAGCACAACATATCGAATTACATGAGATTTATATCGGCTGGAAGCTGTTATCGAACGACAATATATTACACCCCGGAATCATATCAACGGCAGATTAGACCAGCAGCGCTCACTATCGGCTATATCGCCTGCTCTTTATCACTTCGCACCTGCACCGAGTCTTAATTTTCACACCTCCTCGAAATTCCAATTCCAAGTGCGCGCACCCACAAAATAATAATAATATTTATTGCTCCTCGTAATCTCACTCTCGCGACCGCCACGCAAAATTTATTTGAATACGAGCAAAAACACCTTTTTCCCACGCACTGTGTATGTTAACCTGGAATTAGGCGCCCAACGTGGGTCACAAGTAATCTATGGAATTTGGCACATTTCACAAGGGAGTCAAGGAACTAGCTCGAATTCGTTGGGAATTTTATCTTCTGCGGCACTGTTAAAATTCGAATGCACTAAAAAGATATTTTTCACACCTGATCCGTAGAAGATACGCGTGTACCTGCAACTTGCACGGTTCACCACTGATAACGACGTGACTAACGTACGATTCACTTCCAAAGATTTTTCACTCGCTCAAGCAGACCGGTCCGGACGCATCTAAACCCGCTCCTCGACGATTGCTGACTGCGAGCTCAACTGTAGCTAACAAGCCGCTAATACACCGTTCATGTGTGGCGGCACCACCAAATACCAATTCACACAGCACACACAACTCACCGTTTCGCGTTTCTTTTCTTCAAGTCTTCAAGTAAACAAGAGCCACAAGCACGACGGACGAACGATGATGAGGAGAATCAAAGTCACCACAGGGCTTCTTGTACAGTACATACACCCCGAGTGCGAGCTCTTATCCTCCTTCGTTGACTTTTTACATGATTCAAGGGTTGCCGTCAGGATATGCCCAGGTATTAGTCAGGAAGGAGGCATTCCAGTTGGGAGAGAGAATGGGAATGTTTTTTTATGTGAACTGAAAAATTCCATAGCGCATAGCGAACTGAAGGCACGTTGAACGACGACGACTAGAAAATTACGATACATTCACCTTCAGTTACGGATAAACTATTTGTGGATTTCGGAATTTGCTGCTGCCTTTTGGACGGAATATTATTAAGGATAAACCGAAGGAGGCGCACAAACTGTGGACGAGATTTTGCACTTGTCCTTTCAACAAACAATGCAGTCAGTTTTATAGATTTTCAGTGTATGCGAAAAGGAACCATTATGTGAGCAGCGGTTGTGTACACTTGGAGAAGATACATTTTTTGTAAAGGTCCTTTTATTAAATTGTACAGCCAATTACTGTTAATACAGTAGCCGGTAGCCACAAGAGTTCTACTACAAACAATATCATACGTTAGAAGGCTTTCAGGAATACATATATACATAAGAAAGTATAGCCATAAGAGAGGGAGAATGACTTTAGTTAACTGTCGTGACGTTGTCCAAAAGCACTGCTATTAAGGACTTGTGGAGCGGCAGGATCAGAATTGAGATGTTCTACTCAATATCCTTCCAGCCCTTCACATTGTGACGACAATATCCCTCACTCAGTGCCGGCAATATATAGTAACTTTCTGGATCCCTGGATTCTCAGGCAGGGGCGAACCCAAGAGGGGGGGATTAGGGGGGTAAAACACCCCCCGAAATTATGAAACCGATTTTTCAAAAGTATTAGTTTAAACTAAATTTACACAACATAACTATGTATATTGACATAACAATGATTTTCAGACTCAAAATCTATAGTGGCCGTGTTTTTTTTTACATCGGGGGCAGGTTTGCTAACCCAGACGCGCAAAAAAAAACTATCGAGGGTAGCATCCAGGTTAAATTTCAAATTGTCACGTAGGCATTGCCATTCATTTCAAAACATTGCTCAAAAATATTAAAGCCCCGTTTCCACTTTACAAACGTTAAAATGTAATTTTTTTTATGTAGGAATCATAATTTTGTTAGAATAAGAATTCGACGAACAACATTTTTAACATGAATTTACAAACAAAAACTATATCTTCTGCACATACTTGTGTGTTGCATGTAAACTATACCTTAGAGCTTTTCATTTCAAAATTTAATTTTTGCTAATCATTGGAAAACGTACTAGAAAATAATTGGGATTGCATACATTTAGGCGAGTTTTGGAAAGCTCATTAAATCTGGATAGCAACATAATTTCTAACCTGAATAAAGTCACAGGTTAGCGTTTGTATGAAAATTACCCCGGATAGTGTAGGCTAGCTAATTAAAAAACACGGCCAGTGTAGTCACTAGGTGATTTCAGATTGCAAAATGTGATTGTGGTGGAGAATTTTTTTTTTGTTGTTTCTTATGTTTTTTGAGGTGATGAGCGTGAATCCGGAGCTTCCCACCAAAATTTCGTTGCTAAAAACTCGAAAATTTTCGGAATTTTTTCGTTTTTTGGCTTATTTTGAAACTGTACATTTCTCCTTTAAAATGCGTTATGTGGTATCGCTACAATTGATAGTAATTAGAGGTACGGAAATTTCGTTTTTACGAATAGATGCGAAATGTTCAAATGTGTACTTAATCCACGAAAAAGTTAATTTTTCAGCAAAAAGAATCAATTTATAGAAGATTGTTTTTAATCTCAAATAATTTTTTTTGACGATATCAACATCATGTCTCGAAGGTTGGGTGATGCAGAAAGCCTCCTGCATAACCTCAATAACGCCGCAAAGGAAGTTGGACTACATATCAACGAAAGCAAAACAAAGGCCATGATGCAATCGAAAACAAGGACGCCAGCAAATTCAAGCATCACAGTGGGGGACCTTAATTTCGAGTATGTAGACAACTTCAACTATCTGGGTTGTAACTTATCAAAGGACGCCAACGAAACCGACGAAATTAAGCGACGGATACAACTAGCCAATAAGACATATTTCTCGGTCCTCCCTATAATTAATTCGAAACTTGCGCACAGGAACACGAAGCTCCGCGTGTACAAAACGATCATCCGACCCGTGCTATGTTATGGCTGCGAAACATGGACCCTTACCCAAGCCTCCGAAATTTTGCTAGACCGATTCGAACGAAAGGTCCTTCGGCGAATTTTCGGGGCCGTTCGCGAGCGAGACCAATGGCGTATCCGATACAACCATGAGTTGTATCAATTGTACGATGAGCTGGAAGTATCGAAAATCGTGAAACTTCAACGTCTGCAATGGGCGGGGCATGTACAACGGATGGACGACAATCGCATGCCAAAGAAAGTTATGAACGCACAACGAATTGACGGAGCGAGGTTGCGTGGACGACCGAGAGCTCGCTGGGAGAACTCCGTAGGTGAAGACGCCCACCAGCTGCTGGGCTTCCGAAACTGGAGGACAAGGTCACGTAACCGTGACAATTGGAGGTCAACGATTCAGGCGGCCAAGGCCCGACGTCGGGCTATCGTGCCACATTGATGATGATGATGAATTTTTTTTCAGATGAATCCCATTAATGAGAATAAAAAACATTTCAAACTGCGGAATCACGAGCAAAATGGCTTTGCCAACACTGAGCACGCTTTTTATTGGGATGGTCGATGAATGAACTTTGGTTTCTTTAATGCCATTTATCTAGGATGCCTAAAATTGAACATAAGAAAGAGAAAAGCATAACAATTTTGGCGTGCCTCTGCTTCAGGAGTTTCTTTTCTTACCATTACTCCGGGAGGAGCGTTGTCGATTATTGATATTATTGATTGTTCCCCACAGCTGAATTTGGAGTATGATTTAGTTGTTATATTTTTGTGTTTTTATAATTAAATATTTCTGAATACTTTTTTGCAGTGGTTAGTACTGGGCTATGAATTTCTAGACTTTCCAGTTATATTTGTAGTTTAACAATACCAAAATGTACAAAATAAGGTTATTATGTGAATTTCAGCGAAATTTCTAATATTCAAAATTAGTTTATGCAAAATTCCTGTTTTTTATTTGCTAAATTTTCGTACCTCTAATAGTATTTGTTGCGATTTTGACCCTGTTTCGGATCGAAATATTGGTGGGAAGCTACGGATTCGGGCTTAGTACCCCATAAAAAAACATAAGAAACAAAAAAAAAAATTAAAAAATTTCGTAACAATCGGTTACCAAAACCAGTTATTTTCTAAGGGAGTATTTAAAACAAGAACTTAAATTTATTTGATGAAAATCAACTTTGAATATTTTAAATTAAATTTTTGTGAAATTTAGAATATATAAGAACGATTATCTTAAGATTAGGGTCTGAAAATAAACGTATAATTTCATGAGTCACTTGCATACACAAATCTCCCCCCGAAATAAATTCCTGGGTTCGCCCCTGTTCTCAGGCATATCGAAAGAAATGCCCTTTTAAGTCACAGAACCTTATTCTGATAATAGAGAGTTTTAGCATGTCGTACAATATACTAGTACGACATAGTAGACATACTAAACGAAAAATTAGCTTGCCTGCCGTACACCAAATTTTGTTGATTTTCATCAAATAAATTTTGCATGTCCCAAGTAGGTGGGTATGGGTGTATAATTTCGACATTAGAGAGTTTTAACATGTCGTAGGAAATAGTACGACATAGTTTCACATTCAATGTAAAAATTGGCTTGCTTACCGTATACGAAACAGTTTAACATAATTTTGCATGACCCGCTCTGTGGCTCACTTGGTTGAGCCGCACTCTATGATGCTAGTAATCTAGAGGTCCGGAGATTGAATCTCGGCGTGGTCCAAATTTCCGTACATATGCGGATAGGAAATATATAGTGCTTGCAACATTATATACACTCCGAAATGATATACAATGTAACGTTGACTCGAAATTGCCTATAACCGGCTGAGTTAACACACCATGGCCCCTCATGGGGCTATACGGTACTGAGAAGAAGAAGTAGGCATGAGTATTCCATTATTTGATGTTGTGTAAACGGTCGAAATTGGCAAAATTATTGGTCGTGATTATACACCCACGTTTTACATGGAATCAGTGGCGGTCCTAGGTAGGGGTTTTGGTGGTTCAAACCAGGGATTTGGAGCGGAGCGATGGAGCGGAGCGACCTAAAATTTCGGAGCGAAAGAGCGGAGCGTGGAGCGGTTTTCGGCAGGCTGGAGCGGAGCGATTTTTGCTTTGAAAGTCGCTCCACTCCGCTCCGCTCCAAAGTAAAAAATCAAGAAAATTCCGAGAAAAAAAATTATTTTTTTCGACGAAATTTTTCATTTTATGGCACTATTTGATGATTTTGGACGATTTAAAGGCGAAGAATTCGTTGAGAGACAGATTTACAGATCTCGTTCTATACGGGATGTCCGAAAACTATCGCATAAAGGCACCCAAATATGATTCCTGGTGATATTTCCAGCAAAAAGGAGTATGAAAAAGCCCGAATTATTAGTTCTTCAGCTACCACAGACATTTAAAGATTTTTAAAAATTTAATACTCATATTACCTACATATTTTCTTTCGGTCGTGGCCAAAAATTTTTCCTAATAAAAATCAGATAAGCAGTTTAAGCTGTGTAAAAAAGCTTCAAAGACAAAATTTTGTGATCTTACTTCATATAAAAAATTTTTCCGACGGAGGTCTTAGTGGTAGCATTTTTGTAAAATCTTTAAATGCTTTTGGTAGCTAAGGAGTTAAGAATTCGGGATATTCCCGGTACGCCTATTTTGCTGGAAATGACATTAATAATCATATTTCGGTGCGCTAATGCGATAGTTTAGTTTCCGGACACACTATCTAGAACAACTCAATTTTAGGTTCAAATTTGTACGGAATTGGTGCTATCCTGTTCTGTACTTGATCGAATAAAACGCACATTTTAAGCCATACTCTATAATACGTAAGAAGATATAAGTTGAATTGATGAATTCGCGGAAAATTATAAATATTTACTAAGAATAATGAAGTTTTGTTGTTTGTTTGTAATGGAGCGGAGCGTGGAGCGGAGCGGAGCGAAAAAATTTTAGTCGGAGCGGAGCGGTTTCAAATAGGTTGGAGCGGGAGCGGAGCGGAGCGAAAAAAAGTGTCGCTCCAAATCCCTGGTTCAAACCCCCTCCGAAATTTTCAGATGTTTTTTTTTTTATTTAGACAGTAGGTTGATTGGAATAGTGGCTAGGGTAGGTACCTTCGAAGCACAGGGCAGTGGTTGCGAAACCCACTGTAGACAGATTCTGTTTATGATAGTTTTAGAATTCATCACGTGACGGACTATGATTTCACTGAGACGCTAAATGAGTATTTCGTTATATGAAGACGGAAAGTAAAGATATTCTAAACTCGCCATTGAAGTAATTTATGAAGAAATTTTATCGACAATGAGCGAGGGACTCAATACTCGGAAAGTTGCGGGCAATATGTTGCAGTTCTTCTGAAGGTTGAGAAGGCCTAGTGCCAGGAAGGCACTACAAAAAAATCTACAGTAGAAAACTATGACCCGTGTATAGTTTCACTCAGAGGTAGGGCAGCTGAAACTGGAAATTTCAAAATTGTTTTAATTTTTATAATTTTGCCACTAACTTCATATTAAGACTGACATCTTCAGTTAATTTATGACGCTGGACTCTCTGCCAACGTAAACCTCGTTCCTGAAACAACTCCCGAAATATTTTTCTGCGTACGCCCCTGCATGGAATGTCAAACTTTGTGGTAGTATTTTCTACGACATGCTAAAACTTTCTAATGTCGACTGTTTGTAGAACATCAAATATACGGAAATACATCCATGCCTACTTGGGACATGCAAAATTGTGGTACACTGTTTTGAATACGGCCCGTGCAGGTTAGGCCAACGAAAGGACTCCTCAACGAACGAGCAGCGGCATGCGCTTGCTGTAGCTCAGAGCGGTAGGGTTGGGCAGGGTTTGCGCTGCCCGTTTCCCCTTGCCCTGTACAACAAAACAGGGATCTCGCATGCCTATAATTCAACGAGCACAAACGTGAGGATAAAAATTGGGATTTTTGTTTTGTTTCAAGGAACAGACTGGTGGTTGCGGGAGCCAGTGGCGTATTTACAGGGGGGGCACAGGGGGCACGTGCCCCCCCTGTGAACACATCAAACTTTTTTCACACCATACTAAAAATTGCAGTACCTACCAAATGTTCCCTTTTTATTTTGAGCGTTTCTATTACTAAACTTTGTAAATCTTTTTCGAAACATTATCATCACATCATCTTCTCAATTCGCCAGATCTCCTCGTTGATGAACCCTTTCCGTTTTTCGAACGGGTTGAGTTTATTTTCTTAGACGCGTGGTTTCAAGAACAAGAACTCTCAGAGAATAAGTACAAGCTATGATTATGTCGAGGCAACGAGGTGGTCATGAAACGTTGCCCAATCTCGACATGAATCTGTTCGGGAACAAGGACTGCTATTGAAAGTCTCGTCATGTGTGAAGTGATCTTATGTTCATATAAGTTGAGGAGATGTTGTTGCAGTATCTATGTCTTGGAAACCGTTGAATTGATAAATATTTGAAACAATCGGTCTGATTTTTCGATCGGGCTTGTGTATTTTAATTTAGCCGTAAATTCTTGTTGGGCTGCTGTAAAGGTCTTTAAACCAGATGCTTCTCTTTCTGTTAAAATGCTAAAAATTGAAGTGTTTTGGTGGGAAAGCATTTTTAGCATACATTTTCGAATTCCTACGATTCGATGTCTGTGGTGCCCTGCCTGGGGTACTTTCTTCAATGCCTTAATTTTCACGAAGTAAACATCATCGTACCCATTCCTTCTCATTTCTATTTTGCAATTGATTTGTTAGCATGTTGCTTCAGCTTACCATCTAGGACTCGTTTTAAAAGATATTGCAGATACTATAGATTTAAAGCTAGTGTAGTACATATGGAAATAACAAACAATCATACCTTCCTGCTTACTTTTGTTGCTTCATTTTAATTAATCGATTGATCACTTCCCAGCTCTATGCCACGGATAGTTCCTACACGGCTGAACATTTTGGTGTAATTTTTATAAAAAATATATTCATACATTTCCATATAAAAACTTTATCAAAAGTATAATTGAATTATATTAAAAGTAGAAGTATTCTTCATAAAAATTTTACTCTTCAATAGTATAAAATTGATAAGCAAATTTATACAAACCGCTCGAAAAAAATAAAAATTGTAATACGAGTGCAGTCGGCTTTGAATCCACAATTCTGTGATTGGTAGGCAGGCGCGCTTTTCACTGAACGAGACAGACTACAAATCAATAGATTTCTAGGTTGAATGGGTTTCTTGCGTTGATTGTGTAGATTTGATAAGAGGGGATTCACACTTCCGATAGGATTTATTAAATCCTCGATTTGATTAACAAATGTACCATATTGTACTGCAATTGGAATAATACATGTACATTCTATGACGTATTTTGAATTTAGTGACATATGATTCGATCTAGTATCCAGGGTTTTGACCTGATTAATTTTAATCTACACCAGGATTCGTAGTCTGTATTGGCTATAACATAGTAGGATTGATTCTACCCTTTTATGTTATAACAACATTCAATGCAATTTATTCTATCCCGAACGGTGTAAAAGGTATAGTATTAAAAGGGTACATATTTGGATAGTTTTATTCTGTAGCGGTTATAATTAATATAATTTTTGAATAAACTAAAATTATAAGTTGTAAAGGGTCAAATTTGATTCAAGTTTTGGAATAGATAGGAGTTATACTATTTTATTTATAAAATTTATTCCCGGTTTACACCAAAATTTACAACCGTGTAGTATTCTGTATTGTTCTTGTAAAATATTATTCGGCACTTGTTACGATTTTACGGAATCTGTTACTAGATTTTTCACAAAACATCCAAAGGCCTCTTTTTCAGTAAATCCTAATTTTGCATTCAAATTCGCTTAAAGTTGCCATGGAATTCAAGACAACACTGTCAGCCAAAATTTGTTGTATCAGCTTTTCATCTGTGTTTCTTTCAAAAGAAACACAAAGCAGAAACACTTTTTTGGCGGAATTTGGCCGAAATTTGGCAAAATTTCGGACGATGTATGAAATTTCTCTTCCAAAGAAAAGTGTTCCGTCTGGAATCCGTTTTCTCATATGGAAACAGTCTCTTTGGTTATTGCATTAATTCCATAGCCAATTAAGTACATATTCGTAAAATTCCTTTTCGGCTACAGGCTCCTTCGAGCTACACTACGCAAACTTTTTTAAGGCCCTCCGTATTGTGGTTCAGGAAAAGCCAAAAGCTGTTAATGAGTGTTATTCTAAGATCTGTCAGGAAAACTAAACTTTTAGTGTAATAAACCTGAAATGCAAAGGATTCTTAGACCCGTATTTATAAACATACCTTAACTCAAGGAGACCTTGAGTCAAGGATGCCGAAATTAAAATAAATGTCATTTTCCATACTTTTTTATAGAAATCACTTATATTCACGAGTCAATGCATCCTTGATTTAAGGAGAAACTCAAGGAGACCTTGCAATTTTCTATAGTCAACCTCACTTGAAGTCAAGGTAGCTACCCACCTTGAAATATTATATTTCAAGTCTATTGAAAACTTAAGGTCTCCTTGAGTTTCGCCTTAAATCAAGGATCAACGATCCCTGTCTGGCCAATGTTTTTCCTATGTAGTTTCTCTCGGGTATCCCCACACCAAAACTTTATGTAACAAGTTAGCCCCGTACTCTGTGCCCCCCCTTTGAGAATTTTCTAAATACGCCACTGGCGGGAGCAGCATGGGGAGATTTTTCTCACGTCTTACACTTTTTTTGGTTGGTTTTACTGACGAAATCGGATTTTGAATAAGGATTTAAGGGACTCCCGAGCTCCCGAGCTTTATATGTATGTATGTTTTCAAAATTATATCCATTTTTTTTATTATTACCAACCTAATAAGATTCTTTTATTCCATTTTAAATTTAAACCACGTTAGCATTCTCATCAAGAACAACCAGTTTTCCCAAACGTATAGCCGATTCAAACTCAATCACTGTCCTTCTTATCGCCTCCAAGCGCAATTTGAATGCATTTCCCATTAAAAATATCGCAAACATGTCACCTTTTTTTTCAGTTTAAAAACTTGTTTCGCGCTTTAATTATCATAAACAAGTCATTAGACAATAAATAATAATTTTTGCAAATAGCTATATGGGGAGACGTTCATTCATTCATTCATTCATTTCATTTCGCATATAATGGAAGTGCTAACAAATTAAGGTAAAATGTCTTGTAAACTCCTTCTACGTAAATGATGGAGACGACGCTGACGACGCCATACAATGCGAGCGAGGTTTTTGTCGCACCAGCAGGTTTGACAAAAGAAGGTGTGTAGGACGTACCTATACTTCTTTGTAGCCGCAATCTCAGTAATCTCCATATGAATATCGTGGTGGGTTCCATTTTTTTTATTTATATTCAAAGTTGATTTTATCTAGAACAATATCTTGTATGGGTGCGACGACGACGAGGTTGTATGGAAATTGACAATAACCATGGTGCTAAAAAGAAATAGCTGTGCGCTGTGATCTTTGGAAATAAAAAGGTAAAATATTTCTTTGCTAACGATAACGAGAAATGCGAGAGAATGTTGAAAAAGGTGGATCAGTATTAGCATGGTTAAAACGACAATAGTCAGCCGACACACAATGGATACTTTTTTGTTGAGATGATTCTTGCAATAAATATTATTATCATTAATTAGCCGCCAGTGATTTATGGTCGTTGTTTGTTTTGATTAGCATGTGAATAAGTGTGTTTAAAATTATTATTTTGCAGCATTTTCTTTCATTAATTTATTTCTTATTAAATCTTTTTATTCTTTGAGCTTATTATTACTATTTTCAAAGTTTGGATTTGAAAAATATGTGTTTCATTTATTCTCGTTTTAATTCATATTCAAATTTTATTTGTTTTGAAAAAAATCTGGAAGAATGTTTTTACTTAAAAAAAAATTGTTGAAATAATCAGAAACTAATTTTTTGCATTTTCATCTTTATATTATTGCCAAAATAAGTGCTAACGTCATTTCTTGTAGGCTTTAACTCAAAAAAATCTACGCCAAAAATAACATTTTTTTACAACTCGCTTACATCACTTAAGGCGGTATTACACTATCAAATAAAGTTTGACCAATGACGCAAAAGGTTTGTCCCGCTAGTGTAATAGCAAAATAAATGACCAAAAATGTGTTTGACCAAAAATGAATGACAATCGTGGTCATTCATTTCGGGTCAAATTTATTTTGCAGTTTTTGGTCATTCCAAAATTAGCAATTTCTTGTGTGACCCATGGTGGTCAAACGAAATGTTTCGATTGGGTGTATTTAATGATCAATATAAAAAATAACGACAATTTTATACTTTTTTGCAAACTGTGGAATATTGGAAAATTCAGAATTTAAATTAATCCGTGGAATTACATTGAAGAAAATGTTTTTAATAAACTTTCAGTAATAGCTTCGACTGGAACAATCAGGACACAACTCTAGTTTGGCGATCTCATCTCTATCAAAAAATGTTTGTATAGATGCACGCCATTTCAATCATTTTCTCGAATTTTTCTGGTTCTAAAAGTTTCTTTTTTTTCAACAACTTGGAACCTCTTGGCCATAGTGTCAACAATAAATTAAAGTGCAACTAGTAATTAGTAATCCACGATTTATAAATGAATTTATATCTTTTTCCGGTGGAAACAGTACATATTTCCCATTAAAAAAAACGTGGAAAAAATTGAAAGGACGAAAAATATTGATTTATTTGTAAATTTGGGTTTACCTTTAGGCAACTGTTTGATATTGTATCTTATTACCAGATATTGGCAATAAATCCAGAACGGAGATATGAAGCTATCGCTGTCGCTCTTAAAGTCACGATAAAAACATTCCCGTGCTTCAATAATTTCGTTCAGGGTGGCAGTTTGATTTTTTACATGATCCAACGGACTCACAATAAATGACTTGAAACTAGTGTCGATCCTACATATGGGTTTGGAGCAGTGGCGTAGATAGCTTTTCGGAGAGGGGGGGGGGTCATTTTGCAAGATTGCTTATACTTTTAAGGTTTTTAATTTTTGTATTTATTACACTTCAAATTAGCCGTTTTTTCAGCACGTTTTGGTGCAAAATAGATAGCAATTTTGCCATACACGAAAAAACTGAGTCCTCAAATAATTTTGCCTTTTTTACTACGGTGAGTGAATCCACAGTATTCCAATTTTCATCCAAATTATCGATACTGTGCTTGGTGTACCAGAGCTTTATATTGGGTTAGATCAGTGGTTCCCAAACTTTTCGGAGTCACGGAAGATCTAGCATCGCCGCTTTTCTGGCCAGAACACCTCAACACAATTATATGTCCAGAAAAGGGACATTGTGAAGACGGGAGCTCGTTGGGAATGCCCAGTATATGTGCATATAGCAAAATCGAAATTTTCCGATAACTCAGAAATTCGTGAGTATGTATTTCTAAAATATCCAAACTTTTAGGACACCGTAGTAGCTAGCTATATTTGCTATAAATTTGGAGGCCATGCGTAAATTTTACATATGTGATGTTAGCATTCGCCATACTTTCGAAAAGTGAATGTGCTAATTGGGTTATTCACCAGAAGGACATTGCATGATCCCTCATTTTTGCCATAGGGAGCTACCTAATTTTCAAATAGAGGACGAAACATGCAATTTTTTGTTTCATTTATATGCGATATGCCGTGCTTTGATTTCCGGAAGATGAGATCTAAAGTTTTTGTTTAGGTCCGATGAGTGCCAGGAATAAATATTGAGCTCCCGAAGAAATTCATATGAAATGAGAAATAGGGAGCATAAACACTGACCGCGTAACGGCGTTTTGTGAGAAATGTTATGTCCAAAGGCATTATTTATTTTAAGTCGTTTTCCATAATTTCCATGAAACTTCAATTTGCCAAATCTTTGCATGGATGGATTTCTTCAGTTGGTTCCGATTGCATTGCTTCAACTAGTATTGGAGGGCAAACTACGAACAAGGTGGTTTGGATTTCAGCAAGATGAGGGATCGAACGACATAACACATTGCTAGAGCTCCATCCTTCGGAAAGGCTAATATTGGAATTTGGCTAGGTTTCGGCGATTTAACTAGCTCTGACCCTATTCTCTATAAAAACTTTCGAGATGGTGCGTTTATATAAATAAGCCATATACGTTGAAAACCCTGCAGAAATCCGGCTAATTAAGGTTTTGCGGCTGCCCAGTTTTTTATGAAAACAACTGCAGGAGGTTAGTAATCAAAGTCAGCACAATTTGTTGACTTAACATTTTTGAGGGCAGTGTTTTCTAAAATGTGTTCAGTGTTTTAGGGAATTTTACGCATTCATTAAAGTTTCTTACATCAATCTTTAATTTTGAAATTCCAAACAAACTCTATAAGGTCGGAGCCACGACCATGAGGGACCATTCACTCGATTTATGACAAAAAATTCTTTGAATCGATTCTACAACAAAGACGTCCATCGATAGTATCATACCATCAATCTGCCTGGTACAGTACCTAAGGGGCGGCAATTTGTTATCTTACCCGGGACCACGTAAATGCTATAGCGGCCGCTGTCTAGATTACTTCAGTAGGGCTTGCCTGTGCAAAACTCCAATGTGAAAAAGTAAATGAACGTAAAGCCCTGTGCTGTAGTGTTACTATTCTGTCGATACGATTCTATAATATATTAAATTTAAATTTGCCTGTAGCATTCAATATAGAATATAGTTGCTCTGATTTTAATGATCCATTCAATTCCAATTTAAAACGTATCAATTGGACAAAATTCAAAAAATATTTAAATAGTCATATTGATTTAAGATCCCAAGACTTGTCTAACATTGATCATTCCTCTCACGTTGATTCCCTCATTGATGATTTTTATTTAAAAATAAATTGTGCTTTAGACTTTGCCTCTGTTAATATTAACAGTAATTTAACTAAACACCAGGTCATTGATGACAATATTAGAAGACTTATTGTTACCCGTAATTTCCTCCGTCGCAGATGGCAACAAAACCGTCACCCAACAACAAAGGCTCTGGTGAATAAACTCTCAACTTTGATTCGGGAAAAAATATTTACTAAACGAAATGATAAATGGAATGCGATGCTGAGACTATTACCTAAAAATAGCAGGTCAATATGGAAGCTAAATAAAATCTTTCGGCGGTGTAAAATAATGCCTCCACTTTTATCCAATAATAAAACTTTAGTTTTTGACAGTAAAGATAAAGCCGAAATTTTGTCGGGAAAATTTCACGATGCCCATAATTTATCGTCCCACCTAGGTAGTTACATCCATAACAAAATAGTAAGTGATAACATCAACTCTTTGTCAACCCTCAATAGTGACTTCACCGCATTATTTATGTCGACACCACGTGAGATCCAAAATATTGTCAAATCCGTCAAAGTCAAAAAAGCAGCCGGATTCGATAAAATATCAAATATGGTTCTCAGGAATCTCCCTAGAAAGGCATTAGTACGGCTAAACTTTATTATCAACTCATGTTTATCTTTATCATATTTTCCTTTCACTTGGAAACATGCTAAGGTGATACCGATAGCTAAACCAGGGAAAGATGCGAGACTTCCTGAAAACTATAGACCCATTAGCCTCCTACCAGCAATGAGCAAAATTCTCGAAAAAACAATACTATCACGACTCAATGACGTTGTAGAAAGGCTGAGAATCTTACCAGATTTTCAGTTTGGGTTCCGTAAAAAGCTGTCTCCTGTCCACCAGGCACTCCGATTACATAAATATATAAAGCAGTCGATCAAAGAGAAAAAATCAGTAGGGGTTGTAGCCTTGGACATCGAGAAAGCCTTTGATTCAGTCTGGCATCATGGGTTACTATTTAAATTGGGTAAATTTGGTATTCCTACTTATCTAATCAAAATTATTCAGTCTTTCCTCTCAGACCGAACCTTTTCTGTTCAAATTGGAAATTCCCTCTCAATGGCAAAAACGATACCGGCAGGTGTTCCGCAAGGATCATGTTTAAGTACGGTCCTCTTCAATATATATACTGCAGATATACCCCAAACAAACAACTGTCAATTAGCATGTTTTGCGGACGATGTTTGCCTTTTTTGCGATGGTGAAGACCCAACTAGTATCTCCGCAAACCTTGAGCTCCAGTTAGAATGTTTATATCAATATTATTTTCGATGGAAGATAAAACTGAATGCCTCCAAAACCCAAGCGGTATTTTTCTCCAAGAAGAGGAAGAGAAAAAACTTACCAGATAGACCCTTAGACTTTCTTGGTGAACCTATTAAGTGGAATAAAGAAATGAGTTATCTTGGGCTAGTTTTTGACAAAAAACTAACTGGTCTACACCATATTGAAGCTACTTCGGAAAAAATGAGGAAAGCCTTCTGCTCCTTATACCCACTTTTGAATAGGAAATCGAAACTTTCCCTCGATAATAAACTCCTTATCTACAAAATCGTAATACAGCCCATTGCTGCGTATGGTTCACCCTTATGGGGTCTCTACGCAAAAACCACCAAGACCAAATTGCAAATTACACAAAACAAAATCCTTAAACATATTACCAATAAGCCTTTCTTCTATTCCACGATAAGATTGCATAATGAAACCAAAGTCAGAACAATCAATGAAGTAGTGAACAGAATTTCATCTAAATTTATGGCAAATTGCTCCCACATAGACAATAGTTTTATATCATATTTACTTAGCACATAATGCAACTTAGTTTTAAGTAGTGGCTACTGTTACGTTTGTAGATTAAGTTTTAACATAATCCTTTTTTTTTTTTGTCATTATAAGGTTTTTATGCTTTTTCCTTTAGTCTGTACTCTACTTAGTCATTTAAACTAAATAATCTGAACTGCTTGAAAATATATTTAATATTATAGAGTTAAGGTTGCTTACCGGAATCTAAGATAAGGTCTTGTTAAACATTATTATAATATAATCTATGAAATAAATTGAAATTGAAATTGAATTAAATTTGAGGAAGTGCTAAATTTTCTACTACTGTTCTGAAAATGGTTTCACGTTTTTATGAAACACTACTGTTTTGTTTTACGTACCTAAAGTAATAATAACAAATGTGTGACCGAAGGGGGATTGATCCCCTTGATCCCCCCCTTATCTACGCCACTGGTTTGGAGGTTCCAGCCCCTCCGAAGTTTGGTGATGATATTTGGATGAAAAATCGGCTTAAAGTAAAACACGCACCGCAACTTCAAAAGCACAATGTCCAAGTTTCGAGCCTGACATACAAGTAATCTGTAGCAACTTAACAGTAAGCAAGAGAAAGGGATATAACTAGAGACCGGATTATATGCAAATGCATAAATGCATATGCATTTGCATATATTGCCCATTTTACTGGGTTTTTGCATATTATATTGATAATGCATTGATGATGCATATTTTCTAGTATAATTCTCAATAGTTCCTTATTGTAGCACTAAATTATGCTTAAAAAAGGCGTACGTCATTTGCTTTATATCATCATTTTCTGTCATTAAACGAATTTGCAAAAAAAAATGAAAAACAAAATTTCCGCAGCTAGCATCGAATCCGTGTCTGTTGATTGCCCGTCCTACAGGCTACCACTCAGCCAACCTCACATATAGTCAGCATTGCTCGTAAACGCTACAAATGGTTAGTTGATTCTATAAAAATGCTTGACAATTCTTTATCGCATCTTCTGCAATGCACCCTATATCAATCAGGTGACGTTGATTAAATCCACACATTTCTCAATAAAATGCAGTCAATTTCTCCACAGAGATCACCTTAATTGGTTCCGAAGATAACAATGAGCAAGTGTTTCATGCAAGATTTCAAGGATTTCTATTAAAGAAATTATGTATTTCAGAGCACTTCATAAGTGTCAATTCATTAAAAAATCAGAAAGTCCATCCTTCTATAAAACTACGGTGAGAAATTTATTGGATGACCATACGAATGTCTATAAAAATGAAACCGACTGTGCTATAGAAGAATATATGCATGTGTGTGAGTTAACTTAGAGAGACTATATTGCATGTGTGTGCTGCATCATCCAATAAACCATATGTTGGAGTGGAGTATTTAAAGGAGTATCTTTTTAGGTTACCGTTTAGAGACAGTTTTATCGAAGTCTTATACCACCATCTTTAAATTTATTCCATAATGATGATAGAAGCTTTCCGGAAAATGCTTTAAGGATGTTTTATCGGATCAAAATATTTATTTAAGCGATGTCACACGATAAATTGATTTCGTGGTACTATATGATTGCTACAGTGTGAAGCGCTTCTTTAAAGCTAACGAATTGTTGCTTGGGTTTGAACAATACTCGTATATAATCGTTAATTACTATAAAAACAACCAATCTTTGGCTGGAACCAACTAAAATGTGTTTTCCATGCTCTAGAGTGCTAATAAAGACTGAATAATAAGTCTTTTCTTTCATTTTATATTGCATATTTTGTCATTTTAGTTGCATATTTCGAAGGTTTATTATGCATATTTGCATGCTTATTTCAGCCTTTTTAAGTTGCATATAATCCGGTCCCTAGATATAACAATAAATGGATGCTAGCAAGATGTTTCTTCTATTTCTTCTTTCACAAAAATTATCAGGTAATTACTTTCAGAATTTTATTATGAACCCAGGCTGATCATTGGAACAAGATTGATTGTAGGGACTCTCAGGTTAGAAGTAGGACAACTAAAACTATTCCCCGGTGTTTCTCATTTTTATACCCTTCGCTCATAGAGTGAAAGGGTATATTAACTTTGTCATGAAGTTTGTAACGCATTGAAGGAGGCATCTCCGACCATATAAAAAGTATACATATATGATCAGCATGACTTGGGGAGTCGATTGGGCGATGTCCGTCTGTCTGTCTGTCTGTCGGTCTGTCTGTCTGTCTGTCCGTCTGTCCGTCTGTTGCAGTGCGTTTTTCTCGGCTGCTATAGAAGCTAGAGAGC
Source organism: Microchrysa polita (assembly GCA_949715475.1). Taxonomy (NCBI): domain Eukaryota; kingdom Metazoa; phylum Arthropoda; class Insecta; order Diptera; family Stratiomyidae; genus Microchrysa; species Microchrysa polita. Next base: position 32,050,326 of record OX454415.1, read on the forward strand.
TGAAATTTGGTACACATGCTTATTATTGTTGCAGGCTGTTTGTATATTTGAATCGCTTAAATCGGACAAGGGGGTCATGGGGCTGCCATACAAACTTAACACCCCAATTCAGGTTCTTCTGAGAAAAACTTTTTTATTTGTGTACCAATTTCAACCTTACTTCGCTCAAATGTGTTTCTATTAATGACACACAATATATGTAAAACTGGATCACATCCGACCATGGGGTCATGGGGCTGCCATACAAACCTAGCCCCCCAATTTGAGTTCTTCTAAGAAAAACTTTTTTATTTATGCACCAATTTCAACCAAATTTCACACAAATGTGTTTCTAAAGATAACACAAAATATATGCTAGAATGGATCAAATCGGACCATGGGGTCATGGGTCTGCCATACAAACTTAACCCCCCAAATTAGGTTCTTCTAAGAAAAACTTTTTTATTTGTGCACCAATTTCAACAAAATTTCACACAAATGCATTTCTATTGTTGACACAAAACATATGTAAGAATGGATTAAATCGGACCATGGGGTCATTGGGCTGCCATACAAATCCAACCCCCCAAATTAGGTTCTTCTAAGAAAAAGTTTTTCATTTGTGCACCAAAATCAACCAAATTTCACCCAAATGTATTTCTATTGATGACACAAAACATTTGTAAGATTGAATCAAATCGGACCATGGGGTCATGGGGCTGCCATACAAACCAAACCCCCCATATTGGTTCTTCTAAGAAATATTTTTTTACACCAATTTCACAAAACCTTGAATTAATGTGTCTTTATCAAAGCAACTAAAAAGTTCAAAACGAATGGAATCGTACTGTGGGGTCATGCTCCGGCAACCCCAATTAAATTTTCCGAGTAAATATTTTTATTTGCCCACTTATTTCAACCAAGCCCAAAACTTTTGTCAAGACGGAAGAAAAAGAATGAGGAGGGGGATTAAATACAAGTCATAGGTACGCCCGAAAAAAACTTTTAGCCCAAGCGAAGGGTATCCGAATTTCGGCCGCGCCCGAAATTAGCCTCGGCCCCGGGGGTTGGCGAGCGTAGCGAGCAGGGGGCGAAGCCCCCTAGTTTTTTCACTAGCTTGAGACTAAGATCCGCAGTTAATTTTGAATTTGTCTTTCCGCAATATTAGATGACAAGAACCTGATCAGTGACTAGAAGACCCCAAGGGTCGTCTAAGTACTATGAAGCTTTGCAGCGCTTTTAATGCTTTCTTTACAACCGTATAGAGCGGTGAAGTTGCTTAGTAAAAAATCTCCAATACAAATTAAACTAAAAGAAAATCGAATACTTATTCTAATTTCGAGGATAACGGAAGACGAAACACTTGATTTTTACCTTTACCAATAAGTTGCTAGTATGTAAGTTTAGTAAAACCTTCGCTTTATCGATCAAAAACAAATATTTTTTTTAGAAATAAAAGAGGCCCATATTATTCAAGCTACAAACGAAAAGGCGGAGAACATTTTTGGAAGTTCAAAAATCTGATGGTCCCTATAACTCTAACGATAATTTCCCAGTGTTCTTTAGTATAAACTCAGTGATTTGGATGCACTGAGCAGTTATAAAATATGAGCACCGCCAACCTTATTCTGAAACCCCCTTTCGAAATATTTTCTTGAGTACACACCTGCATGAAACACACAGAAAATTTGTAAAAAGAGCTAGCTGCTACTCTAATTTTCCCTATAAGTTCTCCGTACACCCCTTTCTTTAATCTAACTTTCTTTTTATTCTCCGCGGTCACTTTTCGTCTTCTTAAATTTAAATAGCATTTTAAATAGCAAGAGGCAAGATTACGCCTTCAAGCAAAATTAAACTGATTTACTAAAGGAAACATTTATTCAACTCAACCTTTGCAAATTCGATAAAGAAATGAAACAATGCACAATAACCACTCTAAATACCTATTGGAGCTAAGTTAGCTTTGGTAATTTTTTTCTGAAACGGTCATACTAGTGTGATAGGTAAATTTGCCTCGGTCAAACAACTGACTTGAAACCTGACTGACTACGTCATTGGCCAAACCAGTTGGTCATTTGTTTGTCCCATAGTGTAGTAGGTCTGGAAAAACACTTTTGGTCATTGCAAAAGTTGGACAAATTTTGTGTGACCCACTGGACAAACTTTATTTAATACATAGTGTAATACCACATTTATAGTCTATCTAATAGATCAATGCGCTAATTCTGTTTATTAACTCTCTTATCCTAGTTTCCTCCTGGAAATGTGTCGTCGTCACGAACATGATCCTGGCTCAAAGAATTCGTCTATCTGTCATCACATTAAGAATATTTATGGAGTTGTTGTCGCTGCTAATGAACTGACTTTTCATAAACATCAAGTTACACGGCAAAGTCTTTCGTTTCCGCACTGCGTGATTTGACAACATTTATAATCAAACCTACCCCCAACATAGAATGAAATACGAGCATAATTTTTTCGTCATTCTTTATCCATGCCAATATCCTTACACAAATTCTCATTTACATCGAACATCGCAGCCCAACAGGAGAGAATTGGTTTTAATAGCAACGAGTCAGGCAAAGTGCTGAGGGTGCATAAATTGTGAAATCAACAAGAAAATGAAAGAAATGCTTTGGCAAAATAAAATTCACTAGCTACAAAAAAAGACGAAGTGAATTATATACACGAGAAGAACGTCAACGTGTGGTGTTAAAGACACACCTAAACACATCCAATCTGCGAGAATGTTGTATGTTCGCGTTGCATCCACAGCTTCGCTAACGAGAAAACGTTGATTTGCCTTTTTAAGAAACCTTTGGTGGATGTAGCCTTTTTTCTGGTACGAGACCCAAGACGAGATGAACAAGAGGAAGGTGATTGCAACACGAACCAGAGGTAAGTAACCAACTAACGAACTTAACTACCTACGTACGATCTGAAACTGACATGCATATGAGCTCGGGATCGGTGCTGTTTAAGTTGGAGCTGTTCGAATGCATTGGTCTTGGAATTGCATTCGATCTGCCACTATATGGGTCTGGTCTGTTTGTATGGAGAATATCCACCATTTGGTTAGCCTTGGGTTGGACGAAGCGATCAAATAAATCACCCAAGTAATCATCTGTGTAGTTCGTACAAAGAGCTCTTGGCAAGCAACACAGCATCGAGTTTATTGCTTGTAGCATCCACCTTCGTGTGTAGATGTAGAGGTGCCGAGAGTACGAGATCTCCTAAAATGGACTTTATGTGATTCCCATTTCTTGGATGCGGATGATTAATTTTTTACGATAATTGGATACATGGAAGGTTTTTTTATCTTGCTTGCTACAAGTTGCTTAGACCGACGCGACGGCTATTTTCCATACTATGTTCTAGTGAAAACGTCCTCTATTTATTTTGAAAAGACATCCTAAAGAACAAGGCTGATGCATATTTTGTACAACTTTAGCTCTGTCCTCTGTCTACGAGTATCTATAACAAGTGATATCGCTTCGGTGAGGCTTTATATAAAGTAAAGGGTGATTTTTTTAGGAACTATCTTTTTGGTAACACTGTTTTTGGCAGCTCACGCGGGTTTAGTGCTTCGTGTTACTGTCAAACATGTTCAGTGTGGTCTATAATTTAATCATGAATCGACTTACAAACGAACAAAGCTTGCAGATTATTGAATTTTATAATCAAAATTGATGCTCGGTTAAGAAAGTGCGGTGGCGTAACGTACGGTGTTCCATGTGTTCGGTCGCACACGGGCCCCCAACCACCAGGGGCCCCCAGGCGTAGTGACAAGGAGTGGGAAACTTTTTACTGAGATTTGAAAATAACTTTTTGTAGATTTATAGGTCATTGCGCTAAGGAACTGCGTTCCTGTTACTATAGGCCGTATGCAAAACCAATGATTGCACTGTTTGTGCGTCATTAATTTTTTTAAGTTGCTAATTTGTACTAAAGACTGAGAATGTTTTAAAAGCACGAAATTTCATATAAGATTGTAGAACCCCTACTAGAGATAGACTGTCGAGCTGTCAAGTCGTGAGTGCGTGCGTGCGTCGCAGTATTCTTTTTCCAAAGTGAAATACGCGGTCTATTTTCATTTGTATTTCATGAAAGTGGTCAGATAGCTGTCATTATTAAAGACAATCTTCATCGTTTCGGCAATTCGTGATATCGTGTGCTTTTTATCAAATTGTGCGAAAGTGAAATCACGGTGTTATCTTTCGTTGGCAAGAGGTAACCGTTAACGGTACAGCTAGCCTGACGACACGGTTGCAGCCGTCGCCTGCACCTGATTCTTGTGTGCGTATCAGTTTTCGTGCGCGTTTTTCCATCTATTGATAATTATTATTGATCTCGCGTCGCCAGCCTTGTACTTGTGTCCACCCAAAGTGATTGCTACCCAAGCAACACTAGAGGCTGCGATAGCAAAGAGTGCGCCCCTTGCCCGTTTAGCCCACATATATGCGCAGTGTTCACGGTATATGCTGTGCGTGTTTTTTAGGTGTGTGTGTGAACATCACATATGGATTTATTCAAGGTGCTTGCTGCGCCAGTGTTTGTTCCTGCAAGATCGAAATCGACCAGAAGCTACAGAATTAGAGCTGGTTCCGGTCGCGGACTGCGACTCCAGGTAAGCTGGGCAGTAGTGTCGCACACTCGACCTACGTACCCAGTTCTATTTCCTTTTCCACGGTTGGTATATCATTCGGTCTCTAATGGATTCTATTAAAGATCGCAACATGGCTCCCACCTGTCAAAATGCCTCGTCAAGAGCATTGACATCTGGTGGCCAAGAAGTCCCGTTAGGGGCTTCTTCTCCAAAAGCGGGATCTTTCGATGCGAATACCAGTAGCTCTGTCAAGAGCACTTGTGCATCGAGAGACCGTCAAACGAAGGAAGTTTCGTCAGGAGCTTCTGATTGTCAAATTCCTTCCGGATCTGGGGCTTTGGTGAAGCCGGGTCCCAATAAAACGGAGGGTGTAAACCATGTTGCCCCATCAAAGGCTCCATCGCGAGTGAGGAGAAATGCTTTTCGGGTTCGCGATCACATCTCAGACATTGAGATATCGCAAAGGACGGAAAAGCAGAAGGAATCACTTGCATGGGCGCTTGGTGTAATCGCCGGTCTTCCCAAGGACAAGCTGGTCGTTAAGCGACAGCGGTCTTCGGAAGGTCCGGTGAAGGGCTTAAAGCGGCAAAAAGTCGTCACGGCAGACGAACCAACTCTATCATACGCAGCAGCGGCAAAGAGTTGGATCGAGGTAGCCATAATCGATCGAAATGAAGCGAACGGCGGCATTTCGGTAGAGAAATGGTGTCTGGTCGAGGGTATTCTAACCATCAATTTTCAGGATGCTATGGAGGCTTTTCCAGGACCTCCTCCGGTTTGTGAGGATGGAGGCTGGTTTCAGGGTCACGTGAAGCTGATGAAGTTCGCAGATCCGAGATCGGTCTCCATGTTCAAACATGCGATAAGCAAGGCAGGGGAACCTTGGCCTGGTGCCAAGCTGGAGGTCGTGGATAAAGCCGACATTCCCACACGTCCGAGGGCCCGCGTATGGCTGCCCCCTTTGGTGTCCGACAAGGACCAAATCCTGCACATTATTCGACTGTGCAATCCCTGCATCCCAACAGACGATTGGCAAATCGTAAAGTTGGAAGATGCAGTCAACGACCGCAGATGTGCGGTCCTACTAATCAATAAGCCATCCCTGGCTCCACTTATTCAGTCGGGTGGAATAGTAAGCTTTGGTTTTATTAAACTAAAGCTAAAGGTTTACAAAGGCGATATTAAAAAAGCCAATAGGGCGGCACACACCTCCGCTGAACAGGGTGTAGATGTCGCTCCCGCCACTGAGTGTTTTCCAGTGACAGTTTCCGAGTCTGCTGATGAGGTTGTGGAGGACGATTGCATCTCGTTATGCTCGGATTTAGCTGCATTGGATACTGCGTCTCAGCCGTCTCCAACAATAGACTCTCTCCAATCCGATACGGATGAGGAAGAGAACAAAACGGTGGTTGAGACAGTATAAAATGTTGAGGTTTTTACAAATTAATCTCCACCATGCAAAGGCAGCGTCAGCTGCTATTTCTTATCGTCTATCGCAAGGCATGGATGATATTGTGCTCATTCAGGAACCTTGGGTTGTGAATAATATCGTTAAGGGTCTGAATTGTTCGGATTATACTACCTTTTACGTAACAGGGCAGGGGATACCGCGATCCTGTGTTCTTGTAAAGAAAGCCATCAAGGCTTTTCTGCTGCCAAATTTTAGTGACAATGACTTTGTCTTAGTGTGTTTGGAGACACGGAGTAAGGTGATTTGGGTTGCATCGGCTTATATGCCCCATGACGGCACTCTACCTTCTCCGAATCTAAAGGAAGCCGTTGCGTCAGCAGCGTCTTCAGCCACTAGTGTAATTCTCGGATGCGATTCTAACGCGCATCATATTGTCTGGGGCAGCTCAGACACAAACGACCGAGGAGAATTACTTCTCGAATATTTTTTGGGAACTAATCTTCTTATCTGCAATGTGGGTCGTGAGCCTACTTTTGTCACAAAAAACAGACAAGAGGTGCTGGACATTACTCTGGCATCGGAGGATGTTATACATTTAATCAACGACTGGAGAGTATCGGCGGAGCACTCCTTCTCTGATCACCGGTATTTGCAATTCAGTCTTGCTGCGCGCTCAGATGTGGCATCGTTCACTCTAAATCGCAGAAAGACGAACTGGCCTAGGTTCCGGGACAGTCTTCTCGTGGACCTGGCTTCGCTTCCAAATACTCCATGCAATGGACAACAATTGGACGATATGGTAAACCGCTTCACTGATGCTATGAGGGCTGCGACTGCTGTATCATGTCCTGGTATATCACATTCAGGTAAGAAAAAACCAACTTGGTGGAATTCTAAGATTTCCGAACTAAGGGTCATGTGTAGGAGGAGCTTTAATAAAGCTAAGGCCTCAAGGCTCGAGTCAGATTGGCAATCCTATAAGATACATCTCAGTTCTTTTAAAAAAGAATTAAGAGGAGCCAAGCGTAGTGCTTGGAGAAGTTTCTGTGAGAAAATAGAGGGGTCTTCTGAGACATCTAGATTCAGGAAAGTTTTGGCGTCTAACCCATCTATGCCTAGCTTTCTTTTAAAAGAGGACGGATCGTGGACGTCTTCATGTAACGAGACTATCGAGTGTCTGCTTGATACACACTTTCCTGGAAGCGCAGCCGCCGCTTCACCTGAATTCCCCATGAGTCGCATACAGTCGTGCGATACGGCATCTATTCTTAACCGTGAGAAGATAATGTGGGCGATTTCAAGTTTCGATCCCTTTAAATCAGCTGGACCTGATGGTATTATACCTGCGGACTTGCAACAGTGTGTAGACATTACGTATCCTTGGGTAGAGCGCATACTTACAGCTTGCTTGGATTTAGTACACATTCCTCTTATCTGGAGAGAAGTGAGAGTTACTTTTATCCCTAAAACGGGTAGAAGTTCGCATGCAAGTCCAAAGGACCTGCGGCCCATTAGCCTTTCATCGACTATGTTGAAACTGCTAGAGAGATTAATTGATATTCATCTACGGACGACCATTCCATCAAACCTATTATCCATGTCACAACATGCATATTGGAAAGGAAGGTCAGTTGACACAGCTTTACATTCGCTGGTTAGTTATATTGAAGAATCTCTACATCATAAGGAATACACCATGGTGGTGTTTCTAGATATTGAGGGAGCTTTTAACAATATTAAACCCAGAGCGATTACGGATGCTCTTCTTAATCTACAGGTTGAAGATTCAATCTGCACCCTTGTGGATATGTTGCTTACCTCTAGACGTATTCAAAGCAATTTGGGTACTGCGTCTGTTTGTAGATATGTTTCTAGAGGTACCCCGCAGGGAGGGGTGTTATCCCCTCTACTTTGGAATTTAGCGATAAATAAATTACTTTTGAACTTAGAAAGAATAGGTTGCAAAGTCACCGCATACGCCGATGACGTTGCTATTGCCGTCAGAGGCAAGTTTCCTGATACTCTTAGCGGGCTATTAGAAAACGCCCTAGCTATCCTAACGGATTGGGCAAATCTCAGTGGAGTCGGAATTAATCCATCCAAAACGGAATTGGTCCTCTTTACAAGAAAGCGCACAATTCCTGATATTAGGCTTCCCAGACTAGGAGGCTTTCAACTTGAGCTTGCTGAAACCGCGAAATTTCTTGGACTTATCCTTGATAAGAAACTAAAATGGAAGCCCAACATCGAAGAAAGGGTGAATAAAGCTACAGTAACACTGTATTCGTGTAGGAAAGCCATCGGGAAAACCTGGGGTTTGCAGCCAAAAGTTGTGCATTGGATGTATACCGCTATTGTGCGGCCAGTCTTGCTTTACGGAGTTAGTGTGTGGTGGATGGCACTGAGCACCGCTACCTATTATAATTTGCTGGTTAAAGTTCAAAGGTTGGCTTCTCTTCTTATAACAGGAGCTTTTGGAACTACTCCTACATTCGGATTTGATATGGTCCTGGGACTGTTCCCATTGGACATTTTCGGCCAAAGAATGGCCGCAAAAGTGGCCTTGCGCCTACGTGAAACTGGTCTCTGGCGAGCGCTGGACTATGGGCATTCAGCGATACTTCGTAATTTTAACCTGCCCCTAGCGACTGACTACACTGTTCCCAATCACTTCTTTGGTAGGAACCATTGTAGTTTGATCCCCTCAAGGGAATCTTGGGATAGTAACAGCTTCTTGGTCAGTGGATCCATTTCCATCTATACTGATGGTTCCAAGACAGATGTAGGAGTTGGTATAGGAATCCACTCGGATGAGTTGAATATTCATTTGTCTTTCCGCCTGCCTAATTTTTGTAGTGTCCTCCAAGCGGAGATCTCCGCGATTTTAGAAGCCTTAACTTGGTTGGGCTGTCACGTCATCACTGGTAGGGACGTCTTTATATTCACAGATAGTCAGGCTGCAATTCGATCAATTGATTCAGTGCTGACCACTTCAAGAACTACTGAGAAATGTCGTTCAGTACTTAGAGAGATGGGTCGCTTCTTCAACATTACGCTATGCTGGATACCGGGCCATAGTGGCTTTGCAGGTAATCGCAATGCAGATAACTTGGCCCGTCATGCGTCAGCAGGTAGCGTTGAAGACGGTAATTCCTTCTTGAAAACACCTACTGCGGCTTGTGCATTGTTAATAGAGACCGCTACAATATGCAGAACCAATGCAAGATGGATTCATGGCTTGACATGCGCAACGACGAGAATGATCTGGCCAAAGCTAGACAATGTCCGTTCTAAGATGCTACTTTCCTTAGATAGAAAGCATATTCGTAGTGTGGTGGGAGTAATAACAGGGCACTGTCCTATTGGAGAGCACGCGAGAAGACTCCGAATTCCTCACAACGACTTCTGTAGAAGTTGTGACGATGAAGAAGAAGAAGAGAGTGTGCATCACTTACTCTGCCACTGTCCCGCCCTGGCTGAGAAACGAATGCGTTTTCTGGGATCAAGGTATTTCTACGATACCGATGATCTTCGGGATGTGAGCCCAATACTGCTCAATAAATTTATTGTAAGCACGGGTTGGTTTTTAGGCAGTTAGTAGAGACATGATTCTCTCGGTGGTATCACAATGGACCAAATCTGGTCTAAGTGCGCTGGGTGCAAATCTGGCGGCCGCTGTACCTAACCTAACCTAACCTAACCCCTACTAGCCGCGTTTTCACCGGTGCAATAAGAACTACTGAAACCTATTGGAAGCACTCCTATTTTTAGTGCGACTTAGTTATTTCACTCTGTAGTAAGTAAAGTGAGTCAATGATAATACATACCTACTTCTTAACTGCGTTATTTTGTATTCACATCAAATTTTAATTTTAATGGTTAAAGAGTTGATTAAACTTCTTTACTCTTAAAAACTTGCAGGACTTAATTCTAATCTTATATTCTGAGAAATGTGTGACTCGCCTACTATGGTGTTCTACGAAATGTTTTTTTCCAGTATGGTATTGAGTTGAACGTTTTAGTTTTCTTTGTCATCTCAGTGTTGTCCTGGGCCCGTTCCGCCTTAATTTGCATTATTTATAAAAATTAAAATCCTTTTAGAAATTGTTGAAATCTTAGGAAGAAATGAATGCACCCATTAACAGAAGTAATGACTGCACCCATCAACAAACAGATTTGGCACTAAATTTGAAATCGATTCAACGGAAAAAATCCATCAGCTTTTCCGTAAAAAGTAAACCTAGATTTCGTTGTAGTTTTCGTGTTTTACCAGACCCTAATAGCCTATTCGTACTCAATAAATAAACTTAAACCCGTTTACTCGATTGAATCGTTAGGTTTTAGTCAATGAAGAAGGAAACGAAGTATCTGAAAATAAAGGGGAGAATTTTATTTTTGATTTTTAGCAGTGGCGTAGGAAATTTAGTGTTTGGGACTGGTATGGCTTAATAGTTTTTGGCTTTTTCTTTTAAATAAACGGATTTATACCACGTAACACTTTGCAATCCTATTTAAATGCACTTTTCGCAATAGTGTACATTTTGATGCTGGTGGTATACAGTTATGCAATAGGAACGTTGCTGATTAATTAATTTTAAGCATCTATCAATTTTGAAATTTCGTGTTCATTGCCTCCATTTTTCCGACGCCCTTACTACGAACTTGCAGCATTAAGCTGCGCATGTGCATGATTTTGTTTACAATTAATTTTCCATATAAAATTCGTATGAGAGATACCATCGAAGCTATAAAATCAAGTCACCATAGAAAATATTTTCATCATCATCATCAATGTGGCACGATAGCCCGACGTCGGGCCTTGGCCGCCTGAATCGTTGACCTCCAATTGTTGCGGTTACGTGACCTTGTCCTCCAGTTTCGGAAGCCCAGCAGCTGGTGGGCGTCTTCACCTACGGAGTTCTCCCAGCGAGCTCTCGGTCGTCCACGCAACCTCGCTCCGTCAATTCGTTGTGCGTTCATAACTTTCTTTGGCATGCGATTGTCGTCCATCCGTTGTACATGCCCCGCCCATTGCAGACGTTGAAGCTTCACGATTTTCGATACTTCCAGCTCATCGTACAATTGATACAACTCATGGTTGTATCGGATACGCCATTGGTCTCGCTCGCGAACGGCCCCGAAAATTCGCCGAAGGACCTTTCGTTCGAATCGGTCTAGCAAAATTTCGGAGGCTTGGGTAAGGGTCCATGTTTCGCAGCCATAACATAGCACGGGTCGGATGATCGTTTTGTACACGCGGAGCTTCGTGTTCCTGTGCGCAAGTTTCGAATTAATTATAGGGAGGACCGAGAAATATGTCTTATTGGCTAGTTGTATCCGTCGCTTAATTTCGTCGGTTTCGTTGGCGTCCTTTGATAAGTTACAACCCAGATAGTTGAAGTTGTCTACATACTCGATATTAAGGTCCCCCACTGTGATGCTTGAATTTGCTGGCGTCCTTGTTTTCGATTGCATCATGGCCTTTGTTTTGCTCTCGTTGATATGTAGTCCAACTTCTTTTGCGGCATTATTGAGGTTATGCAGGAGGCTTTCTGCATCACCCAACCTTCGAGACATGATGTTGATATCGTCGGCGTACGCTACTAATTGAGTCGACTTGATGAGTAGCGTTCCGCTGCTGTCCATATTCATGGCTCGAATTACATACTCCAAAGCCAGGTTGAAGAGCGTCGGCGCCAGCCCGTCGCCCTGCTTGAGTCCAGTACGAGTTTCAAATAGGTCAGTGAGTCGGTTCTGCACTTTGACCTGCGAGACGGTATTAGTCATCGTCATCCTTGTGAGTCGCACTAACTTTGCCGGTATACCAAAGTTCAGCATAATGTTGTACAGTACACTTCGGTCGATACTGTCGTATGCCTGCTTGAAGTCGACAAAGATTTGGTATACGTCGATGTTGTATTCCCAGCACTTTTGGAGTAGTAGCTTCACTGTGTAAAGCTGATCGGTCGTTGAACGACCAGGTCTGAAGCCGCCTTGATACTCGCCAATGATTTGTTCTGCGTACGGATTGATTCTCTTTTCAAGAATTTTTGATAAAATCTTATAGGCCGTACAAACTAATGATATGCCCCTGTAATTCTCACACTTCAGCTTGTCACCCTTTTTGTGGATTGGGCAGATTATGCTTTTGCGCCAATCTTCGGGGATTACCTCGTCGTTCCATATTTTCAGCAATAGCACATGTACAGCGTTGGTCAGGCACGTTCCACCATGCTTCAGCAGTTCTGCTGGGATCTCGTCAGCGCCGGGCGCTTTATTATTTTGGAGCGACTGTATGGCAAGACTCACCTCCTCTACTGTTGGGGGTAGAACGGGAGGGCCTGGTTCGGCTAACTGCTCAAGAGCTAGCTCCGCGGGGGATGTTGATGATGCATTGAGGAGCTCTTCAAAATGAGAGGCCCATCGTTTGTTGACGCTTTCGATGTCGCTGATGATGTTACCATCCTTGTCCTTACATAGGCTTGTCCTGGGTTGATATCCGTTCTTGATATTATTTATAAGTTTGTACGCCTGTCTAGTGTTCTTACTGGCTAATCTTTGGTTTATTTGCTGTAACTGCTCGTCAAAATGTTTGCGTTTCTTACGTCTAATTAACTTATTAGATACTCGCCGAAGCTCGTTATATCTTTCTTTCTTGGCTCGGGATGCGCGTTGTGTGTATTGGCGATAGGCTTCATTTTTCGCCTCAATCGAGGCCCTGCATTCGTCGTCGAACCAGTCTGCTCGTCTGCGCCGGCCTTTATAGCCCACGACCTCTTCTGCGACCTCCTTGATGCTGTCTTTGAGCTCCTCCCAGAACTCATGGATGCCTAGATTATTGATGTTATCAAGCATGGGCGACAGTTTTTCCTCAAGGGCTGTAGTATACGCAGCCGCCGTGGCATCATCAATCAAATTGTCTACCTCGAAGATCTTGGCAGGGTTGATTCTCGTTAGGTGCACCGAAGAGATTCTGCACCTGTAGGTCGTCTTCACCAAATAGTGATCGGTGTCGCAGTTGGCTCCTCGATAGGATCGAACATCTAGGACATTAGAAGCCCATCTCTTGCTGATCAGTACGTGGTCGATCTGGTTCACGGTGTATTCATCTGGAGACTTCCAGGTCTGCTTATGGATTCGTCGATGAGGGAAGCATGTAGAGCTTATGACCAAGTTTCTGCCGCTCGCGAAGTCGATAAGTCGCTGACCGTTGTTGTTGTTTTCGTCGTGGAGGCTATGGCCGCCAGTAGTTCCCCTATGCCAGCTTTCGTTTCCGACTTTGGCGTTAAAGTCTCCTAGCAGCAGCTTGACGTCGTTTGATGGAAGTGAGTCGAAGAGTGTTTCTAGGTCGTTGTAGAACTGGTCCTTAATCGCGTCTTCTTTTACTTCTGTAGGGGCATGCGCATTAATGAGCCAGAGATTAGCGAAACGGGTCTTAATGCGGATCGCACATAGCCGCTCGTTGATGGGTTTGAAGCCGATAACGTGGTCCTTGAGCTGCTTATTCACGATGAAAGCTACTCCAAACTCCTTGTTGCCCTCCTCTTTACCACTCGTAAAAATAGTGTGCGAATTGAGGTCGTTAATCTCGCTTTTGAGCCATTTAGTTTCCTGGATTGCAACTATGCTCAGCTTGTATTGTTCTACCTGATCCAGGAGGGCCCTTAAGGCCCCCGGTCTATTCAGGGAGCGTACATTCCAGGATCCGAAAGAGTAATCAGTTGTTCGTTTGCGGGGTCGTCGTTGTTTTGTATCCGTCCAATCCGAGGCTTTTGTTTCAGGTTTCTTGACTTGAAGTTTTTCTTAGGATGAGTTGTCGGCACATCGCTAAACCATGATAGGGTTTAATCGTTGAGTAAAGGCCATCATGGGCATGCCTCGAAGATGCTGCTTTAGTGGTTGAGTTAGACGTTTTCTGTCACCTATCACGTTAAGTAACCTGAGACGCTGCAGATGTAAATACAGCACTCAGGCGCAGCGGTGCTTCTTCCAAATGTCGCATCAGATGATTTGACTTAGCCGTTCACGTTACCAGGGGGCGCCCGCGCGGAGGACACATGGAGAAGTCTTTTGCCCCCCAAAAATATTTTGGTACCGAAAAAAAGTCGTATAACTAGTGTATTATGTGGTTATTTGCATTTCCTTTTTTATTTTTTCTTATGCATTGGTTTTAGTAAATCCTGTCGATAGTCCGAATCCCCTATAAATATAGTCCTGGATTTACTGAAAAGTTCAAAATTTGCATTGGGTTGTAATCGGACAAAAATAGTGGTATCAACAATTTGGGTTAATTATCAATTACATTGTGTGGGGGCCCCCATTCGGATCTCGAACACAATATATTTTAGAAACGTTACGCCACTGAGAAAGTGCATCAGTGTTCAGCGACGAAACTCATTTCTGGTTAAAAGGATACGTCAACAAGCAAAATTGCCATTTTTGGAGTGAAAATCAGCCAGAAGCATTGCAAGAGCTGCCAATGCTTTCCGGAAAAGTCAGTTTGGTGTGGATTATGTGCCGGTGGCATCATTAGACCGTACTTTTTCATAGACGACGAAGGCCGGAACGTTACTACCGTGCGATGATTACGAACTTTTTATTTCAATTGGCCGCCTAGATCGTGCGATTTAACGCCTTTAGACTATTTTTTGTGGGGCTATGTTAAGGCTCATGACTATAGCGACAAGCCCGCAACGGTTGACGCACTGGAAGCCAATATTGAAGAATTTATTCGTGAGATATGTTGGAGAGAGTATTCAAAAATTAGACCCAGCGTATGACCCATTGGAGGCGCTGTGCGGTCAACATTTACATGAAACCATTTTTAAACATTAAATTATATAGATCGTTCTATCGATTAAAATAATAATTTCATACATTTTTCTGAATTTTATGTGTTTTTTTTTTTTAATCAAATCCAAGAGCTCTTAAAAAATCACCCTTTACAAGCGCACCATGATTTTAGAAGTTTAAATTTTTTAATAATTAGATATTAGCAGTCTGGTTGGTGTAGTGGTTAGTGCGCACATATTTGGTGCACAGAATCGTGGATTCAAGTCTCACCGTGAACGAATTCTGTTTATGGTGGTTTTCTAACTCACGACCGATGTGACGGACTCTCTCTCACTCAGCTGTTAAACCAGTACCCATTTATGGGGATAAATAACACTGCTGAGCGTGCTGTTGATCTCAACACCTCAGCAAAAAAAAGCAGTTAAGATCTTCTAAAGCGGATGTCACTAGCACATCTGCGACCTTAGTACATACTAACTATGTTGGTTTGTGATTTGTGCTATAAAGAATTCAACAGTCAATTTTCTATAAAAATTGTGCTGTTCTATTCTGTACCCCGTAGAAAAAAACGCAGCTATTTTGAGTACATTATCTGAGCAGAGCACGCAAAAAACTTTGGAAATGTGCTCCTGCTAAAATATGTAAAATATGTAACACTTTCTTAAGTAATTATAATGCAAGCAACTTTAATGCATAATTCCATTATCAACAATTATAATTATACGCCTTTTAAACAAACTCATCTCGTTAAGCTCACAACGTTTGTTATGTATGAATCAACACCAATTAGCATAACCACACCTATTTAATTTCCATATAAAATATTTCATTAATTCACTATTTTTTGAAAAATTATTTCTTTTTAATATTCGCTTGAACGCTTAATGTACATACAGTGGTGGAAATTGGAATAGGTTCACCTTGAAGGGCTCGCAATAAACGCATTTATTTCCGTTACCTAGCAAACAAACACAGGGTAAACCACCTTAAAGTAAACATTCCACAAGACTGCCATAACGGTATTTGCCATATGCCAGTTCTATTGAATGGGTTGGATACGATATCCCCAGTCACAAAATCCCCAAACCAAAATCCCCAAATCAAAATCCCCAAAATCCAAATCCCCCAAATCAAAATCCCCCAAATCAAAATACCCAAAATCAAAATCCACAAACGAAAATCCGCACACGCGTTCTTAGATCACATCTCAAATGGGTAATGGAGATTTTCTTTAGACTATTGTTAATAGTAAATGGTAGATGGTAAATGGTTGATGGTAGATGGATGGTAGATTGCAAATGGTTAATGGTAAATGCTTGATGGCAGATGGTAAATGGTAGATTGTAAATGGAAAATGGTAGATGATAAATGACAAATGGTAGATCATAAATGGGGATTTTCATTAGAGTATTGTAATTGTAATAGTCCTACTATTCAATAACAAAAATCACCAAAGTAACTGATATAAGCAAATTCATTGAAGTAACTCAGAACAACAGCAGATAATCTGCAGCCGATTAAATAAATCGGTTCCAGCAATAAGCCGACTAAGTTTTCCGCGAATATCCGTTCGGATAAGGATGGGAACATGTATCGATGATGTTAAAGAAAACCCAATGTTTAGGACGATATATGCAAACCGTTTATTCAATATAATGTACTCGAGCATTATGTTTGCGTCAATCAAAAAAATAAATAAGTTTGTATCGACCTACGAACCTCTTAATGCCATTTACCATCTGCCATCTACCATTTACCATCTTCCATCAACCACTTCCCAGCCATCTACCATTTTTTACCATCTACTATCAATCTACCTTTTAACAGCATATTTCGGGTGTTTGGGGATTTTGTGATTGGGGATTTTGTATATGGGTATTTCGAGTAAGGGGATTTTGAGTTTGGGGATTTTGATTTCGGGGATTTTTCCGCGTTTGGGGATTTTGCGATTGGGGATTTCGTATGGTTCCCCTATTGAATTTACTCGTCAGTTCGATCAAATCAGTTGAGCTATAGCGTTTGAAGCCAACCAATAGCCGGAAATTAGAATAGGTTCATGTGAAGTGTTATAGTTTTCGAATCTAATAAAAATATAAGTTTTGATAAAATTGGGAAAGAAACGAAAGAAGATAATGTTTGGATTCTAATTAGATGCATTACAATTAATGACTTTTTTAGGAGATGGGAAAAAGAAAGCGTTTATCTGCAGAAGAAATTGCGAAAATTAACGCATTCAAAGAAATGCAACTGAGTCACCGCGAAATTGCGGGGAGAATCTGTCGTTCCGTAAATGTTATTAATAATTTTGTCAATTTAGGAAATAATTATGGAAACAGAGGTAAATCTGGACTGAATCGCAAAATGAATGATCGGACTGTTCGAGCCATTTTAAAAAAAGCGAGCTGCAATGATATAAATTCAAGCCAGCTAAAAACTAATCTAAATGTCCCAGTGACAACTCGAAACACTTGCGATACTCCAAACGGTTATGTAAACCTCCACTAATGGCGCACCATAAAGCCAAACGAATGGAATTGCCAGATATCACATGCATTAGACAACAGAGGGGAATAAAATTTTGATCAGCCACGAAAAAATGTTTAATTTGGATAGTCCTGATGGATGTTAGTATTATTGGCACGATTTATGCAAGGAGAAGCAGATTGCAATGAGCCGCCATTCCGGTGGCGGTAGTGTGATGGTTTGGGCTGGATTATTCACGACTGGTAGGACCCCGATCACGTGTTTAAATCGTCGAATAAGTTCTAAACGATACATCGATCTGCTAGAAAATGTGACGGTTGATGCCGCAGAAAATGTTATTGGACCAAATTTCATTTTCCAGCAAAACAGCGCGGCCATTCACCCTGCGGTGGTTAAGGAATGGTTTCAAAAAAAGAAAGTACCGATTTTGGATTGGCCTCAACCCAATTGAGCATCTATGGAGGATACTAATCAGAAGGGTTTATGCAAATGGGCGTCAGTTTTCTGATGTTTTAGAATTGCAAAAGGCGATATCCCGAATGGCGAAAAATTGATCCAGATATCCTGCGAAATCTAGTTCACTCGATGCCTAATCGAATTCACGAATTAATTCAGAAACGGAGTGATTCAATCAGTTACTAAAAGGAAGGATTCATCCTAATGTCATTGATGAGCACATGAATTTTATTTAGTGAACCTAATCTAGTTTCCACCCTAAAATTAACTTTTTTGTAAATCATTTAATAGTTAAACTATTAATTGTAAGTTTAATAACGAATAACAATAAACTTAATTAATACTTGTGTTTCATACCAAATGACTTTTTTATTCATGGTTTCAATTTCCGTAGAATAAATCTTTTTTGGGTGAACCTATTCCAATTTCCACCACTGTATATGTATGTGAATTACAATCGAAATAATCGGTAATCATCCGATTAAAATTTAAATGCAATTCAGACTACCAAAAAAGAAATTGGAAATTCATCAATAAATAATCGAAATAATAATAGGCTCACCCAAAAAAATGAAGCTCTAAAAAAGCAATAAAAACCGAAATACGACCAAGGCCAATTTCAGGTGCGGTCTAATTTGAAGGGTTGATTTATATGAGAGCCCGATGACCTAGTTCCGTCCATTCCAAGGTATTTTTTTAGAGACACATCGGTGAAGTTCAGTTAAAATTAGTCTATAAAGAAAAAGTGTTTTTCTTAGGAACCTCTTTTTTGACGGTTAGTTTCTATTTCTATGACAACTGCCACCAACCCCCTTCAGACATACACTCCCTGTCCCGCTCCATAAAATGAATCGATCCTTATAAATTTACGAAGAGCACATAGTTATTCCACAAAACTTACGTAATGTCTTAAGCTTTATCAAAACTGGCTGCTAATTGGAGTGTCGCCAAAAAAATCGTATGGCGAGCTGTCTTTTGGCAGCTACTTAGCATTGAAACAGTCTACTAAATAGCAGGAAAATGACATAATCAAACTTTAATTCTAAAAATTCTCTTAAATTTAATTATCAAAATCGGTCTCTGCGCGTGTGAATTATTATTATTATTAGGCCAGTTAAGAATTATACAATTTCACACAAAAAAAAATCAACAAAAGTTACCAAATTGTCACTATAAATTCGAAAGGCGGTGGCCAAATTGTTAGCTGACATATGATTCAGTTGCCATATCAAACCTTGGCGGCCATCCAAATAAATGACAGCCAGCTTAGATGCAGCGACAACTGCCAGTTGGCAGCCCGTTGGATACAGCTTTATAGACATGATTCATTTATTCAGAACCGTTATTCCCTATAGAGGAAAAACCTAGTTCTACCCCCGCCATAACTATAGCCGCCAAAATTAATTAAAACGAGACCGAGTTCTAATCGTGCGAATAGCATGATGAGTGTATACCCTATACCCATGTACAGACCTAGAAGGCACGCAAAACCCAAAATATTCAATTTCATATTTTTTGTGGGGGAAGGAGGGGTAAATGGGTCGGATCTGACACATCTTTATCACCTTGTCAAGGCATCTAACGGCTACCATTTGATACTAATTTGAAGTTTTTCGTGACATTCTATCAAAAGATATGGCTGAATATAACTTTGTAGCGGAAGTAGGGGTAGGGGTAGTCGGACCTACTCCACTTTCCACCAACTCAAAGTATATGTCGAAATGGGACATTCATCAAAATTTCAAGTCGATAGCGATATTCTACTGAAAGTTATGGCCGAATTAAAATATCATGGAGGGGTAGTTTGTATGGGAGGTAGGGGAACCCGTGGTCCGATTTGGCCCATTTTCAATACCGTCCAAGATTTTAGCAAAACAAACATTTGACAAAAATTTCAAACCGCTAGCTTCATTATTTCGGGAGTTATCGTGCTAACAGACAGACACACGGACAGACAGACAGACAGACATGGCTTATTCGATTCAGGGACCGACCCTGATCATTTATATATATACTTTCCCATACCTCCGGTGGCTCCTTTGAGGTGTTACATAATATCGGCGTAACAATATACCCTATACCATCTTATGGGTATAGGGTATAACGAGACCGAGGCTAATTTCGGGCGCGGCCGAAATTTGGATACCCTTCGCTCCCCTCGGGCTAAAAGTTTTTTCGAGCGTACCTATGACTTGTATTTAATCCCCCCTCCCCATTATTTTCCTTCTGTCTTCACAAAAGTTCCGTTGCGTGGGCAAAACAATATTATTGTGCGGTTTGGTTGGAATAAGTGGGCAAATAAAAATATTTACTCAGAAAATTTTATGGGGGGACGTGGGAGCATGGCCCCATAGTACGATTCCATTTGTTTTGACCTTTTTAGTTGCTTTGATAAAGACACATTAATTCAAGGTTTTGTGAAATGGGTAAAAAATGTTTCTTAGAAGAACCAAAATGGGGGTTGGGTTTGTATGGCAGCCCCATGACCCCATGGTCCGATTTAAACCATTCTTACATATAATTTGTGTCATCAATAGAAACACTTTTGTGTGAAATTTGGTTAAAATTGGTACACAAATAAAAAAGTTTTTCTTAGAAGAAGCTAATTTGGGGAGTTGGGTTTGTATGGCAGCCCCATGACCCCATGGTCCGATTTAATCCATTCTTACATATGTCTTGTATTATACATATATAGAAACACATTTGTTTGAAATTTGGTTAAAATTAACACACAAATAAAAAAGTTTTTCTTAGAAGAACTTAATTTGGGGAGTTGTGTTTGTATGGCAGCCTCATGACCCCCTTGTCCGATTTTAGCGACTCAAACATACAAACTGCCTGCAGAAAAAAGAAGCATTTGTGCAAAATTTCAGCTTTATAGCTTTTAAATTGGCCGAGTAAAACGCGTAGCAACAGACGGACAGACGAACATCGCCCAATCGACTCCCCATGTTATGCTGATCATATATGTATCCTTATTATATGGTCTGAGATGCTTCCTTCAATGCGTTACAAATTTCATGACAAAGTTAATATACCCTGCGTTGACTCTACGAGCGAAGGGTATAAAAAGAGAAATTAGGACAATATAACGGGAACGATTGTTTCCAAATATAAATTAGACTCTGAGAGTTTTTTTTACCAAATAATTTTGAAGGTTTTTTTTATTATTTTCCTATTGATCTGTTAGTACCGATTATTTCTTAAAGTGCAAAAATTTGTTGGTGCTGACTCAGATAAGGCATTGTGTTTTGAATTGTCCGGTAGACGAGCACCGACGGTGGTTTCAGTGAATGGCTCAGGAGATGCTATACATTCAGTAGAATGAATACGTTCATTTTATCTATCAAAAAAAAAATCTATGAAATTTTCCCAAAACATAAATTTCTTTGCGTCACGCAGCAAATGTACGAACATACGCCATCAACTCGAAACATAAGTCCATGATTTGTAAAAACAAACTCCACGAAACCCATATTTCAGCGCCCGTTCTAGCACTTACGCCACCCGGGCATCGTATTTACAAACCCTTCTTCAGTTCGTCCCCAAGCAGGTGACGAAATCTATTAGCTTTTCAAGTGGCTAAGTACCAAAAAAACCCTTATCGCATAGGGTTTCGAGTCCATTTTACGTCAAAAAACAGCCAAAAACCCTTGTTCAACTCGTCCCAGAGTGTCGAAATCTATCAGCTTTTCTTGTGCCTAAACCGCCCCGAACCCTTACTTTACTCGTCCCTTTTTCTGGGCACGAACTTGCATAGGATTTCTAGTACGTTTTTCGTATAAAACAGGAATAAAACCTTGTTCAGCTCGTCTCCTTGGAAGTGACGAGATCGGTAAACTTCGTGAGTACCTAACACAGACAAAGGAAATAGAGGACAGAGTCATAGACCAAAATGTGGGACCATTTTCTATCTCATTCACTCATTCAGCCAATATACTGAAATGACAGCCGTACTAAACGAGACTAACAATACCTATGGTAGGATAGAAAGAGAAGGAGAACACCGAAATTGGTCCCCTTTTCGATAGTGCATCTTATTGCTTGGAATACTTCCTTATCTTCTTCTTCATTGGTACCTAAATAACGGGTGGTCCAACTAGAATGCACGATGTTAATTGAGTGTCACACTTTAACGGTAAGTTTCTCGCCCAACTTTATTAGACATTTCTTTGCTTCAGTATTTGGCAAATTCAACCATGGAGAAGTACACAAGTGAGCAGCGCGTTAAGGTCGTTGAAGCCTTTTACGAAATCAAAATGCTTTTCGTGCACTTCATGAGTTTTTTGGTCAACATAATCAGGGCCGGATTTCCCATATGGCCAACCTGGGCTACTGCCCGGGGCGGCAAATTCTTAAATTTTTTCATTGGTCTAAAATTATGGGAAAGATGGATTTTGAAAACTCAAAAATAATTGTAGAAAATAGTTTGCTTTTTTAATTTATTCTAGTTAGATGTACAGGTTCGTCTTAATCCAAAGCACCTAATCGCAACCTCAACTCAAACTTTAATGTGATTCCGCCTTCAAAAATTGAGACTACGCAAAATTTTGCTTTAAGCATACACTCATTCACTCTGAATGGCGTGGCAGCCTTTAGTTCAATTAGGGTAGGAGTATAAATCATCTTTGGCTTTACTTTAAACATTATGCCTGAAGCCACATTAAATGATATAAAGACGCGAGTACTTGGCTGCCAGCTCCTATTTTCAAGCCTCTGAAATTGCCCCAGACTTGAAGAAAAAAAAAGTAAAATATTTTTGGTGATACCGATCCTTTGGAAAGTTCAAAACGCCCCCAAGCAAGTAACTCATCCAAGCACACATTTTCGTGTGTTCAATTACTTCTTAAATCACATAAAAGCAAGGATTTGGTTTCGGGAGAGGTCTAAGTTTCGATATTATAAATGCGGCATTGGCTATTAATTTTTTGAGTTTCTATCGGATGAATAGGTTTAACTAAATTTTTAAGAGTTTTTACTCTTAAATTTTCGAAACTGCAATTTTTTGTTCATAGAAAAACCGGAAATTCCATCGAGAATAAAAAATAATTTAAAATAGTTGAAATCAGGAAAATCTAGAACTTTTTACGCTCCGAATGATTTTTGCTGAATAGCATCAGTAAGTGCTTTCCCAATTCGTTTTGGTTATCTTTATCACCGAAAACAAATTAGGTCAAGGTGTTCTCAATATTTACCGTAAGCTTTTTGGAGTTTCAGTCATTCCTAAAACAATTTTGGGAGATGCACGGAACACCTGGATTCCTCCTCTGGGAAACAACATAAAAAAATTTCAAGCAAACAAAATACGCTTGCTGGTAAAAAATATGACATTTTCAATTTTTCACATACGCCCGCTAACCTACATTTCCTTTGTGAGGGGACAACTGCTACCTTCAAGCTTATCTAGTGGCGGAGGGCGGCAAAATTGTTAGTGCCCTGGGGCGCCATAGAGGCTAAATCCGGCCCTGAACATAATCGACCAAATAACGGACTTATTGTGGCCAGAAATCGAGGTTATGGACCTGCACGATATGTGGTTCCAACAGGATGGGGCCACTTGCCACACAGCCAACGAAACAATGGCTTTTCTTCACGAGAAACTCAATGGTCGTGTTATCTCTCGTCTTGGTGATGTTAATTGGCCGCCACGATCTTGTGATTTGACACCGTTGGACTTCTTTCGCTGTGGATATTTAAAAGAAAAAGTGTACCTCAATAAGCCAAAAACAATTCAATAGTTATCATAGGGACCGGATTATATGCAACTTAAAAAGACTGAAATAAGCATGCAAATATGCATAATAAACCTTTGAAATATGCAACTAAAATGACAAAATATGCAATATAAAATGAAAGAAAAGACTTATTATTCAGTCTTTATTAGCACTCTAGAGCTCGGAAAACACATTTTAGTTGGTTCCAGCCAAAGATTGGTTGTTTTTATAGTAATTAACGATTATATATTGTTCAAACCCAAGCAACAATTCGTTAGCTTTAAAGAAGCACTTCACACTGTAGCAATCATATAGTACCACGAAATCAATTTATCGTGTGACGTCGCTTAAATAAATACTTTGATCCGATAAAACATCCTTAATGCATTTTCCGGAAAACTTCTATCATCATTATGGAATAAATTTAAAAATGGTGGTATAAGACTTCGATGAAACTGTCTCTAAACGGTAACCTAAAAAGATACTCCTTTAAATACTCCACTCCAACATATGGTTTATTGGATGATGCAGCACATACATGCAATATAGTCTCTCTAAGTGAACTCACACACATGCATATATTCTTCTATAGCACAGTCGGTTTCATTTTTATAGTGTGACATCCAATAAATTGTTCACCGTAGTTTTATAGAAGGATGGACTTTCTGATTTTTTAATGAATTGACACTTATGAAGTGCTCTGAAATACATAATTTCTTCAATAGAGATCCTTGAAATCTTGCGTGTAACACTTACTCATTGTTATCTTCGGAACCAATTAAGGTGATCTCTGGGGAGAAATTTACTGAATTTTATTGAGAAATGTGTGGATTTAATCAACGTCACCTGATTGATATAGGGTGCATTGCAGAAGATTCGATAAAGAATTGTCAAGCATTTCTATAGAATCAACTAACCATTTGTAGTGTTTACGAGCAATGCTGACTACATGTGAGGTTGGCTGAGTGGTAGCCTGTAAGACGGGCAATCAACAGACACGGGTTCGATGCTAGCTGCGGAAATTTTGTTTTTTATTCGTTTAATGACAGAAAATGATGATATAAAGCAAATGACGTACGCCTTTTTTGAAGCATAATTTAGTGCTACAATAAGGTACTATTGGATTAAAAATGGCGCCAAATGCCATTATTGGACTATTATTGTAAACCGCCCCTATTATTTGTAGAAGAGAGTATTTTACGAAGTATTATAGGAATGAAATTGTTACTTGGGAAATGCTCCGTAGTAAAACAAAAGACAAAATGTCTCCTGTCATTTAATTGTCTTATAATTTGAGAAGGAACGTTCAACATCAGCCAATGTCACTGGACAATATTTAAATTTAGGCGTCATATTAGCAGATTTTTTGCCAGGTAAAGTTTTGTCGGTACCGTTGATATAATTGTCAATATCACAAATTTCTTCGTTTCCAGGGTTGTTATCAAGGATTTAGTGAAACTTTTCCTTGAGTTTTTCTGTGAATATAGCGGGTAGCTCAGCGTTCAATCTTTGTAAACTTTTCATTAGTTGGATGGAGTCCTTTAACTAGGAGATGCTACATTCTCAAGGTTGGCATAGAATTGAGTACTCGCAGTTGATGATAATGCTTTCTTTTTCTCTATTTTCAAATGTGCAAATCGAGAATTATACTAGAAAATATGCATCATCAATGCATTATCAATATAATATGCAAAAACCCAGTAAAATGGGCAATATATGCAAATGCATATGCAGTTATGCATTTGCATATAATACGGTCTCATCACTTATCAGATACTCGCACTCACTAAA
Source organism: Microchrysa polita (assembly GCA_949715475.1). Lineage (NCBI taxonomy): Eukaryota > Metazoa > Arthropoda > Insecta > Diptera > Stratiomyidae > Microchrysa > Microchrysa polita. The sequence continues at coordinate 32,075,560 of OX454415.1, forward strand.
AACACTACCTGATCCTACTTTCTTTCTTTCTTTTTTTTTACAAAAAAAAAGAAAGTTGAACATTAAATTTTGTTAGTTTAACTTTCCTACTTTGGTGTTTTTGTGTTGGTGAAAATGTAATTATTGATAAAAATAAACGTTAACTTAACGTTAACACCACTTATAAACCAACTATAAAATGTGTATGGAAGACTATTCCATCCCATACCAAAAGCACTTTAGGTAGAAAAACTAAAATTACTGCGCTCCTTAAATCAGAGCCATTTTTTATTCACTGATACCATATTTGCTTATACATTGTGTTAAATGAGTTTCTTAGAAATGTTCTCTTGTTCTATATACATACATTTACAAATGCCCAAAAAGAACTAATGCTAACTATGTATGTCCTCATCGCTGGAAACCCCAAAAAACAATACCTATTAACCAGTAGTAGCTGACGCCTATTAACCTTCTTGATCCTTTCATTCGTGCCGCGACTAACCTTTTTTTTCGGCTACCGTTCCGCACTCATATGATGTCTCATGGGATTTCAATATAAACGTTGATTTTGGCACGACCCCGCTCTCCGCAAGCGACATAAACAAGACTATAAATTCGTAATCAAAGATATCGCGTATAAATTCTTAAAGCGCGGTTGACAACTTGCATCTTTTTTATGGGTCTGCGAGTAGTGTTGTATGCAAATTCAGCGAGTTGCGGTAAGCGCGGAATGTACACGCATACATTTTCAAGGCCACCGCAGCCGCATCTTTGGTCTGCGCTGAGGAGGACACGGATTGGCGGGCATTCCTTTGAAATCGAAAACACTTCGTGGTCAAAATTTATTTACGACCACCAAGGGGTATTATTAATGACATACGGAGCGGCCGTCGCATCGTCGTAAAAAAGCGAGTTACTTTTGCTAACAATACTTTGTGTAAGAAGGATTCTTTTGGAAGTTATTTCTTTTTGCCGGTTATAGTATTTACGATGGTATAATTTTAGACGTTTTTCGGGACGGTTTTAGAACCGCAGATATGTCGTTTCGGTTTGATCAGAAAGGGAAAAAAGTTGAATTAATGTTTATTCAAATGTTATAATGCCAATCTCTTTATCACTAACAGAATATGTTCTATCAAAGGAGCTTCAAAAATGTTTAGTTAGAATGGGGTAGTCGATCTAAAATATAGTTAGAAGCCTAGAGTTTTTTTTGTATTCTTACGAAACACCCTGTTTTATTACAACTTCAACATAAACCAATAAAATAGTTGAATTATACATACACTGCACAATTTTACTTCACACTAAGCTAGTAGGCATAGTTTCCAGTTCGGCGTAAAGAGACGCTTGCTTCATAATGTCCTGATCAATCGCATGAGTCAACAATCCGATCTCCAAATTAACATGCGAAATTTCCTCTTTCAATTTGCTTATACCTTTTTTGATATTGATAACAGGACCTAAAACAAACATATATTAATCTAAAGAAATCCTTCAATATCAAAGGAAAAGTAACGCCTTACTTCCATCCGACATGGTATTTCCACGTTGCTCCATTAGGGATTTGACACTCTCATTTTCACCTATAATTTCCGACAATTCCTTTTCGATATCATGGCGATCCTTGTCAGTATCCTTGATGGCTGAAACAGTAGTCGAGAGATCAATAGAAATATCTTTGTATTGCCGGATCAAATTTTGTAGATCGTTGTTGAGATGCTTTTCGCGACTCTCGATTTTCTCCATGGCGAAAGTGATGTCGCTTTGGAGCTTGCGCAATTGGGCGTGAGTGTCTTCGGTGCACTAATCAAAATAGGAAAATTGTATTTGTATAATTTGGGATCAAACAGTGAAGTAAAGAAATTTGGAAGAAATAAACTATGCCTAAACATTCGCCTAGGACTTAAGATAAATTCGTTAGATTTCCCTTGAACCCTACTATAGAATTGTAAATGCATTGTAAGTCCTTGAAAGGTTACTTAAAAGAGAAAATGTATTTCTCATCTTACCACTTCAATATCCGTTTTATACGTTATCATTTGCTTAACATGCGCCCTCCAATCTCGTGGATCGGCACGAACAACCACTTTCAATTGCGGTAAAACTCGTTCCAATTCCAGCCTAGTTGAAATAAGAAAAAACTAAGTATGTGATTTCCCTTCATATTTGAAAAAAAGATTTCTTTTCTTTTTTTCTAAATGACAAGTACATATGTTACCTCCAATTTTCCACTTCGTTAAAATTGTCCACTTGAAACTCATTTGCGGATGGCAACGTTGAGGACTTATTATACGGGCGTCCGGGTAGAAGGTTTAAATCCAACAATGAATTATGTTCATCCTCACTATCGTCACTGAGCAGAGCGTTTTGCTCTTCCTCGACTTTTTCCAGAATGATTTCAGCATCGTTGTCCATATATTCCGCCTCGGGCTCCTCTTCTTGCTTGACATGGGGTCGACTCAGTGTAATCTAGAGAAAGAAAGTGGTTAGACAATTAGAAATAAATAAGAGACAATTGAACTGTAGTGTTTGGCATACATAACATGTAATTATTCTTTAAGTAAAAAATAAAACTGTTAATCGAAACTATGTAGGCATTCTTATTACGGTCACATGTTAGGAGATTGTTCAGCTAAGCGCTGTGGTCAGTGGGAGGCATACAGGCGCTCCTAAACCGAATACAACACGATGATTAGGCAATCCAAAGGAAAGTGCTGGAGGAAGCAGTGTGAAGCAATTCAGTCTTTACCTGAGGCTGCACGGCTTCACAAAGCCCTCAATAGAAGTACCTCAAACGGAGTTGGGTTACTCAACTGCCCGGATGGATCATTTACGAATGGTCCCAAGGAGACCCTCCAACTTCTCTTCGATACGCACTTTCCAGGATCTGTCTCCTCAGACAGTCGTCCAGAACACATACAAGGTTACACAGGACAACCGGCTAGATTGTTGATGAGTCTTTCTGGGGTAATCTTTGACAGTGACAAAGTGAAATGGGCTATTCTGTCCTTTGATCCATTTAAGGCTGCGGGGATCGTTGGAGTATTTCCTGCTATCCTTCAAAACTGCCTGCATATCATCCTGCCATACCTTACAGCTCTGTTCAGAGCTAGCTATTATTTTTGTCACATCCCACTAGCCTGGAGGAAAGTCAATGTAACTTTCATCCCTAAGCAAGGCAACAAACCTGAGTACTTACCAAAGTCCTACAGGCCCATCAGTCTATCCTCCTTTCTCCTACAAACGATGGAGCGTTTAGTTGACCAACATATCAGGAATCTGATGATCAAAAACAACCCTCTACATCATACTCAATTCGCCTATGTAAAGGGCAAGTCGACGGTGACGGCACTTCACAAGCTATCAGCACTATTGAAAAATCTATAGATGCAAAGGAGATCGCTTTGTGTGCTTTCCTAGACATCGAGGGTGCCTTTGACAATACTGGTTACGATGCGATTACCAGAGCCCTCGTTAGGAGAGGGGTGCCACAGCCTACCATTAGGTGGATTGACGCCATGCTAAAAGGAAGGAAGATTTATTCCTCCCTCGGTTGTCACACTCTCAACATTAACGCTATCAAAGGAAGCCCTCAAGGGGGTGTACTCTCACCCCTATTGTGGTCCTTGGTGGTAGATGAATTGCTCTCGCTACTTGAGGTGTAGCGCGGACGATTTCACTATTCGAGTCCGTTATCACGGATTTGATGACTACAGCCCGAACGACAGTTAACAGATGGTGCACAGCAACTGGGCTCAATATCAATCCACAAAAAAACAGTCCTAGTACCATTCACGAGGAAAATTGCTCCTCCTCTTTACCCAATCTACTTGAGAGGTGTGCGCATTACCTATTCCAAAGAGGTTAAATGTCTTGGCATTACACTCGATAACAGATTAAACTGGAATAGCCACTTGGAAAAAGTTCTTAGCTAGGCTACGCGTGTCATGTGGACTTGCCGTAACTACTACGGTAAGACTTGGGGTCTTTCGCCCAAAATGACAGAGTGGTTATACAGTACTCTAGTACGACATGTAATCACTTATGCTTCTCTAGTGTGGTGGCCTAAAACACTGCAACGCAACGCAATTAAGAGCTGTAATAAGCTCCAACGACATGCCTGTCTTGGCAACACTGGAACTTTTAGCCCTACATCTACCCTAGCTATGGAGGCAATATGGGGAATGACGCCACTGCATATTTTCATACAGGAAACTGCAGCATTGAGTGCTTTGAAAATCTACCTATCAACTGATATTCGGTATCAGTGATCGGGGACACATGCGTATCCTGCAACAAGTTCCTGGCCTGTCAATCTGCCGGGTTTCAGATTACATGATCACGGAACTGCGCTTCGGCAGGAAATTTGCCCTTCACATCCCATATCGGGCGGAATGGGCTAATGGCAACTCGTGTTTGGATCCTAGAAGCATCACTTGGTTTACCGATGGCTTTAAGACCGACAACGGTGTAGGTGCTGGAGTCTTTGGACCCAATACCAGGATCTCGGTTGCAATGGGCAAATGGCCTAGCGTTTTCCAAGCAGAAATTCATGCCATCGAAATATGTGCCAGGGATATCCTGGGTCGTGGTCTTCGTGGCGCACACATCGCCATTTGCACCGACAGCCAGGCAGCAATTAAGGCGCTAACTTCGCACAAGTTTGGTCAGCGAGTGCTTTGACCTCCCTCAGAGCCTCTCCAGCCGTAACTCTGTTTCCATCTATTGGGTTCCGGGTCACAGAGGCGTCGGAGGAAATGAATACGCGGACGAATTAGCAAGAGTGGGCTCATCCTCCAAACTCATAGGTCCTGAGCCCTTCTGTGGAATTAGCTGGAAAGCTGCTAGAGGCGTAATTGGTAATTGGTCCTCGGACCTGAGACATAACTACTGGACATCGCACACTGGCTTAAGAGTCACTAAAGAGTTAGTGCGCCCCTTCAGCTTCTCCGATATCAAATGTCTGCGCAGAACCGAGCTAAGACTTTCAATAGGCTTTATTACGGGGTACTGTGGGCTCCGCTACCATCTTCATAAAATAGGTCTATCAAGGGAGACCCAATGCCGCCTTTGCCTGGAGGAAGACGAAACCTCCATTCATTTATTGCCCGACGATCGCCAGGTCCAGGAGATCACTCCTTGGACGTGTTATACTTAGCACTAGTATGGTTAGATGCTCCTCTCTGAAGGATCTTCTAGTCTTTATCAAACGGGCTGATTATCTTCTAAATTAAAGAACTATGGTACAATATACCTTTTAGGTAGCAGTGCCCACCTCTATGGTTAAGTCCAAATTGCTTATTATTATTATTCTTATTAGACCAGAAAAGCTAAGTAATTTTTGCTTACGAAAGAATTATCTTATGAAAATGACTACAATGGGTGGGGGGCTATAAAACAAAACTGTAAACAGCAATCTGTTTCCTATTCTATTCTGTAAACGCTCGCCGCGCCGGCAGCGTTCTGCGAGCTCTAAGCTCTCAATTAATTTTAGGCATGTAAACGAAATGAGCCGGAAATTATTTCGTCCCCATATCCCTAATGTGGAACGAAACGCAAACATATTTGCGGACCAGACCAGAAACGGTTTTTTTTTTGTTCTATAACCCCAACCAAGATTAATTTCAAGGTGGCGGCATTTGGTTGGCTAAAGTCGAAGAGGAGGGCTTGTAGTCCCATATTCTAGAGGCGCCACCTTAAAGCTTTGTGCCAACACAGATCTTGGAACACTAAGAGCAATGGTTTTGCCGTTGAGGCCTACTTTTTAGCGTATGGTCTGTGAAGAAAATTTTATTTAGCCCCGTTGACCCTTTTCCCGAACCAGAAATCTCACTTCTTTCAGACAAACTCCAAATGCATAACAAGGCGAAGAACTAGAGTTCCAAGGTCCCCAGCCCATACGTCTGCTCTTGGTTCTTGATGGCGATTGTGCAGGAACTTTCTTTACGTGACCTCAAGTTTTTGAGAAGCACGCGTGTGAATTTTTTTTTGTGGAAGTCGTTCCGGAAAACGCTGATTTTTAAGGTCGCAATAGACTAATGCGATTAATTGAACAATCATTTCTGTGGAGAAAGCCCATTTTCTCTAGCGAATTCGGTAGTGGAACCTTAAAAATGAGCTTTCTCCACAGAAATGAGCTTTGGTTGTTCAATCGATTTGATAATGTATGCCGACTCTTAAGCTCGCCATAGACCTTCCAATCGATAGAACAACCTTTTTGCTCGTCGGTTAAATTGGAAGGTGTATGTGACCATTCAATCCAATTATTTGATTGGACGTGGGGAACATATTGCCATCGATATAGACAGGCCAAACTGAAGAAACCTAAGTTCCATTCGAGTCCAAAATTTCGTCCATGGGCACCTGTTATTGTTGCTATTGTTGTAATACGTTGTGCTTGAGTTCATGACCACTTCTTCTTCTTTATGGCACAATAGCCCGACGTTGGGCCTTGGCCGCCTGGATTGAAGACCTCCAATTGTCGCGGTCACACGACCTTGTCCTCCAGCTCCGAAAACCTAGCATCTGGCGGGCGTCCTCACATACAGAATGCTCTCATCGGTCGTCCACGCAATCTGGCTCCGTCCACTCGTTGCGCGTTCATCACCTTTTTCGGCATGCGATCGTCGTTCAGCCTTTGTACATGTCCCGCCCATTGCAGTCGCTGCAATTTTACGATTTTCGACACCTGTAGCTCATCATACAGCTGATACAACTCAAGGTTGTACAGGATGCGCCTCGTCCACGAATGGCCCCGAAGATTCTTCGGAGAACCTTTCGCTCGAATGTGTCCAACAGGTGTTCAGAGTTTTGGGTTAGGGCCCATGCCTCGCAGCCATAGCATAGCACAGGTCGGATTATGGTTTTATACACGTGGAGTTTCGTGTTCCTGTGCACCAGCTGCGAATTCATAATTGGGAGGACCGAAAAATAACACTTATTAGCTAGTTGTATCCGTCGCATTATCTCATGTGTTTCGTTGGCGTCCTTTGACAAATTGCAACCCAGGTAAGTGAAGCTGTCTACATACCCTATATTGAGGTCCCCCACTGTGATGCTTGAATTTACTGGCGTTCTAGTTTTTGATTGCATCATGACCTTGGTTTCAGATTCGTTGATATGTAGCCCAACTTCTTTGGCGGCGTTATTGAGATTATTATGAAGGCTTTCTGCATCACCCAATCTGCGAGACATGATGTTGATGTCGTCGGCGTAGGCTACTAGTTGAGTCGATTTAATGAGTAGCGTTCCGCTGCTGTCCAAATTCATGGCTCGAATTACATACTCCAGAGCCAGGTTGAAGAGCGTCGGCGCCAGCCCGTCGCCTTGCTTGAGTCCAGTGCGAGTTTTAAATAGGTCAGTGAGTCTGTTCTGAACTCTGACCTGCGAGACGGTATTAGTCATCGTCATCCTTATGAGTCGCACTAGCTTAGCCGGTATTCCAAAATGCAGTAAAATGTTGTACAGTACGCTTCGATCGATACTGTCGTATGCCTGCTTGAAGTCGACAAATATTTAGTATACGTCGATGTTGTATTCCCAGCACTTCTGGAGTAAAAGTTTCTCTGTAAAAAGCTGATCTCTCGCCGAATGATCAGGTCTAAAGCCGCCTTGGTACTCGCCAATGATTTCTTCTGTGTACAGATTAATTCTATTTTCTAGAATCTTAGATTAAGATCTTATAAGTCGTACAAACTAATGAGATGCCTCTGTAATTCTCACATTTCAACTTATCCCCTTTTTTGTGGATTGGGCAAATTAAACTTTTACGCCAATCTTCCGAGACTATTTCGTCGTTCCATACTTTAACGATAAGTGTGTGTGTATAGCCTTAACAAGGCTCTCCCCACCATGCTTCAGCAGTTCAGCTGGAATCTCGTCAGCGCCCGGGGCTTTATTATGTTTTAGTGCTTGCATGGCGAGATCAACTTCTTCTACTGTTGGGGGTTGAACGGGAGGGCCTGTTTCAGCCATCAGCTCCAGAACTTCTTGTGTGGGGCTGTTTGGTTGAACATTGGTTGAACTCTTCAAAATGTGAGCCCCGGCGTTTATCAACGCAATCGGTGTCGCTAATTATATTGTCATCCTTATCCTTACAGAGGCTGGTCCTGGGTTGGTATCCACTTTTAACTGAATTAATTAGCTTGTACGCTTGTCTACTATTCCTACTAGCGAGTCTTTGGTTTATTTGCATCAACTGCTCGTCAAGATGCTTACGCTTCTTACGCCTAATTAACCTATTCGAAAATCGTCGAAGCTCATCATATTTGTTTTTTTTTTTGGCTCTAGTTGCGCGTTCGGTCCATGGGCGATATGCTTCGTTTTTCGCATCTACCGAATTTTGACATTCCTCGTCAAATCAATCATTTCGGGCTCTCCGGGCTTTGTAGCCCACAACCTCCTCTGCGACCCCTTTGATGGTGTCTTCCAGATCTCAAGGTCGCCTTCGTTGCTGATGTTATTTAGCAAGGGCGTCAGCTTCTCCTCAAGGGCAGTCGTATAAGCAACCACCGTGACCGACAATTTTTCAACCGCAAAATTGTTTGCCGGGTTGAATCTCGAATGATGCACCGAAGAAATTCTGCACCTATAGATCGCCTTCACCATATAGTGGTCAGAATCAATATCTGCTCCACGATAGGATCGAACATCCATGATGCTCGATGCTCATCTCTTACAGACCAGGACGTGGTCAATTTGGTTGACGGTATGTTGATCCGGAGATCTCCAGGTCTGCCTGTGAATGCGACGATGCGGAAAACACGTATAGAGCTAATGCTCATATTTCTGCTGCTCGCGAAGTCAATTAGTCGTTGGCCATTGTCGTTACAGTCTTCATGGAGGCTGTACCCTCCAGTAATCCCCCTATGCCAACTTTCGTTTCCGACTTTGGCGTTAAAATCCCCCAACAGCCATTTGACATGGTTTGATTGAAGTGAATCGAAGAGATTTGCTAGGCGGTGATAGAACTCGTCTTTAAACGCGTCTTCACTGACTTCGGTGGGGGCATGCGCGTTTATGAGCCAGAGATTGAACCGGGTTTTAATGCGAATCACACACAGCCGCTCGTTTATGGGTTTTAAGTCGATAACATGCGGCTTCAGTCGATTGTTTACAATGAACGCCACTCCAAACTCCCTGTGACCCAAAGGTTTTCCACTTGTGAAAATTGTGTACAAATTTCGGTCATCAATCTCGCTGCTAAGCCATTTTGTTTCCTGGAGTGCAACTATAAAATAAATAATAGGCGCGACAATCCAGCATTGGAACTAAGGCCGCAGGATGTGTTAGTGACATCCTATTTCCAAGATCTTATCTGCTTTTTGTTGAGGTAATGAGATCAGCATCACGCTCAGCAGTGTTATTTATCCCCATAAATGGGTACTCGTTTAATATCTGAGTGAGTTCATAGTCAGTCACAAGCTCGTGAGTTCGAAAAACACTATGATCCACGGTGAGATTCCAACTCATGATCCTGTCCACCGAAGGTGCGCACACAAACCGCTAGACCAGCCACTCTACAACTGCAACTATGCTCAGCTTATATTTTTCGACCTGATCCAAGAGGGCCCAGGTTCCGAAAGAGTAATCAGTTGTTCATGACCACTTGCAGATTCATTTTAGTCAGCTGATAATATGGCTTGCAGATGGCGTTGGTTATACGCAATACGGCCAGCTTGTCCAATATACGGTCTGCGGGCCATAATCCGGCCGTGAAGGATCTTTATCCGCGAGTAACCTTGGGAAAAGGGTAATCCTCTTTTAAGCAACATTTGAAACAATTTGCATGCAAAAAAAATATTTCAATTTTTGGCAGGATTTTAAATGTTTTTCCACTAAATCGTTTGTCGGTTCCGTTTATCTATAATCTCTACGATCAGCTATAGTAACCTCTATGAGGATATTCTCTAGCATTCGTATCAAAAATTTGTCGTAATCTATTTCGGATTCTTCAATGGCTCACAACACTCGATTTTTCTGAAAAAAAAAACGACTCCTCTGTTGTTGTTGTTGTTGTAGCGGCGCAAGAGAGGGGGGGGGGGAAACTTGTATCATCATTCATAAATCGTAGGCATCCTCTCCTCAAGGTCAAGACCTAAGAAGATCGCAACTTCGATGGGGTTTCCCCATAGTGCGATAGGTGTTAGATGCGTAGGTGCGGCAGTGCAGTCAAATATATGATCCACGTCATGTGGGCTGGCTCCACATGCTGGACAAATATTTCCAATGCTGTTGTCAATGCGTGACCAAAACGAATTTAGTCTGGAGCAAAATCTAGAACGAAGCTGAGCCAAGGTGGTACGTGTGGCTCTCGGTAGTTGTTGTTCGTCGGCTGAGATGTCGGGTGGTCGAGCGCGAAGGACGCGGTTTACGGATAGCCTATTTGTGGCTTTGGTTACCTCGCTGGTGTGCAGTTGATTTAGGGCCGCCTTATATATGTTGGGGTTATCGAGAGGAACTCGTTTAAACCTTTGGACCTCCCTTTCCATGTCCCTTAACGTACGTCTTACATGACGTGGTGGTGGGGTTTTGTCCATGAGGTCATGATTTGGGTGTAAGCTTCGATGACAACCAACAAGATATTGCTTAGCCAGGAGATCATTGTGTGCCTTGAGGTCTAGCAGCTAGGTTTCTTGGTGCAGGTGGTCTTGCGATGACATGCGAACGCAACCAGTAATGGTACGCATGGCTGCATTTTGGCATGTTTGAATCCGTTTCCAGTTGGTTTTGCATAGGGTATTTGTCCATATCGGTGCTGCATAATTTACCACAGAACGACTGACGGCTTTGTAGGTGGTGAGTAAAGTCTCCTTATCAGTGCCCCATTTGCTGCCAGCAAGGGACTTCAGGATATTGTTTCTGCCCTTCATTTTGTCACTAATGTTGTCGGCATGGGTGTTGAATAGGCCGTGATTATCAATTGTGACGCCAAGAATTTTGGGGTGACGGATAGTGGTATCTTCAGTGTCATTTACTCTGATGTTAAGCCGTTGGTTGAATTCTTTGTTGTATGTGGTAAAGAGGGTGGCCGAAGATTTGGGCGCTGATAGCATTAGGTTCTTGTTGTTGAAGAAAAGGTTGAGCTCTTCCAGGTAACCGTTGATGAGATCGCACATGTCGGGAATGTCGTTGCCAGATGTCATTATGGTGCAGTCGTCAGCATAGGATACAATGTCTATTCCTTCGGGTGGGGTGGGAAGCCCTGACATGTATAGGTTGAACAAGGTGGGGGAAAGTACCCCGCCTTGTGGTACGCCTTGTTTTATCCTTCTTAGTTTAGATTTCCCATTTCTAAACTCAGTGCTGGATTGACGTCCGGCAAGGTAGTTTGCGATCCATTTGACTATATGCGGCGGTGTGGATGAATTGCGGAGATCCGTCAGTAGGAGCGAGTGGTTCACCGTATCAAACGCTTTCGACAGATCTAAAGCCACAAGAATGGTACGCTTAAACGGCGGGGGCTGGTTGATCCCATTGAAGACCTTAGACATGATTCGGTCTAGTGCAGTGGTGGTGCTGTGCATTTTTCGGAAGCCGTGTTGGTGATTAGCGAGTTGTATGTGCGTCGCAAGAGCCTTGTGTATCAGCGATTCCAATATTTTCGCCACAGGGGATAAAAGCGTGATTGGTCGGTAGGATTCTCCTAAGGAGTGTTGTTTACCAGGTTTGGGTAACGGTATGATACGGCCTCTCTTCCAAATTTCTGGTATGATGAATGTTCGTAACGAAAGGTTCATCGTGGCAGTGGCCAGTGTGTCGAGGTGTTTGAGCATGATCATTGCTATACCATCTGGACCAAGTGCTTTTGAATTTTTGGCATTCTTTATGGCCATTGCAACTTCTGTAGAGGTGATTTGGAGATGTTCATCAACTTTAGTGTTTCGGATGTCTTGTGTGATTTTGCGCTTGAGTTTATCCTTAGTTGGGTGTTCGACGAATTGTTTGTTGAATAGGTTTGCGCATTTATTATCGTCGCTCACGGTTGAGTTACCAAACTTGATAGATACCCTCCCTTGAGTTTTAGTGGGGTTGGATAGGTTTCTAACCGTGCTCCAGAGTTTGCTCACACCAGTGTTTAAATTTAATTTTCTGAGATGTGATTGCCATATGCCTCTCCTGTGGTCGTTGACCTGTTTGACTATGATGTCATTGAGGTCGTTTATCCGTGGGTCTGCACTTCTGAGTTGATCCCTAGCTTTTGCCAATTTAGCCGCAGATGTTGGGAAGTTGGGTTTTAGGCTGGGAAAGCGGCCTGCTGGAATGTATCTCTTAGCTGCAGTGAGAATAATTCGTCTAATTTGTTTTTCAGCCATACGTACATCACTTGGGGCGGTGAGACTAGCAAAAGCCTCGTTGGTGAACCTTTTAAAGCTGTCCCAGTCAGCTTTGTTGAAGTTGGTGTACGTCTTCTTATCGGGATGGATGAATTTCGACGGCATATCGAGAGTCAGAATAATTGGCAGGTGATCAGATGATGTTGTGAGGATTGGTTCCCATGAGATGTCATTAATAAGTCCAGGGCTGGCGATGGAAATGTCAGGTGAACTTGTGCAGGAGCCAGTGATACGGGTCGGTTTATCGTCATTTAAAGGGCAGAAATCCGAATCATCCAGTTGGTCGGCGATGATGTGACCACTGGTGTCATTTTGGAGGTTTGAATGCCATAAATCGTGATGTGCGTTGAAATCACCAAGTAGGAGGCGATATTGTCCGTTCCTACTGCGACCGGGTCTACGTCCCGGAACGACCCATGCCCAAGGCATGGCCAAGAGTCGCAAAGACCCCCTTCGACGCAAGAAGGGGTCGGATACTTTGTATCATCATTCACTCCTATCTCTGTAGCTGTGGCATATAACATTGACAAAGACTTATTCCTATTCTCTCTTATCTCATTTCAAATCTAATGTATTCAAAATAGTAAAAATGCAAAGAACCTAACCTTACCTTTGAAATCTTAATAGCTTGCGTTGCCAAACAGTCCAAAACAAACAAGCATATGGGCCCGGCGCCTTGAATAAGTTTATTCGTAGGAAAATCAGTCGGGATATCCTACAAGAAACGATTTATAATCTTCTTAAAGTTAAACTTTATAAATTCTTACAATTTCATTTAAAACTCCCACAATATTTCCAATCGTCTGATTCGGATCATCAAACTCTTGCGGCTGGTCAAACACTTTGCCCAACTTCCTAATTAGCCATGCACAAATCGATGTAAACATAAAGAATTGCTCGCCCGGATTCGTCGACTTGACAAAGTAGAATTTACTCAGCGGCTTCATTTTCATATCACGCAACAATTGCTTCTCGTAGTTGAGCAATTTTAATTTCTCCATCAAATCGTCAGCTTGAAATGTTGTCACGGGCAATATGTTGGATTGCTCTTTGTCAAGAGCAGCTTGAAAGTCGGCCTGCATTTTTGCGTAGTAAGAATAAACACTCAACAATGAAAAACTACAGATTGCACTTTAGAAGACGGAAAATGTGTCAAATCTTTAAGTTGTGCCGTGTTTGGTTACCTTGGAAACGAATACAACTTTTGAATGGTAAAATTCTGTTTTTCATACCAATGAAACAAGAACAATTTTATTGGAAAATCGAAATGAACTCGTCCATTTGTAACCTTTATTTCAGTTATTATCATTTTTAACAAAAAAAATCATTTATTTATCACTTTCAAATATTTCGAAATTTCAACGGCTACCACTTCCGTCAATTTCGAACTTTTCTCTTCTTCCGATGTATGTCTACACTTAACGAAATAATGTGGTTCATACCCGAGCTGATTATGGCAAATATTATGGCAGAACGTCAACAACCACTGTTAAGCCGTTTCGAACCGTTTCGACATTTTCGAAGTCAAACTGACAATCATTGTTCAAAAAAATATCAAACGCAAACAAACCGCACAAAACTTGCAATGGACGCGAATAAATCAACAATTGAAGAGTTTATCGACTCATTTTCGCCGGAAGAAATCATTGTCGAATACAAGAAACTAGCCGAAAAGTATAAGCATCTGAAATGTGCCCACGACGATGATAAACAGAAAATTTACGAATTTAAACGGAACTGGGAAACGGCATCGGCCGCGGAGTCTTACCTGTCGCATGAGCTTGAATTGGTGACATCCTCACAGTCGGCCGAAATAGAGAAGGCCAAGCAAAAGTTTCAGCTGGAGTTGGACGATTTGAAGAAGAAGCATTCGGCGTCGCAGGAGGACTATTCACATTTGGAGCAGCAAGTGGTAGATTATCGGGAGGAGAATGAGTGTTTGCGCCGGAAGATTGAGGAGCTGGAGTCGGCAGTGCCGGAGGAAGTGGCCACAAGTTCGAGCAGTAGTATGGAACGTGAATTGCAACTGGCCAAGGAGAATTTGGAACTGTTGGCAAAGGTGGATGAGTTGCGGGATCAGACCACGTCGTCCATGATGCAGATTGCAGAACGAGATGTGAGTAAAAATTATTGTAGATTAAAAATCATCACGAATAACGGTCAACCAAGTCTGTTGGAAAATAAATGAGGAAGACGAGAATAGAGAGTAGAATTCTGACCGTGTCTGTCAATTCTTAGGTTCATAGGCATCGCATCCATAACATTCCGCTTTGAAGAACCTGGCATTCCGCTAATATTCGTCCAATAGACGGGGCAGGTAATTTTTGGTTGCTGATTCCAAATTTGAGGTCAAAAACAAAAAAACAAAATATTTGGGGTGCACGCCCAAAAAAACGGCACCTCTGTTTTCTCGCGGAAATATTTGACGGCGCGCCGATTCGATAAGTATTCCCGGAGGAAACAGGAGTATCATCTCTTTTGAACATTAAAGAATCGCTGCGGATTCGTTTGGCGGGTCGGTGTGGCGACTACTTTTTCACGATAGCCGTCGCGTTCACGCGACCAAAAGCCCAGCATCAGCTGAGCGTCCTTACATATTAATTGCTCTCATCGAGCTCTGGGTCTTCCACACAATCTGGATCCGTCCACTCGTTGCGCGTGCATCACCTTTTTGGTCATGCGGCAATCGTTCATCCTCCGTATATGTTCCGCCCATTGCAGTCGCTGCAATTTCACGATTTTCGACACATTAAGCTGATACAACTCATGGTTGTACCAGATTTTTCGGAGAACCTTTCATATTTGCAATTAGATTAGATTTATAGAGGGCAAGAGCAACAAGGTTGCCCTAGGCACTACGACCGTTGGTCTATTGTCCCATTGCCCATACTATGGATTAGATGAACTCATCTAACCGACTACCTTCGATAAATCGATTTAGCTGGTCCATATTCAGAGTGGCGATATCTTCTTCCAAGCGGAACGCGATACCGAATCATTCCAAACGGCGCCTAGCTAGCCTCTCACACTCACACAGAATTTACGAAGCAGTTTCGTCATCAGCCTCGCAAAAGCGGCAGCGGCGGTAGCAATGCGCATACGCTTTAAATGACTATTTAGACGGCAGTGCTCCGTGAGGAGCCCGCATATAGTCCTAACCCGATTTCTGCTAAGTTTCATTAGACCAAGGGTACGTTTGGGTGAGTAGTGCGCAACCAAAAGTTTTGACTACCGAAGCCCTGGAAGAGCTTCACAGTATGAGGTAGCTTTGACCTTTTCCCACTCACTAATTACCTTTCTGTATGTACAGAGTGGCAACCCACAGTAGGGTTCCGGGCCATGGAAGGGGGTGGCCTGCTCATTGCCTTCAACACCCGAATGCCCAGGTACCCAGAAGAGTGTAAGACTGTGTTATGAGTGCCTACCTGTTGGAGGATTTCCTGACAGACCCACACGAGCTTCGATGTGACAGTGCAGCTCGTCAGCGCTTTCATTGCTGCTTGGCTGTCAGTGAATATTGCAATTTTCTTGCTAGTATAGCCTTTTTTCGAGGCATAATCTAGCGCACACTTCAATTGCGTGTACTTCTGCCTGAAACACGGTCAGATATAGTCCCATAGGAATAATTATAGTAGTGTCCGTAACGGTCTTTGAACCGTCCGTATAAAATATAATGGTACTGGGGTGGAGTGATCTGATCAGTCCAATCCTCCCTTTCCCAAATCACTACGCTGAATGAGGAATCAAAACGTAAGGTTTTGACCAGATGGTCTGATGGCATATCCATCCGTGTTGAACTGAGTTCAGTGGGGATGCCGCATCACATGCGTTAAGCCTGATGGCGGCTAATCTAATCTGCCTCTATGTGTATGTGGAGCGGTGGCATGTTGAGCAGAACCTCCAGAATGGCGGTGGGGCTGGAAATGAAGGCTCCAGTAACAGCTAGACGGGCCAGCCTTTGAACTTTCTCAATACTTAGCCTCCCTTCTGTGGTGGATGCGCTTCTCCACCTCTCTATCGCCCCGTATTCCACAATTGGTCTAACGATTGTCTTGTACATCCACATAACTATGTAAGGCCTGATACCGCATGCCCGTATAGCTTCTGCTGATCCACAAGGCTTTTACTGCTTTCTCTGTTACCAAGCTAAGATGTTTTTTCGATAGTAATTTCTTGTAAAGCGTGACCCCCAGATACAGGGTGAAACGAATGTTTCAACTCAACAACTGCCGTTCTCACTTTCCGGAGTTCGTACTAAACGGGGAAGGTGGTTTCTTTTTCATCACAGATCCAGTACTTCTAAACGCTGCAACCCATCGGAGTACAGTATATCGATCAGGCCCTGCACCTCGACGTCCAACTCTAAAATTTTGACGGAAAAGACGTTGCACTGTGACTACATTGTTTCTAAAGTACTGCTCGACAACGAACACACGATGCTCTACGCTCCATAGCGACTGAAACTGCGTTGTATGGGCAGTCTGCCAACATTCATTCAAGGTCAATACCCCCTCTCGTCGCCGCGTACTAGCAGTTCAAAAACATGCGTTTCCTCTGCTCCACCCTGTACTTGACAGTTTCTGGCATTGTTAACTGTGCATTATACATTGTGGGACACCTCAGTGCTTAAAGAGTCCCCTTATTGGTGAATGGCATCACGGCGGCTTTTGTTGGATTAACACGTAGCCCGTTTGCTGTGCACCATCATCATCAATGTGGCACGATAGCCCGACATCGGGCCTTGGCCGCCTGAATCGTTGGCCTCCAATTGTCGCGGTTACGTGACCTTGTCCTCCAGTTTCGGAAGCCCAGCAGCTGGTAGGCGTCTTCACCTACGGAGTTCTCCCAGCGAGCTCTCGGTCGTCCACGCAACCTCGCTCCGTCAATTCGTTGTGCGTTCATCACTTTCTTTGGCATGCGATTATCGTCCATCCGTTGTACATGCCCCGCCCATTGCAGACGTTGAAGCTTCACGATTTTCGTTACTTCCAGTTCATCGTACAATTGATACAACTCATGGTTGTATCGGATACGCCATTTATTTCGCTCGCGAACGGCCCCGAAAATTCGCCGAAGGACCTTTCGTTTGAATCGGTCTAGCAAAATTTTGGAGGCTTGGGTAAGGGTCCATGTTTCGCAGCCATAACATAGCACGGGTCGGATGATCGTTTTGTACACGCTATTGAGGTCCCCCACTGTGGTGCTTGAATTTGCTTGCTTGTCCTTGTTGTCGATTGCATCATGGCCTTTGTTTTGCTTTCATTGATATGTAGTCCAACTTCCTTTGCGGCGTTATTGAGGTTATACAGAAGGCTTTCTGCATCACCCAATCTTCGAGACATGATGTCGGCGTACGCTACTAATTGAGTCGACTTGATGAGTAGCGTTCCGCTACTTTCCATATTCATGGCTCGAATTACATACTCCAAAGCAAGGTTGAAGAGCGTCGGCGCCAGCCCGTCGCCCTGCTTGAGTCCAGTACGAGTTGCAAATAGGTCAGTGAGTCGGTTCTGCACTCTGACCTGCGAGATGGTATTAGTCATCGTCATCCTTGTGAGTCGCACTAACTTTGCCGGTATACCAAAATTCAGCATAATGTTGTACAGTACGACTCGATCGATACTGTCGTATGCCTGCTTGAAGTCGACAAAGATTTGGTATACGTCGATGTTATATTCCCAGCACTTTTGGAGTAGTAGCTTCACTGTGAAAAGCTGATCGGTCGTTGAGCGACCAGGTCTGAAGCCGCCCTGATACTCGCCAATGATTCGTTCTGCGAACGGATTGATTCTCTTTTCAAGAATTTTTGATAAAATCTTATAGGCCGTACAAACTAATGATATGCCTCTGTAATTCTCACACTTCAGCTTGACACCCTTTTTGTGGATTGGGCAGATTACGCTTTTGCGCAAATCTTCGGGGATTACCTCGTCGTTCCACATTTTCAGCAGTAGCACATGTATAGCGTTGGTCAGGCACGTTCCTCCATGCTTCAGCAGTTCTGCTGGGATCTCGTCAGCGCCGGGAGCTTTATTACTTTGAATCGACTGTATGGCAAGACTCACCTCCTCTACTGTTGGGGGTAGAGCGGGGAGCTGGTTCGGCTAACTGCTGAAGAACTGGCTCCGCGGGGGATGTTGATGGTGCATTGAGGAGCTCTTCAAAATGCGAGGCCCATCGTTTGTTGACGCTTTCGATGTCGCCGATGATGTTACCATCCTTGTCCTTACATAGGCTTGTCCTGGGTTGATATCCGTTCTTAACATTATTTATAAGTTTGTACGCCTGTCTAATGTTCTTACTGGCTAATCTTTGGTTTATTTGCTGTAACTGCTCGTCAAAATGTTTGCGTTTCTTACGTCACCATACTTGTACTATATATATGCAGAGCACTTTGCAAAACATTCGGTAAGACCTCCCCGAATTTGCCTTTAACCGTGATTACAAGGTCATCCGCATAACCCTGTGTGTAGAACCTAACCGAGTTAAGTCTCCACATCAATCCATCAACTACCAAACACCACAGGAGGAGGGATTGTACCCCTCCTTGGGGGCAGCCACGAGTGGCTAAAGCAGAGAGGGTAGTCTTGCCTATGATGGCGAAAATAATTCTAGACGAAAGCATGCGCTGCACCCAGGTAGTAGTGGTATAGTCGGTTCCTATGGCTCTTAATGTCGTTCCGATAGATTCGAAGGACGTGTTATCAAAGGCGCCTTCGATGATGATGAAAATACTTCTAAAGATACTAACCATGAATGTAATCAGCTCTTTTTGACCTCTTTGCAAGGGCCCGGAAAGATTCCATACATGCTGGGCGATTTGAAGGGATAGAAGGTCGCAATTGCCCACCTAATCCTGTCATACGTGATATATTTTGCTACTGCTCAGGCATATCTGCTTGCTCTATTGGGCGGATTCATGCAACTGTGGCCGTCATTCACGATATAGTCTAGTCTGCAGCCGGGGAAATGGGTTGCTAAGAGCAGCAACATAAGGTGTAATGGGGATCTCCACCCGACCGATTGCTCAATAATAATTCGGAGAATATATGGTCGCTACATGAAACACCCTCAAGAAAGCCAGCCTGTTCACTACTTAAAGTTCGATCAGCTTCACCCTTGATCCAGGTCAAAATAATTTTAGCCATCATCTTGGAGACAGCTGGAAGAAGATAAGTCCCACGCTAATTATAACAACCCTTAAGGTTACCCTTTTTCGAAATGTTTATAATCACGCTCTTTTTTCATTCGCCTGGAAGAGTTTCGGTTTACCGACACTCTGTGATGAGAGGAAGCAGAATATCCGCTCTAGCATTCGAATCCGCTTTAAATAATTCAATCGGAATTCCATCTATGCCCCGGGGCCTTATCGGCGCCCATAGATTCGATAGCCAGCTTTAATTGCGTTTTAGATGGTGGTCTGGAATTAATACAGGCTGCTGGAGGGACGTCTTTTTCTGCCTATGAAGATGTACTTGCAAGCCCAAAGCGGTTGTTTGGACCTTCTTTCCATCTCTGAAGCTGCTGTTCATCGGTAACAAGCAGAGACCGTTTATTTTTCACTGGATGGTCAGTCAGTAGGGAACGATTTGCCAATTAGTGGCTTAATTAACTTGAATAGGGTGCCGCTGTCACCACTGTAAACCGCATAATTTGCCTCCTTCGCTAAAGCGTTGATGTAAGTACGCTTATCAAGCCTCACACTTCTCTGCACGCCTTTTTGTAGTGAACGGTATTCAGATCAGAGTTGTTTTTTGGCTGAATCATCAGGAGCGAAGTTAATCTTTTCCTTAACTCTTTTGCGTGCTGAGATAATAGACCAAGTAGCATCACTGATAAAAGGTTTCCTACCTCAATCCAATGGTCCCACAATCGCTTCGCCACACGAAATGAAAGAATCCTTTGTAAAATGCCATCTATCTTAAATTATAGGATTCTCAAGAGATATTGCTGCACAAGCTTTTTCGTGCAAAGCGGTAGAAACAATGACTAGTTGTCGAAAGTTAAGAGCTCCACGAACATTTCGCCAAGCCCGTGATTGTCCCGTGATTGATAAGGTGTTCCAAGCATTAGTTATCAGTACCAACTTTGGCATTGAGATCCTCCATAATAATATTCATGTCACCCCTGAGAGCCCTATCAAAGGTGTCGCCAAGTCGCTGATAAAATGCGTCCTTCGCAGATTGATCTGCAGGTTCAGTCGGTGCGTAGCACTGAATAATCGTAATGTTGTTAGGGTTTTGACGTACATTCATAGTCAACAGGATTCCGACACCTGCCTGCCGAGGAGTATTATCGTCTTCACTTCCAGAGTAGAGCAGCACTGTGGAGGATAAAGCCCGCACCAAGTGGAAGCGTTCTCCATCTCCCCTTACTCTCTCTAACTTCAAACGCGCTCGTGCTGAAGCTAAACGCATTACACATACCGCAATGAAAAGTTATTTACCAAATATAGAAATGTCTCTTGCGGCAAATCAAGTGAAGCCTTTTTGGTCGTATTTACGATCTTTAAAGTCTCCCTCTGGTTCGCCCCTGAATTTAGAGTTTGATGACTCTACAGCCAACACTCTAGCTGAAGCCTGTGAATTGTTTGCTTTTTTTTTATCTACATTTACTCCCGCTAATTCAGTTGAGGGCTCTGTTCCTGACGAATTACCAAACTTCTTTTTTTAAATCATTTTCCTCCTCTTTAAGTATTCCCTTGACCTTTCTTTTCAATTTAAGCCTGAATAGTGGTATTATCCCAAATTCACGGAAAGCGGCAAATATCCATCCTATTCTCAAATCCCCTAACACGTCCTCTGTATCAAACTATTGTCCCATATTTCTTTTGTCTTGTTTTCCTAAAATTCTCCAGCGTATCGTCCATAATAACCTGTATCCTGCAGTTTCTGCGCTTTTCGCTGAGCAGCAACATAGTTTCGTTAAAGGTCGATCGGGTTGTACCAATCTTATGAGTTTTACCAACACCGTGGCTCGTGCCTTATACAACCAGTGTCAAGTTGATGTCGTATACACCGACTTTTCGAAGGCTTTTGACAAGGTTGACCATGGTCTTTTACTTGCCAAACTTCATGGTTTTGGTGTTAGCGGATCCCTTCCAACGTGGTTCTCGTCATTCCTGTATAACCGCGAGTGCCGTGTCGTATACAACGGCTTTTATTCTTCACCCTTTTGCCCTTCTTCCGGGGTTCCCCAGGGTTCAATCTTAGGTCCACTTCTATTTAATATTTTTGTTAATGACTTATCTAGTCAAGTTTCTTCTTCCTGACTGCTGTATGCCGACGACTTGAAACTTTACAGGACTATCAAGTCTCTTGACGACTGTCTTATCCTTCAAGGTAACCTCGTGGCCCTAGAAAATTGGTGTCGAAGAAACTATATACATCTATCTAAATGTTCCACCGCTACAAGAAGAAGAAGAAGATCTAAATGTTCAAACATTTCATTCGATGACCTTCTCGCTTACACTAACACCTTTCACGTATCACTATTGCATAAACGGTACTCCCCTAGCTCAAGTCGATCGCTTTAAGGATTTGGGGGTCATATTTGATAAAAAATAAATAACAGGCGCGACAATCCAATATTGGACTAAGGCCGCAGGATGTGACATCCTTATTTCCAAGATCTTATCTGCTTTTTGTTGAGGTAATGAGATCAGCATCACGCTCAGCAGTGTTATTTATCCCCATAAATGGGTACTCAACGTCTGAGTGTGAGATCATAGTCCGTCACAAGCTCGTGGGTTCGAAAAACACCATGATCCACGGTGGGATTCGAACTCATGACCCTGTGCACCGAAGGTGCGCGCACTAACCACTAGACCAGCCAGACTACATATTTGATAGTAAGTTGAAATTTAACCTTCATATTATTGAGAACGGCAGTCCTTCGCTCCTCTCATGCATTTAACAATATTTCGACTTGTATTACTCTCTTCAATTCTCTCGTTCGAAGTATCCTTGAATACTTCTCTCCCGTTTGGTCTCCGCACTTCGACTACTTAATAGCTCTTATCGAGTCAGTACAGCGGAAATTCACTCGCATCCTCTACTTTAAATTCCAAATTCCCTATTGCCCTTATCATGATCGTCTTGAATTCCTTCGTGTCGCACACCTTGAGAGACGTAGATTGTTTCTGGGTGATTGCTTCCTATACAATATCTGCAACAGTTCCCTATCGCCTTCTTTACACAACGAAATCACTGTTCACGTTCCCAACAGAGTTACGCGGGTATCGTCATTTTTCGTTATACCTTTCGCCCGCACTGAGCTATATCCCAACTATCATTCGCCGCTACTTCGTTTACCACGGAATCACAACTTTCTTCATCTTGGCGATTTTCCCTCGTCACTTTTTTCATTCAAAACTGTCTTAAGGAGCGTTATTTTCGAGAGGGTTTCTCGTTTATAATTTCGTTTCATTATACTTAAATATTTTCTATGTATGTATTTGTTTTTTCTTTTTGCAATATACTTTTCCAATAACTTAGTTCTTTTAATTTATTAATTGCTTATTTTTTATTTTGCACTTTTTTATCGTTTCGTTGATGCACAATTAATTTTATATTTTCTTACTTTTACCTAATTTTATTATTATTGTTGTTTTATAATTGGAGTGTATATGCTCTGTTAAACATCTCAATAAATAAATAAAAAAGAGCTTGGTGATAAAGTCGCTCCCGGCCCGCTCCATCGTGATTCACCCACTCCTAGTATAGCGATGTTGTAAGCGGTCATTTGCCGCTCGACCTCAATTTCTACACTCGACCCACATCGTCCGAACGTTCCAAAAACCGATCGTGGTCCATTGTTTATATCAAAAAGTCGTTGCCGTTGAATCAGTCCGATGTATCCGAGGTTCGTTTAATGTTTCGAGTGTAAGGTAAATTACAGGTACGCGGGATACAAGCCTATACCCCTTTTAAGTTTCGTACATATCTGGACCCTTGAACACAAAACAGAGTTGCTACGCTCACAATTGTAGAGATATGTACAAGACTCAGAATAGTTTCATTCTCTCCTGTCCCTTTAATCGCCCCTTCGACACGTCGGGAAAGACGGTGACAGTATTCTTGACCCATGCCACAGGGTCAGTTGGTCTGTAAAAAAATATATTTTCAATTACAAAATGGAAAAAAAGATCTGTTAAGTGACAACATTTTCCGGCTTCCCACTTCTTCTCAACAAAGTGGCCTTTTCAAAATTCATTTATAACAACACAGGCCTTGCCCTATTGCACAACTTTTCACTTACATTTTTAAAATATTGCAAAATTTTTGAACTGATTTTAAAAATAAATAATTCACTTTGCAAAATGTTTCGAAATGGTATAAGTTTACTACTCATAAATATACAGGGTATCCGAAAACTGTCGATATAAACGCACCGGATTGTGATTCCTCCTGTGATTTCCAACAATAAAGTTGTTCAGAACATACCCTCAAGTCTTAACCCTTCAGCAGGCATTTGACAATTCTTGAAAATATTATTTTCTTGTACGACTAAAACCTCAATAACTCTAAAGCTATACTAGCAAAAAGCGGAATAAGATGATTATTACAGCTTACAGCCAACAAATTTACATAGAACGAGACCGAGGCTAATTTCGGGCGCGGCCGAAATTTGGATACCCTTCGCTCCCCCGGGCTAAAAGTTTTTTCTGGCGTTCCTATGACTTGTGTTCAATTCTCCCCGCTTCCATGCTTTTCCTTGAATTTTCACATAAGTGCCGGGGCGAAGATTTATTGGGGGAAGCGGGGGACGTGGGTTTCATAGAAGAACCAAACACGAAGTGTGTGGGGGGAGGGGGGTTGTACGGCAACCCTATGAACGCATGGCCTTTCCTTGAATTTTTACGTATGTTTGTGGCATCAATTAAAACATATTTCTATGAGATTTGGTTGAAATTGGTGGACAAAGAACCTAATCTAGGGGTTGGGTTTATATGCCAGCCCCATGACCCCAATGGTCCGATTTAATTCGTAATTGCATATCTTTTGTAAAATCAATAAAAATACATTTGCATGAGGTTCGGTTCAAATTTGTATGCAAATAAAAAGGTTTTTCTTAGTAAAATTTGATTTGGGGGAATAGGTTTGTATGGTAGCCCCATGACCACATGGTCCGACTCCATCTATTCATACATATGTTTTGTGTCATCAATAGAAACACATTTGTGTGAAGTTTAGTTGAAATTGGTGTATAAATAAAAAAAAAAATCTTAGAACTTAATTTGGGGAGCTAGGTTTGTATGACAGCCCCATGACCCCATTGTCCGATTTGGTCCATTTTTACATATATTTCGTGCTATCACTAGAAACACATTTGCACGAAATTTGATTGCAATCGATGAGAAAATAAAAAAGTTTTTCTTAGAAGAGCCTAATTTGGGGGACTAGGTTTGTATGGCAGCCCCACGACCCCTTTGTCTGATTTGGTCGATTTTTACATATGTTGTGTGTCAGCAATGAAAACACATTTGTGTGAAATTTGACTGAAATTGGTACATAAATAAAAAAGTTTTTCTAAGAAGAACCTAATTTTGGGGAGTAGGTTTGTATGGCAGCCCCACGACCCCCTTGTCGGATTTTACCGATTCAAACATACAAACTGCCTGCAACAAAAAAAGCCTTTGTGCAAAATTTCAGCTCCATAGCTTTTAAACTGGCCGAGCAAAACGCGTCGCAACAGACAGACAGACGGACAGACGGACATCGTCCAATCAACTCAGCTCGTCACGCTGATCATATATATACATATTTTGTATGGTCGGAGATGCTTCCTTCAATGCGTTACAAACTTCATGACAAAGTTAATATACCCTTTTCGCTTAGTAAGCGAAGGGTATAAAAACAAAACTAATCACACTAAAATCGGATAAGAAGTTTGGTTTTTACAGAGTTTCAAAGTCCAATTTGTGTGATTTAACCGGAAAACAATTTTTTTCCATCTCAATTTTCTCCAACTTCTGCCAAGGTGAGGTGCTTGTACGATTCCTTTAAAAATTGGCGCATAGTCTTGCAATCATATCTTCCTTACATCATTTTATTCTAGCTCCATTATCTGTAACAGTTTTGATACGTTAAGTGTAGAAAACTAGGGTTAATTTATGCTCGAATTCAATTCAATTCAAGCTGCCTCTAGTTCAGTAATTTGGTCAAATTTATTCAAATTATGTCAAAATCGAGCCAAAATTAACCTAGTTTTCTGCACTTAAGGAATTAAAACACTTAGAATAATGGAGGTAGAATAAAATGATTTAAGAAAGATATGATCGTAGGACTATGCGCCAATTTTTCGTACAAGCACCTCACCTTGAAGTAAAGTTATGTCACAACATGCATATTGGAAAGGGAGGTCAGTTGATACAGCTTTACATTCGCTGGTAAGTTATATTGAAAAATCACTTCATCATAAGGAATACACGATGGTCGCATTCTTAGATATTGAAGGCGCATTCAACTTTATCAAACCCAGGGCAATCACAGATGCTCTTCAGGGTTCACATGTTGAGGGTCCAATCTGTACCCTCGTAAACAAGCTTCTTACTTCCAGACGCATACGCAGCACTTTAGGTACTGCGTCCGTATCTAGGTATGTATGTAGGAGCACACCACAAGGAGGAATTTTATCTCCTTTACTCTGGAATGTAGCGATTAATCAATTGCTTTTGAATCTAGAAAGGATTGGATGCAAAGTCACTGCCTATGCTGATGATGTTGCTATCGCCGTTAGAGGTAAATTTCCTGAAACCCTTAGTGGGTTATTGGAGAACGCGCTATCTATTTTAGCGGAGTGGGCAAGTTTCAGTGGGGTTGGAATCAATCCAGCCAAAACGGAGGTTGTCCTCTTTACAAGAAAGCGAGCGATTTCTATTATTAACCCCCCTTTGCTAGGGGATTCCCAACTTGTGATTGCTGATAAGGCAAAATTTCTTGGTATCATCTTAGACAAGAATCTAAGATGGAAGCCCAACATTGAAGAAAGAGTGAACAAGGCCACCGTTGCACTATACTCTTGCAGGAAGGCTATCGGAAAAACCTGGGGCTTACAACCAAAAGTTGTGTTTTGGTTGTATACTTCTATTGTCAGGCCAGTTTTACTATACGGAGTTAGTGCAATTACTATATTTGGTTGAGAATGTTGCTCTCCGAGCGATTTCCCGTTTTTCGGGCATATCCACTCGGAGAGTGCAAAAAATTGACATTCGTCGGTTTCGGTCGAATGCATATGACACGGAACTCTCATCAGGTGCCGTCGCTAGTTCCGTGTCATATGCATTCGAGGACGGCACGACCGAGAATGCACCGGCTGGTTGTTACTCGCCGTATATAAACCCAAAAAAATCATACCATGCTGCGGATCATATTTTGAAAGAATAGCAACATGCTATTTCTATGATCCGCGCAACATCCCAATGTTTTGGCTATAACGCCAATAGTTCACACAATAGTTGAATGTGTATGTATACTGGGACGCAGCCTCCGCATCACACGCAACAGCCGTGGAGCCCTGCGCTGCCGACCCGTTTCCCATCAGTGCGGATACACAGTAAATACAATTACTATATTTGGTTGAGAATGTTGCTCTCCGAGCGATTTCCCGTTTTTCGGGCATATCCACTCGGAGAGTGCAAAAAATTGACATTCGTCGGTTTCGATCGAATGCATATGACACGGAACTCTCATCAAGTGCCGTCGCTAGTTCCGTGACATATGCATTCGAGGACGGCACGACCGAGAATGCACCGGCTGGTTGTTACTCATTATGCATTCGATCGAAACCGACGAATGTCAATTTTTTGCACTCTCCGAGTGGATATGCCCGAAAAACGGGAAATCGCTCGGAGAGCAACATTCTCAACCAAATATGGTAATTGTATTTACTGTGTACCCGCACTGATGGGAAACGGGTCGGCAGCGCAGGGCTCCACGGCTGTTGCGTGTGATGCGGAGGCTGCGTCCCAGTATACATACACATTCAACTATTACGGAGTTAGTGTTTGGTGGACAGCACTTAGCAAAACCACCTATTATAATTTGCTTGTCAAAGTACAAAGGTTGGCTTTTCTTGTCATAACAGGAGCCTTTCGCACCACCCCTTCAGGCGGATTAGATATGGTACTGGGTCTGCTTCCATTTGACCTCTTTGGACAACGACTTGCTGCAAACACGGCCCTACGCTTACGAGAAACTGGCCTATGGAGAGCGCTAGATTATGGGCACTCATCGATACTGGGTAACTTTACGCTACCTTTGGAGACTGATTACACTATCCCCAAGTATTCTTTTGGTAAGAACTACAATACCTTGATCCCGTCGAGAGATCAATAGGCTAATAATATGCCCCCGGCAAGTGGAGCTATCTCTATTTACACTGATGGTTCAAAGACCAACACAGGTGTTGGTATTGGAATTTACTCGGAACAACTGGACATACGTTTGTCCTCCAAGCGGAGGTCTCTGCGATTATGGAATCGCTAATTTGATTAGGTCGTCACGTCGTAACTGAAAGGGACGTCATTCTGTATACTGACAGTCAGGCTGCAATTCGATCACTCGAGTTGGTACTGATCACATCAAAAACTGTTGAAAAGTGCCACCTTGTTCTTAAAGAGATAGGTCGCTTTTTTAGCATAACACTCTGCTGGATACCGGGTCACTGTGGATTTGCAGGCAACTGCTGTGCGGACCATCTAGCCAGTGCTTCAGCTGGTAGAGTTGAAGTCGACCGCGGGGGCATCAAACCACCAATTATCAACTGCAAATTGGCAATTACAGCAGATTCTGAGCGCAGAACCAACGCAAGATGGATCAATGGTAGCACTTGTACTACAACGAAGATGATCTGGACAAAATTAGATTTTATCCGCTCTACCATGCTATTGTCACTGGAACGGATGCATATTCGTAGTGTGGTCGGGGTTATAACGGGACATTGTCCTATCGCAGAGCTCGCCAGGAGACTCAAAATTCCTCACAACGACTACTGCAGAAGCTGTGAGGATGAAGAGGAAGAGGAGAGTGTACATCATCTTCTATGTGAATGCTCGGCTTTGGCTGAGAAACGTTTAAGGTTTCTTGGTTGTAGGTACTTTTACGATCTGGATGATCTCAGAGATGTGAGCCCAATACAGATCAATAAATATATTGCGAGCACACGCTGGTTCCAAACAAATATTTGAATTTTTAAGGCTCTCACTGGCGGTATCACAATGGACCTATTACTGGTCTAAGTGCGCTGGTCTCAATTCCGGCGGCCCCATTACCTAACCTAAAGTTGGAGAAAATTGAGATGGAAAAATAAACTCGCCGGCAAAAGTATCGGGTAACTGTCGAAGTCTAACCCATTTCTCCCAAAAAGTATGAAACTTACAACTACGAAAGTTATATCTACAGAAAGTGCGTTTAATGGCAATTTAAATGACTATCAATTTTATCTAAAGTACCGTAAACTCACATAGCAATCAAACAACAAACACAATGCTGACGATTTGCTATGTTTTGATTAGAGTTCGCCCTTACCTTTTTTTCTTCTACAGTGAGTTTATAGGATATTTTTCATAATTTCTTTAGTTGTTATTCATTGCTTGTCTAGACGCGTATATTTTTGCTACTTTTTTAAACCAATAATGAATACGACACCGGAGAAAGCAGCTCAAGTTGTAGCACTACTTCAAGCAGGCTTTGCACAACGTGAGGTCGCTCAGAGACTTCGAATCAGCAGATCATCAAAGAGTTTACAGACCATACTTAGAGACTATAGCATTCAATCGGCGTCCAGTTACGGGCAGACCCAGGGCTACATCAGCAGCAGATGACTCAATGCTTTGCGAAATCGCCGCCTCAACACAGTTCAACAAAGTCCAACAAAAGCTGCGTGACGAACGCCAAATGGTTATAAATTCTTCTACCGTCCGAATGAGACTTGCTGAGCGGAACCTGACTCCAAAGAGAGCTGCAGCAGGTCCAAAATTAACGGTAATGTACTCTACACTGATGAGTATATCGTATATCGTCGCTCTGGAGAACGTTATTCTCAGTGTTGTATCACGGAATCTGTTTATGGTGGAGGATCTGTAATGGTCTGGGCCGACATCTCGCTAACCGGACATAAAACACTAGTTTTCATAGAGCTGACGGCGACGGGCCGTACACGTGGATTGACTTCACACTGCTATATTAATGAAATCCTTGCAGTCCATGTGGTACCTTACGCAGATTATAATGGACTTAATTTTCAGTTGATGCAGGATAATGCACGGCCTAATGTTGCTCATGTGGTGATCCACTATCTTGAGGACGTCGGCATTCGGCATACGATGGACTGGCCAGGTCGAAGTCCGGAATCCAATAGAACACTTAACTTGTGATAAGCTGAAACGTCAGATTCGAGCCCGCGTTCCTGCTCCAACATCGCTTCCAGAGCTGCGAATCGCAATTGAAGAGGAGTGGAATGCAATTCCCCAAAACTTCATCATCATACAAGGATGCTAGCAGTTTTTTTGTATTTTGTGTAAGCTCCAATTTGTTTTCCCCAGTTTTACGAAATAGCAAAAGAAAAAAGATTGTTTCCTTATACTGAGGATTTTTTATTTTTGGTTTATCGGCAGACACGTGTTTCGGACACAACATATGTCCTTCTTCAGTGCCAACTAAAATTCTATTTTTACAAGCTGATCTTATATACTAATTATTTATGAATGATTTTTGTTGCACAACTACCTACTTATTCTTAAAAGTTCATGTTTTTATTGCTTTTGCTAGCAGTTATTCGAGCAAGGAGAGGGAACACTGAATACTGACAAACACTTTATTTTACATTTTTACTTTGTTTTCAGCTTAAATTTGAGGTTTTCACTTGGTGACTACAAGACCAGAAAACGACTGGAAACTTTTATTTAAAAATCTTTAACAAACGCTTAATAAATTAATAAATCCCAATGTGTTTCCATTCATTTTAATTGTCATAAAATGCACTTACTGTAGATATAACTTTTATAGTTGTAACTTTGGCTATACAATCCATTATTGGATTAAGCCACCCCGATCAGCGCTCAGAAGCTGATCAAGGAGTGAAAAAAAATAGTTGTAACTTTTATACTTTTTGAGAAAATTGGGTTAGAGTTCGAAAGTTGCGGGTGGCCCGATACTTTTGACGCCGAGTGTATATACATAAGTGCATTTGCCTCATAGTTGAACATATCCTAACCTATCCGCATTAAGAAATGGTTTCTACACCGCGTGGCGCTCATACCAACAAAACTCACATTTTTAGATTTGCATTCCCCTCTTCTAATCAAAAAATCTTCTCGTTATTTGCTTGATTATAATAACTTTATTGGTTCCTTGCGTAAGTCATTCTAAGTGGCCCAATATCGATCACTTTTTCCCATTAAACTCATGTTAAACAATTTACCTAATCCCATCCTATAAGCCATGTTTTCAGATCCATTCACATTTCAACTACAGCTTTTTTACAGGCACATCAATAGTGTCAATGCGAAATTCACCCATTATTCACTCTATTAAACAAAATCCAATCATCATTTTTTTTTTAATTTACGTAAAAAAGTATCTTTCTCTTATCCATCTTGTTTGATTATACGATCAACGAAAACCACAACAACACTCATTTCAAATTCAAAAAGAAAAGTGTTACGCCACTGAACCGTCGTCGATCGATATGGCGTCGTGGTCATCATCTGGTTCCATGGTGTAATGGTTAGCACTCTGGACTTTGAATCCAGCGATCCGAGTTCAAATCTCGGTGGGACCTAGTGAAATTTTTATTTCATGCTATTTTGAGAAATTTGTCATAAGGTGGAAAAATAAGATGGAGCAAAAAATGGAAATTCTTCTCATAAAAAAATCTGATGAATTATAGTAGTAGTTAGCTGTCCAAGCCAAGATTGGTGAAAAATAGATTAGATACTAACATTAACTTTATTTGAATTTAACAGATATGTACTACTTGTAAAAATGCCAGTATGATTCACTGGTTGAGTTATTATTATTGTTATTAGATTAAAACGGTTGGCACGCTGCTGGAGATTCATTTTTGTAAATATGCAATTGCGTGAAAATTCAAATGGGGAATTAATGCTATCATTGATGAGCACGGTGCTACGATTTAGCAGTATGCCAACTTTTGCACTGATACATTGTTAGTAAAGATGGGTCTCAGGAAGCCTCAAGAACGTTGTCCGTTGCGTTCACTACTTTTGAATGAAGTGTGAGCCACCATTGCATTTTACAAATCACATATCATTGCATTGGGTTTTGAATAATTAATTTTTCATTCGTTTCAGCGTCAAATTGAGATCATGAAAGAACAAATGGAATGTCTGACAGAAAACTTGAAAGCAAAACGCGATGAAGTCGATGAAAAAAGTCATCTACTCGAGAGCTCCCAAGAGCGAGTCATGGAATTGAGTGCCGAACTTGCTATGTTGAAAGCCGCTCCCGAAGATACGAGTAAGATTTCTTTTTTACAATTTTTAACACCCTTCTACATTCTTTTTAATTTTTAATCATGTCAGATCGTAAGGGCAACTCCCTATTTGCCGAAGTCGACGATCAGCGACAACAAATGAAGCGTATGTTGGCCGGTCAAAAGAAACACTACTTGGAAATGAAGAAATCATTTAATGAAAGTGAACATGAGATTCGACGATTGAAACGTGAAAATGCCGCAATGCACAAAGAGATGCAAGTGTGTGCAACGATTTTCCTGAATGCAGATAAGCGATATAAAGGTAAGAGATGATTGAAACAAATTAATCTTGTGAACACAGTAATATTTCATGCTGTACTTGACACAGAAAAACTTAATGAACGCAACACTCAGCTGTTAAACTCTAACGAAGAACTTCAGAAGAAACTTAAATGGACGCAGGATAAATTGATTTCTCTGTCACTGGATAAGGGAATTAATTGGTTGGATTCAATGCTGACTTTTTGCAGGTATATTATCAAAATTCGTCTTGTGTTAGTATAACAATCCCCTGAGGGATGAGATGTTGTGTCGATTGTCAACAACAAACGCTTCGCGCCAATTTACTTTGGAGTGTGATATGCGAGGATCATTTGAAAAGTTTCCGGCCTTACCGGGAAAGAGTCATGGTACATTCAAGTTCTCTTGCCAACCAATAGATGGCCTTTACTTATGTATGCTATAAAAATTTCAAGTCATTCCGATTAGTACAAAACACATAGTACCCTTCGAAAGTTGGCAGATGAGGTTCGTTGACAACAATGGGTAAAATCGAGTATCGCGCGGTGATAAAATTCCTCTATTTGAAAGGGAAAAAAACTCGGGAAGAGAAAGAAGAGGTAGACTCTGTGTATCGTGAATCGTCTCCCTGATTTACAACCGTGAAACATTGGGTGGCCGAGTTCAAACGCGGTCGTACAAGCATTTTTGACGATGAACGTTCTGGACGTCCAAAAACTGTTTCCACGGAAGATATCGTCAGTTTAGTGCACACAAACGAGATGAAAGATCACCAAATAACCATTAAGGAAATTGCTGAGACTTGTGGGATATCATCCGAACGGGTGCATAGGATTTTACATGAAGATTTATACATGAGAAAATTATCCGCGCGATGGGTGCGCGTTTGTTGACAATCAACCAAAAGCGCGTACTGATGTCGCGCGAGACTCTTCAGCTGTTCCAAAAGTATCCTGCGCCGCTTAATTACTATCGACGAAACCGGGATGCGTTCCTACTGCGACCGGGTCTACGTACTGGAACGACCCATGCCGCTGGCATGGCCAAGAGTCGCAAAGACCCCCTTCGACGCAAGAAGGGGACGGAAACTTTATATCGACATTCATGGTTTTTTTCCATTGGGAAAGAGACATGGCCGGCCCAACTGCTCCTCACACTACTACAACTTGCCGGCATCGAATCGAATCCAGGTCCATGGATTTGCTCAGTCTGCGATAAGAGGATTTGGACCAATGTTCAAACGTCGGTACGGTGTACATGCTGCGGACAATGCCCTGCTAGCCATAATCGGTGAACGATAAATCCAAAGAAACGGGTGAATGCTAAACTTGTCGTAGTATTCGTCAACACTCTCTCATCCACACGCGTAAGCTTATGTACTTCGACTGAATCTCCATCACTCGATGACTGTCTCGATGAAGAATCGGTGCCCATTCATCGAGAGACATTTTCTTGAAATTTCGGTCAGTTTCGCTTCCTTGTCGTCATTTTGCGCCGATGGGTAATATTTTTCGTTGTATAGCGGAACCTTTTTCACTTTAAAGTTGACCTTCGTAGTGTGTCCCTCTGCATCGAGTAATTTGAATAAATGAATAAATTCTTCTTCTTTGTACCGTGACCCCTTGTGGGGCATGGTGTGTTAACTCAGCCGTTTATAGTCTATTTCGAGCCAACGTTACATTCCATATAGCTTCGGAGTGCTTGTTGCAAGCACTATCCTATCCGCACATGTACGTAAATTTTGGAAAACGTCGAAATTCGATCTCTGGACGTCTAAATTACTATAGCGTCGTAGAGTGTGACTCAACCAAGTGAGCCGCATAGCGTGCTAAATGTATAAATTACTGATGAAATAATTAATGAAACTAATCGACTATTTCATACGTTGTTCATATAGGAACGCATGAATGAAATTCGTCGATTATTTCATTAGGGCGAACTTGATGAACTCTTCGGGGAAATTCATTAAATTTGTCATCAGTTCCAGCATGGTGAATTCGCCACTGAAACTCATCGTACTTTTTATCAGTTCCTTTTTGATGAATTCATTGATGATTCGCACCGCATCTATCATCAGTACCTCTCTAATGAAATCATGAGGGAAAGTCATGTTTGGGTTCACGTGGTCTTCATGCAGTCGTTCACCATATCTTTGAAAAATATATAAGGGAATTTAGTCCCGCGGCTAGAACAAATGGAATGATTCGGTTCATCCAGAGATTCATGATGCCGGCATCGATGCATTCCTTACGCCATGGCTACTAGCCATGGTGGGTTCATCTTAAGAACTGTTCGGGACTTACCCAATACAATCAACGGGATCCTAATTACACACCAAGTCGTTGTAGAAATAGAGGACGACGCTCATCAAACAACTCTCTACAGCCGTCCAACCAAGGTTCCCAACAACCATCACCCTCTACCCCTGCAAACGCTGTACGCCCAGTTCTACCTACACCAAATTTGACCCTAGCTCCACAAATCATCGATGTTAACTACCCAAACACGATGATCGTCCAACTTAATTGCAACGGACTCCAGTACAAAATCATTGAACTAACCGCATTCATGGACAGACACCACATTCAAATTGCAGCAGTACAAGAGACTAAACTTAACTCTAGCCATTCGCTTAGGTCACATGGGAATTAGAACATCATCAGATGCGACCGAGAAAGCAATGCTGGAGGAGGTTTGGCCTTCATCATTCACAACAATCTGCCATATAGCATCGTTGATGTCACTTCCGCCGATAACACCATGGAACAACAAGCGATAACCGTAAAATCAGGAAATATTGACTTTGAAATCTTTAACATCTATACACAGGTTACAAAGTCAATATTAACCCCCTACTTAACGGCCAATATCGCCTCGTGCTTGGTGACTTCAACGCTCATCACGATCTATGGCACTCCAACCTCCAAAACGACACCAGAGGTAACATCATCGCTGATCAACTGGATGCCTCGGACTTCTGTCCCATCAACGACGATAAACCAACTCGTATCACTGATTCCTGCACACGTTCACCGGACATTTCCATCGCCAGTCCTGGACTTATTAATGACATCACATGGGAACCTGTCATCACTATGTCATCAGATCACCTGCCAATTATTCTAACACTGGATATGCCGTCTAAATTCGTCCATCCCGACAAAAAGACGTACACTAATTTTAATAAAGCTGACTGGGAGAGCTTTAAAAGGTTCACTAGCGAAGCTTTTGCTAATCTGAACGCTCCAAATGATGTACGAAAGGCCGAAAAACAACTCAGACAAATAATTCTCACTGCAGCTAAGAGATTCATTCCAGCTGGCCGCATTCCCAGCCTAAAACCCAACTTTCCAACATCCGCGGCCAAATTGGCTAAAACAAGGGATCAACTAAGAAGTGTAGACCCAAGTGACCCACGCATTGGTGACCTTAACAACATCATCTTTAAACAAGTCAATGACCACAGGAGAGGCATATGGCACTCACATCTACGTAAAATCAACACCACTACAGGTGTGAGTAAACTTTGGAACACTGTTAGAAACCTATCAAACCCCACTAAAACTCAAGAGAGGGTCTCTATCGAGTTTGGCAACAAGACGACAAGAAATATTCAACAAGCAATTCGTCGAACATCCACCTAAGGATAGACTCAAGCGCAAAATCACACGAGACATCCGAAACACTAAGGTAGATGAACATCTTCACATGTGGTCCTACGGCAGCTGCCTCTACGGGGCGGACCACACCCGTTTTCTATGTGGAAACGGCCAAAAGTTGCCAAAATACTTTCCCGGCAAGAGCCCAGAAGGTTCGATGCAGGAAGGTTGTGTTTGTCTGTGTATATGTGTGGATTCAAGATATGTGTTTTTTCGTCTAATTGGGAGCATTACATCTCGGCGCGGCTGCTCTCAATTTTATTATTTCGCGCCGGCATTGAAACAAACCCAGGCCCAGAGGTATGGTTTTGTAGTGTTTGCGGCCAACGAATTGGTACGAATGCTAGGTCAGTGCAGTGTAATTGCTGTTTGGAGTGGGTACACCTCAGGTGTTCTGGCCTGAGAAGGGCTGGTCAGTACTCCAGATCATATGTTGCACAGGGATGTATAAACGCAGGGCGACCACGGGCTGCTCCCAGCCCACCACCTCCTCCTCAGCCCCCTGCACCCCCAAACAATATGATTAGGAATGCTAGACCTAGTTTAACCCCTGCTCCTCCTCCAGTGGTTTTCACCCCACTGTCCTTATTGCAGTTTAACTGCAACGGCATTAACCAAAAAATTACCGAGATCACTCACTTCATGAGTGTAAACAGAATTCTGATTTCCGCCATTCAGGAGACGTTGCTCCATTCGAACTCGTCTCTTAGCGTCCATGGCAATTACGTTATACTGCGCAAAGATAGACCAGCCGCCAGGAATGAATTTCACCCTGGAGGTGGACTTGCTTTCCTAATACACAAGTCCGTACATTACTGTGTATTAGATGTAGATGT
Organism: Microchrysa polita; assembly: GCA_949715475.1. Taxonomy (NCBI): domain Eukaryota; kingdom Metazoa; phylum Arthropoda; class Insecta; order Diptera; family Stratiomyidae; genus Microchrysa; species Microchrysa polita. Next base: position 32,112,112 of record OX454415.1, read on the forward strand.
CGACGGTACGGCGGAAATGCAAGCCATCTCAGTTTCATCAGGGAGTACTAATATCGAAATTTTTAATGTATATGTTTCACCACACTCTAGTTGCCCTTCTGGCTATCGTTTCGATATTGGTCCTCTCCTATCTGGAGAGCACAGGATCATTCTTGGTGACTTTAACGCGCACCATGAGCTCTGGGCTTCTGACCTCAACAACGATGCCAGGGCTATAACTATTGCCGAATCTCTAGACGCCTTAAGTTTCTGTCCACTCAATGAAGACTCGCCGACTTGAGTCACAGGCACTTGCAGTAGCTCTCCTGACTTAACTATTGTAAGTGCCAGCCTAATCAGTGCTACTCGATGGGAGACGCACACTGCTCTCTCGTCCGATCACCTCCCAATCATAATAAGAATTGACAAACCAGCAAACCTGACTAAGTCTGAGAAGCGAACGTTTGTCAATCACAAGAAAGCCGATTGGGAGGGTTTCAAAGCATACTCGTCGGCGAAGTTCATCGAGCTACCAACACCTACGAGCGTTCATAAGGCCGAACAAAATATTAGGAACGTCATTGCCAAAGCAGCGGCACGTTATATTCCTGCTGGACGTATCCCGAAAGTTCGACCTAATTTCCCTACCAGTGCCACCTGATTAGCCGATGAACGAGATAACATCAGACGCGCTCACCCAGGTGATCCCAGAATTCAGGAGCTTAACTCCGAAATCAATCGACAAGTAAAAGACTATCGGAAGGCGAAATGGAACGAGCACCTCAATGACTGTAACCTCAATGAAGGTGTCAGTAAACTATCTACTGTCCGCGCCCTATCCAATCCTAGGAAAGGAAAGGGCAATAATGCCATCAAATTTGGCCATAAGAGCACCATCGATCCCCTTCAGTGCGCAAGCCTGTTCAATAAGCAATTTATTGAACATCCCAAGTCCGATGGCTTAAAGCGTAAAATTAGAAGACGGATTCGCAGTAGAAATGTTGACACTATACCATCGTATACTGCGGACCTGGTTAAAAAAGTCATTGAGAATGCTAAAAACTCAAAGGCCCTCGGACCCGATGGCATTTCGATGGCCATGTTGAAACATCTCGACCTTCCAGCCATTGAGTATCTCACGGCAGCCTTTAACTTGTCGATCTCTAAGCTTGCCATCCCTGAAATCTGGAAAACAGGACGGATTGTTCCCTGTCTCAAACCGGGAAAGAGCCCTGGTCTCGGTGAATCCTACCGACACATAACAATACTTTCACCTGTCGCAAAGACCCTAGAGGCCCTTATTCACCCCACTCTTGTTAAGCATGCTAAGCTAGAACCTCACCAGCATGGCTTCAGGAAAATGCATAGTACCACCACAGCCCTCGATGCGATCACTACACGCATCCGTAATGGGCTAAACCACAGACGTCCTTGCCACAGAACGATTCTTGTGGCAATTGACCTAACGAGTGCATTTGACAATGTCAATCACTCGATGCTTCTCGCTAACTTACTTAATATGCATATCCCTGCTCAAGAGATCCGTTGGATTGCCAACTATCTAGCTGGTCGGCATTCCTTCACTGAGTTTCGTGGCAAACGTTCTAAGCTAAGGAAAATCAAATTAGGAGTTCCACAGGGTGGGGTACTCTCCCCCATTCTGTTCAACATCTGCATGTTCGGCCTTCCTACACCACCGGAAGGAATCGAGGTGATTTCCTACGCAGACGATTGCACCGTGCTCGCCACAGGGGAGGATAAGGATGAAATGCGCCTCCAAATTAATCGCTATCTCGGACGATTACAGGCTTTCTTCCAAACCCGAAACCTCACCATCTCCGCGTCTAAATCTTCTGCGACATTTCTTACCACCTGGTCGGGGGATTGTCGGTGGGAGGTTGATGTACATATTGGCAACAATCCAATTCCTACTGTTGGGAATCCTAAAATTCTCTGGCTCCATTTAGAGAGCATGATGACGTCAGCTCAGCACGCAGCTTCCTTTTGCGAAAAGATGCGCATTAGGAATAAAATCCTAAAAGTACTGGCTGGTAGCACTTGGGGCAAGGATAAAGAAACCATGCTAGTCACTTACAAAGCGGTGGGTCGAGCAGCTGCTGATTATGCAGCCCCAGTTTGGTCACATAGTCTATGTGATACAAACTGGACCAAAATTCAGGTCTGCCAAAATGCTGCTCTACGCACAGCCACAGGTTGCCTCTTGATGTCTGCCCAGGATCACTTACATCAAGAGACAAAATTGATGCCAATACGTGACCACAATCTCCTACTGTCTAAACAATATCTTCTTGGCTGCTATCGTGAGGATCATCCCAACAACAGTCTCATGGACCGAATTCCTCCACGACGACATGTCAGGCGTGGCTTACGAGACCTAGAGAGAGAGGTCCAGGGATACAAGAGGGATCCTTACGACGATGATACATACCGAGCTGCCATCGCTGAGATTCACACTACAGAAGTGAGTCGGTCTATTGGGAGATTAGGTGCGAATAGAGTCCTCTCAGTGCGCCCTCCACCCATTTCGCCTGAGGAGATTAGGCTCCCGAGAGCCACCAGAGTGACATTAGCTTAACTTCGGTCAGGCTTTTGTTCGCGGCTCAATTCGTACCTTTCTCGGATTAACTTGGACATTCAAAACATCTGTCCAAACTGCGCTGGCGCTCCACACGATGTGGGTCACTTGTTTTAATGCCCAGTTGCGCCCACTGACTTGACCCCTATCTCACTGTGGGAAAACCCTATCGCAGCAGCTATGTTTTTGTCCCTTGACATCACGGACGAAAGCATCTATGAACCATAACTCGAATCCACATAGATGCACAGCGGTTCATACCTTTCTGCACCACTAAAAGAAGAAGGCGAAGGTCGTTCTTTCTGTCGAAAAAGTGATGGCGACCGTTTTTTGGGACAACCGTGGAGTAATTATGGTTGATTACCTTCAAAAAGGTAAAACCATTAACGGACCAATTAAAGACGGAAATCAAGAAGAAACGACCACACTTGGCGAGGAAGAAAATTGTTTCATCACATGTACGGTCGCAATGGCGAAATTGGGTGAATCGAAGTTCAAATTGCTTCAACACCCACCGTATTCACCAGACCTAGCTCCGAATGACTTTTTTGTTTCTCTTCTTCTTCTTCCTTGCCTCGTTCCACGGTTTCCTTGCCTCGCTCCACGGTTTCGCGTTGCTCGACCTGCGGTGTAGGCACATCGCCCGTTTTGGCGATAATTTCTCAGCATATTTTTTGTTTCCAAACATTGAAAAAATTTCTGGGTGGGAAAAAATATGGGTCAAATACCGAGGTTGAAGAATGAAGAGGCAGTAATATTTTTCCGGTTTACCTAAAGAATTTTTTTCTGATGGCCTGAAGAGTTGGGAAAAGCATTTGACCAAATGTGTTGTCTTGCGTGGAGACTATGTCGAGAAATAAATTTTTGTTTTGCTTGAATTACATATGTGCTTTTCTTTAAAAGGCCGGAAACTTTTCAAACGACCCTCGTAGTTAGCAGCCACACCTCAACCTCGTATTATTATAAGTTTAGGTTTAGATAATAAATTAAAGCTTCACAAAATTTGTTAATAATTGCAGAACGGAAACAGAAGACCTCAAGGAACAACTGCGCAGCATCCGTATCCAAAAAGCCATACTGGAAGAGAACTTACAAAGTTCACAACAAGATTTGGCCAAGTAATTACGTTACCAAAAATTCCTTAAACCATATTTTCATATTTGTCCTTTTTTCCACAGATGGCGTTTCGAAGCACTCAAATCGCGTTGTGTCATCATCAACCGTGAAACGCTGCTTGAAGAAAATAAAATCCAATTCAAGCCGATTGTCTTCAGTATACCTGAAATCGAACTCAACAACGCACAACCAGAAATATTCAACAAACCCGCTTCAAATGCTAACAATTCAAACAGTCCTTCAATTAAAAGTGAATCTGCTAATTCTGCAAATGATAATTTATCAAACTCGATACACCCGCTTTCACCCGACAGTCCCGTCATCAACAATACACCCAAAGAAGAAACTCCGATAAAAATTGAAGTGACCAGTACTAACGGCGAAAATGTGTCGGAGATAACACTGACTCCCACGAGTACACGAATACCCATTGCATTAAAACCTGATTTCGCTAATAGTACTGTTGTACCTAAAATTAAAATAGAAACCGCGGAATGTTCGAATATTTCTGGAGAGTCTATGACAGCCACGTCTTTATCGACTACGTCCACATTCGAACGCATTCCTAAGACATTTTCAAAAACTCCATTCAAAAAGAAATTCGAAATCTTCAAAGACGAATCGGACTCTTCGAAGGACAGCGGCTCATTTGAAATCTACGAAGACACCGTATGTCGAATGCCTACAATCAAATGCAAAGATATCGTGAGTATGCAAAATCAACAGGAAACCAACGTTACAAACACATTCTCAAAACTATCCATGAAGACTGATATCACAACTAAAAATTCACCCCCTGACACCTCGTCAGATTTCGATATTTATGAAGATACTGCCTGTCGTCTACCGGTCGTAAAACAAGATTTGTCCAAAGAAAATAGTTCAATTCTAGCCAATTCGCTAAGTACAAATCTGAATAGCCATAAATACAACGTGCTAAAAGAAAAGTCTGATGAACAAAAACCAAAAATGAGTTTAAGTCCTGTTGCCATCACAAATGACTCTACCTCGCCCACGATACCACAATCGATTCTCGTGAAAAATCGTGGAATGTTCGATGAAAGTAAAAATGTTACATTCAGTCCGGAACTGACAACGGAATTTCAATTTGAACGCAACCCGGAGCGTGAGCCTGAGGTTAAAACGCATAAGAAAAAGTTTGTCGTTAAGCATATTGTCATAAAGTCAAAGTTGAGAAATGAGTAAATTTAGTTGATTTTTTTTATAAAGAAATATTAATAAAATGCAATTTAATTTAATTTTTATATAAATATTAATTAATTTAATTAAAATTGGCCCTAAAGGCCTTTAAAATCTCGCTGCGGACCTGAGCGAACTTTGGTTTTTGTTTGGAAGTTTTCGGCTATTCCATACATCTTAAAAAGTAAAGTACTACGATAAAAAACTCCACCCCAGCCTTGGGGTGATGCAATCTAATTGACTTTTGCGATCAACGTTAGGTTCACCAGGATTAACGGTAAAAGTAAAAATCTGTCGGCGTTATTCTGTTACGCCTTAAGTATCCGTTCGAAGCTCCGTTCTTCCTGCACCACCGCAGTAGTCCTGGATTGAGACGAGTCGCGGCGGGACTGAGTTGACCGGCCTAATCTCAGCGAGACGGGCGTGGGCGCCACGCGTTTCGAGCGTCCCTGTATCGACGGACCGGAAACGCGAATTGGTCCGGCGATTCGCCGACGCCTCAATCCAGCACTTTTCTTCACACAACTCCAACACCAACACCAAGCAATCGCTTTCGCGGGAGGCACCGTACGCCCACCCACCGCACTTCACAAAAACAAGAGGGTACCAAATCAAAATAGATTTACAATAATTTTATTTGTTTCTTTTTCAACTTACGCGACATCCACCACGTGATTATTACGGGTCGTCCTTGCGCGGCTGATGACGACGATGATTATGACTGTGGCGACTCTGACAGACGGTCGATTCCCCTTCGCTTGCACGGCTGACGATGACGATAATAGTGGTTGTGGCGACGGTGACGTTCGGTCAGACCCACCACTCGCTTGCACGACTGACGTTGACGATGACGATGGTTGTGGCGACGGTGGCGTTTGACCCAAAACACCACTTGCTTACACGACTGGCGATAACGATAACGATGGTTGCGGCGACGGTGGCGTTCGGTCAACCCACCGCTCGCTTGCACGGCTGACGTTGACGATAACGGTGGTTGTGGCGACGGTGACGTTCGGTCAAACCCACCACCCGCTTGCACGGCTGACGTTGACGATGACGATGGTTGTGGCGACGGTGGCGTTCGATCAACCCACCGCTCGCTTGCACGGCTGACGTTGACGATGACGATGGTTGTGGCGACGGTGGCGTTCGGTCAACCCACCGCTCGCTTGCACGGCTGACGTTGACGATGACGATGGTTGTGGCGACGGTGGCGTTCGATCAACCCACCGATCGCTTGCACGGCTGACGTTGACGATGACGATGGTTGTGGCGACGGTGGCGTTCGATCAACCCACCGCTCGCTTGCACGGCTGACGTTGACGATGACGATGGTTGTGGCGACGGTGGCGTTCGGTCAACCCACCGCTCGCTTGCACGGCTGACGTTGACGATGACGATGGTTGTGGCGACGGTGGCGTTCGATCAACCCACCGATCGCTTGCACGGCTGACGTTGACGATGACGATGGTTGTGACGACGGTGGCGTTCGGTCAAACCCACCACCCGCTTGCACGGCTGACGATGACGATAACGGTGGATGTGGCGACGGTGACGCTCGGTCAAACCCACCACCCGCTTGCTCGACTGACGATGACGATAACGGTGGTTGTGGCGACGGTGGCGTTCGATCAAACCCACCACCCGCTTGCACGCTGACGTTGACGATAACGGTGGTTGTGGCGACGGTGGCGTTCGATCAAACCCACCACCCGCTTGCACGCTGACGTTGACGATAACGATGGTTGTGGCGACGGTGGCGTTCGGTCAACCCACCGCTCGCTTGCACGCCTGACGATCACAAGACCAGTGCTCGACCACGTTGCTTCAATAACGGACCTCCCAGGGCCGCTCTCGCTACGTCCTTCTCGACGGAGTATCGTGGGCAATCCAATCGCGTCGTCAGCTACCTGTGTACCTCTGTAAAGATAAGATGGGAAAGAGACCCGCCGTGCGTTGACATCGATATTTATAACTTCGTGGCTACGCCACAAAACAATATGACGACCGTTCTCCGAACTAAACGGCCAATAATTGTTGTCGTGACCATTGGCGCTGCTGGTGTTGTGTGGTTGGTTTGCGTCATCGCTTTTGACGTGTGTCGGGGACTTGTCCATAAGGATGTCGTTCGATTGTAGGCAGCAACAGTAGCGTTGGGGTGGATGCCCGTTTTATCATATTACATATTTTACAATTTTATAATATAACTTACAATTGATTCAAGTATCTAAATTTACCAGCGTCGTGGGTTGGGGTAACACTTCGCCCCCTTCTTCGGTAAAAGGGAGATGTGGCTATAAACGCCACGAGATGAACTAGTATGTAATGAACTTGATTGCTTGCTGTACTACGACATGGGTTCTCGACGATCTACGAATTACTATTACTACGATCTAAGATTCACTATTTCCTACTGGTTCCACATTTATGTATTATAGACGATAAACTAGTTAAATTCATTATGTTACAAATCCAATTCCAAATTCAAGCAGCTAACTTAAGGAGTAAATTCCGTGCTCCATGAAGTTATGCGTTAAGAAGACCTCTCTTCTCTTATATTCATTGTCATGGCACGTTTACGAGAAATAGGGTTTTAAGTCCTTTGAGTGCCATGTGCCACTTAGTTTTCCTTCTTGGTCTGCCAGCTCGTAAGTAAACCGCGATACAACCCTCCTAATAATGAAAGGGCCAACAAATTCTGGGGCTAATTTTGCCGCAAAGTATTGTGCCGCGTCGGACAACACGCGGTTTCTTCGCCAGACTTTATCATGCACTTTAAATTCGATATTACGATGGCGTAAGTTATACCTGCTCGAACTTTTTCCTGCCGCGCGTTTTAAGTTGCGAGCCACTTCTTCCCTGACCCTTTTGAGCGCCTCAGCTCTGGTCGAGGCTTCCACCGGTCTTTGATCACAAGGGGGATCTACACCGTTGTGGTGAGTTACCATTTCCCGGCCAAACTGTACGAAGTAGGGTGTGACTCCCATAGCTTCGTGTGTGTACGTACGCAATGCGCACCCAATCTTGGGTAACTCCACATCCCATTTCCTATGGTTTTCTGAGGTGTACGTCCGTAACATTCTTTTGATGTTTTGGTTCGTTCTTTCAACGGGGTTAGCCTGTGGGTGGTATAGGGCCGTGTACGATATTTTCGTGCCATAAGAAAGTGCCAACTTATTCAATTCCCGGCTACGAAACTGAACGCCATTATCGCATATTATTACACGTGGCACTCCGAATAAAAGAAAGATATTGTTTTCTAAGATTTTTGAAATTTCCGAAGCAGTCGCTTTTCGTAAAGGATAAACCAGTGCAAACTTGCTAAAGTAGTCCAGTACCGATAAGATGAAAGTGTTGCCTTTGGTTGAACGAGGAAGTGGTCCCACTAGATCGATACTGATCACTTCCCATGGATGACGAGCTTCACCTGCTCTGCTGACCATCTGCCCAATAGGGAGTTGTCGGTCGACTTTATTTGCCTGGCATGCTTTACATTTTTTTACGTATGACGCAATATCGGCTGCCATTTTTGGCCAGTAATATTTTTGAGCTACACGATCTGTAGTTCGGTCCACTCCCATGTGTCCCGCTATAGGGTCGTCATGGCTCATGAACAAGATCCGTGCTCGTTCCCCTTTCGGCACTACCTGTCTCCATGCGGAGTTGCCAAGCTCAGGGTATTTATCCTTCCCTTTTTTCCACAAGATTCCATTATCGACCCTAAAGTTGGGGAATTTCCCAGGGTTTCCCTCCACTTCATTCACCAAGTTGCAGTACCATGGATCCACTTCCTTCCCATCTGTCAACGCGGTGATTGCTGGGACAGAGCGGGATAACGCGTCTGGTACCAGATGCTCTTTACCTTTACGGTGGATCACATCAAACTCGAATTGTTGGAGCCGCACTGCCCAACGCGCCAACTTCCCTCGAGGGTCCTTTAGGTTGTGTAGCCACACAAGAGAGTGGTGGTCAGTAACCACGCTAAATTTAGCCCCTTCTATGTATGGCCTGAGTTTTTCTACAGCCCATATTACTGCCAGACATTCCTTTTCGGTTGTCGAGTACTTCCTCTCAGTTCTAGATAGGGAACGACTAAGGTAGCTTATTACCTTCTCTCCATCCGGAAACACTTGACATAGGACTGCACCGAGTCCGAAGTCTGATGCATCCGTTTGGATCACGAACGGTTGGGAATAGTCTGGACAGCTAAGTATGGGTGCTGACGTTAGTTTTTCTTTTGCTTTCGCAAAAGCATCTTCGCATAGCTCGTCCCATTTAAATTTTTTATTTTTCTTGAGTAGCTCGTTAAGTGGTGCTACTAGCGTAGCGTAATCGGGTATGAAGCGTCGATACCACGAAATCATGCCTAGGAATTGCCTAACCCTCTTAGTGTTGTTCGGTGGCGGGATTTTCTCGATCGCTTCCACCTTTTCTGGATCGACATTGAGACCCTTCTCATTTACCACGTAGCCCAAGTATTTTAATTGTGTTCTACAAAATTCGCACTTTTCTCTGGACAGTTTGAGGCTGGCTGCACTAAGTCTTTCAAACACTTCGCTTAATATTGACAAATGCTTTTCGAACGTTTGGGTAACCACGATAATGTCGTCCAAGTATGTAAATACGAATGGTTCAAGGTCCGCCCCCAGAATTCTGTCTATTAAGCGTTGCCATGTCGCTGGTGCATTGTGCAACCCAAAAGGCATTCTATTAAATTGAAAGAGCCCGCGATTAGGCACCGTAAAAGCGGTAAATGGCTTAGATTCTTCAGCCATTGGCACTTGCCAGTAAGCGGATTTTATATCCAAGGATGACAGGTATTTGGCATCCCGCAGCTTATCGAGGGTAGCCGACACAAATGGTAAAGGGTATGCGTCCCGTTCTGAAACTTTGTTCAGCTTCCGATAGTCTACGCAAAACCGATAGGATCCATCTTTTTTCTTAACCAGCAAGATGGGTGAAGACCACGGGCTAGCCGACGGTTCTATCACACCAAGGTTCAGCATTTTATCTAATTCAGTGTCGATACTGCGTTGTACTGTAGGCGAAACAGGGTAGTATCTTTGTTTGATTGGCGTTGCTGATGTACGAATGTGGTGCTCGACGAGGGTCGTGCATCCAATCCCATCCCCAAGCCTTTTGAATCCATTATCGATCATTAAGTTCAAGAAATGTTCCTCCGAGCAGGATAAATTTTGCCTTGGCCTCAAGTGCGATATTGATGCTACGAAAATGTTGCTATTGATAGATCTCCAACAAGACCGTGTTAAGTCTAAGATTATAGCAAATTTTTGAATAAAATCTACTCCCAGGATCAAGCCATCTGCTATGTCCTCTACCACCAAAACATCAATCTCTTCGCAATGTTCCCTTAGAGTAACTTTCGTAACTAACTTTCCGATCACGCTCATACTATTTCCGTCTATCAGCCCAACTTCCGGATCAGATGCGCACTCTAAACTTGCTCCTAAGTTTTTCAAATCTTCCCAAATCTTTTTCCCCACTACAGTACAAGTAGCACCCGAATCCACCAACCCCTGCAGGGAGATGCCCATGATATCCACAATTAAGTGAGGACGATTATCTCCGTGCTTCATGTCCAAGGGGTAGCTAGTGTTGGCCTGGGCATTTGTAATGGTGCTCACCTGCCCATTTAATGAGCACCAGCTCCGTTTCCCGGTGCTGACTTACTATCTTCCAATTTCTCGTACTTGATATTACAAGTGGGGCAAGAAGACCTTGTAACCCCTGCTTTACCACACCCAAAGCAATTTCGTGGACTATCACAATTTTTCGAGTAGTGCCCTTCTTTCTTGCAGTTAAAACAGGTAGGTTTCGAAGCTGTCCGCGCAACTTCCCTACTAGGCCTGGTCCTGTAGCCTGAATCAGTATTTCGTGATTTCCCATCGTGTGTAAACTCTTTGGGGTACTCAGTCTTCATGTTTGCCCTATATGCCAAGTCCGGCTCTAATGTTTTCGTTACGGGGGGTGGTTTATAGGCATCTACTGACAGCTTGGTAGCCTCTAGTTTTCGGCCATAAGCGATGAGTTCATCGAGGGTATTTGTCGGGAACAATGACAATTGCATTTGGTAAAAGGGGGTCATGTTCCGTCTTAGAATTTTAATTTTTTCAGTATCCGAACAAGGAGTGGATAATCTACGAAACAAACTTTCCATTATGGCGATGAAAATGCTTAGGGTCTCGTCATATCCCTGTGTTCTCGCTTTAATCTCCTCCCATAGTCTGGAATCATAGTCCGCCGGCAAGAATTCTTCTTTCAATTCTTTGACTAATGAATCCCAATTAGATATTAAGGCCCGCTTCGAGCGAAACCAAATGAGGGCCTTACCTTCAAATAATTCCGCGGCTGCTCTGAAGACATGGCTTGTGTCTAATCCACGAGCCACTCTTAACTCATCTACTCTTTCGAGGAAACCACTTAGGGAACACTGTCCCTCACCACTAAATTTAAGTCCCCATTTCGTTAAGTCAACTTTGCACTTAGCTTCTGTTACAACTTGTGGGAGCGGATTCGCCCTTCTCGACGAACACACGGGAGTGTTCTCGTCATCCACATATTCGCCCTCTGCCTTTTCACTCAGAATACCTAAGGCCAAAATCAGTTTAGACCGAATTTCTTTAAATTTAGTCTCCTCCTCATTCACTGGTTCCATTTTATCTAATCGACGGAACCCGTAGTTAATTTTTGCCATTATTTTGGCATAAGGACCCGATTGGGTGTCACCCACAAAGCTCCCGATCAGCTCTAGAATTTCAGTCAGTTTGGCTTCCATTGCATCCACATCTTGTTGAAATGTAAACGGATATTTCGAATAGTGTAACGTGCTATTCGTGCACTCTTCTGCCCTTAATGCTATACGCAGTGATTTCCGCATAGTATCCACCGTGTCATTTGGAATACCACGAATATCTAGCTCATAGCATAGCTCATCTTTGCTGAGCCGGGACAGATATATCTTATCCATCTTAGTGCCGTGGGATTGATAAACAAATCTTCTAACAAAAGCAAAAAAAAAGTGCGTGGGCCAATTATGTAAACGAAAAAAAAAAGTCAATTGACCCAGAAATTTAAGAATTATGCCCCCAAGTGGAATATTAATATGGCGAACTTATCATTTAGGAATGGCTCTTAAGATTTACCTAAGTATAATATATCAAATACGACTCGACTACGAGAAGGTATCTACGATATTTTGCGCAAAATAAACGAGACAACCAGCTACTAATTGTCGCTATACTACAACAGTAACACAATTAGACACAAAGCTTCGAACAGAAAGGCGAGGGAAAAGGTAAAACCAGCACGTTGGGCGCCACTGTTACGCCTTAAGTATCCGTTCGAAGCTCCGTTCTTCCTGCACCACCGCAGTAGTCCTGGATTGAGACGAGTCGCGGCGGGACTGAGTTGACCGGCCTAATCTCAGCGAGACGGGCGTGGGCGCCACGCGTTTCGAGCGTCCCTGTATCGACGGACCGGAAACGCGAATTGGTCCGGCGATTCGCCGACGCCTCAATCCAGCACTTTTCTTCACACAACTCCAACACCAACACCAAGCAATCGCTTTCGCGGGAGGCACCGTACGCCCACCCACCGCACTTCACAAAAACAAGAGGGTACCAAATCAAAATAGATTTACAATAATTTTATTTGTTTCTTTTTCAACTTACGCGACATCCACCACGTGATTATTACGGGTCGTCCTTGCGCGGCTGATGACGACGATGATTATGACTGTGGCGACTCTGACAGACGGTCGATTCCCCTTCGCTTGCACGGCTGACGATGACGATAATAGTGGTTGTGGCGACGGTGACGTTCGGTCAGACCCACCACTCGCTTGCACGACTGACGTTGACGATGACGATGGTTGTGGCGACGGTGGCGTTTGACCCAAAACACCACTTGCTTACACGACTGGCGATAACGATAACGATGGTTGCGGCGACGGTGGCGTTCGGTCAACCCACCGCTCGCTTGCACGGCTGACGTTGACGATAACGGTGGTTGTGGCGACGGTGACGTTCGGTCAAACCCACCACCCGCTTGCACGGCTGACGTTGACGATGACGATGGTTGTGGCGACGGTGGCGTTCGATCAACCCACCGCTCGCTTGCACGGCTGACGTTGACGATGACGATGGTTGTGGCGACGGTGGCGTTCGGTCAACCCACCGCTCGCTTGCACGGCTGACGTTGACGATGACGATGGTTGTGGCGACGGTGGCGTTCGATCAACCCACCGATCGCTTGCACGGCTGACGTTGACGATGACGATGGTTGTGGCGACGGTGGCGTTCGATCAACCCACCGCTCGCTTGCACGGCTGACGTTGACGATGACGATGGTTGTGGCGACGGTGGCGTTCGGTCAACCCACCGCTCGCTTGCACGGCTGACGTTGACGATGACGATGGTTGTGGCGACGGTGGCGTTCGATCAACCCACCGATCGCTTGCACGGCTGACGTTGACGATGACGATGGTTGTGACGACGGTGGCGTTCGGTCAAACCCACCACCCGCTTGCACGGCTGACGATGACGATAACGGTGGATGTGGCGACGGTGACGCTCGGTCAAACCCACCACCCGCTTGCTCGACTGACGATGACGATAACGGTGGTTGTGGCGACGGTGGCGTTCGATCAAACCCACCACCCGCTTGCACGCTGACGTTGACGATAACGGTGGTTGTGGCGACGGTGGCGTTCGATCAAACCCACCACCCGCTTGCACGCTGACGTTGACGATAACGATGGTTGTGGCGACGGTGGCGTTCGGTCAACCCACCGCTCGCTTGCACGCCTGACGATCACAAGACCAGTGCTCGACCACGTTGCTTCAATAACGGACCTCCCAGGGCCGCTCTCGCTACGTCCTTCTCGACGGAGTATCGTGGGCAATCCAATCGCGTCGTCAGCTACCTGTGTACCTCTGTAAAGATAAGATGGGAAAGAGACCCGCCGTGCGTTGACATCGATATTTATAACTTCGTGGCTACGCCACAAAACAATATGACGACCGTTCTCCGAACTAAACGGCCAATAATTGTTGTCGTGACCATTGGCGCTGCTGGTGTTGTGTGGTTGGTTTGCGTCATCGCTTTTGACGTGTGTCGGGGACTTGTCCATAAGGGTGTCGTTCGATTGTAGGCAGCAACAGTAGCGTTGGGGTGGATGCCCGTTTTATCATATTACATATTTTACAATTTTATAATATAACTTACAATTGATTCAAGTATCTAAATTTACCAGCGTCGTGGGTTGGGGTAACAATTCTTAAATGGATTTTATGTCGTCGAAGACTAGTATCGACGAAAATTTGTAACTTTTTGGTAACTGCAACGGGCACTTTCTAAGTGCTGTCCCCAGATAACTGCTTTGTCAGAGTTTGGACAAAATGCCTAAAGCGTATTTTGCTTGCTTAATGTTACGAGCGATGTCCTGCTCGGTGTCGCCATCCACAGCAACAATGCAAAATGCAACCTAAGTATGTATACAAATACACAAACACATTCTCAGCCGAGCTGTACACTGAGCACCAGGTGAAAAAAGTCATTGGGAATTCTAAAAAGTGCAAGGCCCTCGGACCAGATGCCATTTCTTTTAGCGGTGCAGAAAGGTGTGAAACCGCTGTGTATCTATGTGGATTCGAGTTATGGTTCGTCGATGCTTTCGTCCGTGATGTCAAGGGACAAAAACATAGCTGCTGCGATAGGGTTTTCCCACAGTGAGATAGGGGTTAAGTCAGTGGGCGCAGCTGGGCATTGAAACAAGTGACCCACATCATGTGGAGCGCCAGCACAGTTTGGACAGATGTTTTGAATGTCCGGGTTAATGCGAGAAAGGTACGAATTGAGGCGTGAACAAAAGCCCGACCGAAGTTGAGCTAATGTCACTCTGGTGGCTCTCGGGAGCCTAATCTCCTCAGGCGAAATGGGTGGAGGGCGCACTGAGAGGACTCGATTCGCACCTAATCTCGCAATAGACCGACTCACTTCTGCAGTGTGAATCTCAGCGATGGCAGCTCGGTATGCATCATCGTCGTAAGGGTCCCTCTTGTATCCCTGGACCTCTCTCTCTAGGTCTCGTAAACCACGCCTGACATGTCGTGGTGGAGAAATTCGGTCCATGAGACTGTTGTTGGGATGATTCTCACGGTAGCAACCAACAAGATATTGTTTGGACAGTAGGAGATTGTGGTCACGTATTGGCATCAATTTTGTCTCTTGATGTAAGTGATCCTGGGCAGACATCAAGAGGCAACCTGTGGCTGTGCGTAGAGCAGCATTTTGGCAGAAGTGAATTTTGGTCGGTCCAGTTTGTATCACATACACTATGTGACCAAACTGGGGCTGCATAATCAGCAGCAGCTCGACCCACCGCTTTGTAAGTGACTAGCATGGTTTCTTTATCCTTGTCCCAGGAGCTACCAGCTAGTGCTTTTAGGATTTTATTCCTACTGCGCATCTTTTCGCAAACGGATGCTGCGTGATTAGCTGACGTCATCATGCTCTCTAAATGGAGCCCGAGAATTTTAGGATTAGCAACAGTAGGAATTGGATTGTTGCCAATACGTACATCAACCTCCCACCGACAATCCACCGACCAGGTGGTAAGAAATGTCGCAGAAGATTTAGGCGCGGAGATGGTGAGGTTTCGGCTTTGGAAGAAAGCCTGTAATCGCCCAAGATAGCGATTAATTTGGAGGTGCATTTCATCCTTATCCTCCCCTGTGGCGATCACGGTGCAATCGTCTGCGTAGGAAATCATCTCGATTCCTTCCGGTGGTATAGGAAGGCCAAACATGTGGCAAGGACGTCGGTGGTTTAGCCCATTACGAATGCGTGTAGTGATCGCATCGAGGGCAGTGGTGGTACTATGCATTTTCCTGAAGCCATGCTGGTGAGGTTCTAGCTTAGCATGCTTAACAAGAGTGGGGTGAATAAGGGCCTCTAGCGTCTTTGCGACAGGTGAAAGTATTGTTATGGGTCGGTAGGATTCACCGAGACCAGCGATCTTTCGCGGCTTGAGACATTCTCAATGACTTTTTTAACCTGGTCCGCAGTATACGATGGTATAGTGTCAACATTTCTACTGCGAATCCGTCTTCTAATTTTACGCTTTAAGCCATCGGACTTGGGATGTTCAATAAATTGCTTATTGAACAGGCTTGCGCACTGAATATGCCATTTCGATGGCCTTGCTTCATCTTCCAGCCATTGAGTAACTCACGGCGATTTCTACTCTACGCGAAGCTGACCAGACGTACAGCATTTTGACCTGTCGTACAGCATTGAGAAATGTACAGCAAAATGTATATCATTCCCCATGCCACACAATGAAACCTAATTCAATACATAAGTTCCTCGATGAGGCATGTGATCAGCGATATCTGCTTTTAAGGTGTAGTGTTCAATCGTACTTTTACGTTTGACAATCGTTCATTTTCGATAAATCGGAAACCCTTCTCGATCTCACTGAAAATTGGACACTTGTAGAGCTACTTGGCGCTTATATTTTCTCAAAAGTTCACGGTCCACCTTGCAAAGTTCACGGTCCACCTTGCAGCTGCCCAAACCGCACTTCTGTGTTTTCTAATCAAAATTGTCCATAACTTGAAAATTGGGTGGAATTTTGAAATTTGGCGAACTTGAAGGGCACCCCACTGCCCATATTTGGTGAAAATGTCAAGGTTCTAGCTGCCCAGGTTCAGAGGCTACAGCCGTCAAAAGATGTGATTTTAAGATGGAAAAATCAGCCATTATACTCCATCCGATTCCTTTATCAACCTCTAGGAAAATGCATTCTAAAGAAAAAGACTCAGCATGCTTTTTTTCGCAAATTGCCTTAGACTCCATTTAAAATCCGGCGTTAAAAGCCCAGGGGAAAGGCATGGCATCACTAATGTAACCATGGAGAAATGCATAGGTACTTCCCCCGAGAAATATTGCAACAAGGTTTAGATAAGATTTAGACCTCTGGCTGGTTTTTCATTCACGCATTAGAGAACTAGCTAACATTTTTGCGGCGCAGTGCTTTCGCGGAATAGGATAAGGCAAAGTGCAAGCGCAGCGAGCGGTGAGCTAATGGAAGGCAATTCGTTGGATTTAGATCTATGGCTCGTCCATACTTTTACTCAGATCCTGGGAGTCGCCCTTGGCTTCACTCAGAACTCAGTCTGATGTCACGCTTTTCATAATTCGCCAACATCCTTGTGACCAGCGCTGGTAGGAAGTGGATAATGCGGGGTGCAATCGCAGCGAGTGAGTGAGAATTACTCAGATTTTATAGCTCGTCCTTCGCTCCGCCCAGATCTTACTGTCTGTCGCCCTTTTCATAATTCGCCTAAAACTTGATACATAGTGCCGCTGCGAAATATGATGAGGCGAGCGCAGCGAGCGGTGAGTTAATGTAAGCCAATTCGTAGGATTTAGATCTCAGACTCGTCCATACGTATACTCATACCCTGTACCTCGGCTTCCACTCCACTCAGACCTCGTTCTGTCTGTCGCGCTATTCAGTATTCACCAACAGGTTTGCGACGTAGTGCTGTTGCGGAACAGGATAAG
The DNA here is from genome assembly GCA_949715475.1 of Microchrysa polita. NCBI lineage: Eukaryota > Metazoa > Arthropoda > Insecta > Diptera > Stratiomyidae > Microchrysa > Microchrysa polita. Next base: position 32,129,594 of record OX454415.1, read on the forward strand.
GCGAGGTGCGAGTCCAACGAGCGGTGAGCCAATAGATGGCAATTCGTGAAATTTATACATCTGGCTCGTCCTTAAGTTTACTTAAATCCTGTATGTTGCGCTTTTTAGAATTCGCCTACATTTGTGACGCAGTGCTTTTGCTAAGAATGATAAGGCGAGGTGCGAGCGAAGCGATCGATAAATTTAATCCTGTGACTCGTCCGTATGATAGATCCTGTAGCTCGCAATTCTCTGCGCTCAGACCTCTCTCAGTCTGTCGTGCATTAGAGAATCAGCCAAAAAGTTTGCGACATAGACCTCGGACCTGAATGTATGGCTCTGGATTTACATACTTGAAAACCGAATTCTGCAACTATGTGTACAGCATTGGACTTTTGGGAGTCTGGTCACCTTACGTCTACGCTTGCCATCCGTGTCTCAAGCCAGGGAAGAGCGCTAGACTCAGCGAATCTGTAACGATACTGTCTCCTGTCATAAAGACGCTTCGCCCCACTCTAGTTTCACATGATAAGCTAGAACTCCACCATGGATTCAGGAAAATTCGCACTTTGGTGTTTTCATATAAAAATTTTCAAAAGTCGATGTAGAGAGCATAAAATGTGTAGGTCTGGATGCGCTCTACATCGACTTTTGGAAACCCCATTATCAAAAAGGTCCATATGAAAGTGCGTATTTCTGGCTTATTAAAGCAGATACAAGGGTCAAGCTTGGCATATTTTGAGGCATCTTTAGATGGCTGTATCATTGAAACTATACATCGTCATATGAATACACAAAAGTGCGATTATCCTGCTGACTAGAGCAGGTACAGGGGTGAAACGTGGCGTATTTTGAGGGAGATTTTGCTGAACACTTCAGACTCCTAGCTAGTTCAGAGGCCAAGCTATCACCGTCTCAAAGGCACAACAGTCTAGAAGTGCCCCAAAATGTGCCAAGTTTGACCCGTCTAGCTGCTCTCGTTAGCGAGATAATCGCATTTTTCTGTGTTCATATGAAAATTTTCAAAAATAAGACGTCCAATAGTGAATGTAGAACGCATCCGGGCGCACATTTTGCCGAAAAATTGAGAATCTTAAGCCGGCCTCACACCGACCGGAGTGTGGCACACACCGCACAAAAGATCGGTTCCAAGAATGATACCTGGGAGCAGTGTTGCCAACTGGAAATTTAGAAAACGGCTAAATTTAGCCAGAAAACCGGTTACATTTTTCTCAAAAACGGCTAAAAATCCGGCTAAATAAAATTCAGCGAGAAAAACGGCCAAAAAAATCGGCTAAATCATACAAAACAGTCACATTACGAAAAAATATAGTGAAAAACTGATTTTAATGATTTTATTTCTTTTCTGGAGTACTACCCGTATGCTTTAGGCAGATTTCTTAGTTTACATATATGCTCCAATCTATGGAATTACAGTCAAAATTTACTTTGTTTGGAGCTCAACTATAGTAAAAATTGTTGTATACAGGTACAATATCTCGTCAAGTCCATAACCACATTAGGTTCGAAATTGTGGAACATAAAATTCGTCAAAGGAACGTCCAGTGCGTAACTATGCGCAAGGGCAACCGCATTTATGTATGGATATCTTACCATCATCGCACCTGAACAATCTTATATTTTGATTAAAAGTTAACTATTTTAGGCCCAAGACACATATCCAAATCATCATGACGATAATCCATCATGATGATGAAAGTTCGAAATTGTTTTCGTCATTTACTTTTGACGTTTGTGTAAATGGTGAAAATGTCTATATATTGTCTAAATATTTGAATAGAAATGTGTAAAGATTGATAACAAATTTAATATTTTTGTAAACATTCTTGTTCTTAAGTTTTACAGATGGCGTCCCCAGTCATTAATGAGCAAATGATGGTCCAAATGCGTAATTTGGAACTCGTGCTAATGCTGATAAATTTGCGTCAGTCGAAAATATGTGTGTCAAGCTTGTTATTCATTTGCGAATTTGAGCCCTCCAAATTTTATTTTATTTTCCATAGTTACGAGATTGATGTTCCATTGTTCCATTGTTGATGTTCCGCAATTCCGAATTTGATGCTCCAAAGATACGAAAAAATTATGAGCTTAGCCAGAAAATGGTAAGATTTTTGATAAATTTGTTGCTATACAAACCCAACAACTAAATGTAATGCACCTACGAAAATGTGTAGTTTCTATGAATCGTCAGCACTTACCTTTTGTGCTGAAGAAGGGGGTAAGTTGCCCCCGAAATGTATACACTTATAGTTAATTTTTATAATTTACTGGGCAAGCTTCTTGCACAACGTTAGTGTTGAACACTACAAAGTTCCGGCGATATTATCAATATCTATGAATCGCGCTAAAAGGTTTTCACCCTTGTACTTAATCTGGCATGATTACGTTATCTGTGGTAAAGAATCGACACTTTGAAAAATGGAAAAATGTTCAGGTACTCCCATGCTTCGAGAATTGCTCAACAAAGAATTTTATCTAAGAAACTGTCTTCCATTTTGCAAATTATTCAGCATATTAGTGGTTAGTAAATTACATGCTTAGACTAGGAACAAATATCGTCAGTTTACGGGAAACCCATTACCCTACATTAATTGAAAAAAGGCAAGTCTCCGCGGCAAATTTTTCCCAGGAGACATTGAATGCAAGTTTTCCTCTAGGTGGACATAGTAGATACTTACCCTAATACACGATAATAAGTGTATATAGAAATAATTTCACGGCGGTTAATTATTTTCTTTGTGAATATTGAAAAATTGATTCTAGTTTCCAAGTAAAAAAAAATCATAAAATAATTTTAGCCGGAAAAACGACAAGAAAGAAAATCATTTCCGGCTAAAAATCCGGCCGGCCGGAATTATAAATTTCTTCCGGCTAAACAGCACGGTTTCCGGCTAAATCTGGCCGGAAAACGGCTAAATTGGCAACACTGCCTGGGAGTCACCCAACCACACTGCTGCTGCACCATTTTTCGTATCAATCTTTTCTTTTGTGCGGTGTTTGCCACACTCCGGTCGGTGTGGGGCCAGCTTTAGCTTTCCAACTATACGCGCATAAAACAGAAATTTCATCACGAACCACACGTTAAGTGTAACACAAACAGAAAACTGAGCAAAAACAAACTGGGTTTGATTACATTCTGCTCTTTCCAGAGAATATGAGAAAAAAAATGTTGCATTCTTTTTGGATTCTGTTCGTAAAGGTTTGTGTGCGTAGAGACGACTCATGTGATGATCGCTCAGCGATCGCAGTTAACACACTGGTTTTCAGCACTATTGGCGTATTTAGGCAGATATGTTCCCTAGATCATTGTCGAGACAAACTATGTAGTTACAGTCAAAAAATATGCAAATTGAATGCTAAACTACGATCGCTGAGCGATCATCACATGAGTCGTCTCTACGAACACAAACCCTTACCAATCTGATCAAAACAAATATGTATGTACATAATATGAATGAATACCCAATGGTATGCCTATGCGGGTATTTGGATTTTGAAAGTACATTCCGATCAATGATACCGAAATTCGTCTAAAATTGGCTTCGCTATAGACGGCAATTCGTTATATCCGAGTTAACGATTCGATTCGTTATAAGCGAACACGTTCGTTACAAACTGGTTTGTTATAGCCGAGGTTGACTGTACATACAAACCAGAGAAACCATACACAATAAAAAAAAATCGTCACACTAAAGTCTCTTTCTAAAACGACCTGACCTAATTCAAAATTTGTTAAGAGTCGCCCAAGCAGTCTGCTTGCCGATTCAGTGTCTGCACATTGGTAAATGGTAATATTAGAATTAGAAATGAAAATGAAATGCAAAACGGATACAAGAACAACTCGAAATGTAAACAACCAATTTTCGATTTTTCATTGACACTCTGCACGTGCCTATTTCTAAATTTAACTAAATTCAAGGGGAAGTCAGTATTTATTGTTTCTGTGGTTTTTTTCTTTTGCACCTCAAACAAATGAATCGACTAATGTGATTTTCATGAATGTAGCAAATTTTCGGATGATTTCGTCTATTGTTGTGATTGGAAAATTATGGAATGGTTCTCAAACTGTTTTGTTTAGTTGTGTAATTGTAATTATATAAGTGCGTTTTTTATCAAAATATTAGGAGGAACATAAAGAACCTTAGGGGGTATTTGCGTGTTTGTTTCCAGCAAAATCCATCAAGATGTCTGCCTGTGGCGTGCCAGTCGCTTTAACTTTTTAAATTTGCTGGTTGCCGTCAAAAAAGAAAATTGTTTACTTGCCCTTTACCTCTAGAATATCATCGGTGAGAGATATGGTACAGACATACACATATTGGGGAGTCCAAGATCTTTTATATGGTCGGTACGCGTTTTCTCGATTTCTAATCAAAATGTAAATTGATAAATAATTTGATCGTAAAAAAATCAATAAGTCACGTGGATTCGCTGAGCGGAATCCTTTTCATGAAGGGGGAAAATATAAGAGAGACGCTGCCTGGAGAATGTCACCTACGAGTAACCTAAGGTGACCAGACTCCCGAAGGTCTAATGCTGTACACCTTGCGGAAGGTGTGTTTTCAGATAAACCCTCAATCATACTATTTCCGATGATGAAACATGAGAAAGCAAGGTTCTGTTGATACTAAGCCCTGAAGTTATCAATGTTCTCATTTACAAAACATAATCGCAAAGCTGTAACAAATAAGGGCGGCGTAGCCAGGATCTCGTTCAGAAGGGGCAAGCCCAACATTTTTGTATTTTTAAGACCATGGGCCCAGAATTTTCGTTATGAATTGGGTTAGGTATGTAATGTAAATCTACGACAAAAATTACGTCCTTTAAATTGGCGGTCCCATTTTGATAGAAAAGATGTTACACATTTAACACCTTGGCTGCCAATGTGTCACCGGTGAACACACACAAATGATTCACCACAAGCCATGTATCACCGGTGAACACAGAGAAAGACATTCTGTACAGGCCAATGTGTCACCGGTGACACATTTGTAGTCTTCTTTTGAATTTACATTTTACTCAAAAATAATATAAATTTTAGTTTTTGAATAAGTGAATAACATTTTTTAAAAATTGTGTTGTAATAAGCCTCTAGGTGTCATTCAAAGAAGGATTCGCAAACTTAATTAAATTAGGAGTAAAGTTGGAAAACGTAATTTCGTCGTTCTTACTTTAATTTACACTGAAGAAAGCACTCTAAAGTTGTTTTTTTTGCAATATAACTGCAGATTGACATTTTCTATGCCATTTATGATTATTGCTTAAGTGATTGAAGTCAACAATATCTAACATCGTTTGAAAGAAAAGAAAATTCAATTTGTGTTCACCGGTGAACACGATATTATGGTGAATAATTTAATACATTGTTAATTTGCTTTTTTGTGGTGTTTTTAATGGGTTTTACTTCATGTTTTAACTAGAAAGACAAATGATTTCAGTTTTAAGAATCAAAAATACTAGAAAGAGGAAACAAACAACGCAAACTAAATTAAATCTGTATGGTGTGTCACCGGTGATACAAAGTTCATTTGTTATAAAACAGGCTATTCCCCACAGGCCAATGTGTCACCGGTGAACACACGTTGAAATTGAGTTGAAACTACGCCATTTTATCATCAGTAAACACCCTAAAAAATATTCCATTAAAATCCGCCGAAAACCTGAAAAAAATTGCTTGGCCTGGGAGGAATAATTGTGTAGTGTTCACCGGTGACACATTGGCCTGTGGGGAATCGAGTTTAGTGTGTTCACCGGTGATACATGGCAGCCAAGGTGTTAAAACAATATTTCAAGATAGGACAATGCAACATCTTGCACGTTTTTAGCCTTTACCTCTTGATTATATCCAATTCGACTACGATTTTTAGACAGTCGATACTCAGTGCTTTTTCAACTTTTGAATTGCAGTGTTCGAGACTCCAGTCTCAGCAGCCGGGAGTGGATTAAAACTCTTTCCCTGTCTCTGGCTATCCGAGACCCCGAAACAGAAATGGGAAGTAGGGAAATTTTTGTGCCGTGCTAGGAGTCGAACCTGCGTTTTCACACTTTAATATCGTAGTACAGGGATTTTTTTAAAGATGGTACAGAAGTTAAAAAATGCCGTGATAAACGGCCAGGGGCGGGGGTGTAGGTTTTCAAGCACCCCTTCCTTTGTACCTGCTTATTTAAAAACTTCGTTTCGTTTATTGTAGTAGATTAACTGATACCTCATTGGGCAGAGAATTCTTAAGCGGTTGGCGGCTTTTCTGGCACATCCACGGAGTGGAGCCCGTGGAGAACCTCCAGAGCGGTGGAATGATGACTTATCCTGGTTACGATTTTTCAGGGCGAGAGTATGCATTCCCCCATGGATACATTAGTGATGCCATTGCTGTTCCCTGGGCTCTTATTGGATTTGATGGACATATTGTGGAAAAAAACTTTATCTGGAAACCTTGACAGAGTCCTGTAGTATGCATTTTCCTATAATGGTTGATACACTGAACCAAAAAATTCGTAAATTCGACGAAATTACAATTAATATGAAAAATATTTCATCAAAATATGGTCAATGAAGCTCTTATTTGGATGGAAGAATATTATAGTCATATTGAATATTGACAAAATTATAGATATGTTGATGAATATTTATTCGAATTGAAGAAAAATTAACAATCTTCTATATGATAAATATTTATTCGTTTTGAATAAATTGAAAAAAGTCAGTTTTGATGAATATTTTTCAAATTGAAGAAAATGATTGCAAAGTTAAATTTTCAATATGAAGAATCCAGTTCATATTGAATATTATTCTATTGTCACTGTGATGAATCTTTGTTGAAACCATTATTCTCACATATTCACTGTGAAGAAAATTATATTTTACCAGCTGTAATTTTTTCTTGACATATGAATATTGATATAGCTGAGGCAAACTACTGAATTGGATAAGCACTCATCATAACTAAAAAAATTCATATTTTTTGCAACAAATATGTATGTAAAGATAGTTGCACTAAGAGGTATGAACATATTAATGTTCGGAAACGCAGATTAAAAAACTTCATACCTATTTGTATCTATTTGTCTTTGCATACCTATATATTCAGAAATTTGTAGCTATGATAACTAAGTTCTTATTAAATTTTTAAAATTGCCTCGGTGATATCAATATTTATATAGGTTTAGAAATGAGAAATATGTAAAATATATGAAATTATTACACAGCACATGCACAGGAAAATCAAGTTGCTAAACTGAAATTGAACTGAATATCGAATTAGTAAACGACGAAGAAAACGGTATATTTAAGCGATAACATATTTCCGTTTGATTAAAATTCGTTCATTTAAAAAAAACACCTTACTTTGCGTCGTCAATATGAAGAAATTACTTACATAGCGAAAAGTTTATACGACAACATCTTCGATTTGAATATTTTTCTTTAATTTGAAGAATTGAAGAATAAGACTGCAATTTCTTCAATATGATGAACCATATGAATAATTTTTATTCAATTGGACAATTAGGTATTGTCTATTTGACGAACATTTTTAATATAACAATACGTTTATACAATTTTGCCGTAGCAAATCGTCAGTTTGAATAAATTCTTCAATATTCGTCAACTTGCAAGAAAAATGCTTACGAAAAATGATTTCTTCAAATTGATGAAGAATTGTACCCAGATGTTACAGATTTTGATGAAAGTTTATTCAATTCAAATAAAAGGAAAAGTGAAATCTTCATTTTGAATAAAAAGCATTTTTCCTTTAAAAATACTAGTGATTAATATTCAATGCAACAAATTATGATGTAAAATTAACAAAAATTTTAATCAACATTTTATGAAAAAAAAAGTTCGTTGATATGAAAAAATATTTGGTTCAGTGTAGGGGAATCGGATTACAGTACAGTGATTTCTCCATTGTTTTGTGAAAAATTAAAATCGCATCTTTCCACCGCTGTAACTTCTGGATCAGAAGTAGCCTGTAGCAGCTCTACAGCCTTCAACTTTCTACCTTAGGCACCTACCTTGTCAGACTTGTATAAAGCACCATACAAGTCTGGCAAATTTCAAAATTTTCCACTCAAAAATTTGCGGATAGAAAAGATTAGCGCCTAAAAAAAAAACTCTCGAATTATCGAAAATAAACGATTGCCAAATATAAAATTACGCTAAATATCGATCGTACAGGAGTCAAACTTCACATAACCTTTAGGAGCATCTTTTGACGGTTAGAACTTCGAGGACCTTGACAGCTAAATGGTGCTTCACAAATCTTCCAAATTTCAAATTTATTGGAGAAATTTTTTATTAGAATAGACAAAAGTGCGATTTAGGCAGCTGTTACTGTCGAACGCGGATAGGTAGGACCTTAGGAATTATGAGCTCTAAATAACTATAAATGTGCTAAGTTGCAGAATTATCGATCAAAGAACTCACGAGTTATGGAAAATGAAAGTTCGATTATCTCGCTAAAACCAATTCAATTGAATTGAATTGAATGTCGTGATTTAGGTTTCTTTTGTGTGGTATTGGGAATGCTGTACATTTACTAATGCTGTACGACAGGTCAAAATACTGTACGTCTGGTCAGCTTTAACCGGAATATTCAAAACGCTATGTGCCCAGTGCTTGTGTGCCTTTTTTGTAATGCCAGTTGATGGGTAGAAGTTAATTTGATGAAGTTCTGAGTCCATCTTCACCGGATAAGCCTGATTTTTTTTGTCTTTTTGAATGGCAGTTGGCTACCTATTTAAAATTACCACTTCGACAAGCCGTCTCGATGGCTGTCATTAATCTTGGCGATACCGTTAGGCTTCGTATCCTCGTCTACACATGACAATTGGTGCCCAGCGTGGAACCCTTTTGATAATTTTCTGTCCTTTGTCCAATTTAGTGGAAAATAAAGTTTCATTTAGGGGGAATCTGGTAACACTGTCTCAAACCGCTGACAGTTGCTTCTTCTCGCTCTCGTCGGCTTGTTTTTTAGATTTGATAGATTTCATCACAAAAGACGATTATTTATTTGCAAAATCCAAAACCACCATATGAAACATTGACAATTGTTATTTTTCACCAAGAAAAACAAAACCCCCGTATTTTCCCCCATGAATTAGCCAGCTACATATATTCTTCTAAACTAAGCTGACCAGACGTACAGCATTGGTACAGCAAAATGTACAGCATTCCCCATGTCACACAACGAAAACTTATTCACTACATAATAAGCTCGTCGATGAGGCCTGTGATCAGTCATATCTGCTTTTAAAGTGTAGAGTCTGACCCCTCTGTCCTGTTAATATTTAGCGAGATAATTGCACTTTTACGTTTGACAATCGCCCATTTCCGATAACTCGGGAATTCTTCCCGATCTCACTGAAATTTGGACACTTGCAGAGCTACTTGGCGCTTATATTTTCTCCAAATTTCACGGTCCACCTATCTGCATTCGGAAGCTTTAGCTGCCCAAATCGCACTTCTGTATTTTCTAATTCAAAATTGTCCATAACTTGCAAATTGGGCGGAATTTTGAAATTTGGGGCATTTGTAGGGCATTGCACTGCTCATATTTGGTGAACATTTCAAGGCTATAGCTGCCAAGGTTCAGAGGGTACATCCGTCAAAAGAGATTAGAGATTTTATGATGGGAAAAATCAGCCATTGTATTCTATTCCGATTCCTTTATCAACCTCTATAGGAAAATGCATACTAAAGAAATGACTCAGCATGGGTTTTAGGTAGTTTTTTCCCCAAATTTCATAAGAATCCATTTAAAACGGCGTTACAAGCCGTGCTCTGTGGCCGAGATTGTTCGGTCACTATTCTGTGATATAGAGATTCATAGAGAGACGAGTTTCTAAACTCGGCATGACCCGCCGCAAATTTATTATTCTTAAGAAGATGATAAGAAACATTCTTATCGGAGAATAATAAACTAACCATGCGACTAATAAGTGTTATGGCTGACAACCGTATCACACTCCGAATTTAGTTGTCTTTGTAACGTTGACGATTACACATGCCACACGGTAGTCGTCAACGCACCATGCACCACTAGGAGTTAAGGTAAATCAAGGTAGGTAAAAGCCTAGGGAAACGGCATGGCATCCCTATCGTAACTATGAAGAAAAAATTATTCTCCTCGTGAAATATTGTCACCAGGTTTAGATAAGATTTATACCTCTGGCTCGTCCTTTGGTTTTTGGTTTACTATAACTCGGTGACTCGCCACTCGCTCCGCTCAGCCCTCACATTGTCAGTCTCGCATTAGAGCATTCGCTCTGTCTGTGGCGCTATTCAGTATTCGCGACGTAGTGCTGCTGCGGAACAAGATAAGTCCAGCGAGCGGTAAGCCAATGGATGACAATTCGTAAAATTTAGACCTCTGGCTCGTCCATAAGTTTACTTACATCCTGTACCTTGCCCTTCGCTTCATCCAGACCTCGTCCTCGACCATGTCTGTTGCGTTTTTCAGAATTCGCCTAAATTTGCAACGCAGAATGATAAGGCGAGGTGCAAGCGAGGCGATCGGTAAGCCAATGGACGCCATTTCGTGAAATTTAAACCTATGACCCGTCCGTATTACTTAGATCCTGTAGCTCAGAATACTCTGCGCTCAGACTCTGTCTATCGTGCAATAGAGAAACAGCCAACATGTTTGCGACATAGACCTCGGACCTGTAACCTGGATATATGACTCTGGATTTGCTTGACAACCGAATTCCGCAAGTTTGTGTACAGCATTAGGTTTTTGGGAGTCTGGTCACCTTATCCTAAACTCTATCCCGTTCAGGGTAGCAGCACCGGTGAAAATTATCTGGGTGTATTTTTTTTTTGAGTTCGTTACCCAAAACTACACGAAATGAGCAATAAAACGCAGCTTGTGTGCATTATGGTGATCACCCTTCACGCAACGATATTTTTTGAACGGATTTGAATGCACTTGGCCTTCAGTTCAAATTTTAATTTTTGTCACGCGCTTGTAGGGGTCCCGCGGCAGTAAATTAAGGCCTTAATTTAACCATGATTTCTGAAAAAGTTCACGTGTAATATAGGTATAAAACAGAACCGTTCAATTTATTATTATTTTTTGATCAAGTAAGCACGGAGCTGAGGATGATGGATGATTGCCCATGTCTCGTTCCCCACTCCCTCATTTAGCGTTGGCCCTGGGTGAGGAAACGCCTTGTCCAATGTAAAGCATTAAGTCGTTGGCTGCCTTTTAGCAACCCAACGAAAAACATCCAGGAAATGACATTACACCACACTCGCGCATCATCCAAAAAGTTTAAAAAGAACACGAAACAAGTCACTGTAAATTAAATTTTTATTTTCTAAAATATCACTGTTGTTTTAAGTTCACATTAAATTATAAATAGTAATAACCCATTCTTAAGTTGAATTAACATTTAGACAAAAAAGCTCATTTCTTATCCTTAATTTCCTCGTAAATCGCTGAAGGTTCTGGAATCACATCAGTTCGCATATCGATGGGCTCCAAGTTTCCAATAGTATCCAACAACTCAACATGTTCCATATTTGGTGCATTGTTATCGAGAAATTGCAAAGGAATTTCATATCCGGGTGGTGAAGTATCGCGTGGCAATTGACGAATTACATCGAATCGTTCCGGACTCCAGTGCGATCGCTTTAACGTTCGATAGAATGGCACCTGCCTCATTCGACGTCGACGCTTCAAGGCAAACAACACCAGCCAGACAATCGCAACTAAGCATATAACCAGAAGCAGTCCTATCAGGACATACATTCTGAGACGTTTTTCAGGAAATGTTGTTTCATTGCTGGGAAGTATTGGAACAATGGATTCCGAATATCTTAAATGATCTCTATCGAGCTCATTGGACTCGTCGCTGGGATATGTAATACAATGCAGTCCTTTCACATTTATCTTACTCACAAACTTCTCATATTGAAAAATGCCAAATAGCTCGGGCCGTTCATTAGAAACGGCCAAAATCCATTTGCAATCCAACGGGTTTGTGTTTACAATAATTTTTAAATCTGGATTCGGATTGCAATCGGCCGCAATGTCGATTGACCGCAGTAAATTGCCGGTGAGATCTATTTTTAGTAAAGTACCAAGTGATGAGGCCAAAGTATCTAGCGAGAATGTTTTCAGCCGATTATCTTGTAAATAAACACTCGCGAGTTTCTTCAGATCTTCGAAATTCCCATTATCTAAATTGGCCAATAAGTTATGGCTAAGATCCAAGATTTCCACGTTTGAACATTGGACGAGGTGAATACTTTGTAACGAATTATTGGACAAGTTCAGATGTACTAGATGTGAATTATCGATCACAGTCAAGTTACTAATCTCGTTGCTGGTGATGAGTAATGTTGTCAGGTTGCCGGGATTCACTACTTCCAAGTCGCTGTAGGACATGTTTTGTATCTGTAACTCCTTCAGTGAGCTGGGAAGGTTTCGGAATACTCCTTCGACTATTTGGTTTGCTGTTATGAATAGTTGAAAACAGTTTTCAGTATTTTTGAAAAAATTTTCATCTTCGATGCGTAGATATGGTTCCTTGATATGCAATACCACTAGATGAGTCAGATTATCAAATGCACCGGTTGCAATGCTTCGAAGGTGGTTTTCCTCTAAGGTTAAGTTGGTCACTAAAGGGGTGTATTGAAAAGTGTCGGCTTCAAGACTTTTAAACATATTCTTTTCGAACTTCATCTGCTTCACCGCACCAGCATTCCGAAATAAATCACTCGTTACATTGTCAATTAAAAAATTGCAAAAGCTAGCCCTGTCCACCGTACTATTAATATCGGGAAAATGCTCCAAACCGAAACTGGCGACATTCGAACAAACTCCGTCCATAGATACATTTCGAATATTTTTAAAACGACTTAAAAATAAATCATTAATTTGTACACTGTTGTTCTGATCTTGCTGTCCGGTATCCGCCTCGTTCGGTGACAAGCAATCTATATTGACCGGCAATTGCACTCCCGTCTGTAGCGTAATATTAGCTCGAATTATGCATTCTGAATTATTTTCCGTACATAGACCAGTGGCACTTTCGAAAGTATCTTTTTCTTTAGCAATTATTGTTATAGCACTTGGTGTGGGGTCTGCATCAGGGTTCAAGTCACTAGATACGAGTTGTAACGTTTTTAGTGTCACTAGGATTACAAGAAATAGACTCGAGCGCGTGGTGTACATTTTTATTGGGTGACCTAGTCCGTTCTGCGGCCGATCTGAACGCACAGTCCAAGTCCTCGATACTGTGCGGGAAACTTGGGGCCACTTGATGAAGAAACGCAACGTTTGGCAATACGTATATTCAAAATAGAATGAATAAACAAAAAGGCCGATTTTATGTGGTGTGGCGAGCAGTGTTTGCCAAAATATATTGGGGAGCCACATTGGAATATTATGCTAACAGAAAGCGAATCCGGATATCGGGAGAAATAGAGTATAGACAACATTTTAGAAATCAAAGATTCTCAATAGGTTTTGCTGGTTGGGTTTAGATATCATTGTGTGTCGGATATATTTTGGAAAATAGAGAGACTGTACACTGTACCTATCCAGGCCGTTGAAGACAACATCTTTCTAATAGACATCAACAACCTCTTCGTAGGTTGAGGGCTAGCAATTTATGTAATGGATATTTCATGCAATCGCCAAGGATATCTTAAAAAGGTACATACTTGTTTCTTCTGTTTCGCCACATTTAACCATTTCGCGGCTCTGCACTTCGGAGCCATCTTAGCAGTATCCGATCAGGCGTACTTCTTTCATTACGACAGTGGTGTGCCATGTGTTCAGCGAAACCCGGGCCCCCAAGCCAGAGGGGCTCCCAAATGCGGAAACAAGATCAAAGATCCTTCATTGAGTCTAGTACTATTGCCAGATAGACCTTGTGACTTCCCCCTAAACGAAACTTTATTTTCTTTTAAAATGATGGTCTTCCCTCTCAAATTGGTATAAGGGCAGAAAATGATCAAAAAGCCTCACGATGGACGCAAAATATATGGACGAGGCGATGAAGCCTAAGGGTACCTTGAAGGCGAATGACTCAGCCATTTGGTTCATTCGGTGGCTTAGTGAGAGATGACACTCTATCTCTAAGTTGTTGGAACGTGGGTTCGAATCCCGCTGTAACCATTAATGTTTGTGTTGCCTTTAAAAAAAATGCTGATCAGCCAGCATTGTTGTTTAGCGATAAGGCCGATGTAGCGGCTGATATGAGTCAAATACGACATTCACTAACCGATACGCCTACTTTGATGGAAAGCCATTCCCTCAAATCGTCTGCACAAGTATCTGAACCAAAATAGCAGGACGCCGAAAATGAAACGACGATCCACTCTGTTGTCGCGTGCTGAATCTCTGGATACTCTTTCGCCATGTGAATCGATTGCATCTGATGATCTAATGATGAACCAGTAGTTTGGATTCTATTGACAGGTATTTAAAATTAAAGGTTCTTGAAGGAGTTTACTTAGAAATGTAATTTGCTTGGTTGTCACAATCAATTCGCAGTAGTGGATCTGGCATAAATGGGGCCGACGATTTACAGATGTTTGCAGAGCTCGATGCTAAGAGCGGAGAGTTGATACGTGAGTGGAATAATATACTCAGAGTCCACCGTAACAGTAAAGACAGTATTAGGTAAGTAAGATTATTTTTGTGTGCCCAAGGCCAAAGTGGTCTGGTAGTATAAGCCTGTGAATAGCGAATTTGAGTATTGTAACTCCTTGGACAAAAACTAGGGCGCGAATCAAATGACAAATTTGGGTGAAACTACACTTGAACGTCATTGAAATGTAAAAATAAGAATCCATGGTAAAAACTGGAATTGTTATAAGATTTACCAGCCACCAAACCAGCTGTATCTAAGCTGATGGCTAAAATTATTTTGAACCGGATCAAGGATGAAGTTGATCGCACTTTAAGCAATGAACAGGCTGGCTTTCGTGAGGGTTTTTCATGTAGCGACCATATAAACACCCTCCGAATTATTATTAAGCAATCCCCCGAATGGAGATCCCCATTGCACCTCATGTTCATTGATTTCGAGAAGGCGTTCGATAGTGTTGATCGGGAGTATATTTCGAGAGCTCTTCGTAGGAGGGGCATACCAGATAAAATAATTTCCATCATCAACGAATCTTATCAGGGAGCCCAATGTCACGTTTTGCACAAGGGTAAGCTTTCAGATCCTTTTGAGGTGCACAGTGG
The DNA here is from genome assembly GCA_949715475.1 of Microchrysa polita. Taxonomy (NCBI): domain Eukaryota; kingdom Metazoa; phylum Arthropoda; class Insecta; order Diptera; family Stratiomyidae; genus Microchrysa; species Microchrysa polita. The sequence continues at coordinate 32,144,797 of OX454415.1, forward strand.
AGTGAGACAATGTTGCATTTTTTCACCTATTCTTTTCCTCATAGCCATTAACGATGTACTAGTGAGCGCGCTTCAAAACCAGAGGAAAGGTATCAGATGGAAAATGTTTGATTAACTGCAACACCTGGACTATGCTGACGATATTTGTCTGCTTTCAAATAAAAAGGAAGATGTAGCTCAAATGGCCGATGCTCTGCATTGCGAAAGTCGCAATGCTGGACTCAAGATAAACTCTGCCAAGACCAAGTACTTGAGCTCCCATCCTGGGGGACAAAGCAGAATTTGTGTTTCGGGCCAGGCAGTCGAAAAAGTTGACGAATTCTGCTACCTCGGAAGCAGTCAACAGTCAATCGTTGAAACAACATCTATCGTGAAACTCCTTGTTCTAAGACCTTTCTATATAAACTAGCCTGAAATAATAGTTAAATTTGTATTGTGCAGATTTATTCTCATTCATTGTGAAAATGAACAATTGCAGTGCTTGTAATAAGGTTTTCACTGATGCGAAAGATAAACTTTCATGTTCGAAGTGTGATAATTGCTTCCATTCGGCATGTTGTAGTGTCAAAACTGCTGAAACCTGGCGAAAATTGGGAGTCCGGCGCGATACATGGAAGTGCGATTTGTGTCGGGCAGTGACAGTCTCAGTTGATGCTATACTGACAAATACTGATTTTGTTAACAATCTTTGTGAAGCATTAAAACATGGTCTAATAGACGAACTTAAAAAGGAATTCAATTCCCATGAAATTTTAACATCAGTCAAGTACATGTCGGATAAGTTCGATGAAAGCAACAAACAAAACGAACAGTTGTTGGCCGAAGTGAAAGAACTGAAACAATCAAACATTGAACTACGAAAAAATATTGAAAAACTAAAAATGCAAAGTGAAGTAATTGAACTTAAAATGCGACAAAAAAATATACAATTGAACGGAATTAAACCAAAACCTAATGAGAATCTAGCAGCCGTAATTAAAGCCGTGGCAAATACCATCAATACACAGGTGGATAAAACCGAAATCAGTTGTGTGTATAGGAATTTAAAGAATGATTCAGGAGCAACGCCGATCATAATTGAATTCAACACCAAAGCATCCAAAGAGCGCTTCATCGAATCATATAAGAAGAAAAACAAAGAACACTATAAGGGAATGGGCATTTTGGCGAGTGACATCAACGCTCAGCTGGGCAATGGAAAAGTATTTGTTGGCGATCATCTAACACCAGCAACTGCGAAAATGCGGAGAACAACAAAACGGGTTTGTAAAGAAAAAATAAATAAATATGTTTGGGTGAGAGAGGGTAAAATTTATACAAAGAAAGATGACAACACCAGGCCCATTAGAATTTTTAATGAAGAGAGTCTTAGCTCGATAAATTGAATACAAACATCTTATTTTAATATATAAAAACATATACACATAATATTTCAATGGCTAATATAGCACATTTTCTAAATAGTATTTTAAGCAATGAAACTGCTGGAAAGACTTCAGTTTTTAGTTATGAAGATGCCTATAATCAGAAATTTAGTAATTTTTTTAATAATAATACAAATAGTTTTAAGATAATGCATACGAATATTAGAAGCATTTCTAAAAGTTTTGCAGAATTCGTTATATTGTTGACAGGTTTAAATGTACATTTTGATGTTGTCGTCTTAACTGAGACATGGTTAGAAAACGAAAGTACAGGCAGGGACGTAGCTAAGGGGGGGGTATGGGGGGGTGTCTCACCCCCCTAACATTTTCAATTCCCATCCGCAGTCGGCAAATTTGACCTCAGTGGAAATATGTAGGATTGCGATTTTCGGCACTAATAAATTTACAAAAGAATAACTGTTGATGTTGACGGATAAAAACATTTGAAAGCTTCAATATTAAAAGTATGTAATTGAATGTACATACTTATTAACAGAGCTATTCGGAATAAAAACATAAAACTGATGTTTAAATTGAAAAATTTAACTGAAAATTTGGAAGCTCAGGACCTTAACATTATTGACGCCATGAGACTCATTCGCAGTACAATAAAGTCTTTTAAAGACATTAACAACGACAGTAAAATCAATGCGTTAGTGAAAAGCTCCATGATTTTCGCAAGAAAATTAGATATTGACTGAATCGGACTACAAAAAACAACACCGAACTCGTCGTGCTCCGAAAAAACATTTTACCGAAAAGAGTTCAAAATTCTTCTGGATGTTTTCATCTCAAAGTCCACAGAAGAATTGGAAAAAATAGCCAAACTTCTCCAACCGTTTCAAGACATATTTCGAATTCCGGCCGATAGGAAAAATTGCACGATAATCTCAGTAGCGGTGATCGAAACTTATTTTTTATTTTATATATTTATTTATTATTTCAAAGGAGATCCCTGAATGCCTTCATGCTGAAATTCAAATTCTTCTTGATAATTGCTCCGAGTGTCAAAGTTTTGGGGAAATAGCGAGAGAGGCTTTCAAACTAAGAACCGAAAGCGTCCATTAACATGAGCTTTGAGCGAACGATCATTTAGTAAATTGAGATTAATAAATCAATCCTTTACGAACGTTAATGGGGGAGGAACGTTTAGACAATTTGATGCTAATGTTTTCTGAGGAGGATATTATCGATAAAATGGATTTACATCGAATCGCAGAGTCATGGTCCAAAATTAAGTTACGGCGTATCACAACTTTACTGGCTGAATCGAATTTCTATATATTGCTACAATCCTTCTGTCTTTGTAATTTTCGATGTTTACATGGACGCTCAAAAAATAAAGTACAATTAGAGGTACGGAAATTTCACAAATAAAAAACAGGAAATTTGGATGTTGTAAATTTTGCATAAAAACCTAGTTTTGTAAATTTTCTTGTTGTTATTTTAATGCCTATAACTCTAGAAAATCTGTAGATTCACAGTTGAACCACTGTTCAAAACTCGCGTTGCAATAAAAAACGTCGCGTGTTTATTATTCAGTATGAATGCCAAACTCCAAATTCAGACAACACACATAGATACTAGTCGACAAGACCACTCCTCAAGCAGTTACGGTAACACTAAAACGAGAAACTGCTGAGAAAATGCCCCTAATATCGTTACGCTTTTATCGTTTTTATGTAAAGTTCATTTAAATTTTAGGGCCCGCCGAACCACGAGAAACACTCTTCTTAAGAAAATCGCATTGCAGAAAACAAAGTTCATTCATCAAACCTCCTACTAATGTGCTTTCTCGGTGTTCGTGAAGCCATCGTGTCCGTGATTCAGCAAACTCTCTGCATTTGACCATTTCCCATTTCATTAACGGAAAACGTCTAAAAAAAAATCTGAGATGAAACATTATCTCCAATAATTGATATTTTTGGACAATAATAATTTTTTTTTGTGGAAAAACTCCAAATTAGAGCAATTCGCATTGATTCGCATAAATGAGCAATTTTCGATGAAATTCGCATCTATTTCGTAAAAACGAAATTTCCATACCTCTAATTATAGCTGGTGAATTTTCAAAATGTAGTCGGCAAATTTTACTTTTCACCCCCCTAACAAATGTTTGCTCGGTACGTCCCTGAGTACAGGATATATAGTTGCAGCTCTTACGCTCAAGCTTAGGCTTATGTGAGTTGCTTATAACGCTTACCTTATTTAATTTTTATTTTTACTAATAAATGAATCATTTGTAATAATGTAAAATATGGAATAAAGCAACACTTATAAAAAAAAAAAAAATATGAGATTCCAGGATATCATAAAGTTATAAAACAAACAAAATATGTACAATAAATGTGACGGGATTGTAATGTACATTAGACAAGATATTATTTTCAAATTATAGATCAAGAAATTGAAAACGTAAATTCACTAAACATAATATTGAATAGAGATAGTGATCAATTTCTAATTACGGAACTATACCGCTCTCCAAATGACACTGATGTTCATCAATTTGTAGACAGTTTAGAGATATTTTTGGAAAACAGTATTTTTTCTAACCATGCATTAGTCGGAGACCTCAACATTGACATTTTGGAAGATAACTTAAGATTAGTAGCTCATAAATATCTCAATATGCTTCAGGAGTATGGTTTTACAAAGTATTTAAATGGATGCACCCGGGAATCTGCAAATAGAAAATCTTGTATTGATCACCTTTTCATTAAAAGTCAAACAAAGTATTCATTGGAATGTGCAATTTTACAAACTAACATTACAGATCACTATTCTATCTTTGGTAAGATAGTTGGCATGGATTTTAAGACAGATTTTGATGAAACCGTTAAGGCACCCGATAGGAAAAAGTTGGACTGTTATGATTTTCGTCAAAAAATTGCAACAGAATCTTGGTTGGGAGTATATGAAGAAACTGATCCTGAAAAGTCATTTGATACATTTTATAATAAACTAATAGATATCTATGAGAGCTGCCTAAAAACAATAAGGAAAACAAATAATAAAACGAAAAAAATTAAACCATGGATTACCAAAGGGCTAATTGTAGCTATGAGGAATAGAGACAGAATGGCAGTGAAATTACGTAGGCAACCTTTCAATACTATTCTTGAAAAACAATATAAAAGCTACCGAAATACCCTCAAATCATTAATACGACACACAAAGGATTCATATTACAGAAATTTATTTATAGACTGTGGAAATGATACCAGAAAAATGTGGGATATTGTTAACGAAGCGACAAACGCCAAACGGGAAAAAAATATAAATGTTTCTGACATAATTTCTCCAACTGGTGACTCAATATCAAGTAATAATATAACAGAACAAGTAAAACTGTTCAACAACCACTTTACCAATATTGGTCATAAAATATCTAAAAACATTCAGATAAATCGAACTAGAAATTTGAGTAATGTAGAACATATCGCTCCTGAAACCTAATCCATTCTCTTTTCCTTAATCCTGCATCTGAAGACGAAGTATCACGGCAAATACTATCACTAAAAAATAATGTTTCACCGGGTATAGATGGTATACACGCTAGTGTATTAAGGGAAAATAGTGACTTTGTCACAAAACCACTGACGCATGTTATAAATCTATGCTTGAACCAAGGTTATTTTCCTAGTAAGTTAAAACAGGCTGTAGTTATACCACTTTTTAAAGCCAAATCAAAGTCAGATGTAAACAATTATAGACCCATTTCATTAATTTCAAGTATTGCAAAAATATTTGAAAAACTAATAAAAAGCAGATTAATACAATACTTGGAATATCGAAATATACTTTCAGACAGACAATACGGATTCAGGAACTCTCGAGGTACTGAAGATGCGATATATAAAGTGACAAAGTCAATACTATCTGCTTTGGACAATAGTAGTAAATGTATAGGAGTATTTTTAGATCTGGAAAAGGCTTTTGACACTGTTGATCACGAGAAATTACTAAAAAAAATGGAAAAAATAGGCGTGCGAGGGGTAACGCTAAAGTTGTTTAGTAGTTATCTACAAGGGAGAACACAAGTCGTCCGCATCAATGATGTCGTAAGTGAACCTGCTATTGTTAGTGTTGGTATTCCCCAAGGAACGGTACTAGGACCAGTCTTGTTTCTCATTTATATAAATGACCTCTTAAAGCTAAAACTAAGAAACTGTTCCACGTACTCCTTCGCGGACGATACAGTAGCAATTTTTTGGGGAAATACTTGGGATGAAGCGGCTAATATAGCAACTGACGGACTGAATGAAGTGACAGAGTGGCTAAACATTAATTCGTTGAGCCTAAATACAAATAAAACTAAAGTCATTCCATTCTCTTTAACAGTCGATGGTATACCTGATCAGCCCATCACTATTAAAATACATAATAATCAGTGTTACGGAAGAACTTGTTCCTGTCCTCCATTAAAAGTTGTGGAAAACACTTTATATCTAGGAGTAACTATTGATAGGCACTTACGATGGGATGAACACGTTTCATTTCTTTGTAAAAGACTAAGAAAAACAATATATAAATTTGTGGAGTTGAGGTCGGTACTACCAATTGAAAGAATTAGGACAGTGTTTTTAGCACTTGTTCAGAATACTGTCGAATTTGGCATAGTTAGTTGGGGTAGTGCATCCGAATTTAGTCTCACACCATTAATATTACTTTATAAAAAACTTATCAAAATTTGTCTTAAAAAGCCCATCCGATATCCATCATGTCTCCTTTATAAAGAAATGAATGTACTTCCAATACAAAAGGCATACAAATATAAAGTACTAAAATATATTTTTCTCAACAAAAATGAATTCCCCCGAGAACAAGATATCGGGATAGTAACTCGCAGACGTTATCAAAACGCTTTTAAAGAACCGAGATTTTCAACGTCAAGTGCAGGCAAGCATGCATACTGTAACGGTCCAAGGATGTATAATTTATTACCACAGGTTATTCGTCGTATATCAAATTTTCAACACTTTAAAAAAGTATTGAAACACCATATTTTTGAAGCAAGTTGAGATATAAAGATAAATGGTCTAAAATGTATCTAGCTATGTAGGTTAACAACAAACTATTGATTCACAATTGTAAGAATATAACGTAAAATAAAACTGACGGTAGACTACATCCCATAACACGAGCACCGCTCTTCATGGGATAACCAACATAATTGAGTACTGAATTTAATGGATTTTTTTTGAGATTGTATACAATTACTAAAACTCACTTAAGTATAAGAATGTTATTAACTTTTTGTAAAATTTTTGTTGGAATAAATAATAATAAATAATAATAATAGTCAGAGCAGATGGCGGCGCGGACGCTGATGTACAATCGCGTATCAATAAGGCCAGGGCAGCCTTCTTCACTTTGACTCCTTTCTGGCAAAATAACAACATTTCCAGGCGCACCAAAATCCGAATCTTCAATTCTATTGTAATATCTGTGCTTCTTTATGGGTGTTCAACTTGGAAGGTGACCAACGAGATAACAACTAAGCTGCAAACTTTCGTAAACCAGTGCCTACGGCGCATCCTACAAATCCGCTGGCCGGAGATTATTTCCAATGATGACAGGCCTGGATTGGATAGGCACTTCTGTCAAAAGCCGAAAGTGGCAATGGAAATGACCCCATCAAATGGGTTCAGTTATTTTTTTCAGGGTTTCTGCTCAAGAATATTGAAAAAAATCAATTTGCTAGAAGTGCCTTTCTTGAAGGTTCTTGCGTAAAATTGTGTCTCACTATATCATCCCCTTGTTGGAGTATTCGAATCTTGAAGTCGTACATCATCAAAGAGATAACTGTTGGTCTATTGACCGAAATGGCTAAGCACGGTTACTAAAACCGTTCAATAAGGCTTAAGTCAGAAAGTCTTTTTTTAACAGAGACTCGAGAGATCATGAAACAGATCCCTACCCATTTACTAGTGAATGCAGATACTAGATTAGCCGTTTTCCTTACGTAAAGCGTTTTTGGAGAATCTCTAGCACAAATCTGGTTTCAGTGGATTTAGTTTGTATTTGGGCAGGACATGCTAGTAGTCGTTTAACTTGGACAGAATCAGAATAGTCGAAACTCTTCAGCTAGTTGATGTGATCCTCATATCTAGGACAGTCGCTTTTAGTCTAGGATCAACGACAGTTTCGAGACAAGTATGCAGGGCACTTCTCAAGGTGGTTTCATTATGTCTCTTGGATTTTGTGATAAATAGATGATCTCACAAGTTCTCCAGTAATTTTTTCAAATTTTAATTTTGTTTAAAAAAAAAACTTTGAAACTGTTATAGGGGAACTTCGAACACGAATAATAATAATTACTGCAGGTACTTCGAACACGCGGTAATCCAGGTAAAATACGAAACGCAGAGATTTAGGAAGATTATCTGTATATTTCAAGAGTCTCTTATCAACTAGTACTTACAACTATATAAACTGGTATTTACTTATTACTAGGTTGGTACTAGTAGATATGTACTAAAGTGCATTCAGTGCTTCTGAATGTAATGTGTAATTTAGTAATTTAAATATTTGAATATTAACCCATTAGTGCATGAAGTTCCCTGACAACATTTTTTTTGCTTTTGTCAATTATTATGAATTGAAGTAGCGACAAGGAAGTACCTTTTGAAAAATTTTGTTCGAAAAAATAAGTAATAGTAGATTTAGAAGCCGTCCCCTATAAGGGACACTATATGCACAGCGGTCAGTTGTCGAATAAAAAAATCGATACGACCAACTTGTATTGTATCCGGTGAAAATACCCACACTGGATAAATAGTGAAGGAATTTGATGGATATGAAATAGAAATCAACAAAACTTATAAATGGCATGTAAAATATTTACAAAAACGCATTACTTGCTTTGGATCCTCTATTTTCTTTAGTGAACAGATCGACGACCTTATCCTCCTCAACTCCAAAACACATCAGGTATTACTACCACAGGCATGACGTCAAGCAGCTAGGAATAAGCACTTTTTCGTTTCAACAGCTAGCCTTTTGAGGCCCGGAGCCGGGGTGGAATGCCAGTCAGCCATAGCCAACCTGCATCGGGAAACGCCGGAATGGCTTTGTCTCCTTCCTCTGTTGAGCTCGTGTTGATGGTGAATTCACTTACAACATTTCTTTATCTCATGACATGGACACAGACCCTTCTGAGCGGTCTTTGACCAATACAGACGTTTATTCTGTAATTTCGAAAGCAATCGCTAGATCGTCTAGACTGTAAATGCAACTCTCATCAGGAGGCATTATCTCCTTTCGAGATCCCCTGTTTCATTGCCATCAATAGGGGTATAGTAGAAATCTTGGTGACCTTAAAAAATGGTCCACCGCTTCAAATTTCTCGAAAATTTCCGCAGCTGTAAGTCTATAAAAATATTTCACCAACTGACCTACGCGCATATTGTCCCTTATAAGGGACATTGCAATACTTGCTATATTACACAAAATCTATGACACCACGACGATTTTTCTTTGATTAGAATAATAGTGTACACACAGTTTAACGATTATTCAATCGAAACAGTAAACTAGCACTTCAAAACATTAGCAATTTTTAATTTTTTCTCACCAGCCCTGAATCTTTATTTTTTAAAACTCCGCCACTCATTCTTTTTAATAAATAAACTACACCAAGCAATAATAATATTTGAACACGACTTTGTTTGATAACTGTGATGTTAATAGTTGTCATTGCATACACACTTCAAGTGCACAGTCAAAAATCTGACCGTATAACGGGGAAAAATGGGTGTCCCTTTAAAGGGACACTATGCACTAATGGGTTAAAGTTATAACAGAAATATTTTGCTAAAGCCAACAATTTTCGTTGCTCTTGCAAATTTTTTGACCGCTTCAATGGGAGAACCTAACACCGTAATACAGTCGAACTTCCATAACTCGAAGCATCATTATCCACAAATAAAATTCGACTTATAGAGACATCGGCTTAGAGAACATTTTCTCAAAACCGACGGATTTATTGAAAATACACTCAATAATTAAACTTCCAATCAAGTACTACATACTAGTTACACTGTTTTAAAATAATTAGTGATTTGTGGCTGAAAATTTGCTTTCTTGTTATTATTTTCAATCAAGAAAGATTCCAAATTGTTTAAAGCCTTATAATGATCGTCGGATGTGTTCTCATTCGTGTTTAAATATAAGTTCAAAATTTTAAAGGAATTCTCTACATCCTTCATGCAAGGCTGTTGGATAACTTCTTCCTCGGAACCCTCGTCATCGCTTTCCACTGCGTCTGAGTTCTGGTTCACTGATTTCGAGTTGCAATTCTCTACAATATCGTCATCAGTGAGGATACCGGCTGTACAGACCTCGTCGTCCATCTCAATATAATTGTCAAGAGTTGCACTCGAAGTTGCATGATTCAATGATATCCATGCGTTGTAATCAGCTTGAATGAGGTCCCTATCCTAGTCAATATTGCTTAATAATATCAAGGGTATGTCATCCTCTTCATCCCATGCCGAATGTATGCCAAATCCAGCCTTTTTAAAGCAATTGGCTATTGTTTCCTTTTTGACATCGATAGCCAGAAGTGTAATATCGTGTTTGTTTTAAGCCTCTAAACGCTTAAGTGCTTCCTTCAATATCCTGCTTCGATAGTGGCACTTTAAATTTTGAATTATTCCCTGGTCAAGCGGTTGTAATTTCGAAGTCATATTTGGCGGAAAAAATGCGAATTCAATCGATTTCAATTTATTTTGCAAGTTTTTTGGATGTGCTGGACAATTATCAATGAATAATAGGATTTTTCGCCCTGCGTTTGAAAATTGCTTATCTAATTTTGCAATCCATTCTTCGAAAAGTTGCCCGGTCATCCAGGCCTTGGAGTTTGACTTATAAACAACGGGTAATGACTTAATACCGCGAAGACAACGAGGTTTGCCACTTTTGCCAATTAAAAGAATTTTCAATTTCCTCGGATCCATCCATATTTGCCGCCAACATTAATGTAATTCGCTGTTTGCTATGTTTGCCTCCGCGGCATTTTTCGTCCTTGAAAGTAAGTGTTTTGTCAGGCAGGCATTTGTAAAACAATCCGGTATCGTCTGCATTGAAAATGTCGCGTTCATTGTATTTTTCCAATAGATATGGCAAAACATCTGCTTTCCATTTATCGCAGTCCTTTTCACGAACATCACTGCTTTCACCGCAAGCCTTTTTTTGGCACACACCATGCCTAAAATGTAACATAAATATACGCCACTATACGCTGTATTTAAACGCCACATCCTTTTTCTTTAATCCGCTCTCAACTTCTTCTATTAGTTTAAACTTCTCTTCAATGGATAAACACTTAAGAACACGTTTCGGTGCCATGACAAATTATTTTTTTTAATTCGATACGTACTGCCTTCGTATTCACTCACAATGCCACTGAAAATTGCACCGGTCAGCAGCAATCTCATATAAAGAAAGAGCTATAGACTTCCCCAACTATAAACACTCAAAACACAAAGCAATCAAGCAAATGAGGGATTTCAACATCAACAAATTTTCTCAAACAGAGGATTCCCCCAATTATTCGACTTATAGATGACAACTGCCACTTTTATTTTTCGAGTTATGGAGAAATTCGAGTTATGGAAGTTCGAGTTATGGAAGACGAATTGTATACAATTTGCTCGGTAAATGCTATTGCCACTCAATTTAGTTCGATTTATAGAAAATTCGAGTTATAGACGTTCGAGTTACGGAAGTTCTACTGTATTTCCTGATGAAAAAAATTGAACGTTAGGGGCCCCCATTTCGATTTCGAACACAAGAAATTTGGGAAACGTTACGCCACTGCAATACGAGTACATATATGTATGTAGGTACATTCTTTTCAATGAACTTCTCACACAAATAGTCATGGAAAAAATAACAGTACCTATTTGAGACATCTTTAACATTGGCTGCATCCAGCGAACTAAATTCACTGGAAAAACACTGGAAATGCTACAAGAATTGCCCGCCACCGACCTCTTTCTCCGCTGAAAAGCCTTCGTGCGAAATGAGAATCTAATTGAAAAAGAGCTTTCCTGCTACATTTTTCATTCGCTGAATGCAGCCTTTCACTATCTATATAAGAGCGAGAAAATAGCAAAATCCGAGCGTGGTTGAATTTCGAATACCGTTTAGTTTCCTTCGGGCAACCCTCTATGACTTTTCTTCCGTTCCTCTATGTCTTGTGACATGCTTTTGAGGAAGGAGCCTCTATAGCAGTGTTTCTCAACTTAGGAACGTCCGCGGACCACTAAGCCTGAAAATGGATCTCGACGGACCACCATTCAATAATAATGAAACGAATTAAGGTCTCAATTTTTTTTTGTCGAGGTGTTGTACTCAAAAGCTCACGCTCTATCTCCCATCACAAATTGTCCTTATTATTTTGTTTTTTGTTATTTCCTAACTTAAAAGTGGAAAACTACCGATCATATAAAAATCCTCCGCAGAGTACATACAAAGGGTATGTTGGTGCTTTAGTCTGAGGAAGATGATTTATTGAAAATTAGGTTCGGCTTCCATCTCTTCGAAGGCGCAGTTCACAAACACCCAGAACCGCGCGAAGGGAGGGTGGAAAGGGGCACTAGCCCCGGCCGCCGTCTGACAGAGGGCGCCGAGAACGCGAGTTGAAACATAGTCTCCACTTCTTACTCAAAACAGTTTCTCCTGTTTTTATTTTTTTGGAAATAAATCTATTTGTATTCGAATTTCGTTCAACCATAGTTTACAGGAAAGTTTAAAGGTTGCTTCAATGATCTAGACTGACACTCTTGATGGTGGGACGATGTAGTGAAGCAGAAGGGTTGCGATCGCCACAAGAACAGTAAGCTTGCTATGTTTACTGATTGGAAAATACTTCATCAATGAGCCGCTTATTTTGAAAGTGGCATAAGTCCACTTTTAAAGAAAATTGAGTTAATGATGGCATTATCATGTCTCTGACGGTTTCTTTCTACGACAAAAAAGTCAAACAAATATTTCAAAAATGAACTGTCGTCTTCATAGTCACAAATTTTGCTACATGACAACAAGTTCAAAGCGTTTATTTTGAAACTGGCGTAAGTCCATCCGTGTGACTTACGCCACTTTCAAAATTAAAATGCTTAGGGCAACAATAAATTATCTTCTGCTCAGAAAATATTATAAAAATGTATTTTTGGAAAATTATGTTTAATGTGCTTGTCAAAATTGTATTATATTTTTCAGTAAATAAATAAAAAATAACAGGCGCGACAATCCAGCATTGGACTAAGGCCGCAGGATGTGTTAGTGACATCCTATTTCCAAGATCTTATCTGCTTTTTGTTGAGGTAATGAGATCAGCATCACGCTCAGCAGTGTTATTTATCCCCATAGATGGGTACTCGTTTAACATCTGAGTGAGATCATAGTCCGTCACAAGCTCGTGAGTTCGAAAAACACCATGGAACACGGTGAGATTAGAACTCATGAGCCTGTGCACCGAAGGTGCGCGCACTAACCGCTAGACCAGCCAGACTACAGACTTTTTCAGTAAAAGTAAATGGAATTTTTTTTTTAATATTTCATGTCAGAGGAAAATGGAGATTTGATAGAAAATGACTGAAATTATGATTTGAATGAATGAATTGCTTAGAAGCATTATACGAGAAATATGTGGAAAAAATAATCTCTGCTCGCTCCGCTTTCGGCCATTTTTATCGACTATAAAAAAATAAAAATAATAAAATAAATAAAATAAATAAAATAAATAAAATAAATAAAATAAATAAAATAATTAAAATAAATAAAATAAATAAAATTAATAAATAAATAAATAAAATAAAAAATCTAAATTTGATTAGGTGAATGATATATTCGCTTGAGCTAATATTTGGTTATAATGCGTATAAGAAGTTCGAAGCACTTGTCCTCAAATGCCTATGAAAATGATATAAGGTTATCCGACTTTACAGCTTGGTTATTTATTTTATTTTCCTTCTTTTTGTTTCCCTGAAGTGCAATCCAGATAGGAATTTCAGACGCCTATACCTATACAGGGTGCCCTGAAACTCAAGGTCAAGCAGGACGGGATAATAGTGCTCACTGCGAAAAAAAAATTAAGAATCTGTCACGTATTTTTATAGTTGTGTGTGGTCGTGCTCTGTGGCCCTGATCGTTTGGTCGCCACTCTGTGAAATATACACTCATAGAGAAACGGGTTTCCTAACTCGGCACGACTCGTCGCAAGTTTATTATTCAGAAGAAGATGATAAGAAATATTCTTATCGTAGAATAATAAACTAACAATGCGACTAGGAAGTGGTATGGCTGACAACCGTATCACACTCCGAATTCAGTTGTCTTTGTAACGCTATTGACTACACACGGTAGTCATCTACGCACCATGCTCCACTAGGAGTTACGGTAATCGAGAGAGAGAGAGTGTGGCCAAAAGAAATAAGAAAATGCATACCTTGCTGGTATTTTTAATGCTATGTAACTGTAAATCATAATATTAAAAAAAATTGTTTTTACAAGAAAAACTGATTTGGTTTTGAGATAAATGTCACCTTCTCTTTGTGGAACCGAGTGTTCAAACTCATTGTTTTGCCTACGTTCAAATATGTTACTACTATAATAATAACAATAATATTAGGGTATTTTTGAAAGCGCGCAGTTTTTTAAACTTGAAAAAAAATGAATTTGATTTCTCAGTTTCACAAAGAAGGTCACATTTTTCTTAAAACCAAAACGGTTGGTTTTTTTTTCAAATAAAACTAGAGAAATATCGTATCGCACAGCAAGTTATTAATTGAATTTTAACTTTCTTTTGATTGCAAATAACTGTAAAAATTTTATTACTGTTACTCTTATTACTAGTAACGATTATCTTTTTGATTTTGTATTTTTTACTCTGACACTAGCCGTTTTTAATTTTGTAGTCTCTATTTTCAGTCATACCGTTTCGCCCAATCTTCAGATCTGCTTAACCCTCCATCGAGCACGTGGGAATAACCCTGCCCTGAGGTAAAGAACGCAACTGTGTCTCAATCAAGCACTCAACTATAATATTAGGTACGTTTTTTACTACATCCCGTGTAAGTTTGGGTAACGAAACTTCATATAAAAAAAATGACAGGTGGGTCAGCTGGCATTTTTTATATGGATTTTCATTACCTCCCATGCGGTGGTGGTGGTTCATTTTTGTACAAATTGTTTGCTTCTTCACCTACATATTTTGAGAACATTTTAATTCTTTAATTACTTTCAAATTGATTTATTTCCACCTTAATCTGCTTAAACCCGTTTCAACACCGAAAGACGTGTCGGAAAAAATGACTAGTAACATTAGCTTGAAATTTTATTTGATATTATATTGGAATGACCGCTGTATGCTGTACTATATTAAAGTAAATGTTGTGTTCCACTTTTCAGTCAGAAAAACCACCACACAATACACCTTTTGTCTTTGACATGTGCACAATGTGATTCTTCAAGTCCTTAATTTGATTTTGAGCTGAATCGAAACTTTGTGCCAGACAATTCAACTGAGTCTGCATATCCTTGATAACTTGCTCCCGATCGGCCACTGAAAGACAAGCTGTTGCCCGACATTGAGCCAATTCATGTTCCAGTTCGTCAATATGTCTTTGCAGTGTCGCCTGATTATTCTCGGCCCGTTCCTTGGCACGACAAATGATCTTCGCGGATTCTTGACGCAAATTGTCCAATTCTTTCTTCACACGTTCGTACTCTTCGCATAGCGTTGCTTTACACTTACACAACCGATCGTACTTATCCCGGGCTTCTTCAAGATCTTTTTCCAGCTGACGAACCTTTTCCGGATCCACCTCTTCGGGTACGACTCGTTTCTGATTTTTCAACGTTTTCAGCTCACGGCTTACAATGCGCAATTTCATCTCCAGGTCCTCCTTCTCGCGGCAGCATTGAGCAAGTTTGAGTTGTTCGTTCTCCAGTGCTTGGGGAAGATGGGCCCAGTCTTTTAACTTTTCCTGGAATTTTTCTTTGATACGTTGAACTTCCAGGTTGATTTGTTCTTCCACGCGCTTGTTGTCCTCCTCCATTTTGTTGAGAACGCATTTGAGTTCTTCAATTTTTTGCAACGAATTCATGTATTTTTGTCGATAGTCATCGGATTGTTTTGATTGCTCGCAAATTATGATTTTCAATTCTTCGTGTTCTGCTCGGGCTTCCTGAAGCTTTTGTCGAAGAAGGCTGAGTTCGGCCTCATCAGCCGAGTCCTTGCCACTTCGCGATATTTGCCTTCCACTGATGATGTAATCTACCTTGCCTCTGAGTTCGACTAGTTCAGTGTTCTTTTTTGAATAATCCTCCAATAGTTCACAGTACTTTCTTTTCAACATTTCGTGTTCAACTTTTCCACCAGTTGGGGCAGACGAAAAGGTTTCCATACCAGGACATGTGAACTCTCTAGTTTTCCTGACATCTTCCACCTGGTGTTTGAGACAATTCAATGAATTTTGTATTTTATCCATAGCCTTCGACAAACATATGACGGCTGCATTTTGATCCTTTACACGGGACTTGATTTTCGGTAGATTTTGGTTGATACTTTGAACATCGGAGCAATCCGCTTCACGTGATTTTCGGCGAAACTTTTTCAGTTCACATTGCATTGTATTCAATTTTTTCTGCAGCGTGTCTACCATGCTGTTACTGCAATGAAGTTTTTCCTTCAGTTGATTACGTTCACACTCCAAATAGGCATTGTCGGCAACTAGTTTGTCTTTTGCGCTATAAGTTCGATTCAGGTCTTTGACACTATATCTTTTTGATTTTGGTGTTTTTGATTTGCAGCTTTTGAAGCATTTGTCCGACAAGCTGTCCGAGGAGGTTTGACTACTGGTTTCACTTTTAGAGTATCTGAAGAACAATAATTTAAAATCTACTGAGATAATCTTTACAGTAAGATGTATTTAAGAAATAATCGTATCTTTAGACACGTACCTTTCGTCCTCGGACGTTTTTGTAAGTTCTTCTACAGGACTGTCCATCATAGTCCCTATGCAACGGGTCATTGCTTTTATATCCATTCGAATGGGCAGCCATTCCTCGTCAAGAGTAGTTTCCATCTCTATCGGTGGCCAACGACGTGTCGGATTCTCAACTTGCAAATTACGAGCGTCTCGCACCAGACATTGCAATTTCAGATTCTCTCGCTCCATACATATTTTATAATTGCAAATTTCTCTTTCTTCGCATGCAGTTCTCGGGCACTTTGACGATTTTTCTCTAATTCGGGATTTCAGTTCAGCCAAAACTTTATTTTGTTTTTGTATTTTCAAATATATCTCATCGTATTTTTTGATCAACGACATTTCGTCGGTTATTTCTGCTCCATCATCATCTTTTTTGGTAGAATCTTTCTCTTCTACCACTGTTTCTGCCTCCTGATCAGTGGGTTTGGCTAGAGCAGATGCCACATTATCTTCGCCTTCTTCGCGATCAATTGGTTCTGCTTCAGTTTCTTCACCGCCTTCAGCTTCGAGTTCTTCAGGTCCTATTTCTGATTCTGGAGCAGCTTCCGATTCGCCTTCTTCCATATACTCGAATTGTTCCAGTGACACAACATATTCTTCATCGGCCATTTTTTCAGTGGGGTTTTAATGAACTTTTAAATTTGTTGTCTAATTTATTTACACGAATAATAAAGTTTCTATCAAAATAAATTATTTTTATTTTGTTATAATAAAAAACTACAATTATGCAAGGAAGATATCCTTTGAACGGATAATTTTGACGTTATGATAGTTTTTTTTTAGTGGGCTACTTTCAGCCACCTTTAATTATTTTTTGTTTCGTTTCCGAAGTGTTTTTGGTTTTGTTGCGTCAAAAACCTTGGCGAAATTTAAGGCCAGACTAGTACAGGCAGCTTTAACCTTAACCCATTGTGGGGCACAGCGCGTTTACTACACCTACTCCCCATCGCGTACGGTTTCTGGCCATGTATCGTTTTTGACCCCTGTTCATTCTCAAAGACGCACATTCCTTATCCACAGATCTGCTCCACGTGTTTTTAGGGCCACCCCTTTGTCGACCTCGTTGTGATAAGCAAAGCAGTTATCACCCTTCCGCACTGCCTCTTTCGCCTGCGAATCAATTCGTCGATAGGTATTTGACCCGTGCGCCGAAGAAGGTCTTCATTCGAAATTCTATCGGCCAAAAAATTCTTAAGATTCGACGAAGACAAGTGTTGACAAAAGTTGCAGCTTCTTGGTAACAACAGCGGAAAATTTCCAAGTGTATAGGAGCACTAAAAGTACCAGGGATCGAAACAGCCCCAGTTTGGTTTTAACACTGAGATAACTGCTTTGCCAGAGTTTGGACAACATGCCGAAGGAACACTTGGCATGGTTAATGCGGCGAACGACGTCTTGATCGGAGCCACCATCAACAGCAACAATGCTACCTAAATAGACAAATTCGTCTACCTGTTTTACAAGTTGTCCATTGATACTTATGGGGAGAGTGGGGTTCCCAGTCAGGGTAAGGATTTTGGTCTTACTGGTATTAATCTTCAGCCCAACAACATTTGCCTGCCTCTCGAGATCCTGAGCCGTCGAGCCGAGAAGCCTTGCCACGTTTTAGTGCAATAATAATTGCGTCCTCAATTCCTTGTTTCGTTGGGGAAGTTCATCGTATACCTACGTTTTGACGGGAAGTTAAATAATCAATATGAGGAGGGACCTCGCCATCACTCACTCGATTTAAAACTGCAACGAAGTGCTCTTTCCTTCGCCTCAACTGATGGTCGGTATGGATAAGTAGCCTTCCATCACTAGGCCTGTTCGGTACACAGATTTCAGTATGGGATACCGCTTTTCTTCAACACCAGGTTTTTTTCCCAACCATATGAGCCGGTCATGGTTTTTTGGCTAACACCGGTGCACCGGTTTTTTCAACCATGGGCCGGTTTTTTTTCGAACAATATGCAACGGTTTTTTAACCGGTTTTTTCCTACATGCACCGGTGTTAGGAAAAAAAACGGTTCACCGGTGTTGGAAAAAAACCGGCTCATGGTTGAAAAAACGCACCGGTGTTGGAAAAAACCCGACCCATTGTTGAAAAACCAACCACCAACCTTGGCGTTCAAATCTCCCATCACCACGACAATGTCGCCCTTAGTTACGTAACATTGAATTATTGTAACGTTTCTCATTTTAGTACGGAACCTGGTTCCCAGCTAATCAGACTGCTATGAGCGGGAATGTAACACCACGTGGAGAACATAGGAATTTGCCGGAGCCGTTCAACCTATGACACTGCTCCTGCATAGCTAAGGGTCCGCAGTTTTGCCACAACTAAAACAGATATAGGAATCGACCGGGGCCTTTCGACCTATACATCTCTTTCCTTACGGGCGGTCAAAATAACTTAAAGTTTCAACACCTTCTGCATCATTGTATGACTGGTGAACACTAAAAATGTTCCTCACACGCCAGTGCTGACACATAAGGAAAATTGCATGGAAAAAATTAACTAGCCTTGAGGAACAAATGCATGCAATATGGTTCGGACCAATCGTAGAGTAAAAAAAGCTTCACCTAAAGATGGCCAGATAACCTTGTGCTGCTGTAGACCTTATGACAAAAAAAATCTACTTCAGAAGTGTCCAGCTAACTTAATTCAGGGCAACTAAATCAATTAATCGAAAGAAATAGTGTGGACATTGGCCCAATGGAATCGACCACCAATAGAAGCCGATTCTCAATTTGCCTAACCAGTGTTTTTAGGACATGATTTTGTCGGAAGTTTGGCAGCCTCTTTTTCTGTTGTGGACCGCAACGACAGGTAAACTGGGCAGTGGTGTCATTGTCAACAATACCCAGACCCAGTTTTTCTATTTCCTTTTCCACCTTTCCTTTTTAATAAAATTCACTGTATTCGCAAGGTCGTTGCAATGACATGGAATACCGAATTAAAATGGACTGCAGCCTGTCAGGAGGTTTCGCTAAGAGCCTCAACCGCTGGCAGTGTTGTCAGTCAGGAAGTCCCGTCGAGGGTTTCCGAATCTAAAGCGAGTTTCCGGGAGGAAATTACCTCTCACAAGAGTAATGACTCAAGGGGTACTCGCCGCACGCAGGAAGACTCGTCAAGAGCTTCCACTCTAGGTGCTACATCCAACACCGGTGCTGGTGTCAAACCGGAACCGAGTGCACAGGATGGAGCTCGTAAGCGCATCGCCCCATCAAAAGCTCATTCGCGTATGACGAACAATGCCTTTCGTGTCCGCGATTTTATCTCAAAAATCGAGGAGTTGCAAAGGACCGATAAGCAGAGGGAGTCGCTCAAGTGGTCTAAACTTCCTGTCGATAAGCAGGGTATCAAACGGCAACGTTCATCGGAAGATCAGGCGGAGGGACAGAAGCGACATAAAGTCGCTAAATCAAACAATTCGGCTTCATCATACGCGGATGCGGCAAGACGCTGGATCGAAGTAGCTGTTATCGACCACAGTGACGCCGATGGTGGCATGTCGGTTTATAAATGGGTTTTGGTTGAAGGCAGTATCATTAATAATTTTCAGCGTGCCATCGAGGCTTTCCCTAGTCCGCCTCCAGTGTGTGAAGATGGAGGCTGGCTTCAAAGTCGTGTGAAACTGATGAAGTTCGCCGACCTGAGATCGGTTTCTATGTTCAAATTCACTATCGGCAATGCTGGGGAACTGTGGCCTGGCGCTATATTGGAGGTGGTCGCAAAGGACGTTATTCCATCGCGTCCGAAGGCTCGATTGAGCCTCCCATGTTCAGTAACCGACAAGGATCACATATTGCAAATAGTTCGTACTTGCAACCCTTCCATTCCAACTGATGATTGGCTGATGATTGGCGAATCGTCAAGTTGGAAGAACCGGTAAACAATCGCAGGTGTGCGATTATGTTGCTGAATTCACCATCGTTAGCACCGCTAACCAAATCAGGTGGAGTCATAAGCTTTGGGTTTATTAAGTTAAAGCTCAGAGTCTCTAAGGGAGACATAGACATAGACATATGCTAGTCCTAAAGACCTGCGGCCCATTAGCCTCTCGTCAACTATGCTGAAATTGTTGGAGCGACTAATCGACACTCATCTACGAACGTTTATCTCATCTAACCTATTATCTATGTCACAACATGCATATTGGAAAGGGAGGTCAGTTGATACAGCTTTACATTCGCTGGTAAGTTATATTGAAAAATCACTTCATCATAAGGAGTACACGATGGTCGCATTCTTAGATATCGAAGGCGCTTTCAACTTTATCAAACCCAGATGCTCTTCTGGGTTTACATGTTGAGGGTCCAATTTGTACCCTCGTAAACAAGCTTCTTACTTCCAGACGCATACGCAGCACTTTAGGTTCTGCGTCCGTATCTAGGTATGTATGTAGGGGCACACCACAAGGAGTTATTTTATCTCCTTTACTCTGGAATGTAGCGATTAATCAATTGCTTTCGAATCTAGAAAGGATTCGATGCAAAGTCACTGCCTATGCTATGATGATGTTGCTATCGCCGTTAGAGGTAAATTTCCTGAAACCCTTAGTGGGTTATTGGAGAACGCGCTATCTATTTGATGTGAGTGCGCAAGTTTCAGTGGGGTCGGAATCAATCCAGCCAAAACGGAGGTTGTCCTTTTTACATGAAAGCGAACGATTCCTATTATTAACCCCCCTTTGCTAGGGGATTCCCAACTTGTGATTGGTGACAAGGCAAAAAATTTTGGTGTTATCTTGGACAAGAATCTAAGATGGAAGCCCAACATTGAAGAAAGAGTGAATAAGGCCACCGTTGCTCTATACTCTTGCAGGAAGGCTATCGGAAAAACCTGGGGCTTACAACCAAAAGTTGTGTTTTGGTTGTATACAACTATTGTCAGGCCAGTCTTACTATACGGAGTTAGTGTAAGGCACTTAGCAAAACCACCTATTATAATTTGCTTGTCAAAGTACAAAGGTTGGCTTCTCTTGTCATAACAGGAGCCTTTCGCACCACCCCTTCAGCCGGATTAGATATATTGCTAGGTCTGCTCCCATTGGACCTCTTTGGACAACGACTTGCTGCAAACACGGGCCTACGCTTACGGGAATCTGGCCTATGGAGGGCACTAGATTATGGCCACTCAACCATACTGGGTAACTTTACGCTACCTTTGGAGACTGATTACACTGTCCCCAAGTATTCTTTTGGTAAGAACTACAATACCTTGATTCCGTCGAGAGATAAATGGGGTAATAATACGCCCCCGGCAAGTGGAGCTATCTCTATTTACACTGATGGTTCAAAGACCAACGCAGGAGTTGGTATTGGAATTTACTCGGAACAACTGGACATACGTTTGTTTCTTCGTCTTCCTGATTTCTGTAGTGTCACCCAAGCGGAAGTCTCTGCGATTATGGAATCGCTAATTTGGTTGGGTAGTCACGTCGTAACCTGACTGACAGTCAGGCTGCAATTCGATCACTCGAGTCGGTACTGATCACATCAAGAACTGTTGGTGCCGGCTTGTTCTTAAAGAGATCGGTCGGTTTTTTAACATAACACTGGATACCGGGTCACTGTGGATTTGCAGGCAACTGCTGTGCGGACCATCTAGCTAGTGCTTCAGCTGGTAGAGTTGAAGTCGACCGCGGAAGCATCAAACCACTAATTTATCAACTGGAAATTGGCTATTACAGCAGATTCTCAGCGCCGAATCAACGCAAGATGGATCAATGGTAACACATGTACTACAACGAAGATGATCTGGACAAAATTAGATTTTATCTGCTCTACCAATTCGTTGGACCGGATACATATTAGCAGTGTGGTTGGGGTTATAACGGGGCATTGTCCTATCGGGGAGCTCGCCAGGAGACTCAAAATTCCTCACAACGACTACTGCACAAGCTGTGAGGATGAAGAGGAAGAGGAGAGTGTGCATCATCTTCTCTGTGAATGCTCGGCTTTGGCTGAGAAACGTTTAAGGTTTCTTGGTTGTAGGTACTTTTACGATCTGGATGATCTCAGAGATGTAAGTCCAATACAGATCAATAAATATATTGCCAGCACACGCTGGTTCCAAAATTTTTTTTTGAATTTTTAAGGCTCTGATAGGCGGTATCACAATGGAATTATCACTGGTCTAAGTGCGCTGGTCTCACTTCCGGCGGCCCCACTACCGAAGGAATAGTAGGCGAAACGTCATAATAAATGAAATTCCCGAACATAGCTGATTTTTAGTGAATAATTTCAATAGAAGATAAAACGATCATCAGTGAAGAATAACACACAAAATAAGGCCCCACTACCTAACGTAACCTAACCTAGGTCATGACCTAACGTCTATTTCGACGACTATTTCGGTGATCAGTTTTGACATTGAACCGATCAGATTGAACTGCCTTTAAGCTTCCCACCGAAACTTCTATGCGGAACAGGATGAAAATCGCGGAAGGCTCCACATGTTCGCTATTTTCCTCTTTTTTCTTTTGCTTATACCTATGTAACTAAATCAAAAATTGCAAATTTTCTTGAAAAGTTGTGCAGAAATAAGTCAGTACAACATGATTGTGTGTCGAATGAGGCATTAATCTTAAAATAGTTAATAGTAAATTTTTTTAGATTTCTTTACGATTTTGACCCGATTTCGCAATGGAATTTTGGTGGAAAACTCCAGATTCGTGCACACCAACAAATATAAAATACTGGAAAAATGACAACTCTCTCATTCTTTCCCGGTCTTATTGTGGTAGTGAATCTATATTCGTTTTAAGAAAAAATCTATATGAACACTGAAAATTAATCCTCACCGTCCTGGAAACTCTAAGCTATTCCATTGACAGAACCGGATAAAATGACACCTATGGAGATGCAATCTATCTTTCTATACCATTTAACACCACTCCGCTAAGGATTACCTTATCTAACAATCCAAGGTACATACTTACCGAAAATATTAAAATGATTAATATATTTTTGATTTGTATGAATTTATTCATATTTACTTAAATCTGATTATATAAATGTTCATTAATTAATAACAACAATTTAGAGAGTAATTCTTCAACAAATCACAATATTTACGTATACATTTTCATTTGTGTATAACTATGTCCATATGTAAATTAACAGGACTACATCTAATACTTAAAAACAGTATTTGAAAAGAAAATAACATTTTATGTTAATTTTTCCGTAATTATAGACGCCATCCAATAATCTTGTTTTTAATTTCTAATTTATCACGCGTGGTACAAGTACAATGTATACCAAATTTTGACCGATCAATTCGAAACAAAATTTATACAAATTTAATTTATGGATTTCTTCTTGGTCTCTGGAATAATAACAATTCATTAAGTAGCATTAAATGTATGTAATATTGAAAATTTAAATTTATGCAATGCAAAAGCATATGAATCTTAATATAAGTAAGCACCCATTTTGTACAATACTCTAATGAATATTTAATATAATATGTAACTTAAGAAGCAGTTAGTATACACCTGAACGCAATCTACATTTCAAACTAAGCCATTGGTTTACAATAAATTTTAAATGTATAAAAGTATTTTTAATTACTTACTCCAATATCATCATTTTGGCTTTTAAATTTTAAAGTTTCTGTTAAAAATAATTTCATGTATTTTTTTTTAGTTACGCCTAAAAGGAGGAGTATCATATTAAGTTAAAATATAGTAATAAAACAAATTTAACAAGTGACATAAGAAGAGTTTTATGGATGAATCTAAATTTAACGAGCTACTAAATATGAATGTATCAAAATTAGTAAACATTCCCCTTGACTTCCTAAAAACAGAAAAACTTGCTGACTCTCAACAAACTAACGGTTGCTCCCACGACGAATTACAAAAGCGATCCACATCTCGCGGCTCATCATCGAATGCGACCCAAGTATTTTGCAAATACTGTCGATGATCGTTTGCCAAGAGATTCGACGAAATCTCAGGAGTAAAGTCAATAAGCAAATCTCTTACTGGCTCCTCCCGACTTGATTCGTCCTTCTTCACTTCTTGCCGGGCATCCTTGCTACTATCCCGGCGCGTTTGCAACTCATCCGTGTACATTTTACGCTCGACCGTATTGCGCCACATCTGATAGGCATTCTCAAAACAACGGGCCACGGTTAGCGTGACGTCATGAGCAATCCGACGTTTCGGACATAGGAATACATAGCATGTGAGTTTGTCGCCGCCACTAGAGTCCTTCGTGGTCGCCATTTTTGGCGATATGTCGAATGTTTCTTTGACAATGTTGTCGGTCGTGTCAATTGTAGCGGCCACATGCTCGGGTGATCCTATGAAGGCAAAGACATGATCATGAGCTGCATCCGCCGAACAATATGAAATTTTGTAAATAGATACTCGTAGTATGGTGGTTCCGGTCGGGGTGTCCAGTACTTCGATGCCGCGTGACGAGACATTTAGATTGACACGTTGTCCTTTTCGTCGCGATGATTTCGATGTAGCTATGACGGATTTGATGGCATCGGCCGTGGCGTCCTTGGATCTTTCGGAATTGATTGGTGTACTGCCGAGATATTTTAGGTTGAAGGTGGTGAGAGAGTTGGGATCGTCTTCGATTGTTTCGGCCGGGTCGGAAAGATCCTTTAGGCTGGTGGCCAGTCCCCAGTCTTCGCTGAGTTCTGAAAAATATAAAAACAAAATTTAGTTTTAATAGTCAAATTTCATTCCTATAAAGTAAATTTCAGCTAAATCGGTTGAACAGTTGAGGAAGGAGAAGCATTACGAAAAGCTTTGCAATCAACCGAATTTCATTTCAGAATCCTAAAAAAGAGCATAAGATCCGCAAAAAGATCATCATGGAGAGGTTTCTGTGAAGAAACTCTAACTCCACACAGGCTACGAATCGGCTACTTAAGCGAATCCTCGTTAAAGATAGTACCCTAATGCTTGGCAATCTAAGGTTACCGGACGGAACGTTCACTGTGAGTGAAAAGGAAACCATCATTTTTCTACTTGACGTGCACTTTCCAGGCAGCAGACAGGGGGAAACTCTAAGGGAGACTATTAACAGTCCCCACCCAAGAGACTGGTCTCTGGTCTACAGAATAGTTACGTTAGAACGGGTTAAGTGGGCACTAAACTCGTTCGACAGCTACAAATCGCCAGGGCCTGACGGGATTTTTCCTTCTCTCATGAAAGCGGGAATGGATTATCTTGGCCCACATTTAAGGAATATATATGTATAGGACATGCCTAGTGTATGCCTAAATTCCAACAACCTGGCGGAACGTGAAGCTGGTGTTAATTCCTAAGCCAGGTAAACCCTCCTACGCTGAAGCTAAAAGTTTTCGGCCTATCAGTCTGACATAATTCCATCTAAAGGGGCTCGAAAGACTGGTAGACAGTTGTACAGGGTGGAGCAGAGGAAACGCATGTTTTTCACTATTGAATGACTGGGAAACGGTTCGATAAAATTAATAAAAACAAGCATTAAGTAATAGATTTTTTAATGCAGTTTTTAAATATACATACTTTAATTAAGTTCGAAAAATAATGTCTTGGAAATGACGTCCTTCTTGCTGGATACAAATTTGGATCCTCTCCTAAAAGTTACGGACGGCTCCAACATTTCATTCGGCACGGCTTTAATTTCCTGACGAATGGAATTCTTCGGGTCATTGATTGCGCGAGGCTTGTTCATGTAGACTCTTGATTTCAAATATCCCCACAAAAAGAAGTCGCATATCGACAAATTGTTTGTTTAGCATTTCAACGTAGCGCGCTGATGTCACAGTAACTGCAGTTCCTTCCTCTTCAAAAAAAATAGGGTCCAACAATTCCCATCTTTGAAATGCAGCACCACACTGTTACTTTTAAGCCGTGGAGGAGCAGTCTTTGGTGCAATTGATGTGGGACGTCCAATACCGACAATTTTGAACATTGACGTAACCGTCTAGATGAAAGCTGTAGCATCTGCATCTTCCGTAAAAAGTTCGTCCATTACGCGACAAAACTTTCTACGCTGCACAAAATCTCCTTCACTAAGCTGCTGGACGATCATTATCTTGTAAGGGTGAAACTTAAGATCATCATGTAAGCTGCGATGAAGCGAACGAGGTGACAAGCCCAACGCCACAGCCTGTCGTCTAGCCGATCGCTTCGGACTAGCAACAACTGCCGTTCTCACTCGGTCTACATTTTCCGGAGTTCGAACTGAACGGGGAAGACCAGGTGATTTCTTTTTCATCACATATCCAGTACTTCTAAGCGCTGCAACCCATCGGAGTACAGCATTTCGATCAGACATTGCACCTCGACATCCAACTCTAAAACATTGACGAAAAGGACTTTGCACTGTGACTACTAATCGTTGTTTCTAAAGTACTGCTCGATGCTCTCCGCTCCATAGCGACTGAAACTCCGTATGGGCAGTCTGCCCACATTCATTCAAGGTCAATACCCCCTCTCGTCGCCGCGTACTCGCAGTTCAAAAAACATGCGTTTCCTCTGCTCCACCCTGTATTAGGGGTGTATGCCTTCCCAGACGGCCGCAGGCAACATGCTTACCGGGAAGGTAAATCGGCAGAAACTGCCCTTCACGAACTCGTCAGTGAGCTCGAGAAGAGCTTGTCTCAGAAAGAGTTTGCACTGTGTGCATTCATCGACATCCAAGGGGCCTTCGATAACGCCTCATTTACCAGCATCTGTGATGCGGCAAACGAGTATAGAATCAGCCCTGTACTGATAGGGTGGATGAGTAACATGCTCACTTCAAGGAATATCCTTATAACAGTTGGATCAAAAACCATCGAAGCCGAGTGTACCAGAGGGTGCCCTCAGGGCGGGGTTCTCTCTCCTCTGATGTGGCTCCTTGTGATGGACATTCTGCTCCGGACTTTAGATAATAAGAGTGTTTGCGGAAGCTTATGCAGACGACCGTGCTGTAATAGTCAAAGGCATATTTGTGGACACAATATGTGACCGAATGCAATCGACACTACGGCTAATCGACAGATGGAGTAAGTAAAATGGGCTATCAGTAAATGCCGAGAAGGCTGTCTTGGTTATGCTTACCAGAAACCGAAATTAAGGGAACCTCACCCAGGCACCCAGGCTACACGGTGTCGAACTTCATTTATCTCCTACAGTAAAATATCTACGGGTGCACCTGGACCCCAAACTTAAGTGGAAACTCCATATTCAAGAACAATGCCATAAAGCCTGCAGGCTGCTCTGGTACTTCAGAAGTGCAATAGGCAAATCTTGGGGGCTTTCACCACAACAGGTACACTGGATGTATACTTTCACCATATTACCCATCCTGCTATACGCTTGCATTGTTTGGTCGCCTAGAGTCAGCAAGAAGCTGCTGACGCATGTGCAGACACTGGGCTGCCTAAGCATCACTGGGGCAATGAAAACGGCGGCACTGGAGGCTCTCCTAAACTTACCACCACTTGATGTAGAAGAGGCAATGGTCGACGCTTATGTGTTATGAGCGTGGGAACCTCGAAGAACATCATTCCACGGTATTGCGTCAATAATGAAATCATGTCAAAAACATTCTCAGGCGTTGATGCCTTCGGACAGGATAATTTCAAAATACGTCTTCGATAAGACATACCAAATAATCCCTACGGGAAGAGAAGAATGGTCCGTTGAAGGCCACTCTGACTTCGCTGGAGATGACATAATTATCTACACTGATAGATCAGGGCTGGTTCAGGCATCTTCTCAGCTCAACCAAGAATTGAGCTGTACCAGTCTATTGGGACCATCACATCGATCTTTCAAGCAGACATTTACCCCATCATAGTGACAGTTGTATGCGGTACAACTGGCGCGGTCGCAACATTCGAATCTGCTCTGACAGTCCTAAAAAGGGAGTCGGCTGCGATCCATGCCGGGATCTGGGAGAACATATAGATTCCTGCCGACAGACTAAAGCCTTCAGCGCCACCCCCATGCAACACGTGGCGTTCTTCTTGCTCAATCTCAGGAAAGGGGACATAAAAAACCCTCAGAGATCCAGGCAGGTCATTGCCCTCTAAATTACCACCTACACAAAATGAAGGTGGTACTATCGGCTAAGTGTGGCCAGTGTGAAGAAGAGGAAGAAACAGCATTGCATTTCATATACAGCAGCCCTGCCTTTTCAATGTCAAGGATGAGGCACCTTGGTTATTACTTCATCGACGAGAGCTCAAATTCAAATTTATTCCATTCCAAATTCAGATTACAATGACAGGCGTTCTCACAATACCTCTTTCGAATGTGCTACGCTTCGCGAAATCCTGCATCAATCGCAGACAAAACAGCGCGGAACGGAAGGGTACATTGGGTCGAGTTAGTGGCCTGAGTGCCCGGTACCGCGTGGCCCGTCCACCAGTTCGGGCGCGGCCATGTGCTGTGTTTTAGTTCGTAGGCGTGTCCAAGTCGGGCGAATCGTGCTGGGAAGCAACCGCATGTAAAGGGCCTGCTTCTTTCTTTCGAAGATTTCACAGCCCCGGTCCAACCGAAAAAAAACCGACTTTCACCATGCAAGTGAAACAGCCATACGGAAGTTCGTATCTTGAAAATGATATTTTTTTTTGACTTCCCACAAAACAAAGCATATACAATGCTTAGCAAACAATAATCATGTTGGCATTCATTTAATAAAAGAAATAACAATTACGAAATTCAAGATCACTTTTGCTTTCGATTCGTGAAATTTTCACAAGAATAATACCAAACAATCAAAACATTAAAATCAAGGACAATAAAAACAAATATTCCAGTGAATTTCTGATAGACGTAAACTATACAAATTAGTCTGATTTTTTTTTTTCACTCTAAATTTCAATTTAACATTTAATTACTACACTACAATAACAAACGATTTGAAAATAGCATCTGATGCAGTAACCGAAAGTTGAACCACTCGACACCCAACAAAGAAACAAGAATTAGTAAATTTATTCAGAATTTAGTCATCCATAAGCTGGCTGTGTCCTTCAACTTTACGTAATGAAATAGATCACTGAAAAAAAATATAAGAAATGCTTGCGATGTCCATTCATTATTCTTTGAAGCTAGCTGAAAACTTGATAGACTAGCAGAAGATTTTGTTTTGGGGTTTAGCATCGACAAAAAGTTAAAGCCGGTTCCGCGTCTATGTCAACGGATGGTTTTATTAGAATCTCTGTATTTTCTATAAGATCATGTTTTTACCACCTGTAAAGTTACTTATAAAACTAACCGCCGGCGCTGCCATGATGCGCATAACCCATACACAACAACATTAGAAATAAATTATAGTCATCCTAGCTTGTAAAAATAAGACTTGCGGAAAAGTAAAAGTATAAAATGAAAGGATTTCAGAAAATTTTGTTTAGTAAAAATAATTACTGTTGCATCGGACAAGATAGATAGCAGTTTTAATTAAAATTGTATTTCCGTGTATCTATTACATACATATACTTATGCGAGTGCACCGCGGCTCCGTGTGGCGGAAAACATAATATGAAAATTTAAAAGAAAACTTTTATACATCTAACACGTTTCGGATCATTTTGTTTTTACCATACATATTTTCTTGACGATCTCGTCTCGAGTACTTTTTATCGAACTAAAGAGCAATTGGGGCCAGTACATTGAAAACAAGTATTCTCTACATCGTTTATTTTATTTTATTTTACTCTTTTTTTCTAATATCACACTCGCTTACAATCCGTGCATAGTTTCAATTTCAAGTTTTCTTTTTATGTATAGTTTCTATACAGTTTGCAATTATACTTTTACGTACTATGAGTATGTGTTTCAACAAGTGCTAAAAAACTGAATCATCATTTGGAATGAAATTTCCCATACGCGTTTTTTTATATATATATTTAATGACAAAAACGTGTTTAAAAACACAATTGTTTTGCACAAATTATAATGGGTAGCTATGGCGCAAATTGATTTTGAAATACCGGACAGGCTTCTATAAATAATTAACAATAAGATGTAGCATGAAGAAGATGCAATTATCACTTTATATAATAAGTAAATTGACGTTAACTTAATAATTACTTGCATTATTCGTTGTATTCACCAACAATTCCGTGAAGCTTAGTAGACGTTTTGTATCTAAATTAAGAAAGAACTCATTCTGATTACTTTTGGCTTATTAACACTTTTAACCAAAGAATCGCTGATGTCTGCAAAAAACTAAAATAACTAACAACTAACGATAACAAAATATGTTAATCTCTTTTTAAAGCGTAATTTTTCCGATTGGTTAACAAATGACCACCATAACTAACATGAGGTTTAGGAGGAATGTGTAACAAATGCTGGAACCTATGTAACTTTTATTGGACTTCTGATTGAGTTGCAGTGGGGGATTTGCCAGTAAGGTGGCAGATTTCAGGAGGGCGCGAAATCGGAGCAAGTTATTCACGTGGAAAACTAAATTCAGATTACATACGTATTTCTTTGCAAGATATACACATATTATGGTCAAACAAAATAAGTACACCCCGCCGTCATATACCTTTTTATGCCCAATTTTCATAGCCTTTTTAAAATTGTAATAATCGAAATAGCAATTAGGATACAACAATTCCAACGGACCCGAATAACTAAATCCCTCTATTATCTCAGTCCCTCCCGATATTAACTTTGAAGTAGATAATAAGCTTGATCAAAATAATAAGTACATCATGGGTTTTTTAATTTTTTTACAACAACTTGGTATTTTCCTTAAGGACTTGTTTTTTATTCATTTGTGTATGCAACCAGCGTTAAATCAAAAACAAACAGAAATACTTAAGGGGCAAAAAACGCATGGTATGTACGAAGAAAGACGTTTACCAAACTTTGAAATGGCGGAAAAAGTATTCGCTAGAAAAACGGAATAATCCAACAAACATTGCATTTACTGTGTAATTCTTAAACTAAATACATAAAATCAGTCTCAAATGCAGTTAAGTTTTATATAATACCTCAAGGATAACTCTCGAAAAAAGATTCCTTAGCATAATTGGTGAATCTCGCGGCAAATATTGTGAATAGAATATAAAAAAAATCTCTTTGAAAATTTAATCGAAGAATACAAGAAGAAAAACAGTTTTGGCGAAAAGTTTAGAACTTTCCTTGGTGACGTCAAAAAGTATTGAGGGTACAGCAAAATTTTGGAGGGATAGATTCTTCCAGACCAATTATTGAAATTTCGCAGAATATTCTGTTTTTTTTTTATAATACTGTAATAAATTTGATTGGAAACGACTCTTCTCGGAATACTATTCATTCAAGATTAAATAATATGATATAAGCAAACAAACAATTGGCTGTTTCCCAGGTAGACGAAAGAAACATTTTTTATGTTTTTTTTTTTATAGTGTGGTCTCGCTCAAAAATACTCCTAGTAATCGTTACTGTGAGACGATTCCCGTATAAGAAATGTTTGTTAAGAGTCCTCGGGTATTATGATGATGGGCCCACACCCTTTAAAAGGGGATTTCATCAGGATATATTAACCCTAACCATACCAAGCATACCTCACAAAATACGCTCTAACCACATCGAGTGGCTTTTCACGTTGTTACTAGAGTTAAATTCAATAGGCCATTCCAGACTATAAGAAAACGACCGTACGAGCAAACTTAACAACAACGTCCTAAGTAATCTTAAAAAAATAAACAATAAATTAATTTCCCCTTTTCCGAATGCATTTTCAAGATGACAAACTCGCGGCTCGCGGGCCGCTTGCGGCTTACCTAGCAGTGTTGTGCGGCCCGCGGCTAAAACGAAGAAACACAATGTGTATCATATCAGCACAAAAGCGTAAAAATTTGTAGGTGTTGAAGTCTAAGAAATTTACTAAAACTCAAAGTGAAGTCGGTGGCTTATGCGAGGTTAAATTATGTATTTTAGAAATCTTCCTCTCAGCATTACAAACAATTCGCTTAAAAAGAAGGACAAGTTTTGAAGACCCATAAATTCTGTATTTAGTGAGAAGTTCACATGGATGTGAACTATGGTAAACATAACAATTTTAGCATTTTTCGCGATTTTTCGCCTTTCAGCCAAGCTTCACTAGTGCAAAAGGTTAAAAAAAGGTATAAACTTTATAAATGTTGGTATGCATATAGTTCCATAGAGTTTCTGTATAAAAATTATACCAAGCTTCTTTATTAATCGAAGTTATCAGTTGAAGCTATATACAGTTCATGCTAATCGCGTATAAAATATTTTTATAACCTAACAATATAAAAAATAATCCGAATAAAGTGTAAACAGTATTCATCCAGATATATCCAGATATATGATTAAAACTATACACTTTTTTTATTTAAAATTTAAAAAAAATTACATTTAATTATATCTGAAGGATAATGTATGCCTGCAGAAAACCCCTTGTCACATAATATTGCAGGCACTATATATTTCCTATTCGCACATGTACAGAAATTTTTGACCACGTCGAGATTCGATCTCCGCACCTCTAGATTACTAGCATGCACTCTCAACCAGGTGAGCCACAGCGACGCACGAAGTTCACCTTACCAAATGCGAATGCAATGAATTTTTTTAGAAATGTACAATTTTAGGATAAACTTTACCTCACTTTGGTATAAAATTTGTCTATCAGTTCAATATTATTAAACAAATTCTCGATTGGTATGCAAAGTTGTAATTTATTGTATAAAATCAATAACACATAGTTTTCATTAGTATTTTAGGATTAATTTTGTAACAGCTTCGTATAATTTTTATACAAACATCTCGAATCCAATATTTTAATACAAATTTCAGATAAATTTTAATAAGAATTCATATAAACAAAATTTATACATCGCTGTTTATTACAATTCATACTAAAAAATGTATGCATGAGCTTTATACCATCAGTTGGTATAAAAAATACACCAGAATTTTTAACCGTGTGCATGCCTTTGTTTTGGACCACATCCCAAACAAATTTTTGTCCATTTTTAGCCACCTTTCTGTCCAAACTTAATTTATTTATGTCAAGTCAACCTAACAATTTTAGTTCCCAAGGCTGATTTGGATTACCTCGGTGTTTCTGGATAGCTCGGTTTAGCTGTACAATATTTGGCGGAAATTAATTCACAAATAGTCGTTGATTGGTCAACAAATTTTTAGCATTTTATCTTCTTGTCTAAAGTTTCTAAATTTGTTTAAAGAACATTTTCAAATTGTTTTTTTTTTTTATTTTCGTGAATATACCGTTACAGTTATACAAACTGTAACGGAAAGGCGGTCTGTAACAAACTTGTTTGTTCTATAGATCCAAATATAATGCCAAAAAACTCGATCTGTGCCTGCCCCCCATTGGGGGTACGTGCCGTCAAACTTAGAAAAAAAAACTTTTCCCGGGAATTGTTCTACGGAGTGTAGGGATTGCCTGACTATATGGAAAAACTGTCTGCTGATAAATTTTGAGGTGGTCGTGTGGCTCTAACTAAAATGAAAACTCTCCATTAATGTCCCCCTTCTTAAGGAAGCTATTAAGGATCAAACATCCCAATCAGTGGTTGTCAACAACCAGATGTTGTTTTTTTTTAAGTTTGACCACACGCTCCCTATATAGGGAGCAAGGTACATACAGATCGGGTGTTTTGGCATTGTATTTAGATCTGTAGAACAAACAAGTTTGTTTTACAGATCAGCTTTTCGTATACGTTACCGTTATATAGATATTCACGAAAATAAAAAAAAAATTGAGTTTTTTATTTAAAAACTAGGGGGCTTCGCCCCCTGCTCGCTACGCTCGCCAACCCCCGGGGCCGAGGCTAATTTCGGGCGCGGCCGAAATTTGGATACCCTTCGCTTGGGCTAAAAGTTTTTTCGGGCGTACCTATGACTTGTATTAAATCCCCCCCTCATTCCTTTTCTTCCGTCTTGACAAAAGTTTTGGACTTGGTTGAAATAAGTGGGCAAATAAAAATATTTACTCGGAAAATTTAATTGGGGTTGCCGGAGCATGACCCCACAGTACGATTCCATTCGTTTTGAACTTTTTAGTTGCTTTGATAAAGACACATTAATTCAAGGTTTTGTGAAATTGGTGTAAAAAAATGTTTCTTAGAAGAACCAATATGGGGGGTTTGGTTTGTATGGCAGCCGCATGACCCCATGTTCCGATTTGATTCAATCTTACATATATTTTGTGTCATCAATAGACATACATTTGTGTGAAATTTGGTGGATTTTGGTGCACAAATGAAAAACTTTTTCTTAGAAGAACCTAATTTGGGGGGTTGGTTTTGTATGGCAGCCCCATGACCCCATGGTCCGATTTATTCCATTCTTACATATGTTTTGTGCCAACAATAGAAATACATATGTGTGAAATTTGGTTGAAATTGGTGCACAAATAAAAAAGTTTTTCTTAGAAGAACCTAATTTGCGGGGTTAAGTTTGTATGGCAGCCCCATGACCCATTTGTCCGATTTAAGCGATTCAAACATACAAACAGCCTGCAGCAATAATAAGCATGTGTACAAAATTTCAGCTCTCTAGCTTTTATAGCGGCCGAGAAAAACGCACTGCAACAGACGGACAGACGGACAGACAGACAGACAGACGGACTACGCCCAATCGACTCCCCAAGTCATGCCGATTGTTTTTCGGTCGTACGATGCGTTCTCACAATGGTAAATGTAAAATTGTCTGCCGGCCGACCACTGTAAAAGTTCTCGCATAATCTCTCATCAATCATTACACTTCCACACAGTGTTCCAATGTAACAAATGTTACTACGTAAATTTCTTAAATATACAATTTCAATGAGTTTTCTATTTTATTTAAAAAGGATTTTTCTCGTTATTGATTTCCTCAAATTCCGCTTTTTAATCAGTTTTTGCCACACTAATTTCAAGTGCGGCTATAGTTATGACGGAACAGAAATTTAGATTTTCCTTTATAGAAGAATAACGGGTTTGTAGTCTGGCTGGTCTAGCGGTTAGTGCGCGCACCTTCGGTGCACAGGGTCATGAGTTCGAATCTCACCGTGAGCCATGGTGTTTTTCGAACTCACGAGCTTGTGACGGACTATGATCTCACTCAGATGTTAAACGAGTACCCATTTATGGGGATAAATAACACTGCTGAGCGTGATGCTGATCTCATTACCTCAACAAAAAGCAGATAAGATCTTGGAAATAGGATGTCACTAACACATCCTGCGGCCTTAGTCCAATGTTGGATTGTCGCGCCTGTTATTTATTTTATTTATTTAAGTTTATAGTATGTGGAATAACTGCTCTCTTCCAATTTCCAAGGTCCAGTCTGTTTTATGGTGTGGCTATAGCTATGACAGGCAGTGTATGTAATTAATTGACGGAATATTTTTTTCATTCCTTTCCATCAAATATAAAATTGCTCTTTTGTTTCAAGTATTTTACAAGAACATTGTTTTAAATTTAAATTAAATTAAATGCTGCACTTCTTTTTTAATTTTAACACACACATTGAAAAACTGGAAAGCATTTCTATTTTTTTACTGCTGTAAACTACGTCATGCAAAATATATTCGAATAAACTTGCACCAAAACGTTATTAAATTAAATGTGCATCTAAAATTAAAAACAAATTAGATAAGAGGGGATTCACACTTCCGACAGGATTTATTAAATCCTCGACTTGTTTAGCAATTGTACCATATTGTACTGCAATTTGAATAGTGCAAGTACATTCTACGATGCATTTTGAATTTAATGGCATGTGTACGATTTAATCTAGTAGGCGGGTATCGACTCGATTAGCTTAGTAGTTTTAGTAAATCCTGCCGATAGTGTGAATCTACTCTAACACACATCCTTTTAAAATACACTCTACGCGTTATCTTACCACTTACGTACAAGAAAAATACGATATGCTTCACATAATCATTTCAAGCAAATGTTGTCTTTATTGATACATATTGATTTCCAGTCCACTTTTTTTCCGATTTCGACCACTATTTGTTTTTATCTAATTTATCGTCATAATAACCATAACGAGAGCATCAACAAAAACATCATAAATTCGCGGACGATTACAGATGCTTTTCTTGTTCAATCAACAGTTTGCTCGACTATCAATTCAATTCATGCAGAAATGTAATTTGACTATCTTGGCTCATTTGAATAATTACGATCAGTGAGCCCCGGTGGTATAGTGTGAACGTAAAGTGTAAAAAGAAATGATGTCGGTAATGAGACGTACGAGAGATCCGACCACGGTAGCCATAGGCACAAAAAAGCCATAATCCAGGTTGCTCATATTAGAGATACGATCGTAGCTTAGATCATTAGGCAATGCAAGATGATCAATTGCATCAGTCAACCAACCGTTTTTTTTTATATTATGTATATGAAAATTAGACACGACACCAAGCAATTTTCGTTCAGGTGATTTAAAAGTACGTTTTGTCAGATAATTGCAATCTTCACTACTACTCGTAGTATGTATGTACTTACTTTTGTGCTTTGTAGAGAGTTTCCATTTGCGAAAGAAGGACATCTTGACACTGAATCGGGGCTTCTGATGATCTTAAATTAGTAAAAACTGTTCCACTTTTTGGTTATATGTTTTTTGGGAAAATTGCTTTTGTAAAACACTTTATTCACTTTTTTTTAGATTTTTATTTTTTGTTCCTAAATTGCTAACACAATCTTCGTTACTGTTTTTCTTCTTTCTTCTTATTATTTTGCAATAACTAACACGCACCGCGTTTGCTCTTGATTGCTCGCTCGACCGATCCGATCAACGTTCAGTTGTGATTTGATCCCAATTTGATCAAAGCTTTTCCAGCTAAACTTGCTTATGGTCCGAATTCGAATGCTGCACGACTAAAACAAGACTTGTGCAGCAGTATCTCTTGCTTGCAGCCTGAGTGTTAGCACACGACGATTAGTGGTACGTATAACTTTTGCAGTCAAGCTAACTTATTGCCACTCTGATGACGGTATAGAAGTTACATTTACTGCTGAAATTGAGAATCTCCGCCGTAGAGTATCACGTCCGATCAGATACAGATACGTAACGTACGAACTTTAGTTCAAGGAGATATCACCAAAAGCATGTTTTGGTCCCTTGTTATTATTTTGCACTATAGCGAGCTAGATTGCTAGAAAGAATATTGTAAGACGCAATCATGCTTGCGAATTGCGTCTGCAAAGTTATTATGATCCAGAGATTGTGTGTACTGTACGTAAATGTTTGTAGAGTATGAAACTGTAATGATAAAGTTAAATGATAAAAATATTCGCAGATTGATAAGAAACTGAGAAAAGCCTAACACTTGAGATACACAGGTAGAAAATACATTTTATTATGTTGACATATTTTTATGATTAGGAAAGAGGATCTTTATAATTTCTTTTAGATATCGAACTACGGAACTTATTAACCCTTCGTGTCACCTGCGAATTATAATTATTATGGGAAGAATCATTTAGGTGCTTAGTTTAAATGTTATTTTAATAATGTATGTATGTATGTGTGAATGTATATGTACTTAATATGACAGGCTTCAAACTATATTCACGATCCCACTAGGTAGGTTATAATGTCCTGGCAAATTAATAGATTCCGCATCTTGTTCACGCTATAGTTTTTAATTTTCTATCACAAATTTGTATTACAATTGAAGTTTGATAAATTGCCTCTTTTTAAATCGGATGGCTGGGTGAAGTAGGTACTTAATTATTTTGGAAATACATAAGTGCAAACAAATTTAAATTCCAAACCGTGCGATAAAAGCCTATGAAGGTTCGCCGAATATTTTTACTATAAGGCCAGTCATTTTATGACTTTAGGTCGCAAAAAATAGCTCGGCTTTGGTTTTTTGGGATATTGTTAGGGTTGATACCAGAAGTGTACCACCAAGTTTGCAACTTCGAAAAACCTGTGCTAACCCCGTGACACTCAAAAAAACTTCAAATTTTCGGACTTTTTTCATATTTTAGTTTGTAATTTCCAAAAGGTGCTTCCTACAACAAAGTCCTCTACTGGATTTTTAAAGCTAACAAAAATTTCTTTAATTTGAATCCACCTCCAGCTTTGTAGGTGTAAAGGATCCCAAGAGAGAGCACTTTAAACATTCTTCTTCTTCTTCTTTATGGCACGATAGCCCGACGTCGGGCCTTGGCCTTGGTTTTTTGTAAACAAGGTTGAAATTGTAATTTTAGTCATCTTCCGAACTAAATATCGGCTTAAATGCGAATTCTACGGAGAAAGTCATGTGACACGAAGTTATAAACCAGTTACTTAGCTGTATATATGTCGGAGCGAATGGATTCGGACCATTGGTCATAGGGCTGCCCCTGAAAATCAGGTTCTTCTAAGAAAATTTTTTTTCTTTATGTATCAATATTAACCAAACTTCACCCAAGTGTGTTCCTAGTTAAGCCTCAACAAATATCTAGGAACGGATGAAATCGGAACACTACGTCAAAGGGCTGTCATACAAACCGACCTCTGGAAATTAGGTTCTTCTAAGAAAAATTTTTTCTTTATGAACCAATCTTAACTAAACCTCACCCAAATGTGTTCATAGTAAAGCATCAAAGCATATCTAGGAATGGATGGAATTGAAACATTACGTCATAGGGCTGTCATACAAACCAACCCCTAAATACATTATTAGGTTCATGTAAGACAAACTTTTTTTTTAATGCTGTATCTTGGGATCCTTTATACCTACAAAGCTGGGGTTGCACTCAAATTAAAGAAGATTTTGTTAGCTTTAAAAGTGCAGTGGACGATTTTCTTGTAGGAAGCACCTTTCAAAATTTACAAACCAAAATATCAAAAAAGTTCGAAAATTTTGAGGTTTTTTGAGGGTCACGGGGTTAGCACAGGTTTTTCGAAGTTGCAAATGTTATCTTAAATGTAAATTTGTGTTAAGATGGATGTAATTTTTTCAAATGAAGGCAGATCGAGCCTAATCAACGAACAACATTTCTCCATTTAAAAACGCGACGCCCTGTTGAACAATTCAAAAACACTTGCAAAAGTTTAGGTAAAAGAAAATTATGCTGGAAATTCAGAAATTGGAAGTTGCGAGGCTCAAGAGCCACTAGGACCACTATGACTATATCCAAATGACTCCTTTAAAAGGGGCGTCGCAAAAAATACGTTGTAGAATCCAAAATTGTTGAGAAAAACACACTTCCAGTTATCCGATTGAATTCATTTAAGTTTTATTTTTCAATGTAACTCCCCTTTACTTCAATACAACGATGAGATCGTTTAATAAGATCCTGCATCCCTTTCAAAAAGTAGTCCGCGGGTTTGTCTTGAAAATGGTCCAAAACAGCATCTTTCAGTTCCTTCTCAGTCTCAAAATTTCGTCCTCGGAGGTCCTTTTTTAATTTTGGGAACAGGAAGTAGTCACTTGGGGCCAGGTCTGGGCTGTACGGGGGGTGTTCAATTTCTTCAAAGCCGCATTGGCCACCGCGGCGGTGTGAACTGGTGCATTGTCGTGAAGAAGCAGCACCCCTTTCGCCAGTTTTCCATACCGTTTCTCCACGATGTTGGCCCTCAATTGGGTCAAAAGATCTGCATAATATTTCCATGTTACTGATGTGCCCTCTTCCTTGAAGTCAATCATTATAATTCCCTTGGAATCCCAGAAGATGGTGGCCATAATCTTTTTCCGGCTCTGCTGCACCTTCGCCTTCTTGGGGCGCTCCTCATAAGGCCTCCTCCATTCCATGGACTCCCTTTTGGTCGTGGGATCATAGTAAAGGACCATGGTTTCGTCTCCTGTCACAATTCTGTTGATAATAGCATCTGAGTCGGCGCGACACAGCCCAAAAAAGTCTTTCGAACATTTCATCCGCTGCTTCATTTGATCTGCTGAGAGGAGTTTCGGGATCCATCTTGCCGAGATCTTCCTCATCCCAAAATGGTCGCTAATAATTCTTTCGACAGTGGTTTTTGATAGACTTGTCCTTTCTGCAATCTCTGATAACTTTAGCCGCCGATCACTCAATACAACTCGACTAATTGGACGTTTTCTTCGGTCTCAGTTATTGGGCGTCCGGTGCGGGGTTCATCAAAAACATTCGTCCTTCCTCGCTTGAATTCCAAAATCCACCGGTAAATAGTCGCCTGGGATGGTGAAGAGTTGCCGTACACGGATATGAGTTCATCTTAAATCTGGTACGCCGTGTATCCTTTCAAAAAAAGGAATTCAATGACCGCGCGGTACTTGATCTGCTCCATTTCAAATACGAAATCAGAATGCGACACAAATAATTACCTAGCCGGGCCCTTGATTGCACAATTGAACTCATGTTTAGTCCTGTTATGACCGAAGAGTTGTTCTATCGAATAGCGGTAAAATGAATTCAATCGGATAACTGTAAGTGTATTTTTCTCAACAATTTTGGATTCTACGTACGTACGTAGTCGTAATACGGAAAAGAACCCTTGGACTATAGAATGAAGTCAGTTTTAAGTTATCATTTACACTTTAAAGTCATATGGTACGGTACCTCATATTTTCGTATAATTTTTATAGGTGGTTGAAAAATCGTAAGGTTTGGCACACACTACTAAATAATCCAGGAATCCCACGATATTTCCGTTGCGTAATGTATGCTGGTAGCAATTATCAGCGTGCTTCCGTAATAACTACAAAAAAAAACTTTCCAGATAGAAGGCTTAGTTCTCGCACGTTCTAGCATAAATATGCATTTCTTCAATGGGGCTATGTTTAAAATCTCCTTTAAAAATTATTATTTTTTTTCCACTGACGACAATAATCGCATCGCCTCGTCCGGCATCGCATATAAACCTGTGGAACCTGTCTAAAAGACCAAGTGACCACTTTTCGTAATGACCGACTTTTTGGGTCATTACAAACCATACATTTGTTCCCCATATTATTAAGGGGAGGGGCAGGGGTTGACGAGCGTAGCGAGTAGGGGGCGGAGCCCCCTAGTGTATATTAATCGCAGTAGGCAGCTCGAAGATGTCCGATTAGAACTTTTATTTTAATTAATTTTCGTATGCGTCATTCGGTCCTGATGCAGCTGCTGCTTTCAACGCAATTCATCAAACGCCAATGTGCGTTTTCTGAATTGACACTTCTCGGATAATACGTGCCACATTTGATGTATTTTCTCGTTTAAACGTAGACTAACTAAGCTAATGTCAATAAAGTGAACTTACAAACTTTTTTTTGTAAACGTCTAGTTTTCATGGGTCGCGCGCGCGATTCATGAAAGAATACTTACCTTCAATGACGGGATATTAAAATGCGTTACCATGTTATTTATTGTTAAAATGATGGGTCTCCTCGCATGGGAATTCCTGATTCTCGGAGACCCACGGACCAGCTGAATTTATTTTAAAAATAGGTGGTCTGGTTTTTTGGTAGTTGAGACTTGAGTATATGACAGTCTTGTTCTGGTTAAATGATCATCTTGATCGAAGAAATACTCCAATATTCTGACGAATTTATGCTAAGAGAAAGTATCGCATTAACTGCTGGGAATCACATAACTATTGATTTTTTTAAACAATGGAAAAAACATTTTGGCGGTATTTTCACGAGATTATTTCATTATTCACTAGCGGGATTTTAAAACTGCGGGGTTTTCAGTGGGCGGGATTTGCTTGCGAAAAAATCACTACTCAACGAAATGAGGCCAGTTTGCCGGAATGACGTTCCACACTGTTGTGCAGTTAGATAAGGCGGCCCGAGACCGACCGGAGTGTGGCAAACACCGCACAAAAGATTGATACGAAAAATCGTGCAGCATCAATGCAGCAGTGTGGCTGGCGACTCCAAGGTATCATTCTTGGAACCGGTCTTTTGTTCGGTGTGTGCCACACTCCGGTCGGTCTGGGGCCGCCGTAAGGGTCCACACACAGAGAATCCAATGAAACTCCATATATAAAAAGCTGTCATTTTTTATATGGAGTTTAAAAGAACAGAGAATCCAAAAAATCGTGTGTGGCCGCCCTAAAACGTCTCTATATTCACTCACAAAGTTTATTTGGCTCCAGAGCAGGGCATTATAACAACACTTCTGTTGTTTTTGCGCTTTAGTCATTTTGTGGGCTATCATGGGTTAATTTCTTTGTCACGCGTGTTTCTACTAGTTTCGAAAAAAAAGTCCTATAATGCAGGTTAAGGCCAACGCGAGATAAGCACGTCATCAGAATGCATAACCTATTTGTGCCAATCTCCGTGACTTGCACCAAATAGATAATGGAACTAAGCACACAAATCAATTAAATTAGACAGGCGCCCGACTTGCCTTGCATTATAAAATTGCAATAGCTTTCCAATTGAATATTTCATACAATACATACAATGCTAATTCTTATCAGAGACTGTCGATGATCTTTGACTCGGAAGCGACACATCATGCAACACAGGCCCTTATTATTTGTCGGCATTCAAATTCTAAGAAAAAGTTTATTTATTTATTATAACCATTTTTTTATTTATTTATTTTTTGTTTTTTTTTTGTTTAGGTGGAATTAAAAAAATTTCCTCTACATCAACAAACAACTGCAGCAATTTTAATCAAAGACGCAACAAACAGATTAGCAGAAATGCCTAAGAAAGTGGAAAGAAAATGTCACAAATTGATAAGGTTGAGTGCGGAAGTTATTATAATAAGGAAGTCAAATTTCCATGTATTATAAGTAAGTAAATGACATCTAATAAGATCTAAAAAAGTCCCAAAGTTATAGAACATCATATTCTGCGTATTTTTTACGATAGCTTTCTGTTTTGTTTGTGAATTATTGCTTATACGATTCTAAAGATTGTTGACGAGCTATCACGTTCATTGTGGAAATTATTATTAAATTACGTATTATAATACTTATCTATTGTATTTATACAATAATTATGTCCACGTGTGAATATACTCGAATCGTCGTATCTATCTATCTAGTATCTTTAAATAAAATACGAGTATAGCATACTTACTATACTCGAGTAATTGTACAATATACATTATGTACGTATGTGCTTATTTCTGAAAGAAACAAAGGTCTTTCATTATTAATTACCGCGACTTATCAGTTATCTTGTAGAGACGTACTTAAGTCATTGGGGCGTTGAACGTTTTAATCAAAGATCTTTATTCCGACGCAGGTCTAGCAGGTTTCATGGGATCTTCCAAGCGTGCGTCAGTCTTAAAAAAATAATACTTTATATAAACTTTATTATGTCGTTACATTCACAAGTACCAACGTAGATTCGGAAGTGCTCCACAATAAACTTTTGTAGAATGGCGCGTTAATTTTTCCATTGTAGAAGATAAAAGCAAACTAGTTAACTCCAGTTTTACTGGCTTGTGCGTTAAGTACCAAAAAAGGCATAACGCCAAAAGTATACGAGCCCAATAATGCGATAAGAAAAATGTTGAAATATACTCGTTAATTTGCAGATTTCACAATTGATTTCATAGAAAAGTTGAACCTAACAACGAAGAATATTTTCCATTGTTTCGTTTTACATATTAAAGAAAAATTAGATCATCGTATAACTCTTGAGCGTGGTTATTAAGGGCTTTCATGTAGGGTTATTTACGAAGCCACCAATAAATTAATCCGAAATTCTCAAAATTAGAATCCAAAATCAAATTAAAAAACAGTGGACTTTCCTAAAACGGGATTTGTAATGATCTGTTTGTAGAGCCATTGGCCATTGAACCTCTGAAGAAGCTATGGCTTGAATCATAATTTTCTCTTTTCACAGCAACATTACCCTTGTCCACACGCAGATAACCGACTACTTTGTGCTGTAGCTTTTTCATGGTCCTGGATTGTTCCACTCCCATATTCGATATCGTTGAATGATGGAATGCAATATAACAGCTTCCACTTTCTTGCGTATCGCCACCTTAGTGCCGAGATGGAGATGTCCTTATCCTGTAGCGTTGTCTCATGAAGCGAGCGAGGTTCAATGTTGAGCACCTTCTCCTGTCTTTTCAATTGAGGCTCTGTTATCCTGACTTGGCGTTCTTCTACCCAATTTTCCCATCAGTATGTGGCGTTTACTGCTTTAACGTTCGCATAGTTTCGCCTCCCTGATTTTTTCGGGGCTTTCCTTTATGCCTCCTTTCCATTTATTCCAATGAGCCGCCCTAAGAGTAAATCGTAGTTGTATGTCTTCAGGGTAGCAGCTTCCAGTGCAGAATTTAGTGGAATTGTCCTGAAAAAGGACACAAAGAGTCCTACGAACAGCAACAGAGACGATCTCAGCAACAAATTTAACAATACGGTTTTGATTTCAACGAACGAGCGCCTGACAGTCGCGCAACCACGGGAGAGGCTAAGGGGACTAAAGCCTCTCCCAG
The DNA here is from genome assembly GCA_949715475.1 of Microchrysa polita. NCBI lineage: Eukaryota > Metazoa > Arthropoda > Insecta > Diptera > Stratiomyidae > Microchrysa > Microchrysa polita. The sequence goes on from OX454415.1 coordinate 32,189,505, forward strand.
ACCCAGAAATTTGGAACGGAAAAATTGCAAAATGAAATATGAACCAAAGCGTTTCCTTGAATATTTTAAGAAAAGTGTAAATTTTTACTCTTTTTTTTTTTTTTTTGCCTCATAGAAACTTTTGTCCCAGGACTAGGCTTCTCGGCATCACTTTACTTACTATCCGTACGTAAGTGACTAATCAATCAATCGAGTGTAAACTCTAGCAGATCGTAAAAAAAAACTGAAAACAAAATATATTAATAAGGAAATTTATCACAATAACTTCTTTTAAAAATTAGTTTATTAGTACAATTAAAATTAACTAAGTCCTTCAAATTATTATAAAGAATAATTGACCTTGTAATTGGTTCATTAAGCCCATAGTTTACTCTATGATAAAGGCTGAACAAGAAGGTTGTTCCGCCGTAAATTGTGAGGAATATTTCTGACTTGAAAGTTATTAACTCATTGCCGGACACAACGCCAAAATTTGACACGATTTGTATATTATGTCAAATGTCAAATGCTCAAAATTGGACGTCTATAGACGTTGTGTCCGGGAAAGTGTTAAATATATATTCACAAACAATATGAGAGCAAAACAGGTCTCTTATAAACATAGCGTTTAAAAATGTTCTTCTATAATCTAAGGCTTGTAAACCCAATAAGGAACAGCGAGTTTTATAATCTGGCTTGAAACGCCAGCCAATTTGATAAATGGCAAACCGTGTAAAATTGTGTTGAATTCTTTCTATACGCTCGATATGCACCTTATAGAACGGATTCCACACAATAGAACAATACTCCAGGTGCGAACGAACGAAAGCTGCATACAATATTTTTAAAGTAAAAGCATCATTAAATTCGCGCGCATTACGTTTAACAAATCCTAACATACTATTCGCTTTTGAAATAATGTAATCAATGTGTTGTCGAAATGAAAGCTCATGGTCGAAAATTACACCAAGATCTGATATTTCGGCAACCCTTTCAAGAACATTACCTGTTAAGGAGTACTCAAAGAAGACCGGAGTTTTCAATTTATATATGCTAAGTACTTTACATTTACTAGCATTTAAATTTAAATTATTATCGCGGCACCAAAATTGCAGCTTTTCTAAATCGGATTGCAACTTAAAAGGCAGTCATCAATGTTGCGTATTTTCATAGCGATTTTCATATCATCGGCATACTGCCATACACGCACGAATTTAAAATTTTGGATGATATCGTTTATGAAAACTAAAAAGAAAAGTGGTCCTAAATGGCTTCCTTGCGGAACCCCTGACGAGCACTTTATAACAGAGCGAGATATACAGCCATTTAACTTCACCAACTGAGTCCTATCCGTTAGATAGGATCTCACCCAGCTTAGAAAAATTGACTGTATTCCTAAATGTTCTAGTTTTGTAAGTAAAATATGATGATCTACTCTATCAAAAGCCTTCGAAAAATCGGTATATACCACATCAACCTGCATTCCCTGCTCGATACCATCAGCAACAAATTTAGTAAATGATACCAAGTTTGTTGAAGTTGATTTTCCTTTCAGGAATCCATGTTGACATGGCGATATCAAACGGCTAATTAAAACATCTATTTTATTTTTAATAAGCATTTCAAACAACTTCGGTATTGCAGATATTTTAGCTATGGGTCTATAGTTATCAATAAGATGCTTCGGACCCTTTTTGTGTACAGGCGTTATGTATGAAACTTTCCATTCATCAAGAAAAACACCTGAAGTCAAGGACAAATTAAAAATAAAGGCTAAAGGACGACATAACGATTGCATGCAATTCTTCAAAAATATATTAGGAATGCCATCAGGTGCGGCCTGAATACTAACATCAAGATCACGCATAGCATTCAATAGGTCATCCTCAGAAATCTCAAGAGCACTCGTAAGGTCCTCCTGAGCTATCCGAGGGACCAATGCACTCTGATTCTCATTGATGTTAGCATTCATTTCTGATGAAACGGAGTCTGGCACATTGTAAACTGAACTGAAAAATCTAGCAAATCCGTCACAAACCGATTGAACATCTTTGTAAAAATTGCCATTGAATTCTAAATTTTTTGGGATTCCCGTATTCTTACGCTTGCTGTTTATAAAATTCCAAAATGTCTTACTGTCATTCTTTATATTATTTTCAGCTCTCGCAATATACTGTTTGTGAAGATTTTTATTCATTTATTCATACTCTCTTCTCAATCTAAAGAAATTTTCCTTATTGGCAAGAGAGGATGACTTCTTGTATAATTTATGGGCCCTATTTTTTGCTCTCTTAAGTTTGAACAATTCTTTGGTAGCCCAAGGATTTTTTGCTTTTATTTTGTTCTTTTTTAAAGGAACGTACTTGCGAATAGATTTATTTAAAATTGAATTAAAAATTTTATAACTTTCAATAAGATTACTATTCGATATAACTGGAGCCCGATCCATATTAAAAAATGTTGAATTTAGTTTTCCAAATTGGGCTTTTTGAAAATTTCTAGTAGGAATAACTTCGGGCTCTTCTTCAATGTAATCATAAAAAACAAACTCAAGAAGAAGAGCACTGTGATGGATTGAATTGGGCCAAATTGGTTTATCTACTTTTATTACAGAAGCATTCAAGCAAGTACTAACAAAAATTAGATCTAAAATTCTACCAATCGAATTTTTAACAAGATTCATTTGCATCAAATCCATTGCAAACCAACAATCTGTTAGAACAGATTCACACTCAAGATGTAAATCACGCGGCAGAATTTTTTTCTCGTCGTCGTTCCAGTACCAACTTATATTACCAAGATTGAAATCCCCAACAACGATCAATTTGTCTTTTTCCTCAAAAGATGCAAATAGCTTGGAGATATTATCTACATGTTTGTTATAAACATCAACTGAACTCAAAGGTAGTAAATAGCTATTAAAAATATATACTTTTTCGCTGCGAGAAACATTGATAGAAACACATATCTGTTCCACGTCCTTATGAAAAAGCTCAACTTCATGAGATGGGAATGTTGTTTTGTTTTGATAGCTACCAAAACACCACCTCCTCTCTTAGTCGAAGCCTCATAACGGTCGCGACGATAGACATCATAGTCTCTTATGAAAAGTTCTTCATTTGAAGCATATGTTATTGTTAAGAATCTTTGAAATATCATTGAGCGAAAATCCCGAATATAAACGAGCAGATCTCAGGTGATTTTTTAAAAAGGAAATGTCTTCAAAATACAGTCTTGACTTGGTAATCCAGATATCACGCTAATCCGGACCACTAATTATTTCCACTATGTATTCTATAGTCCGGATTTCGGCAGCAATTTTGACTCAATAATCCGGATATTCAGATTTGCAATAATTGATCCGGATTACCGAGTCAAGACTATGTATATGTTCCGGAAAAACCTGGCTTCTTCGTTAATAATTTCTACATCGAGCTTTAAATATTCAAGACCTGAGACATGTGTTTCTCACACATCGACTATCGACTAGAATTTTAAATTTCAATTGCGATTGAAGCTATGAAAGATTTTCTTCTGTCTTAAGTTGGGAAGCTGGACTTGCTCTACGTGATTAACATCAAAAGAATAAATTATCGATAAAACATATTTCTGTCCATCATTTCGTAAAATATTTGAAGCCTAACTATTGCTATATAAATATAATCTAGTAAAAAATGTAATGTTATATCATAACATATAATGAGCCGCCATCGCAGCAACTCACATCCTCAATGAATTAGTTTCTGGTTTCAGTAGGTAAATTTCAAATGAGAAGATAAGTTTCCCTGGAGCCATATTAGAATGACATTGGGTCCAGATTTTTTGCGTGTTCCTAAATTCCTGTTTTTCTCTTGAAGCACCGGCATTCACAAATTCTGCTCTAACAGGCCTTATACATCTGCAGCTTGGTTGCCAACTTAGGTTGCAGGTACGTTATTACTACACACTTGCAACATTCCGGCAACCACGCCATTCACATTCTTGCAACTTACCTGCAACCTGGTACTGCAATCTGCAACATCCCTACAAATCACTTATTTTCCTGTTTTTTTTTTTTGCGTGTTGCCAACCTAAGTTGCCAGGTGTATTTTAACGACTCTAAGCTATGAACAAATTTACATCAAAAGTAGGCATGGCTGTAATGGGAGCAAAACACCACCACACGTCTTCCTGGGAAAATATAGCACCTTAATCCAACTTGCGGAGGGGAACTCAAATTTCCACTAATGTGAATGCACATAGCCCCCTCCAGGACAAGATCCTGGTTGGCGCCTGGTATTTGAAATCAATGAATGAGGTGCAATTCGCCCCGGGCCCCAAGCCCAAACTTTGCAATGCACAAACGCATTTTTCCTGATATGTACTACGCGAACTGATGTCAGAAAAATGTGGCATTGACTTTTCCACTGTTTCCTTTGTGCATGCTCCATATGTAATGTTGAAATTCCTGTCTACACGTAGCAATAATTTGAGCTGAATCGCTCAAAGGTTGAAAAGCTCGCACACGCAAATCATGCATATGCTAAAATATGGACTAGGCAAAATTGTTGCTGGAAATGTGCCTCCTACATAAGGTGGACTCGAAAATATAATTTCAATCTATTCCTTCGAAAGGGCCCATTTTCATTTTTTTGACGCGGGTTCCGGAAATTCTCATGTGAGTCATTTGTTTCAATGCCCAGCTGCGCCACTGATCTTACCCCATTATCACTGTGGGAAAACCCTATCGCATCAGCCACATTCCTGTCCCTGGAGACCATGGACGAGAACGATTACGAACCATAAATCGAATCGAATATAGATTCACAGTGGCTTACACCTTTCTTCACCGCTAAAAGAAGAAGAAGAAGGCTGCGTACATTTTTGAAACAGGCAATAGGAACGGATATGACCAATGGGTAGTATCGAGCCGTACCAGGATGAAGACAACTAAAACTAAGAAAAAAACACTGACAATTCTAAAGGTACATTTTCCTCGAGACGACTGCACGACAGCGACTCGCTCATTCCATATAAAAACTCGTTTTTAAAATGAGAGAGAAACGAGTTTTTATATGGAATGAGCGAGTCGCTGTCGTGCGGCCGCGTCGAGGACAACGTACCTTAAAACATACCGAGGAGCCGAAGCGATAGATAGGACATAAGAGTAACTCACTTAATATTATCAAGGCAGTTGCATAAGATCATTAAAGGCGCGGATCTAGACATAATTTCGACGAGCAGACAGCACCAACTGCGCAAGAAGCTTGCCCTAACCAAGACAATTAGAAGAAACATGACGGATGGCGATAAGACGTACATAGGACCTCAGAGGAATAAAAATACCCCTCTGTTCATAGGACAGACAAGGCAGTGTGGCAGGCAATTGGAATGAACATGCACGTGAAGCGGGCATTGCCAGGAGGAACAACAAGACACAATCAGTCGATAGTAACGATGGTAACGACACATTGTTGAGGTTAGAGTGTTGGAAGTGTGAATAAACAGCCGAAGAGTCGAACGGCGAAAAATCTATGTCTTTGAAAATGAAACGTTAGACAATTCTCGAGGAACCGGAATATCGTATGATGAATCCGGGCAACGTACAAGTCTACCTGGCCGGTAATTAGCTCCTTAACTGAGTGTGCTAATAACCTGGTAGGAACTATTGTTTGAACGTCAAGCCGAAAGTGGGACATAATGCCCATTACGAAACAAAATCACTAATCTACTTTTACAGTTATACGCAATCAATCGCAATCGCGTGCTAGTTCTTCACGTACTGTAACTCTACGTCTCCCTATTTCTCAAAATGTTCTTTTTGCACTATAACAGCAATAAAAATGTAGACTAGACAAAACTAGACAAAATTCGCTAACTTATAAAAACACAGCAGTGTTCTGGTACAATTTCTTTACTGTACAGTTATTGGAATTTTATGATGAATCAATGACTTTGATCTCTCGGTTTCTCAAAGATTTCTCTCAAAACTATAGGAGTTACTTTTAGGCTTGGGCTGTATTAGATTAAGCATTTTATTGCCGTTAGTGCAAAAGGAAAATTTGAGAAATATTGAGATTTACATTAACAGTACGTGGTAAATCACAACAAGACGAGCATACTTTCGACTTTTTAAGGTTTTTTAGATTTTTTTTTTTTTTAAACCTTAAAGTTGATCCGCCTGTCTGTTCACTAAATAACTCACGAACAGGTCAACCGACCGACATTCAATTTAGTAGAAATGTGTAGAATGTTACACTCTTTAGGACGTATACCTTAGAAGTTAGTAGGACAAAGATAACAGGGTATCCCCGATGGGGTGACTTTTTGTTTTTTTTTTTATCGGAGATGAGCCTGTGGGTTACTCAAATTAAAAACCACGACGAGAGACGAGTACAATCAGCTACTTTTTTTTCCCGTTTCGAGTAACAAGAATACTTTTTGTAGGACAAATGAATCGGGAAAGGCAATTTTTTTTATTATTCATTGGAAAGGCGCGTATGGGTACTCATATCAAAGCGTTCATCAGTCATTTATTATAAGGTATTTTTTGTTAATTTGGTATAACGGTAAGGGAGTTATAGCTAATGCATTCAGTTTTTGTACCTGGAAGTTTTTTGTCGGGAGCTCTGTAGAAATGATAAATCAAAATTTTTTGTAAATTTACCGTTGAGTACCTTTATTCAAACCGCAAATATATTAAATCTATTACTAGATTGGTCTAACTAAAAGCATTAGAATGCTATAACACTTTTAGTTAGATCAATCCAAAAATAGATTTACTTACAGGATTTAATATATTTTAAGTTTATTTCTAATTTATTAACCATAAAAAGGTAATGTACAAGAAGTATATAACGTAAGCATTAAAATTCTTTTAAAAAAAACTTGTGGGCGCACCCCACTGTATGCTCGGATTTTTTTTTTTATTGCGTATAACTGTAAGAGTAGGTGACCCCATTTTTTTGCTGATATACATATTTTTATTATTAATACAAGCTCCCATCTTGAGCTCGCTGCGCTCGCACTAACATTCCCTTTCAAATCGAATAAAATTAAAATACTAAATTTAATTTTTTTAAATGCGCTACAGAGTTCAGGTATAAACAAAAATTTGAGAAGATAAGCTGCATTAATAATTTTACTCCTGGAAACTTTTCCAGATGTATCTCCTATTGGGGGTAGAACTCGTTCAGGCTGTAAAAAAGAACCGTCTCCATAATTTTGTTCATTGTGAATTTTGTGCTTGTTTTAATTCCGCTATTCGGGGTGAAGTTTATCTCTACAGACACCTCTATCTTGGATCGTGTCATCACTGAAACCATGCGTTGTTGTTGCTTTCCCATTTGATACGTCCAGATGAAATCCAATAACGTGGTGCAAATTTACTCAATATTGAATTAGTTCAGGAGATATAGACAAAAGTATTTAAAAAAAGTTTTTTTATAATTTTGCTTATTGTGAATGTTTTGCATATTTCAATAGAGACATTCTGGTTGCAGACAAATCCGGTGGAATCAATTTACTGAAATACTGCAATTCGTTCAAGAAATACAGAACAAAATTATGTGAAAAAGGACAATCTTCATAATTTTGCTTATTGTGATTTTTTTCCGAAGTTTTCAATACTTATTTTGCTATTCGGGAAAATCTTCGAAAATCCGCTAGCATGTTCAAGCAATTCAGACAGAAGTCTGTGGAAAAGAACTCATTCTGAATTGCGACGCAGGGTTCAAACAAAAATCATAAAATTATTAACCCCTTAACGACCACGGTTCCTATAGTAGCATGACTTCGTTTTTTTTTTTTAAGAAATGGGAAAAAATACTTTGATCGACATGTTCTTCCCAATTTATCCGAACTTGCTATACTTCTAATCGTATTCGGTACAGACCCAAATACGGTGCAGCAAATTTACTAAAACCCCCTAATCCGTTCAAAGTGGCCAAGGAAAAGAGCTTGCTTCAACATTTTGCTCATCCGTTCCGTATATCCGACTTTGGAGATATAGACAAAAGTATTTGAGAAGGAACTGTTTTTAATAATTTCTTTGTGATTTTTCGCATATTTCAACAGTTATTCTGGGTGTACACCAATCCGCTGGAATCTTTTGACTGAAATCTGGTAACACTTTCAGGGAATACAGAAATAAATACACGGAAAACCAATCTTTATCATTTTGCTCATTGTGATTTTTTTGCATGTTTCAATATTATTTTGATATTCAGGGAAAATCCGCTAAGAAGTTCAAGAAATATAAAAAAAAAATGTGAAAAAAAATTTCATTGTAAATTGTTGCTCGTTGCGTATTTTCTGTTTACTTCAATAGCAGTATAGCTATTCCGGTCGGAGCCTTGTGTAGACCCATAAGGTGGGGTCAACTTGCTGAAATCCTGCAATTCGTTCAAGAAAGACAGAAAGAAGTATAAAAAAAGAATTGTCTTCATAATTGTGCCATTGTGAATTTTTCATATGTCTCGATAGTTGTCCTGTTACTTTCCGCTCATATGTTAAAGAAATACACGCAGAAACAAGTGAAAAATAATCCATTGTAAATTTCAGCTCATTGTGAATTTATTGCATGTTTCAATGCTATTCTGGCCAGAGCCTAATCCAACAAATCCGAAATCGTGAAAATCTGTCCAGCCGTTCTCGAGTTATAAATGGTGTAACTAACACGACTTTCTTTTATATATACAGATTTATTAATTTTTGGGCTTGAAGTTGACTCATGGTACACCCTGTATATGTATGTAAATCCAGTCGAAAACAAGTGGAATTTTTTGGAATTGCACTGATGAAAAAAAAATCACCTACGAATAATTTTTTTCTAATTAGTATTTAAAAATAAATAACAGGCGCGACAATCCAGCATTGGACTAAGGCCGCAGGATGTGTTAGTGACATCCTATTTCCAAGATCTTATCTGCTTTTTGTTGAGGTAATGAGATCAGCATCACGCTCAGCAGTGTTATTTATCCCCATAAATGGGTACTCTTTTACCATCTGAGTGAGATCATAGTCCGTCACAAGCTCGTGAGTTCGAAAAACACCATGGAACACGGTGAGACTCGAACTCATGACCCTGTGCACCGAAGGTGCGCGCACTAACCGCTAGACCAGCCAGACTACTAATTAGTATTTACTGGCAAGGAAAACATCGACACAACTAGACTTCCAAAATTACAAAATCCTCCAAAAACTAAAATTTCTCGTATGTTGTGTTTTGATAGGTATCTGAGAGCTTTGATTATGTGGATTTAATTTTTATGGATTTTATGATCTTTGAATTTGGACCTATTGTGCTTGCAAACGGAATTGCAACAAATCAATTGTTGTTGTTGTCTCATTTTTAGTAGCATCGAAAAAATAAGCTCCTTCAAATTTTGGCGACTACAAATTTCATAAGAATTAAATAAAATTAATCTCAAACAAAATTGAGACACAAATTATTATACGTAAAAACTACATATGTATTTGAAACGGTAAAAACTTATTTTTTTTATGGTTACTAGGAGGCTTCGCCCCCAATTCGCTACGCTCGTCCGTTCTTGCATGCTATACTTATCGATATTCGGGAATCATCGTAGCCAATCAGAACACGAATAAAATGACATTTTCCCGAATTTATCCGACTTTAACATTTTTACATATAGAAGGATATGCAGATACGTCACTCATCACAACAATTATCAAAACTTTTAACGCCAATAGATTCAGTTTCCAATTTACCTGCGCATATGGTTTGCGCGATCAGTTCAGCCTCCTGAGAATATAGTCTCAATCAATGCACATGTTTGTACACTTTGCAACTTTGGATGTTGCAATTGACGGTTTGAGTTGCAACGCTAAACAAGAAAAGATTTCAAGGTATGTATGCAGCTTTTTGCATCCAATTCTGCAAGTTTTTTTTATTTCTTTTAATTACCGGCTCTGCTTCGATTTTCTTCCGGGGCTTCACCTTCTACAACAACACAACATACATAATTGTCTTGAACATAACCGGCCACCACTCTTTTGCACTACTTTAAATTTGAGCTCCATTCCATCGTATTATCCATATATAGTTCAAGGAACCTTTTAATTCACGGTATACATTGTAATTACCGGTATGGTCATTGCGGATAATTGAACGGTGCAGTGTGGTTATTATATGAATGTGTTCATTTTATCGAAAATAACTTACTAGCTGCCGCAGGTATAGATAGTGAAGTTGAACTGCAGAGATCCTGAAATCGGTATTGACGATAGTAGATGGGCATTCGGTGGCTCAGTGGAGAGACGGCAGTCGTATCTCTGAATTGCCGGAGTGTGAGTTCAAGTCCTACTATGACCAGAGATGTTTGTTCCGTTTTATAATGGTCGAGTGGGAAACGGGTCTTCGATGTCAATCCTTACGGAATTTTGACAATTAGGCTACCATATTTATTGGCTCAAGTCTCCACCATTATGATACCGTCTCCCAAAAAATCAGTGCAAAGCAAAGACGCTACATTGTAGCTAACATATGAATGCTAATTCGCTCTCAAGTTGGCATCATGTGCACTAAATGGCGCTTTTTTCTTATACATTTTCAATACGCCATGACCACCGACTACATTAAATCCCATGGTGGATCGTTCATATGGCGGCTACATAATAATCCACAGTCACCGGAACCCAAAAAGATTGATGGCTGATGAAATAAACCTGTCCACACCGATCAGATGCTTTATATGGAAGAATGTTGAGCCAGGGCAGTACCGCGAAGTCCACCGACCACCACTGCGATAGGCAGTCGGTAATCATTTTTAAAGGCTATAACTAACTCTACACATAATGCAGATTTCTGCACAAAACGGCTGCGGTTGTTTCTTCACGTTGGCAATTTTCCATCAATCGTTTCATAGTGGGCAATTAAGAGCGCGAAAGCCCAATGATATCTTACAACTTACCGAATGCACAATCATTTTGTAGTACTCGACTAGTCACTAGCACTATACTAACTAGTCAAACAAAAGATACCCAGCGCCAGCAAGCAAGCATGCATAATAAGAAAAATACACCGGAAAATTGTTAAGTGTTTCGTGGTTATTTGTAGCGATTGCAGATTGCAGTTCAGCTATAGACTGTAATGATATGCGCCACACTATTAACAAATATGTTCGCACGAATTGTAATATAATAACATGTACGGGTACTGTCTAGGATATTATGCAATTTAGCATACGACTGTGAGGTGTTTGACCCATGTTAATTCTTTTTGCGGATAGTACTTACACGACATTGCATTGTTGAGAAAATTTACATTAATGGAAGAATTAGTGACAATTAGTAGTAGGGAAAGTTTTTATCGAATATGTGGTGATCACGCGTCATTTTTTGCGTGGTCTGATCTGAATTAGCACTAACTTTTTTGTTGGACAATATTTTTTTAGTACAAATATGTAATTGCATCAGTGAGGTTTGCATTCTGTTAAATGCACTGTTTGGTTCAAGAAACCTCTTATAGGAGACTATCGGACACATGCCACCCCATTATTATGTTTTGCAATTTACTTTAGGAACTATCTGTAAGTTTTGAATAATTTAAAAATTTAAAAGGACATCTGTCTATCTATCTAACTTTTTCCAGTTTGTCCATCATTTCAATTTGGGGTCCAGACGCCAGACATTCTCGAATCATGGCCTCTAGAAAAATGGTGAAAGACAGAAATATGTATATTAACAAACATCAGGCTCTTCGGATGTTCAAAGAAAACATTTGAGCAGAAATTGTTGAAAATTACGAGTACAATGGCCATACTTCAAAAAGTGACAAAAAATGGCAAAAAAGAGCCGTGGTCTGATTACATTTCAACGGCATTTGCTTAGGTTGTGAAATTGTCCACTCCCAATGTAGAAAAAAATAAAAAACTAGGGGGCTTCGCCCCCTGCTCGCTACGCTCGCCAACCCCCGGGAGCCGAGGCTAGGCCGAAATTTGGATACCCTTCGCTCTCCTTGGGCTAAAAGTTTTTCCGGGCGTACCTATGACTTGTATTTAATCCCCATTCATTCTTCATTCTTTTTCTTCTTGACAAAAGTTTTGGGCTTGGTTGAAATAAGTGGGCAAATGAAAATATTTACTCGGAAAATTTTATTGGGGTTGCGGGAGCATGACCCCACAGTACGATTCCATTCGTTTTTAACTTTTTTGTTGCTTTGGTAAAGACAGATTAATTCAAGGTTTTGTGAAATTGGTGCAAAAAATGTTTCTTAGAAGAACCAAAATGGGGGTTGGGTTTGTATGCCTACCCCATGACCCCATGGTCAGATTTGATCAATTCTTAGATATGTTTTGTGTCATCAAGAGAAACACGTTTGTGTGTAATTTTGTTGAAATCGGTGCACAAATAAAAAAGTTTTTCATAGAAGAACCTAATTTGGGGGGGTTTGGTTTGTATGGCAGCCCCATGACCCCATGGTCCGATTTTACCGATTCAAACATACAAACTGCCTGCAGCGAAAAGAAGCATTTGTGCAAAATTTCAGCTTCATAGCTTTTAAATTGGCCGAGTAAAACGCGTAGCAACAGACGGACAGACGGACATCGCCCAATCGACTCCCCATGTTATGCTGATCATATATGTATACCTACTTATTATATGGTCGGAGATGCTTCCTTCAATGCGTTACAAACTTCATGACAAAGTTAATATACCCTTCGTTGACACCACGAGCGAAGGGTATAAAAAGGTTTAATCACTTTGTTTAAAAGTTATTAGAACATTAGACATATAAGCAACAACAACGCATTGGTCTCGGCGTACAGTGTTGCCAACTGGAAATTTACAAAACGGCTAAATTAAGCCGGAAAACCGGCTTTTTTTCAAAAACGGCAAAAAATCCGGCTAAATAACTTTCAGCCAGAAAAACAGCCAAAAAACCGGCTAAATCATACGAAACAATCACATTGCGAAAAAATATAGTAAAATACTGATTTTAATAATTTTATTTATTTTATGGAGTACTACCCGTAAACTATGCTTTAGGCAGATTTCTTGGTTTTATTACATATGTATGTATATTCTCCAATCGCTGGCATTTCAGTCAAAATTTACTTTGTTCGAAGTTAAATAGCTCAACGGCTTGTTCTGCTATACGTTCTCATGTTTCCGATATTTTCCGCTATCGGACAGTAAGATAAGTGACGCTAGTGTCGGTAACAAGAACAAGAAAATTCTTCTTACGAGAGGTGATAGCGTAATGTTCCCATTGCATATCATTTCGGAGTGTACGTAATGTTGCAAGAACTATATGCTTCCTGAACCACGCCGAGATTTGATCTCCGGACCTCTAGATTACTAGCATCGTGAAGTGCGACTCAACCAAGTGAGCCACAGAGCCAGTCACCCCGAAATATATGTATACACATTTAAATTTAATTTTTGTAGTTTACTGAGCAACCTACTTGCACAACGTTAGTGTTGAACACTACAAATTTTCGGCAATATTATCAATATCCATGAATCGTGTTAAAAGGTTTTCACCATTGTACATACTTAATTTGACATGATTACCACAGATAGCGTGGTAAAGAATTGACACTTTGAAAAATGTTCAGGTACCCCCATGCTCCATGACTTGCTCAGCAAAGAATTTTATTTAAGAAACGGTTTTCCCTTTTGCAAATGATTCAGCATATTGGTGGTTAGTAAATTACATGCCCGTTACCCCAAATTTATTGAAAAAAGGCAAGTCTCCGCGGCAAATTTTTCCCAGGATACATAAATGCAAGTTTTCCTCTCGGTGGACATAATATGTACTTACTCTAATACACGACAATTAGTGTATTAGAAATAATTTCACGGCGATTAATTATTTTGGTTGTGAATATTGAAAAATTGATTATAGCTTCAAAGTAAAAAAAAAAAACATAAAATAATTTTATCCGGAAAAACGGCCGAAGAAAATCAATTCCGGCTAAAAATACGGCCGGCCGGAATTAGAAATTTCTTCCGGCTAAACAGCACGGTTTCAGACTAAATTTGGCCGGAAAACGGCTAAATTGGCAACACTGTTGGGGACAGATGACACGATAGTCAGCTGTTATCGATTTGGGAAATTTTGATCCGATTTCATTCGACTTGGATCAATGTCCGCTTCAGTCGAATAGGGCTTATATTATGATTGAAAAGGAAATTTTATGTATTTTTTTTCGTCCTCAGACAATTTTTCTGTATCTTTTCCCGTTTTTCAAATAATCGCAAAAACGGACCCCCCCTTTCGCACCTTTTTAAGGTTGCGTACCTCCAATTGGTGGCGACTTTCCCCCCATAATCTGGGGGCTATCCCCAACCATCCTGCTATGTAGGATTTTTGCCGTTCGATGGCCATATATATTGTGGCTTACTTTTCTTCGGCTCCTACGGTGGTTATTAAAGTCCACGCAGAATCGCACTGATAGAAAGGAAATTAAAAACAACATAAAACAAACATCGTAATTATTACAATATGACCAAAGCTTAACAGCCTTTATTTTTCTTTTTAATTCTGTCGATGCTTGCATAAACAAAATACATATATATATAATTCCTAACTTGTATTGTAAGTCTAGTTATTTGATTTTTTTTCTTCGTTTTCTATTATTTATTAAATATACAAAAAGAAAATAAACAAAAAAAATATAGCAAAAAAAACTTGTTCACATATCAATTAGCATTTCGTACTCTTCATCCAATTTATTAAATATATTTATGTAGGGGAGAGTAAAGATATATTTGATACAATTGATTGATATTTTCCTTTTTTTTATTCTTCCATATTATAATATCTATCTATATTATTTTTATGTAAACTAATATTTATCAAATATATTTATATGTACACAATGCTCCCTATTGCAATTGAATTATTTTAATTGTAATTAGAATAATCATGTAATGAGAGTATATAATTGATATATATTTATAGAAAACATTTGCAGCAACTTAACAATGAATAATATTGAAGAAGTAAGAAGTGTATAGTTGAAACAATTTGAGCGTAGTTCCGTATATTTTTTTTCGATTTATATTTTGGGGTGTTATGTTTTATTATTATACATATAATAACAGATAATAATAGTTTTGGACGAGAATAGAAAATGTCTTTTTTTTTCGATAATGATACAGCTAAGATTCCATATGATAGTGACTGAGATATTTATTTATTTTTCTTCAGTTTATTTTTATACTCATAATATATGTGTGTATCAAAATGCAGTGTACTATCCTATCCAATATTGTGTTTGCTCTAGTAATAGCTAAGATGAATCAACCTCTTTTCTATAAATGCTTCGGAAAGAAAACTAAATGCACGATAGTGTAGTATGTATAAAAGTGGAATATTTTTCTTCATTAATTTTATAACTGGCAAAAAACGGAAATCATCAAGCTTAAGACAATATTTTACAAAGACAAGAAATTCCAGTCTCATTTTACATGAACAAGGGCAAAATAAAAAAAAAAATAAAGAGCCCGGAGAAATATAATAAATCACTCACAATTCGCAAAGGAAATTTAAATGGAAAATGCACTATAACCTTACACCCTTTTTTACTACTTCTATATTCTCTAGATAAGGAGAAAATAAATACATAACACATTTTTTCGTTTTTTTTAGTACATATCAAGATACCAAGGTCCTATATTATTATGGATCTAATAAATGTTGCTTCATGCTTTTTGAATTTTCTTTAATTTTTGTTTGCTTCCCTAATATTGTTATGCATGTGCTGTCTGTCTGCTATTTGCGCTCTCTCTCTCTCGCTCTCTCTGAATTTAATGATTATTTCTTCTTTTTTGTTATAGACAACGCTGCAATTTTGCCGGTTGTTCCGCCATCCACTAACGATCAAGCGGACGTTTCATTTGGTTGTTCCATCCAACCCTCACTATCGTCATCACTGTCGGAATCTTCCGATGCTGACAATTCAATGGCAATACGACGGGCCAATATGGAGGCGACATCATGCAATGCAGCCGTACGTTCAATTTCTTTTTGTTGTTCGCATTTTTCGACTTTACGTAATGTGATGCCTGGAAAAATAGAAAAAAATAGTAAGTTTGGCACATTCATTAAATATTTTCTTTCCAAATTAATAAAGTCAGGGCAACACATCAAACCTGAGTTAACACCATTCAATCTAAGAGCCTAGTTATAACTACGTCGAAAAAGGACCACTGTTAATATCATCGATGTAGAATTAAGATCAATCTATGAATAATCTGAACAACGGAAATATGTATGTAAAGGAATCCTCGGTGGATGTATTTCGTACACACAACCTTGGCAAGATAAAATCCCTAATCAAAAAATCCCCAAAAAAGAGTCTCCATTATCCAAATCCTCAAAATTATAAATCGAAATTCCCAAAAGAAATAACCGCCAGTGAAACAGGTTCTTGTTCTGGAGGTGGCTCTAAGACCAAGTTCAGCACCGTGAAATAAAATAAATTTAACCTCCAATCCCAAAATGCTGCCCCTCCCCTGAGCCCCTCCCGTCGTTGCGCCAGTCTTGCCACACAACATATTTTCAGTGAATTTTTATTATCACATAAAGGCGCCCTCTATGCGATTGTACATTTTATGGACTTGATTCTATGGGGAGTAATTTTTTAAAATTATAAATTGCGGATTTCGGGAGCAGGGACCTCATACTTTAGCCACACACAATCTGGTGAGTTTGGTTTTCTCGTGTAGCACTTCATCAAGGTTAAGTTTCAGTAACGTTCGTAGTACGAGATCAATGCCTCCCCAGCTCCGCACGGGTTTGTTTGCAAATGCAAGGTATTTTTGTTTTGAATCGGAAATGTATCTACAACGTACTCCCAACAAACCCGTGTCGAGTTGAAGGGCGAGTGCCTCCTACTTAACACCGGTTTGTAAGCAAAGAGTTGGAGGCATATCATACCTAGTACTGAACACGGGTTCGTAAATATACGTCTCGGTCGTACGAGGGGTGCCTTTTATATTTCGGGATTAGAGAATCATCGAAAATCGCTTTATTGTTTTTCAAAATATTCCCAAATCTGCTACACTAGTTGTCCCATCCCGAAATATAAAAGGCACCCTATGTCATACTCCAGACCGTACATGATGCCACATAGTGAAAAAAACTCTGACGAGATGTGCGGCTGTGTATTATCGGTTGAAACGAAAGTTTCAAGGGAAACCATTAACCAACAACCGTAGCTTACCTTCGATTGGGTTTGTGTCGAAGTTACGTCTTCGCCGTCTGAAGGTGGTTCACAATTTTACTCAATCAAATATAGGCATTGAATTTAACTACACTCTCCATCATCATGAAACAAGAATTAAGCTTAAATATGTATGATGTATACCTGTTATCAGGACCGATAACTGTATTCTAAAATCGGGTTTTTCAGATCGCCCCAGGCGATGAGGCGTTAGCCTGCATAGAACCGCCATAGGCATCGATCTTGAGTTTACCAAATCAGCAACCAACAAAAAACCTGCTACACACAACATTTCATAGTTGTCCCACATCCTCGGAAGTTGTTTGGCTCCGCATTAGGCTCGGCGCAGAGTAATGCTCAGGTACGGCATCATTGCGCACCACGCATATTAAGACTGTAAGTTCAATCGCATTCGCAAACACTGTACGCCTTGCATAGCCATGTCGTGTGGTATCTTCCGATTTGCACTAGGTCCAAATTATCACTCTCTATCACATTCTTTTAAAACCATTCCTGGGCTCGTGATTTCAGAGTAGACAAATATTTATGTTTATTGAAAGTCAGCCATGTCTAATGTTGTAGCGGCACAAACGGAGACGCGTTGAAAATTTTGCACATATGTATGTCAATAAAAAATGGTAGGCATCTATCCCGCCCTCCAGATCGACTTTGAGGAAGAAGGCTGCTTTGATTGGTTGTAGCTATAACGCAAGTGGTGTTAGGTGCTTGGGAGCGGCTATACAATCACAAAATATGAGTAGGCCACATCATGTGGCTCCGCAGGCAGGGCAGGTGTTGGCGATTCCATTATCTATTCGTGACAGATATGAATTTAGTTGCAGTGTCTGCACCCGGATCGCAGTTGAGCTATGGCTTTGCGGGTGGCTGTTATTCATCTGGAGAGATGGCTGGTGGTTTAGTGCCAAATACGCGGTTATTGGTGAAGTCTTGAGTAGCGTTATGGACTTCTACAGTGTCGATACTATCAATAACCTTGTAGTCGTTATCAAAGGGAACTTCTTTGTAGTCCTGGACTTACCGTTTTTTGTCCCTGATTGTCTAATGCGGTGCAGAGAAGCTGTTTCGTCCATGAGATAATTGTTTGGGTGATTAGGACGGTAGCATCCAACTAAATTGTGCTTAGTAAGAAGTTCATTATGGCTCCTCAAGGTCATCATTTTGGTCTCCTATGACGATAGTTCTGGGAAGACAGTGTTGCGTTTTGACAGGATTGTTTTTTTCGGAGCTTAGATTTCCCAACTAACGACTTGCAATTGTAAGACAAAGGTTTGTCCTTATTAAATACTTAAGTAGAATTTACACAATCCATTTGTAAACTTGGGGTGGAGTGGAGCTACAAAGATCTGTCAGTAGTAACCATACTCTACTACTGTGTCAAACTCTGTAGATGGAACAAGAGCCACAAGGATGTTGCGGTTGGAGGGCTTCGGCTGGCTATATTCGTTGAAGATTTTAGATGTAATAGTTCCAAGAGCGGTGGTGGTACTGTGCATATCGCAGAAGCAGTTTTGATCATTGGTAAGGTTGATGTGCGGCACGAGTGTAGCAATCGAGTATTTTAGCCACAGGAGATAGAATGATGATTCTACAAGACGAAAGAATTTACCTGGTTTTAGTATTTGTGTAATGCGGCCTTTTTTCCAGAACTCAGGTATGATGAAGGTTGTTAATGATAAGAAGCGGTGATAGAATCAATGGCCGAAATGTTTGATCATGATCATTTCTATGCCGCCTGGTCCAAGCACTTTGGATTTTTTTGCGTGTTCAATGGCAAGTGCAACTTCGTTGGAGTTAACATAAAGATGCTGGAAAACTGTGTGGTTACATATAGCTCTGGTGATAAAGCTTGAGCTTCTACTTGTCGGGATGTTCGACGAATTGTTGATTGGATTTATGTGCGCATTTATCATCGTTGTTGTAGGTCTTATTACCGAACTTGGTGACTACCTTTCCTTTCAGTTTAAGGGGGTTGGCAAGTGTTCTCACAGTTTTCCATAGATTGCTAACATCGGTTTTAATGTGGCAGTTATCTAGGTAGGAATTTTGGTAATCGCAGATTCGAGGATCACTAGGATCAATTCTTCATAATTTCACCTTTGCCAATTTGGAGGCGGGGGATGGAAAAGGCGGTCTGAGTAGTGGATGCGGCCTGCTGAAATGAATCTTTTGCAGCAGTTTGTACAATCCGTCTCAAATTGTAGTAGATCAGAAAAGACTTCATTGATATACCTTTGATAACCGTTCGAGTCGGCTTTATTTCTTATCCGTGTATGTGTATTGAGGCGGTTTATCCATCGTCAGGATGATTGGCAGTTGGTTGGACGAGAAGGTGAGGAAGGGTTCCCCTGTGGTGCTGTTGATGTGCCCAAATTGGCTACTGTCTATCGCTTGTAATTCGATGGTGGTGTTGACAGCGGTGACCTCAATGATACTGTATGGCATCGTATTGTGTATCAGGAAAGCAAGGCTTCCTCCTGCTTCTGTAGCTCGATCGCATCGGATGATGTTATAATTTCCGTAGGAGTTGAGTGATGAATTGGCATTTAGCGTGGTCTCTTAGTTCAGCGACTTTGTTATGCAGACCATTGCAATTTATCTATGATCTTTCTATGAAGGTGCTAGTTTGTTGATTGGTGTTGTTGAGTCTAGGAACAGTTTTTTAGGTGGCACCATTGAACATTACACTGACGACTAAACGCTTGTGTAAATGTTTTTACCACAGACGCGGTACATCCATGGACCAGGATTAGATTTGATGCCGGCATAAGTAGAATTTGGAGCAACTGCGCCGGTCAATTTTGCTCCATTGGGATACAAACTGAGTGCAAATATGTTTGCTTCCCCATTAGTATCGAGGAGATGATAGCCATTCTTGGTCATGCAAAATTCATGAGTGGTTGCGGAACATAGACCCAATCGGTAGGTGGGAACCAGATTTATCGGCTGTAAACACCGAAAATTTATGATAACTCAGGAACCAATCGACTGATCTTTCTGAAATTCGGCACACTTGTAAAGCGCCGTTATTTCCATATTCGCTAAATATTTCAAGGCTTTAACTCTTACGGTTTGGAAGATAGAGCCATCAAAAAACTGCGATTTAAAGTGTGTCGTTTCCTATGCACTGATACAACGCCATTGGATGTTGGTTTAATTTCTCTTGATCCATTGTGCACGTGATACTTCCTCCCCGTGCTGCCTATAATAATTGATGCCTTCCCCTTGGAAGAGAGTAAAGTTTGGTTCATTGAAATTGACAAGTTTTGGACAGTTCCTGTCACAAAGCACGCAGTTTAGGTCTCGCCATTCATTAGTCGATACCAGAAACTTAACAAATTCAAAAATGAATCATGTTCGAGGGTCCCATATAAAATGGGGCAGCTTAAACGCAATTTCAAGTAGTTTGTCCAACACATTCGAGCATTCGAGGCGAATATCCTGGACTTACCAAGCTGTTATAGAATGAGCTAAACGTGTCTAAAGTACGATGCCTCGAATGGGCGGGCATGTACAACCATGGGCAAGGATAACATGCCTGTGAAACTGATAAACTCAAAATTAGTAAAAAGACAGAAAATGCGAAGAAACCTGAGAGCGTACGTATACAGATACAACTATACTGGGTTTCTAGAACTGTTGAACGAAATCGCATCGCAATTCCAATTGGATATTAATTATCCAAGAGGCCAAAATTTAATGCCTGACAGTTGTGTTATTTTTATGACTCGCCGCGAAACTTTCAGTAGTTAACCTTTAAATTACTTCCATGCCCGTAAATGGTTATTGCCTATTCCAGCTATAAGCCAAATTGTCATAGGAAGAGAATCAGTTCAATCTGTTAACTGTCTCCCAGCCTATTTTACAAATTTAATAATTTTTGAATTTCCGTATACTCACCATCTCGAATCGCTTTCATAAGATCAGTCCGTGAATCATGGAATGGCGGTAAAATCTTTTTGGGTCCAACCATATGTTGAGCTCCGCTTATTAACACTCCGTTGGCTGCTTGAGCAGTTGGCATTATCGTATTCGATGGAATGTCACCATTGGCCATAGGCTTCTCCAGTGCAGCTCGTTTATGTAGCAATTGTTGTACGAGTCCTCCGTTACCCATACCGGCTTCAAGTGGCGGTGGCGGAGGTGGTGGTGGTGGTGCATTGTCGGCTGGCGACATTTTTGGTGAAAGCTACGAGACAAAAACAACATCAAATTAAATCTGAAGGCAAAAGAAGCATCCCTCGACTTACCTGTTCCGGAATCGGTGGCGGTGGTGGCAAATCGTTCAAAGAATTCAATTGTGTCATTTGTGTATTGATAGTGTTCAAGCTGTGGATTTGATTGTTCAATTGTGCCATCACAACGGCATTAGCATCTTGCGTAGCTGTGCTTAGTTGAGGTGAACCCGCCCTCGACGTGCTATGACTTCTGGCCAGCAATTTAGCCGCCACTGCACCACCGTTTATTGGTGGCGGTGGGGGCGATGTCATACCATCCGGTATGGGTGGTGGTGGCGGAAGATTGTCGCGACCCGTCGACATACTTCGGCCCCGCGTCGGAGTATTGGCATTTGATGTATTTGGCGTAGGTCCACCGCTACCGCTGGATGGTGGTGCCGGTGGTGGTTGTGATGGACGCGGTTTTGTTCGCGACGGAGTGCCGGGTGCGTATAAGCTTTCGGATGACATGGGTCCTTGACCGCTATAAAGGGCTTGCGAGCCACCGTACGTACCATCGTCATATATTTGATGTTGCTGTTGTTGTTGTAGTAGTAATTGTTGTTGTTGTAGGGCATTTGCCTGGTAGTATTGATTGGCATGAGGCGATAGCGGTCCGTAGCCACCTCCGTCAACGGTTTCCGCTGGATAACTTCGTCGCACTTCAATCGAATTCGGACGTGGCGGTCTTGTCGTGTCGTACACTCCCATACCTTGAAAGATAGAATTGAGAATTAGAAAGTGAACTGACTAGGTGCAATGATTTCTCTACAATATCTAGAGGAGTGCATAAGACATTTCTTTTGTAACCTAGAAAAATACAAAGAGATACAGTGTCCAATCTCATGCGAAATAAATTCATAATTAAAGCCGATTGATCGAATAGCTTCGATTCGATTGTATTTGATGTATTTTTGTCAGAGTTTCATGTGTCCAAATCATAACAGGGAATACAACAAGGACAGGGGATCATGTTTTCATTTATTTAGATTTTGTTTTATAATTCAGATCTAGTATCTAGTAAAGATAGAAATCAACTAAAAACCACAATAATCAAAGATATAATATAATTGAATTTCCTAATTTTGTTTAGGTAAAGTGGAGTCGGTATGCATTCAAAATATCACTATGATTAACAATTATAAATATTTATATAAGAGAGTACATAGATAAAATATATATTTTGCCATTTATTCTGACCTGAAATCATAACGGCTGTTACTAATGCAACATTGTGATTTGTTTCCAAATGTGAGAGCAAATTATATGGCCTTACATGATCTGAAATAAGTTAATTAAGTGATTTGATTGATTTCGTTTATCCTTTCATATTCTTCTTCACTTAGCTAGTAGAATCACTATAATCGTATCATTGGTTTTTATTACACACTATTTTATGTTATCCATCAAGACGAATATTGTAAAAATTAGAACATTAACATTTTCTGTCGTGCTTAATCACGAAGAAGATAAAGGAGAGAAGATTAAACTTCAAATATTAGAAGTAACAAAATTATATGACAGCGTTCCAGAGATCGCCCATAGAGTTATATATTTATTTATGTTTCAAGTTAAGGAAGGGAGTTTAACAGAAAATGACATTTACGCAATTTGAATGCTTCAGCACTGACACCAACTATGCTATTTGGCTGTACATGATGAACGACACATTGAAATTTCACACAACTCCATTAAAAAAAAAACGAATTTGATGCAAAATATATTCTAATCTAAAAACAATTACGTAAACGATAATAATGAATATAAAGCAACATACAGTAATAATACACAGAGAACAACACTTTCATTACACACATTGAGCTATTATTTTAGAAAATTATTTACGGCTCTATGACTTTTCTACATAATTGCTTGCAAATTGGTTGCTAATTTGTGGTTAGGTGGATATTATGAAAATAAATTCAATAGCTTATCGTAAAAGCTAAAAAAAATATGCGTAGACCGAGAAAGGTAATTATATAAACCATTCTAAAATTTTACACACACACAATAGGATAATCCCGAAATGTTATTCTTCTGTCGCCTATAATTATGCAACTAGCTGCATTTCTAATAATTACATACTAGGCAATCAGCATATTATTGTTATTTGTACAGACAACGCGGATTATACGAGTAATAAAATTTAATTGAGTGTGTCGCCACTTATGCTCGCAACAAATCATACCTCGTAAACCAGACAGAGGTATAAGTCAATTGCCTTTACTCCCCTACGGTTCACTGACCATTGTCAGGTCTTGAGTGATTGTGCTGGTTCCGTGCATCTCTTTAGATGCTTCCTCAGTTGTATCTTAGGTTAGGTTAGGTTAGGTACAGGGGCTGCCAGATTTGCACCCAGCGCACTTAGACCAGATTTGGTCCATTGTGATACCACCGAGAGAATCATGTCTCTACTAACTGCCTAAAAACCAACCCGTGCTTACAATAAATTTATTGAGCAGTATTGGGCTCACATCCCGAAGATCATCGGTATCGTAGAAATACCTTGAGCCCAGAAAACGCATTCGTTTCTCAGCCAGGGCGGGACAGTGGCAGAGTAAGTGATGCACACTCTCTTCCTCTTATTCATCGTCACAACTTCTACAGAAGTCGTTGTGAGGAATTCGGAGTCTTCTCGCGTGCTCTCCAATAGGACAGTGCCCTGTTATTACTCCCACCACACTACGAATATGCTTTCTGTCTAAGGAAAGTAGCATCTTAGTACGGACATTGTCTAGGTTGGCCAGATCATTCTCGTCGTTGCGCATGTTAAGCCATGAATCCATCTTGCATTGGTTCTGCATATTGTAGCGGTCTCTATTAACAATGCACAAGCCGCAATAGGTGTTTTCAAGAAGGAATTACCGTCTTCAACGCTACCTGCTGACGCATGCCGGGCCAAGTCATCTGCATTGCGATAACCTGCAAAGCCACTATGGCCCGGTATCCAGCATAGCGTAATGTTGAAGAAGCGACCCATCTCTCTAAGTACTGAACGACATTTCTCAGTAGTTCTTGAAGTGGTCAGCACTGAATGAATTGATCGAATTGCAGCCTGACTATCTGTGAATATAAAGACGTCCCTACCAGTGATGACGTGACAGCCCAACCAAGTTAAGGCTTCTAAAATCGCGGAGATCTCCGCTTGGAGGACACTACAAAAATTATTGAATATGAATATTCAACTCATCCGAGTGGATTCCTATACCAACTCCTGCATCTGTCTTGGAACCATCAGTATAAATGGAAATGGATCCACTGACCAAGAAGCTGTTACTATCCCAAGATTCCCTTCAGGGGATCAAACTACAATGGTTCCTACCAAAGAAGTGATTGGGAACAGTGTAGTCAGTCGCTAGGGGCAGGTTAAAATTACGAAGTATCGCTGAATGCCCATAGTCCAGCGCTCGCCAGAGACCAGTTTCACGTAGGCGCAAGGCCACTTTTGCGGCCATTCTTTGGCCGAAAATGTCCAATGGGAACAGTCCCAGGACCATATCTAATCCGAATGTAGGAGTAGTTCCAAAAGCTCCTGTTATAAGAAGAGAAGCCAACCTTTGAACTTTGACCAGCAAATTATAATAGGTAGCGGTGCTCAGTGCCATCCACCACACACTAACTCCGTAAAGCAGGACTGGCCGCACAATAGCGGTATACATCCAATGCACAACTTTTGGCTGCAAACCCCAGGTTTTCCCAATGGCTTTCCTACACGAATACAGTGTTACTGTAGCTTTATTCACCCTTTCTTCGATGTTGGGCTTCCATTTTAGTTTCTTATCAAGGATAAGTCCAAGAAATTTCGCGGTTTCAGCAAGCTCAAGTTGAAAGCCTCCTAGTCTGGGAAGCCTAATATTAGGAATTGTGCGCTTTCTTGTAAAGAGGACCAATTCCGTTTTGGATGGATTAATTCCGACTCCACTGAGATTTGCCCAATCCGTTAGGATAGCTAGGACGTTTTCTAATAGCCCGCTAAGAGTATCAGGAAACTTGCCTCTAACGGCAATAGCAACGTCATCGGCGTAAGCGGTGACTTTGCAACCTATTCTTTCTAAGTTCAAAAGTAATTTATTTAGTTGTACCTTGCACCATCAGGTGCACAAATCTACGACGACAGCAGCGAAAAGAGTATGTGTATATTCAACTGATAAATAGGTGAAGGTCATAGGATCATATCGATTCTTGAAAAATTAATAACAATTAAGGAGCTCTACCGTGGGACTGATTTTTTTATCACAAACAACGTGATTCACAACTTCATGTTCTGAAATTCTCCTCCTGAATCTGTGGAGGTTTCATCTTCCTCTAAGCAAAGTCGACAGACAAGCTTCCTTGACATACCTATATTGTCGAGTTAATAGCGGACCCCGAAATGGCCCGATATGAATCCCACAACTTATCTGGTATTTACTCTACGCAGAAGCTTAGCCTTCGAGTAATTGCAGGAGGAAACTAGTTATGTTGCTAGATTATCGCTAACCTGGGTGCGTCCTTCAGTACATGAGGCTAAGCTCGACGAACAGTTTTTGATCACAGACCTTTTCCAACTCACAAAATGAACTGGCTAAGGTGACCAGACGTACAACATTGAAAACTGTACACCGAAATTAACAGCATTTCTGAAATTTCAAAAGAACTGAAGAATTAAGCTGCTGTCATCTATGTTCTTCCAAGTGAATGGTGTGTGTTACGAATTGGTTTCAGTCCCAAAGGGTTACTACAGAGAAATGAAATCGGAAACATCTAGCCGTGTGTTGCATATATACATATGTTGCAAACAGACGCGCTCGCTGCGTGTCCCTCAAAAAAAATAGAAGAAATTTCCCGAAAAAATTATCTTATTGATACGATGTCCTGATTAAAACGTAGTCGACTCAAACTCAGCTACCCTATGGGCCGGAATATTGCAGGCAATCGCAGTTAGAGAGTGGACGAACTAGAAAGTGGAAGCGCTCCTCTTCAATGCTTTTCGCTTTAGTCATGACGGATCACTAGCTTAAATACGATACATACAAATTGGAAGATCCCTATTTTTTTAACCCACCGTGTAGAGGTAAAACATCACATGGTAACTACCAATGAGAGATATGAATGACGTTTTTTTTACGTATAGTTGACGTCCAAAAAAAAATTACCATTACCACAAAAAAAAAAAATATTTTCGAACATTTTATAGCTTCAACTTTATACTTTAATTAAAAGAAAAGTTTGAAATTTGATGTTATCGTATTTTTGAAAGTAGTCTGGCTGGTGTTGTGGTTAGTGCGCACACCTTCGATGCACAGGGTAGTGAGTTCGAATCTCACCGTGAACCAATTCAGTTTATGATGTTTTTCGAACTCACGACCGATGTTACGGACTATGACCTCACTCATATGTTAAACGAGTTGGGTACTCGTTTTATGGGGATAAATAACACTGCTGAGCGTGCTGTTGATCTCAACGCCTCAACAAAAAAGCAGCAACAAAAATCATCTGCGACCTTAGTCCAATGTTAGACTGTCGCGCCTGTTATTTTATATTTTGGAAAAAGCTTTATGCAAATACATTTTTTATGAGGACAACGGTAGGCTAATGTGACATGTCCTTAACTTTACACATGTAAAGATTGTGAAATTGTTTATCAATTTGATTAGTTTTATGTTACAGTATTTTTATCTGTTGGTTAATGCGACAACTGTTTGTTTCGAGCCCCGTAAAGTCTACAAATTTTGATCCTATAATCAGACGCTTGAACGACCAAAATAGTGGACAGATTTTATACGATTTATGTGAGAAACAAACAAATCATACAATAGGAATTAACTATTCTAATTCAATATATCGATTGGGATGATTTCGAAGCCCATTTTTCAACAGTGAGAATTTTTTTTTAAGTCACAGAATTGTCTCTCTTTCCCTAATTGCAATTGCAATCCTATTTAAAATAGGGGTAGCAAAACATTGAATTATGAATAAGTCCTTTGAACACTTGAGCCAAAAGTAAAAAGAAAGAAACTACTACCCCCTTAAAAAAAATTATCTGGTCACCTTAACCTAGACCAGCAAATGAAGAAATGAACATTGACAAGTTTATCTGCCCTTTTCTTGCCATTGACAATTGTGGCAAATAGACACGAAGTTATACGGCGTGCACATACCAAGCGATGCGATGCGAGAAGCTTTCCATAACAAGAAAAACGTTTTTTTCTGCTTGTACATTCAGTCTGTGCTAATATTAAATTTGGAATAAATTATTAGAATTGCAGATACATATAAAAGGATAAGTGATAGAGGTAACGCTATCGCATGACGCGATGTCATCCCGTGGCCCGGAAGAGTTCGACATCGCACTGTATGTATAAGCGGCCTTATGCAAGGAAATCCTGGAATTGATTAAAGCCCCCGCAAACTAATTTTGATTGAATTCTGCGATAGTATAGCGCCTTGATTGTATCCTGGCTATCCATAAAAAGCGCATACATTTCAAATGTAATGCTTCTTAGTTTCGAAGACGCTGGGCGAAACGCTCATTACAACTGAAATTCTGGTACTGTCTCCAACAACACCAGGACCTACATCGTGCACGGTTTAGGAACTATCTAGCCACGTATTGCTCCTGAGATTGATGCAATGGTTGCTCAATACTGTCTGGAATGTGAAGAGGGAATTTCCAGTCGAAGCGCAGTAATGAGCAATATAATCGGATTCCAAACAGATTTAAAAGGCTCATGTAACTAGGGTGACCTAATGAAAAGGGGGCACCTTTATTTGTGGACGTGAGGTGCCATCCTTCTAGCTTCCATATCTTCGTGAATTTAATACTTCCCCTCCGTTCCTGACCAGTGTCCATTTTTGTGTAAAATCTCAGAGGCGGTTAAGCCGCAAAACCCCTGCATAAGGTTATTATTGCGACCTACAAAAGACAGTTATTTCCAAAACTCATTAAATACATCTTAAAAAAGGGTGACAGTAAGTTTGGTCGTATCAACATATATATTGCTTAGCAAGGGTGTAAAATCAAAACCTGCCCCGGGCCAAATAACACTCTCTTCAGGTTTGGGTGGGCCGCAGGAGGAAAATTTCAGAAACTTCTATATAATCTTATTACGAAAGTTGATTACATAATATTACTTTTAAAATGCATATGGCAGTAAGTCTGGATCACTATAGCGGCTTGGTGATTATCCACCTTTCGAAAATGTTCTTCAAGAACATTTAAAAAATTGAAACAGGTCGCCCAAAACAACATTGAAAGTCAAAACTGTCAAATTAAATTAACTTCGGTAGAAAGGTGGTTTCAAACAAACTCATGAATCAATACAGCTTGATAAGTATAGGGCTCAAAATCAGGCACTTGGGCTGTAATCGTAATATTGAAATTATTTTAATTCCAGGATTTCCGTAATTTTTTGGAAATAAATTTCGACTCATGTTCGGTAAAGCCAACCAATTTTTTGTTGCTAAGGTGCCTTATAAAACCAAATAAATATATAGCAAATTGTTTGGAGTATTTAGAGGAAAATTCCTAAAATATAATGTTTAAGCTAGCATAAGCCACTGACTTTCTGATGAGTTTTACAGCCCCTGGCCATTGAATTAGGACCACACACAAAAATGTGGGTTTTCCCCAATTAGTATCGCGAAACGAACAGTATATGATCCTTATATCAAAAATAGGTTATGACAGTAGAAGGACAATTACATATATATGCATAGTAATTAGTCAATGAATTTTTATTTTTCCTGTTTTTAATCTGAATACGACGACTAAACCCAATTTTTGTCATATTCGGGTGTAATCATTAAGTCTTGATACAGTATATAAAGGGTTGCAATTTGAAGCGTACATCATGCGTTTATTGATTTCAAAGTATACAGCAGTTATAAGTGAACCTGCTAATACCAGATACTGTTTTTTTGTCAGTTAGAAGGATTTGTTGTTGTTGTTTTAGCAGACGACGTATGGGAAACCAAGAAAACCAAAATGGGCAAAAATAAGGACATTTCCCCTGAAAATAAAGCCTATATTTGCGGTCTAATCAATAGCGAACAACGGTTATATGAAAATAACATAAAATGTTGTCGGCCTGCCATAAACCAAAAATTATGCCCAGGATGTAAAAAGCTCGTTTAGAATGGGCTCAAGCACATAGCAGCTGGACTACGGCAGGCTCGGAAAAGCTAAAATATAATAAAATATTGAGAAAATATTTTTTGTGCTTAATTTTTTAACATAGAATTTGGGGACTAATTTTTGAGTCCTAACGTTCATTTTTTAGGCACTTTTTAGTGATGAGTCCCGATTTGAAACCGTCATAGAAAGAGCACAATCTGTTAGAAGAAGGCCTTAAGAAGGATTTAACGAAGATTGCGTTCAAAAAACTGTGAAACATCAAAAGGATCCATTCAAAAAACTGTGAAACATCCGTCAGCAGTTACGATTTGATCCTGCATTTCGAGCGAAGGACCGGGTTCCCTAAATTTTGTCAATGGGACTATGGACGCAAAGCAGTATCAGGATGTCTTAAAAACGGTTTTATTGCCATATTATAAGACACTGAATTCTCCGAGATGCACATTTACTTAAATGCAGGATGGAGCACCTTGTCACAGGGCCAAAACCGTAATATAATGAATGTCTGCAAGGAAGATTAAAGTATTGCCGTGGCCTGGCAACTCCCCGGACCTGAACCCTATTAAAAAAGTGTGGAACATGCTCAAATCGATCGTGTATTCAACTGCCAATAATAATGTAGCCGATTTTAAATCGAGGATTTTACAGGTTGGGCAAAATGATTATAACATCAAAAACATGATACAGTCAGGTATTTGGAGTATGCCCGAAAGAGCCCGAGCTGCCATTGCAGGAAAGGATGGGAATACCACTTATTAGTTTATAATGATTCATAACAGTACATGTTAATAAATTTTTAAGTTGAAATTGACCGTTTGTTTTTCTTCGTTGAAATAATGCAGAAAATGTTGAAAAATTGAAGTGGTCCTAATTCAATGGCCAGGGGCTGTAGTAATTTTCCTTAGCTTGAGTTCAACGGCTGAACTTTTTCAACTTACCAATTTCATTTTTGTGTTGATTCACATTGTGCTGTTTCGACATGGCCGCGGGCCGCACAGAACTGTAAGGTGGGCCGCGTGCCTCGAGTTTGACATGCCTGGATTAAAACAATATTTAGTTGACTATTACAAGTGAAAGCATAAGGTCTACGGGGCAATGCTTCTTTGGAGTAGAGTTACCTACTCCCTACCCATGGGCAAGGGAAATAGATCGAAGGGTTGGCTTTTGTTTTCGTGTGAACGGAACATTAACAATTTTCAGCGCTTATTTTATTTATAGAGCCGGGAACAACACAATGTAGCCCTGAGAAGCCAATAGGTTGAATACCCTTAAATAAAAAAAAATATCAAAAATATTACCACTCACGAAATTAATTGTTTTCCACTAATTTATCTATGAGTGCCATCTTTTGATTAATTTTTTTTAAGTTAATTTTTTTTAATAAATTAAATTGAAGGTCGGTTTGTTGTTGTAGTAGCGGTGCAGAAAGACAT
This sequence comes from Microchrysa polita, assembly GCA_949715475.1. NCBI lineage: Eukaryota > Metazoa > Arthropoda > Insecta > Diptera > Stratiomyidae > Microchrysa > Microchrysa polita. The sequence goes on from OX454415.1 coordinate 32,220,445, forward strand.
GAACTGCTGTGCACGACTGTGGAAGTATTCTATGTTTCGTCATCGTTCTTGCCTATTGCCTCAAGCGACAAGAACGTAGCAGCTGCAATAGGGTTATCCCATAACGCCCTCGGAGTGAGGCTAGTGGGTACCGCGGGGCATCGGAACAGGTGGTCCACATCATGAGGCGCACCACCGCAGCTCGGACAAATGTTCTGAATGTCCGGGTCTATTCGAGATAAGTATGAATTGAGGCGCGAACAAAAACCCGACCTAAGGTGGGCTAGTGTCGCTCGTGTGGCTCTCGGGAGCCTAGTCTCCTCAGGTGATATAGGTGGTGGGGGCGCTGAAAGTTCTCTATTCATGCTTAATCTCCCTATTGACCGATTCACAACGGTTGTGTCAATATCTGCGATGGCCGCATGGTATGCTGTGTTATCGAATACATCGGGAGGTACCCGTTTGTATCTCTGGACGTCTCTCTCGAGATCTCTGATTCCACTCCTGACATGTCGTGGAGAGGGAGTATTGTCCATGAGATGGTGGTTTGGGTGATTGTCTCGATAGCAACCGACCAGATATTGTAAAGACAGTAGAAGATTGTGATCACGTATTGGTAACATCCTGGTTTCTTGATGAAGATGATCCTGGGACGACATTAGGTGACAACCTGTAGCGATACGTAGAGCAGCGTTTTGGCATGTCTGGATCTTGTTCCAGTTTGTTTCAAAAACGATTTGTGACCACATCGGTGCTGCGTAGCTGGGAATTACTCTACCTATCGCTTTGTAGGTGACCAACATAGTTTCATTGTCCTTGCCCCAGGAACTCCCGGCCAGTGCTTTTAGGACGTTGTTTTTACTGTCGATTACGTCTTCGACCTGGTTTTTCGACTTCATCATTGTGTCTAGATAGACACCAAGGAACAACGTCGTCAGCATGCTTACCCGTACAGATCCTGAGCTCCTCCGAAAATTAATGCGTCCAGGTGGTGAGAAATGTTGCAGTGCATTTAGACGGCGAAATGACGAGGTTGCGGATACTGAAAATCTCCACCAGTTTCTCAATACAGTCATTTAATCGAGCACACATACCATTTAAATCATTCCCCGTGGTGAGTACGGTGCAATCTTGAGAAGGTCTGCCAACAGCGCAGAGTCGATAACTGTGTCGAAGGCTTTACTTTCGACAGGTCAAGCGCCACTAGGACAGTTCTGTCACAGGGCTGTTTCTGGTTGAGGGCATTATGGATGTGATGGGTGACCAGATCCAGAGCTGTTGTAGTACTATGCATCTTCCTGAAGCCATGCTGGTGAGAAGCTAGCTCAGCATGTGATACAAGGGTGGGGTGGATGAGTGCTTCGAGCGTCTTTCCAACGGGTGATAAAATCGTGATTGGACGGTAGGAATCGGCGAGTTTTGGGCTTTTACCGAGTTTTAGAAGGGGGGTAATTCGACCTTTTTTTCAAAATTCAGGGATGACAAGCGTGGATATCGACAAGTTGAAAGCCATCGTGAGGTATTCGATGACTGGAACATCTAAATGTTTCAGCATGGCCATTGAAATGCCATCTGGTCCAATGGCCTTTGATTTTTTTGCATTCTTGATTGCTGCTGTAAGTTGGTCCGCTGTAAAGGTGGGAATTATGTCAATTGTACGGTTGCGAATCCTTCTTCTTATCTTGCAATTGAGCATCTTGGTCTTGGGGTGTTCAATAAATTGCTTATTGAACAGGCTCACGCAGAGTTTTGGATTGGCAGTGGTTTTCTTACCGAATCTGATGGCTACACTGCCCTTGTCTTTTGTTGGGTGAGACAGGGCGCGGACTGTAGCCCATAGTTTGCTGACACCTTGTGAGAGGTCGCAGCTATCTAGATGCTCGTTCCATTTCTCTTTTTTGTAGGTGTTGACTTGTCGATTTATTTCTAAGTTTAGCTCATGAATTCTGGGGTTTGCCGGATTTGCGCGTCTTAAATCGTCCCGTTCGTCGGCTAACCTTGCGGCAGTAGCTGGGAAATATGGCCGAACTTTGGGGATACGTCCTGCCGGAATGTAGCGAGCTGCCGCTTTGACAATGACGTTCCTTATGTTCTTTTCGGCTTCCCGTGTGTTCGTAGGAGTAGGTAGCGCGGCGAACTTCGTCGTTGTGAACGCAGTGAAACCCTCCCAATTTGCCTTTTTATGGTTGATAAACGTACGCCGTTCTGATGTCGTTAGTTCAGCTGGTTTATCTATGTTTATTAATATGGGGAGGTGATCGGATTGGAGAGATGTTGTTGTCTCCCATCGGGTTTCGCTTATCAAACTGGCGCTCACAATAGTTATGTCAGGAGAACTATGACAAGCGCCAGCGACACGTGTTGATGAAATTCCATTGATAGCGCAGAAGTCTGATGGGTCTAGTTTGGACGCGATATCTCTACCTCTGGCATCATTTTCGAGGTGAGAGTGCCAGAGTTCGTGATGCGCGTTAAAGTCGCCAAATAGGATCCTATGCTGTCCTATGAGGAGTGGACCAATATCGAACTTATAGCCAGAGCCACAGCTAGAAGCTGATGGAACATAGATGTTTATAAGTTCGATATTGGTATTGCCGGATTTAACGGCAATAGCTTGCATTTCCGCCGTGCCGTCGTTGAGACGAAGATCTAATACACTGTATTGCACGGGTCTGTGTATTAGGAATGCGAGCCCTCCTCCTGGATTAGGACCCTGCCTGCCGACTCTATCACGCCTTAAAAGAATGTAATCGCCGGGGATGTTAAAATCGGGAGTTGATGGTTGGAGCTTTGTCTCCTGAAATGCCGCTATCAGAATTCTGCGCGTAATCATGAAACGGACTATCTCGTCGATCTTCAGACGGATGCCATTGCAGTTAAACTGCAATATGGAGAGTGGGGTGTACACTGTGGCGGGGGGTGCAGGTGTTAGACTTGAGCGATTATGTCTTGTTGTATTGTTGGCTACGGGTATCGGTGGTGGAGGATTTTAGGTGCTGGGGCCAGGATTGGCCGGAGACGGTGGTGGACCATTAGCTTGTGAGCTAGGGCCTGGGGTGGCTGGGGGCCGACCCGCGTGCAGACACCCTGGAGCAACAAAAGACAACTTGTCATAATGTCTCATTTTTCTTAAGCCTGAGCAGTAGAAATGACACCATTCTCCGCAGCAGGTACACCTCAAGGACCTGGCGTTCCCGAAGATACGTCGGTTGCATACACAGCAGATGTAAATTTCGGGACCTGGATTGGTCTCGATGCCGGCGCGGATTAAAAGAATTGAGAGCAACCGCGCTGAGATGAAATGCTCCCAATTTGACGAAAAAACACATAGAACACGTCCACACACATACACAGACATACACATAACACATTCCTCCTGCATCGAACCTTCATGGTTCTTGCCATGGAGGGGTCTTTTGGCAACTCTTGGCCGTTTCGATTTTGGATGAAACGGGTGTAGTCCGCCCCGGAGAGGCTTGAAAAACCCGTGTGGCAGCGAGCTGCCACCGGGAATGGTTGCACGTAGGACCACGCCATTTCCTTATGAAAGAGGTTAACTATTTAGGCCATATTGTTGGTCATGGCACCATTAAGTCCGACCCAGAAAAGGTGGCGGCGATCGAAGACTTCCCTCTTCCAAAGTCTGTTCGACAACTTCGACGCTTTTTAGGAGTTTGCGGCTGGTACCGTCGTTTCGTACCTAACTTCTCTGCCGCAACTGCCCGGTTAACTGATATGCTGCGGAAGAATCGTAAGTTTCTGTGGACTGATGAGGCTATACACGCATTTCATTCGCTGCCCCTGTTACACAGCCCGGATTTCAGCCGTCCCTTTTAAATCCAATGTGACGCAAGTCAGGAAGGGATTGGTGCGGTGCTGGTGCAGTTGACGGATGCTGGCGAGGAAGCCCCTTTTGCGTTTATGTCGCAGAAACTTACGACGGCCCCACGGAATTATAAATTAACGGAGCAAGAGTGCCTTGCTGCGGTGACAGCCATAGACAAGTTCAGGCCTTACGTGGAAGGCTTGAAGTTTGAAGTCGTCACCGACCACGCCTCCCTTAAGTGGCGCATGAGCTTAAGAGACCTGCACGGTCGACTAGCTCGATGGGCGCTGAAATTGCAGGGCTTTAAATTCTCCATTCGTCATCGCAAAGGTAGCGATCATGTCGTTCCTGATGACCTATCTCGCGTTCATGAAAGCGATCTTCATTCGCCTCATTTTCAGTCCGAGGATTATTGTTCCCTGATAGCCAAGATCGAAAATGATCCAGGCTCCTATCCTGATCTTCAAGTAATTGATGGTTACGTATATCGACGATGGGAATATGCAAGTGGGGACCAATTACAAGAGGAACTGTCTTGGAAATTATGGGTTCCAGTAGAATTGAAGGAAGACTTAATACGAGAAGCACACAACCATCCCTTGTGCGCTAAATCTATCGAATAACGGGATCGTCGTATATTCCTATTGAGCAGCAAAACTCGGGATACACTACGCGACCGTTTCTAGTATGTAATATACGTGTAAGGAAGCCACACTTATTGTTAAATTTTCACCGATCAAAATCCGAAATCTCCGAAACCCAAAAATCACTTTTTATTAAAAAAAAACTCGTTAGCCGCCCACACCACACAATTCCAACCACTCGCCACGAAAAACATCCGACAACTCCCCTCAATCAATCCCAGCAAATGAAAAACAAACGGCTACCTTTCTAGCAACCTGTCTACCCGCTAGCTTTTGCACTAATTGCTTACAGATGTCTTATCAGCCAGCAAGAAAATGCAAGATGCAGTGGTGTATCACCTTTGCTGCCGGCTGATAAGACAAGCAACAAAAATAATGTGTGCAGAACATTACAGAACCCCACCCACAAAAGTAGGTTCTCCTAAGGTTTTTTTTAAATTTTTTTTTTTATGAGGCAAACCTAACTAAAACACACGAAACTACATATATGTGTTTATCGAGGATATCAAACAAATAATAGATACAAACGAAATCGGTCGAAAAGTCAGGAGTCCATAGAAACCCCCAACTTAAAAATCAGAAAGAGTTCTCTTCAGAAACCATATCTTGGACAAGCCCAACATAAATGTCTTTCTATTGAATTCACAAAAACCTATGTAGGAACGTGCGAAATTTAAACATAAGATCAAGGGTCTGCAATCGAAACTCCAACCCAAAAACCTCTTAATTCCTAATGGCTCCGTTTTTATTTTTTTTAGTGAATTGGAAACTTTTGTAAGAGGGTTCTCTTGCGAACGGAACGAACATACCGTTGACAAACTTGTAGAGTATAAAAATGAATAATTCTTTCAATCCTTGAAAGCAATACGTCGAAATGATTGTATTGTATGGTATTGTCGATCGAATGATAGTGTCCTTATTAAAATAATGGAAGTGGACCAACTATAGGGCTATAAAGTTAACACCTCATACACTGAAGATCTACGAGCGAGTTGTCTGCAAAAGAATGAGAAAGATTTTGCGGTTGAATGACAATCAATGCGACTTTGTTCAAGGTCTACAGTCGATGCCATTCAGTGCATTCGTATTGCGATGGAAAAATATAGAGCAGCACGAAAGGACTTGCACTTTGTGTTCATCGATTTGGAAAAGGCATTCGATAGAGTACCTCGTGATCTGATATGGTTGGCCTTGAGAGCATTTAATGTCCCTGAGGCATACGTCAGGATGATACGAGACATGTATGATGGAGCTACGACTAAGGTTAGATGCAGAGCCGGTGAATCAGAAGAATTTCCGGTAAATGTCGGAGTACACCAGGGCAGTGCATTGAGTCCGTTGCTCTTCAACATCGTCATGTGCTACTTATTAACACGTATCTCCGACGGCCTTCTTTTTGCCGATGATAGTCCTTAGTAGCCCAAACATCGTTGCCTTGCAAGCTGCACTTACAAAATGGTCTGACATTCTGGAGGAGCATGGACTGAGGATTAATATAACAAAGACTGAGTTCTTGTGCTGCCCATTATCAGACCCAGATGCACCGATACCAGATATGTACGTCATACGTCAAAGGAAAGCAGCTTAAGTCTTGTCCCAAGTTCAAGTACCTTGGCTCGATGGTGAACAACGGAGCTACATGCAATGACGACATCGCACAAAGGTTGGGTGGATGACGTGGCGAGAAAACTCTGCGTTAAGAAAATGCCACTGATGCTAAAGGGCAAGTGGTACAAAACGGTTATACTGTACGGTACTGATTGAAATGAAAATGTTACGCATGTCAGTTGGTGTAACCAAAAGGGACCACATCAAGAGTAGCTACATCCGAGGCAGACCGACAAATGGATTGGTATTGCCATGTTTAAGGGCGTCCGTCTGAGAACCCCGCAAAGAAAGCGATACCAATGGAAGTTCCACTTGACGGATCCAAGGCCAGAGGCAGACCGAAGAACACCTCAATGTGTAAAATGAAAAAGCAACAACAACGCATTGGTGTCGACGATGACACGATCCAAGATAGAGCTGCCTGTAGAAATATGCTGAGATATTTCCGCCAAAACCGGCGATGTGCCTACACCGCGTCGAACAACGCGAATCCATGGAGCGGAACGAGGCAAGAAAGAAGAAGGAAGTTTACCAGATTGATTCTTTCAGTTACCGGCTTTTATGAAAAATGTAAATTCCTTATTTCAGTATTTTGTCTTCCTACTAAATCTATATACAAACACTTATCGCACCTAAAAACTAAACCAAAGAACTTGGTCGCGTCCTTATTTGGATTGGATATTATTCATATTATTTTATAGAATACCCCAAAAATACCTAAGCCAGAATTGCGCATATCAGCTCGAAATTATTGAAAAAATTTAGAACAGAAAGCAGAAGCGTTAGTCTAACTAATGGCAACTATTCAAAAAATGCCAGAGATTACAACATCAAAACACAAAAACAAAATCCAATCAAAACAGAAAATACTCACTGCTATACGTTGGATCCTCAGTCGGAACAGCATTTGGCGTTCTATAGATCACATTATTTGGCATGAGCGTTTCGCCATGTCCAATAGCGATTTGTCGTTGTTTTTCACGTGTATTGTACGGCTTCCTTACTCGTTTCTTATGCTCTCGCGTACCACCTCCCCCGCCGGCTCCATCGCCACGCGGCCTTGACTTCTTGCCCTTATCGTGCATCAATCGTTCCGTATCCTTCATCATATCCTGTCGCCACAAATCGAAGAAATAATTCGGATCCGTATAGAATTTCAGACCATCCTTTCCATCGTCTCGATACACGTTCAACTTATCCAGCGGTGGTGGTTTGTCACATTGTTCATACGTTTCGAGCATCGGTGCCGGCATTGTTGCTCGCGAGAATATTTGCTGATCAAACACTTTCGCCGATTTGAATGCTTTCTTCAGTTGTATATCGGTGAGTGGTACTTCTTCTACGGTACTATCCAGTTGTGTGACTTTTATCGATAGTCGATCGATACGAGCCTGTAGGGAATTGGCACGATCGGCCAAGCTTCCTACGTCTCGTGCCAGCTCGCCGAAAACGTCTTCAGCATGTTTCGATAGAGACGATAGTTGTCTTATGATATTTGTTAGTGTTGTATTGGTTACGGTTTCTAATTCGGCCTGTTGGTTATCGTCTCGATTGTAAACCGAGCGTGCAACATGCACTGGTTCAATTTGTCGCTTTGGAAGCGGCATGGTGGTTTTAAAGTTTACTTTTCAATTGGTACTAGAGAGTGCAGAAATGCAACAAGTTAGACTTGTCTTTGAGTGAGTGTGCCAATGTATATTTACAATAAGTGCGACGGTCAGTGTCTAACCGGATGCATGGTAATCTGAAATGAGATGGAAAAAAGAAATTAGTGAACATTGTATTGTGATGAAAACAAATATTTTTATATGTAGATAAAATTAAAAAAAAAAGCTACATTCACTCGTCTTAATCATGGTGAACATATGGAGAACATCTGAAATGTCTCAAGTGGGAATCGAAGTCGTTGTCGAATACTCACCCCACCTTAGAGCCCAATCCTTTTTGCATATATTGAGAAAAACGACCTTTTCCACCTACAAACTTAACCCGATTTTTTCTAAACTTATCTGACACAATTAAATTAAATGATGGTATATCAATCGTTCGAGCCTCCACACATTTTTCAAATATGCACATATTCCACATGTGGATGGACTAGAAAAATTACCCACACACATAATTTTGTTGTCTACATCTAACCGCGACCAGACTGACCAAATTACCATTTCCTCATTGACCGACCTACTCTGCATGTAGTAGTAAATGGGAGACCTCTTATCAAGCAAATTAGACAATCAAATGGACTGTGGGGTGTGCAACTATAAATTTATGACATGTGGGCGCGCTATTTTGATGAAATTGTCATTTATATTAAGTGACAGGAATTTCTCATGCCTTTTTCAGTACGTGTGTGGAGAGAAGCCCCAGTTGAACTTTTTTTCTTATAAATTCACACAGTATTAAATAACCATGCGATGATTGTACAGCTTATAGCACATATTTGCTACTTTTTATCAACGATAATGATAATCACAAAAGTAAACAAATATCGTTCGTTATTAAGTTTATTATGCACATTACCTCATTCAGATCGTGAGTTATTATTTTCATTGCAAGATAAAGTGTACGTCCTATATTTGCCACCTCTTGGCGAAGAAAAAAATCCAAAATAAACGATGGTTATGATTTTCGTTAGACTCGGTATGTACTTAGTATGAAATTATGTACATAAAATACATATCTGATATCACCAGTAGAGTGTAACGAACACACATGTGTTACTGGTAGAAAAAAATTATCAGCTACCGACTTATTTTTATATGAATTTTTGCCAAATTGTGTAGCAGAGTTAAGCCGAAACATATGTAACTATGATAAGATAGTGGGTCGGAACAAGCTAACAATATTGTTGTGAAGTCCACGACATTACGTCGAGTACAAGTTCTCGTACATACGAGTACATATTGATAAAACAATGAGCAATACTTTTAGTTTTCTAAACTCTCAACATGATGTCATAGTGATATCTTGTTACAATTTCCCTTAGAAATGATAAGAAGGAAAAAGTCACGCCCTAAGATTAAAGGTCTGCACATTATTTAAAATATAAAATAAGGGGAAATCTTGGTTGGTCCCGATACTAAATAAAAGATAAAATATTTGTCAGGAAATGTACTTCATGGATTCTAAATAACTTTAGGTGAATCAACCTTTTAGCGCATGTATTGAAACCTCAAGAGCTAGCACCAGAGTTATGATAATAAAGTGAGCTTGAGAATTTACACCATTTTCCAAATCCTCGGCTACCCTCTTTACCACATACAACAGAGAATACAACCAACGGCTTAACATCAGAGTAAATGACACTGAAGTTCCCACTATCCGTCACCCCAAAATTCTTGGCGTCACAATTGATAATCACGGCCTATTCAACACCCATGCCGACAACATTAGTGACAAAATGAAGGGCAGAAACAAGATCTTGAAGTCCCTTGCTGGCAGCAAATGGGGCACAGATAAGGAGACTTTACTCACCATCAACAAAGCCGTCAGTCGTTCTGTGGTAAATTATGGAGCACCGATATGGACAAATAACCTATGCATAACCAACTGGAAACGGATTCAAACATGCCAAAATGCAGCCATGCGTACTATTACTGGATGCGTACGCATGTCATCTCAAGACCACCTGCACCAAGAAACTAAGCTGCTAGACCTCAAGGCACACAATGATCTCCTGGCTAAGCAATATCTTGTTGGTTGTTATCGAAGCCAACACCCAAATCATGACCTCATGGACAAAACCCCACCACCACGTCATGTAAGACGTTCGTTAAGGGACATGGAAAGGGAAGTCCAACACATACAAGGCGGCCCTTAACCAACTGCACACCAGCGAGGTAACCAAAGCCACAAACAGGCTATCCGTAAACCGCGTCCTTCGCGCTCGACCACCCGACATCTCAGCAGACGAACAACAACTACCGAGAGCCACACGTACCACCTTGGCTCAGCTTCGTTCTGGATGGTGCTCCAGACTAAATTCGTTTTGGTCGCGCATTGACAACAGCATTGGAAATATTTGTCCAGCATGTGGAACCAGCCTACACAACGTGCATCATATATTTGACTGCACTGCCGCACCTACGCAACTAACACCTATCGCACTATGGGAGAACCCCATCGAAGTTGCGATCTTCTTAGGTCTTAACCTTGAGGAGAGGATGTCTACGATTTATGAATGATGATACAAGTTTCCCCCCCCCCCCTCTCTTGCGCCGCTACTACAACAACAACAACACCATTTTCAAAACAAATTCACCTTTTCTCAACACAAAGTATATACATCAAATGAAATATGTAAACGATTTCGCAAAAAAAACGCTTTAACAAGTCAAATTAACGATTTCGCAAATATTTGTTTTACCAGTCAAAATAGTCATTCAACAAACAACTTCTCTTTGTGAAATCGTTAATTTGAGTTGCTAAAACGTTATTTTCATTCGCAAAATCGTTCATATGTCTTTTTAAAGCGTTAATTTATTTTGCGAAATCGTTAATTTCATTTGATGCATAGTTAATTTGTGGCCCAAAAAATTGAATTTGTTTTGAGAATAATATATTACTTTGAAGACCCGGATTGACCAAAAGTTTTCAGGCGTTGCTAACAAGCAGCAAATTAATTGGCCTAGATATAGTCTGGTTAGTCTAGCGGTTAGTGCGCGCACCTTCGGTGCACAGGGTCATGACTTCGAATCTCACCGTGTTCCATGTTGTTTTTCGAACTCACGAGCTTGTGACGGACTATGATCTCACTCAGATGTTAAACGAGTACCCATTTATGGGGATAAATAATACTGCTGAGCGTGATGCTGATCTCATTACCTCAACAAAAGCAGATAAGATCTTGGAAATAGGATGTCACTAACACATCCTGCGGCCTTAGTCCAATGGTGGATTGTCGCGCCTGTTATTTATTTTTTTTTAGATGTAGGCCAGCGGTCGGCAAACTCATTAGCTTAACATTTATTCATAGAAACAAAACATATCACCATTGTGTTTGAGAAGCTCTAATGCGTAGAGCTTCAAGATAATTTAAAAAATTTTATATAAGGGTTTTTGAAAAAACCAATGAACATTTTCGCATTGCAGAAGCCACAAGATATCGGTAAATTCTGAAATGAATCAATAATAGGGAGCTTAGCAGGTCGTTGGAAACACCACTTGAACACGTCAAAAAAAAAGTGGACGAAACGGCTTGCTAAAACTTCCTATTGGTTATGAAATCCAAAACAGTATCAAACTTCGTCTGCTATTAGGTTTTCGCTAACATTTGATACGATCAACAACAAACTAGTACAAAAGCAAAACAAAGAGTAGAGAGAGAGTTACGTTACGTTATGTTTTAATCCGAATAAATTTATTCCAATTTCAACAACATTAAGCTTTAATTTCCTGTTGCTTCATTACAGTACACTTCAAATGTAGCGAACATGTTTATCAAGACAAACGGTCCATTTCCATGAAGTTTAAAAGTGTAGAGCGCAACATTGCCATAACGACGAAGTTGGCCTCCGATAGCATTTGAACACCTTGTTTGTTAATAGCAAGTGAAAATACAAATCGGCGAGTAGCACATCTTATTCAGTTTTTTTTTTTTGAGTAAATACAAAAATTGCACCTAACCTAGCACATCACATATTGGAAATTCGCTTAGTCACCAATTTTCCAAAAATCTGTGAACCTTTTGGAATCATAGAACGCTGAAATGTAGACAAATAGATACTGTTTGTCATGCGTTCAGATTCAGTAACCTCAGTAAACCTCTGAAGTTCCGCTTGGTAAAAGCTACAATGGGTAATTCCGGGAAAGGTGCATGAGTTTGTTGTTTTCCTCGCTCTGATTAATTGTCAAAGATTAGTAGTCCGACGCTTTTAAAATTTGGAAACAAAAAATCAATATCGAGTAAGCAAGTTACTTCGTAATACTTTTGGTGGTAGTCTTTGGAACAAAGCCATTAGATACTTCCTGGATCAAGAAGCACTTGAACCACAGTACAAAAAAATCGCTTCTACGAATAAAAAATGATGGCCTGTGATTTCTTTCCAACAATTACTTTTCTTCGCAAAAAGAGCTTCATGGTATCGATTGGCTTTCAGTCATGGAAGAGCCGCATTAAAAGATTTAAAGAACCGCATGCGGCTCGCGAGCCGAACTATGTTGACCACTGAAATAGGCGAATACCTGGTCAGATCGAATTGCATGTCAATAAATTCAAAATACATTATAGAATGTACTTGCATTATTCAAACTGCAGTGCAATATGGTACAGTTGTTAATAAAATCGAGGATTTAATAAATCCTGTGGGATGTGTGAATCGCCTCTTAAGCCCTTCTCTTTGCTAGAATTTGGACAAGTGTGTAAATCCACTACGTCAGGCATGTCAAACTCACGGCCCGCGGGACGCATGCGGCCCACCTCGCGGTTCTGTGCGGCCCGCGGCATTGTCGAAGCAGCACAATGTGTACCGACAAAAAAATCGTAAAATTGGTGAGGTGGCAAAAATTCAGCCGTTGAACTCAAGCTTAAAAAAATTACTAAAACTCGCCAGAAAGTAGCTTATGCTAGCCTAGAAATTTTCCTCTAAATACTCCAATCAATTTGCTGGTGGGTATTTGGTTTTGTAATGCGGTTCAACAACAAAAAATTGGTTGACTCTACTGAACATGAATCGAGATTTATTTTCAAAAAACTCGTGAAATCCTGGAATTAGTGACTAAATTACTTGGAAGAGAAATTTAAACGTAACAATTCCAGCCCAAGTGCCGGATTTTTAGCCCTATACTTATCAAGCTGTATTGGTGCATGAGTTTGTTTAAAACAACACCACAAAAAAAACTTTTTGTCCCTTTTAGACACCTTGAAGATCAATCAAATTTTTGCGTTTTGGCTTCTTGTCTCAATATTCTTGAAGTACATTTTCGAAAGGTGGAATTTCCCACGAATAATCCCCAATCAGTGATCCAGTCTTACTGCCATATATATTTTAAAAGTAATATTCTGTAATCAACTTTCGTAATAAGATTATATAAAAGTTCTTGAAATTTTCCTCCTGCGGCCCACCCAAACCTCAAGAGCGAGTGCTATTTGGCCCGGGACAGGTTTTGAGTTTGACACCTCTGCACTACGTCATAGGGATGTCATACAGGGTGTACCATGAGTCAACCGCAAGTCAGAAGTAAGACAGGTATTGAAATTTTGGCCGCAACCAAAATTAGCCTCGATCTCGTTTTGCTAAAATGTAACGCATAATTTTAAATTTTCATTGGGGCAAGTTCATAGCTTGAAAAGAGAGACTATTTCTGTTTTAGTTAATGGGGAACTTTTATTGCAATAATATTTACTCTTTACACCGTTCCATATTGTGTTAAAAAACACAATGAGTAGTATGGATATACCTTGGATGAATGAAGCACAGGATAACGTCATGTAGAAAATTTTGGTAACCATTTCCTAACATGTGGTCGCCTTCACTAACACATTGACATCCACCAGTGGATTGGAGGCATTATTTGAATGTGGGGCTGCCACCTGACCGTATGACCCTTTTGCGCTACTCCCTTGTACTCTTGTCAATCGAAGTTAATCAGCTGACATGCAAGTCAACAAGTGCGTTCAGATTTTGCGAGAAGTTGCAAACTGTTTAAAACTTTCTGATGAGTTTTATGTTTCACCTCCGGTACGAAATGTTTTTCAACTGTTAAATATCAAAGAATTACTTCTATACGCCAGTAAAACTTTACAAAAAAAGGCCTAACCTCGGAATAAATGGAATACTACCGTTCTTTCGCTTATCTGTTTTAGAATATTACTGGCTATATAAATCCAAATTTGCAACCCTGGGGACCCTGCGCTAATTTTTTGGCGAGCGAAAGAGCCATTTTTTTTGCTCTTTTTTTACATTTTCAACAATATTTTTTAAAATAATTGTCTTGGATAAAAACTCTGTGGCATTTTGAAAGAAGACAGAATTTCCAATCCAATGATATCCTAACCAATTTTATAGGTCAAATATTGACGGAATTACAGGTTTTTGAAAATAGGGTATTTTTTACCAAAAAAATTGCGAATTTCAAGTAAATGTCGTTTTGGCAAACAACATAAGCTTAGAATTCGCCTTTTTTTTTGTGGAAAATACCCTATTTTTGAAAATTTATATCTCCGTCAATATTTGACTTACAAAAGTGGTCATGATATCATTGGATTGGAAATTTCGTCTACTTTCAAAATCATTCATGGTTTTTTCTAAGATAATTTTTTTTAATATTTTTGGAAATGTAAAAAAAGAGCAATGGCTCTTTTTCGCTCGCCAAAAAAATAGCACAGGCTCCCCAGGGTTGCAAATCTGGATTTATATAGCCAGTAATACTCTAAAACAGATAAGCGAAAGAACGGTAGTATTCCATTTATTCCGAGGTTAATGTCGATTTTGACTGGCCTATTCAGTTTCTTTTCCCCTGTAAAATATAATTCAAACACGTTTCAAAACTATTCTTTCAGGCGTTGAAACCTTTAATTTGCTAGATCATTTTAAATTCTTTGCAACGTTTCGAATTTGCTGAATGTTAGAAATGATGAAAATGCCAAACGAAGTCGAACAGCTGATTAAAAAAACCCCCAAAAAAAACAACAGTTTGGTTACCCTCACCGAGGCTTATGACTCTGTCCTTTTCTTATTCGTCCATGGGATATACGCTTACAGTTCTGCCCGTCTTTCCGTAGTGCCATCTTCTCCAAATTTGGTACACATGATCTTTTGATGGCCCTGACAACGACTCGGCGGTCACAATTATGGTTAGGGGCTGGAATTGCGGTAGACTCATAATTGAACGAAAAGTCATCAATCGTCATTCATTCATTCATTCATTCATTCAATTAATTCCCCTGGCTCTACCCGTGGACCAATTTGATGAAATTTGGATGGTAGTTAAGTGGCGAGGTCCTTAATATTTGAGTATCGGCACTTGTTATGTGAAAGATGTCCTTGGGCACAAAAGGTCCTTTTTTATGCACTATTGATACTGCATTCGTTGAGACGAGTCCTTCAGAATGCCAATAAACTGATTATGCATTTTTTTTAAAAGGATATTAAGTACCACCAAAAAGGATATTTTCCTAGAGAAAGCAGAGTATGGGCATGATGGGTTCGAAAGGGGATTTTTAAGGCAATGCATGTGAACAGTTTTAAAGTTTTTCTGGAATAACAAGATAACGGTGGATCCTCGTTTAAATTAACGTAAATGTCAATATTTACCTATGCAACTGTAGCCTTAATGTCATTTCTGATTCGTAGGTACATATATATAGTATGGTACACCTTAATACAGTTGCTTCAGTCAATCAAAACGAAATATCCTTTTTTCTTCCTGGAAGATACATGTAGGCAACATGGATATCAAATTTCAGGATTTTCTTAAAGGAGTTTCCCACAATACTAATGGAAGTATTTTACATCCTTTTCGGAGGATCCTTAGTCCCAAAAATAACATTATTGCAGTGAGGTTAAGTGGTCTAGATGTGTGTCGAACAAAAGGGGATGCTGACAATAGCGCATTTTATTAGTTCAGGGCGGATTTTGTCCTTCGGAAGCCGCAGCATAACTATTAATCCTTCGTAGGTCCGGAGATCGAATCTCAGCGTGGTCCAAAATTTTCCGTACATGTGCGGATAGGAAATATATATAGTGCTTGCAACATTATATGCATTCCGAAATAATATGCAATGTAACGTTGACTCGAAATTGCCTATAAACGGCTGAGTTAACGCACCATGGCTCCACAAGGGGCTATACGGTACTGAGAAGAAATTCTACGCTTGGACCAAAGGATAGTCACAGAGCAGAGCAGTCATAATTGAATCTGCCGTATTGATGTTTTCTAATAGATGGACCATGAGACACTTCAACTATATTATGACCGCTTACAACATGGCTATACTAGGACTGAGCGAAACACGAAAGAGCGGGTCGGGAGCGACTTTATCACCAAGCTCTTGAGGAGATTTCAGTATCTGCGGCGCCAAATTTTGATGATACCATTACATTAATATTGGCCTGAAACGACCGAATCTGCAATCCTTTTTCGCGAAATTGTAACGGTTCTCCACATTCAATATGGGCAATCACGGGCTTGGCGTCAGGAACGATAATGGCGAAATGTTCATGGATTTCTGTAACTCTCGGCAGCTAGTCATTGGCGGCACCTTGTTTAAGCACAAACTTTGCCACCTATCAACTCCTGATGGCAGAAAAGAAAACCTAATTGACATGGAGAAACAGCCACTTAGACGACAGATCGAAGCGTAGAACTGATGTCGGCAGCGACCATCTTGTTATGTTATGTGGTCCTACTGGCAACCATTGCTTCATTGCAATTCCAAGCCTCTCCGGGGCGGGCCACACCCGTTTGCTACAACAAACGGCCAAGAGTTGCCAAAACGCCTCCCTGGCAAGAGCCTTGAAGGTCTCGACCATCTTGTTACCGCGAAATTTCGCTTACGAACGACAACGATCCAACGATCTCGTAACACACAGAATAGAACGAGGCGGAAAGTAGGCGTAGTTGATGCCCTATGCCCCACAAGGGATTAAGAGGAACCAGAGAGAGATTGGTTATTCAGATATCTGGTCACCTTAGCGTTACTTAGTGTCAGTGCTCAACTGGATATCGAAGGGATTTCCGGATCACAAAATAAAATAGTGAAAAGTTTATAATCCATTCATATTAACATGACGTCGGCCTTCGGTGTAGGCACATCGCCCGTTCTGGCGCTAATGTCTCAGGCTATTTCTACAGGCAGCTCTATATTGGATCGTGTAATCGCCGTTACCAATTGGCGTTGTTGTTGCTTTTTTCAGTTGACACATCCAAATGTTCTCCAGTCTTCCTATGGCTTTGGGTCCATCAAGTGGAACTTCCAGTGACATCGCTTTCTTTGCGGGGTTCTCATGCGGACACCTTCGAACTTCGAACATGGTGATATCGGTCTGCGAGCTTGAACAATTCTTAAACCTAGCAAATGTTCTAAATTTATTATTGAATTGAGATAAACAAAGTGTATTGCACAACAAAAATAACAAAAACATTGTTGTTGGACGGTGGATGTATCATGCTCAAATAAATGTATTTGAGATATCCACCGTCCAGTTTGTCTATAGTCGAAACCGGCTCGAAATGCACTCTGTGTGCCGCATCTATGTTGGAGTATGCATACAGGACATGGACAAACTGGACGGTGGATATCTCAAATACATTTATTTGTGCATGATACATCCACCGTCCAATAACAATGTTTTTGTTGAATCCGTTCACTGGCACGTATAGTCAGTAACGACGGCCGTATCGAATCGGTGGCTAGCCATTGCCTGGCCCCACTCAAAAAAGATTCGATACCAGGGTGTTTTTCGAGTCCTATATAAGAGGATCGTACACACTGCCTGGTTGAGTCCGGTCATGCCTCTCCTGATAGTACATGACGCGCTGCATAAGTAGAGGCATCTGATGAGAGATGCAGTGCGCCATGTACTATTAGTCGAAACCGGCTCGAAATGCACTCTGTGTGCCGCATCAATGTTGGAGTATGCAAAGTGTATTGCATTAAGCAATTTTCCCCATTAACTATAAGATGGAAATATCCCCCTTTCCATCTCAAGTAGTTGTCGATGCTAGTAATCTAGAGGTCCGGAGATCGAATCTCGGCGTAGTCCAGAAATATATAGTGCTTACTACATTATATACACTCCGAAACTCTATTTGCAATGTAACGTTGACTCGAAGTAGCCTATAAACGGCTGAGTGAACGCACCATGTCCCACAAGGGGTTACGGTACAGAGAATAAGAAGACTTCGGCCCATTCTCTCGTAGATCTTATAGAATGGTTAGTCTTATCGCCCAGAGAAGACACACACAATATTCAAAAAGCTTCTCCATTATATTGAATTGATTTGTTGTTAATTTTGCATAGTTATGTTATCTTTTGCTTATTTACGCTGTTGGATGAAAGTGCGCAATGATTTTCTCAATCTAAGATGATGGCTTAAACAAGCAAAATATGGCGTAGCTATGCAAAATAAACAAAAATTCCATTCAATACAATGGAAAAGCTTTCTAAATATGGTGTGTGTCTTCTCTACGCGATAAGACTAATCAGCCGATAGGTACTGAATAAGAGTTATCAGAAACCCGGCCTTCATGTAGTAGTTCTGAACGAACCCCATGGAAAAGTCAAACTTCAAGACATAGAATCTGAAGAAGGTTTTCGAAACAGAAAAAAGGATTGCCGATTCTTACGTTTCAGACGATAATGAAATGCCATTGTCAAAATTAGGAGCCAAACATACTGAAATTAGCGTAATTTTTGCTAAGAGTTTTCTTCCCTTTTGTCCCTTTAATTGTGCTCTATGACACACCGGGAATATGATGATACAATTCGGAATAAAATCATAATTATAGGAAAAACCCTAAAGTTCCAATTAGAATTTAACATAATTTATTCTATCTAGCATCTAATGTCTGTTCTAATGAATTTTCAAGAACATTTAACTGATGACATTAGAAAAGTTGTAAATAGAAATGATTCATGTGACTCATACGACTACAAACATTCCTCCCAGACAATGACTAACTCCCCCGTCACATTCTTTATGAAATAAAAACGTGCGCTCCATTAGCGCAATAATTTTGCTTCATTCAAGCCTTTCAAGAGCGCTCTTGAAAACTCCATAGGCTGCTGGCACAAAAGAAACATTTTCGCTACTCCACGATCAATCTAGCGTAAGTCTCTACAACTCAAAGAAATCCCGACACGATACGACCAATATGAAGAAAAGAGTGATATGTGTCTTCTTGAGCATATCTTCGACTCTTGAGTTCGCCACCGACATTCCCAGCCCACTCATCCGGCGATAGATAGTATGAAATTAGGCCTAGCCAAGAGTCATTTCCTTTCTGGGTCAATTATGTAACGAACCTGTGCGCGGAGCGCCACATCACAAAGACACACAACAGCTGCAAAAGATGGTGGAGAAGAAGCAGAAGCAATCATTATTGAGTGAGCATGCAGTTTGCTGGATGGAAAGAACACAAACAGGCGATGGTGTGGTGTTGTTGTCTACTTGAGCCCCACAATAACCACTGGCGATATTATCGGCCCAACTAGCAGCCACCACAACGAGTCGACGTCCTCATCAACCCGTTGTCGTGGCTGCTGTTGCAGAGTTATCTCCTGTGCATGCCATTACCTTGGCATTTCCACTTAGAAATGCGAAAAATAGGTTCTGCACAATGAAATGCCTCTCGAGCGGATGACTCTGATGACTAGTGACTATGATACGGTGGTTTACGTTACGGCGACGACGATGACACCGGGGGAGTTGTGTGGAGACCGTTGTGTGTCGTCTAAACAGATAGAAGAGATCCAAGCCCAAGCCGCCCGGTCGTCTGCCCGCCTGCCGGCTGCTTTCTCCACACACTCGCCCGACCCAACCGTTTCAGACAACACACAAGTCAGGAAGACATCAAAAGACAACCAGCGAAGTATGAATCGAGAGATGCGGATGGGCGTTGCGCAGAAGAAAACCTTTTAACCTGATTCCGATTGTGGAATGGCAGAGCCGTGGAAAAGTCATTAGTCGCAAAGTGCACTAACGAAACTGTGTGATGCGTGGTGGCTGGGTGAATGTGGGGCCGATGCCCGATGGCACTATCTTGTGCGCCTGGGGGTTGGTTTGGTTGGTTGGTCGAGGGTGCGGCGCTTCCGAGGCGGGTTCACATGCAGCCGAGCACCGAGGTCACGTCGAGTTAGATAGGGGTGTGAGGGAGTTTTTGCGTCACCACTTCCTCATCAGCATCCAATTAGGATGATACCGGTACACTGTCTCGTGAGACCTCCACTAGGGAAACAGCGTTCCGTCACTCATTCATGAACGCAAGAAAAACACACACGTCACACAATCGGCACACACAGAGAACTTTTCTTGCTTTTGCATTTTCACCTTTTATAGAAATTCCATTCACGCTTTCAGCGTCGGCATACAATCTGTAGATGGGTACAATCTCCCCCGAGAAGTTCTTATGACAATTTCGCCTGAAGTCGTCTTCGTCACGTTCCACTCCACTACGACGCCTGTGTGTGTCACCACTGCTCACTGCACTTGAGAAAACTTCTTCACACGTTACGACGGCCGTCACGATTTGTACTTTATTCGCCAATTATCCCGTCGCGAACCAGCTCCAGAGCTCTTCACCCGCAATAGTAGAAAGCTGCCGTCGAGCAGCAACAACAGCGGCAGCGGTCCACAATTCTAGCGTAGATCGAATTTGACATTTTCACTTTTCTGCTGCCTCGTCTGCTGTCACCTCTTTAGCACAAGCACACGACGACTACGATTGGTGGTACACCGAGACCGAGGCGAGAGACTGCGGTGACTGGATTTTGAACACGCACGGGGATAGTCACAAGCTTGCACGTTTCACTGATTTTTTGCACACAATTCTTCACATTCACTGCACACGTTGAATGATTTTCAGGATGTCGCGTCACGAAAAACCCCCAAAAAGGATGAAAATCACGAAAAACACGGGCGTACCACTTGGAACAGGGTGCGGACGACGTCGGACATGACTTTTTCGAATTTATCTTTCTTGCTGTCGGGTCGGCGCAATGCGGCCGTCCTTGTCTCACCAACGCGAGCAAGGCAAGTGAAAGGGATGCAGTGGGATGACAATCCGACTGGGAAAATGGTCGAATTGGAGTGGAACAATTCTTTGGCTAGCCAATGATAGAGGACGCTGACAACCGGTCGTGTGGAATGTGGAATCCAACTGTGCTAATTTGAAAAAATCAGTGCTTCGACCTTATCAAAATTGTGGGACATATTTAAATTTTCATTACAAAATGCTTGATTTTTGCTGAAACAAGCACAAATTAAGTTTTCATAATTATAAAAACGCCCATTACGGTATGCTAGGCATTTCGTATGACATTTGTTTATTATTTTTAAATTTCACAAAACCTACATTCCACTATATTTCGCGGCATTGCCACACCAATCAATTCATTCTACTACAAAACGTTTTCTACTACTAACTTAGTACCACTCAACTGTCAGCTGCCTCTTGTCGAGTTGAGGTAAGGTTGTCAAAATCAGTCCCAATCCTCCCGTTCTAGCCTTTTTTCCCGTCTTTTTCAGAAGTTCAGTTCCCGAAACAAATCTTCAGAACAATGGCTGCTGCTACTAAAGGACAAGCTCTTATTGCCAGTGAGTATTCCATCCAAAATTCACCCGAACTTATCCAATTTATTGCCGTCCACTTTTGCCTAACCTCCCAATTCGTGTTCTCAGCCACATTATGTAATTTGTTAAATTTTCGACTCTTTTTACAGGTTTGATGTCTCAAGCTCGGCCAAAATTCAATGTTTTCTTGAAATACGCCAAAGTTGAACTGACACCACCAACTCCCGGCGATATCCCCGCTATCCGCCAAGGCATCTCGAATTTGGTCAAGGGTGCTCGTACCGGAGCCTGGAAGAACCTGACCGTCAAAGAGGCTTGGCTCAACTCACTCATCACGGCCGAAGTTCTTTTCTGGTTCTACGTTGGCGAATGTATCGGTAAACGCCACTTGGTTGGTTATGATGTTTAAGTCGCCTGTTCCGTGGGCAGTTTTAGTTGTAACTGAAGGAAAGCAAGATCCCCCGAGATAAATGAAATTCCATTCACACCTTTTTGAGTGTCGAGGAGACTTGTAAATGATTAGGCGGTCGTATAATAAAGAAAACTGAAAAAAGGAAAGTGGAGTGTTTTGTTATTTAAAAGTGCATAGATCTGTTCTTGATTTGATTCATCATTTTGGTGACGGATATATAGACCGGGGGCCGACGTAGAGAATGTTGCTACGAACATTAGCTGAAAATCACAGAGGACTGTTCAAAAATGACAGCCGTTCAAAATTACTACCCAAGACCAAAAAAGGGAGTCCGATGTTCAAAGATGCAAATTAAGTAAATGACCTACTTCCAGACAGGTGTGACCACAAGGTTCCTCCGATGTCATCAACTGTCAACCCGCAAGCATCAGGAGCATCCTTTCTGTAGCAGCTGAAGCAATAAGCCGTGGCCTCCACTGGCTCTTTCAAATCGGTTGTAGCCCAGTATGGGCGGAAGTAGTTACTTATTTGTGAGGGACAAAATTTGTGCTTCAAACTCATGATGATGACGACAATGCAATCAAACTTCTGGAAATGGAAAAATTAGGAGATGCGTACTAGCAAGTGGAAAATTGTTAACATCGACGGAGGGGGATGGACTCTCGTTAATCGGGGAAGCCATTGCCAGGCGCAACTTCTAGGTGTCTTACGGTTTCGGTGAGATCGAAGTCTATTGAAAAAATTGGAAATGCTCTCATGAAGGTGAAGTGGGGAAGACAGGCAGTTTTAAGGAAGGGATTAAGGAGAATAGCAAAACGTTCAATAAATGCCATGAAGTGAAGTGGGCTTAACGTCTGTGCCTACCGTTAAGGTTTTACCAGACGGTCCTTGACTGGGACGTTCGGATTGATTTAGGACGTCAATCAGCGCCTCTCGAGCAGTGTGAGGTAACAGTTTTTCTTACCAAGTATTAAGGCTTGGCGTTTATATACTGCTAGATGCGAGGCATTTCTTCTATCTCTGTCGTTCTAAGGTTCACGGCACCCGGTTCTAGCGCAACTCTACGCTGCGCCATTGTGAAACCATAGCCAGCACTATACTCCAAGGGAACCTACCACATACACATATGGACAAAAAAATAAGTACATCTCTCATGTACTTTTTTATGCCAAATTTGCATACCCTTTTTAAAATCGAATTAATCCAAATAGATAGCCATTACAACAATTATGATACAACAATGCCAAAGGAACCGAAAAACTAAATGGTATCCCCCTATTATCTTAGTCCCTCCCGATATTAGCTTTGAAGTGGGTTTTCAGCTTGGTCAAAATAATAAGTACACCATCGGTTTTTTTTAATTTTTTGACAACAAGTTGCTATTTTCCGCAAGGATTTGTTTTTTTATTCATTGGTGTATGCAAGAAGCTTTAAATTAAAAACAAACAAAAATACTTAAGGGGCGAAAAACGCATGGTAGGTACGAAAAAAGAAGTTTAAGATCGAAACTTTGAAATAGCGGAAAAATTATTCTCTCAATAACGAAATAAACCAGCTAAACATTGTATTTACTGCGTAATTCATTAAAAAGTGAATTAAAGCAGTATCTAATACGGCCCGTAAGGGGGAGGATAAAGGTTGAAAGGCTCCGGCCGATTCCTATATCCTTTTCAGTTGTGGCATAACGGCGGACCCTTAGCTATGCAGGAGGAGCTTCATAGGGTGAGCGGCTCCGGCCAATTCCTATGTTTCTCTACGGGGTGTTACTTTCCCGCATTATCCGAGTAACCGCTGCGCCTGAGTGCTGTATTAACAACTTCAGCGTCTCAGGTTACTAAACGTAATAGGGTGACATAAACCGAATAGTCAATCACCGAAGCAAAGTCGGAAACGAAAGTTGGCATAGGGGGATTACTCGAGGGTACAGCCTCCATGAAGACTGTAACGACAATGGCCAACGACTAATAGACTTCGCGACCAGCAGAAATATGGTCATTAGCTCTACCTGTTTTCCGCATCGTCGCATTCACAGGCAGACCTGGAGATCTCCAGATCAACATACCGTCAACCAAATTGACCACGTCCTTGTCTGCAAGAGATGGGCATCGAGCATAATGGATATTCGGTCCTATCGTGGAGCAAATATTGACTCTGACCACTATATGGTGAAGGCGACTTATAGGTGCAGAATTTCTTCGGTGCATAATTCGAGGTTCAACCCGGCAAAAATTTTTGCGGTTGACAAATTGTTGGATGATGCCACGGTGGTCACTTATACGACTGCCCTTGAGGAGAAGCTGACGCCCTTGCTAAACAACATCAGCAACAAAGGCGCCCTTGAGATCTGGGATACACTCAAAGACACCATCAAAGGGGTCGCAGAGGAGGTTGTGGGATACAAAGCTCGGCGAGCCCGAAATGATTGGTTTGATGAAGAATGTCAAAATGCGGTAGATGCTAAAAACGAGGCATATCGCCAATGGACTGAACGCGCAACTAGAGCCAAAAAAACAAAATATGACGAGCTTCGACGATTTTCGAATAGGTTAATTAGGCGTAAGAAACGTAAGCATCTTGACGAGCAGTTGATGCGAATAAACCAAAGACTAGTTAGTATGAACAGTAGACAAGCGTACAAGCTGATTAATTCAATTAAAAGTGGATACCAACCCAGGACCAGCCTCTGTAAGGATAAGGATGGCAATATCATTAGCGACACCGAAAGCGTTGATAAACGCTGGGCCTCACATTTTGAAGAGCTCCTCAATGTTCAACCGAACAACCCCACACAAGAAGCTCCGGAGCTGATGGCTGAACCAGGCCCTCCCGTTCAACCCCCAACAGTAGAAGAAGTTAATCTCGCCATACAAGCACTAAAACATAATAAAGCCCCGGGCGCTGACGAGATTCCAGCTGAACTGCTGAAGCATGGTGGGGAGAGCCTTGTTAAGGCTATACACACACTTATCGTTAAAATATGGAACGACGAAATAATCCCGGAAGATTGGCGCAAAAGTATAATTTGCCCAATCCACAAAAAAGGGGATAAGTTAAAATGTGACAACTACAGAGGCATCTCATTAGTTTGTACGACTTATAAGATTTTATCTAAAATTCTAGAAAATAGAACTAATCCGTACGCAGAAGAAATCATTGGCGAGTACCAAGGCGGCTTTAGATCTGGTCGTTCGACGACAGATCAGCTCTTTACAGTGAAGCTTTTACTCCAGAAGTGCTGGGAATACAACATCGACGTATACCAAATATTTGTTGACTTCAAGCAGGCATACGACAGTATCGATCGAAGCGTACTGTACAACATTTTGCTGCATTTTAGAATACCGGCTAAGCTAGTGCGACTCATAAGGATGACGATGACTAATACCGTCTCGCAGGTCAGAGTTCAGAACAGACTCACTGACCTATTTGAAACTCGTACTGGACTCAAGCAAGGCGGCGGGCTGGCGCCGACGCTCTTTAACCTGGCTCTGGAGTATGTGATTCGAGCCATGAATTTGGACAGCAGCGGAACGCTACTCATTAAATCGACTCAACTAGTAGCCTACGCCGACGACATCAACATCATGTCTCGAAGATTGGGTGATGCAGAAAGCCTTCTGCATAATCTCAATAACGCCGCCAAAGAAGTTGAGCTACATATCAACGAGTCTAAAACCAAGGTCATGATGCAATCAAAAACTAGAACGCCAGTAAATTCAAGCATCACAGTGGGGGACCTCAATATAGAATATGTAGACAACTTCACTTACCTGGGTTGCAATTTGTCAAAAGACGCCAACGAAACAGATGAGATAAAGCGACGGATACAACTAGCTAATAAGTGTTACTTTGCGGTCCTCCAAATTATGAATTCGAAGCTGGTGCACAGGAACACGAAGCTCCACGTCTATAAAACCATCATACGACCTGTGCTATGCTATGGCTGCGAGGCATGGACCCTAACTCAAAACTCTGAACACCTGTTGGACACATTCGAGCGAAAGGTTCTCCGAAGAATCTTCGGGGCCGTTCGTGAACGAGGTGAATGGCGCATCCGGTACAACCTTGAGTTGTATCAGCTGTATGATGAGCTACAGGTGTCGAAGATCGTGAAATTGCAGCGATTGCAATGGGCGGGTCATGTACAAAGGATGAACGACGATCGCATGCCCAAAAAGGTGATGAACGCGCAACGAATGGACGGAGCCAGATTGCGTGGACGACCGAGAGCCCGATGGGAGCATTCTGTATGTGAGGACGCCCACCAGATGCTAGGCTTTCGGAATTGGAGGACAAGGTCGCGTGACCGCGACAATTGGAGGTTTTCAATCCAGGCGGCCGTGCTCTGTGGCCGTGATCGTTCGGTCGCCACTCTGTGAAATAGACACTCATAGAGAAACGAGTTTCCAAACTCGGCACGACTCGTCGCAAGTTTATTATTCAGAAGAAGATGATAAGAAATATTCTTATCGTAGAATAATAAACTGAACAATGCGACTTGGAAGTGGTATGGCTGACAACCATATCACACTCCGAATTCAATTGTCTTTGTAACGCTGATGACTACACACGGTAGTCATCAACGCACCATGCTCCACTAGGAGTTACGGTAATCGAGAGAATCCAGGCGGCCAAGGCCCGACGTCGGGCTATCGTGCCATAAAGAAGAAGAAGAATGCGGTTAAGTCCATGTAAGGGTCTTAAGGACAACTGTCGGTCTCATTATCACTATGGCGAGAAAAGTTATCTTGACATGACTGATGATTCTCGCGGAAAATATTGAAAATATAGAATCCCTTTAAAAAGTTAATCGAAGAATACAAAAAGTAAAGCAGTTTTGACAAAAAGTTTAGAACTTTACATGGCGACGTTAAAGAGTGTTGACGGTTCAGGAAAATTTGGGAGGGATAGTTCTTCTTGTTCCAGACCGAACAATGGAAACTCACAGAATATTCTGTTTTATTTATGAGATCGCAATAAATTTGATCGGGAACTAATCTTATCGTAATATTCTTCATTCAGGAAAAAATAATATGATATACGCTACATCAACGGGCTATTTCCCATGGAGGCGAAAAAACATGGTCTATGGTTTAATTTTCATAGTTTGGTTTCGTTCAAATAGACCTAATAACCGTTACTTTGAGGCAATTTCCATATAAGAAATGTTAGTTGAGAGTCCTAGAATATTTCACTGATGAACCCATACACTTTAAATGGGGATTTCAGCAGGATATTAACCCTAACCATACCTCACAAACTGGTCAAGGATCAGCTTTAACCAAATCGGGTGGCTTTTCACGTTGCTAAGAGTTCGGAATGTTTAGAGAGAGTTGAATCAATGAACCAGAAACACAGTTTTCACAAAACGGACCAATTACGGAATTTCCTGGAAGTAACTGGATATATGGATGTATGGGAACATACCTTAAGAATTATCTCCAGAGGGCCAACAAAAAACTTTTTTTCTTTCAAAATAATGGACCATTTACTTTTAAATAATAAAATAAATTAAATTCTTGTCGAATCAGAAATTAATATTTTAATTAAAACAAGTTTTAATCAAATTAACTGACATGTACTTATTATTTTGTCCTGCCTATTTTAGTCAGTTCGTACTTTTCAAGTTAAATGAACGCTGTTATTTATTATAATATGCTTATTTATATATTATTTGATTCCTCACCAATTAAGTAATAAAATCTTTCCATATGATTTTATTTCCTCAAATAACTACTTTGATACAGGGTGATAAGTAAAATTCGTATGGGTGTACTTATTTCTTTGGCCATATGTGTATGTCGACAAGGTGAATTGCTGCCCATCGGTGCTCCTTGGCTGTTGTCTCGACACCCCATGCTAAAAGATATGGGCCCTCTGCTCCGGACTCGTAATGGCCTTCCGCCACAGCTGCAGTGTGGGTGCTTACACACCCACGTAGGGCTGATTGCCTAACTATTCGGGAGAGCGGGATAGCCATTAAAGACCCACTGGAATCGACGCAATATCTTTGGGTCAGTGGGGGTCCTCCCTGTTCATACCGGCGTGAAGCCAAATAGTGCAGTCATATTAGCATTTCAAATAGAAAAAAATAGAGCAAGGTTAATTCTTGTGGTTTTTAAATCAGTGGGCTCCCAGGAACCTAAAACTCATTTTGCTAAAAAAAAATTTTGATCGGAAAGGTCCCAAAAAGGACAAAAAAGGATACTCTTTAATCCTTGACCGGAGGTCGGCATGTGGGGTATCAAATCAAAGGGGACGTCAAGTACATTACATATCCGTGTTTGTTCCATGTTTCAAGGACCCTCAACGGAATAAATCGAGATTAAATGGAGAGTTATTGTGTTTTCCGTGTATCTTTCCGAAGCCCTAATTACGAGAGTAAATCAAATTGTCATTACGTTTCTCACTTTTCCGAATCTATAATAGCTAAAGATTCTACCATTAAATTTGCTAAGAAAAAAATGATCGGAAAGCTCTCAAAAAGGACACTAATTGCAAACCTTGATCGAACGTGGGCATGCGGGGTGTCATTTCAAAGAGGACGTCGAGTACATTCCATATCTGGCGTTTATTACTTGTTTCAAGGACCCTCACAGGAGAAAATTGGGATCCAAAGGACAATTTTCATGTTTCTCGTATATGTATCTTTCCAAAGCCGAATTTTTTCGTTTTAGCCCGAATTTTTCCATTTAGTGTCCTTGAAACAGGAAACAAACACCGGATATGCAATGCATTCGACGTCCTCTTTGACATGACACCCCGCATGCTCACTTTCAATCAAGGTTTGTAATTAGTGTCCTTTAATGTCATTTTTCAGAGCTTTCTGATAATTTTTTTCTTAGCAAATTTAATGGTAGAATCTTAACCTATCATAGATTCGGAAAAGTGCGAAACGTAGTGACAACTTGGATTATTCTCGTAGTTATGGCTTTGGAAAGATACACGGAAAACACAAACATTTTCGATTTAATCTCGATTTATTCCGTTGACGGTCCTTGAAACAGGAAACAACACCGGATATGTAATGTACTCAACGTCCCCTTTGATTTGATACCCCACATGCTGACCTCCGGTCAAGGATTAAAGAGTATCCTTTTTTGTCCTTTTTGGGACCTTTCCGATCAAAATTTTTTTTAGCAAAATGAGTTTTAGATGCCTGGAAGCTCGCTGATTCAAAAACTACAAAAAATAGCCTTACTCTATTTTTTTCTATTTGGAGGCCTGAAATGGGATATTTTGACTGCGCTATAAACAAAGACAGCGGCAATGCCAGACTGCTGTACATCTTCCGGATGCAAGCGCGTGTAGTGACGACTAATTGCATCTTTAGTGAAGGTGTTTAGAACCAGAACATATTCACGTCTTAAGAGACATTCACTTTCTCAATAGTGACGCCAAATGCGTCAAAATTCCGAATATCCGCGAACGCCGGACAATGGCATAGCATAGTACATTATATGCGTCCAATCCTCGCCGAGATGGTTACACACAGGAGATAATGTATCTTCAGCTAAATTGCGAATTAAGCCAAGCATTAAGTGATCCGTGACCTGAGATGAGGAATCCTAGACTTAGATTGAAACCTGCCTAACGTACTCGTAGCTGGTTCTGTCATACGACGCTGTTTCCCACCTAAATCGCCATCTAGACAGGACACACTCCTCTAGGAAGGCAGCGATTTCTCGCCGGGATCTCCCAGAGACACTCTCGTGGGATAACAACAATGAACAAGGGGGTAACGCAAGGCCTCTTTTGTACATAAAACGCCGTTCCACGAAGTAGGATCTCCAGGTCAAGAGGGGGTGCATCCATCAGGAACTCCAGAGCCACGGAAGATACCGTTTTACTCAATGAAGAAGAAAAAGAAGGAAACGAAATATCTGAAAATAAAGGGGACAATTTGATTTTTTTTATAGCTAGCAGTGGCGTAGGAAATTTAGTGTTTGGGGCTGGTATGGTTTAATAATTTTAGGCTTTTTCATAGGTTGGAGTATTCAACCGCAATGCACTGGAATACACAGTATTTAAAATTTTGTATTTTTTATAATTTATACCACACAACGCTTTGCAATCCCATTTAAATTTACTTTTTTCAATAGTGTTAATTGTGATGCTGTTGGTATAAAGTTATGCAACAGGAACGTTGTTGATTAATTAATTTCAAGCATCTATTAATTTTGAAATTTCGTACTCATTGCCCCCATTTTTCCAACGCCCCTACTACGAAGTTACAGCACTAAGCTGCGCATGTGCATGATTTTGTTTATTTATTAATTTTCCATATAAAATTCGGATGAGAAATGTCATCTTGTAACTTCGATCAAGTTACCATAGAAAATATTTTGGTCCCGAAAAAAAAATCGCATATCCAGTGTATTTTGCGGTTATTTGCATTTCCTTTTTAGATTTTCTTATTCATTGGTTTTACTCAATAGGAGACATTTAGCTAACGGGACACGTCGAAACATTTCACAAAGCTGAGGGCGTAGTCCATAAGAGCTACCGATCCAAATGCTGCACAGGCAACAAACAAGGACTCATAAATCCTCTGGACAGCGCCCCTACTACCCACTTACATATATCTATCTACAAATTTTTCGGTGACAGCAGTCAAGTGCAAACTAAAGCAATACGGCTGGCTCCATTGGCGAGGCACTGTAACACCACACCCCCTCTATGACCCCCGGAAGCCGATGGAGGAGGTAGATTTACCCCACAGTCCAAACCCTATGAGCGGGAGATCCTCAAAAGGGATGTAAGCCTACTTTTGTAAGTGCTTATTAGCCGACAGAATGTGCAATTGGCACACTTCCGATGAGCCCTTCTTTTGCGATCATGTGCACGTACTATTCGATCTGCGGCTTAGCTTTGGGTGACCATCGACGAGTTGATATCTCTTCTTCATTCGAATATGTTTCTAATGGTTTGTCATTACATTACGTTATACTTTGAAGCTGTTGTAAGAAAACTCAAAATTTCCAGATAATTGTACAGATCCATCCAAGATTGGATTTTTATTTATTTTTCTTTTTTTTTTGGATCAGAAGATCAGATGGCAGTCTTCTCAAGTCTGCAAGTTTTAGATCGGCCTAAACATTCGCTCCTAACAGCAAATAAATCCCTCAAGGACGGTCGAAACGAGGATCCGCCAATTGCACGCCATTCAACCCATCCTGATAGGCATTAGGCATCGTGATGGTATCATGTGGGTCAATTTACTTAATACCGAGCATTGAAAGGTGGTTGAAAATTATCCACAATTAAATTCACATTCCACCTTGTCGGTATGGTGGATGATAGGCCACTAACAAGAATGTTAACGTTAGCTTTCGTTCTTTCCAGTCCAAGGTGCTGCACCGCTGATTCGGTTATTAAAGAAGTGTGTGATCCTTGACCCAACAACGCACGCAATTTGAGTTGAAACTTGGGAAATTCCACTGTAATGACGGTAGTAGCAAGTAACACCTCTCTCTAAATGCTTCTTCTTTTTTTTATTAATAAGACCAGAATGCGAGAAAGTAGTCGAATCTTGCTCCTTATGCAAAGGTGAGGGATGAACTCTCTGACATTTGATACATCTGCTCTTGCTAACACTCAAACACTTGAAGCGAGGACCGATCTACTTCGCAATTTGTACATTTTCTGGACCAGCTAAATAGATAGTCCAATGAATCTCTCGTGCAGTTATATGCATATTCAACAAGTTAGCGAGAAGCATTGAGTGATTGACCTTATCAAATGCATTTGATACGTTAATTGCCACAAGAATGGTTCTGTTGCAAGGACGACGTTGATTTAGCCCATCACGAATGCATGTAGTAATCGCATCGAGGGCAGTGGTGGTACTATGCATTTTCCTGAAGCCGTGCTGGTGAGGTTCGCATGTGCAACAAGAGTAGGGTGAATAAGGACGTTCAGCGTCTTTGCGACAGGAGACAGTATCGTAATGGGGTGGTAGGATTCCCCGAGATTTGCGCTCTTCCCTGGCTTGAGACAGGGAACAATCCGACCTGTTTTTCAAATTTCAGGGATGGCAAGCGTGGAGATCGACAAGTTAAAGGCAATGGCTGGAACGTCGAGATGCTTCAACATGTCCATCGAAATGCCATCTGGTCCGAGGGCCTTGGAGTTTTTAGCATTCTCGATGACTTTTTTAACCTGGTCCGCGGTAAAAGATGGTATGGTGTCAACATTCCGGCTGCGAATCCGTCTTCTAATATTGCGCTTAAGGCCGTCAGACTTGGGATGTTCAATAAATTGTTTATTGAACAGGCTCGCTCACTGAAGAGGATCGCAGGTTTTTGTACTGCCAAATTCAATGGCGTTATTGATTGCCCTTTTCTTTCCTAGGATTGGAAAGGGCGCGGACAGTAGACCATAATTTGCTGGCACCTTCATTAAGGTTACAGTCATCGAGGTGCTGATTCTATTTCGCCCTCCTATAGTCGTTAACTTGTCGGTCGATTTTGAAGTTAAGCTCCTGAATTCTGGGATCATCAGGGTGAGCGCTTCTGATGTTATCACGTTCATCGGCTAATCTGGCGGCACTGGAAGGGAAGTTAGGCCGAATTTTCGGGATACGTCCTGCTGGAATAAAACGTGCCGCAGCTTTGGCTATGACGTTCCTAATATTTCGTTCGGCCTTATGTACATCGGTAGGTGATGGTAGCTCGATGAACTTCGCCGACGAGTATGCTTTGAAACCGTCCCTATCAGGTTTCTTGTGACTGACAAACGTTCGCTTCTCAGACTTAGTCAGGTTCGCTGGTTTGTCAATTCTTATATCGATTGGGAGGTGATCAGATTTGAGGGAAGTACGTACTTCTCATCGAGTAACAGCGATTAGGCTGGCGCTTACAATGGTTATGTCAGGCGAACTACTGCAAGTGCCCGTGATTCGAGTCGGCGAGTCTTCGTTGAGTGAACAGAATTCCGAGGCGTCAAGTGATTGTGCGGTATTAGTCATCGTAATTATTGTGAGTCACACTAATTTTGCCGGTATACCAAAATGCAGCAAAATGTTGTACAATAAACTTCGATCGATACTGTCGTATGCCTGCTTGAAGTCGACAAAGATTTGATATACGTCGATGTTATATTCCCAACACTTTTGGAGTAGTAGCTTAACTGTGAAAAGCTGATCGGTTGTTGAAAGACCAGGTGTGAAGCCGTCTTGATACTCGCCAATGATTCGTTCTGCGTACGGATTGATTCTCTTTTTCATAATTTTCGATAAAATCTTATAGGTCGTACAAACTAATGATATGCCCCTGTAGTTCTCATACTTCTGCTTGTCACCCTTTGTGTGGATTGGAAAGGTTATGCTTTTGCGCCAATATTCGGGGATTACCTCATATTTCCACATTTTCAGCAGTAGCACATGTATAGCGTTGGTTAGGCACGATCCCCCGTGCTTCAGCAGTTCTGCGACCTCGTCAAAGACCGGCGCTTTAATACGGCGAGACTCACCTCCTCTGCTGTTGGGAGTTGAACGGGAGGATCTAAATTACTTTCTTGACATTAAGAACCTCAAGCTATCAGCGCCCAAATCCTCAGTCACTCTTTTCACCGCGTTCAACCAGGAATTTCACCTACGGCTCGACATCAACGTAGACAACATAGAGGTTCCCAGTTCCCACTGAGAATTTTCAAATTGCATACGATTTTATTATTTGAATTTTTTATGAAAAAAACAATTTTACAATTTCCTAAAGTTTGAACGGGTGTATCTCGAAAGATACGAGCAACTTCGTAACGGGCGAGGTGTCGTTTTATTGGAAATTTTATGTAGTTTCAGAAAGTGAAGTCATATCTCGGATGAAATGATTGGTGGTGTGGCAAATTTTGATTTAGTTCAGCAAGTCGTGCATTTTGACAAAAAATGCTATAACATTGTAACGGTTAAAAATAGAGGGGTCCCGCTGTACATTAATTTTCTCCAAATGAGCCACACTACCTACCATTAAAATATTCTCCACCATGAATGGGACACCCTGTATAGAGTGATGAAAGCCCGTTTTCCAACGAAAGCATATAATTTGGTGTTTTCTTCGGCAATCGAAAAGTTTTCTTTATGAAGAAACGTACCAACTTCTCAACCGGTTCGTACTGGTTAAATCCCCAGGTTTGTGCGCCGTGGAACATTATGGATCTTGCAACTGATATAAAAACTTTGTATTTTGTACTGTGCGCAATTTGCTGATTCCCGAATATATTTTTCCATGTTAAGTTGATGGCGCTTAAAGAAGATTTCAGTTTTTCTTCCAAATGTCGTGACATGCCGAGATTCGCAGTAAGTATCATTCCTAAATAGGTATATTCTTTGACAACTTCAACGGGTGTAGCATTAAAGATCCAGTAACCTTGCATTGAGGTCAACCTAGCCGATTCTTCAAAAATTATTATTTTAGTTTTATTGATGTTGACTTCAAGCGACCATTTCGAGCAATACTCTTCTAGCTGTGTTAGCATCGACTGGAGCCCTCTGAGCGACTCACTTAGCATCACAATATCATCAGCATACATTAGAATTTTGACTACCACACCACCGATACGTAGGCGGTAGGCCTCCTTGTATGAATTCGACGATATGATTAATGAATAACATGAAGAGCAGTGGGCTAAGCACCTCGCCTTGAAGAACTCCTGGTTTAGATTCAAACCACTCAGACATTGACGAACTCTCGTGTACTCGTGTAAATTTCCGTTAAAAGGTTTGGGATTTTAGTTGAGATTCCATAGCTACTTAGCTTATAAATAAGAGCGTTTCGATTAACTTTGTCAAATGCTGACCGAAAGTCTACAAATACTGCATATACCTTTTCATTTCTTTTGCGATAGTACTTTACAATGTTAGTCAAGGTGAATATACACTGCGCGACAAATGCTTAGGTTCACACATATTTCCTTCCAGGAAACGGTAAAAAAAAAGTTTACCGGTTCAAGAAATGTTCTTTTCGAAGCTATTAAATATCACAAATAAAATGGATGGGGTGAGGCCCTACAGGACATTCTCCTTAAATTACAGTAATTGATTTCATTCAAAGAGTCTTTTTCCACTGCGACAATTGCTTAGGTTCAGGGACGATTTTACCGTTATACTTAATGTTTTCGCTGAAAAATATTTCAGAAAAGTGTCAAGCAGGAGAAATACAAAAAAAAACAAGAGAATGTTTTGCTATTTAATAGTGTGTATTTCCCCCATTTTTATTTATAATTTTATAAAGCCTTCAAGGTAGGGAATTGCAGGGGTCGTACGCATTACACAAAATAAAAATATAGGAATATAGGAGAATATACGAGAAAATATAGGAGTTATATAGGAGGTACATATTTTGTTTGTAACATATCATCACACATACATATATGGCCAAAAAAATAAGTACACCCCTCTTGTACCATTTTAACCCTCATCCAGCGGCAGATTTTTACAACGCTTGCCGGCGGCAAAGGTACACCTGTACCTTAGTACATTTTGTATGAAAATCTTCACTATTTGTATGAATTTTGACCGTAAAACCGTTATATTATGTTGACTAGTCACAAATTAGTAACTGTTTTTGTCGAAGTGAATGTTTTAGGAAGTTGGGTTTATGTGGATTTAATTTTTGGAGTGGGTAAATTTAGGAAATAGGCAAAATTTTAAAAAGAAAATTGAAAAAATGGGTTGCTTGGAATTTTAATTTGACGAAATCTAAAATTGATTTACAAATGAAAAGTAGAAAACGGTTCAAATTAAGTCATTAATGATTATAGAAGAATTTGGTATGTTTGATTTGCGAATTGTGGAGTCTTAGGTTAAAATTTACTCCCCTGCCCCCAATATATTATTCTGTTACTAGAACCCGTTACCGCTAACGAAAAAAACGTCAATAATTATCACATTCTCGTTATTTTCCATAAAACAACAATATTTGAAGCAATAAATATATTGGAGATGTGAGTAAATGTGTTATTATACGAAAGAGAGGTCCTGTCAAGCAACAAGCAAGTAGAATCGGCTAGTATAATTTTCAGTCTCTAATCTTTGTAAATCTAAACTCAGGCCAATTCCTATAGTAGAAAAATATCTAAAATTT
The DNA here is from genome assembly GCA_949715475.1 of Microchrysa polita. Classification (NCBI taxonomy): domain Eukaryota; kingdom Metazoa; phylum Arthropoda; class Insecta; order Diptera; family Stratiomyidae; genus Microchrysa; species Microchrysa polita. The sequence goes on from OX454415.1 coordinate 32,256,232, forward strand.
TAATTGTGATTGTTGTTTGTTAATTGTTATATATTTGCTCGTATATGTAATTAAATCCAAGGATCGATTGAAAAATTAAAACAAGAAACCGAAAAAATGTGGCATACTCTATAGCAGTACCGACATACAACTCAACCAAGTAGAGTACCACCCAAACATCCATTTAGAAATTTGGTTGGATGCTTCTGCTGGTTTTGAGCTGAAACTTCAAAAGGAACTCGGGTGGAGGTCCCGAATTACACAAATATAATAAATATTAGGTGATGGAATACGAATTATGGGAATTTGTGGTAAAGAAAATCAACCGCTAAAATCCAAAATTTTAGCATTTGTTACAAACCTAATTTTCACTAGATGTTATGGGGGAAAGAAGGCGTAATACATTGTATTGGTTGTCCCAAGCCATTACTTCAAAAAGTTTGGTATGCCAGTAAAAATCTTCAGATTGATGTCAAATAAACAAAAACCGCTGTATGAGTTAGCCTAGTCCTTAGAGATCGATATCTCCAAAGACCTTGACCATTACAAATAAAATTCGTGAATCAAATACTTCTGTACATCACTCGATTCTCAACTTATTGATGCTATAATAAATCTCTCTAAGCATGAGCATTCACCAAAAATATTTTATTTTCGTTTTTTGTAAATTTTCTTTCATACAAAATATATAAAGGTACAAATGTACCTTTGCCGCCGTTAAAGGGTGTAAGATTAATTTTGCTCCCTAACTTGGGGATGGGTGGTCACACATTTCTGAAATTTGGAATACATATTTTAAACTAAAATCGTAGAGATGTCAGAAAATTTCAACCCGATCGGACCCATAGCAAAAAAGTTACGGTGTTTTAAAAACGAAAAAGGTACACCTGTACCTATCCCGCTGGATGAGGGTTAATCATGATTTTCATTGCATTTATTATATTGTATCGAAATAGATAGTAATTATAATTATAAGAACTCGGATACAACAATGCCAGGGAACCCGAAAAAGAAGATGGCTCTCCCCTATCTTCTTGGTCCCGACCGGAATAAACTCTGAAGTGGATAATGAGCTTGGTCCAAATTATAAGTACGCCAGCGTTTTTTAACTTTTTTTCACAAACGGTTTCTGACTTTTTATCAGGATTTGTGTTTTGTTATTTTTTGGTGTGTAACTAACGTCAAATTAAAAACAAAAAATACTTAAAAATGCTTACCAGGCCTATAGAAAATCGAGTGGGGTCCAAAACTGAAATTGCGATCAAACTATTCTGTCAAACTATTCGCTCAATCATGAAAGGAATCGGCTGATCGTGCATTCAGTTCATAATTCATTAAGAACTAAAGAAAATCAGTCGGAACTACGATAAAATCCATGTTATGGCTCTCAAGGATAATTGACAATCACATTATCACTATGGCGAAAAAAGTTCCCTTGGCATTATTGATGCTAATCGCGGGAGTATTGGAAATATTTCATCTCACCGAAAAGTCAATGGAAGACTACAAGAAGTAAAGCAATTTTGGCGAATAGATTCGAAGTTTCCTTCGCCATCGAAAAAAATATAGAAGATGCGATCAATTATGGAGAGAGATAGTCCTCCTTGGTCGAAACAAAACAAAGAAATATTCAGAATATTTTATTTTAGTGCCGATATCGTAATAAATTTGAATCATAAAAGACTCCTATCGAAATATTCTTTGTCTCAGAGAAAAATAAATTTGATCAACGCTACATTAAAGGACTTTTTCCAACCGGAGCCAAAATATTATGGTCAATGGTTTTTTTTAGAGTTTGTTGTCATTCAAATCCATCTAGTAACTATTACAGTGAGACAATTCCAGTATAAGAAATGTCTGTTAAGAATCATATCGCATTATGCTAAAGAATCTATGCCAGTTAGGTGACCATTCAAGCAGAATAATAACATTAACCACACCTCATAAGCTGGTGAACGATTAGCTTCATTAACAAGGAGTGTAATTTTTACTTGGTGAAGTCGTTTACCGAACTTTAATTCACTCGAAATATCAGAAAGAATTAAGTTAAAGAATTGGAAAAAGGTATGCCCAAATAAGGACAGAATCATAAAAGGTTTTCTTGAAGTTACTTGGTATACGGTACCATTTGAACCATGCCGCCAAATTATCTCCAGAAAGTCAACAAGAACGGATTTTTCTCTGAAGAAAAATGGACAATATGATGAGAAATAATGAAAGACAGTAAGCTCTCGTCGAATTAGAGCATGAAGTTGGAACTAAAGCTAGTTTGAATTAAATTAATTGAAATATACTTATTATTTCGTCCAGCCTTTTTTAGTCGTCTCACTTTTTTAAGGGAAATGAGAGCCGTTGTTTTAAATTGTTACTGTTTATATTATTTTATTCCTCTCCAATTAGGTAACAAAATATTATTAAACGATTTTTATTTTCTTTAATAACCGCTGGACTACAGGGGGTTAAGAAAAAAATTATTTTACTGTACTTATTTTTTTGGTCATTATGTGTATATTTTTTCACATTTATTTCTTTTTATGGAGCATTTCAATTTCCTTTTCAAATTGTTTTATGTTTCACATATATTGGAATTTTTAAAATTTTTAGCCTTTTTTAGAGAGACAAATGAAAAATATTGGAATATATAGGAATAGGGGCAAAATATAGGAGAATATAGGAGGTGCCATGCAAATATGGGAAATATAGGAAATATAGGAGGAGTACGGACCCTGGAATTGTGTAAAGAATGCAGCACGGATAGCGGTATTTTAGACCGAGCTGTCTTAATTCCATGAATTAACTCTGCTTTAGGGTTTTACTGTTTACCACTACTGTAAACCTCCCGAACAAGCCACCCCCAAATGTTTTCTAATGTGTTAATGTCAGGGGAGTTGGGCACCCGGTCTAACAAAGTCACATTTTCCTCCAAAATAAACGATTTAACTACCCTCGCTGTATGAATTGGGGCAAGATCATGTTGCAATATCCAAGGGTCGCCTTTGTCCATGACATTTATCTTATCTCTTCTAAGAGCGGTTTATAAGATGAACTCGTTTGGCGACCTCGTAGGATGACCAAGACGATAGTTCCATGATATGATACGGCTCCCCATACCATAACGGAACCTATTCGGGAGTGATGGCGTGACAGGTACATAGGTTCCTTCCTAATATCATGATAATAGTAAGAGAACCCATCTGAACTGTCCACACAAAACCGTTTTTCATCCGTAAATATTACCTCTCCATTGCGATGTCCAGTTCATGAATCTTGAGGCGAATTCCAGGCGCTGTAGGCGATGCTGCGGGGTTAAGGCTGGTTTTTTCTTTAACCATAAACGTTTCAAACAAGAAGAAGATCTAAGAACTCGTTGGATGGTCCTCACAATTGTTGATAACCCCAAATTCTCCCCATGCTTGCGCTCAGTAAGCGACGAATTCGAGGCTTATCTTAAGAGACGTCGCCGTAATGCACCGGAAATCGCTTTTTCTCTGCCTCCTGCGTATCGTCGGCCATAATTTTCACTATCTCGTATAAAATTACTTGCAACGTTCGAGCTCCGCTGAATCCATATTGCCATTTGTCCGTTTGAATATCCTTCTTGCCTTAGTATGGAAATTGTCGCCTTTTCCTCGGCAGAAAGTTGCTTTCCTTTTGACATTATCCACTATACGACTCACAGAGTATAACGCGAAAAAAATGTTTACTGAAACACTTCTCACCAGGACGAGATAACTCTTTAAAGTAAGTAAACCTATACAATTGTCGCAGTGGAAATTGCGATTTTCATTTTAAAAAATTCCGTTAGCTATGCGAGTTGCTTGATAGAGTTGCAATATTTATTGAAATAACCGTTAATTGAGAGAGCATTATTTAAAAATTATTTCTGATCGGAGTGCATAGAAATTATATAATTTTAAAGGAAAATATCCACGAACCTAAGCATTTGTCGCGCAGTGTATGATGCTCTGTAGAAAAACCTGGGCGGAACCCAGCTTGACATTCAGTAAGAATACATTTTTCGTGGCAGTATGTCTCTAAACGATGCAGAACAACTCCTGTCAGTAATTTCACTATGGTGTTTACGAAACTAATACCTCGGTAGTTTTCAGCCACACTGGGATTGCCCTTTTTAAAAAATGGGTATATTATATGGGTATATTTTTTTAAGGCATTTGATACTTTACCTTCATTCAAAATAGTGGTGAAATAATTAGCGAGGGTCGAGACTAAATTGTCATACCATACTGTCCGGTACCGTAAAATTCTCGGTCTCACAATCGACAACCAAGGCACTTTCAACAGTCACGCAGCCAATATTTGTGACAAGCTAAAAAACGGGAATGATATTCTTAAGGCTCCAGCTGGCAGCACATGTAGAACCGACAAAGAAACTGATTACTACTTGCAAAGCTATTAGTCGATCAACGGTGAATTATGGAGCTACCGTCGTCTGGACAAACAACCTTAGCAACACGTAATCGAGACATATCCAAATGTCAGAATGCAGCACGTACCCATCAACGGCTGCGTTCTTATGACATCTCAGGATTATCTTCATCAGGAGAAAAAATGATGACTTTCAAAAAACGCAATGAACTACTAGCGAAACAGTATCTAGTTGGATGGATCTTATGAACAAAATCCCAGCACCAGGTCATGTTAGACGTTCACTGAGGGACAAGGAAAGGAAAGTTCAAAGATACAAATGAGTTCCCTTCGATAACACTAACTACAAGGCGGTACTAACTGACATACACGCTAATAGGTTGGAAAATCTATCAGAAGTTTATCTGCAAATCGCGTACTGGGTACCGAACCACCAGCCATTTTTCTCGACGAATTAAAACTTACAACAACTAAGAGCCACTCGGACGACCTTGGCTCAATTATGATCCGGATGGTGTACAAGGCTAAACTCCTATCTATCACGAATCAATAACAACATCGCAAACCATTTCCTTGCTTGCGTGGCCAGCCCGCACATCGTGGACGGTGGAGCATATATTTGACTCTCCTGCTGCAGCTTACGCCTCTTGCGCGTCATCGAAGCAGCATTCTTCCTAGGTCTGGAAGATATGATACCAACAATTTACGAATAGTGATGCAAATGTATTTTTTCTTCTTCGAGCCTGCGCCGCTACTACAACAACAAAATGAAACGTTTCTTTATTCTTCTTTATGAATGTAAGAGAAATGTTCGCCTTCTTCAAGAAGAGGATATCGCTTCGCTTAATATAGGCCAGGTCAATCGATTTATCGAGCGAAGTTCGCTAGATGAGTTCACCAGTCAACAGTAAAGCCAATAGTACAAAAGAAAGTCAATCTCTTTCCTTCCGTCATCTTAATCTCCGGATTATTAGAGGTGAGAAAGAATCCAACATGTCATAAACATAATCACATGCCGAAGTTGTCCGTTAATAATCTTCTACTGTAAAAAAAAAAAAGCAAATTTGTAAAACATTTAAACGTTTTATTTTCTGGAATTTGTAGATAATAATATACGTATATAATTCATTATTATGGTTATGAAAAAATAAAAAAAAAAATGAATAAATGTATGTAATGTGCAAAATGTAAAAATCTTTCTTTAGGTAAATAATTTCCGTCCTAGGAAAGTAACTTAAGTTGCATGATTTAATTCTAATATGCCGATTCTTAATAATACGACATTTCATGATGGCAGTCAAACGCCGGCGTACCAATAAATCCAAAAGGGGATCTAAATTCATTCCTCCCCATATTTGATTTGATCAGGAAGCACACTTAAAACTTCCCAAATTAAACAAAAGTAAATGCTAGTTCCTCTATTGAACTAATCTAATCATGATTTTCTCATAAACATAACTTAACACTAGACAGTTGTTCAGTGTGAATCACTGAAATTTACACACGTCATCCACTAACTTGAATGGATTTAATAACATTGCCAAAGTACATAAAAATAGTTATTCTGATTTCATTCGAAAAAGAAAAAAAAAACAAATTAAATGAAGCTTTACAAAAAGTACAATTGCTTCTCCAAAAGATTCGATGGTGGCTGATGAATACTTTGTGCAACAAGTGCTGCCAACTTTTTGGCATACTGACAAACGGCCGGTACTCGTGTCGTACCGGACCAATTATAGTATAAATGTGTCATTTTGTACGTGAGAATTTGCATACGATCCGGATCCAAGCCCATTGTGTCGTAAATAACATTGTAGCTTGTTGGCGAGACGGTTCCCTGTCGCACGGATTGCGATACCAAATAGAAATCATAACGTTCCGGTAGCGTGATAACATCATCCGCCACGGTACCAGGTCGTGGATTCTGTCTGCCGGCAAAGTAGCGAGTATTGATCGATTTGGAAACGATGACAAATGCAAAACGTGGTCCCGTCTCAATTTTCGCTGATCGGTAGATGTGCTCCAGTCGCTCCTTGAGCACTTTGACTTCATGCTCGAAAACTTGACGAATTTGTCCGTCGCCAACACCATCGCGATACAGTAGAATACGTGCAGGTAGTGTTCCATGCGATTTACGATATTCTTGCAAGGCTTTGGTTACACTAATGGTCAGATCGTTGGATAATTCGTCGCTGCTATTATGCGCTGATACTGTACTGAAATATTTGGCGTCGGCTTTCATGTCCATGGTGGCGACGAGGGCGGCGAATGCTTTTGAGCGTTCTTTTGTACTGCGACAGATATCGAAACCGATTGTCATCAAGCCACTTAGTGGCAACTCAATCATCCAAGCAGCTGCTCCGAGCTTACAATTAATTTGTATTGCCACTTTAGTGGCAATTGACATGAGGCCACGTACATTACCACCTTTTGGCGTGACAGTCTTGTGTACCATGACTTGTGTGGGAATGGCGCGTTCAACGCATGTTTTCTTTTTAATACTGCTGTATCTGTTTTTGGTGAAATAGAAAAGATGAAATTTTGTTCGCATTATAGTTTTGATAAATCTTACCTTTCAGCATTATTATTCGGAACGATACACATAATCAACTGCGGATCCTGGGCAGCACAACTCTCAATTGCATTGATGTACGTATGATTTCGGTCGTCGTAAATTTGGAACCTACGAAAAGAATGATATGTTGAAGATAGGCTTATCGTTAATTTTGTTTTCTCAACAATACTTACGGTGTTGGCTGTCTGATATGCATTCGCATTCCACTTGCCGCCTGTATTAAACTCTCAACGAAATCTCTTGCTTCGCGATTGCTACGATTTGGAACTACCAGCGCCCAACGTTTTAATTCGACCGATGTAAATTGCTCGCTGTCGCGCAAGAATCTTGTCCAGTCGGCATTATCTCCGGCTGGCATTCTGTAAAAATACATACGACAATGCAGCAGCTTGGTCAAGTGGTTTGCCTGTCAGTTACTTACCTCTTGCCTCGAGCAAAAACAATATTTTCCGTTTTAAGAATACGACCGGTAAATTCAACAAGATGACTATCCAATTGCATTTGCCAGTCATTCAACACTTTCATACTGGCCTCGGTTTGCTTGAGACGCGAATTGAATGTTCGCAGACGATCCATACGACGATCCGGATTCAAACGTGTATGTTCAGACATAGCACGCATCAATCTGAAAAAGTTAAAGAAATTGAATCAGTCAGATGATGAAAAGCTACGCAAAGCATCAGCATAGATGGAATTATTTGTGGTTTCCATCCAAAGGTTGCGAACTTTTGAGTTCATTAAATAGAGACAATGGAGATATTAGGTTAAAAAAGTCTTTAAAAACTATCATAAACTGTATCCGCCCACAGGGGGATTTGAACACAGGGCCATGTGCTTCGAAGGCGTGTGTACGGACCACTACACCAACGAGACTACTAGTATTTTATTTAGTACAGAGTGGCGCAAAGTTATTCACTCTATTTGTGATTTTGAACAAATGTTTTATTAAATAACAAAAAAAAATATTTTGAATGATTGAAATCTTTATGTGGACCTTTAGAATTTTTTTTTCTGTGGTGGATGGATGGATACGGCGCTATGATGCGTTGGGCAGGTTACGTCCAATACTGCAGCCTGTTGGCCTATTGTATTTCCCATCTAAGCAAAAAAGTTCCAGGTTATTAGCTCTTTCCTTCGTAAAAGGCTTAGAAGAAAGTTAACCAGGTTTACTTTGGGTGTCCATATCCTATCGGTTCTGGCAGTAGATTTACTGGCTCCGATTACAGGTTCGGCACCAGTGAAGTGTAGTTCGGAACCCTCTCTTGCAAGGGCATCCGCTTTCTCTTTTCCTTCGATCCCCTTATGTCCTTTCACCTATTTTAGAGTTACGTTGTTTCGGGTAGCTAGGTTTTTGAGATTTTGCTGGCATTCCCAAACCATATTTAAGGTTGTTAAGGGACTTGCAATGGCTTTTATTGGCAGCTTAACTGTCGGAGAGAATATTCAGGGAGTCCGGAAACCGCATAAACTCACCGGATTGTGATTCCTCATGTGATTTCCAGCAAAAAAAGTTCCAGCCAGATGGAACTTTCACTTAGTGTCGACGAACATTTCTAGGTGCGAATCATGTTTTCTAGACTAACCAGTTGTTAGTCTCATGACCCGCCACTCACCAACACGCGTTTCTAGCATAGCGCTAGTGCACAATTACGAGTGAAAATTGTGTGTTTGGACGCAGCCTCCGCACCATCGTCAGTTACGATGGGCCACTCGCTGCCGTCCATTTTTCCATGATGTGGACAACACGATTCAAATGTATGTACCTACAAAAATTGTGTTTGGGAATGTATGTCCCCTTTCGGGGATGCAAAATTACCCCCTTAGCTTAACCCTTTTAGCTAGAATAGCAAAATAAGATGATTATTACAGCCAACAAATTTACCTAAAAAATAAAACTAACGGCACTAAAATCGGATAAGAGTTTTGGTTTTTACAGAACTTCAAAATCAAATTTTTGTGATTTGACCCAAAATAATGCTTTTCCATCTCAATTTTCTCCAACTTCTGCCAAGGAGTGCTTGTACGATTCTTTTAAAAATTGGCGCATAGCATAGTCTTACGATAATTTCTTTCTTACATAATTTAATTCTAGCTTCGTTATTTCCAACAGTTTTAATGCCTTAAGTGCAGAAAACTAGGGTTAATTTTAGCTCGATTTCAATTCAATTCAAACTGCCCCTAAAGATCTGCAATTTGGTAAAATTTATTCAAATTATATCAAAATCGATCCAAAATTAACCCTCGTTTTCTGCACTTAAGGTAATGAACTGTTAGAAATAACGAAGCTAGAATTAAATGATGTAAGACTGTGCTCCAATTTTTAAAAGAATCGTATGAGCACCTCACCTTGGCAGAAGATGGAGAAAATTGAGATGGAGAAACATTGGTTGTGGGTCAAATCACAAAAATTTGATATTGAAGTTCTCTAAAAACCAAACCTCCGATTTTAGTGCCGTTAGTTTTATTTTTTATGTAAATTTGTTGGCTATAATAATAATCATCTTATTTTGCTATTCTAGTTAGTTTAGCTTTTGAGATATTGAAGTTTTAGTCGTACAAGAAAATGATTTGTCCAAAAATCTTCAAATGCCTGTGGCAGCTAAAGGGTTAAACTAAGGGGGTGTGTTCCGTACAACTTTTTTGCTGGAAATCACATGAGGAATCACAATTCGGTGTGTTTATGCGGCAGTTTCCGGACACCCTGTTTATATCCCTTTCGAGTACTCTCACCTGCTGCAAGGTTAATGGCTATAAGTTCTGCCTGGAAGACAGTTGTGCGGTAGAAAAGATGGAAATCCATCAAGTGGCTGCCGCCAATCGCATTTTCAATGCCTTTCCGTACGATTTCCGGTCATAACTGTTCGCATTGCATTCTCCTCAAGGTCTCCGATTGTCTGAGGCTTGCTGGCATAAAACCGCGGCGCAAGTAGCCCGAAAGAAAAGCGTCTGGAATTATTAATTCGGTCAATTTTGTTAGTCATGTCAAGTCGCAAAAATGGGAGATTAAGTGACCAGTCTTTCCTTAAAACTGTATGCCTACTGGCTGCCAATTGGCACCTGGCAATGCCAGCTGGCAATTGTTGTCGCATCTACATTGACTGCCATTTAGTCGGCCATCAGTTTTGATATTCAATATGACAACTGAATCAACTGTCAGCTGACACTTTCGACAACCGCTTGTCGAATTCCAATTTTACAATTTTGCAGCGTTTGTTGTTTTTTTTGTGGACAATTGTATACTTCTTGAATGGCCTAATCGAAATTTAAACGTGCAGAGTCCGATTTTGATAATTAAATTTTAAAAAGCCGTCAAAATGAAAATTTGATTCATTTGGTAGCTAGTGTAGATGCTAAGTAGCTGACAAATGGCAGCTCTCGATGCCAGTTTTTGGAGTCGGTGTGGAATAGCTTCACAGTATTCATTGTAGTTTCCACACGCTTGCGGATTATCGCGTTACATTGCGTGTTTTTTGTTTTCTGCAGCCGTTCATAAGATCTGCTTAATTTAGCCAAACCCTCTTTCTGCAAAATCATTCCGATGCCGGGAGAGAGTGCGTCAACTTAAATCATTATCATTTATCTGAGATTATCTTGCATGCAATCTCATCCGCCTGCCATTTTAATTGTTATTCAAACATGTACGGAAAATGAGGAGAATTAATCTCTGATCTCTGTTGCTACTGTATGGGGCTACGTAGCCCCATACAGCAGCAACATTACTGGTTTTCTGAGGTACTATTGAGAATAAAATTCATGATTTGTATGTGAGAGCACGTGCGTCTAGTACGTATTGGGCAGAGACAGTTTAATTAGTAATCTTACTTAACTGTCCGTACATATTTGAACAATGCAAGTCAGTGGCATTGTGATAAGGAAAATAGGTTCCCACTGACTGCTTTTTTAAGAGCACTTGCAACAAGTAATTGAAAAAGCAGCGTCCGTCATAAGGCCTTAACAAGAATTCGGCAAAGGTTATCTAAGAAAAATGATTACATTAGCAAAGGGCCTAGTATGATTGATGCGTCATGGCGTGGATCTTGGGGCATTGACGATCCTCATGCAATCGAGGCATGTAGAGTGGCTTACGGGATTGACTCCTTCTTCTTCCTTTTGGAAGGGCAGTCATTCAAGTCGAACACAACCCAGTATTTCATTGCTGGAAGGAATCCGTCACAAGCGATCGTGTAAAGCTTCGGAACCGGCGACCTCGCATAACCCGAGCCTGAAGGAGAATGGCAAAATGCCTATAGCTACAGTCACATTTGGCTAGTTTCCTAGCGCTAGTAAAGTTGCATTCGAGAAATCAACATAGGGGACGACACGTAATAAACAATGAAATCTTACTAGTAGTTAGTAAATAGATACATTTTACTAGCTACTAGTGGAATAGGACACGTTCAATTCGACAAGCAACCAACCAGCGAGTGAATATACGCTACAATTATTTCTCGGTGGATTTCGAATTAACTGCTCAACTGATCGACACGAAATTCAGTGTGAATGTGTAAAATGGTAGGGTATTTGCTACGAATACCTTTGAAGTAGGGAAATGTTAACAGGGTGTCCCAAAAGAGGTGCAAAAGTAGATTATTTTATTTGTCATCGGAAAAGCATGTATATCGACATGAAATTCAGTGTAAATATGTAGAATGGTAGGGTATTTGCTACAAATACCTTTGAGATTGGGAAATGTTAACAGGGTGTCCTAAACGAGGTGCAAAAGCAGATTATAATCAGAAATAAATTTAGTATGAATGTGTAATATGGTAGGGTATTAGCTAGGAATACCTTTGAAGTAGGGAAATATTATCAGGGTCTCTCAAACGAGGTGCAAAAGTGGTTGTTATAATCGACCTACCCAACAAACAATAGCTACAACACAATACAAAAATTCGAAAAAACTGACTGTTTGCTATGCATTTTCGTCGAAGGGTGCCGCTATATTTTCTATAGTCTGTATCTGCGACTAGTCTCATTTTAGCATTTCAAATAGAAAAGATAAAGCCAGGCTGCCTTTAGGCTTCATGCACCCGACGCGACGGCTCGCAAGCTCCACACATCAAAATGCATTGGCTTATATGGGAAGAAAAAAATTATGTCAAAAAGACTTGCTCTATCTTTTCTATTTGAAATGCTAAAATAAGGCTAATTCGCAACTAACGTTGCAAAAGTGTATGACACTTGAAATGCCGAACTTTTAGTGGAAGAGATCCAACCGCGAAGGCTAATTGAAGTTGACTTCCTTTATTCTTCACCTTCAATTTCTATGTACATATTATATTACAATTCGATTTGTGCAACATTCTATAATTTTTACCATGATTCGCAATGTAAGCAAAATTATATTCTAAGTTTAATACCTTTCTTTTATAAAAAAAAAAACATATATGAACAAACAAACAAAATATTCACACGGAATCGACTCAGACTTGTATGTAACATTAATAGCTTTGCCATCTCGTGTTACATACTGCTTGTCGTTGGCCGCGCGTGTCACAATATGATAATGTTATAGATACTTACATATCGTACTTGTACATACTTTTAGAATTTCATGAATGATTAGAATGGTATTGACAAGAATTGTAGGGTGTTCAAGAAGTTGTGATATCTCACTACAATGCGAATATGTATATGCTTTTGATTGTATTAATCTGGCTGTCATCCCAGTTCATTGTTTTTATCGTTAATACAGTACAAAGATAAGACAAAAACAATTTTGCTTGGAAAAACATATAGGTTAATGACTGCCTAAAAGCAAAATTGCGATTAAAAAAAAAACTAAATAAATATGGCTTTTTTACAGCTATAAAAAAAAACACCATTTCAAATTAAAATAAAATCTGGTGAAACGTAGTTAAAACAGTAAATGTTTGATGTAGCTCAGTTCGGAAGATACGGGTAGGTTTTTCGGACTCTCCGTTTTGTTCATTTTTGTTTAAGGTCCATCTAGATTAGTCGCCAAATGGCTGCGTGGCCAAAAACTGGCATCGCGTACAGCCATTTGGCTGCTACTTAGCATCCATACTATAGCAGCCAAATGGAGACAGAAAATGACATAACCAAAATTTCATTTTGGTGATTTTTTTAAATTTAATTATCAAAATCGGACACGTTTGAATTATTACACGGCCATTCAATAATTATTCAATTTCACACAAAAGAACGAACAAAAGTTGCAAAATTGAATTTGACAAGCGGCTGTCAAAGCGGTTGGCGACTAGTTTGGATGGAATGACAACAGCCATTTGGCTACACGTGACGCCATTTGGCGACTAATCTAGATGGACCTTTAGAAAATTACCATAAAAATCTTACTAAGTTCTCCGCATTATTCAGCTATGTAAATCGCCAAGTTACTGCAAAAAAACATGCGATTGCGATTTTAAGGTGATGTCAAATTTGGGCTTAAATGGCTGGGCTGGGCTGAAATGCTAAAATAAGGCTAATTCGCAACTAACGTTGCAAAAGTGTATGGCACTTGAAATGCCGAACTTTTAGTGGAAGAGATCCAACCGCGAAGGCTAATTGAAGTTGACTTCCTTTATTCTTCACCTTCAATTTCTATGTACATATTATTATATTACAATTCGATTTGTGCAACATTCTATAATTTTTACCATGATTCGCAATGTAATCAAAATTATATTCTAAGTTTAATACCTTTCTTTTATAAAAAAAAAACATATATGAACAAACAAACAAAATATTCACACGGAATCGACTCAGACTTGTATGTAACATTAAAAGCTTTGCCATCTCGTGTTACATACTGCTTGTCGTTGGCCGCGCGTGTCACAATATGATAATGTTATAGATACTTACATATCGTACTTGTACTTTTAGAATTTCATGAATGATTAGAATGGTATTGACAAGAATTGTAGGGTGTTCAAGAAGTTGTGATATCTCACTACAATGCGAATACATATATGCTTTTGATTGTATTAATCTGGCTGTCATCCCAGTTTATTGTTTTTATCGTTAATACAGTACAAAGATAAGACAAAAACAATTTTGCTTGGAAGAACATATAGGTTAATGACTGCCTAAAAGCAAAATTGCGATTAAAAAAAAAACTAAATAAATATGGCTTTTTTACAGCTATAAAAAAAACACCATTTCAAATTAAAATAAAATCTGGTGAAACGTAGTTAAAACAGTAAATGTTTGATGTAGCTCAGTTCGGAAGATACGGGTAGGTTTTTCGGACTCTCCGTTTTGTTCATTTTCGTTTAAGGTCCATCTAGATTAGTCGCCAAATGGCTGCGTGGCCAAAAACTGGCACCGCGTACAGCCATTTGGCTGCTACTTAGCATCCATACTATAGCAGCCAAATGGAGACAGAAAATGACATAACCAAAATTTCATTTTGGTGATTTTTTTAAATTTAATTATCAAAATCGGACACGTTTGAATTATTACACGGCCATTCAATAATTATTCAATTTCACACAAAAGAACGAACAAAAGTTGCAAAATTGAATTTGACAAGCGGCTGTCAAAGCGGTTGGCGACTAGTTTGGATGGAATGACAACAGCCATTTGGCTGCACGTGACGCCATTTGGCGACTAATCTAGATGGACCTTTAGAAAATTACCATAAAAATCTTACTAAGTTCTCCGCATTATTCAGCTATGTAAATCGCCAAGTTACTGCAAAAAAACATGCGATTGCGATTTTAAGGTGATGTCAAATTTGGGCTTAAAAATTATGTTTCACTTATTTACAGGTCCAATAAAAAAACCAATAACTTAAGGAATTTGTGGATACGTGGAATTCTGAGTTGTACGCCCAAATTTTAAAAATTATCAAAAAAACACTTAGAATGTCTGTGCAGTAACCTAACGATGTAATATGTTAAAGACGATAAGTCATGCACTTCGAAGGATCCTCCTAGCCCACTATGGCAGCTCTATCCTGGAAGACGCAATCATCGACACGAATCTGTTGTTGTTTTTCAATTTCCGAATGAAATGTCTATTAATTATGCACACGGCAAACTGGTTTTCTTCAATCGCCAACACACATTTTAACTTACCGATAAATAACAAAAACATTATTCACATCCGCCTGCTATTTATCAAAATTTACATATATTGATCATAAGGACCAACACAAACATACCGAGACAAAATTTTGTTTGTTTCCAATCATAAAAAGTTAAACAAGGGAAAAGATGTGATGTGATAACTTACTGGAAATTTGAACGCATCGAATCACTTAATCCTGTTGCACGGCACAATTCCGGGATAAGCGTAACAAGCTTATTTTGACCACCACGAACTTGACGTTCTTTCGATTGCGACAACAAGAGCGGTTGATTGGGATCGCGAATACGAATATGATATTTCTAGTTCAATTTACAAATAGGGTGTGTTAACATTTACAAATTCATATTATGACTCGTTTGTGGTTTGAAAGCAGGGGCGAAAGTATTTACCTTGTAGTAGTAGTCGATGAAGGAAGTTTCGACTTCTTTGCAACTGAACGTTTGGCGTGGATTAGCAGTGAAATCGACATCGTCGATGCGATATGTTTTGTTGTTGTAGTCGGTGAGAACGGTCAAACCTGTAATGAAAGATCGATAAATCGATGAATTTAGGGGAAAAACTATGCCCTCATTCTGTAAGGTGACAGTCAATTTCATTTTTTATAAATATTTTCTTACGCTTTGGTTTCTGCAAGATAACTTACCTATGACCTGACGTTTGAAATTGTCCTGATAGTCACGAGATTCTTGAGTGCACCGTTGAAGTATATCATAAACCGTTTCTGTGCGCATTACCTTGTGAGCAATCTCAGCGCATAGTAAAATGTCGCTTTCGTGTTGACGAATAGATGTAGTGTAGCCGGGCCATAATTGAATACGATGTTCACGAATATCAATCTGAAATAAAAGCAACAAATTAAATGCTATTTTAAAACCCACTGTAGATATCTCCTTCTTACCTTGGCCATAGCATCGAAAAAGTTACGACCGACTAATTGCAATTGCAATCCTTCCATAGCACGACGCATAATCAAATTCAAAATTTGCAATGACTGATCCTCGGTCATGGAAACATGTCCGACACACTTAATCGTAATCTTGTACAGCTCTCCCATTTTGCTCTTAGTATCCAATACTGTAACTTCGTCGGGTAACTTTTTAATATTGAACAGCATGGTGCCATCGAATAGATAACCGCCCAACAGAGCCTTGTGCTCGGACAAGATACCACGACGCACTCGCATCATTTCAATCGTCGGCTCAAAATCAACACGGTATTTCCACATGCGCCATTGCGGCTTAGTCAACAAACGGAAGTAATTGGCTACCAATTGAATCGGTTGACCGGATTGACCGCGTTTTGTTGTCACATTGGCCGGACGAGTTTTGACAATTTCAAAACGATTGCGTCGATCGCGATCACGTTCGCCGGGACGGCCACCCGCTGCTCCACCCGGACCACCGCGACCGCCACGATCACCTCCGTGTCCGCCACGATCACCTCCGCGTCCATCACCTCGTTCCGATGGTTGGCCTGTTAATGTACAGATATTACGTAGCATATTATTTAATAAACTGATAGGGATGAATACTTACGGCTCGATGTGGATTCAGCACGTGAATCCCTCGATTCTGACTTGATTGATCTTTCAGATTTGTTAGATCCTGATCCTGAGTCACCCGATCCAGCTCGTTGTGGGGATCGAGGACGACTACTTCCAGCCTCTCCGTATACCGACGTTCCTGGTGGGGAATCAGACGAGTCCAACCGGGCTTTTTTCTCTGACTGTAAATAATGAAAAAGAAATAGTTATCCTCTATTATTTAGTCCGATAAGTCGATTATGATGGAATTTAGACTCATCATATAAAATAACTTAATTATAGGCTGTGGTTTAAACACCAAGCTTTGCTATGAAAAGAACAAACTTAGTTAAATGCTAAAACCGTTATTTGTTGAAACGTTGCAAATTCATATTAACTACATCATAAAGGTGGCAGCCTTAAGGGACTACAGGATGCCGAAAATGTTGATGAAATATTGTGTGGCCAACAATAGTGGATTTTTTGCAGAACTACAAACTCTGGCGAGCGAAATAGAAGTCGAAGTAAATTGGAACGGAGACCACGAGACATGCCACTTGCACCGAAAATTTGTTAACGATGCGATACATTTTGAAGTGATGAAAACGAAGGAAGATGCAGTGGCGAACGCTCCTCTGCGCTCTTTTTTGAAGAGAAATGTACTCGGTCTTCAGTTGTTGCTTAAAATAATTGTCAGTAGCCGAGTTTATTTGCTCTTTAATTCTCTTCCGTGCAGTTATCAGAGACCATGTATCATCACTGATAAATGGTCTCCTACCTCGCTGTAGTCTGCCCACAAATGTTTCGCCACACGATAGAAAAGCTTCCTTCACAATGTTCCATCTATCATCAATAGGAGAAGCATCTGGCGTTTGTGAATTAGCTACCTCGCGCAATGCGCTTGAAACTGCGCGTATTGTTGGCGGTTCTTTAAGCTTTTGCACATTGAATCGTGGCAATACAATACAAATCGCGAATTTTTGCGATAAGTTAGTTATCGCTGCCTACATCAGCACCACGCTTAGCCCTGGCGTCCATGAGACACTTCATGTTTTCGCTATATGGTCAATCTGGTTCTCTGTTCGGCCATCTGGAGATATCCAGGCTGCTAAATGACAAGGTTTGCGTTTGAACAGGGTGCCGCTAATGACAAGCTGACGAGAGTTACAGAACTCTACCAACAACTCACCATTGTCGTTCCTGATACCCAGACCGTGATTGCCCATTAGATGTTCCAATCCAACATTGTCAGACCCAATTTTAGCATTGAGATCCCCCATAATAACTTTTATGTCACCTCTGGGAGCCTTGCAAAGGTGTCGCCAAGCAGGTGGTAAAAGGCGTCCTTAGCATGCTGGTCGGCTGACTCAGTCGGGGCGTAGCACTGAATTATAGTAATATTTCTTACTCTGAACTTGAATCTGGCAGTTATTATTCGGTCGGAGATAGGCATCCAATCTATAAGAGATTGGCGAGCTTTCTTGTTCAAAAGGATGCCGACTCCAGCCATTCTGGGTGAGGCTTCAAGTTCACTTCCAGAGGAAAGCAGCACATTTTGGGAACTAGGTGATAAGGTCGTTCCCGATCCGGTCCATCTTGTTTCGCTCAGACCTGGTCCATCTAGACTAGTCGCCAAATGGCGACACGTGCAGCCAAATGGCTGCTGTCATTCCATCCAAACGTGTCGCCATTTGGCTGTGCGTCCAGTTTTGATATTCAATATGGCAACTCAACCAACCGCTTTAACAACCGCTTGTCAAATTCAAAGTGACAATTTTCCAACTTTAGTTCGTTCTTTTGTGTGAAAATGAATAATTCTTGAATGGTCGTGTAATAATACAAACGCGCAGAGTCCGATTTTGATAATTGAATTTTCAAAAAAAAAAACACCAAATTGAAATTTTGGTTATGTCATTTTTTGTCTCCATTTGGCTGCTAGTGTGGATGCTAAGTAGCAGCCAAATGGCTGCACGCGATGCCAGTTTTTGGACGCGCAGCCATTTGGCGCCTAATCTAGAGGGACCTTAATATCGAAATTCTATATGCGGTCATTTCCCGTTCGACTTCCATGAGTCTTGTACTACTGCACTCGCGCCACATCGTTCGAACGTTCCAAAAACCAATCGTAGTCCGTTGTTTGTAGCCAAAGGTCGTTACTGGTAAATCAGTCCGTGGTATCCGAGGCTCGTTCAATGTTTCGATTGTAGTTTAGTTTCAGGTATGCAAGTTACAAGCCTACACCCCTATATATCATTGCAAAGATAATTTTATGTGGTTTTTTTCGTCCTCAGACGATTTTTCTGTATCTCTTGCTGTTTTTGAAATAACCGCAAAAAAAAACGAAAAAAAGGCCCCCTTTCCCCCTTTTTTTAAGGTTGCAGACCCCCAATCGGTTGGGACTTTTAATGCCATCACCTGGGGACCATCCCCAACCATAATCAAAAAAAAAATCCGATGTAGGATTTTTGCCGTTCGATGGCCATATTTTGGCCCAATTTTCTTAGACTAACATGCGAAGTTAGAACCCCATCAGCATGGATGTAGACGCATGCACATACGACTACCGCTCTTGATGCGATCACAACACATGTAAGAGACGGACTAAACCAGCGTACACCATGCCATAGAACTATCATGGTGGCGATTGACCTATGCGTTTGATAAGGTCAATCACTTGGCAAACCTCCTCAACATGCATATTCAAGAGATAAGATGGATTGCCAACTATCTAGCTGGTAGGCAATCCTTCACAGAGTTTCGGGGCAGTCGTTCCAAACTTAGAAAGATCAAATTATGTGTTCCACAGGGTGGGGTTCTCTCTCCCACCCTGTTTAACATCTACATGGCAGGTCTCCCAACACCTCCGGAAGGCATTGAAGTTATCTCCTATGCCGATGACTGCACTGTACTCGTCACGGGAGCAGATAGGGATGTCATGCGCGTAGATATCAATAGATATTTAGCGCGACTAGAAGCTTTTTTTCTCAGCAGAAATTTAACCATCTCAGCGTCCAAATCGTCTGGGACTTTCCTTACCACCTGGTCAGGTGATTGTTGGTGGACGGTTGGGATACGTATTGGCAACAAACCGGTTCCAATTGTTGCAAATCCAAAAATTCTCGGGCTTCACTTAAAGCACTGGCTGGCAGCACCTGGGGCAAGAATAATGAGACGATGCTAGCCACTTATAAAGCGGTGGGTCGAGCAGCGGCTAATTTTGCGGCGCCAGTTTGGTCGCAAGTTTTTTGTAACACAAACTGGAATAAAATCCAAGTCTGCCAAAATGCTGCTCTACGCTCAGCCACAGGGTGCCTTCTGATGTCTGCCCAGGATCACCTACATCAGGAGACACATTTGATGCCAATACGTAACCACAATCGACTACTTACAAAACAATATTTAGTAGGTTGTTATCGAGAGGATCAACCTAACCGTGACCTTATGGACACTCCACGTTTTTGTCCCTGGAGATTACGGACGAAAACGACGACGAACTATAAATCGAATCCATATAGATACATAGCGGTTCACACCTTCCTGTACCGCTAAAAGAAGAAGAGCTCCTGACCGTTGTAATAATGAGTTTACAAGATGATTCACATTGAAGGACCCATTAATTTTCCCCATTCTTCGAATTATGTATTTGAAAAAAAATGGACATTGCTTGCGCATCCGCATTAAATTTGTAACTCGAGTGTTTTTAGTATTCTTCCTTTTTGTTGTACGCTGATAGACATTCTAGAATATAGCCTAGTTAGTTAGGGGGCTAACTATAGTTGTCATGTGGGACGGCTTAGAAATACGTAGAGGATTTGTTGAGAGTGAAGGATATTAACCAAATTAAAAGTGATCCACCGAGGGCCAGGGAAAGAGAATATCTCTCGTTAATAATAATATCCGCTAAAGCTACACAGAAATGTCCACTTTGAGATGAGCCTTGCAAATAGAATTTGTTTTACCTTAATCAAGTTCACAGAAAATATTTCCGTTCCTGGCCAAAAAACTACACTCTAAAATGTTTATAAAAATGTGTAATCCCTCTAAAACGCAAATTAGTCTAAAAAATGTACACAAGATTTACGGTAAAATATAAATTTTTATCCTTTCCCTTGTTTGTTATACGAAATTTCGTTCGCTAAGCGAAACATTTTTTACCAAAAAATGTTGTTCGCTATCTGCCTACACCGCAGGTCGAGCAACGCGAAACCATGGAGCGGTATAAAGAACGAGGCAAGAAAGAAGAAGAAAAGTTATCTGAGGGTTTAACTTACATTGTTTTGTACAAAGCACCGGAAGCCCGGGTCGAAAAATATAACACTGTTGCTAAGTACATATTTCATTGTATTGCAATACATACTTAGATGTAAGTCTTATCGGAGATGTGGTCTGGCATGCCTAGATAGTATGATCCAATCCAATGTTTACACAAGTAGTTTTTATTGTCGTATGCAATCAGTATCAGTGCGTTTTGATTTGGATCAAATGCATTGATACTTATTTTAGAAAATTAATTTATTAACTAGTAAGCAGTAAACAATTGAGATTTTATGAGTAATACTTTTGGAACTCCGAAACCTAGCAGTTGTCTGTGAAGTCACTTTTGTTTGCTGTTTTGTTCTTGTGGAATGTTTTTTGTATCACGCCATATTTATACCCTATACCCATAAGATGGTATAGGATAGGGTATATTGTTTTTGTTCTACGATTTATGTAACACCTCAAAGGAGCCACCGGAGGTATGGCAAAGTATATATATAAATGATCAGGGTCGGTCCCTGATTCGAATAAGCCATGCCCGTCGGTCCGTCCGTGTGTCTGTCAGTTCGCACGATAACTCCCGAAATAATGAAGCTAGCGTTTTGAAATTTAGGTCAGATGATTGCTTTGATAAAAGCTTGGATGGTATTGAAAATGGGCCAAATCGGACCAAGGGTTCCCCTACCTCCCATACAAATGACCCCTCCATGATAGTTTAATTCGCCCATATTTTTCAACAGAATATCGCTAGCCACCTGAAATTTTCATGAATACCTAATTGTGACATAAGTTTGAAGTTGGTGGAAAGTGGAGAACGTCCGACTACCCCTACCCCTACCTGCCCTACAAAGTTATATTCAGCCAGATCTTTAGCTAGAATGTCGCGAAAAACTTTTAACCTTCGGGCGGGCGCAATGCATCTGACAGATTAAGTGGCCAGTTTTTGTTGCGCCAATCAACGATACGTAAAGGGAGAGATCTGAAACTCACAGTAGCTTAATCTTTATCGATCAACTATCCAAAGCAGTTTTCAGTTTCTATCTACCATATGTCTGAGGGGCGGGAGGGGATGAAATAATCTCTCAGATGTATTGCGCCCGATTGTGTTATTTTCTCCTTTTCTATGAAAATTTCCACATGTTATACTCTTCACATTGCGTAATAACGTTGTGTTGACTTTTAGGTTTACCAAATCGTTCAATAGTGTGTTTCTAGTAAAATAAGCTCAAATTTTTTAAGCGGTCGAGTTGTTGGAGGTTTTTTAAATATTGAAGCTATTGAAAGCGGAATATTATTAGAAAATTTAAAATGTGAAGGGTATCAAACTTTGTGAGCCAGTTTTTGTTCCTAAAATTACGTAGAACTGTTTCAAAAAGACAATGCAACAATAAATAAGAGTCTAAAATATACAGAAACTTAGTTTCATCCCTTTTTCTGCACTTAATCTGTCAGATGCATTGCGCCCGATCGTGTTAGGATTAGTATTGCGCCCGCCGGAAGGTTAATAAGTATCAAACGGTAGCTGTTGGATGCCCTTATATAATATTAAATATGTGCCAGGTCCAAACCAGCCACCCCTCCCTCCCCTACAAAAAATATGAAATTGATTTTTTGGGTTTTGCGTGCCTTCTAGGTCTGTACATGGGTATAGGGTATACACTCATCGTGCTATTCGCACGATTAGAACTCGGTCTCGTTTTCTACAACAAATTGATTATGTACAGAGTAAAAAAAAGTTCAAGGGCTTGAAAAGTGACAATGTCATTTGATGTGCTTTCGTTGGTACGAAACATGTAATAGCGTAACTCATATTTTAATAGCTTGAACGCTTATTGACCATTAAAATTTTGATTAGCTACGCACAGCCCTTTTGAAAACATTGCATTATGGTCCCATCTCTGTCACTAGGCATGGATGGTTGATTTGGCGGGCGGTGCGTCACCAAATTGGTTATCTGATGTTAAATTGGAATAGCTTGAGAACTATGTACACCATAATCGATCTTTACTTTTCATCTACTTCCTATCTGTTGTCTATTTTCCTATCCGTCTGTTCATAGTACATAGTTGTGATATCTGCAAGCAGTATAGTGCGTTGGAAAACAAGCTATTTACTGTAGCTTCCAATTTACTATAGGATGCCTTAACCCCTTATGGGGGTCAAGCAATTAACTGATAAATCTGTCAACTTGTATGGAAACTGACTGCGACTGATGACTGCAAAGTGTGGATCTACCTTAAGCACGACATTTTCCATTTTTAACCAAAATTTCGCGACGGTCTTTCGGTTTATTTTCCTCCGTCATTGAATGTAATTTTCGCGAAGTTTAACCCGTTCGGCCCCACTGCTTGACTCACATATCGGCCACGACTTGAATGCGTTCGATTTGGCTTGCACTGCTTCATTACTTTCAGCGTTCCACCGTCATGTCTCTATTTTCGTGGAGTGGACCTTTCGAAACTTCAAGTGCCTTTTACGCCTCGCCTACTGACATCTCAGCGAAATTATTCTACATTTGTGTTGGACTTTGCTCGGTACAATTGGTGTTGTTTTGAAACCACTCCGACATTTTATCAATGAATGAAGCTGCTATAGGTTCAAAGTTTTCGTTTGTAAGATTGGGCCACTTGATTTTTTTCGACTGGCATTCGAGTACTTCTATTTCTTGCTCCTACTATCAAAATAAATTCTGATAGAAGCTATCGGTTGTTGGCTAGCCAAAGATTTAGCCAAGATCACCGTCTCATAAAATCTAAGCACAGGTGGTAATCGATCTGCATTAAGCCGACTTGGTATCCGATACAAGTCAGACTTCAATCTTTTGGAAAAATCACGCCCTGCCTAGCAAGTTGTAGTTTTCGGCCACATATTGTCCTTTCTTCAATGTACTTTCAATGAACACTAGATTTCCACTGATTCCACCAGACACCCCCACAACATGCCCAATCCTACGCTATACTTTACTGTCCTGTTACACTTTTTTCTTTCAATTCTGAGTTTGTGGTACGCTATACTTTTGGGCAATTTTTTTGTGCCGGCAATCTTAATTACATTTTATTATTAATTTTCTACCCTGACATTTTTAAATAAATGATCATCGCATATCGTACTAGGGTCCCCAAAGAAAATTCCTTAGAAGTAGCCATTTTATCTCAAGTGGACTTCACTTATTTCACACAAGCATTTTACGGTTTCACGTTACATTGGTTTTTTTTCACAAGTGTCTTTTTTATGGTGGTGCTACTATACAGTGCAGAACATTGCCAGAGTTCTACAATTTGCCTTTTGCGGCTCTGAAACAAATTTTTAACGCAAGTTTTCCTATCCGAGCAGAAAATCCCGTTGGAATGCCACTTCCACCGAGTTTTGCTCGAAATTGGGCATACATATTAGTTGTTTACAAGCACAACTTTTTGTTTTGTCCAAAACTACATTTTGTCTCTACGCTTGACTTGTTGCTCACAAGTCAAGTTTTTGTTCTAATACTATTTTGTGATAAAATTTGGAGGGATAACATACAGGTTGGTGTGGCGGTGAGGGCTCATCGCTGGGACGTCGACCCCCCTGTTTCACATTGTCACTGGTCGCACGACCGTGACCTCGCGCTCGTCCAGGATCATCCATTGCAAAAGTTCACCGAAACTATTGAATTTTCTCGCGGAACACGATTCTATTGTCTTTTTCGAACATTCACAATCGTCTATATCTGAAAATACAAAACATCAAGGTTAATTTATCAATAACATAGCGCGTCAACTGCTTTTTTTCGGGGGCTCCACTTGCTCGTGCATTTTGCTTTCACTGGAAACATGGCGGATGGCGCCCGAAAAATGCAGACTACAGCTGAAATTTTAGTCGTAGTCGCCTGCAAGGTTCACGGCGACATTCGCACAAGTTTCATCGCAATAGAACGGTATACGATATTGGCTCAACAAATACACGATTCTTTACAAGGTGCAGGTAGACTACGAACCTATTTTACCCTCTGTTCAAATCACTCGCGAACGATAAGCTAAGCAAACGATCCGGCTAAACACACGACTCAAAATGGAATGAAGATTGGTATGTGTGTAGAGCGGCGTATGACCTGATGCAAAATGGATGCGTTCCGAATGGTAGATTATTGTTATTTCGAAAATGAATTTGCCATAGGTCTGTGTCTTTGATAAAGAAACAAAGGATGCAAATTATTTGAAAATTCAGGCGAAGAAGCATATTGCAGGCATATTTTGGGTTTTTTGAATGTTGTTGAGGTAGTTGTATGAATTGTTATCGGATATTTTCGCTTGGAAACCCATTTAAAAGGATTACATAAAAAGGAATACAAACATATGCAATAAAATCAGATTCCTTCCAGAGAATTTGTTTGGTGCAATAAAACATTTTTTTGTGAAAACTGTTAGTTGGATGATTGTTATTCTTGAACATGCTTAATTCATAAAGGGGTTGGGGTCCTTCAAAACATATAAACTATTGTATAGATCCCAGCAAACAATTTTATCGTTTTTTTTTTCGAAAAACCACAAAAATTATACGAAATCGATATCATTCAAATGAAAAATTTATCGTAAACTTGTCTCCCCGGCATTTTTCGTCACAATAGAAGTTAAAGCGTTCGGGGTGGTATTTTAAGGACTACCCTACAATTTTCTTAATTTAACTCCCTCTGAATATTTTAAATGATTAAGGGATAGTAGATTTTTGTCTCAAACTCATTTTTCAGTCGTTTTAAACGTCCTGTCGTGCTCTGTGGCCGTGATGGTTGAAATAGATTGGATGCGTCAGCATCGGCATCAGCAGAAAAATTTCAATTTAAAACACACGCATTTGCCTTTGATGACCCATTTT
Source organism: Microchrysa polita (assembly GCA_949715475.1). NCBI lineage: Eukaryota > Metazoa > Arthropoda > Insecta > Diptera > Stratiomyidae > Microchrysa > Microchrysa polita. Next base: position 32,281,854 of record OX454415.1, read on the forward strand.
GACAGCAGCAGATAGTTGAAATAGATTGGATGCGTCAGCATCGGCATCAGCAGAAAAAATGCTTCTGCCGCTGCTGCCAATGTGGGTCATCAATAAAGGCAAATGCGTGTGTTCTAAATTGAAATTTTTCTGCTGATGCCGAATGCTGATGCCGATGCTGATGCTGACTCGGGAAATGTATTTCAACACTGCCATCTAGATAGACAGGCCGAACTGCAGAAATTTGTTCGTCTACAAGTGGACAAGTGCGTTCGTGACCAGTGACAGTTGACATTTGTAAAGCCCACAACCTCCAGTGCTTCTGAACCCAAAAGTTTAAATATGCCGAGCGTTTATTACGAAACAAAGGTTATGGTTTGCTTTAATGTGTTTTTGATGTGCAAGTGGTAAAATAGTATACATCAACATCGTACTTACCATATTTATCCCAAAAATCAACGCACTGGCATGTGTATATCATAGCAAGTCACACGAAATGACAGGCTGACAGCCACTGATATTTGGATTGTGGACAATTTGTGGATTGTACTGAGCGGTACTTTGGCAGTACTAAGCGCGGACCATGACCAACCATGGCACTACTAGTGTTGCATGACCACTGACAGATCAGCTGATAATCCGGCCTGTCTATCTAGATGGCAGTGATTTCAACTATCTTTTACACACTGTTATCTATTCTGTTTTTAAAATGCAGTAGCAGTTGTGAGCAGTCAAATAGTTGAAATAGATTACACGCGTCAGCAGCAGCATCGGCAGAATTTCATAGCTGAAAAATATGCTGAGTGTGCGTTGTATTATTACACGGCCATTCAAGAATTATTCAATTTCACACAAAAGAACGAACAAAAGTTGGAAAATTGTCGTTTGAAAATACAAACGCGCAGAGTCCGATTTTGAATAGAATTTAAAAAAATCCCGAAAATCAAATTTTGGTTATGTCATTTTCTGTCTACATTTGGCTGCTAGTGTGGATGCTAAGTAGCAGCCAAATGGCTGCACACGATGCCAGTTTTTGGACGCGCAGCCATTTGGCGCCTAATCTAGAGGGACCTCAAAAGTCATAACCAAAATTTAATTTGGTGATTTTTTTAAATTCAATTATCAAAATCGGACTCTGCGCGTTTGTATTATTACATGGCCATTCAAGAATTATTCATTTTCACACAAAAGAACGAACAAAAGTTGGAAAATTGTCACTTTGAATTTGACAAGCGGTTGGTTGAGTTGCCATATTGAATATCAAAACTGGACGCACAGCCAAATGGCGACATGTTTGGATGGAATGACAACAGCCATTTGGCTGCACGTGTCGCTATTTGGCGACTAATCTAGATAGACCTTAATTTGATAGTACATTGATCCCGGATCTTTAGGCAGTTATTTGTTGAACGAGGGAGCTTGATGAAAATCGTGGAGCAGTTAAGAGAACATGCAATATATGTATGTATCTGCGACTTTCATATAACGAAAAAATAGACTTCGCGGCTCTGCATTGTCGAGAAAAATTGGAAAAGCTGTTAGCGCATTGTACATCTTTGTTGTTGTTGTAGCGGCGCAGGTAAGGGGGGGGGGGCTAGTGTAAGCTGACCAGACGTACAGCAATTCGCTGTACAGTACAGCATTTGGACCTATCGTACAGCATTGAGGAGCGTACAGCAAAATCTACAGCATTGTTGACTTAACACAATTGGGCCTCATATGATCAGCATTGTGTACATATACTTTAAAGTATTTCTCTATCGCACGATAATAATGATAAGCCTGATATCCTTCCTATTAGAAACTAAGTAAAGATTTGAAGCAGCTCACATAAGGGCGACACAAATTGTCTATCAATGTTAAGAATCCTTGAATGCAACCCGTGCTCAATATTTACCTAATTCAAACGGCATTTGAATTCAATCGGACTAACTAGAACAAATAGGCATTATTTTCATATACTATAAGTGATTGAAGTCCTCACCCTTTGATTCAGAAAGGTTATCTCTATCTGTTTTCCAACCATTAGACCGCGGATAGTTTTGTGAGGTCCTGCGAAGAATCCATCTCCACGAGACTTGTTTAAAAAATATTTTTCCAGAAACTGAGAAGAAATCAGAAACTTCAATGATTTTTAAAGGAGGTACTATTACATACTAAATATAGTGTAAAAACTCATTGACTTAAATATCCTTATAAGCAAATTTAATCGCTATTGACCATTGAGTGCGGAGACAGCGAGACACGAAATCTAAAAAGCCTAAACAGAATCCTGTCATTCCAAAGAACATGCTGACAGAATCTGGTGCCTTGCCTTTCATAAAATTGTCTATTTCATACTTAATTTTGAAAAATTGGCTACCACCTTGTGGTTATAAATCGTATTTTCACCGAAGTTTTTTTAGCCACAATTGTACTTGGTTGTGACCCGTAGTAATTAAATTTCAGACTTGTCCGCAGAAAGCTACGGGTAGGGAAACACTACTATAAAGATAATTTGAATTTTGCAGAAAAAAGGCTATACGAGCAATTATATAGCAATGGCGCAATAGGTCCTTGATCATAGTAGGCACAAGTAAGCATGGCTGTTTCCAAAATGGTTGTTATCAACTGTGCAGCCTAACTTTTAATATAGGAGGTGTGCCAAAAAATGCACCATTTTAATTAAAGAAAAAGTACTGACATTAATTTTTATTACGGACTTTTTTTTCTAAATAATAACGGACACCAAGAAGCGGACTGTATAGTTTTTATAAGCTTTCGTTTGCTGTAATTTTTCATGATTATTTTACTTTAATTCGGCTAAAATCTGTGGTTTTTCGGTCAATATCGGGACATCCTAGCGCAAGTTTTTCTACCTAAATTAGATGATACTGCTTAGGATGTAATATGGTTTCCATAACAAAGCTAGTGGAAAACAATCGCATATTTTCTTCTATGAAGACATTAGACATATAGGGCAATCATGATATCTAAATCGATTTAATACCAGTGTTATGGGTTTTTCATGTCAAAGGTTCCTACCGACAACACACATTAGCACCTATTGTAAAAGGAAGGAAGAAATTCTAGACTACATCTGAAAAATTTAACAAAAATGTATGCATAATGATGATGATAAAGAGCGCACGTGCCAGCGAAGTTTTGAAGGCCCATGGCCCAAAATTTCATATAAAACCCTATTCTGCGTACTTCACGGAGCGTTTTTTTTTGGAGCACCCTTTATTATGGCACACAAAAAATAATACATACTCACTTTTCCATATAGGGGGTGCATGAAACTATTGTTGCCTTTATTCCTTGAGGAGTTACAACCAAACCACGATGTTCTGGATACCTCAGATCGATTTTCGTCATTACGAATAATGTGAGTTTTGGTCAAAATTGTGTGTACAGCATTGGTCCCTTAAGGATTTGGTCAGCTTAGGCTAGTGTCATTCGTAAATGGTTGGCATCCTCTCCTCAAGTTCGAGGCCTAAGAAGATTGCCACCTCAATGAGATTTTCCCAAAGCACAATGGGTGTTAGATGCCTTGGTGCGGCAATACAATTGAAAAGGTGGTCCACGTTGAGCCAGCCCTCCATACGCTGGGTCGATGCGGGACCAAAATAAATTTAGTCTGGAGCACCATCCAGCTGAGCCAAGGTGGTACGTGTGGCTCTCCTCTAGGTAGCTGTAGTTTATCATTGGAGATATCGAAGGACGGACTTCGGTGTTGTTTACATTAATGCCTAGCCGTAGCCGTAGGTTATATTCCTGGTTGTACGTGGTAAAGAAGGTGGCCGAGGATTTGGGCGCTGACAACTTCAGGTTTTTGCTAATGAAGAAGGTGTTGAGCTCTTCTAAGTAGCCGTTGATAAGGTCGCACATGTCTGAAATATCGTTGCCGGATGTCAGGATGGTGCAATCGTCAGCATAGGATATTATGTTGATTCCTTCAGGTGGGGTGGGAAGCCCTGACATGTATAGAGGTTGAATAAAGTGGGGGATATAACTCCGCCTTGTGGTACTCCCTGTTTGATCCTTAGTTTAGATTTCCCATTTCTAAACTCTCTGCTGGATTGACGTCCGGCAAGGTAGTTTCCGATCCATTTCACTATATACGACAGTGTGGATGAGTTATGGAGGTCTGTCAGTAGGAGCGAGTGATTCACCATATCAAACGATTTCGACAGATCCAAAAGCCATTAAGCGTACCACAAACTAGGGTGGTACGCTTAAATGGCTTGGGTTGGCTGATTTCATTCAAGACCTTAGACATGATTCGGTCTAATGCAGTGGTGGTGCTGTGCATCTTCCTAAAGCTGTGTTGGTGATTAGCGAGTTGGTTGTGCGTCGCAAGAGTTTTGTGTATCAGCGATTCTAGTATTTTTGCCACAGGAGATAAAAGCGTGATGAAAAGGTTTGGGTATAGGAGTAATGCGTAATGTAATTTTTAAAGCCATCCCAGTCAGCTTTCTTAAAGTTTGTGTACATTTTCTTGTCGGGATGGACGAGTTTCGACAGTATATCCAGCGTTAGTATGATTGGTACATCGTGAGGATTGGCTCACATGTGATGTCGTTGATAAGTCCAGGGCTAGCGATGGAAATATCTGGTGAGCTTGTGCAAAATCCAGCGATGCGAGTCGGTTTGTCGTCGTTTATTGGACAGAAATCTGATGCGTCCAACTGATCGGCGATGACGTTGCCTCTGGTGTCGTTGTGGAGTGCCAAAGATTGTGATGTGCGTTGAAATCACCAAGCAGAAGACGATATTGGCCGTTTAGTAGAGGGCTAATATTGACTTTGTAACTGGCGGGACAGCTGGAGACGGGCGGAATATAAATGTTGAAGATTTCAAAGTCAATATTGCCCGATTTGACGGTTATCGCTTGTAGTTCCATGGTGTTATCGGCGGAAGTGATGTCAACGATGCTGTACGGTAGATTGTTATGAATGAGGAAGGCCAAACCCCCTCCAGCATTGCTTTCTCGGTCGTGTCTGATGACGTTATAGTTCCCGTGTGAGCTGAGCGAATGGTTGGAGTTGAGTTTGGTTTCCTGCACAGCTGCAATCTGTATATGGTGTCTGTCCATGAAATCAGTAAGTTTGACGATTTTATGTTGGAGTCCGTTGCAGTTTAGTTGAACGATTTTAGTGTTGGTGTAGTTAACATCGATGGTCCGTGGAGCTGGGGTCAAATTAGGTGTTGGTTGAACTGTGCGTACGACGTTTGCCGGTGTGGAAGGTGTTGATTGTTGGGAACCTAGGTTGGGCGGTTGCTGATTGGATGAAGAGCGTCGCCCACGATTTCTACGTCGACTCGCTGTGTAGGTTTGACCTCGTTGATTATAATGAGTAAGTCCCGAACAGTTCCTTAGGTGAACCCATTCTCCACAGCATGTACACTCGACTGACGTTTGAACATTGGTCCAAATCCTGTTATCGCACACAGAGCACATCCATGGACCTGAATTTGATTCAATGCCAGCACGTATTAGTAGTGTGAGGAGCAGCTGGGCCGGCCAGGACTGGTGGTGGTGTTGAAAGAATGACACGTAGTTTCCATCCCCTTCTTGCGTCGAAGCGGGTCGTTGCGACTCTTGGCCATGCCGAGGCATGGGTCGTTCCGGTTCGTAGATACGGTCGCAAGAGCTGGTCATCTCTCAGCCAGTCTCACACTAGAATCGACGCCACGAAATAACCAAGTTCAATACATATGTGGTTCGGTCCTCAAGGGGCACGATCATATCATACTACGTTGGGTAGCAAAAGACAAATTTTTGCTGTCTGCAGTCACTCTCCAGACAAAAAGAAATTGTACAAAAAACTCAAACGCATAAACTATGAAAATTATTATTAATGATGAAATCACATCAGATTTTACAAAATCCGAAATGGAAAATAAAAAATATTTTTAATGAAATGATTCAAATCAGATGTAACTTTCAATTTTCAAGCGAATATGGATGCAGTCTTTAAATCACTTACAATTTTCATTTTAAGAGTAATGTCAAATACTCTTTAATTGTTATCGATCTTTAGTATTATATTTTCCTGATTTTAATCTCATTAAAAATGCTTACGAAAAATTGGCTCGTTTCAACTACTGAACACGATCAAAACAAAATTGTATAATTAATGAATAAAGTGATTAAAAGATCGTTCAATTAAATCTACAAGTCAATTATTTTTCAAATTCCCCTTCATTTTTACGCTAAAAAAAAACATTTCACATCTCATTATACCAAATACACAATATTATATTCATCTAATTTGGATATAAAATATCATAGTGTCCCGGTCGATATAGCAAAAAGACTTTTGGATCTGTGCCCTCGGGAAAATCATGCGCTTTCACTTGCCCGCCATCGCCACGATCCATATACTCAACACGCACACCCACATTCAGTGCACTGCACAATGCTATAATGTGAATGTGATCTGATTCCTTGTACATTGGTTCAACTTCTTGATGACGAAATTCTTCAATTGTACAATTGCCATCGATAAAGTTCTGATAAAAGTCGGCATCTTCTTGCAATTGTCCGGATGTGATCAGTCTTAAGTAAACGACAACATAATCCGAGTATCCTTGGATGTTAAAGACTTTGTGAAGTTCGTCTTTGACGTTTTTCTCGTCGGGTGAGACTCGTTTGATGACCTCCATGAACTGAAAATATATATGTTGAGAGATAAAGTAATATTTTATATATTTAAAAGGCATTGGGAATAAGGGCATCATTTATTTTCCACAAATGGTGCTCCCTAATTCAGTACAAAAGTGATTGAAATTCTTCATATGCACTGGCTAGTTGAAATCTAGTGCCAGCTCATACACAATACAATTATAGATTTGCACACTCGTTTGGCTATTCAGGGTTTTTTTTTGCATTAACCATACTAGACCAGTTCCAGAGTTTTCTGGTAAGGTCAAAGCTTTTGTTTGTCAAATAGGTCAGTAAAAGACGTAGTTAACCTCGGAATAAATGGAATACTACCGTTCTTTTTCTTATGTGTTTAAGATCAATACTGGCTATATAAATCCAGATTTGCAACCCTGGGGACCCTGTGCTAACTTTTTGGCGGGCTAAAAAGAACAATTTTTCACCCTTTTTTTACAAAAATATCTTCTAAGCTAATTACGTGCGAGAAAATTGGATTTCCACCATTTTAAAGTAGATAAAATTTCTAACAAACCGATGGGCTAGCCAATACTGTAGGTTAAATATTTACTTAGATACATCTCTCCAAAATAGGGGTTTTATTTAGCAAAAATTGTGAATTCTTAGATTTTGTTGTGTTTAAAATTAAGTATCGACGTAATGACGCACCCAGCAATTAAATCTGTGGAAGAGATTTTATCAGCAATTTAATAAGCTTTAATTTGAATCCCAAAAATGTAGCTAAGGTTTCGGAAATGGTAATTTCGTATAAGCCATTTACCCTACAATGTACATACCTTTTATTCATATTGACACCGTAGCATATTATTAGAAAAAGCTAGTGGTCCTACGGCAACTGCCTCTACGGGGCGGACCGCACCCGTTTTCTACGTGGAAACGGCCAAAAGTTGCCAAAATACTTTCCCGGCAAGAGCCCAGAAGGTTCGATGCAGGAAGGTTGTGTTTGTCTGTGTATATGTGTGGATTCAAGATATGTGTTTTTTCGTCTTATTGGGAGCATAACATCTCGGCGCGGCTGCTCTCAATTTTATTAATTCCAGGCGTTTGGTAAAATCAGAGTGCATGCCAGGCACTGTCTGAGATTATTTTAGAAATCGTTAGGGGCTTATTCCTAAAGCTTAAATTTAAGTTTGCACCACTTGGAAAATTTTGTAACGGTACTTATCAGGGTTTTTGTCTTGTTTGGGTTTTTTGTGTATATCTCCGCTCCTGATGGTTGGACTTTCAAAAGAAAGACACCAGATTCTTCTTCTTCCTTGCCTCGTTCTTTATACCGCTCCATGGTTCCGCGTTGCTCGACCTGCGGTGTAGGCACATCGCCCGTTTTGGCGATAATTTCTCAGCATATTTCTACAGGCAGCTCTATCTTGGATCGTGTCATCGCCGAGACCAATGCGTTGTTGTTGCTTTTTCATTTGACACATCCAGATTGTTTGGTATAAAATTGCCTTCATGTTTTGTATACTGACTGTTCATCTCAAAGCAGTAGATAAAATGCTACAGCGTGTCAAAGTGGAAAAACTCGTTTTGGTAATCAGTTTTTTGCAAATAAGTCGACAACGGTGAATTTTCACGCAATTATTAATACTAGTTGACTCGTAGCTTATTGAATTCCCTACAATCCAGAAAAAAAATTAAATCGATACGATCATCCACAACCGAGATATGCCCAAGAGAAAGTCAACGATCTGAGAAAGCAATACATTCTACGGGTATGTACCAACTACCAACATTCAGTTGGGCTTTACTTGGCGGCCAGTTGTCTTTCGCTGCAGATAGAGAGAGATATGTTCATTACGCGACAAGCTTGCGAACAGTGACTCCATTAACTCTATTAGCGGTACTTTTTGTAAATGAAAGTCAATTTTACAAACATCGGTTTTTTTTTTCGAAATAGTTTTGATAGTTTTTTTAGTTTCGCCATGAGTTTTTGTTTCGTTTGTGCAAAATCCTTAAACGAAGGTGACGTTGTTGAAGTGAAAAAACGAGGTATCCGTACATTGATTGAGAGATGCATTGAACGTGGTCATAGTCATGGTCAAATGTGTATAGTGTTCTAATGCATCAATCATGTCGGAAAATTCAATAATTCAACAGTCAGCTGAATTTATTTTTGACGAGACCACCTTCAGAGGTATGAAGCAGGAGGCATTGTTGGCCAATTAAAGAAAAAATGAACGATTTGTTGATATACTGCAAAATTATTTAAGGAATCATGGTTTCTTAGTATCCCAGGCTGTAGAGGATGCGGATACACAATTTGTTCAAACGGCTTTACGCATGACGTCCGAGTTTGACTCAATTTTCATAGTTGGAGAAGACGTTGATCTGCTGGTTATATTATCAGGTATTTGATATCATGTCTAGAACGTCTATTTTAAAAAATGGAGCTAAGCTACGAAAATACAATTTTGTATTCATCAACAGGTTTCAAAGACCAAGCTTTTTCCGAGCATATACTTTTTCTTCACGCCTTCACAGGGTGTGATACGATTTGGGCCGTTTTTAGATATGGGAAAAGTAGGCTTCTCTCATTTTTAAAGAAGAAGGAACATATTCGCGTTTTACAATCGCTCCAGGTTTTTAAAGCAGAGTGTGCTCAGATGCAAACACTATATGCACTATCGGAAAGAATGTTTTGATTGCCTTGTACGGAGGTACACGTAACGACACATCACTAAGCGATTTCCCCTTCAACTTTTTGCTTGCGCAGGAACGAAAATTAAAGCGGATCTTGCTGCTTTGCCTCCCACCGAATCAGCCGCTGATCATCATTCCTTACGAACGTACCACCAAATACAGACATGGCTCGGCAAGGTTTTAAAACCAGAAAACTTGCGCTGGAAGCGAACCCAGGTGGGATTGGAGCCTGTGATGATTCGGGAGAAATCATCCCTTCATACCACTTAAATATTATTTCGTGCTCTTGTAATAAAAACTGTGGGACAGCATGTGGTTGTAGGAAGGCCGGGCTCGCATGTACCATTATCTGTAGAACTTGTTGTGGGAAAATATGCTCAAATGTCGCAGTCATAACTGAAGACATAAATGATGAAGATTGCAATGATGACATTTATGATCTTCCAACTTTGGTCCCCCTTCCACAACCAAGTAGATATGTATATCCTATTCTGGATTCTACTGAAGAAGATAATAAAAACGTACCCTCATCACTAAATAAGCCATCCAAAATAAAAAGAAAGTAAATTACTTTATCCCATTGGTGAACTGCCAGATTTTCGGGAAACCTTCAAATTCAATTCAATTTAATTTCCGCTACTGTAATACAAATACAAATAGATACCAATTTCGAAGCCTACAGGGGTAGCTCAAATAAAAAGCGCAACTCACCGTCCTAACTGCATCTGCAGCAAATTATACCTATAGGTAAGTATGTACATATAACGCAAAGTTAATTCGGAATGCACACCTTCTTTCGGGTATATCTCGGTTGCGGCTGATCGTATCGACTTCATTTTACAATTTTATATCGAACAATTTGGTGTCTTTCTTTTGAAAGTCCAACCATCAGGAGCGAAGATATACACAAAAAAAACCCAAACAAGACAAAAACCTTCATAAGTACCGTTAGAAAATTTTTCAAGTGGTGCAAACTTAAATTTAAGCTTTCTGACTAATACCCTATCGTTTTCTAAAATAATCTCAGACAGTGCCTGGCATGCTGTAATGTTAGCCATTTTTTTTTATTCATTTGCAAATTTCTTTCTTTGCATTCCTACTGTTTTTTTTTCTCTTTGCATTTTTTTTATTAGCAAATTTATTTATTTGCATTTTTTTCCTTACTTTTATTTGCATATTTTTTTTTATGCACACACTGTACTTCATACACAGTACAAATTCCCTTTACATCCATATACGCTTCAACCATGCATATTGTAACCATCATTGCTCTATGCGCTTGCTGCCAAGTGCTTAGATTTTCACAAAGTATGTAGGTGCATCGATGCACTGTACCAGCGATGACGAATTGTCGTTGCACTTGCATAGGTACATACATACACTTAGTCAGATACAGCATAGTGCATGGTGCAGTGCGGGTGCAATATGTATGGATGAAGTGTGTATGGACGAATTGGATGGATGTACTGGATCATCTGTACGGACGGAAAATGTGTGTGCGTGCATGTACATGGGTGAAATGGGTTGGATGGATGAACTGTACGCATACAGTGTATGAGTGAATTACATGGATTGGATGATATCGTTCATGGGAGGATATTTTGCGTTGGTATGCAACGCAAGGTATTCTGCGGTAGAAGGGACGAGGGTAGGAAAAAAAATATTAAATGTTTTAACGGGAAAGTGGTCCGATTGTTCGGTTACGAGGTGAAAAGGAAGGCATGGTGGAATTTTTCGAGGAGTTCTTGGCCAACCTTTAACCGATCATCATGATCGTATATACTAACTTTAATATAAAGTTCCAATAATATAATTATTGTATTTATAAAAAGATTGATTTAAGTTGTACAAAGGTGTACAGATAAGATTACAATTTCGCCGAGTGTCGTAAAAAATTATAAATCTTGTTCGACAAACGCGAAAAGTTTTTGGGTGCAAACCGTGAATTACCCGTAGTGCGAAAACCAAAGTTACGGTCCATCGTGCCAGTTCTGCAACCCTGCGTTTCTTTGTGCTCCGTTCGATCGTCACGATACAATTCCATGAGGGAACAGTTAGATCGATACAGCGCTACGAAATCGAACCCGATTCTTTTTGGAACGTGTGCTAACGATTCGCCCAATTGATCGCCTAGCTGTTGTTCCTTGTGTGAACGCTGCGCTCAATATCGCTTTTATATCGATCGTCACGCAAACGTTTCTTGTGGAAACGTTAAGACCGAAGCAGCGTACAAGTTTATGTGGAGATTTGTGCCCACGTTTTGCCCAATTGATCGCCTAGCTATCGTTCCTGGTGTGAACGCTGCGATCGATACTGCTTTTACATCGATCGCCACGAAACCGATTTCTTTTGTGGAAACGTTACGATTGAATCATCGAGCAGTTAATTTGGAGATTTGTGCTCACATGTTGTCGAACCGATCGCTACGATACCGCCTAGATCGAGACAGTCTTCAATACCATCGTTTCAGTTGCTCCGAATAAGGATATAGCTTTCGATCGCCACGAAACGGTGTCGCAGTGAATTTTGGCCAGTTACCGTTTTTTTATGTGGTGCCAATCGCACAGTTCATCCTGCGATCTTTTTAACGGTGTTTTTTTTTTGTCGTCACGAAACCGTTAACAAATGAGCCGTTGCTCGAAACCATCTTTACGGTTCATTTTGGGAAATTGTTGCATCCGATTTTTTTTTCGATCATCCGTTAGTGGTCAATACTGCTTTATTTACGATTTTGCTGCTTGCCATCCTTTATGTATTTAAATTTCATTTTTGCCTTTTCTTAATTTTTGTTTTTTTTTTTTTGAAAATATGGTGTAACAATTAAATTAAAAAAATTAACTTTAAATTAAATTAAAAATTTAAACGGTCGTCATTACGAGGATAAATGCTACAAAAATAATAATAATAAAAAAAAAAACCCAATAATATTGAAGTGAGTGTGTTTTCCCCTCCGTTACGGCCGTAAGGATCAGGGTAAGTCCTCTAATTTATTATTTATCCGAAAAATTTATATTGCAAAAATATCGTTCATGGTGACGCGCTCGTTTAGTTTGGACTAATTTTGTTTTTGCTTATTTGCCCTATTTGAATGGCAATGTTCCATGTAAAAAAAAAAATAATGGTCGTATTAGTTATTGAATTATTGTAATAAACGACATAATGTTTTAAAACGAAAAAAAAGTGTCTTTTCCTAAAGGAAAACCTCCTCCTGTTTCTTTCCCCAACAGAATGAAATGATCGCGTAAATTATTATTGTTTTGGGGGTCCTCAAATTCGGCCATGGACCATTGGCAGTGGAATGGGTGTAGATGGCCAGAGTCCCGTCCATCTGGGCTCAAAAATCCAAGAATGAGTGAGTTGAGTGCATTTGTCAGTGATCTGCAGTTTTTTTTTTTTTAGCAGTTCATTATTTTTTTCGTTGTTTGAATTATTTTTGCTCGGCATGATAGGAACTGTGTTTCATTTTATTTGATTTGGTACGCGATTGATGGATATTTGTTTATAACGACTGGTAATGCAATCTTGAAGGCCAAAAGAACCTCCCCACGTACTGAACTGAGCAAGACAAGCGCGTACCGACGCCTTCTAGAGCCAACTTGAAAAATTGGAGTCAGGGTCGTTATTACAATGCACTCTGAAGCCCGATTTCACGACCGATCGCCTGAAGTAAGAGGTATGGTTTTGTAGTGTTTGCGGCCAACGAATTGGTACGAATGCCAGGTCAGTGCAGTATAATTGCTGTTTGGAGTGGGTACACCTCAGGTGTTCTGGCCTGAGAAGGGCTGGTCAGTACTCCAGATCTCATATGTTGCACAGGGATGTATAAACGCAGGGCGACCACGGGCTGCTCCTAGCCCACCACCTCCTCCTCAGCCCCCAGCACCCCCAAACAATATGATTAGGAATGCTAGACCTAGTTTAACCCCTGCTCCTCCTCCAGCGGTTTTCCCCCTACTGTCCTTATTGCAGTTTAACTGCAACGGCATTCACCAAAAAATTACCGAGATCACTCACTGCATGAGTGTAAACAGAATTCTGATCTCCGCCATTCAGGAGACGTTGCTCCATTCGAACTCGTCTCTTAGCGTCCATGGCAATTATGTTATACTGTGGAAAGATAGACCAGCCGCCAGGAATGATTCTCACCCTGGAGGTGGATTCACCTTCCTAATACACAAGTCCGTACATGACTCTGTATTAGATGTAGATGTCGACGGTACGGCGGAAATGCAAGCCATCTCAGTTTCATCAGGAAGTACTAATATCGAAATTTTCAATGTATATGTTCCACCACACTCTAGTTGCCCTTCTGGCTATCGTTTCGATATTGATCCTCTCCTATCCGGAGAGCACAGGATCATTCTTGGTGACTTTAACGCGCACCATGAGCTCTGGCACTCTGACCTCAACAAGGATGCCAGGGGTATAACTATTGCCGAATCTCTAGACGCCTCAGATTTCTGTCCACTCAATGAAGATTCGCCGACTCGAGTCACAGGCACTTGCAGTAGCTCTCCTGACTTAACTATTGTAAGTGCCAGCCTAATCAGTGCTACTCGATGGGAGACACATACTGCTCTCTCGTCCGATCACCTCCCAATCATTATAAAAATTGACAAACCAGCAAACTTTACTAAGTCTGAGAAGCGAACGTTTGTCAATCACAAGAAGGCCGATTTGGAGGGTTTCAAAGCATACTCGTCGGCGAAGTTCATCGAGCTACCCACACCAACTAGCGTTCATAAGGCCGAACGAAATATTAGGAACGTCATTGCCAAAGCTTTATTCCTGCAGGACGTATCCCGAAAGTTCGACCTAATTTTTCTACCAGTGCCGCCAGATTAGCCGATGAAGGAGATAACATCAGACGCGCTCACCCAGGTGATCCCAGAATTCAGGAGCTTAACTCCGAAATCAATCGACAAGTAAAAGACTATCGGAAGGCGAAATGGAACGAGCACCTCAATGAAGGTGTCAGTAAACTATGGTCTACTGTCCGCGCCCTATCCAATCCTAGGAAAGGAAAGGGCAATAATGCCATCAAATTTGGCCATAAGAGCACCAGCGATCCCCTTCAGTGCGCAAGCCTGTTCAATAAACAATTTACTGAACATCCCAAGTCCGATGGCTTAAGGCGCAAAATTAGAAGGCGGATTCGCAGTAGATATGTTGACACTATAGCATCGTATACTGCGGACCAGGTTAAAAAAGTCATCGAAAATGCTAAAAACTCCAAGGCCCTCGGACCAGATGGCATTTCGATGACCATGTTGAAACATCTCGACCTTCCAGCCATTGAGTATCTCACGGCAGCCTTTAACTTGTCGATCTCTAAGCTTGCCATCCCTGAAATCTGGAAAACAGGACGGATCGTTCCCTGTCTCAAGCCAGGTAAGAGTGCTGGTCTCGGTGAATCCTACCGACCCATAACAATACTGTCTTCTGTCGCAAAGACGCTGGAGGCCCTTATTCACCCCACTCTTGTTAAGCATGCTAAGCTAGAACCTCACCAGCATGGCTTCAGGAAAATGCATAGTACCACCACTGCCCTAGATGCGATCACTACACGCATTCGTGACGGGCTCAACCAGCGACGTCCTTGCCATAGATCGATTCTTGTGGCAATCGACCTAACTAGTGCATTCGACAATGTCAATCACTCGATGCTTCTCGCGAACCTGCTGAATATGCATATTCCTGCTCAAGAGATCCGCTGGATTGCCAACTATCTAGCTGGTCGGCATTTCTTCACTGAGTTTCGTGGCAAACGTTCTAAGCTGAGGAAAATCAAATCAGGAGTTCCACAGGGTGGGGTACTCTCCCCCACTCTGTTCAACATCTACATGTCCGGCCTTCCTACACCACCGGAAGGTATTGAGGTGATTTCCTACGCAGACGATTGCACCGTGCTCGCCACAGGGGAGGATAAGGATGAAATGCGCCTTGGGCGACTACAGGCTTTCTTCCAAAGCCGAAACCTCACCATCTCCGCGTCTAAATCTTCTGCGACATTTCTTACCACCTGGTCGGGGGATTGTCGGTGGGAGGTTGATGTACGTATTGGCAACAATTCTGTTCCTACTGTTAAAAACCCCAAAATTCTCGGGCTTCACCTAGAGAACATGATGACGTCTGCGAATCATGCAGCTTCAGTATGTGAAAAAATGCGCAGTAGGAACAACATCCTAAAAGCTCTAGCTGGTAGCACCTGGGGCAAAGATAAAGAAACCATGCTAGCTACTTATAAAGCGGTGGGTCGAGCGGCCGCTGATTATGCAGCCCCAGTTTGGACACATAGTCTATGTGACACAAACTGGTCCAAAGTTCAGGTCTGCCAAAATGCCGCTCTACGCATCGCGACAGGTTGCCTTCTGATGTCTGCCCAGGATCACTTACATCAGGAGACAAAATTGATGCCAATACGTGACCACAATCTCCTACTCTCAAAACAGTATCTTGTTGGTTGCTACCGTGAGGATCATCCCAATAATCATCTCATGGACAGAATTCCTCCACCACATGTCAGGCGTGGTTTACGAGACCTTGAGAGAGAGGTTCAGGGATACAAACGAGACCCTTACGATGAAGTTACATACCGAGCCGCCATTGCAGCGATCCACACTGAAGAAGTGAATCGGTCTATCGCGAGTTTAGGTGCGAATAGAGTCCTCTCAGAGCGTACCCACATAGATGCACAGAGGTTTCACACCTTTCTGCACCGCTACAAGAAGAAGAATGTGAGTTTTCTATTCAATTCGTTCGATGTTAATATCATCATCCCAAGTAGCTCCTTGTTTCTATGGGTTGAACACTCATCTTTGCATTTCCTTTAACTTTGGAGCACTTGATCTATGCCTTATAAATTAAACCAATTCGCACAAAGCAGACTGGTGTTTTTTTCCGCTTGAAGAACCATTAAACTTACCGTATCGTGAAAATCCTCTAGCGTAAACTGTGGAAATCCCAGTGCAACAAGTTTATCTTTCGACTTGACCGCCAAATCCTTAAATGCATCGTAATCCTCTTTATTGCCTGCCAAATATTCCAAATACGAATAGGCAAATGCTCGGAAAAAGCAATTGCCATCCGGTCGGGTGCGACGAATGGCCCGATACTTTGCCCCGAGATCCTTCACTTTAGAGCCGTACACATCGTCGCCCTCGTATTCATTGTTCAGAGTTTCCACAGCTTGTTCTTCGCTCACCAAAGGTATCGTATCGCATATCTACCCCCGACATAGAACGAAACAAGGAAACAGAATTAAACTCAGCACACGATTACCAAAACATAAGGCGGCCCAAAAGGAATCACAAATTGACCAAAGCTGCTGTCAATTGATTGGCACTAACCTCTTTTTCGATTTGTCGTTGTTGCTGCATTATCAATTCATCGCGATTAACGCCATCATTTTCTTCGGTCTTATCCATACTCAATTGATACGTTCCGATATTGTTTTTCAGTTAGAAAATGCAATGATAAGCACTCGGGAGGAAAATGCAAATGACCCAGCCAGCAGCAGTCGCCTGCACCTGCAATACGAACGACGAACAAGCAAATTGTTGTTTTTGTAGGTGATTGAACAGTTTTTCTGTCACTTTGTACCAGGCCGCAGAGTTTCTCAAAATGTAGGGCAAATGAACCGATTCGAAAAGCCCGACAGTTCGAAAATGAAAGATTGCTGATTGCTTTAAAATGGCAATGCTTATGAAGTTATGGATTGATTTTTATGATTGATTCTTATCCAAATTAATCATATTCTCGCGCAACTTTTTTCAATGATTTTTGTACTTATTTCATTACATTTGTTTAATACATTACAAATAAATCTAAACAACTACTTTTAATTCGCCGCACTTGGTCCCCATCTTAAAACTTCAGCTTGGCAATACTTTCATTCGAAAACAACTTCGACAACTTCGTCGCTGTCAAATTCTCTTTCCGGTTGGTCTCCTGAACGTGTAAGTGTCGCCGTTTCGTGTACGATAAAAATTTCGAAACATCTCGTCATCGGTAAATGAAAATCGTTTAAAATGTGATGAAGTGTAATGTTCATTTGCCGATTGACTTAGTTTCGATGCCATTTTTCCGATAGATTCACCGTGAAAATGGCAAAATTCAATATTGTTTAGAGTTTGACAGATGACAACCTATGCACTTGTGTTTACATCCAAGAAAGCGCGAAATGAGTGTTAATTTTCGATATAGGAACTATTTATGAAGATCCTAGTTTATTACGAGTGTGGAACATAGTCCAGCCGGTAGAATGGATAACTATTTTGCAAGAATATTTTGTTTGTCAAGCTCTAAACATTACGAACTCTTGGTGCGGCACCTTAACCCCAATGCTAATGATGAATCTTTCTTGTTTCATTTCAGTGTCAGAATGAGGACTCTCAACTCCAACCAGTGTGTTAAAATCCCCAAACACATTAAGGCTACTGTTAAAGCCCGTAATGTCACCATTGAAGGTCCACGGGGTGTGTTGAAGCGGTGCTTCAAGCACTTGGCCCTTGACATTTACATGGTCAATCCACGATGCCTCAAGGTAGAGAAGTGGTTCGGTACCAAGAAGCAATTGGCTGCCGTACGCACTGTCTGCAGTCACATCGAAAACATGATTAAAGGTTTGTTTACCACAAGCTCACCATGCGTTTGACCCCGCGTACTAATGACTTGATTCTCCGTAGGTGTGACCAAGGGATTCCAATACAAAATGCGTGCAGTATACGCTCATTTTCCCATCAACTGTGTCACCTCTGAAAGTAATACAGTCATCGAAATCCGTAACTTCTTGGGCGAGAAGTACATTCGTCGTGTGGTTATGGCTCCCGGGGTCACTGTCGTGAACTCAACCGCCCAAAAGGACGAATTGATCGTCGAAGGCAACGACATTGAAGCCGTGTCGGGATCAGCTGCCCTCATCCAACAATCCACGACTGTTAAGAATAAGGATATCCGTAAGTTCTTGGACGGTCTGTACGTGTCCGAGAAGACAACAGTTGTGAAAGAGGAAGCTTAATTTTAATAAATTGTTTTTATCCGACATCTAAACGAAACAGTTGGTGTTTTTCAAAATTGGAGAATAGCATTTCAGGGTTGTGGACAGCGTATAAAGTTAATGTTGTTGAAACTAGGATGAGGCGTTGGATGCGTGATGGCAATGATGGTGATAGTGCAAAACAACTGGAGTCTTTTTATGTAGAGACATAAAATAATTTCTCACCCTGGTACCAATACTTTAGATGATTCCCGTGATACGTTTAACACTGGGGTCATTTTGCCATAGTTACAGCGAATAGGCGGTGTGCTTCAAGATTGGAAAAAGTGATTCCTTCCACACCCGGAATCTGCTGTCGATATTTATCTTCTTAGGCTAAGAAACTGCTGCCAAAACGAATTAAGAGTACCTACGATACAATTTGGAATGGCCTATCCAGACACGAACGACATAGCTTCGAATTCAATTAGCAACCACAACTCCTTTCATAGCATGATCAACCTCGATCGTAAGGCATAGTCCACATGCGACTAGGGCGATAGGACAATAGGCCCATTGGCTTCAGTGCTGCGAATCCCTTCGGGATCCTCCCTCCCCCAATATAATCTAACCTTCGATATGCTGAATACGCATATTCCTGATCAAACAGTAACGTTGAATTGCTAACCAGCTGGTGGGCAACACTTCACCGAGTTTCGAGACAAGCGTTCAAAGCTTATGAAGATATAAATAGCTGTTCCACCGGCGGGTTACTCTCTCTACTTTGTTTGACATCTACACTCGACGTCAAAAGTATCGGGCCACCCGCAACTTTCGAACTCTAACCCAATTTTCTCAAAAAGTATGAAAGTGATATCTACAGAAAGTGCGTTTAATGGCAATTTAAATGACTTATCAATTTTATTTAAAACTAGCTGAGAGAGCTCGCGTTGTTCGCTTCGCTCACAATTTGACACTACTTTAGATTTATGAGCGATTTGACTCCCAATGGCTATGTCCACACATGTGCGCTTTCGTCTTCCCTATCGTCTTCAAGCTCCGTATCCACTTTCAACATTGAACATGTCATTGATTGCGTCAAGTGAACAGAAGAGATCAATGTCTCATACTATCCAGATCTGTTCATTATTTATCGTTAAATATGTGTCACGGCTTTGGTCAGGACGGGTAAATGATAAATTCTTTCATGAATTGTATGAATAGATGATGTGTTGTTAAAATTTAACATTGGCAATTGCGTTCAAGAATGAATGCGTTTCTTCAATAGCGCATACATCTCAAGTTTCAATTGTCAAAATGATGAAGACGAACGAAAATTGAAACTGTCTAGACAGGCACAATCAACCTCCTAAATACCTATATATACTCGCCTCGCCCAAATTCAACACCTTCAAATAAACTCTACAGTTATAATAAAACACAGATAGTTCAATTTTCAGTTTGATTTATTGGAATCAAAATTAATAGAGAGCAATATTATACACAATGTTTTTTGTTTTGTTTTCTGGCGCAAAAACAAACAACGAAGACGGTTTACCAACACGCGAACAGGCAACATACAGCTGACCGTGCGAAAAACAGGGAAGTTCGAGATTAATACCACAGACTTCCAACGATTGACCTTGCGATTTATTGATTGTCATCGCAAAAGCCAATCGAACGGGGAACTGAATCCGCTTGAATTGAAATGGGAGATCAGTTGCAATAATTGGAATTCGTGGGATAAGTACTTCCTCTCCTTTAAATTTTCCCTTGATGATCGTCGCTTGAATCACATTGTTCATATGTTTCTTGACGGACAACCGCAAACAGTTGCACAATTTCGGATGATTCAGATTCCGCAACATGATTATAATTGATCCCACCTTCAGCTGTAAATTATGCGGTGGGGCTCCTGGCACATCAAGCGAGTTCAAAAACTTCGCTTCATCCTCCTCCTATCACGGTGTCAAGCGGATTTGTACGAAGGAAGTTCTCCAGTGATTTGATTTTGAATAATGAAATTCAAGCTATCGACATCCTTATTCTTTGCAGCTAGTATTGCCCGTTCACTAATCAGTCGAGATTTCTAAAATTTTGTGCAATGCCGGGGAACACTTTGTGGATGAGTTCCTCCTTCGACGATGTGAACACGCAGAAATTTGCCGGGAACGATATCAACCCAGTCGAAACTTTAACAGGAATTTGTCCATTGCCAAGCGCCCGCAGTTTTCTCGAAAATTCAGCAGCGGATGGGTCGTTCTGCAAAGCTACTCTCATGTTCGTAGTCAATTTCAACTTCTTGACATGCCGCCACAAAGATGACGATTTCAGGCATGCATTAAGTTCATCCGCAGCAGTAGATTTCGGGATGATGGGAAGCGTTTGACGAAAATCTCCGGAGAGTAATATCAGAGCCCCACCAAAATGTCTCGAATCTTCTCGTAAATCCTTCATCGTTCGGTCAACTGCCTCCAAAGCTCGTTTATGCGCCATCGTACATTCATCCCAAATGATGATTTTGCATTCTCGCATCAATTTTGCTGTTGCCGAACTCTTGGTGACTGTGCACGTTGGCTTCTCAACCGAGAGTAGATTAATCGGCAGCTTTAAAGCGGAATGTGCAGTTCGCCCACCTTTCAACAATGTAGCAGCAATGCCAGAGGATGCAACAGCCATCGCAATTTGAGATCTTGACCGAATTGTTGCCAGTATCAACGAAATGACGAATGTCTTGCCTGTCCCACCAGGAGCATCGAGAAAGTAAATGCCTCCCGTTCCATCGTCAACAACCTTCATAAGCAAATCGTATACGTTCTTCTGCTCGGCATTCAACAGCGGCACATTTATTCGAACTCTTTCGGCCAGCTCTTCTCGATCATAATCTTGCTCCCGTTGCAATTCACGATTGATTGCATCGTCCATCAAACGATTTGGTGCTGGCATTCCCAATTTCGACAGCAGACTGCCGTACATGAGCACGGTCATGTCTTCGATCAGAACTAACGCTTCGTTGCGCATCTCGTCGTTAATTTCAAGATCAAAATTCGAAGTTGTTATGCGAATTCTATGCAAAATGTCGTCAGTCATCTCGTCCTTGTATTTGTTCCACAATGCAATCGGGTTTGACGGATGACATGTGGCTATGATGATCGCAAACAATGTAGGAATTTGATTCGCTGGCGCAGAAACAGTTGCATCGCCGAGCGTTGACTCCCAATGCATATCGTTTTCGAGCAAATTCAAACGTTGGCAAGCCTCTCGAAAAGTGACGCACAGCACACCATCGACAGTACGCTGGGAATCGAAGGATGTAGGGCCTCTAATGTTCACCAAAAGCAAGCGAAGATAGAAGCACTTGTCTTGGCGTGGATGAACTGTGTACATTCGTCCGAGGGCATCAGTCGAATAGATATTAGCGAAACCAGCGACAGCTTTAACTTTCTTCCGCCGTTGAAACCTCTTCGATGCAGCGTTCCATGTATAGTAGCGTGGCATATCCGAATAGAGTAAAGTCCTTGCGAACGGATCGCTTTCGCATGTCGAAAAAAAGTTTGTCAATGTTGTCGCTGGTGGTCGTTCAGCTCTTTGCGCTGCATTTGCGTTCGTAAAGTAGACACGCTGCCCGTTCTCCAAGTGAACTGCCAAGTGTACGACAGTCGGGTGACGTTCATGAATAGGAAATGAGAACAGCCGCCAAATTGCCTCGTTACAACACACATAACGTCCAAGTTGAAATTTTGTCACCTCGTCGTTTGCATTCGGATCGGCAATGCCAAACACCGCCATGTCGCTCCCTTTAATCACATATTTGCAAACGTATTTGATGGAGTTGCAGTACTCAACATTGCAGTGGGTTGAGAATGTTTTCGACAATAGCGGACAATACGGAACGATCCAGCGGTTATTGACGACGACATCATTTCGATTCACTTTCATCACAATTGATCTGCCGTTGTCATCCGGAGAACGACGCCGATACAATGGATATCCGTCATTTCCACTCATTGTGTCTGCAACGAACGGACGGGGAAAACGCTTTGTGGACTTTCCGCTTTCCATGCACGGTGAGTCCGGGTTGTGAACTCCGCAGGGGCCATGGATCATGTTCGTTGTCACTACAGAATACAGCTCCGGATCAGATTCGGGATCCGGTATTTCGGCAGAAATGGTCTAATCAATTTGATCTGGTCGGATCTTGTCGAGCATCCAAAGCATCGTAAGCCACGCTTCTGCAATTCACGATTGATTGCATCGTCCATCAAACGATTTGGTGCTGGCATTCCCAATTTCGACAGCAGACTGCCGTACATGAGCACGGTCATGTCTTCGATCAGAACTAACGCTTCGTTGCGCATCTCGTCGTTAATTTCAAGATCAAAATTCGAAGTTGTTATGCGAATTCTATGCAAAATGTCGTCAGTCATCTCGTCCTTGTATTTGTTCCACAATGCAATCGGGTTTGACGGATGACATGTGGCTATGATGATCGCAAACAATGTAGGAATTTGATTCGCTGGCGCAGAAACAGTTGCATCGCCGAGCGTTGACTCCCAATGCATATCGTTTTCGAGCAAATTCAAACGTTGGCAAGCCTCTCGAAAAGTGACGCACAGCACACCATCGACAGTACGCTGGGAATCGAAGGATGTAGGGCCTCTAATGTTCACCAAAAGCAAGCGAAGATAGAAGCACTTGTCTTGGCGTGGATGAACTGTGTACATTCGTCCGAGGGCATCAGTCGAATAGATATTAGCGAAACCAGCGACAGCTTTACCTTTCTTCCGCCGTTGAAACCTCTTCGATGCAGCGTTCCATGTATAGTAGCGTGGCATATCCGAATAGAGTAAAGTCCTTGCGAACGGATCGCTTTCGCATGTCGAAAAAAAGTTTGTCAATGTTGTCGCTGGTGGTCGTTCAGCTCTTTGCGCTGCATTTGCGTTCGTAAAGTAGACACGCTGCCCGTTCTCCAAGTGAACTGCCAAGTGTACGACAGTCGGGTGACGTTCATGAATAGGAAATGAGAACAGCCGCCAAATTGCCTCGTTACAACACACATAACGTCCAAGTTGAAATTTTGTCACCTCGTCGTTTGCATTCGGATCGGCAATGCCAAACACCGCCATGTCGCTCCCTTTAATCACATATTTGCAAACGTATTTGATGGAGTTGCAGTACTCAACATTGCAGTGGGTTGAGAATGTTTTCGACAATAGCGGACAATACGGAACGATCCAGCGGTTATTGACGACGACATCATTTCGATTCACTTTCATCACAATTGATCTGCCGTTGTCATCCGGAGAACGACGCCGATACAATGGATATCCGTCATTTCCACTCATTGTGTCTGCAACGAACGGACGGGGAAAACGCTTTGTGGACTTTCCGCTTTCCATGCACGGTGAGTCCGGGTTGTGAACTCCGCAGGGGCCATGGATCATGTTCGTTGTCACTACAGAATACAGCTCCGGATCAGATTCGGGATCCGGTATTTCGGCAGAAATGGTCTAATCAATTTGATCTGGTCGGATCTTGTCGAGCATCCAAAGCATCGTAAGCCACGCTTCTGCCATTCAACCGAGTACATCCAACAACGAACTTCACCAAAAACCTTCTGCTTAATGATGTAATCCATGAGTACTCAGATTTTTTGTTTGAATACTCGTGCAATGAGGTCATGTCGATCGCTGGATGTTTGTCCTGTCAGCAACAGATGCGTGTTTTCGGGCTATTTCGGATTGCAAGTGAACGTGATGAATAAATCCGGATGTCAGTAATTCCGCACGTACGTCATCGCATCTTGAGCATACTCATGCATGTGGCGTGGGCTTCCAACATAACTAGCTGGGAGAATGGTCAAACAACCGATGTTGACCACGTTCCCTTCAGTAGCGATGGCGTCACGCAAGTGGATGTACTCATCTGATCGTAGCTTCGATTGATTGAAACGAATAAAATTGAGACGCTCCGTTTCGACCTTGACGTACATGTCGACGCAGTACTGTTGAAACAACCGGCGACATCTCAAAATAACGTGCGAGGCTTATTCCTCGTCTTCGTTACAGAGGCGGCGTGTAGATCCCGATTGTATGCACGTGATTTCGCAGAGCGCAGTGACCGGTTATGAGACCTGCCTGCCCATAAGTTCTTTTTGCTGAGGCTTAGGACTTCGGCACTACTGGTTTGCCAGTTGCTCCCAGTATACGCTTACTGTGTCTCAGCCCTTCAGCAAGTCTCCATCGATTTAGGAATTTTTCTCCAGTCCACTGTTTGGCAAAAATCTTAGCAGTGGATTTGCTTATTCCGATTGCAGGTTTAGGACCAGTGAAGGGTAGTTCGGAACACTCTCTTGCGAGGGCATCTGCTTTCTCGTTGCCTTCAATCCCCTCATGTCCTTTTATCCATTTAAAGGTTACGTTGTATCGGGTAGCTAGGTTTTTGAGGTTCTGTTGGCATTCACAAACCAATTTAGAGGTAGTTTTGGGAGTTCAATAGCCTTTATGGCAGCTTTACTGTCGGGGAGAGAGCGCGCCATGTGCCATTAGTCGAAACCGGCTCGAAATGCACTCTGTGTGCCGCATCACTGTTGGAGTATGCATAGATGGTCTTGTTTGTACATATATCCCTTTCGAGTAATCTCCTCTACTGCAAGGTTTTGAGCTATAATTTCTGCCTAAAAGACAGTTGTGTGATGTCCTAGGGGTTGGGAGATACTAAAGTTGTTGGTTTTACTATAAACTCCTGCCCCTGTTCCTTCGTCTGTCTTCGAACCATCTGTAATACCACACTATATGCTTTGTCAGATGGTTGTCCAGTCTTCTCTGACAGAGGTTTGGATGTTGAAGTCGAAGGCATACTTGGCCGGCGTATAAACGCTGCCCATCTCTAGGATAAGGTTTGCAATGATTTTTGTAATCCGATAGCATTCTACCTTTAGTGATGTCCACTCCACATGTTCGATGATTGTAGTCTGTAAGCTGCCATTCTGGCCTCTTTTGTGACTGTATTAGGCGCCAAATGGCTGCGCGTCCAAAAACTGGCATCGCGTGCATTTGGCTGCTACTTAGCATCCACACTAGCAGCCAAATGGAGACAGAAAACAGGGATTTGGAGCGGAGCGACCTTAATTTTCAGAGCGAAAGAGCGGAGCGTGGAGCGTTTTTTCGCAGGCTGGAGCGGAGCGATTTTTGCTTTGAAAGTCGCTCCACTCCGCTCCGCTCCGAAGTAATCAATCGAAAAAATTCCGCATAAAAAACATTAATTTTTCGACGAAATTTTTCATTTTATGGCATGATTCGATGATTTTGGCCAATTTAAAAGCGAAGAATTCATTGAGAGACTTGCAAAAGTTCAGATTATTGTGGAATTCATTGTGATAGAAGAGGTTTTGCGTTTAGTCATAATCATCACTCTTCAATATTAAGAAATTCAAGATCATCCATGACAGAAAGTCCTGTCCCGTACTCGAAATGAAATTTAAATTAGTTATTAAAAATAAATAACAGGCGCGACAATCCAGCATTGGACTAAGGCCGCAGGATGTGTTAGTGACATCCTATTTCCAAGATCTTATCTGCTTTTTGTTGAGGTAATGAGATCAGCAGTCTTATTTATCCCCATAAACGGGTACTCGTTAACATCTGAGTGAGATCATAGTCCGTCACAAGCTCGTGAGTTCGAAAAGCACCATGATCTACGGTGAGATTCGAACTCATGACCCTGTGCACCGAAGGTGCGCGCACTAACCGCTAGACCAGCCAGACTACTTTAAACTAAATTAGTTATTTGTTGCGTTTTATTGAATGGAGTACAGGACAGCCCAGCTTCCATAACAATTTTACAGATCTCGTTCTATATGGGATGTCCGAAAACTATCGCATAAAGGAACCCAAGTATGATTCCTCGTGATATTTCCAGCAAAAAGGAGTATAAGAAGGCCCGAATTATTAAATCTACAGCTACCACATATATTTAAACAATTTTCAAAAATGTAATACTCATACTACCTACGCACTACCCATTCGTTCGTGGCCAACAATTTTTCCTAAGAATAAACCCAATAAAAATCAGATAAGCAGTTTAAGCTAAGCTGACCAGACGTACAGCATTTTGCTGTACAGTACAGCATTTTGACCTGGCGTACAGCATTGGGAAATGTACAGCAAAATGTACAGCATTCCCCATGCCACCCAATGAAACCTAATTCACTACATAATAAGCTCCTCAATGAGGCCTGCGATCAGTTATGTCCGCTTCTAAGATGTACACTTTTACGCCTGTACCCTCTGCGGTTGACATTTAGCGAGTTATTCTCACTATTATGTTTGACAATGGTCCATTTTCGATAAGTCAGGAACCTTTCCAGATCTCTCTGAAATTTGGATACTTGTAAAGATACTTGGCGCTAATATTTCCTCCAAATTGCACGATCCACCTATCCGCAGCTACAGCTGCCCAAATCTGTATTTTCTGATCGGAACATATGTAACTTGGAAATTCTTGAGCAGAATTTTGACAAACTTATTAGGGCACCGCACAGCCGCACAGGTGAAAATTTAATGGCTCTAGCTGCCAAGGTTCAGTAGTTACAGTTGTCGTAAGATGAGATATTAATTTATTTCCCCTATGACAAAACTATGGGAAAATTAGCCACTCCATCTGATTCCTTTATCAACCTCTATAGGAAAATGCATACTAAAGAAAGGATTCGGCATGGGTTTTAAATTAAGTTTTTTTCCCACATTCCCACAGAGCCCAGATCCCAGGGGACCGTCATGACATCACTAATGTAACTATGGAGAAATGCGTACTCTCCTCCAGAAATATTGCAACCATGTTTAGATAAGACTTAGACCTCTGGCTAGTCCTTAGGTTTACTTTAATTCGGTGACTCGCCATTCCCTCCGCTCAGACCTCGCACTGTCTGTCGTGCATTAGAGAATTCTCCAAATTTTTTGCGATGCAGGGCAGTTCCTAAATTGGAAAGGCGAAGTGCAAGAGTGTAGCGAGCGGTGAGCCAATAGAAGGCAATTCGTAAGATTTAGATCTCTGGCTCGTCTATACATTCGCTCAGATCCTGTGGCCCTTGACTTCACTCAGAACTCACACTGCTTGTCGCGCGTTTCATAATTCGCCAACATCCTTGCGATCAGCGCTGGTAGGAAGTGGATAAGGCGAGGTGCAATCGAAGCGAGCGGTGAGGCAATAGAAGGCAATTGGTAAGATTAAACCGTTGGCTCGTCCTTAGCATTACTCAGATCCTATAGCTCGCTCTTCGCTCCGCTCAGACCTCGCTGTCTGTTGCGCTTTTCGGAATTCGCCAACATTTTGCATAAGTTTCATACGCTGCTGGGAAATAGGATGAGGCAAGCAATAAGTGCGCCAATGGAAGGCGATTCGTAGGATTTTGCTCTGCTCAGACCTCGCTTTGCTCCGACCTCGCTCTGTCTGTCGCGCTATTCAGTATTCGCCAACAGTTTTGCGACGTCCAGCGAGCGATGAGTCGATGGAAGGCAATTGGTAAGATTAAGTTATATGGCTTGTCCTTATATTTACTTAAATCCTTTGCCCCGCCCTTCGCTTCCTTCAGACCTTGCCATCTCTGTCACGCTTCTCAGAATTCGCCAATATTTTGAATGATAAAACGAGGTGCGGGTGGTGAGCCAATGAATGGCAATTAGTGAAATTTAGACCTATGACTCGTCCCTATAATTACTTAGATCCTGTAGTTCGCCTTCGCTGCGCTCTGACTTCTCTCTGTCTGTCGTGCATTAGCGGATAAGCCAGCATTTTTGCGACATAGACCTCGGACCTGGAACCTGGAAGTATGGCCATGGATTGGCTTGAGAGCCAAACAACGCAAGAATGTGTACAGCATTGGCCTTCGGGAGAATGGTCACCTTAGCTTATAAGCTGTGTAAAAAACTTCAAAGACAAAATTTTGTGATCTTAAATAAATAAATAATATAATAATAAATTTCTTTTCCGACGGAGGTTTTAGTGGTAGCTTTTTGTAAAATCTTTAAATGCTTTTGGTACCTAAGGAGTTAAGAATTCGGGATATTCCCGGTACACCTATTTTACTGGAAATGACATTAATAATCATATTTCGGTGCGCTTATGCGATAGTTTAGTTTCCGGACACCCTGTCTAGAACAACTCAATTTTATGTTCAAATTTGTACGAAATTGGTGCTATCCTCTTCTGTACTTGATCGAATAAAACGCATCTATTAAGTCATATTCTATAATACGTGAGTAGATATAAGCTGAATTGATGAATTCGCGCAAATAATAAATATTTACTAAGAACAATGAAATTTTGTTGTATTTTTGTAATGGAGCGGAGCGGTTTCAAATTGGTCGGAGCGGGAGCGGAGCGGAGCGAAAAAAAGTGTCGCTCCAAATCCCTGACAGAAAAATGACAACCAAAATTTCATTTTGGTGATTTTTTTAGATTCAATTATCAAAATCGGACTTTGCGCGTTTGTATTATTACACGGCCATTCAAGAATTATTCATTTTCACACAAAAGAACGAACAAAAGTTGGAAAATTGTCACTTTGAATTTGACAAGCGGTTGGTTGAGCTGCCATATTGAATATCAAAACTGGACGCACAGAGCCAAATGGCGACATGTTTGGATGGAATGACAACAGCTATTTGGCTGCACGTGTCGCCATTTGGCGACTAATCTAGATGGACCTTTAAGGGTCGCCATTTGGCGACACGTGCAGATATTTAAATTTAAAAAAATCACCAAAATGAAATTTTGGTTATGTCATTTTCTGTCTTCATTTGGCTGCTATAGCAGCTATAGTGTGGATGCTAAGTAGCAGCCAACTTTAAGCTCCATCTAGATTAGTCGCCAAATGACTGCGCGTCCAAAAACTGGCATCGCGTACAGCCATTTGCATCCACACTAGAGCAGCCAAATGGAGGCAGAAAATTACATAACCAAAATTTCATTTTGGTGATTTTTTAAATTTAATTATCTAGATGGACCTAGGTACAATTCGAGAACAGTTCCAAAATTTTTCTGGCCATTTTATGTATTATTTTTCGATTCCCCGGTCATTAGGTATATTTAATAATACATAAAATGGCCGAGAAAAATTATGGAACCGTTTTCGGATTGTAGCTTATGGAATTCCCCAGCATTTGCCACATATTCCACGACAGTACGAATGCATTTTCATTGAGAAAATTGCAGCGGACAAAAATTTCATTCTCATTCCGCCAGGCCTTAAGCCACAAATTACATAGTTCATTATGAAGTATATAAATCGTTTTTCGCAGTACTGCATATCAAAAACCAAATGTATGTTTTTTCCTTTCATATCTCAATTGCCAACAGAAAATTCGATTTCAAGTAATATACACACAACACAACCCTACTAGACGTCATGCAATTGGTCGAATTATGCCAAACAAAAACAAATGATGACAACTGTTGCTTGTGCTTTCGAAAAATTCGGCTGGCCATGCCATATCACATTCCGGTTTGAAAAGCTTTTTTGCGCATTCCCCCCATCCCCATTGCTTCTTTATCTATATGTGTGCAAGCGTTCTTTTGGGACGATCAGAAAAGACGCTGTTTTGTGTGCACTTTTCTCCGAACTTCCTTGCGAGCCAGACGAATCTAGCGGTTTCGTGTGATTATTTTTTTTTGCATTTTTCTAGTATTGCGCATTCGAGAAATTCACTTTGGTTTTTCCGAAAGATTGGACATCAATTAGTTTTGGTTGCGAGTAGACACGTTTTTTCGGGTTCTATTGTGAAAACGCTTCCTTTTTTTTTTTTGCAAAGTGATAAGATAACGCGTCTTGCCGGCTAAAAGTGAGTGTATACAACAAAATGGAAGGCAATGGCAAACATGGACCACGCGGTCGCGGTCGGGCGAATACGCAAAATATTCGTCCTGGAGGACGACGTCCAGGCGATACAAGACCACCGCAGGCCCAGGCAGGTGGACTGGAACAACAACAACCTGGCCGAGGTCCTCCACAGCAGGTGAGTGCAATTGTATATTCTCTTGAATTTCATGATGTTGCAAAACAATTGTTAGGCACGCGTTGTTCCTTTGTTATGGTTTTTTTTTGCTTTCCGAGAAAAAAAGAAGGAATTGCATGCATTCGCAAGTTTGAGCTATTCGAATTCAAACAAAATGGCTGGCTTTTTGCGAGCTTTGCTTTGTCCATAGCGCTAACCAACATTTTACTTTTGCAGCAACCAGCATGGGGCCATCCACCACAGTCTCGGGGTGCTCCAGCCACTGTTAGCGGACACGTTAGTGGTCCGCCAGTAGCAGCCGGAATGGTTGCAGCGGGACCACGTCCCAGCGTACCGGCCGCTGGTGTTGGAAGGGCAACTTTACATCGGGATGTTGCTGCCCAGCCTTCTACGGCTAAGGCGGCTGCTGCACCTGCAGGTAAGTGAAATCCTATGTTTCTCGTTCTTCCTTGCACGTTTGTACCTCTATTGCGATGCCTTTCTCGGTCCGCCATGTACGTATTTGGCTCGTCCCTTCTGATTGTAGTTAAGAAATCTCGGTCTATTTATACAGACAATTATTGTGTCATCGCCAAAATCAATGAGGAGTGTTGCTTTTTCATTTGATACATCCTCGTACTATTTGGTCCACATAAACCCTGTTTCGCTGTGCCACGTGATTTTAGCGTGGCACCTTTATCATCCTCTTTTGGAGAAGGGAGGGGAAGGGGTTTCATAGCCCAGCGCGACTAGCAATGTAATTATCACCCTTTCGCAACGTACGACCAATCCACTGGCACCATTGCCCGCGAGTCAATTCGTCGATTAATATTTGACCCGTGCGCGGATGTAGATCTTTATTAGAAATTCTTTCGGGCCAAAAAATGCTTAAGACAAGTATTGATTAAAGTTTGCAGAATCTTGGTAACTGCAGCGGTGACTTTCCAAGTGTTGCTCCCATATAATAACACTGAAAGGATCAGAGAGGTGAAAAGTCTCAGTCTTAATACTGATACATAAAACGGCTTTGCCAGAGTTTGGACAAGACAACATTGCGAAAGAACACTTTGCTTGGTTAATGCGACGTGCGACGTCTTGCTCTCGGTGCCGCCATCACCGAAGGAGACAAATTTGTCTACCTGCTCTACAGGGTACTGACTTTCAGTCAGGCTAAGGATTTTGTTCTAGTTTGTATTAATTTTAGCCCGTTGCTATTTGACTTCTTCTCGAGATCCATAGTCATTTCGAACAGATCCAAAATCTTGTGCTAGAACAGGCAAATGTCATCAGCCTCATCCAGGTGAGACTTCATGGTCAATTGATTGTCGTGGCCCAGGCAAAACTGTATGGGGCACACCGCCAATCACAATAAGAAATTTGTGAGAGAATGCAACCCTGCCTGACCTCGCTAAGTACTTCAAAGTTCTCCGAAACCTTACCTTTATGAAATACGTGACATTTCGCACCGACGTAAGTTACGTAGCAGCTGCAACACATGGTTAACTTATCGGAGTGAGGCTAGTGGGTGCAGCTGGGCATCGAGATATGTGATTCACATAATGCGCACCACCGCAGAGATAGGTAGGAATTGAGACATGAACAACAACCTGGGGCAAATATCGTTCTTGCGGCTCTTGGGAGCGTCATGGAAAACATTTGTTTGTATCCCTGGACCTCTTACTCCATGTCATGGAGGCGTAGTTCTGTCCATGAGATAATTATTCGGGTAATCCTCCTGGTAGTAACTAACCAGATATTAGTAGTGAAAGGAAGGAATTATGATCCATGATCACAGTGGGATTCGAACCCACTCTCCGGCCATCTATTCCACTGAGTCACCGAATGTCCCACACTATGCATCTTCCTGAAGCCATGCTGATGAGGTTCTAGCTTAGCATGAGCAACATGAGTGGGTGGATAAGGGCCTCCAGGGTCATTGCGACAGGTGACATTATGATGGTTATCGGCCGGTAGGATGCGCCGAGTTTAGTGTTTTTCCCTGGCCTAAGGCAAAGAACAGTACGTTATTTTCCAGATATAAGGAATGGCAAGCGTGGAGATAGAGAGGTTGAAGACGGCTGTGAGGTACTCCATAGCTGGAAGGTATTTCTTAACCTGGTCCGCAGTGTAAAATAGTACACTGTGGACAGATCGGCTGCGAATTCGTCTTCTAATTTTACGCTTGAGCCCATCGGACTTGGGATGTTCAAGAAATTGTTTATTGTACTTGCTCGGGCAGTGAAGAAGTTTCTTTCTTGCCGAAGGCTATGGCTATATTGCCCTTATGCTTATTGGGGTTGGAAAGGGCACGGGCAGTAGATCATAACTTGGTGACGCCGTCATTGAGGTGTTATTCCATTTCGCCTTCCGAGTGTCTTCTTCTTTATGGCACGATAGCCCGACGTCGGGCCTTGGCCGCCTGGATTGAAGACCTCCAATTGTCGCGGTCACGCGACCTTGTCCTCCAGTTCCGAAAGCCTAGCATCTGGTGGGCGTCCTCACATACAGAATGCTCCCATCGGGCTCTCGGTCGTCCACGCAATCTGGCTCCGTCCACTCGTTGCGCGTTCATCACCTTTTTGGGCATGCGATCGTCGTTCATCCTTTGTACATGTCCCGCCCATTGCAGTCGCTGCAATTTCACAATCTTCGACACCTGTAGCTCATCATACAGCTGATACAACTCAAGGTTGTACCGGATGCGCCATTCACCTCGTTCACGAACGGCCCCGAAGATTCTTCGGAGAACCTTTCGCTCGAATGTGTCCAACAGGTGTTCAGAGTTTTGGGTTAGGGTCCATGCCTCGCAGCCATAGCATAGCACAGGTCGGATTATGGTTTTATATACGTGAAGCTTCGTCTTCCTGTGCACCAGCTTCGAATTCACAATTGGGAGGACCGAAAAATAACACTTATTAGCTAGTTGTATCCGTCGCTTTATCTCATCTGTTTCGTTGGCGTCCTTTGACAAATTGCAACCCAGGTAAGTGAAGTTGTCTACATACTCTATATTGAGGTCCCCCACTGTGATGCTTGAATTTACTGGCGTTCTAGTTTTTGATTGCATCATGACCTTGGTTTTAGATTCGTTGATATGTAGTCCAACTTCTTTGGCGGCGTTATTGAGATTATGCAGGAGGATTTCTGCATCACCCAATCTTCTAGACATGATGTTGATGTCGTCGGCGTAAGCTACTAGTTGAGTCGACTTAATGAGTAGCGTTCCGCTGCTGTCCAAATTCATGGCTCGAATTACATACTCCAGAGCCAGGTTGAAGAGCGTCGGCGCCAGCCCGTCGCCTTGCTTGAGTCCAGTACGAGTTTCAAATAGGTCAGTGAGTCTGTTCTGTACTCTGACCTGCGAGACGGTATTAGTCATCGTCATCCTTATGAGTCGCACTAGCTTAGCTGGTATACCAAAATGCAGCAGAATGTTGTACAGTACACTTCGATCGATACTGTCGTATGCCTGCTTGAAGTCGACAAATATTTGGTATACGTCGATGTTATATTCCCAGCACTTCTGGAGTAAAAGCTTCGCTGTAAAAAGCTGATCTGTCGTCGAACGACCAGGTCTAAAGCCGCCTTGGTACTCGCCAATGATTTCTTCTGCGTACGGATTAATTCTATTTTCTAGAATTTTAGATAAAATCTTATAAGTAGTACAAACTAATGAGATGCCTCTGTAGTTCTCACATTTTAACTTATCCCCTTTTTTGTGGATTGGGCAAATTATACTTTTGCGCCAATCTTTTTTTTTTTTTTTTTTTTATCCTCCTCTCATCTCCTTTCCACTTTAATACGGCGCACCTTCCTTAAAATAACATGGCAAATAAAAATTATATATATTCAATCTATGTGAGCTTTTGAGTGTTCTACCAGAAAAAAAAACTCTATACGTTGTGATCTGCTGAGCTCATCAATTCGATTTGATTATTTTGGTGCTATTTATTCCATTATCGTCGTAATAAGGTCTTTCGTACCTCCCAGACAACTAAAAGTTGGTATAAGGGTAGGTCTTCCGGGATTATTTCGTCGTTCCATATTTTAACGATAAGTGTGAGTAAAGCCTTAACAAGACTCTCCCCACCATGCTTTAGCAGTTCAGCTGGAATCTCGTCAGCGCCCGGGGCTTTATTATGTTTCAGTGATTGCATGACGAGATCAACTTCTTCTATTGTTGGGGGTTGAATGGGAGGGCCTGTTTCAGCCGTCAGCTCCAGCGCTTCTTGTGTGGGGTTGTTCGGTTGAACATTAAGAAGCTCTTCAAAATGTGAGGCCCAGCGTTTATCAACGCTATAGGTGTCGCTAATTATATTGCCATCCTTATCCTTACAGAGGCTGGTCCTGGGTTGGTATCCACTTTTAATTGAATTAATTAGCTTGTACGCTTGTCTACTGTTCCTACTAGCTAGTCTTTGGTTTATTTGCATCAACTGCTCGTCAAGATGCTTACGTTTCTTACGTCTAATTAACCTATTCGAAAATCGTCGAAGCTCGTCATAATTTGTTTTTTTGGCTCTAGTTGCGCGTTCGGTCCATTGGCGATATGCCTCGTTTTTCGCATCTACCGCATTTTGACATTCCTCGTCAAACCAATCATTTCGGGCTCGCCGGGCTTTGTATCCCACAACCTCCTCTGCGACCCCTTTGATGGTGTCTTTGAGTGTATCCCAAATCTCAAGGGCGCCTTTGTTGCTGATGTTATTTAGCAAGGGCGTCAGCTTCCCCTCAAGGGCAGTCGTATAAGTGACCACCGTGGCATCATCCAACAATTTGTCAACCGCAAAAATTTTTGCCGGGTTGAATCTCGAATGATGCACCGAAGAAATTCTGCACCTATAAGTCGCCTTCACCAAATAGTGGTCAGAGTCAATATTTGCTCCACGATAGGACCGAACATCCATCATGCTCGATGCCCATCTCTTGCAGATAAGGACGTGGTCAATTTGGTTGACGGTATGTTGATCTGGAGATCTCCAGGTCTGTCTGTGAATACGACGATGCGGAAAACACGTTGAGCTAATGACCATGTTTCTGCTGGTCGCGAAGTCTATTAGTCGTTGGCCGTTGTCGTTACATTCTTCATGGAGGCTGTAACCTCCAGTAATCCCCCTATGCCAACTTTCGTTTCCGACTTTGGCGTTGAAGTCCCCCAGCAGCAATTTGACATCGTTTGATTGAAGTGAGTCGAAGAGATTTTCTAGGCGGTGGTAGAACTCGTCTTTGGCCGCGTCTTCACTGACTTCGGTGGGGGCATGCGCGTTTATGAGCCAGAGATTGAAGAACCGAGTTTTAATGCGAATCGCACACAGCCGCTCGTTTATGGGTTTGAAGTCGATAACATGCGGCTTAAGTTGATTGTTTACAATGAACGCCACTCCAGGATCACTTACATCAGGAGACAAAATTGATGCCAATACGTGATCACAATCTCCTACTCTCTAAACAGTATCTTGTTGGTTGCTACCGTGAGGATCATCCCAATAATCATCTCATGGACCGAATTCCTCCAACACGACATGTCAGGCGTGGTTTACGAGACCTTGAGAGAGAGGTTCAGGGATACAAACGGGACCCTTACGATGAAGTTACATACCGAGCTGCCATTGCAGCGATCCACACTGAAGAAGTGAATCGGTCTATCGCGAGTTTAGGTGCGAATAGAGTCCTCTCAGAGCGCCCACCACCAATTTCGCCTGAGGAGATTAGGCTCCCGAGAGCCACCAGAGTAACACTAGCCCAACTTCGGTCGGGCTTTTGTTCACCCCTTAATTCGTACCTTTCTCGCATAAACCCGGACATCCAAAACATCTGTCCAAACTGCAATGGCACTCCTCATGATGTGGGCCATTTGTTTCAATGCCCCGCTGCGCCCACTGATCTTACCCCTATATCACTGTGGGAAAACCCTATCGCAGCAGCTATGTTTTTGTCCTTAGACCTCACGGACACAAACATTGACGAACCATAAATCGTGCCCACATAGATGCACAGAGGTTACACACCTTTCTGCACCGCTACAAGAAGAAGAACGCCACTCCAAACTCCCTGTGGCCCGAAGGTTTTCCACTTGTGAAAATTGTGTACGAATTTCGGTCGTCTATCTCGCTACTAAGCCAGCCATTTTGTTTCCTGGAGTGCAACTATGCTCAGCTTATATTTTTCAACCTGATCCAAGAGGGCCCTTAAGGCCCCTGCCCTATTCAGGGAGCGTACATTCCAGGTTCCGAAAGAGTAATCCGTTGTTCGTTTGCGAGGTCGTCGTTGAGTTGTATCCGTCCAATCCGAGGCTTTCGTTCCAGGTTTCTTGACGTCGAAATTTTTTTTACAAGGATAAGTTGTCGGCCCATCGCTTAACCATGATAGTATTCGTAAACGAAAAAGGAGGAGGGGCCTCGGAGGTGCTGCTTCGGTGATTGACTATTCGGTTATTGTCACCCTATTACGTTTAGTAACCTGAGACGCTGAAGTTGTTAATACAGCACTCAGGCGCAGCGGTTACTCGGATAATGCGGGAAAGTAACGCCCCGTAGAGAAACATAGGAATTGGCTGGAGCCGTTCGCCCTATGAAGCTCCTCCTGCATAGCTAAGGGTCCGCAGTTATGCCACAACTGAAGAGGATACAGGAATCGGCCGGAGCCTTTCAACCTTTATCCTCCCCCCGAGTGTCTTAATTTTCGCTAATTTCGATGTTCCTGAATTCTATGGTCACCAGGGTGACGTGCTCACTCTATCAGGTAGGGAAGTTTGGTCAAACATTGGGATAGGTACTGTAGGTATATAGTGCTGCTTTAGCAGTGATGTTCCTGATATTCCGTTCGGTCTTGTGCACGTTGGTGGGAGGAGGTAGCTCGATGAACTTCGCCAAAGTAAGTGTTTTAAAAATCTGCCCAAAACGGCTTCTTTTTGTGATTGACAAACGTTTGCTTCTCTAATTTGGTCAGGTCAGTCAGCTGGTCTGTCTATTCTAACAATCATTAGGAGGTTCACAAATTAAGCTAGCTTACAATAGCTCATGCAATCGTTATCGTCACGTGCCGGGGTAAATCAGCCGCCAGGCTGAGAATGAGAGTGGAGCTTCGTCTCTTGGATGGCAGCAATCAGAATTCGATGCTTACTCATGAATTGTGTTATCTCAGGAACTTTGTGAAGAATGTCATTACAGTTGAACTGCAATATGGGCATCGGTGTAAAAGTTGCTGGCGGAGAGGCAGTAGTCAAATTTGGTCTAGTATTCAAGATCACATTGTTGGGGGGAGTAGGGGACAATGGTGGTGAAGAAGGGCCTGGTGTTGCCCGAGGCTGACCAATAAACCTACAACGCGCTGCAACATATGATCCTTCAATATATTGACCCTCAACCTGAGCACCTAAAATTGACCCACTCCGAACAGCAACTACACTGCAGTGACCTGGCATTCGAACCGATACGTTGGTTGAATACACTACAACTCCATAGGCCATACTCTAACTGGGCCAAGATTTGTTTCAACACCGGTACGTATAATATAAATTGAGAACAGCCGCGCTCAGATGAAATGCTCCCAATAAGACGAAAAAACACATAAATCAAATATATATAAATATACAGTCGAACTTCCCTTAACGGACACTTCTAATAACCGGACATTTCTCATAAACGGACATTTCAATTTTCCCCAACGTTTTTCCACATACTTCTTCTTCCTTGCCTCGTTCTTTATACCGCTCCATGGTTTCGCGTTGCTCGACCTGCGGTGTAAGCTAATCGCCCGTTTTGGCGGTAATATCTCAGCATATTTCTACAGGCAGCTCTATCTTGGATCGTGTCATCGCCGAGACCAATGCGTTGTTGTTGCGTTTTCATTTGACACATCCAGGTGTTCTTCGGTCTGCCTCTGGCCTTGGGTCCATCAAGTGGAACTTCCATTGATATCGCTTTCTTTGCGGGGTTCTCAGGCGGAAGCCGTTGAATATGGCAATACCAATCCATTTGTCGGTCTTCGAGCTTTTCGGTGATTGGTTAGTCTATGGACAATCTGCCTTGGATGTAGCTACTCTTGATGTGGTCCCTTTTCGTTACACCAGCTGACATGCGTAACATTTTCATTTCAGTCGCTGTCATTTCTTTCGCGTAACCTTCATACATGGTCCAGAATTCGGATCCATACATAAGTGCGGGACGTACAACCGTTTTGTAAAACTTGCCCTTTAGCTTCAGTGGCATTTTCTTATCCCAGAAAACTCCAGAGTTTTCTCGCCACGTCAGCCACCCAACCTTTGTGCGATGTTTGATGTCATCATCGCATGTAGCTCCGTTGTTCACCAGCGAGCCAAGGTACTTGAACTTGGTATGTACAAGACTAAAGCTGCTCTTCTTTGACGTACATTTCTGGTATCGGTGCATCTGGGTCTAAGAATGGGCAGCATAAGAACTCAGTCCATGCTCCTCCAGAATTGTAAGTGCAGCTTGCAAGGCAACGATGTTTGGCCTACTGAGGACTATATCATCGGCAAAAAGAAGAGATATTTCTAGGCCGTCGGATATACGTGTTAATAAGTAGCACATGATGATGTTGAAGAGCAACGGACTCAATACACTGCCCTGGTGTAATCCGACATTCACCGGAAATTCTTCTGATTCACCGGCTGTGCATCTAACCTTAGTCGTAGCTCCATCATACATGTCTCGTATCATCCTGACGTATGCCTCAGGGACATTAAGTGCTCTCAAGGCCAACCATATCAGATCACGAGGTACTCTATCGAACGCCTTTTCCAAATCGATGAATACAAAGTGCAAGTCCTTTCGTGCTGCTCTATACTTTTCCATCGCAATACGAATGCACTGAATCGAATCGACTGTAGATCGACCTTCCACAAAGCCGCATTGATTGTCATTCAACCGCACAATCTTTCTCAATCGGTTGCAGACAACTCGCTCGTAGATCTTTGTATGAGGTATTAACTTTATAGCCCTATAGTTGTTCAGTTTGCTTGAGTCTCCCTTGTTCTTATAGAAAGGAAGAAGAAAACTTTCCCTGAAAGCATCAGACATCGGTTGCCCACCTTTGATTTTGTTGAAGAGAACTGTGAGCCAACTAAGGCCGACATTTTCCATTTTCAACCAAAATTCCGCGGGGATTTTGTCCGGTCCGACTGCCTTTCCGCGTGGATTTTGTCCGGTCCTGCCTTTCCGCGTTTCATCTGATGCATTGCCTCCATCACCTCTTTCTCTGAGATATCTTCAATATTTGTGGTATTCGGCTCAACATCTTCAAAAGCTGCTCGAGGCAATTCCTCATTTAGAAGTTCGTCAAAATACTCTCGCATTCTACTACAAATTGCCGTATCGTCAATCAGCAACATTCCTTGCGAGACCTCCACGTACTTTGGCGCCTGTATTTCCCGAGCGTTCCTTCTCCTTTGGGCTGCGACCCTAAATATCCTGGCGTCGTGCTTAGGTCTCGCAAAGACGGTCTTTCGGTCGCAGTCTGAGTTTTTAATTCTTGGTAGAATTTCTCAGCTGCCTTCGCCTTTGCTTGAGCTACCAAGCGCTTTACGTTTTTCCGGCATTGCATATCATTTTCGCGAAGTTGAACCCGTTCGGTTTCACTGCTTGACTCACATTTCGTCCATGCCTTAAAATCCCAGATGTAGAGACGATCAACGCTATCGAAGGCTTTCTCAAAATCGATGAACATTTTATGTAATGGGGATCTCCACTCCCCGGATTGCTCGATGATAATACGGAGGGTGTTAATGTGGTCGCTACAGGAAACCCTTCGCGAAACCCAGCTTGTTCATCATTCAATGTGTCATCGATTTTGTCCTTGATTCGTCCTAAAACAATCTTAGCCATCAGCTTGGAAACAGCAGGAAGTAGGCAGATCCCACGCCAATTATTGCAATTCTTCAGGTCACCTTTCTTCGGAATCTTAATAATTACGCCCTTTTTCAACTCACTGGGAAGAGTTTCGGTTTCCCAACACTCTTGGATCCGCTGAAGCGACAATATCCGCCTTCAAGAATTCAGACGGAATTCCATCAATCCCAGGGGCTTTACCGGCGTCCATTGATTTAATAGTCTATTAGTTCCTTTTTGGATGGTGGACCAGAACTAATGCCGTCTATTCGAGGGACATCTTCTGCTGGCAATGAAGATGCACTTGCAGGCCCGAAGGTGTTATTAAGGACCTCTAAAAAGTGTTCTCTCCATCTTTGCAGCTGTTGTTCTTCGGTAACGAGCAGAACATCTTCCTTATCTTTCACAGGGTGTTCCGTTAGTAAAGATCTGCCAGTTAATGGCTTTATAAGCTTGAAGAGTGTTCCACTGTCACCGCGGAGAGCCGTATCCTCTGCCTCCTTCGCAAGCACATTGATATTATTGCGCTTATCACGCCTTACACTCCTTTGAACGCCTTATTGGAGCGAACGGTATTCAGCTCTGTATCGTTCCTTAGCTGAATCGTCAGCAGCTAAGTTAATCTGCTCTTTAACTCTCTTGCGTGCTGAGATAAGAGAATAAGTGGAGTCGCTAATAAATGGTCTCCTACCACGATCCAATCGTCCTAAAATTTCTTTGCCACACGAAATAAATGAGTCCTTAACGACTTTCCATCTATCGTCAATTGTCGGATTCTCTTTTAGTGGTGGTGCATTAGCTTTTTCGCGCAAAGCGGTGGAGAACGCACGCTTGGTTGATGGAAGTTTGAACTTTTGCACATTATATCTAGGGCAAATATTTGCACGGTTAGGACGCTGGATTGCTGCCGTTCGTAAGCGCATTTTTGCGATGACAAGATGGTGGTCACTGCCAATGTCAGCACCACGTTTCGCCCTAACGTCTAAAACACAGTTTCTCCACGTTTTGGAAACAGCAATATGGTCAATCTGGTTCTCAGTTCTGCCATTCGGAGAAGTCCAGGTTGATAAGTGGCTGACGAGAGTTACAAAACTCTATAAACATCTCGACATTCTGGTTTCTGTCGCCTAACCCATGATTTCCCATAAGGGGTTCCAATCCTTGGTTATTTGTCCCGACTTTAGCCCGACACTTCCAATAGCCGGACAAAATCTCATTCCCCAATGGTGTCCGCTTATGGGAAGTTCGACTGTATACATATACACAGCCAAACACAACCTTCCTACATCGAGACATTCGAGGCCTTTGTCAGGGAGGCGTTTTGTTCTATTTTGGTTCGCCATTCCGCACGCATCGTCTTAAAATAAAATTGCCGTAAAACACTTGCTTTTCATAATGCCATGCTACTTTGATCTCCATGGCAGTACGTACGATATCACGGAGGATATGTGTAGACATCTGAAAAAGACGTCGCACTTGCATACAACTGCGTCTTAAGATGTAATCTGAATGAATTTTTTGTTTTGTCTGGAAAACTGGAGCCGGCGAGTTTTATATGTTGCATATTTCTTCTGCTAAGGCCATTGACATTGTCTGGCATTCATCAGATATTAACGATCAGGCATGCCTGAAATTTTAAAATATGTTGGGAGCGTTGGATTCGAGGCCTATACAATAAGAAATGTTTCTTATATTCAGAGGATAATCCATCTATTTTTCAGTAGAAATACCATAATTCAACACAACAAAAATCTTGTGTCTTTGATTTTTGTTCTATGTACATATGTACATATCTACTGTACCATCCCCACCAATCTTGCCAAAAATCAATCAATTTTTAGACATGTTGGGAGGAATGCCTAAGAGGGCAGTGGTATGATAAGGCGGTGTGATATGGAAAGTTCCATCTCGATTAGTCGCCAAATGGCTGCGCGTCCAAAACCTGGCATCGCGTACAGCCATTTGGCTGCTACTTATCATCCACACTATAGCAGCCAAATGGAGACAGAAAATGACATAACCAAATTTTCATTTTAGTGATTTTTTTTTAAATTTAATTATCAAAATCGGACTCTGGTCGTTTGAACTATTACACGGCCATTCAAGAATTATTCAATTTCACACAAAAGAACGAACAAAAGTTGCAAAATTGTCAGAATTTGACAAGCGGTTGTCAAAGCGGTTGGTTGAGTTGCCATATTGAATATCAAAACTGGACGCATAGCCAAATGGCGACTAGTTTGGATGGAATGACAACAGCCATTTGGCTGCACGTGACGCCATTTGGCGACTAATCTAGATGGACCTGAACGGGAAGGAGAGTAGGGCGAATTAGCATACGTATTTAACTTTGCTTCCATTGTTTTTATGTTAAACTATCTAATTCCTGCGAAATTGGTCGTTATTTTCCTAGATGAGTAGAGTTAAGCTTCAAGAAACCTGCATATTGGTAGGTTTCGAACAGAACTTTACCCTCTTTTAGGCACTGCTCCGATAAATTGTTTGCCAGCTGTAACAAGCCGTTTTCCCGGGAGAATTGAAGAAAAGCATGACAATAAGTGCGGTGGGGTGTGAGCCGTTCTTCAATTTCGACTATGCTAAAGACAAATACACTGATCGTCTGTAAAAATCTTCAGCGTTATCTGTGCGTCTGACGATCGGTCGTTCGTGGCACAGTAATTTCTAAGCCATATGTGGCGCAGAGAGATTGAACTTTATTGAAAATTTGGCTGGAGCTTGTGATTGCATTGGCTCGCATTCTCTGCAAGGTTTTTACGGCACCTTCTGCAATCAGCAGGGACTTGAGATCCATTGTTTTCGATTGCAGCTGCCGAGTTATAGATCGACATACAGCGAAAATAGAAACGATACACCGCAACCCAACGAGAAATGAAAAAAAAAAAGAATTATATTTCGATTTAGCATCGGCAGCAGTTTCTGTATTATCCCATTCCCTTATCACCGACAGAGAGGACAGGATGGAGCCGAGCTGGTCCCAGAAACGCGTAATTGACGTGTGCCTTTCAATAAATCTTATGGGATTATATGGGATAAGTCCTCAAACTCGGGATTCGCCATCAGTAGCTTCGTCAGTAGGGCTTTTTTTTTGTTTCGGGGTCTTCAAGAAGACTTGAATAGAATTAACAATTGCTAGCAATGGCTGATATCCCTGATGTCACATGCACTGGATACTGCTAAATTAATACTGAGACTCACAATTTAAGTAAGTATAGAACTAGAGGGGCTGCAAGTTGCTTGACGAAC
Source organism: Microchrysa polita (assembly GCA_949715475.1). Taxonomy (NCBI): domain Eukaryota; kingdom Metazoa; phylum Arthropoda; class Insecta; order Diptera; family Stratiomyidae; genus Microchrysa; species Microchrysa polita. The sequence continues at coordinate 32,325,222 of OX454415.1, forward strand.
GACTGTGCGCCTCTGAATTTTCCTTTAATAATACCCCCACCATCATAACCTTTCCCGCACATATTTCGAGTTTCTATTCCTACATCCCTGAGACCCTTAGGTTAGGTAGTGGGGCCGCCGGAAGTGAGACCAGCGCACTTAGACCAATGATAGGTCCTATGAGAGCCTTAACAATTTGTTTGGAACCAGTCTGTGCTGGCAATATATTTATTGATCTGGACTTACATCTCTGAGATCATCCAGATCGTAAAAGTACCTACTACCAAGAAACCTTAAACGTTTCTCAGCCAAAGCCGAGCATTCACAGAGAAGATGATTCACACTCTCCTCTTCCTCTTCATCGTCACAGCTTCTGCAGTAGTCGTTGTGAGGAATTTTGAGTCTCCTGGCGAGCTCCCCTATAGGACAATGTCCCGTTATCACCCCAACCACACTGCTAATATGCATCCGGTCCAATGACAATAGCTTGAGCGGATAAAATCTAATTTTGTCCAGATCATCTTCGTTGTAGTACAAGTGCATTGCATTGGTTCGGCGCTCAGAATCTGCTGTAATTGCCAATTTACAGTTAATAATTGGTGGTTTGATGCTTCCGCGGCCGACTTCAACTCTACCAGCTGAAGTACTAGCTAGATGGTCCGCACAGCAGTTGCCTGCAAATCCACAGTGATCCGGTATCCAGCATAGTGTTATGTTAAAAAAGCGACCCATCTCTTTAAGAACAAGCCGGCACTTTTCAACAGTTCTTGATGTGATCAGTACAAGTGATCGAATTGCAGCCTGACTGTCAGTATACAGAGTGACGTCCCTTTCAGTTACTAAGTGACTACCCAACCAAATTAGCGATTCCATAATCGCAGAGACTTCCGCTTGGAGGACACTACAGAAATCAGGAAGACGAAGAGACAACCGTATGTCCAGTTGCTCCGAGTAAATTCCAATACCAACTCCTTCGTTGCTCTTTGAACCATCAGTGTAAATAGAAATAGCTCCACTTGCCGGGGGCGTATTATTAACCCATTGATCTCTCGACGGAATCAAGGTATTGTAGTTCTTACCAAATGAATACTTGGGGACAGTGTAATCAGTCTCCAAAGATAGCGTAAAGTTACCCAGTATCGTTGAGTGGCCATAATCTAGTGCTCTCCATAGGCCAGTTTCCCGGAAGCGTAGGGCCATGTTCGCGGCAAGTCGTTGTCCAAAAAGGTCCAATGGGTGCAGACCCAGCACCATATCTAATCCGGGTGAAGGGGTGGTGCGAAAGGCTCCTGTTACGATAAGAGAAGCCAACCTTTGTACTTTGACAAGCAAATTATAAGAGGTGCTAAGTGCCGTCCACCATACACTAACTCCGTATAGTAAGACTGGCCTGACAATAGTTGTATGTATACAACCAAAACACAACTTTTGGTTGTAAGCCCCAGGTTTTTCCGATAGCCTTCGGTTTTTCCGATAGCCTTCCTGCAAGAGTATAGTGCAACGGTGGCCTTGTTCACTCTTTCTTCAATGTTGGGCTTCCATCTTAGATTCTTGTCCAAAATAACATCAAGAAATTTTGCATTATCAGCAATCAGAAGTTGGGAATCCCCTAGCAAACGGGGGTTTCTTGTAAAAATGACAACCTCCGTTTTGGCTGGATTGATTCCAACCCCACTGAAACTTGCCCACTCAGCTAAAATAGATAGCGTGTTCTCCAATAACCCACTAAGGGTTTCAGGAAATTTACCTCTAACGGCGATAACAACATCATCAGCATGGGCAGTGACTTTGCATCCAATCCTTTCTAGATTCAAAAGCAATTGATTAATCGCTACATTCCAGAGTAAAGGAGATAAAATTCCTTCTTGTGGTGTGCCCCTACATACATACCTAGATACGGACGCAGAACCTAAAGTGCTGCGTATGCGTCTGGAAGTAAGAAGTTTGTTTACGAGGGTACAAATTGGACCCTCAACATGTAAACCCTGAAGAGCATCTGTGATTGCCTTGGGTTTGATCAAGTTGAAAGCGCCTTCAATATCTAAGAATGCGACCATCGTGTACTCCTTATGATGGAGTGATTTTTCAATATAACTTCCAGCGAATGTAAAGCTGTATCAACTGACCTCCCTTTCTAATATGCATGTTGTGCCATAGATAATAGGTTAGGTGAGATAAACGTTCGTAGATGAGTGTCGATTAGTCGCTCCAACAATTTCAGCATAGTTGACGAGAGTTGACGCAGGTCTTTAGGACTAGCATGTGAACTTCTGCCAGTTTTCGGAATAAACGTAACTCTCACATCTCTCCAGATACGAGGAATATAAACCAAATTTAGGCAAGCTGTTAGTATGCCCTCTATCCATGGGTAGGTGATGTCTACACAGGTCCGCAGGGATGATGCCATCAGGTCCAGCCGATTTAAAGGGCTCAAAACTAGATATTGCCCAGATAATCTTCTCACGGTCGAGTATAGATGTCGTATCGCAAGACTGTGCGATCTATCCGGAGGTCAGATGAGTCAATAGCTGAGCTTCCGGGAAAATGCGTATCAAACAGACACTCAATGGTTTCGATACTTGATGATGTCCATGATTCGTCCTCTTTTTGAAGAAAGCTTGGCACGGATGGGTTCGACGCCAAGACTTTCCTAAATCTACATGTCTCTGAAGACCCTTCTATGTTTTTACAAAAACTCCTCCAAGCGTTGCGCTTTGCTCCTCCTAACTCTTTCTTGAAAGACTTTAAATGCTCCTTATAGAAGTACCAATCGAATTCAAGTCTCGACGACTTAGCTTTGTTAAAGCTTCTCCTACACGTAACCGTTAACTCGGAGATATTAGGGGTCCACCAAGAAGGTTTTTAGGGTTTTTTAGAAATTTTTTTCTTCAGAAAACCCTTATGAAATCGATTTTGTCCGTCCGTCCGTCTGTTCACTAAATAACTCGCGAACGGCTCAACCGATTGTCATGAAATTTTGTAGGAAAGTGTAGAATGGTTACAGTCTTTGGCGCATATACCTAAGAAGTTGGTGGTGCTAAGGGTTTTTAGAAAATTACATAGGGAATATGTCTACGAATTTTCATTCGAATACAGTGGAAACTCTATAAGTCGAAGCTCAAGGGAACCAAACTTTTTTTCGAGTTATCGAAATTTCGGCGTAAAGAGATTTCGAGATAGCGAGTTTATTTGTAAGAAAATTCGACTTAAAGAGTTTCTTTTGTTGTGTATTTTTTATATCTTTCCGACATTATACCCTTATAAAATTGTATACATGCATTTAGAAATAAAAAAAGCATATTTATTGTGATATAATTCATTTTATTCAAAATTAGGAGGAACTTTAAAAAAATACATTCATACATATCAACAGCTTCGATAAATTAAAATTCAATCAGCTAACGCAAATTTAAGAAGTTCATGAGTTATACTGGTCAAAAAAAAATACAGAAAGAAAAGAATGTAAATTAGAATGGAATTAAATAATAAATCAGTTAATTTTTTTTGTACGAAATTAGTGTTTGTGGAATTTATAATTTTTTCAAAATTATTAAGTGTCTGGAAACATTCTTGCGGCGTATTTTCCATTTGTCCAGCAAATAAACGAAGTGTTTTAATTGCAGATCGTGCCTCCTTTACGGTTACGATAGGATTAACAGGTTCCTGATCTTCCTCGTCGTCTGCTTGATCATCGCAATTGTCAGCTATACATTCGTCGATAATGTCGTTGTCAGCGCATATTTGGACGTCTTCGTCGACACTTGCAAATTCTTCAAACGAAATATCTGGAGGAATGCCTAGTTTCGTTCCAATTGTATCCCAAATTTCCTCATCAGATTCCTTCTCCAGAATATCAACCAAATTAGGACTATTTTCCAAGCAAAAGCCTGCCTTTCTAAAGCAATTAGAAACTATTTGTTCGCGAATGCTTCGCCAAGCTTTATCCGTTAGATGGAGGGCTTCCAATACATTGATGCTCGTGTATGAACCTTTTTCCTCGATTTCAATTAAAATCCTTTGGATCAGCTCTTTTCGGTAATAAATTTTAAAGTTTTGGATTATTCCCAAATCAAGTGGCTGCAGTTTTGAAGTAGTGTTGGGGGGCAGAAATTGCACATTGATTGCAGACAGATCAGGTATCTGGTTATGAGCGGGGCAGTTATCTATTATTAATAGAATTTTTCTTTTTTTCTGCAACATGAAGTTGTCCAACTTTCTGAGCCATTCAGCAAATAAATCAGACGTCATCCATGCCTTTTTATTCGCGTTGTAGTCAACTGGTAGAGACTTGATTCCTTTAAAGCATCGAGGCTTCTTTGCTTTGCCAATGATCATCGGTGTGAGCTTTTCTGATCCATCCATGTTAACTGCTAACAGAACGGTTAATCTCTCTTTGCTCATTTTCCCACCGTGACATTTTTCGTTTCGGAATGTCAGTGTTTTTTGTGGAAGACATTTGAAAAATAAAGCCGTTTCATCAGCGTTAAATACATCCTTTGTGGAGTAGGACTTGATAATTGTCGGCAAATTTGTTTTCCACGAATCGCATACTTTATCGCTGACTGCGTTGCTTTCGCCGCAAATTACTTTGCAGGACACTTCATATCGTTTCTTAAATTTCCCCAGCCACCCAACACTCGCCTTGAAATCATGATGACCAAGAGATTCGGCAAAATATAATGCCTTCTCTTGAATTAGTGGACCGCTTATTGGGATGTTTTTATCTCGGCAATTCAAAAACCATTTGTAGAGGCATTTTTCCACGTCCGGATATTCGGGCAATCTTTCCCTTTTCCTTTCTTTTCCGGTAGATGACAAAATTTTGTCTCTTTTCTTGTAGAGAGCGTACTAACCGGAATTTTGAACTCGGCGGCTATACCCTTTTTTTACGGCCTCCTGCATCAACCGCTTTTATAAGCTCTTTCTTTTGCTGTAGAGTCAGGGTTTGTAACGTTCTTTTTGACGCAGACATGTTTTATTGGCCGAACTCCTCAAACTGCACGACACGATTTCTCTTTTGACAGTAACAACTTACGTTGAAGGCAATATTGAAATGCAAACTGAAACAATTTATTTCAGCAAAGTACCGTATGCAGCAATAAAATTCAAATTTCAACAGAAAAATCGTCTTTGTAGGTATAAAAAAAATTCGTCTTATAGAGTCTCGCATAGCAAAGCTTTGACTAATAGAGTCTCGCCCGTTTACCGATAATAAATTTTAATTCGACCTGGAGAGTATCTGAAATTTTGACTTATAGAGTCTCCAATATCAGCACTTCGACTTATAGAGTTTCACAAGCAGTGAAATCAAAAATTTCTCTTCGAGTAATAGAGTTTTTGGTTTGAGTTATCGAGTTTGTTTTTCATTGTTTTTTGTTCAAATGTTCTACGGAAGCAGATTTTTTTCGACTTAGAGCGTTTTTCGAGTTAAGGAGTTTCGAGTTTCCACTGTAACTGTATCCAAACCGGAAATATAGCCAAAAAAGTATTAAGTAAGGGCCTTTCAGAATGCAGAGGAAGCCTCTAAGTATTTCTTCAATTCATATCTTTTAACTTGATGAAATAATGAACATGAAATTTGGTGGAAATGCATAGAATGGTAATAGTGTTTGCCACAAATATTCTTTAAGTTTGTAGGACCAAGTTAACAGGGTGTCCCTGAATAGCTGCAAAAGTATACTTGTTCAATACTCATAGGAAAGCTTGCGTGGGCTCTTATGTCAGGGGACACAATGGAATCATTTCATATAAGTTGCTTTTCCTTGATTAAAAAAAAACAGTAACAGTAAATTTACAGCTAATAATTCAGTTAATATATCCAAGCCATCCTTACGTTTGCCTGAGTATCTTTTTGCTCAAAGGCGATCAGAAATCTTAAATAGAAAAATGCCTGTAGATTTTCCTTGGATTACTTTTTTACAAACTGGGTAAATAGTATTTAGACCAATCCAAAAATAGATTTACAGGAAGAAATATAATATTATTTATTGCTTATAAAATATATGTACAAAAAATATTCACTATGCATTAAAATTCTAAAAAACTCTCGTATTGCGGGCGCAGCCCTCTGCACGCCGGTATTTTTTCTTACCTCGAAACGCATTAACAGGACATGATTGAGCGGTCGCAGACCTCATAGCTTCCGTGAAAAGGTCAACCATGTTATCCAACTCCTGTCCATTGTTTGGCATGTCCGGTAGTGAAGGTAACTCCGCAAGGAGAACCTCTTGAAATCTAGACCAATCTGTTCTTCTACGATTGACAGTAGGCGGATTCACAATAGGGCGCTCCGCCAGACTGAACTGTAAATATCGGTGATCCGAGAAGGAGTGTTCCGCAGACACTCTCCAGTCTTTGATCAAATGAATCGTATCCTCTGATGATAGAGTGATACCCAAAACCTCTTGCCTGTTTTTTGTGATGAAAGTAGGCCTGAGACCCTTAAAAATTGCAGCACCAGGCCTTCCCCAGACATATATATCCCTAACATCAATAAACGCTAAAAATTGTTCATGCAAAGTATTTTCAAAAACACATCTAACACATAAGGTAAGCTGCTCAACACCACTTCTGTCGATTGTCTCATCAGCAAGGACTGTAAAGGCGCCTGCCTTGTCAACCTTAGCAACTATTTTAGCAGTAATTATAGGGAAACACGCACTAATTATAACATTCTGAACTTTTGGACTAGTATACATAGTGTTCTTAGATCCGTTTTTTAGCTGATTTTCCAGCAGGGTGTCGCCAGATTTGCAAACATAGAGGAGAAGTGCCCTAAAATGCCCGTCTCTCTGTTTCGGTACATTATATCGTTCCTCTTCTCTTAGTACAACGCCGGAATCCTGATGACCACAAAGGGATAACCCACGCTCTCTACAGAATATTTTAGTATAATGATTTTAATTGAAAAAATTATGAAACCCAAACATCCAGAAAAAGACTAATTAATTCTTATAGTGAAGATCGAACAGATAAATATTGTTTTTCAATTTTAAATGGGTTCTAAAGAGTAGAAAATGTGCAATTTGGCAGATTTTTCCTTTTGCCTTTTTTCTTATAGTTTTTATATTTTTTCCCACGTGCAAGCGAGGGGAGGGTTTTAACAACAGCATCAATGTTTACACTGATTTTAGGAAGGCCTTTGATAGGGTTGATCATCAAATTACGCAATTGCGGAATGGTGAATCGCTCCTCAGATGGCTCCTCCCATACCCTCCTAAATGGACTTCGTTTTTAAAATTTCAGGGTTGTACTTCGGAAAGTGTATGTGTTCCTTCTGGAGTGCCACAAGGCAGCCACTTAGGTCTCCTCCTCTTCAATACGTCTATTTCTGATCTGTTAAGTGTTATGGAATATTCCTCATCTTCTCTACGCCGACGATTTGAAATTTTACCACATAATTAAAGTACACTCTGACACTGAGTTTCTGCTGAAGCTCCAGTCTCTCGAAAACTGGTGCAATCAAAACAATCTACATCAGTTTCGCGTAAGAGTACAGTTTTATCTAGTTTTTACCATCTTAATAACGCTGAACTGGAGATAGTTGAATATTTCGAAGACCCCGGTGTGTTATACTAGACAACAAATTGCGCTTTAATCTGCAGTACGATATGTTACTATCAACAGCCAGTAAACAACTTGACTTCATAAAAAGTGTGTGCAAAAGAATTGAGGAATATTTGTGTTTCAAATCCTTACATACCACACTTGTACGCCCTTGAATACTGTGTAGTCTCAAACCCATAATAAAAAATTGAATGTACACACGAGTCTAATCATTTCATTTTATCCATTTCAGGTGCAATTGGAGGTGAAAGCAATCGTGGTGCTTTCCGTGGTACTCGCGCTGTACGCGAAATTCTTGTAACGCGCCCAAAAGCGGTTACAAATAAGCGCGGTGCCAGTGGCCGAAAAGTGACACTCGTCGCCAATTACTTCCGTCTTGTCAAAGCGCCACAATGGAACATCTTGCAATATCGTGTTGATTTCTCGCCCGACATTGATGCACTGCATATTCGTCGAGCTTTGTTGCGCGAACACAAGGATAAGATCGGAGGCTACATTTTTGACGGAACAATTTTATTTGTGACGCAATCGCTTCCGAACGAAGTTAATGAGTTTGTTTCGAAAAATAGGGCCGAAGAAACGATTCTCATAACTGTTAAATTTGTGGGCGTAATTGAAATGCACGATGGACAATCGTTGCAAGTATTGAATTTGATTTTGCGTCGTGCCATGGAAGGTTTGAATCTTCAATTAGTAGGCAGAAACTTTTTCGATGCCGTCGCCAAGGTAAGTACACATAATGGGTGGGGGGGTTTACTGAAGGAATTGCAGATGTAATTTTGATTTTCCATAAACCAGATCGATTTGCGTGAATTTCGCATTGAATTGTGGCCAGGCTACCAAACATCGATACGACAACATGAACAAGATGTTTTGTTGTGCGTAGAAATTGCCCATAAGGTAATGCGTACAGAGCGCCTCTATGATATTTTGCAAAAATATGTACAAGAATCTCGGGATTATCAAGAGGCGTTCAAACGTGAGGTCATCGGTGAGTTTGCTTTGCTCGTAACGATCGCCATAAATCGATATTAATTAATGAAATGTTGCAGGTATGATCGTTCTTACCGATTACAATAATAAAACTTACCGAGTTGATGATGTGGACTTCAGTCAATCTCCAAGTTCCACATTCCCGATGCGTGATGGTTCGCAATGCTCGTTTGTCGAATACTATTCCAAGGTGAGCATGTACCAAGCACATATATTAATTTTAGCAATAATACACGATTGTTAGTATTTAATCTTTATTTTTGGTTGGTCTTCCACTACTAGAAATATAACCTTCGCATACGTGATGGAAAACAACCGCTTCTAGTCTCCCAAGCTAAGGAACGCGACTTGAGAGCCGGACAAAGTCCATTGATCCTTCTTATTCCGGAATTGTGTCGTGCCACCGGTCTAAATGATGACATGCGAGCCAGATTTGAGTAAGTCGTTTAACAAATTTTTAATTCTAATAAACTCTAAAATATCGCTTCTTTCATTCACAGTCTAATGCGAAAAATGTCGGATCATACTCGTTTAGCGCCCGGCATGCGCATGGAACGTTTGAGGGCGTTCAATCAGCGTTTGTATAACACGCCGGCAAGTATGCAGGTGCTCGATTCGTGGCACATGACTTTGGACAAGAATTTGGTTGAATTGCCAGGTCGTATATTGAAACAAGAAAATATCGTTTTTGGAAACAAAAGAACGTAAGAGCTCAGCATCGAACCATCCAAGCTGTTTGATTTGTTCTGATACATTTTTCGTACATTTTACAGCGTACCAGCTGGCGACGGGGCAGACTGGACTCAGCAGTTTCGCAACAACTCGATGTTCCTCTCGGTTAATCTTGAGAATTGGACTTTGATCGTACCGAAACGTAGCCAACGTGAAGCATCTGATTTTGTAACAAGTTGTCAGCAGGCTGCACGTGGTATGCGAATGCAATTTGCCGATCCCCAAATGTAAGTATCTCTTGGCCATAATCCTATATTTGCTATATTTTCCCAATTCGGCCAAAAACTGCATGTATGAATTACAGTTATATCTCGGAATAAAATCACGATACTGATCCTATTGTTCTTTTGCATCTAACAGTATTTAACTAATTTTAATTATTTCATAAATTTCCCATTCAAAGATATTTTTGCAGACGGCGTTTTGCTTGCGTTTAAAAATGCTGTTGTGTATTTAACACAATCATTATCAAGGGTCCCCTCAAACGACCAGTGCGTACCAGAAGTACCTACCTAAGTTAATTAGTCTGTGATTTCTGGTAGAAAAGATAATAATTTTTAGAATCTTCTTTGGTCGATGCAGTTTTAAATGAAATCTGCCCATCACGCATTTATTCGCGGTTTTAAATGGAGAAGGTGAGAGAGGCATTTGAGTCTTGATGTCATCGTGTCAAGTCTCAATTGATGAATATTTTCTTAAGATTTATTTTTTGATTGCGAATATTATTTGTTTGACAATGAGATTAATGCCGAAAATATTATTATTGGGCCATTATTAGGTTCGATGTAGATTTTGTGTTATACTGATTGTAATTTCTTTGTGCCTCTTTAACTTTTTCACAGAATGACGCTTCAAGAAGATCGTAATAACAATTACACTCAAGCTCTGGAACAATGTTGCTCGCGTGGCGATCCACAATTGATTATGGTCGTTGTACCGAATAATAATGCAGAAAGGTAAGGAGACATATTTTATTTTTTTTAATTTAATAAATCGGCGCCGGTGCTATTTCTAAGTCCTAGAGATGACGAAAAATCAATTTATTTTGCTGCCTGCTGGCGGTTACCGTAATTAAAATTTCTATTTTTTTATCAATGATATTAGTGCTTACTTCTCGGCCTAAGTTATGTTGGATTTCTACCGACTAAAATCAAACCACCTCAGCGGAGTCACCTCTCGGTCGGTATTACTTCGCAGATGTGGTTTCGGCTATTTGTTGTTCAGCCATCAGCCCATCAAAGGCGATGATAAAGTTCAATTTTATTATTTATTCGGTATTCCGCAACTGTTAGCAGTGGGATGGGATTAATCCAAAGTACTGATCTTCAGGGCTGGGCTTAGCAAACTCTGCACAGTGTGTGGCCGACAGTGATGTCAGTTTTAGTTACATTTCAGTAATCGGTGATATTCGTTACTTTTATTACGAGTAATCGTTACTTTGTAATCGTTACACACACAATTCATGGTTGGTCACATACATAGTATCGAAGGTAAGAAGGTTTTTACTCATTGTTTGGACTGTTATATACACTCGGCGTCAAAAGTATCGGGCCACCCGCAACTTTCGAACTCTAACCTAATTTTCTCAAAAAGTATAAAAGTTACAACTATGAAAGTTATATCTACATGAAGTTCATTTTATGACAATTAAAATGAATGAAAACACATTAGGATTTATTAATTTATTAAGTGTTTATTCAAAATTTTAAAAATAAGAGTTGTTTCCAGTCGTTTTCCGGTTTTGTAAATACCAAGTGAAAAGCTCAAATTTAAGCTGAAAACAAAGTAAAAATTTAAAATAAAGTGTTTGGTCAGTATTCAGTGCTCCCTTCTCTTGCTCGAATAACTACTAGCATCCTTGAATTCATAGACCTCACGAGGCTGATGATGTAGTCTTGGGGAATTGCATGATTACTCCTCTTCAATTGCGATTCGCAGCTCTGGAAGCGTTGTTGGAGCTGAAATGCGGGCTCGAATCTGACGTTTCAAGATATCCCATAAGTGTTCTATTGGATTCAAGTCCGGACTTCGAGCTGGACAATCCATCGTACGAATGCCGACGTCCTCAAGGTAGTGGGTCACCACATGAGCAACATGGGGTCGTGCATTATTCTGCATCAACTGGAAATTATGTCCAATCTAATCTGGGTAAGGTACCACATGGACTGCAAGGATTGTCTTCACACCGCTATTGATATAGCGGTATGAAGACAATCCACGTGTACGGCCCGTGGGTTCGATGAAAACTAGTGTTGTATGTCCGGTTAGCGAGATGCCGGCCCAGACCATTACAGATCCTCGCCTATAAGCAACAGATTTCGTGATACAACACTAAAGGTTTGTGTTCGTAGAGACGACTCATGGGATGATCGCTCAGCGACCGCACTTAAACTATCGGTTCTTAGCATTTTATGCGTATATTTTCTATACCGATATGTTCCTTTAGGCCATAGTTGATACAAGGAATGTCGCCACATTCAAAAAATATGTAAATAGGGCTCGGAATTGGATGTTAAACTACGATCGCTGAGCGATCATCCCATGAGTCGTCTCTACGAACACAAACCTTAAGAATAACGTTCTCCTGACTTCGGTGACTTTGATATATACTCGACCTAGTTTCTTCAGTAAAGAGTACATTACCCCACTCTTCTAACATCCAATCGCTATGCTCTCGAGCGAATTCCGTTAATTTTGGACCTGTTTGCAGCTCTCTTTGGAGTGAGGTTCCTAACGGTAGAACAACTTATAACTACTTGGGGTTCGTCACGCAGCTTTGTTGGACTTGAACTGCGTTGAGGCGGCAATTTCGCGATCATATGCTGCTCATGTAGCCCTAGGTCTGCCCGTAACTGGACGCCGATCGAATGTTTCAGTCTCTAAGTATTGTCTGTAAACTCTTTGCACTGATGATCTGCTGATTCGAAGTCTCTGAGCGACCCCACGTTGTGCAAAGTCTGCTTGAAGTTGTGCTGCAACTTGACCTACTTTCTCCGGCGTCGTATTCATTATTGGTTGACAAAAGTAGCAAAAATACACGCGTCTAAAAAAGCAATGAACATGAACTAAAGAAATTATAAAAAATATCCTCACTGTAAAAGAAAAAAGTTAAGGGCGAAATTTAGTCAAAACATAGCAAATCATTAGCATTGTGTTTGCTTGATTGCTATGTGAGTTTACGGTACTTTAAATACAATTGATAGTCATTAAAATTGCCATTAAGCGCACTTTCTGTAGATGTAACTTTCATAGTTGTAAGTTTTATACTTTAAGAGAAAATTGGGTTAGAGTTCAAAAGTTGCGGGTGGCCCGAGTGTAGATTTAAAAAAATGCCCACGCATGCCCACCTCTGCTCAAGCATAAACTAGTGTCCTATTTTGTCCTTTTTGGGACCTTTCCGAACAAAATGTTCGGCATATCATCGACGGGGAAGTAATGAAGAATTCGAGACAGCCTATGGACCAATGGGTTTTTAAGGAACAATTTTAGTGTTCTCTGTAATTTATCGTCTGAATCTTTCCAATCCCGCAGGGGGTCTGGGGTCCCTGTGACACAGCGCGGCTATGTAGTGGGACACAGATTTTTAGTGAGTTGCCGCACCACGTACCCGAGCAGCGCAGGATCTGTAAAAAGACCATTTGGGCGATGACGTTCTCGTGTCTCTCGAGTCATATATGGGTAGCTCTTGGCATGACTGTCCTTCTCCCATAGGGGCATTATTAATAAGAGATAATGCGCCCAGCCAAGTACTTCCCATGCCGCCCAACACAACTTCCCCGATTCAACCTATGGACCAGGGAATAATTGCGAATTTTAAAGCATATAACCTTCGTAGGACTTTCAAACTTTTTGGCAGAACACGGGGATTGGAAGCCTGCACGATCAAGCAATTCTGGAAGAATTTCGATATCCATTAGGCTATTGATAATATTAATGAGTCCTGGAAGGATGTCTCTGCAAACACCATGAATTGTGGCTGGCGTCATGTTTGGCCAGAATGTCTTGAAGTCTCAGGAGATTATAAAGGACGTACCGCTTGTGAGCTATGAAATGGCTTGATGGAGTCGAATAGGAAGACGTGGTACAAATAGTAAATCTGGACCATGAAATAATAATTGAAGAACTTTTGCTCATGGAATCTAAAGCTTCACGATCACAACGCTCATCTGAGCAGACGTCAAAAGCTCCACCGAACAAGCTACTGAAATTTTCGTAAATGACGACGAAAACGCCAAGCGAAGTTCATTCGTAGCCAACGAACAAGAAAAAGAAGGAAATGGAAATTCAAAAATTAAAGGGGACTTTTTGCTTTATGTGTTTATGTGTACTCATACTATAGTAATAAGCAGTGGCGTAGTGTTCAGTAAGTGTGAGGGCAACCAACAAATATGTCTTAAATGTAAAGATTTTGTAACATTTTTATCTGGTATACAGGGTGTCCGGAAACTGTCGCATAACCGCACCGGATTATGATTCCTCAGTTGATTTCCAGCAAAAAAGTTGTACGGAACATACCCCCTCAGCTTAACCCTTTAGCTGCCACAGGCATTTAAAGATTTTAAAAAAAAAAACATTTTCTTGCACAACTTAAAGCCTAATATCTCCAGAGCTAGACCAGCTAGAATAGTGAAAAAAAATGATTATTACAGCCAACAAATTTACCTGTAAAATAAATTTAACCACACTAAAATCGGATAAGAGGTTTGGTTTTTACAGAGCTTCAAAGTCAAATGAGCGTGATTTTACCCAAAAACAATCTTTTTTTCCATCTCCAATTTCTCCAACTTCTGCCAAGGTGAGGTGCTTGTACGATTCTTTTAAAAATTGGCGCATAGTCTTACGATCATATCTTTCTTACAACATTTTATTCTAGCTCCATTATTTCTAACAGTTTTAGTACCTTAAGCGCAGAAAACTAGTGTTAATTGTGGCTCAATTTCGACATATTTTGAATAGATTTTACCAATTGCAGATTTTTAGGGGCAGTGTGAATTGAATTGTATTGAATTCGAACTAAAATTAACCCTAGTTTTCTACACTTAACGTATAAAAACTGTTAGAAGTAATGTAGCTAGATCAAAATGATGTAAAAAAGATATGATCGTAAGACTATGCGCCAATTTTTAAAAGAATCGTACAAGCACCTCACCTTGGCAGAAGTTGGAGAAAATTGAGATGGAAAAAAAGATAGTTTTTGGGTCAAATCACAAAAATTTTACTTTGAAGTTCTGTAGAAACCAAACTTCTTATCCGATTTTAGTGCGGTTAGTTTTATTTTTTAGGTAAATTTGTTGGCTGTAATAATCATATTATTTGGTTATTCTAGCTAGTATAGTTTTTGGGATATTGAAGTCTTAGTCGTACAAGAAAATGATTTTTTCAAAAATCTTTAAATGCTTGTGGCAGCTAAAGGGTTAAGCTGAGGGGGTATGTTCCTTACAACTTTTTAGCTGGAAATCAACTGAGGAATCATAATTCGGTGCGTTTATGCGGCAGTTTCCGGACACCCAGTATACATATTAACATATTTATAATTTTTTTTAGATATAAATTGGTAATGTAATTTTAAGAGTCATAAGACTGTAATTGTCTATCAAATTTGAATTGAACTTAAAATTTGCTCTGGAGGAACTTGGTAAAAGATAAAACAAACGGTTTGGCTGTGTAGAAATTGACTTAGCAAATCTTGTGCAATTACAGTCGAACCCTGAATTAACGCAAATATCTCGTACAATAATAACATTTTTTCTTTATTAATAAGCTTCGAACAAGTTTATCTTAAAATGGCTAAATATTTTAGATTGAAATAAATAAATTTATGCACTATCCCATCATCACTTCCAATTTCGTCTTGTTGCAGAGTATCCTGCGTAAAAATATAATACATATATTACATATTAGTACATACATATTAATTCTCTTTATACAGGGTGTCCCGCAACCGGTGGTACATAGGATAATGGGAGATAGTACAGCTCATTTGAAGACAATAAATGTTCTACACGACCCCTCTATCTTTAACCGTTAGAAAGTTATAGCATTTTTTGATAAAAGTGTGAGAAACCCCGACTTGCCGAGCAAAATCACTATTTGCCACGCTCCCAAATATTGGATCCGAAATTTGACTTCACTTTCTGAAACTGCACAAAATTCTACATAAAATAACGGTTTTGCCAATTAAATTATTTAAAAACCTACCCAGATACAACCACTCAAACTTTAAAGAAATTTGGAAATTGATATTTTCTTGTAAATTCAAATTGCAAAATCGTAACGGTACTTTGAACTGACAAATGTGCAAAGTTTACAAAAGTTGCATCATTATGTCAGCTTTCGAACGACATATAAAAAATAGGGTCTTAAGGACTGAAAAATTGAAAATATTACGTGTTTAACAGAAAAAAACATGGTCTCAAGAGAAATTCAAAGTATACATTTTATTAAGTAAACAATATTTTTTTTATAAAAACTAAAAAGAAAGATTATTGAGAATAGGAACTTTTATATTATAAATGCTGTTCAAAGTGTCCTCCTCCATATCGGACACAAATTCGGCACCTTCTACCAACAGAAGAGACCGCCTTAAGCATCTCTTCCCTTTTTTCGCGCAAATTATTGCAAGCCATTTTAATTTTTTTGCAAAAGATGTTCCCGGGACACTATTGGCTCATCGTAAACTTCATTTTTGAGTCTACCCCATACATGGAAATCAAGCGGCGTTAAGTCGGGACTTCTAGGAGGCCAAGCGACAGGCCCGTATCGTCCAATCCATTTTTCATGGAACTCGCTATTCAAAAATTCCGTAACAATTCTTCCGCTGTGAGCCGGACATCCGTCCATTTGCCACCATATTTCTGATAATCTAGCTAATGGAATTTCATCTACGACCTTCGGCACGACTTCTGTTTCGAGAATCTGGTGGAACGCGGATGAATTGAGTCTTTGAGGAAGAATAATTTCAGGTAGTAGTTCATCTCCAAGAACACCGATCCAGATATTTGCACTAAACTCGTGCTGGTATCTCGAAGTACGAGTTTCGCGGGGGTTCTGATGAGACCAGAAATGGGTGTTGCGGGTATTGAATACACCACTCCGAGTAAAAGTAGCCTCATCTGTCCATATTATTTTTCTTTGGAAGTGCCGATCCGCTGCCAATCTTTGTATGAACCAACTACAGAAAGTCCTTCTTCTTTCAAAGTCGGAAGGCAGTAGATCTTGCACTTCCGTTAAATGATATGGATATTGACTATCCTCTTGTAGTGTTCGGTGAATTGTCATACGAGGCACACCCATTTGAATAGCCGCCCTTCTCGTGCTTGAATCCGAGTTCGTCCTGAAGTGACGAAGAATTTCTTCTTGCAGCCGTGCCGTAGTACGTTGACTTCGCTCTAACGTGTAATGGTTCGGTGTTCTACCAGTTTTTCGCAGTGTGTTAAACGCCCTAACAAACGTTCGGCTGTCCGGAACCTGTCTTTGGGGGAAGCGACGACCATACTCGCGAACTGCTTCGCGTCCGTTACATCCAGCTATACCATACACCAACACCATATCAGCGTACTCGATATCCGAATATTTTGTCGCCATCTAATAAAACATCACACTAATAACGATTTTAATAAATACTACTAATAATAATACCTGTTTTAATATTAACGTTCTAGCAACAGATCAATTGTGTGATAATCAATGCTACTCAGTTGAATTAAACTGGTGGAATAACGAACTGAAGCAAATGACTTTAAAATAACAAGGATTAACCGTTAATATTACCGTTTTCTCAACAAGTACATTTTCACATTTTTCCAGAATGAAACATCTTCAAGGCAAAGTTCGTTGACACCTTAATTTCACTATTTTTTGAAAACCATTAATAATAATTGAAGTATGTATGTATTTTAATTAGATTTGTTCTGCTTTAGTTTCGCGTTTTTTTTTCTTTTACACGTAATATTTTCAATTTTTCAGTCCTTAAGACCCTATTTTTTATATGTCGTTCGAAAGCTGACATAATGATGCAACTTTTGTAAACTTTGCACATTTGTCAGTTCAAAGTACCGTTACGATTTTGCAATTTGAATTTACAAGAAAATATCAATTTCCAAATTTCTTTAAAGTTTGAGTGGTTGTATCTGGGTAGGTTTTTAAATAATTTAATTGGCAAAACCGTTATTTTATGTAGAATTTTGTGCAGTTTCAGAAAGTGAAGTCAAATTTCGGATCCAATATTTGGGAGCGTGGCAAATAGTGATTTTGCTCGGCAAGTCGGGGTTTCTGACACTTTTATCAAAAAATGCTATAACTTTCTAACGGTTAAAGATAGAGGGGTCGTGTAGAACATTTATTGTCCTCAAATGAGCTGTACTATCTCCCATTATCCTATGTACCACCGGTTGCGGGACACCCTGTATTTATATTACATTTACTCACATCCAAATTTATTCAAGGGTACGCCCCTCCTCGAGCTGTGTTCTTGCGCAATACCGCGAAAGGACCGAGTCCAAAAAATGATCTGAACACACTGAGTTTTGTGTTATGGGTTTCCCATTCCATCCTGTGGCTTTCCTCCAGATTTATCTTAGAGCGTTATCCTTGGGAAATCTACAATAACGTATGTAATTTGTTAATAGAATAAACATAAGATACCAGAAAAATCGTTAAACATAACTTTATCGCCAAAAGTTAACTTTAATTATTTTGTCATTAACTTGTTGCCCCCATTTCTAAACGACGCCCCCAGTACGAAGTTACATAAACAAATTGCAATAGAATGCGCCAGCGCATACATTTGTTTACATTGCAATTTTGTATTCATATACAAAATTGGTAAATTCGTACAAAATTCGTTTTTATTGGGAATGAAATTGTACTATGTAAATGTTTAGTATTAAAACAAAATGCAAAATTATTTATTAATATTATATACCTTATCTGTGGAAAGATACTCCACATCCACATCTTCGCGAACGCGTCCTATTTTTACACATCCTCACTACACATTTCATTTTTTCTTTAATTACGTGTTCCCACTTGTCACTCACTTATTGTCACACTTTCACTCAATCACTACAGAACACACCTTGGTTTGTCAAGAACCTTTTTTTCGAGTTCTCTTTCAATTTTTCTTCTTAAGAAACTGCGAAAAATGAGAAAATATGATTGCAATTTATGACTTCCCGATTTTGGAAGATCTTTTTTTGTTTTAAATGTCATCGAAGCTACAAGTAAATGTATTGTTACTGTCGTGGATTATGTGGGGAATGCTGGGGAATTTCATAAGCTACAATCCGAAAACAGTTCCATATTTTTTTTCAACCATTTTATGTATTTTCTCGATTCCCACGTCATTTCATCGTGAAAAGTCGAACGCACACGGATAATGCGAATTTTTTTTTTTTGTTCTGTCAAACTCATGAATTTCCTTGGATTTTAACAGAACGAAGATAAAAAAAATGGATTCGGATTCTCCGTGTGTGTGCGGCATAAGAACTCTTCAGTCGATATTTCGGCGTTATGCGATTAATTGCGAATAATGAGAAAACTTGCTTTGTTACTTACCAGATTTCCCCTTCGAACTTTTTTTTCTTACATCGTCGTTGTTACTCGTAATGCGTGAAATGAAATGGATGAAGCAGCAGCAACGGCCCAATGCAATTGAAATTTGTGACATTTAAATTGCATTGGGCCGCTGCTATTGTTACTGCATCCATTATATTTCATAATATTGCTTTTTCCAGGCTCGATTCATTGTGGTTTGCTGCACTTCATCCCAAGCTGCCTTTATGTTTCGTATTGCTTTCATGATTTTGGGATTCATGTCATTCACAATTTGTGATGTACTGCCACATTGTCCGGAAGTATTATAATCTTATGTGCCAAATTTCTCTACTGGCAGAAAATCTCTACAGCGGGACAAAAATAAAATTGCACCATTCCACAAATAAACTGGAAGTCGTCCATCCTTTTTCATTTGATCGCAAAAAACTGGCAGAGACGATTTTGGAACCCCTTTCATTGCACGCGGGTTCTCAGATATAAATTTATTATTATACAGGGTGTCCCGCCACTGGTTAGCCATAGACCTATGGTAGACTCTACAGGATGTTTTAGGAAAAATGTCACCAAAATTATTTCTCTAGCTTTTACCGTTATGGAGTAAACCCTATTTTCCAGCTTCCAGTTTACCCAAATCAATGTTTTTTATATTCTTCTGAAAGTGCACAAAATTTCTAATAAAAGGACATATCGAACGATGCGAAGAGTTTCCTATCTTCCGAGATACAATGTTTTGAATTTTGCAAAAATTTCAACATTTTAATGTCAAAATTAAACCGAAATTTCGTAACGGTACATTGGAGTGGCAAATCTGCAAAGTTCACAAAAGTTGGCCCATTTCCTAAGCCTTCGAGCGGCATATAAGAATCAAGCACAGAGTCATCCAGTTTGTGAATGTGTAAATTGAAAAAAAAAACATATAGTTAAATCATTCACCGTCTACATATATTAGAATTTAATATTTAAATTATAGTATTCATTGGAGGTCATATCAAAATAAATTTATACAAAAATATACATTCTCGGACTATGGTTTTTTCCCTTTTACACATATTATTCACAAACTGGATGACTGTGCTTTATTCTTATATGCCGTTCGAAAGCTTAGGAAATGGGCCAACTTTTGTGAATCTTGCAGATTTGCCACTCCAATGTACCGTTACGAAATTTGGGTTTAATTTTGACATTAAAAGTTGAAATTGAAGTTTCTGCAAAATTCAAAACATCGTATATCGGAAGATAGGAAACTCTTCGCATTGTTCGATATGTCCTTTTATCGGAAATTTTGTGTACGACGAGGCCGTGGTGTACATATACATACTTTGCCATACTTCCGGCGGCTCCTTAGAGGTGTTACATAATATGGACAATATACTTATTTGCTGAATGCTGCCAATAACAACCCTCGATCATAATTACCTCCTTTCACTACAATATCTGGTTAGTTACTACCGGGAGGACTACCCGAATAAATATCACATGGACAGAACTCCATTACATTTTTCCGAGCTGCGGTGGTGTGCATTATGTGAATCACCTATTTCGATGCCCAGCTGCACCCACTAGACTCACTCCGATGGGACTATGAGTTAATCCTGTGTTGCAGCTGCTACGTTCTTTCCATTTCAGAGACGAGAACAGCGACGAAACTTGAAGTGTACCCATAGCCATACGCAGTGGTTACAGCCTTTCTGCACCGCTATAACAACAACACTGGATTTCCTGGAAACAAGTCATTTTATGAAAAGAACTTTATAGCTCATTACTTTATTATTACGACTTGTGTGTTATAATATTTTCTCTCTTTTTACAGATACGCCACCATCAAAAAGAAGACATGCGTTGATCGTGCCGTTCCCACTCAGGTCATCGTCCATCGTACCATTGCACCGAAACATGGAAATACCCGAGGTCTACTATCAATCGCTACCAAAGTTGTTATTCAAATGAATTGTAAACTAATGGGTGCACCATGGAATATCGAGTTACCACTGTCTGGACTCATGACCGTTGGCTTTGATGTTTGTCACAGTGCTCGCGATCGTACCAAATCGTACGGTGCATTGGTCGCCACTATGGACATGAAACAATCGGCACGTTTCTTCAGTTCCGTTACGCCTCACATGAAAGGTTCCGAATTGTCCATGGAAATTGGCGTGAACATAACCAAGGCACTAAAAGAATTCCGTCAATTGCATGGCAATTTGCCAGCACGTATTATCCTGTATCGTGACGGTGTTGGTGATGGTCAATTCCATCAAGTGGCTAAGATTGAAAGTGAACGTATTCGTGAGTGTCTGAATCAGATTTATGAGAATGCTGGCATTCAAGGAGGTCCAAAATTTGCGTTTGTTATCGTCTCGAAACGTATAAATACACGATACTTTTTCGGTCAGCAAAATCCACCGCCCGGTACGGTGGTGGATGATGTTATCACGTTGCCCGAACGTTATGATTACTTTTTGGTGTCGCAATCGGTGCGTCAGGGAACCGTTTCGCCCACTCATTACAGTGTAGTTGACGACAATGTTGGATTGGATCCGGACAAGATGCAAATGTTGACGTACAAAATGACACATTTGTACTATAATTGGTCGGGTACGACCCGCGTCCCGGCCGTATGCCAGTATGCGCACAAGTTGGCCTTTTTGGTGGCCCAGAGCATTCATCAGAGTCCATCGAATTTGTTGGAGAAATCATTGTACTTTTTGTAGAAAGTATGTGTAACGTGTGGGTTGTATGGCTTATTGAATCTCTAGCTATTGGGAAAATTTCATTCCTGTTTTTTTTATTACATATTTTGTGAAATTGACTCGAATTTAAAGCGATAAAAGACGGTACTTCTTGAGGAAGTACCAATATATTGATTAATTTTACTTTTTTAATATCATACGAGTTTATTGAGCTTTAGTTATTTTAAGTTTTAAGAATTGTGACCCGACCGAAGTATATAAATGCCACAAAGAGCATATTGTTGAATTTCTGGAAATTGTTACTTTTTTATATTTTTTTAATTGTTTGCTTTTGTTATTTTGAAGATCATTCCGTATACAGTATAGATAGTATTAACAACTTGTTGTCTGCAAAACAAAGAGACGGTTGATCTTTTGGCGTTATTTTGACCGCTATAGTATCAAAGAGATCGGGAGATGGTTCCGTTCTGGTAGCTTTCGCAAGATTAAAAATAACTTCTACCACAGGAATTGATGTTCAAAAAACAAACAGAGTAAATTGCATTTATATACTAATCACAACAAAATAAGGACCACGCCACCAAGTTTTTATGTTTTAGGATCACTTTCTGCTAGTCAGCGCACTGACAAAAATCTTATTGTGGGTACAATTAGATTCAGCAGTGTAGCGCTATTGATAACGGTGAAAAATAATGTGGGTTTAGCCTTGAGTTTGTTTAAGTAATATAAAACGTTAAGTGGCCTTATTTTGTTGTGATTAGTGTATGTACTGCCAAAATCAGGGGCAACGTGCCAGCACCATAAGCCGAGCTACGCAAAGCCACGGATTGGTATAATGAGGCAAGGAAGAAGAATTATATAATACTGCCACCAAGCGTTTATTCTAGCGCTAAGGACGATATTGCAAACCTAGCGGACCTCCTGTGTCAGTGTCTTGTGAATTTGGTATCAGTCTCTCAATAAATTGAATCATTTATTATTATCGCCAGAAAAAAACCAGAATCTCGCAGGCGAGTGTAACAAACATACCATTCATGGAGCTCGGTATGAGCTCGTTTCATTTTGTTTATAAAAATATTAAAAATTGATTTAATTCTCAGCGATAAATTGACTATTATTTTTATTGTCAGAATAAATTTATTTTGCGTTATATGACCATATTAGTACTTTAAGTGTTAGACGAGCAGCACTACGGACGCTTTTTTTTTCAGAGAATATATAAAATTTAATAAAGATTAAACAGAGCAATTATTTTTGAATGAAATCTAAAAAACTATATACTGTTGTGGCGTCACCAACTACCATGTGCTGTTCTCTTTAATTAAAAAATAAAATAAAAAAGCAATTGTAATGTCTTATATCATAAAAACTAATAATGAAATAGACAGAAAAATCATAAAATGGAGGAAAATTTGTTAAAAATTTTCAGAAATAATTTTAAAATTCGTATTGATGACTTGAGACTTTGTCCAACTATTGATTGTGCAGATAAAAAAAAGCATGGGCAGCGGCATTCCATTATCTACGTGTTCATAAAACTGTCTTGTCTCATGGCACACAGTTTATTCACCGTACTCCGATCTCGTGTTGGTTAAAACGAATGTAAATTTTTTGATGAAAATTTTCTGAAGCATATATTACAAGCGAAATTATTACCCAAAATATACGTAAAACGAAAATCAAACAAAAAGCATTAAATACCAAATCAAAGAACACACACTGGTTCAATCATTAAATCATATTTTTATACATTCGTCATTTTCACGTACAAATCATACCAACAATATAATTATTATTGAATCAAATTTGATAGTTTTTTAAGTTTACTTACTATTTTTATACTTGTTCCAAGAACATTGAAATGAATTGCTTGAATTATCCTATTCTTAACTAGCCATTGATGATATATATTTTCGTATTAAATAAAGTGTTATTTTTGATAAATATAAATTTTGTTGTCTTTTTTTTATTTTGAATCAATTGAAAATTGTATGCCAATACCTTTTGGAAACCAATCTTCTTGTCTGCAATGTGGGCCGTGAGCCAACGTTGATTAGGATTGATTGATTGTTGTGTTGCTATCTAAAATTCGGTTTTTGCTGTTCGCCCCGATTAGGTACCGCTCAGTGTAAATTGTAGAAAGACAAAGGTCTAAAAGTCCGGTTGCTTTCCACGATGAGCTTCGTTCACTTCCAAATAGTCCAAAAACAATGCACAAGAGTTTTAGATATCATGGTGAACTCTTTCAGCTGTTGGTCCTCACCCAGCGTACCCCCGGTCGTCCACGCAATCTCGCTCCCGTCAATTCGTTGTGTTTCATCACCTTCTTTGGCATGCGATTATCGTCCTTTCGTTGTACCTGCCGCACAGTGGGGCGACTAGAACAAAAATTCGGACATAGGCAATTATACGAAATCTTAATATTGCAGATTTGACTTCTATGACTTTACACTATATAGTGTAAGCCATCGAAATCCATTGTTAATAATTTTTTACTTGTAACGGTATTGGTTGTATAGGCAGTTTTGTTCAATAAGAAATGAATTTTTGGAATATTACCCCAAAATTTCAAATACCCGTACCAACCACCTTACCTAATAAAGTGGCAAATAAATATACTTTTCACGTTTGGCCTTTGGATAAGAGGACCTTGTTATGGTATTTACGTATCTAACAAAGAACATAACGGTAAATTTTAACGATTCAAGCCAAAAACCTTGATATTTTTGTTGTTTCATCAAAAACAAAAAATGGCCGTAGTTGGCCGGGAAATGGATTATCTGCAATTAATGGAGTCAATAAAAACACAAAGTTTGGCTGCGACCACCTGCGACCCCGCCCACAGTAGCCATTTTTATCGGCTAATCTCAGTTTTTCATGTTAACCTTTTAGCAAAATAACATTCATTCTGATGCAGCTTTGAACTTTAAATTGTTGTTACATGCTGGCAATGTTATAATCTCATATGATACTGAAAGTGGGGCAAATCGGAGCAACAGGTCCCGCACCTCCCCTACAAATTATAGGTAGAAAGTATATAAGATTAGTCATAACTCTTGGCTGAATTAAACTAATACGCTAAGATTATCCTACTAAGTTTTAATCGAATATCCTTCGACAGGACTAAGTACAGGGTCGATTAAATCAAAGATTCCACCAGTTCCCCTATAAAAGATCTTACTCTACCAAAAAAATGGTCTTAGTTGCTCGTAATTCGCAAAGCGAAAAGTCGTTTGTTTTGGTGTTTGCGTATTTCTGATAATTTGTTTCAAGCTCCCGAAAAGCTTACATAAAAGAGCAACCTTTGTTAATTTTTCAAATTTTACCTTTTTAAAGAACCGTTATGACATTAGCGTTTGCATTTTCTATGTCAAATAAATTTTGTAAATTTTCAAAGTTTGAATTACTATATCTTCGAAATAACAGTGTGTTTTGTAATGGGACAGCAGTCAAATTACATAAAATGTTGTATATTTTGAATACCTTAATCCAAATGCTAAATTGCGCAAAGCAATACAGGTTAAATTTGGGATTTGTTTGGTTACTCTAGCTTTCCCAAAGATTTCATAAATAATGATGCAGTTTTGTAACGGTAAATGAGAGAGCATTATGGCCATATAATTTTTTTCTCTAAATGAGTCGTACTATCTATTAATATCATTTGTAACATCAGGAAGGAGAAACGGTAAATTGTCTATACTATGGGGTTGGTGAAAGCATCCTTAAAACCGCTATATCTTCTTTCTGACATTGCGTATTTTAAAATGGAGTCCACCATTCGATTCAGCAGAAACAAGTTCAACTTATAGTCATTTATGTGGTACATTTTACAACAGGACATCTTCACAAATATGCGATGTCCGAAAAATCATTGATTTCGCCCCACTGTGTGCCGTGCCCATTGCAATCCTTGAGGCTTCAGGATTTTCGATACTTCCAGCTCATCGTACAATTGATACATTTCGTTCGCACTCATAGCATAGCACGGGTGGGATGATCGTTTTATACACGTGGAGCTTCGTGTTTCTGTGCGCATGCTTCGAATTAATAATTCGAAGGACCCAGAAATACGTCTTATTAATTAGTTGTAACCGTCAATTTCGTCGGCTTCGTTGGCGTCATTTGGTAAGCTACAACCCAGGTAGTTGAAGTTGTCTACATACTCGATATTGAGGTCCCCCGCTGTAATATGTACTTGAATCTACTCTCTGGTTCCTGTTAACCCCTTGTGGGGCATAGGGCATCAACTACGCCTACTTTCCACCTCGTTCTGTTCTGTGCCATCGTCTTTAGGTCTGACCACTGTTTGTTTAATGAAGCAGCCTCGCTATTAACCGATCTTCTCCACGTGTTTCTTGGCCGTCCAACACGGCGTCTAGCATTGGCTCCCTGAGGGTTCCAATCTAGGGCCTGCTTTGCAATATTTGATGGCCCTCTTCGGAGAGTATGACCTATCCATTGCCACTTTCGCCTTTTGACAGAAGTGCCTATCCAATCCAGGCCTGTGATACTCAGGAGATCATCATTGGAAATAATCTCCGGCCAGCGGATTTGTAGGATGCGCCGTAGGCACTGGTTTACGAAAGTTTGCAGCTTAGTTGTTATCTCGTTGGTCACCTTCCAAGTTGAACAGCCATAAAGAAGCACAGATATTACAATAGAATTGAAGATTCGGATTTTGGTGCGCCTGGAAATGTTGTTATTTTGCCAGAAAGGAGTCAAAGTGAAGAAGGCTGCCCTAGCCTTATTGATACGCGATTGTACATCAGCGTCCGCGCCGCCATCTGCTGTGACTATGCTTCCGAGGTAGCAGAATTCGTCAACTTTTTCGACTGCCTGGCCCGAAACACAAATTCCGCTTTGTCCACCAGGATGGGAGCTCAAGTACTTGGTCTTGGCAGTGTTTATCTTGAGCCCGGCATTACGGCTTTCGCAATGCAGAGCATCGGCCATTTGAGCTACATCCTCCTTTTTATTTGAAAGCAGACAAATATCGTCAGCATAGTCCAGGTGTTGCAGGTAATCAAACATTTTCCATCTGATACCTTTCCTCTGGTTTTGAAGCGCGCTCACTAGTACATCGTTAATGGCTATGAGAAAAAGAATAGGTGATAAAATGCAACCTTGTCTCACTCCACTGTGCACCTCAAAAGGATCTGAAAGCTTACCCTTGTGCAAAACGTGACATTGGGCTCCCTGATAAGATTCCTTGATGATGGAAATTATTTTATCTGGTATGCCCCTCCTACGAAGAGCTCTCCAAATATACTCCCGATCAACACTATCGAACGCCTTCTCGAAATCAATGAACATGAGGTGTAATGGGGATCTCCATTCGGCGGATTGCTCAATAATAATTCGGAGAGTGTTTATATGGTCGCTACATGAAAAACCCTCACGAAAGCCTGCCTGTTCATTGCTTAAAGTGCGATCAACTTCATCCTTGATCCGGTTCAAAATAATTTTAGCCATCAGCTTGGATACAGCTGGAAGTAGGCAAATACCGCGCCAATTATTACAATCCTTAAGGTTACCCTTCTTGGGAATTTTAATAATTACGCCCTTTTTCCATTCTACTGGAAGAGTTTCGGTTTCCCAACACTCTCTGATGAGGGGAAGCAGAATATCCGCTGTAGCATTCGAATCCGCTTTAAATAGTTCGACCGGAATTCCATCTATCCCCGGGGCCTTACCGGCGTCCATAGATTCGATAACCCGCTTTAATTCCGTCTTAGATGGTGGTCTGGAATTAATACTGGCTACTGGAGGGACGTCTTCTTCTGCCGATGAAGATGCACTTGCAGGCCCGAAACGGTTGTTAAGGACCTCAAAAAAGTGCTCTTTCCATCTCTGAAGCTGCTGTTCTTCAGTAACAAGCAGTAACCCTTCTTTATCTTTCACAGGATGGTCCGTTGTGAACGACTTGCCAATTAGTGGTTTAATTAGCTTAAATAGGGTACCGCTTTCACCACGGTAAGCCGCATCATTTGCCTCCTTCGCTAAAGCGTTGATGTAAGTACGCTTATCACGCCTCACACTTCTCTGCACGCCTTTTTGTAGTGAACGGTATTCAGCACGAAGTTGATTTTTAGCTGAATCATCAGCAGCAGAGTTAATCTGTTCCTTAACTCTTTTGCGTGCTGAGATAAGAGACCAAGTAGCATCACTGATAAATGGTCTCCTACCACGATCCAATCTTCCCACAGTCGCTTCGCCACATGAAATAAAAGAATCCTTTGCAAAATTCCATCTATCTTCAATTGTAGGATTCTGAAGAGATGTTGCTGCACAAGCTTTTTCGTGCAAGGCGGTCGAATATGCACGTCTAGTTGAGGAATTTTTTAGCTTTTGCACATTAAATCGTGGCAAGATTCGCGTGTTGTGAGATCGTTGAGTCGCTGCCGTTCGTAAGCGAAATTTCGCGATAACAAGGTGGTGGTCGCTGCCAACATCAGCCCCACGCTTCGACCTGACGTCTAAGAGGCAGTTTCTCCATGTGTTAGAAACAGCAATATGGTCAATTTGGTTCTCTGTTCTGCCATCAGGAGAAATCCAAGTTGTTAGGTGGCAGGGTTTATGCTTGAACAACGTTCCGCCAATGACTAGTTGCTGTCACAGTAGAGTAAAGAAGCATACAATACATAAACCAATGTCAATCAATATTTGCCCTGCTCGCCTCTCACTATTGTGTATCTATATCTATGTACATTGCACATTCAATAAAGTCAGTCAGTCTCTTTCCTACAACCACCCGCGTCGCATCTTATTTCCGCAGCCGCTCGCGTCACATGGTGTCAGAAGTGGAATTTTTATCGTTTCGTAGACAAAAAAAAAATAATAATTGTGCATATCACGAATTAAAAGTCTAAGCAGACAATAAACTGTCAAAATCGGTAAAATAATCGGCGGAACAAAAGTGCGGTAGTGATAATGGCGGGAATTAAGCCACCGAAGCCCCTATGCGTGAACAGCGATACCGACATGGCAACAGAATGGTCCGAATGGAAGGAGATGTATGAAAACTATTTCGTTGCGGCAAAAATCGACAAGGAATGTGAGGCGGTCCAAGTCGCCAACTTTATAACCTGTGCAGGTAGAGACGTTTTAAAAATTATTGGAAATCTGGCACTGTCCGCCGATGACAAGAAAGACATTACGGTCCTCATGAACAAACTAACGGAATATTTTGTTCCTGCTAAAAATAGAACATTTGAAAGATGTCAATTTCATCGACTGAAGCAGCAAGTCAATGAACCAATTGATGACTTCCTACAAAAGCTAAAAACGCAAGTGAAGCGATGCGAGTTCAGATCAGCAGATGTAGACGAATTTGTTTTGGATCAAGTCGTATTAGGCGTTCATTCGGACGTGGTACGTCAGAAACTCTGGATAGAAGACGCTCTGACCCTGGACAAAGCGATCCGAATTTGTAAAACGGCAGAGGCATCCGAGAAACAAATGCACGAAATACATGCCAGTTCATCATCAACAGTGTGCAAACTCAGAAGAGACTTTGAAGAAAGAAAGATTTTCGAATGTAAGCGTTGCGGCAGGAAGCATTCATTTAAAGAATGTCCAGCATTTGGAAAGGAATGTGGAGCTTGTGGCCGAAAGGGCCATTTCAAGTCGGTGTGTAAGTCTCAGAAGCGGTCGGGTGGTAATAACTATGCCAGTGAACAAAAAAGAAAAGTGCAGTCGAAGAAAGTAAACGCTGTGCGAGAATCAGATTACGAATCGAATTCGGAATCAGACGAAGACGTTCCGTTATATATCAAAAGCATTCGACGAGGCGATTATATTTCGAAGTGTTCGTCAAAGGATGACGAATGGTTAGCAGTATTAAAAGTTAACGGAAAAACTATTAAGGTGGAATTGGATACCGGAGCCAAGTGCAATGTTTTGCCGTTACGTGAAGTTCAGCGTGTTGGTGGTGTAATCTCCAAATCAACAACGAAGCGCATACTTACATACAGCAATGAACCAATTGAAGTGATTGGCGAGGTGAAACTCGATTGTGAAAACAAAGATATAATGAAAAGAGTCAGCTTCAAAGTGGTTAATGACGGTCTGGATCCTATTTTGGGACGTGACATGTGTGTCGATTTCGGATTCGTGCAACGGATTCATAAGCTCGAAAACTCTGAAAATATGATGAAACCAATAGGCTGCTGTAATAATTTCGAGTACGATATTGACTTCATAGACGAGCCGAAGTTCAAAATCATTCCGCCTAGAAAAATACCACACGGGCAGCGTGACCGGGTAAAAATTGAATTGGATCAAATGGTTAAAATTGGGGTTATCGAGCCGGTGTCCGAACCCTCTCCAGCCGTCAGCCCAATGCTAATCGCGCAACGAGGACCAAAGATCCGTATTTGTATGGATCCAACGGAGCTCAATAAGAACATCAAGCGCAGACATTTTCCTTTGAAAACGGTAGAAGAAATTGCCGCGAAGATTAAGAGATCCAAATATTTCACGAAATTGGATTGTGAGAAAGGCTTCTGGCAAATCAAGGTATCAGACCGAACTTCAAGATACTTGGCAATGTCCACGCCATGGGGACGATTTAAATATCTGCGATTACCTTTTGGAATTTCATCAGCACCGGAGGTGTTTTCAGAAATAATGAATCGTACGCTTCGTGACATCAACAACTGCGAAATCGCAATGGACGATATTTTTATTCACGCAGAGTCTCTAGCAAAGCTCGATGAAATAACGGCAAAGGTGGTTCGTCGTTTAAAGGCAGCGGGATTTACACTCAATAAGGAAAAGTGCGAGTATAACCAGAAACGAATCAAATTTCTTGGACACGTTTTCTCTGCGAAAGGTTGCGAGCCAGATGAAGACAAAGTAGCGGCTATCGAACAGCTTAAATCTCCAACCAACCGCAAAGAGGCGCAACGTATATTAGGAGCAGTCAATTACCTTGGCAAGTTTATCAAAAACTTGTCTGATTTGAATGAACCTATTCGGCGTTTGTTACATCAAGACGTTGAATGGCATTGGGGGAACGAACAGGAGACAGCATTCAGGAAGATCAAGGAAGCGATTAAGTCGGCACCGATTTTGAAGTATTATGACGTAAACCAGCCAGTGAAATTATCGGTGGATGCGAGTTCATATGCAATGGGATGCTGCCTGATGCAAAATGATAGGCCGATAGCATACGCAACGAGGGCGTTCACGCCAAGTCAACAACATTATCCCCAAATTGTAAAAGAAGCGATGGCAATTCGATTTGGTTGTCAAAAATTCCACGAATACGTTTACGGAAAAGAATTGACAGTTGAAAGCGACCACCAACCGTTGGAAACTATATTCAAAAAGCCAATCGCCAGTGCACCAATGCGTTTACAAAAAATATTATGGGACGTAGTCCAATACTCGCCAAAAGTGAAATACGTTAGAGGATCACAGTTACCGGTGGCAGACGCTTTAAGCAGAGACTGCGTTTCACATGAATTTGAAAAAGAGGAAGAAGTAAAGATTAATAGAATCATCTCCATAAGTGACGAAGCTTTGACGCGTTACGCCAAGTCGACGAAAGCGGATAGTGAATTGCAATTGCTCCTAGCAACATTGCAAAAGGGCTGGCCGGAAGACGCAAATAGTGTGCCTGATGCTATCAAAAAGTACGTTACATTCAGACATGAGCTAACCTACGAGGAGGACGTATTATTGAAAGGAGATAGAATAATTGTTCCCAAAAATGAAATCCCTGGCTTTTTGAGAGAATTACATATCGGTCATCCGGGATACAATAGTATGCTGGCACGAGCTCGAAGTTGTGCATACTGGATCGGCCAGACGGTAGATATCAGGAACCATATTGAGCAATGCACCGTGTGTCAGGCAACGCAACGTGCCAACGAAAAGGAGCCTGCATTAATGAAAGTCGTTCCGGATTACCCGTTCCAAATAGTGGCGTCAGATTTATTCAAGTTCAAGGGCGAAGATTACTTGTTAATATCGGATCATTACTCTGGATTTTTCGATTTCCGTATATTGAAGGCGTCAACATCGCGTGAGGTAATCTCACTACTAAAGTTGTGGTTCTCCGTTCATGGAATCCCCGAGATCTTCGAGTCGGATGGCGGTCCACAGTATTCAGCGCACTTATTCAAGGAATTCGCTAGCAAATGGCAATTCGAACACCGCATATCTTCACCTAACTACCCGAGATCGAACGGCTTCGCGGAGCGTAATGTACAAACGGCGAAAAACTTACTCAAAAGATGTTATCTGGATGGATCGGACGTACAGTTAGCCCTATTGATGTTACGTAACACTGATCGTAATGATATTCTGAAATCACCGGCAAAGCGGTTATTCAGCCGAGCAACGCGTACAACATTACCAATCGACAGAAAACAGCTACACCCAAAGGTTATATGTAATGTCAGTGAAGAATTAACGCAGTTACGTGCGATTCAGAAGCATTATTTCGACCGCAACAGTCGTCCCGAAAAGTCGTTCAAAAAAGATGATCTAGTACGAATGCACATGTCTCATCGTAATTGGATTACCGCCAGGGTAACAGCGGAGACACCTAATCCGAGATCAGTTTTGGTCAGAACCAATGACGGCGCAGAGTATCGACGGAATAATCATCATCTACACCATACAAAGGCCAACATTGAACGCCGTTCATTTAGTATCCCTGAACGAAACTTGAGAATGAGTAACGTTTCACAGCAGCCAGATAACTCGGTTGCAACTACATCAAACAGCCAACCAGTCGTTCCAGAAGACAGCGAAACTACACCGGCGGCAAATATCGGGCCATCAGATGTCTTGGGTGGAAACAGTAACTGTTCGAACGGGCAACACGTTACCCGCAGCGGCCGAACAATCAAACCGGTGGTTCAGTATACGCCGAGTTTTAATAATAAGAAATATTAGCATTATAGTACATGCTTCGTGGCGAGAGGTATTTTCATTATTTTTCTCATTATTTCTTACTTTCAATTTGGATTATTATTGAATTCATTTTTATCAATTTGGAATATTACTGGATTAAGTCTTCATTAATTTTAGTTTTTTTTCATTACTTCATACAATTTTCATACTATAAATACTTAAAAATAAAAAAACAGGGATGTCACAGTAGAGTAAAGAAGCATACAATACATAAACCAATGTCAATCAATATTTGCCCTGCTCGCCTCTCACTATTGTGTATCTATATCTATGTACATTGCACATTCAATAAAGTCAGTCAGTCTCTTTCCTACAACCACCCGCGTCGCATCTTATTTCCGCAGCCGCTCGCGTCACAGTTGCCGAGAGTTACAAAACTCCACGAACATTTCGCCATTGTTGTTCCTGTCGCCAAGCCCGTGATTGCCCATAAGATGTTCCAAGCCTAAATTATCAGTACCGACTTTGGCGTTGAGATCCCCCATTATAATTTTGATGTCACCCCTGGGAGCCATATCAAAGGTGTCGCCTAGTCGCTGATAAAAAAACGTCCTTTGCGGATTGGTCTGCAGGTTCAGTCGGTGCGTAGCACTGAATAATTGTGATGTTTCGTACTCTGGATTTGAATCTGGCTGTGATGATACGGTCGGAGATAGGTTTCCAGTCGATAAGGGATCGGCGTGCATTCCTAGTCAACAGGATTCCGACGCCCGCTTGCCGAGGTGAATTATCGTCTTCACTTCCAGAGTAGAGCAATACAGTGCGAGAGCTTGGTGATAAAGTCGCCCCCGATCCGAGCCATCTTGTTTCGCTCAGTCCTAGTATAGCGATGTTGTATGCGGTCATTTCCTGTTCGACTTCTGTGAGCCTTGTGTTATTACACTCACCCCACATCGTCCGAACGTTCCAAAAACCGATCGTAGTCCGTTGTTTATAGCCAAAAGTCGTTGCCGTTGAATCAGTCCGAGGTATCCGAGGCTCGTTTGATGTTTCGAGTGTAAAGTAAATTTCAGGTACGCAGGATACAAGCCTACATACCCTATCCCTCAAGTCGCCTTTTACGACAAGCCGGGATCGCTGTGGTATAATTCTAACCCCAAAACCACAGGGGTCAATTTTTTGTTAAGTTTCGTACATATCCAAACCCTTGAGCGCAAACAAATTTGCTGCGCGCACAATTGTGGAGATATGTTCGAAACTCAGGAGAGTTTTATTCTCTCCTGTCCCTTAAGTCGCCTCTTACGACACGTCGGGAAAGACGGAAGCACTATTCTTAACCCGTGCCACAGGGCACAATCTGAATCTACTGGCGTCCTTGTTTTTGATTGTACCGTGGCCTTCGTTTTGGGTTCGTTGATATGTAGTTCAACTTCTTTTGCGGCGTTATTTAGATTATGCAGAAGGCTTTGGAACATGATGTTGATGTCGTCGACGTACGCTACTGTGGTCCTATCGGCGACCATTCCCGATAGCAGCTTGCTGCCACACACACACCAACGAAACGGCCAAGAGTTGCCAAAAGACCCCTCCATGGCAAGAACCATGAAGGTTCGATGCAGGAGGGATGTGTATGTGTTCTATGTGTTTTTTCGTCAAATTGGGAGCATTTCATCTCAGCGCGGTTGCTGTCAATTCTTCTAATCCGCGCCGGCATCGAGACCAATCCAGGTCCCGAAATCTACATCTGCTGTGTATGCAACCGACGTATCTTCAGGAATGCCAGGTCCGTGAGGTGTACCTGCTGCAGAGAATGGTGTCATTTCTACTGCTCAGGCCTAAGGAAAATGAGAGATTATGACAAGTTGTCCTTTGTTGCTCCAGGGTGTCTGCACGCCGGTCGGCCCCCAGCCACCCCAGGGGCCTATTGCACAATGGACTAATATTACTAGTCGAACTTACAAGTTGGAAGTTCTAGTAATATTAGTACTAATAATTTCTGTTGCACAATATTGCATATGCACTAATATTATTAGTATACTTTGTATGAAAAATACTAGTCGACACATACTCGATTTATTCTCCTTTGATGAATTTCAATGTTTTTATATGTTTGTTATTTTGTTACTATAGTAATTTACTAATAACTTGTAATTTCTGTTGCACAATCTAAAACTACAAGTACTAATAATATTAGTGAAATTGCTTGTATTATCCACTAATAATATTAGTTTCTGTTGCAAAATCGACTGTGATTTTCCGAGATATAATTTGCATTTTTTCGACGTTTTCGTGTTTTTTGCAAAGTTCCGTACGTCGTTCCGTGCAATACAGTGTATTAGATCTTCGTTTCAACGACGGCACGGCGGAAATGCAAGCTATTGCCGTTAAATCCGGCAATACCAATGTCGAACTTATAAACATCTATGTTCCACCTGCATCCAGCTGTGGCTCTGGCTATAAGTTCGATATTGGTCCAATCCTCACAGGACAGCATAGGATCCTACTTGGCGACTTTAACGCCCATCACGAACTCTGGCACTCTCTTCTCGCAAATGATGCCAGAGGTATAGATATCGCGTCCAAATTAGACCGCACTCAATGAAATTTCGTCTACACGCGTCGCTGGTGCCTGCCATAGTTCTCCTGACATAACTATGGTGAGCGCCAGTCTGATAAGTGAAACCCGTTGGGAGACAACCAGATCTCTTCAATCCGATCACCTCCCCATATTAATAACTATTGATAAACTAGCTGAACTGACGACATCAGAACGGCGTACGTTTATCAACCACAAAAAGGCAAATTGGGAGGGTTTCACTGCGTTCACTTCGACGAAGTTCGCCGCGCTACCTACTCCAACGAATGCTAGGGAAGCCGAAAAGAATATTAGGAACGTCATTGTCAAAGCGGCAGCTCGCTACATTCCGGCAGGGCGTATCCCAAAAGTTCGGCCATATTTTCCAACTACTGCCGCAAGGTTAGCCGACGAACGGGACGATTTAAGACGCGCAAATCCGGCAGACCCCAGAATTCAGGAGCTAAACTCCGAAATAAATCGACTAGTTAACACCTACAAAAAAGAGAAATGGAACGAGCATCTAGATAGCTGCAACCTCTCACAAGGTGTCAGCAAACAACGAAAGACAAAGGCAGTGTAGCCATCAGATTCGGCAAGAAAACCACCGCAAATGCAAAACTCTGCGCGAGCTTGTTCAATAAGCAATTTATTGAACACCCCAAGACCAAGATGCTCAACTGCAAGATAAAAAGAAGGATTCGCAACCGAACGGTTGGCATCACCCCTACCTATACAGCGGACCAAGTTTCAGCAGCAATCAAGAATGCGAAAAAATCTAAGGCCATTGGACCAGATGGCATTTCAATGACCATGATGAAACACCTAGATCTTCCGGTCATCGAATATCTAACGATGGCTTTCAACTTGTCGATATCCACGCTTGTCATCCCTGAATTCTGGAAAAAGGGACGAATCATCCCCCTTCTCAAACCCGGTAAAAGCGCGAAACTCGCCGAATCCTACCGTCCAATCACAATTTTATCAGACGCTCGAAGCACTCATCCACCCCACCCTTGTATCGCATGCTGAGCTAGCTTCTCACCAGCATGGCTTCAGGAAGATGCATAGTACCACAACAGCTCTGGATATGATCACTCATCACATCTAAAATGGCCTCAACCAGAAACCGCCCTGTGACAGAACCGGCCTAGTAGCCCTTGACCTGTCGAAAGCCTTCGACACGGTCATTCACTCTGCGTTGTTGGCCGATCTCCTAACTATGCATATTCCCGCACAAGTGGTTAGGTGGATTGCCAACTATCTAGCTGGGAGGCAATCCTTCACAGAGTTTCGAGGCAGTTGTTCAAAGCATAGAAAAATTAAGCAGGGAGTTACACAGGGTAGCGTACTCTCTCCTACATTGTTTAACATCTACCTGTCGAGCCTTCCAACACCACCGGAAGGTATCGAACTAATTTCAGTATCCGCAACCTAGTCATTTCGCCGTCTAAATGTACTGCAACTCTTCTTACCACCTAGACGCAGGAATTTTCGGAGGTGCTTGCGATCCGCACTGGTAAGCATGCTGAAGACGTTGTTCCTACTGTTACCAACCCCAAGATCCTAGGTGTCTATCTAGATACCATGATGAAGTCGAAAGATCACGTCGAGAACGTAGTCGACAGAATGCACAGTAGAAACAACGTCCTAAAGGCACTAGCCGGGAGTTCCTGGGGCAAGGACAAAGAAACTATGTTGGTCACCTACAAAGCGATAGGTAGGGCAATACCTAGCTATGCAGCACCGGTGTGGTCGCAAACCGTTTGCGTCACAAATTGGAATAAGATCCAGGCATGCCAGAACGCTGCTCTACGTATCGCTACAGGTTGCCATCTCATGTCGTCAAGGGAAAATCTTCATCAAGAAACCAACATGTTATCAGTGCGCGATCATAATCACCTCTTGTCTTTACAATATCTGGTCGGTTGCTATCGAGAGGATCACCCAAACCATCATCTCATGGACAACACTCCCCCTCCACGACATGTCAGGGCTGGACTCAGAGATCTCGAGAGAGACGTCCAGAGATACAAACGGGTACCTCCCGATATATTCGATAATACAGCATACCATGCGGCCATCGCAGATATTCACACAACCGTTGTGAATCGGTCAATATGGAGTTTAGGTCCGAATAGAGTCCTCTCAGTGCCCCCACCACCCATATCGCCTGAGGAGACTAGGCTCCCGAGAGCCACAAGAGTGACACTAGCCCTGCTTAGGTCGGGCTTTTGTTCACGCCTCAATTCGTACCTATCTCGAATAGACCCGGACATACAGAACATTTGTCCGAGCTGTGGTGGTGCGCCACAAGATGCGGACCACCTGTTTCGATACCCCGCTGCACCCACTAACCTCACTCCGAGGGCATTATGGGACAACCCTATTGCAGCTGCTACGTTCTTGTCGAGACAATAGGCGAGAACGACGACGAAACTTAGAACACATCCACAGACATGCACAGCGACTCACACCCTTCTGCACCGCTAAAACAACAACAACAAAGTCCTATTTGATCAAATGTAATTGTCCATATGTTTCGATTCACGATCTATCTATTGGGTCTTAGTTATACTTGCGTTTTTACGACGCTATGCTACGACCAAAATATAATCGAAAAACCCAGGCCGCAATGGAGGCTTTAAAATCAGCGTAGCTGCATTACAGGAAAGTAACAAATTATTCCCACTTCCGGAGGCAAATTCAAATGCCCCGTAATTTGGATCGGCTTAGCCCCCTTCAGGACCAGACCAGACCAGACCAGTTGCGCCACTGCAAATGGTTACACATTTTTTGGTTGACTTTATCCTGATATTTTCTTGGTCGTAGCGCCCTTATGAATTTGTATTTGTCGACGCATTCACAGTACCTTACGTGCTTCGTCTGTTTTTAGGGGTATTCATAGGGAGGTTTTTTATCTCCACTAGGTACATACTTTGGTGTATAACGATTAATCGCTTGCTTTTCAAATTTGAGAGGATGGCATGAAAAGTCACTGATTATGCAGATAAGTTGCTATCACAGTTAGAGGTAAGTTTCCATACTCTTAGTGGGCTATTGTAGTAGTTTTGGAATTGATCCATACAAAACGGAGTTGCTTATTAATACTAGAAGGCGCACCGTTCCTACCATTAATCGCCATGGATTAGGGGCCTTTCATTTTTTTCTGGCAAGTTAACATTTCTCATATTGGACAAGCAACTAAGGCGGAACTTCAAGTTCGAAGAAAGCGTCAAAATTGCGACTATGGCACAAAGCCATCGAAAAAGAGTGGGCCTTGCAGCCTGTTTAGTAGACGCCACTTAGCACAACCATCTACACTCGGCGTCAAAAGTATCGGGCCACCCGCAACTTTCGAACTCTAATCCAATTTTCTCACAAAGTATGAAACTATGAAAGTTATATCTACAGAAAGTGTGTTTAATTTTAATTTAAATGACTATCAATTTTATTTAAAATACCGTAAACTCACATAGCAATCAAACAACAAACACAATGCTAACGATTTGCTATGTTTTGACTTGAGTTCGCTATTACATTTTTTCCTTCTACAGTGAGGGTATTGGATATTTTTTATAATTTCTTTAGTTGTTATTCATTGCTTTTTTAGAAGCGTGTATTTTTGTTACTTTTGTCAACCAATAATGAATACGACACCGGAGAAAGTAGTTCAAGTTGTAGCACTACTTCAAGTACGCTTTGCACAACGTGAGGTCGCTCAGAGACTTCGAATCAGCAGATCATCGGTGCAAAGAGTTTACAGACGATACTTAGAGACTGGAGCATTCGATCGCGGTCCTGGTACGGGCACACCTAGGGCTACATCAGCAGCAAATGATGGTTGTATCCAACTCAATGCTCTGCAAAATCGACGCCTCAACGCAGTTCAAGTCCAACAAAAGTTGCGTGAGGAACCCCAAGTGGTTATAAATTCTTCTACCGTTAGAAGGAGACTTGCTGAGCGGAACCTGGCTCCACAGAGAGCTGTCTCTCTCTCTCTCTGGTTCCTTTTAACCCCTAGTGGGGCATAGGGCATTGACTACGCCTCTTTTCCACCTCTGCCTATTAGCAGCCATCGCCTTTAGCTGGTCCCACGATTTGCCTATAGATTTTCCTTCTGCCTCAACAGATCTTCTCCATGTATTTTTGGGTCGTCCCACACGACGGCTAGCATTGGTTCCCTGAGGATTCCAATCTAGAGCCTGTTTAGCAATGTTTTTTGGCTCTTTTCGAAGTGTGTGACCTATCGACTGCCACTTTCGCCTTTTGATGTCGATGCCTATCCTATTTTGGCGAGTAATTTTGAGGAGGTCGTCGTTAGATATAACCTCAGGCCAGCGAATTTGTAGGATGCGTCGTAGGCACTGATTCACGAAAGTTTGCAGTTTGGTGGTAATGTTACTGGTCACCTTCCACGTGGAACACCCATATAAAAGCACAGATTTTACATTGCTTTCGAAGATCCGGAGTTTGGTATTTCTGGAGATGTTGTGGTTTTGCCAGAGAGGAGTCAGACTGAAAAATACTGCTCGGGCTTTATTTATACACGACTCTACATCGGCATCAGCCCCACCATCCGCGGTCACTACGCTTCCAAGGTAAGTAAAGTCCTCGACTTTTTCTATCGGTTGTCCGGAGATAGAAATGGTGTTTTGCCCTCCTGATGACAAGCTCATGTATTTAGTCTTAGCGGCATTAATTTTTAAGGCAGCGCTTCGACTTTCACGATGCAAAGCATCCGTCATTTGAGCCAGATTATCTGGTGTGTTTGAGAGAAGGCAAATGTCGTCGGCGTAGTCCAGGTGCTGAAGGTAATCGAATAATTTCCACCTGATACCGTTACTTTTATGGTCGCGTAGAGAATCGCAGATTACGTCGTTGATGGTAATAAGGAACAGCATTGGTGATAAAATACAGCCTTGTCTGACTCCATTATTCACCTCAAAAGGACTGGACAATTCACCCTTGTGCAAGACATGACATTGGGCTCCATTATAGGACTCCTTTATGATGGAAATAAGTTTCTCTGGTATGCCTCTCCTACGCAAGGCTGTCCAGATATAAGCCCGGTCAACGCTGTCAAACGCCTTCTCGAAGTCAATGAACATAAGATGTAACGGGGATCTCCATTCAGCGGATTGTTCAATTATAATTCGGAGGGTGTTGATATGATCGCTACATGAAAAACCCTCACGAAAACCAGCTTGTTCATTGTTCAGAGTGCGGTCGATCGTGGTCTTGATCCGGTCCAAGATTATTTTGGCCATCAGTTTAGAGACTGCAGGGAGGAGACAGATTCCACGCCAATTATTGCAATCCTTGAGATTTCCTTTCTTAGGGATTTTAACAATGACGCCCTTCTTCCATTCTTGAGGGAGAGTCTCGGTTGTCCAACACTCTTGGATCAGGGGTAGAAGAATATCCGATGTAGCGTTGGTATCGGCTTTCAAAAGTTCCATGGGGATACCGTCTGCCCCCGGGGCTTTACCAGCTTCCAATGATTTAAGGGCCTTAATTATTTCCAGCTTGGATGGTACACCGGTATTAATTCTGGCCATTTGCGGAAGACTTGCTGCTTCCGGTGGAGGTGGGCTTGAAGGGTTGAAGTTGTTGTTAAGTACCTCCATGAAATGCTCTCTCCAACGGCGCAGTTGTTGTTCGTCTGTGACTAGCAGAGACCCGTCTTTAACTTTTACAGGATGCTCATGGGTAAAAAATTTGCCAGTCAGTGGCTTAATGAGCTTGTAAAGGGTCCCACTGTCACCACGGTAAGCCGCATCTTCTGCCTCCGCCGCTAACGCGTTGATGTTGTTGCGTTTATCACGTCTTACGCTTCTCTGCGCTCTTTTTTGAAGAGAATTGTACTCGGTCCTCAGTTGTTGCTTGACTGTAGTGTCAGTAGCCGAGTTCAATTGCTCTTTAATTCTCTTCCGTGCAGTTATCAGAGACCATGTATCGTCGCTGATAAATGGTCTCCTACCTCGCTGAAGTCTGCCCACAAATGTTTCGCCACACGATATAAAAACGTCCTTCACAATGTTCCATCTATCATCAATTGATGAAGGAGTATCTGGCGTTTGTGCATTGGCTATCTCGTGCAATGCACTAGAAACTGCACGTTTTGTCGATGGATCTTTAAGTTTTTGCACATTAAATCGTGGCAATACATGCTCGTTTTGTGTGCGACGAATAGCAGCGGTGCGCAAGCGAATGTTTGCTATGACAAGTTGGTGATCGCTGCCTACATCAGCACCACGCTTAGCCCTGACGTCCATGAGACAATTCCTCCATGTTTTGGAGATGGCTATATGGTCAATCTGGTTCTCTGTTCGGCCATCTGGAGATATCCAGGTTGCTAAATGGCAAGGTTTGTGTTTGAACAAGGTGCCGCCAATGACAAGCTGACGAGAGTTACAGAACTCTACGAACAACTCACCATTGTCGTTCCTAACACCCAGACCGTGATTGCCCATAAGATGTTCCAATCCAACATTGTCAGACCCAACTTTAGCATTGAGATCCCCCATAATAATTTTTAAATCACCTCTGGGAGCCTTGTCAAAGGTGTCGCCAAGCAGGTGGTAAAAGGCGTCCTTAGCATGCTGGTCGGCTGACTCAGTCGGGGCGTAGCACTGAATTATAGTAATGTTTCTTACTCTGGACTTGAATCTGGCAGTTATTATTCGGTCGGAAATAGGCCTCCAATCTATAAGAGATTGGCGAGCTTCCTTGTTCAAAAGGATGCCGACTCCAGCCATTCTGGGTGAGGCTTCAAGTTCACTACCAGAGTAAAGCAGCACAGTTTGGGAACTAGGTGATAAGGTCGTTCCCGATCCGGTCCAGATCGGAGAGAGCTGTAGCAGGTCCAGAATAACGGCAGCCTACCGTCGAGCACGACTTGATTTCGCTCGAGAGCATAGGGATTGGACGTTAGAAGAGTGGGGTAATGTACTCATCACTGATGAGACCCGGGTGAGTCTATATCAAAGTGATCGACGTCAAAGAGTATATCGTCGCCCTGGAGAACGTTATCCTCAGTGTGGCATCGCGGAATCTGTTGCTTTTGGTGGAGGATTTGTAATGGTCTGGCCGGCATCTCGCTAATCGGACATACATCATTAGTTTTCATCGAACCGACGCGACTGGCCGTAAACGTGGATTGACTTCACAATGCTACATCAACGAAATCCTTGCAGTCCATGTG
Source organism: Microchrysa polita (assembly GCA_949715475.1). NCBI lineage: Eukaryota > Metazoa > Arthropoda > Insecta > Diptera > Stratiomyidae > Microchrysa > Microchrysa polita. The sequence goes on from OX454415.1 coordinate 32,367,385, forward strand.
ATATCTTACGCAGATTGTATCGGGCATAATATTCAGTTGATGCAGGATAATGCATGTCGTCATGTTGCTCATGTGGTGACCCAGTATCTACAGGACGTCGGCATTCATCCGATGGGCTGGCCAGCTCAAAGCTCGGACTCGAATCCAATAGAACACTTATGGGATAAGCTGAATGGTCGGATTCGAGCCCGCGTTCCTGCTCCAATAACGCTTCCAGAACAGCGAATCGCAGTTGAAGAGGAGTGGAATGAAATTTCCCAAGACTGCATTATCAGCCTCGTGAGGTCTATGAATTCAAGGATGCTAGCAGTTATTCGAGCAAGAGGAGGGAACACTGAATACTGACCAAACACTTTCTTTTAAATTTTTACTTTGTTTTCAGCTTAAATTTGAGCTTTTCACTTGGTGATTACAAGACCGGAAAACGACTCTTATTTGTAAAATCTTTAATAAACGCTTAATAAATTAATGTGTTTCCATTCATTTTAATTGTCCTAAAATGCACTTCCAGTAGATATAACTCTCATAGTTGTAACTTTTATACTTAAAAAAAAGGGGTTAGAGTTCGAAAAATGCGGGTGGCCCGTTACTTTTGACGTCCAGTATTATAATTGACTCGTCAAAGTACAGTTGGATTTGATATGCTGCTGGGTCTACTCCTACCGGACCTTTTCAGCCAATGGCTCGCTGCATGCGCGACCTCACGTCACGCCTATGCTAAACTGGCCTGTTTGGGCAATCAATGATACTTCATGCGGACAACTCCAAGGAAATGATCTGTCCGCTCTATACATATTACAGCCCGGCCACATACAGGGTGCGCCAAATAAGACCCACATGTTAAACGCGTAACTCTTGAAATTACCATTTGTTTTATTTAATTAGCTTTCGCTGCTAACATGACGTCAGCCATTTAAATTGCATTGGGCCGCTGCTGCTGTTGCTGCATCCATTTTATTTCAAGCGGGATGCCATCCTATGAATTCTAGAACTACGAAAAAATCTAATTTTACAACTGTGTCGAATTTTAGAAATATGCGTTCCCAAGCTACGGAAAATGTCCTATTGCTAATTCGAAATTAAAATCCAAGGTTTCTATCCCAAAATTATATTTTTTATTTACATATCGTTTACTAATGTAAATAACATGATTGACATACACATAAATGTAACAATAACATTGATACAAATTTTTCATAATTTCCAAAGGGCTAATGATACATGTGCCCTCATCTACTTAACAATAATCCTAAAACAAATTTTGTGAAGGAGATTATGCGATGAAAACAAAAAAGAATCCAGAAACAGAAGACTAAACTTTTCTCCTTTTAAAGTTTCGCTTCACCAGCCGGACCTAGTCAATCCTGATTGCAAACGGCCATTGCTTCTTCTTTCTCCTCCAACAACTCCTTGGCCGTGATGTCCAGTTTGCCTTTCGAGAAATCATCAATAGCCAATCCTTGAACAATGGACCATTTCTTGTTGCGACATTCAACCGGGAACGAGAAAACAATATCCTTAGCCATGCCATAGCTACCGTCCGAAACGACACCCATCGACACAAATTCGCCCTCGGCAGTTCCATGCCACCAGTCGTGCATATGATCACATGCTGCCTTTGCCGCCGACATAGCCGACGACATCTTACGTGCCGAGATAACAGCAGCACCACGCTTCTGTACAGTTGAAATGAAATCTCCTTGCAAGAAGGCACTATCACCGATGGTATCCCATACGGATTTCTTAGCACCGCCCGACATAACAACGGCATGCTTAGCATCAGGATATTGAGTCGACGAATGATTGCCCCAAATAATCACATTCTTAACAGCATCCACACCAACGCCCAATTTGCTGGCAATTTGATATTTGGCACGATTCTGATCCAATCGGGTCATAGCAGTGAAGTTCTCTTTTGGAATTGATGGAGCATAATGCGAGCAAATCAATGCATTCGTATTGGCCGGATTGCCAACAACCAAAACTTTGACATCCTTGCGTGCGTGCTTGTCGAGAGCCTCTCCTTGAACTTTGAAGATTTTCACGTTAGCACTGAGCAAATCTTTACGTTCCATGCCCTCCTTGCGTGGCATGGCACCGACCATAAATGCCGCCGAAACATCTTTAAAAGCAACAGCTGGATCACTTGTAGGAACGACCTTGTTGAGCAAGGGCAAAGCACAATCGCCCAATTCCATGACAACACCTTCCAGAACACCCATCATTGGTGGAATATCGAGCAAATGCAAATTGATACGTTGATCCTTGCCGAAAACTTCACCGCGTGAGATCATGTACAGCAAGGAGTAGGCAATTTGACCGGCAGCGCCAGTGACGACAACGCTAATTGGTTCAGACTGAAAAGATACAAAAAAAGAGATATTATGTGTAAATAAAAGTATTGAAATGGATGAGATTTGATAAGGCAATAAATTGTAGTGTGCTCTTGTGACTCTCGGGAGCCTAGTCTCCTCAGGCGGAATAGGTGGTGGGAGCGCTGAGAAGACTCTATTCGTACCTAATCTCCCTATTGACTGATTCACAACGGTTGTGTGAATATCTGCGATGTCCGCATGGTGTGCTGTGTCATCAAATATATCGGAAGGTACCCGTTTGTATCTCTGGACGTCTCTCTCGATATCTCTGACTCCACTCCTGACATGTCGTGGAAAGGAAGTATTATCCATGATACGATGTTTTGGGTGATCCTTTCGATAACAACCGACCAGATATTGAAAAGACAGTTTCGTGATAAAGATAATCCTGGTGAGACATCAGGTGGCAACCTGTAGCGATACGTAGAGCAGCATTCTGGCATGCCTAGATCTTATTCCAGTTTGTGTCACAAACGGTTTGTCACTACACCGGTGCTGCATAGCTAGGGATTGCTCTACCTATCGCTTTGTAAGTGACCAGCAAGATTTCTTTGTCCTTGCCCCTGGAGCTGCCGACCAGTGCCTTTAGGACGTTGTTTCTACTGTCCATTTTGTCGACTACGTCCTCGACATGCTTTTTTGACTTCATCATGGTGTCTAAATAGACCCCAAGGATCTTGGGATTTGAAACAGTGGGAACAAGCATGATGACGACATGCTTACCAGTACGGATCGTAAGCTGCTCCAAAAATTCCTGCGTCCAGGTGGTGAGAAGTGTTGCAGTACATTTAGACGGCGATATGACTAGTTTTTCAATGTAGTCATTCAGTCGGGCACACATACCACCGTGGGGAGTTCGATGCAATCATCCGCATAGAAAATTAGTTCGATACCTTCCGGGGGTGTTGAAAGGAAGAAGGCTCGGCAGGTTAAACAATGTAGGATAGAGTACGTTACCTTGTGGAACCCCCTGCTTTATTTTCGTATGCTTTAAACAACTGCTTCGAAACTCTGTATAGAATTGCCTCCCAGCTGGATAGTTGACAATCCATCTTACTTCTTGTGCAGGAATATGTATATTGAGATCAGCCAACAGCGCAGAGTGAATGACCGTGTCGAAAGCTTTCGACAGATCAAGAGCCACTAGGACGCTTCTGTCACAGGGCTGGTTGAGGCCATTGTGGATGTGATGGGTGATCCAGGTCTACAGCTGTTGTGGTACTATGCATCTTCCTGAAACCATGCTGGTGAGAAGCTAGCTCAGCATATTATGCAAGGGTGGGGTGGATGAGTGCTTCGAGCAACAATTTTGTACAATTTTTTTTTTTATATACGTTAGTTTCCGGCGGAAGTAGCAGAAAGTTGCAGTTAATTTACATCTTAGAAAGATGTTTGGACTGCACTTCTAATCAAAGTTAATGTTCAGAAGTGAAAGTACTCCATTGAAGGTGAAATTAGATGCTCATGGAGGTCCGGATACTACTTAGTGCTCAAAAGAATATTTGAAAAACATATGATGAATTTAAGCAACCTCTAATACTGTCACATGATGGGAAATAATCCGATTCCTTAGAGCTAGCAATATAAAACTAAATACATACACTCGGTGCTAAAAACGGGCACTTTTTTAATCGATATTTATTATTTTTTGTCGCGAAAGCTCTTGACGCCCTAGGAGCTGATCTGAACTCTTTTCCCTCGGGGTGCTTTCAGTACGGGATAAGTTTCCGTAACATTTAGTGAAATTGAAGTCAATCGAAAGGTCTCGACTCCCAAACAATGGATATTAAGACCTTTGACTCCTGGATTACAGGTAAATACTACTGTAACAGTGCCTAGCGCTGTGAAATGTTGACCAAAGCATTATAAATTTGGTAGCACGGATGTCGGGAGCCTAGAGAATTCACACCCTCCACCCGACAGTTGAGGTAGGCCCCCTTGTGGGAGCATCGTGCCGGTTGTGGTTTAATGCCCATTTCGCGGGAAGAGTGTTCTAAGAACACCAGAACATTCGGCGTAGAGTTGCGTTTTCAACCGGGAGCCGTGACCCCAGATCGGCAGAGGTTTGGAAAGTGCCTCGTATCCAACAGTATGAATGCTAGTTCCTTTAAACTGGTATAAAGGTTTGTGTTCGTAGAGACGACACACACGACGGTCACTGAGCTATCGTAGCTAGGCGTTTACAGGTGTTTTCCTACAAGCGACTACAGCGACCACGACCATGACTTATGTATTTCATTGTTATATTACTCCCGGTCCCTGAAAACCATTCCAAACAGCACATCGGCCGGTCACCACATAGCCAATCAGCGTCAATTGCGGATTACAATTCGTGTCTGAAGCAGACCGTGTGTTAAAGGTGTACCGCCAGGTAATGCACGTTAAATCTTGGATATCATCCTAGGGCGATATCCTCCAGGGACTTGCCTCCTGAAATATAAAATGTGTATATTTCACAGAACATTAATTCAATGGAAGGATAAAAGTTTCAGAAATATGCCGCCCTTTCAAATTTGCAGCTCCGGGAGTTTGCTGACACCTTTTGAAAGGTCGCAGCTTTCGATATGCTCCATTCTCTTTTTTTGTAGGTGTTGACTTGTCGATAAATTTCGGAGTTAAGCTCCTGAATTTTGGGATCTGCCAGATTGGCGCGTGTTTAGTTGTCCCGTTCGTCGGATAACCTTGCGGCAGCGGTTGGCAAATATGGCCGAACTTTGGGTATACGCGAGCTGCCGCTTTGACAATGACGTTTTTTATATTCTTTTTGGGTTCCCTAGCGTTCGTTAGAGTGGGTAGCGCGACGAACTTAGTCGTAGTGAACGCAGTGAAACCGTCCCAATTTGTCTTTTTGCGATTGAGAAACGTACGCTGTTCTGACGTCGTCAGTTCGGCTGGTTTATCAATATTTATGATAATGGGAAGGTGATCGGAGGGAAGGGTCGTAGTGGTCTCCCAACGGGTTTCACTTATCAAACTGGAGCTCGCCATAGTTTAGTTAGTCAAGTGAACTATGGCAGGCGCCATCGACGCGTGTAGACGAAATTCCATTGAGTGGGCAAAAATCTGATGGGTCTCATTTTGACGCGATGTCTATACCCCGTTAAAGTTAAAGTTGTGAAGTAGGATCCAATGGTGCCCTGTGAGGAGTGGACCAATATCAATATCTTATAACGAGAACCACAGCTGGATGCTGGTAGAATATAAATGTTTATGAGTTCAATATTGGTGGCCTGCGCAAGCATAACCGGCGCCATGCGCAGTGCACCAACTTTAACTCTAGAGAAACTACTCGATCTGCCACCACTGGACCTCACAATCACAGAAGAGGCAAAACTCGCAGCGTACAGAATACAATCATCGAACCTGTAGGACACTGCACGATTACAGAAATCATTTCAAACCCAATCATAGATATGGGCAGCGATTATACCCCGGCCATGTACACTTTCGACTCCAACATCCAAACCTCAACGGTTAGGGAAGACTGGAGTAAATGGAACGACAACCACCTATCAAAACATATAGTGTGGTACACGGATGGGTCGAAGACAGACGAAGGAACAGGGGCAGGAGTTTATACTAAAACCGACAACTATAGTATCTCCAAACCCATAGGTCAATACACAACTATCTTCCAGGCAGAACTTATAGCCATAAACCTTGCAGCAGGGGAGAGTACTCGAAAGGGATATACAAACAAGACCATATATATTCTCTCCGACAGTCAAGCTGCCATAAAGGCCATTGCAAGTCCCAAAACAACCTCAAAATTGATTTGGAAATGCCAACAAAACCTAGCTACCCGAAACAATGTAACTCTGAAATGGGTGAAAGGACATAAGGGGATCGAATGCAACGAGAAAGCGGATGCCCTTGCAAGAGAGGGTTCCGAAATACACTTCACTGGTCCCGAACCTGCAATCGGAATCAGTAAATCTACTGCCAGAACCTTTGCCAGGCGATGGACCGAGGATAAATTCCTAAATCGATGGAGACTCGCTGAAGAGCTCAGGCACAGCAAGCGTATGCTGGGCTCCAAGTGACATATCAGCTGCACCGAAGTCCTCAGTCTCAGCTAAACGAACCTCAGGGCAGTGATAGGCCTTATAACCGGTCATTGCACCCTACGGAAACATCTGCATACACACAAGACCCACTATGCCGCCTCTGCAACGAAGATGAGGAATCAGCCTCGCACGTTATTTTCGAATGCCCCGCTCTTATGAGCTGGAGACAAAATTTCTTGGGTGCTCACACTACCAGAATGGGTGCACCCAAAGTAAACTTTCTTCTAAGCCTTTTACGAAGGGCAGAGCTAATAACCTTAAACTTTTTCGCCAACAGACTGCAGTATTGGGCGTAACCAGCCCAACCCATCATAGCGCCGGCCGTATCCATCCATCCATTGATATTGGTATTGCCGGATTTAACGGCAATAGCTTGCATTTCCGTCGTGCCGTCATTGAATTGTAGGTCTAATACACTGTATTGCACGGTTCTGTGTATTAGCAAGCCCTCCTCCTAGATTAGGACCCTGCCTGCCGACTCTATCGCGCCTTTAAAGTATATAATCACCGCGGATGTCGATAAATATTGTTTGGAGCTGTGTTTTCTGAATTGCCGCTATCAGAATTCTGTGTGTACTCATGAAATAGACGATCTCACCGATCTCTGACGGATTCCATTGCAGTTAAACTGCAATAAGACGAGTGGGGTGTAGGTGTTAAACTGGAGCGAGTATGTCTAGTTATGTTGTTGGCAGCGTGGTGGAATATTGGCTCGAGATCTAGGACTAGGGATTGTGGCCTCGGATCAATTATGACAGCACGAAGAAGTTATTGACGCTCTATGCTCCACTAGGGGTTAAGGCAAAGAAGTAGTATAAATACGTGGCCTCTTTTCCCAATACCAGTCCAATGATGAGAAAACTTAACTCCTCAGCATAAACATCTGATCAATATTTTAACGTTTTGAAGCCGCACACTTTTTTGTATTTCAAATATACTAACAGTGCACACATTCGTCGGAAACAGGATTCATGCCCTGCTAAATTGCGGATAATAGAATATGCCGAGTGGAAGTCTTATCAAACTACGCTCCAGCTACTTGACATACATAATGTAAATTCACCTCCCCCATCATTTATCTTTATGGTCCTACGTTCTCATCATCTTTCATGGGGCTTCACTTTATAAACATTTTCAAAGATGTTCCAATTTCTTCTTTTTTCTGCATCTTCTCTATTGCCAATCGCGTACACAGCTCATTGACGAGTGAAAGTCAATTGCTTACGAATTGACCCCGCAACACACCATTCACTTGATGCCGGCACATGGAAACGTTTTGCTTTGCTGACGTTAGTGCTCCCGATCTGGATGCACTGGGCATGCCTGGTACTAGTGTTGTTATTGTCGTCGTTGTCTTACGTAACTAGAATTTGACCCCAACCCCCAACTGATATCGTCCTAGTCATTACGTAATGGTATATGAAATAATATCAACCACTTCGTGATTACAATAGGAATAACGCCAGTAAAATCGTCAGCAGCGCGATAAAAACACACTTGACAACATATCGTCCAGCACAAAGGTCAAATGAAAGTTATGCGTGTGCACTGGACAATTTGCTAATTCTACAGTTAAATTCCTACAGAATTCTACTTACCATTTTGAGATTTATTTATCCGGTTTGTTGTGTGTTGAACTTGAATTCAATGTAAATGCACCGGGGAAGATTTCTCGCAAAATTACAGCTGCAATCGGATGACACACGTCGAGAATGATGAGAGAAACGTCTTAAGGCACAGCTGAAGCGCGATTGTGTGGTGGCCAATGGTGTGGAAGCGAAGCGAGCACACGCGATACAGACTAGACTGCGAATCGTATGCCGAAGCCGGTGAATGGACTGTTTCTGCTTTCTCTTCAACGAACCACTATTAGAAATTCTGCTCGGCAGTGGGGTGCGATATCAAACGTTTGTCAATTTCGTTGGTGATAATAGAAAAGAGAGCCAGTCCAACGGGTATTTATAGGCAAGCAAATGTTGTCGTGGGCCGGTCGTCGTCGTCCAACCAGAAACACTCTAAAAATAGGTTTGGTCCATTGTTTTGAGATCAAAAATACTTTAGTGTTTTCAATTTCAAGTTCATTTCATACAATTTACTTACATGCTAGCTGATGCGATTGTCACCGTGCCAGATAATTTGAATATTATATCAGGCAGAATTTCTGTATCTATGGGCAGAATGTTCTGTAGCGACAGTGTCAACATCAACAAAACGGAAACGCACCGCAAATTGGCGACTAGAATTAATTTCTAATTGGCAATCGCCCCACTCCAATTGAACTTTTCAACGGCAATGTACAAGATTGTTTTTGTTTTGATGCCGACATCGAACATCGAAAGCACATTTGAACCGGTTCAACATTTGAAACGGGAAACTTTGTAGCTAAACATTTATGTTGCTTTGCGTTGCATCGAGTGATAAAACCAAAGCCACCTTAATACAAGCCCGGAAGCAGAGCACGGTCATATACTGAAACGACAATTCATAGGCCTGTTCAGATCGAAAATTTACATTGCGGTAAAGGCAAATTGGGTTGGTTCGCGGCAAACTTTACACGAAAAGTATTGGTTCCCGGTCGATTTTCGTCGCGAAAAGTGCAATGTGTCGTAAATTGAAGTGTCTATAATGCAGTGAAAGAAAAAAATCCCGATAAAAAGTGCGTTTTCCACGTGTTTTCGCGTTTTCGTTTTTATCAGAGCAGACACGGTTTTTTTACATGTGCTGTGCTTGTGTTAGTGCATCGTGCAACGTCTTCTTCTTCCTTGCCTCGTTCTTTATACCGCTCCATGGTTCCGCGTTGCTCGACCTGCGGTGTAGGCACATCGTCCGTTTTGGCGATAATTTCACAGCATATTTCTACAGGCAGCTCTATCTTGGATCGTGTCATCGCCGAGACCAATGCGTTGTTGTTGCTTTTTCATTTGACACATCCAGGTGTTCTTCGGTCTGCCTCTGGCCTTGGGTCCATCAAGCGGAACTTCCATTGATATCGCTCTCTTTGCGGGGTTCTCAGGCGGACGCCTTTGAACATGGCAATACCAATCCATTCGTCGGTCTTCGAGCTTTTCGGTGATTGGTTGGTCTATGGACAAGCTGCCTCGGATGTAGCTACTATTGATGTGGTCCCTTTTGGTTACACCAACTGACATGCGTAACATTTTCATTTCAGTCGCTGTCATTTCTTTCGCGTAACCTTCATACATGGTCCAGCATTCTGATCCATACATGAGTGCGGGACGTACAACCGTTTTGTACAACTTGCCCTTTAGCTTCAGTGGCATTTTCTTATCGCAGAAAACTCCAGAGTTTTCTCGCCACCTCATCCACCCAACCTTTGTGCGATGTTTGATGTCATCATCGCATGTAGCTCCGCTGTTCACCATCGAGCCAAGGTACTTGAACTTGGTACAAGACTTAAGCTGCTCTCCTTTGACGTACATTTCTGGTATCGGTGCATTTGGGTCTGAGAATTGGCAGCATAAGAACTCAGTCTTTGTTATACTTACCCTCAGTCCATGCTCCTCCAGAATGTCACACCATTTTGTAAGCGCAGCTTGCAAGGCAACGATGTTTGGGCTACTGAGGACTATATCATCAGCAAAAAGAAGAGATATTTCTAGGCCGTCGGAGACACGTGTTAATAAGTAGCACATGATGATGTTGAAGAGCAACGGACTCAATACACTGCCCTGGTGTACTCCGACATTCACCGGAAATTCTTCTGATTCACCGGCTGTGCATCTAACCTTAGTCGTAGCTCCATCATACATGTCTCGTATCATCCTGACGTATGCCTCGGGGACATTAAGTGCTCTCAAGGCCAACCATATCAGATCACGAGGTACTCTATCGAATGCCTTCTCCAAATCGATGAACACAAAATACAAGTCCTTTCGTGCTGCTCTATACTTTTCCATCGCAATACGTATATACGACATATTCATAGGCTCGCTTTGTGTGCATGTATTGCTGCTTCCCGGCTTTCTGATATAGGTGGCTTTGGATAAAACCAAAGCCATCTTTATACAAAGCCCGGAAGCAGAACACGTTCATATACTTAAGCGCCAAATCATAGGCCTGTTCAGATCGAAAATTTACATTGCGGTAAAGGCAAATCGGGTTGGGTCGCGACAAACTTTACACGAAAGTATTGGTTCCCGGTCGATTTTCGTCGCGAAAAGTGGAATGTGTCGTGAATTAAAGTGTCTAGAATGCAGTGAAAGAACAAAATCCCGACAAAAAGTGAATTTTCCACATGTTTTCGCGATTTTTATCAGAGCAGACACGTTTTTTTTACATGCGCTGTGCTTGTGTTAGTGCATCGTGCAACGTATATACGACATGTTCATAGGCTCGTTTTGTGTGCATGTATTGCTGCTTCCCGGCTTCTAGTGAAGGTGGCTTTGGATAAAACCGATAAAACGAAATATGTTAATAAATTTTATAAAATTTAACAAATAGCGGACTGAATAATATTTTTTTTGCAGAGCAGCTACGAAATATGGAAATATCTGGGAAACAACTGTATGCCTACATAATTGTATTGTTTTTATCAGATACACACTGGTTCCCAATCATTTTCAGTTAAATGTCTCTCGTGTGAGGATTTCGGAGTCTGGCGCTCCCCGGCCGGAAAATGTACTTCTTTCAAAATAGTCGATCAGTAATTTTAACTGTGTACTATAGAAATACTAAACCGAAATTACAGTTTCCGTAGGGACTAGTATAGTTAAATTGATGTCAATCGAAAGGTTACCGACTCCCTATAATTGAAGCTGAAATCCTTTTTCGGAAAACCAACCCGTTCTCCCGCTGCCGCCCACAAATTAGCCGTTTTTACTACTGGATGGAAACTCGGTCGATATTACAATTACAGTTTGCGGAGAAGGCTTTATAGGCTTGATGCATGATGATATAGCAGCAATAATGTTGCTGTTTCAATCATTGCCGAGAGAACGGGAGTCCCCTCAATGGTCGTATCGGCAGTCCTTCTCCCTGAGTTCACCTTCGTCACCCACGCCCCGAAAACTGTAATATCGGTCGAGGTTCGAGACCTTTCGTTTGACATCAACGGGGGTTAGCTCGTGGAAAAGGACTCCATATGTGTTCATTGGGGATCAAGGTCTTTCATTATAATTAGGAATTTTCGAAAATTATGGAACAAAGCAAGTTTTTTAGGGTTTTTTAGAAATTTTTTTTCAAAAAACCCTTATGAAATCGATTTTGTCCGTCCGTCCGTCTGTTCACTAAATAATTCGCGAACGGCTCAACCGATTGTCATGAAATTTGGTAGGAATGTGTAGAATGGTTACAGTCTTTGGCACATATACCTTAGAAATTGGTAGAAAGAAAACAACAGGGTGTCCCGAACGTTTGAAAAAAGTCGACTTTTTTAGTTTTTATCGGAGATTGACGTACTATGGGTATTTAAATCAAAGATCTAAACGAGTACACCTCATATCAGTTAAAATTTTACAGTTTTGAGTCACGGTAAAAAAGTTATTGACGTTTAAAGTTAAACTTCTTTTTCGAGCTCCGTTTTTCTAAACCGTTATAGGGATCGATATGAAACTTGGAATGGTCAGTGGGGCCTTATATACGTTAAATATTAAGACTGTTGACTTTTGCAAAGGAAAAGTAAATAACAGTAAATTTGTAAAATTTCAATTTGTTCGTCTTAGGTTTCCAAATATGAAAATTCTGCTAAGAGTTTTTAGAAAATTACATATAGAATATGTCTACGAATTTTCATTCGAATAACTGTATCCAAACCGGAAATATAGCCAAATAAGTATTTAGTAAGGGCCTTTCACAATGCAAGCCTCTTAAGCATTTCTTCAATGCGTATCTTTTAACTTGATGAAACAATGAACATGAAATTTGGTGGAAATGCATAGAATGGTAATAGTGTTTGCCACAAATATTTTTGAAGTTAGTAGGACCAAGTTAACAGGGTGTCCCTGAATAGCTGCAAAAGTATACTTGTTCAATACTCATAGGAAAGCTTGCGTTGGCTCTTATGACAGGGAACACAATGGAATCATTTGATATAAGGTTGCTTTTCCTTGATTAAAAAACAGTAACAGTAGATTTACAGCTAATAATTCAGTTCATGTATAAAGCCAAGCCATCCTTACGTTTGCCTGAGTTTCTTTTTGGTCAAAGGCCACCAGAAATCTTAAATCGAAAAATGCCTGTAGATTTGCCTTGGAGTACTTTTATACAAACTGGATAAATAGTAAATTATTTATTTAGACCAATCCAAAAATAGATTTACGGGAAGCATTTCATTAATGTTGTGCACAATACTTATTTATTGCTTATAAAATATATGTACAAAAAATATTCACTATGCATTAAAATTCTAAAAAACCCTCGTATTGCGGGCGCAGCCCTCTGTACGCCGGTATTTTTTATTTTTTGGCACCGAGCCGAAGTTTATAATCATCATTAGTAAATTTTTGTTTTTTTTTTCCTGCCTTATCTCGAGAAATCATTAATCTGCTCGTTTAGAGCGATTGGCTTTTAACGAATCTCACGATGAGAGTTACCCTCCGCAAGGGTGAGGAGAGCGTACTCATACGTACAGCACTTGCGCAAAAAAAAAAACATGGTTCCTCAGAAATGCACCTGTGGCTGGGCTGGTATACATTACTGAGGACAACTAAGTATGGCGCACTTTTATTAGTCTTCCCACACGTACACCATTTCATAAAAGACTCGTATATTCGAGAAATAACTCCTCCAGAGAGCTATATTTCTATATGGATTGATCCGTTTCAGTGGCGTAGATAGCTTTTCTGAGAGGGAGGGGATCATTTTATGAAATTTTGAATTTCAGAATATCAATTTCTGCATTTATTGCACTTCAAATTAGCAGTATTTTTCAGTAATTTTTTTAATTTGCAAAATAGAGAGCAACAAAAAAAAGCGTCCTGAAAATTGAATTTTCCGCAAAAATTGTGACACTGAATCGATTATTTGGCTTTCTTACTACGGTAAGTGAACGCAGAGTATTCCAATTTTCGTACAAATGTTTGCTATTGCGATTGGAGTATCAGAGCTTTATATTGATTTAGATCAGAAGCACTAAATTTTTTTGGAGTCACGCAACACTTAGCATGGCTGCTTGGAACATCTCAAAACAGGGATTAAAATAAATATATATCTCCAGAAAAGGGAAATTGTGAAGACAAGAGCTCGTTGGGAATGCCCAGTATATGTGGATAAAGTACAACTTTTGTGTTTTTAAACCAGAATTCTACGATAACTCAGAAATTTGTGGGTAAATATTTCTAAATTTTTCAAACTTGTAGGACACCCTAGCAGATATCTTCACTAAAGGCCCTAGCTTTGACTAATTGTTTGAAAAGAATACCAAAAATGCGAGAAGAACTTAAAATTTGGACCGTAAAATATTCGTAAAAAAATCGTAGAAAAATTGCGATTAACTCAAATTTAATCCTCTAATTTAAGCCTTAATTTAAATCCCAAAAACCTACAAAAAAAAAACACTGCGGACATAGTTTATTTTCTGGTACTACTTCCTTTTCCATTTCATAAAGTAGAAAGCTGTAAAAGAAAATCAGTCGAGTCTCTGATGCTGCTCAAATATTTTACAGTGTTGATTTTTGGTACAGTGTAGCAGACTAAGCTTCGGAATTTTAAAATTTACAAACATTTTTTCGTATGGATTGTTTACTTTTTGTTGTCAAAAACTCTCTCTTAATTTTTCCAAATTTGTATATCTTCTCGAAACCCCTGAGATCTTCACGGAACCCAAGGGTATCGCGGAACTCCGTTTGTTTGCTAATTTGTATTCGAATTACTGCCTGCATATGTCTTTCAATTCTGGAAATTTTGGAAAAGATTTAGTAAAAAAAAATAATCTCGGTTATAGCTTTGAGAGTTTTTCGTATTAAATTCAATAAAATTGGGAACAACTAGAGAAAGTCAAGAGTTTCTTTGCCCTACTATATACGATAAAACCTTTCGACAAATTTTAAGTTATAAAAAAGAAAAAAGAATGTTGATAAACAATAAAGAATGCTGAAAAATTGGAAGCAGTTTTGCAGCGTTTTATTTTTTCGCATTTTGTAGTTCTCCACTCTCCTGAAAAAAAAACTTTTTTATCTCATGTACTATGGAAATTGCGCTTCTGTGGAAAGCACTTCGTGTTCCAAATTATTTTTAAAATTTTTAACTGAACATTAAACTTTCCGGCAACAAATTTTCAATCAGTACTTACATATAATTTTTCTACCAGCACTTCTAAATACGCTTCTATTTTACAATTGAAACAATTGAAATTTGAGGAAGTGCTGAATTTTCTATTGCAGTTCTGAAAATTAGTTCAAATTATTATGAAACACTACACACGTTGAATAATAAAATAATAATAAAAAAAATTGAGAACGAAGGGGGGGATTGATCCCCTTGATCCCCCCCTTATCTACGCCACTGATCCGTTTTGACTGAACTGCTTTGAGCTTATGCAGCATTACATACCACAGCAAGAAGAGTCAAATGAGTCCTTGAAATCCATAAAGATTTCAAGAACGACCCCTTTTGAAGAAAAAGTCCTCATTTTCGTTAGATTTTCTCTCTAAAACTCTGTCCTGTAAGGAAATCAACAAGCGGTCTTACGAGTATATCTGTTATGTGCAAAATAATTATTCTTATTGGAATAAATGAATGGGCACGCAGTCCCTTCGCAAGTCGTAGACCAGGGTGGCCCACCAGTAGCTCAGCCTAAGTTACAAGTCATTCCTTTGTTAGCTCTCCAATTTAGCCCACAGAAATACTCTGAGCCTGTGGGTAGAGACGAAGAGCCTATGGGCGTATGGGTGGATCCTGTAATTTCCACAATGTTGAAAAATCGTGGTTACGATTAAGATGTTGGAAAAATTTAGGCTTAAGCTTGGGCTTTGATTTGCAGCTTGACTATCAGAGAAATTTTTTTTTTTTTTTTTTTTATATAATACCAAAGTTATAGGGGACAACCCTTTGGTGCAATAGCACAACTTTAGCTAAGGAAGGAATTTAAGGTAGGGGAATATGGGAGTTTTGGGTGATACGCAGGTGTTTGTGAATATTTTGTTTGAATTTCAAGGGTTCATAGGTATTAGGAAAAACAGATGCAGGCAAAGAGTTCCACATATGTATCAATATTGTATTTCAATAGTGATAATATCTGCTTGGAAGACTTTAAGTCAAACATCCATTACAAGCGAAATCGTGGTATTAGGTCCGGAGACTCCAGCACCTACGCTGTGATGTCCTAGAGCCATCCGTAAACCACATGATGCTTCTAGTATCAGAGCACAAGTCGCCATTTGCCGATTCTAACCAATCAAGTGAATGACGAACTTGCTGCGAAGCGTAGTTCCGTGGATATTGGTTAGATACAGGAGCCGCTAGAGGTTTACTAGCGCATTTCGACCAGAATTGGTCGATTGTGATACCACCTGATAATCATGCCTACATGTTACCGCCTAACCTTAAAACCAGCCCGAACAATATATTTGTTAAGCAGTTTTGGGCTCACACCCCGAAGATCGTCTGTATCGTCAAAGTACCTTGAACCTATATTATAAGATAAGGGAAGGGTAGTCATTGTTGAATGCCATAGCCATAGGCACTTCGCTGGGCTATTGTGCTATTGCCCGTACTGTTGATTAGGTGAACTCATCTAACCTACTTCTCTCGATAAAACGATTTAGCTGGCCTATTTTAAGAGAGGCGATATATCCTCTGGAGGGAACGCAACGCCAAAACATTCTAGCCGGCCAAAACATAGGATCATCTGTTATTGATCCTGCATTCTGCAGCGCCTTCAATTGCCAAAATCCATCCGTGAAAAAAAATATAGCGTTATTCGCCACCAACAAAAGATACACAAAAATTTAATTGGGTGGCATTGGGAGACGTTGGAAGATATAAACTGTGGTTTACATTGGCCATTTATGGAAATATATTGTCGCCGGTATTGGAATAAATCCGATATGAAAAAGGTGAACTAGGCCGAAAAATGCACCAATAAAGACTCCAGACTCGTCTATAATATATCATTTATGCTAAAATGCTAACTAAATTTAATAAATTTAGCACCAGTAGATTTGATCAGTAAAACTTACAGTTTTGGCAGTTTTTATAAATTTAGTTTAATTTTAAAACTCGAATTAAATTTTAAGCTTTACTAATAAATGGTCCTAAATCCGGATTATTAAACAAAATAATCCGGGTTTTGGATGAGCCAGATTTTACACTATTGGTTTCGAAACATAGCTTCAGTAAATGGGTTGGGACCTTTTTTTTACTCATCGAGAAAATTTCTTTCGTCTTTTCCGCAATAAAAAGTAAATAACTCATATTGCCGTCAACTATTTGTATTTGAAAAAGTTTCCACTCAATCCCAATGTAAACTGAAAATGTATTTTTAGACATAAATAAAGACGAAATATTAACAGTATTATTTTTTTGCCCGAAGGAATTTAATTTGGGAATGAAAGGGTTAAATCAATTATTCAATATATTATAATAAAATAACCAGTGATATAGGGAAAAAACAACCTGAATTATGTCTAGACTACGATATTAAAGGACAGGGCAGTAGATGGATTAGACAGTTCAACAAAGTTTCGTTGAAATGCAAGCCGGCATACGAGTGTATTGTAAGGCTGTCTGAGTGTAAGTCCAGTAATACTAAAAAATATTGAACTCTGTGCAGAGCTTCAAAAAGCGCAAGTAGAACGCTGTTTTCCTTTTTGATGAGATCGAAGTGTCGAAAATCATGAGTAAACAAATAAAACGCACAATTTTTTATGATTGTATTCATATTGGATTTTATTAGTTTTTTATCATATCTCAACATCCTTAAAAACGAAAACAAATTTATCTCACATATATATGTATATTTTCAATATTTGTGTGTGTGTTTAATATGAATATAAGTCAAATAAAAATAGGTATATGCATTTAATATATATGTGTATGTATTTTAAATAAGTTCATATTATGATAAATCTCTTCACAACAATTCGTATTTCTCATTTTTTTTTTATTTTGCATCCATAACATTATTTCATAGTGTAATAAGATGCCATTCACTAAATACCATTTCAAATCAAAGAAAGGAGGAAACTCTCCCATAGGATCATAATCAAAAGAAAAAGGTTCAATCGATGCATTGTATGTAATTGTAATAAAAATTATAAATATATTTTTATTGTATTAATTTCATTAGGACCTAAACGTATTATAATGTATGTTATATAAAGAAAATTTAATTAAGTCATTACTAGTTATTATCGAAAGCAAACTATCTACTAAATCACGAGGTTCAATTCAATTTGTTTTTATAGCGCACACGAAACGGGAATCGATTTAAAACTGCACCGAAAAATCTTATCGCGTCTACAGCGGACGGCGGCGCGGAGCTCCGCTGAGAAAACTGAGTTCAGAAAAGTTGAAAGTTTAAGGTGATGAATGTCAACAACAAACTTTTCGCGCCCGGAAAAACAACTGGTGAGGCTTCAAAAGCACAGACACATCTACTATAAATATATCGACTAATTTAGTTTTCATTAGATTTTCTATTATGTAATATAGATAAGAAACGACTGACTCACTGCTGGTCGATTTTGTTGATAGTAAAGTATACAAAATATGTTAAAAGTGTGTGTGCAATGTCTACGTTAAATGAGGATCTATATATTGTATTCATTTAGAATTTCTGTGTTATAAATCCTATTCATAAATTTGAGAATGTTATGTTAGCTATATAAACTTGTCGTTTGTTTGTTTTTTCTATTGGCCGTGCACAAATGTTACCTTTATTATCATTTTACCTTATACATATCTCTCTTGTTCGTATATCAAAGAAAACGTTAAAAGCTTTATTCATCGTCTACGAATATGATTACGTTTATAATGTAATAGTAGATTTAGGTATGATTTCTGTTGTACAGAATATTTTGTTAGGAAAAAGCATTGTGTCGTTGATGACTTCATTTGCTCCTGTTACTAGATTTTGTTTGTGTATGAATTGCTGCAATTTTCACGAAAGGACACAGATCTACATCTGCTTAATATGAATGTAGAAAGTCAAAGAGACAATTCAGGGATCAAATTAAATCGAAACAAAATTAAAACTATTTACATTATGTCGTTTTTTATACTCTTTTAGTGATATATTTTGAAAATATTCTATATTTATACATATATTAATATTAAATATGATGCAGTTCTCATGTGTGTGTGTGCACACTTCACAAATATTCTGATTTCGTTTCGTTTCAATCTCTAAAATCGTTCTATTTCACATTTTTGTTATTTCGATAAATTCTCCTAAACACGCGTACAATTATCATTTCTTTTTATTTTATGACAATCTCAGAGTATGTGTAGCAATACATGTAACTAGATAAGTAATAATGTACTAATTTTATTTATTTAGAGTTTTACCATTAAAGTGTAATATATATAATAATAATTGTGTGTGTGTGTGTAGTAAATCCTTTTGTTTTTCTATGAAAAAGAAAAAGCCACCAGACAACATACATAAAGGGGCAGGGTAGGCGAAAATCAATACTACAATTTTTTTTTTAATGTGAATTAGTTGATAAATCATAAGATTTATAAAAAAAAGAAAAGAAAACATCAAATCTAATTTAAATGGAATCCTTTTTCTTTAGTTGCGGTCAAAAGTCGCTCCTTCATGACCTCTTCCGTTGGATAGTTGGGCAGTTTTAAATAGTGGACGCAAGTATTCACAGACGGATAGCTACCTTCGCCGGCATCAACTTTACGCACGACCGTTAGACGTGGATGCAGATTGGCCAGACCACCTGGCGGCAAACTACTACAACCCGTTGTAAATTGTAAGAAGGCTTTGCGCTCGGCACCGGTCATACTCATCAGGACGTTGACGAAACGAATGAAACCAGGACTGAAATTAAATGAAAAACCAATTTTAATAATAAAAATAATTTGGAAGAATTTAAATTAGATGGAGTTAAGCTTAAGAGACAAAAAAGAAAACTAAAAACTATTTGGCTTTATTGTCCATCATTTGGCAGTACGTATTGATATACTTTTGATGAAAGAGCTAAATCTAGTGATTAATGTCTGGTACTATGTAGTTCGTATCAATGTCAACTGGATATTAGCCAAGATTTTAGATGATTGTATCCTATGTATGTATGTACACACTCAATTGATGTAATAAATAGCCGATGTTTGTTTATTTTTGTAAACACAGCGCCAGTTCAGGTCCAATTAATTCATACCAAATCCTTAACGAATACAATAGAAAGTTCAAAAATACTCAAAGATGCAATAATAATGGTTAGGTTAAGTAGGTTCAATCAATACCAGTGGCGTAACGATTCCCAAATTTCTTTTGTTCGAAATGGGAATGGGGGCTACTCCCGTTTAATTTTTTAACTAGGCAAAAATTACAGAACCCGCTTTTAAAGTAGTAAGTAGTAGTAATTAAATGCGCGAGAGCATGTCTATCTCGAAACAGTAATTGATTCTACAAGTGTTTACTCTTCTTCTTCTTCTTTTAGCGGTACAGAAAGGTGTGAACCGCTGTGTATCTATATGGACTCGATCTATAGTTCGTCGTTGTTGTTGTTGTTGTAGCGGCGCAAGAGAGGGAGGGGGGGAACTTGTATCATCATTCATAAATCGTAGGCATCCTCTCCTCAAGGTCAAGACCTAAGAAGATCGCAACTTCGATGGTGTTCTCCCATAGTGCGATATATATATGGGCTACATCGTGTGGCGTGCCAGCGCAATTTGGCCATACGTTTTGTATATTTGGGTCTATGCGAGATAGATACGAATTGAGGCGTGAGCAGAAGCCTGACCGAAGTTGGGCTAAAGTCACTCTGGTGGCTCTCGGGAGCCTAATCTCCTCAGGCGAAATAGGTGGTGGGATCGCTGAGAGGACTCTGTTCGTACCTAAACTCGCAATAGACCTACATACTTCCTCAGTGTCAATCATTGCAATGGCAGCCCGGTATGAATCTTCATCGAAAGGATCTCTTTTGTAACCCTGGACCTATCTCTCTCAAGGTCACGAAGGCCACGTTTGATGTTGCATGGAGGGGGAATTTTGTCCATAAGGTTACGATTAGGATGATCCTCTCGATAACAACCTACTAAATATTGTTTTGTAAGTAGTCGGTTGTGGTCACGTATTGGCATCAAATGTGTCTCCTGATGTAGGTGGTCCTGGGCAGACATCAGAAGGCATCCTGTAGCTGTGCGTAGAGCAGCATTTTGGCAGACTTGGATTTTGTTCCAGTTTGTGTTACAGAGACCTTGCGACCAAACTGGCGCCGCAAAATCAGCCGCTGCTCGACCCACCGCTTTGTAAGTGGCTAGCATTGTCTCTTTATCTTTGCCCCAGGTGCTACCAGCCAGTGCTTTAAGAATTTTGTTCCTACTGCGCATCTTTTCACATACCGCTTCCGCGTGATGAGCTGAAGTCATCATTTTCTCAAAGTGAAGCCCGAGAATTTTTGGATTTGCAACAGCAGGAACTGGTTTGTTGCCAATACGTACCCCAACCGGCCACCGACAATCACCTGACCAGGTGGTACGGAAGGTCGCAGACGATTTAGACGCTGAGATGATTAGGTTTCAAAAAAGGCTTCTAGTCGTGCTAAATATCTATTGATATCTTCGCGCATGACATCCCTATCCGCTCCCGTGGCGAGTACAGTGCAGTCATCGGCATAGGAAATAACTTCAATGCCTTCCGGAGGTGTTGGGAGACCGGCCATGTAGATGTTAAACAAGGTGGGAGAGAGAACCCCACCTTGAGGAACACCTAATTTGATCTTTCTGAGTTTGGAACGACTGCCTCGAAACTCGGTGAAGGATTGCCTACCAGCTAGATAGTTGGCAATCCATCTTATCTCTTGTGTCGGAACATGCATATTGAGGAGGTTTGCCAGAAGCATGGAGTGATTAACCTTATCAAACACATTTGATAGGTCAATAGCCACCATGATGGTTCTATGGCAAGGCGTAGTATGGTTTAGTCCGTCTCTTACACGTGTAGTGATCGCGTCCAGAGCAGTGGTTGTACTATGCATGCGTCTGAATCCGTGCTGATGGGGTTCTAGCTTTGCATGTGAAACGAGAGTGGGGTGGATGAGGGCTTCCAGCGTCTTTGCTACAGGTGACAGGATCGTAATCGGTCTGTAGGAAGTTCCTAGTTTGGCACTTTTTTCTGGTTTAAGGCATGGGACTATGCGACCTTCTTTCCAGATGTCGGGGATGGCGACCGTAGACATTGACAAGTTAAAGACTGCCGTGAGATACTCAATGGCAGGAAGATCAAGATGTTTGAGCATGGCCATTGAAATGCCATCTGGTCCAAGGGCCTTAGAGTTTTTTGCATTCTCAATGACTGTTTTAACCTGGTCCGGAGTATAAATTGGTACGGAGTTAACAATTCGGCTGCGAATCCGTCTTCTGATTTTGCGCTTGAGGCCATCGGACTTGGGATGTTCAATAAATTGATTATTGAACTGACTCGCACACTGAAGAGGATTGCTTGTTTCTTTTTTGCCGAAGGTTATGGCTATATTGCACTTATCTTTTGTGGGGTTCGAAAGGGCACGGACAGTAGACCATAACTTACTAGCACCTTCATTAAGGTTACAGTCATAGAGGTGCTCATTCCATTTGGCCTTCTTGTAGTCTTTAACTTGTCGCTGTATTTGAATATTGAGCTCCCGAATTCTGGGGTCACCAGGGTTAGCGCGCCTAATGTTGTCACGTTCATCGGCTAACCTTGCGGCACTTGTTGGAAAATTTGGACGAACCTTTGGAATGCGCCCTGTAGGGATGAACCGTGCCGCAGCTTTGGCAATGATGCTCCTAATGTTCCGTTCGGCCTTATGTATATTGGTGGGAGGGGGAAGCGCGAAGAATTTCGATGACGTGAATGTTTTGAAACCTTCCCAGTCTGCTTTTTTGTGATTGACAAAAGTTCGCTTCTCTGACTTGGTCAGGTCAGTTGGTTTGTCAATTCTGACTATGATTGGGAGGTGATCAGAGGGAAGACCAGTAAGTGTTTCCCAGGAGGTCTCACTAATTAGGCTAGCGCTGACAATTGTAATGTCTGATGAGCTAATACAATTGTTTGCATCACGGGTTGGCGAGTTTTCATTGAGGGTACAGAAATCTGATGCGTCCAGAGATTCGGCGATAGCTGGCATCGTTGTGAAGCGCGGAATGCCAGAGTTCATGATGGGCATTGAAGTCGCCATGAATGATCCTGTGCTCTCCATTAAGAAGAGGACCAATATTGAAATGGTAGTTTGTACAGCTAGAATGTGGTGGTATGTAGATATTACAAATTTCAATATTGGTGCTCCCTGATGAAACTGAGATGGCTTGCAATTCCGCCGTACCGTCTGAAACTACATCTAATACACTGTAATGTACGGACCTGTGTATTAGGAAGGCAAGTCCACCTCCAGGGTGAGAATCATTCGTGGCGCCTTCTCTGTCCTTGCGTATGATGATACATATATTCACCATCAGCGATGAATGGTGAATTCGCGTGGAGTTTCGTCTCTTGGATGGCTGCAATCAGAATTCTGTACTTTCTCAAGAAGCTTGTGATTTCAGAAATTTTCCCTAGGATGCCATTACAGTTGAACTGCAATATGGACACCAGTGTAAAAATTGCTGGCGGAGGGGCGGGAGTTAAGCTGTGTCTTACGTTCAAGGCAACATTATTGGGGGGAGTAAGGGGCATTGGTGGTGGGGAGAGGCCTGGTATTACCCGAGGCTGCCCAGTATTCCTACAGCCTGGTGCAACAAATGTACCTTCTATGTAATGACCCATCCTTCTCAAACCGGAGCAAGCAACTACACTGAAGTGACCTGGCATTAGAACCGATACGTCGATTGCAGACACTACACATTCATAGCAAGACAGGGCCTGGATTTGCTTCAATGCCGGCGCGTAAAAGAAGAATTGAGAGCAGCCGCGCCGAGATGTGATGCTCCCAATATGACGAAAAAACATATATAACGAGTCCATACATATACACAGACATACACAACCTTCCTGCATCGAGACCTTCGAGGCTCTTGCCAGGGAGGCGTTTTGGCAACTCTTGGCCGTTTGTTGTAGCAAACGGGTATGGTCCGCCCCGGAGAGGCTGAATTGCAAAATGCAATATGCAATGGTTGCCAGTAGGACCACAAGTGTTTACTCTAGATCTGAGGATCTAGATTTGGTCGTCACCGGTCGTTGTCCATCGATTAAATCGACTGAAGTATCTCCATCAAAGATAAATGCGTGATGCACGGGAAACTGCGTATCCATAATCTGGACAGAAGGGTTTATCGGCAGTTATCTCTTTCTTGATTTCAGGAGTGTTATTAAAAAAAATAATTTCTGACTTTGACCTTATTGTGAATATACTTTCCCTGATGATTTGCTTCAAAATTCAAACACTCAACGAATTGGATTACAATAGCTCAATTTTACGCAAGAGCCATCAAAAGTTATATTCAGACAATTGATAATTACTGCTCAACAAGCTTGAGAGACACTTTCCTTGTAATTTATTGATAGCTCTGATGATGGTTTTATTGTAAGATTTAGCCAATTGTACAGTAAAACTAGTTCAAGTTCAAGCTTCTCCGTGGTATTTTGGAATCTCTAGCTTAGAATCTGCAGCTGGCTTGCGTATTTTTCTTGCAGACTTATAAAAGGTTACGTCTCTAAAAGATAAGTTTCTCATTTGGGGCCCATGTTGCTTGGAGGCTCGTGTTCCGTTGATCACATGGAACACCGTACGTTACGCCCCTGATTATTACTGTAAGTTATAGCAATTCATCTTGAATTTAACAGCGCCGATAGTAATAGATTTCAACATAATACGGAAAATAACGCAAGAATGATCCGAAATCGTACTTTGTTTCATTCATAGTCCCACGGCGAAAGTGAGGCATCCCAACTACAAGTGTCAATCATATTGCGAGTATTGCGGAGCGAGAGTTCGAATTGTATGAAATTTGGTTGAAATTGGTGGACAAATAAAAAAGTTTTTCTTAGAAGAACCTAATTTGGGGGATTAGGTTTGTATGGCAGCCCCATGACCCCATTATGCGATTTGATCCATTCTTAGATATGTTAAGTGCCCTCAAGGGAAACACATTTGTGTGAAATTTGGTTAAAATTGGTGGACAAATAAAAGAACCTAATTTGGGAATTAGGATTGTATGGCAGCCCCATGACCCCACGGTCCAATTTGATCCATTCTTACATATGTTTTGTTTGATGAAGATAATCACATTTGTGCGAATTTTGGTTGAAATTGGTACACAAATAAAAAAGTTTTTCTTAGAAGAACCTAATTTGGGGGTTAGGTTTGTATGGCAGCCCCATGACCCCATTATCCGATTTGATCCATTCTTAGATATGTTTTGTGTCATCAATAGAAACACATTTGTGTGAAATTTGCTTGAAATTGGTGCACAAAGAAAAAAGTTTTTCCTAGAAGAACTTAAATTAGGGGGCTAGGTTTGTATGGCAGCCCCATGACCCAATTTCGGTGATTCAAACATACAAACAGCCTGCAATATTAATAAGCACGTGTGCAAAATTTCAGCTCCGTAGCTTTAATAGTGGCCGAGAAAAACGCGCTGCAACAGACGGACAGACAGACAGACGGACATCGCCCAATCGACTCCCCAAGTCATGCTGATCATATATGTATACTTTTTATATGGTCGGAGATGCTTCCTTCAATGCGTTACAAACTTCATGACAAAGTTAATATACCCTTTCACTCTATGAGCGAAGGGTATAAAAATTTGCAGAATCGGCGTAGGAATCACAGGGATTACGACTAAAGGTATTGAAGTTCCTTTCACTACGCAGTACATAGTAACATAATACACTAGAAAGGCATAGCTAAAGGTACCACTAGTACTACTTGGATGCAAAACAGATATATATCCTCATTGGCGAAAAACCAACAATTAATCAAAGTAGCGTACTATCAGAAGATGTTATAATTTTTGAAATGACGTCGTATGTGGACTATATTTGATAAATATAAACTAGACAGCCAGCTGCGGAATACAAGGTTATGTTAGGTTAGGTCCAGGGGCCCCAGATTGACATCTAGCGCACTTAGACCGAAATATTGGTCCATTGTGATATCCCATGGGAGAAGAAAAGTACGTGCTAAGTCATGCTGTAAAACCAGTCCGTTCTGGCAATATACTTATTGAGCAATATTGGGCTCACATCCCGGAGATCGTCCATATCATAGAAAAACCTAGAACCAAGAATACGTCTTCGTACTTCGGCCAGGGCCGGACACTGACAGAGAAAGTGAAGCACGCTTTCTTCCTCTTCTTCGTCACCACAACTTCTGCAGTAGTCATTATGGGGAATGCGGAGCCTCCTTGCGTGCTCTCCAATAGGACTGTCCTCCGTTATAGCACCGAGCACGCCACCAATGTGTTTCCTGTCCAGTGACAATAATATGGTTGATCGGGCCGAGTCAAGCCGTGGCCAAATCAACCTAGTTGTCGCGCAAGTGCTGCCGTGAGTCCATCTGGAACTAGCCCTGAGCAAAACAGGGCCACTCTGCAGGAAGAAATCGGCGGAATACAAACAGACAAACAATGGAGCGCTATATCCCGCAAACACATGGAATAGTTGCGACGGATTTTTGAACAATAAACTGGTCGCAACCATTCCACACTTCTTTCTTCGGAACCCGTACCCAATGAAATTACTCGATGCGTTATAACTGGAAATGTTGCGAAAAGTCATGAGAATGCAATAGGTCTAATCGTTTATCGAGCAACCCTAGGATTTAGTGTTTTGATTGACCCCGCTTTGGGAGAAGGTGAGAATTGATTACGATTAAATGATAAAGGGCATTTCATTTAGAAAAACATGCTTTGAGCACAGGAGGAGGTAAATTTCAGTAGATCGCAGCCCCTTGACTCCATTGTCCGATTTCTTCCGTTCTTACATAAATGTCTTGTGATATCGATAGAGGCGCATTTGTGTGAGGTTTAGCGAAGATTGATTCATAAATAGTATGAGGTCAAAACGGCATAAAACATGTTTGTGAACACAGCCACTGCACACACTATACGACACATTTAAAAAATGTTGCCATTTTTTAAATCTCCTTTCGGAGACTACTATTCTCCAACAAAAAATTCGTTTGATCCACACTTGACGAAAAAAAGTTAACGACAGCGTGAAGGCCCCCACGGAAGTGTCGTGGTGTGCAGGGGCTGCGTCCAGAAACATGTTTTGAAGTAGTTGTTAAACAGGATATTAGCGCTATGCCAAAAACAGATGCAGATAATGGACGGCTCATAGAAATCCCACATACATAGCTATTCCCTTAAAAATTATCTGTCACCATGATTGTTTGTCCTTGTTATATAAAGGTCAAAATTACTTCGATCGATGCATTCTCGATCATGCCGTTCCAGATGCTTGACGAGAGATGATGTGCCATTAACTGCCAGTCGCAACAGATGAGTAGCAAACATTTTCAAAATCCCCTTTCGGGGACTACTATTGTCAACAAATTCATGTAATTTCAAGGTATTGAATAGGAGGTAGGCAATCGAATTTCAGGTCGCTAGCGATAATCTGTCGGAATCTATCGCCGAATTAACGGAAGGTAGAAAATCCTTGGGTCCAAATTGGCACCTTTTCAATACCGTCCAAGATTTTAGCAATACAAACATCTGACAAAATATTCTGCGACATTTCTTACCACCTTGTCGCCGGGCGGTTGATGTAAGTATTGCCAACAATCCTGTTCCTACTGTCGCTAATCCTGAAATTTATGGGCTTCATCTTGACAATATGATGACGTAAGCTCATCACGCCGCAGCAGTATGTGAAAAGATGCGCAGTAGGAACAAAATTCTCAGAGCACTGGCTGGTAGCACCTGAGGCAAAGACTATGCTTATAAAGCGGTGGGTCGAGCAGCAGCTTATTTTGCAGCCTCAATATAACCGCCTACTCTCGAAACAGTATCTTGTTGGTTGCTACCGTGGCGCACAACTACAAGACGCATTGGTGCTCTAGGCACCATATATTGAACACAACCGGACACAATTCAATACAGGTGACCAACATCATTCCTGAAATCGTTACAAATCCACAAACATAACTCACCTGTCTTTGGAATAACCCAATTTGGGTTCCGTATAATTGATCAGATCCTCCCGGGTCCATTCCGGATGTTGTTCACCACAAATCATCATACGTGCCTCCTCCGGACTGAATGCAGCCAACTTATTAAGTGGGAACACCTGACAGAAGCCACGATGGAAAGCCTCCAGCTGTTTCGCAATGCCATCTTGTAAGCAGAAATTCACTTGCAGTTCACAGTACGCTTCCAAATTATGAATTGTAACATCCACTGAAGCGCCGTTCGGTATCAACTCCGCATATGAATAGTCATAAACTTTAGAACTTGGCAGATATGTGAAATTTAGAGCAAGATCCTCCAAACTTACTTCACCCGATTTAGTCTTCACCTTCAGTTCGTTGATAATTTCAAGTTTTTCGTCGTTGTCTAGCGAATCATTCTGTTCAATGTTCTGCTTTTGCGTCACAAGCTCTTGTAATTCGCGAATGAATTCAGCACGAATCGGATCGATTTCGGCCAAGTTGTCTTGTGTGAGTACGCCATCGTACCAACAGGTTTCGGGGAATTCGTTGCCAAGCAATTTGGAGCACGATTCGGCCCATTCGGACTCTTCGGATATTAGACTTGAGACCATTAGATCTTCAGATGTTTTCAGCGTTTGGATTCGATTGATTTTCGACAGCACCTTGTTGTGGCAAAGCAACTGTAGGAACGAGTTGGAGAGTGGCAAGTCTACAAGGCGACCGTCTTGCAGCACCTTTGCGATAAATACGCCGAGGAACCAGAAATATTTCGAAACTGTATCGCAAATCTCCGATTCTTGTGGCAACGGGGCCGGAAATAGGCCGGATGGTCGACGAACGTAGTAGCCTGGAGGTTTTCCGCCTTCGCCCAAATCCATTTCCTCGACATTAAGTTGGCCCTCGTCCTCGTACAACCACATGCCCAAGTCGGCACGTTGCAATTCAGCTGCGACTAATGCATAGAATTCGAGTGTTGGTCCCAGTCCGGTGCCCTCCTCCCCGATGAACTCTACTTCGAGGACACTCTTCCGACTGCAGTGTATCTTCATAACTTGCATGGCCCACTCCAAGAGCTGTTCGTTGCGAGGAACTTTAACACGTTCGTGCTTGAGGCGGCCGACGCGGAATTCGTGCTGTTCGTCACGTCGCGGACTCAAACCGGGCATTCGTTGACGTTCCAGTGTCACGTCACGTTGCGATTGTAGCCAAACTATCGAGCGCGATGCACCGAATGCTGTGCAGTTGAAGTACAACTGGCGCGTCTCGAACGGAAACAGGAATGGGCAAGTTTGATTCAGATCCTCGCACCAGTTGGGCAAGCTGTTACTGGACAGAACCAATGGATCCTGGATTTGTTGCAATAACTTATTTGTAATCTTTTTGCTCATAAATATATCAGATCCTAAATACTGTAAAACATCAGTGGTGTCCAAGTCGTCGACACGATTCTTGTGCTTCTGATTCAGACTGCTTAATTGACTAAGTAGCTGCAAGACGTCGTCGACGCTACAATTCATATTCTCATTCGTGACGCCCGGTTTCATGGGAGAGTTGGGCGACAATGTCGAAGCACCGCTCTTGGACGATGCAACGGGCGTTGTCGGTCCCTCGTCGCCGCTTCCGATGTCAGTTGACTCCTTGTAGATGATGGTGTAAGTCGGTTCCCAGATTTTACGGAATTTGTCCTGTTTCGTTAGATTCGTTTGTTGAACGAGCTCCTGAACGGCACGGAATATTGTCCATTCGGAATTTTTCAAGTCGATTTCCATATCAGCCACACCGCCAAGGCTGGGGCCTTTAAGAGTGAGTGACAAGGTTGGCTGTGAGATCGGTGCTGAATCGCTGACTTTTCCCGAATCCGTATTCGATCCAGGCGGTGGAATTTCCAAGTCCGATGTTTGATTTACATTTGTACGACCGGGACGAGGGTCAAACGCTGGAATAAGAGCCGAAAATTGTCGTTTCAAGACGAACTCGTCGTCCCAGGACTTTCTCTTGCCGACGGTGGCTAGACGATTCTCCAGTGTTTCGTCGTCCATGAAGGTGAGGAGATTGCGCGATACCATAACTTGGAGGAGAGTGTTCTGTAAAAAAAGGATGTTAGAGCGAGCACTGAACAAGTGTAAATTTTTGTGAACTTACGCCAACTTCTTCATATTCGTCCTCATTCTCTTCATCGTCGTTATCCTCGTCCATGTCCTCCTCGTCTTCTAAATCGCCGAGAAGTGCAGGAGCGCGACAGCTTTCCAAGAAATCTTCCAGGGAGACCTGTTCGCTATCGCTAGAGGTTGAAGTTAGGCTCATAGTCAAGGCAGGATTAATAGATGATGATTGATTGCCACTACCGGCGCCTGTTACTTGACCCGGAGTGGAGGAGTTGTTTCCTGAAAAAGTTTAGATAAGTTAAGTGCAAATACTTCGATGGCCAGGATTGGTAGGACATCCATTCGTTTAGAATCCAACTGGTCAAAATCCAGTCCTTCAATTACTAAACCGATAAGACCAGGACCGTGAGTTTAAAGAATTTCAACTTTTGAATGGGTGGATTTTAAACGACTAAACTGGATTTTGATTTGGGTGGACTTTATACCAGACTCCCATCAACCACTTACCTCCATTATTCGATGACAAGCTTGGGTAGCTTTGAGCTGCACTCAGAAGTCCTGAATGGAAGTTACTCGATAGCGCCAATTTGACGAGGCTCGTGACCGAAGTAGGGCCCCTCGGGAAAAATCCAGTCGACGAGCTCTGGTTGTTACGATCGTTTGTGTTTCCATTATTTATCACCTGGTTGTTTTGGGTATTGCTTCCCTGGGACGGACGTCGCCTGGTCAATGCAGCAAATGTCTCCAGTAGCCCAGTAGGAGTCGTAGTCTCAACTTGATTGTTGTGATCGCCACTTGTGGTGGTCGTTAGATTAGGAACACTAACGCTCATCGGATTCGAGACTGAAACAGCGGTTGACGTATTCTGTGGAATTCCGCCAGTAGTTTGCTCATTGCCACACGTTGTATCAACTGGCTGCGGTGGCGGTGTGTTCTTATTGGTCTCCTTGGGTGGACAATCATCACTTGCGGTCACCTGTAAATGCTTCTCGACGAAATGCTTCTTGTAATGGAAGCCACTCTCCTCGGTCGACTTGCTACGCGGATTGGCGGCTACACTACCAGCCTGGCAGAGAGGTTCACGTGCTTTCGGCAATGCAATTTTCACAGCCGAAGCTGGTGGCAAATTACTGGTGGGCATCGATAAGATATCCGACGAAAGGATGTTGTTCGTGTTGTTGCGAATCATATCGACACCTTCGCGCATCTTATCAAACACTTCCATTGCTTCGGAAGAGAATTGTGACACGCGCGATCCCGAACTGGCCCGCAAATTGACCAACAAACTCTTGCTGATGCTGCTCACCGAATTGCTGGCGTTCATCTTGTTGTTAGCTTCAATATTCGACGATTTATGATCCTCGGGATAGCTTTGTTGTCGCATCAATTGATTGCTACTTCCGCTAGCCGTGCTGCCTGTCTTTATGCTATCGCTAAGTGCCAGATTTTCAGTGATCGTAGCCAGATCGGATACGGTTGCATTTATGCCCTGCATCGAATTATTAATGGCTGAGAGATCAGTATGATTTTCACGTTCACGCAGTGTAGCACTCACACAAACGGGACTTTCCTTAGATTCCAAATTACTTCCTACAATATCGGACTTGGCCGACGAGAGAACACTCTCCGCGATCGCCTCAACAGTTTGCTTCCAGGCCAAATTATCAGCAGAGGCAGCCTGCTCGGATGTTGCTACCGAATTTCGATTAAGCTCGGTAGCTTCCGGCAACGACGGAGTCGAGCTCGATTTACGACTAGTCAATGCACTAGACTTTTCCAATTTCTTTGTGCTAGATAGCGGTGCAATTGAATTGCCCCCTTCTAATACAGACAGATTATCACAATTTGCTAATTTCAGATCGTACTTTCCTTCCGCTCCCATACGATACGAGTTGCGCACTCCATGATCCCACTTCACATCTATCCAGCCGTTGTGAATTTCACCGGTTACGGTTCCTTCACCGCCGTTGCCGTCTTGATCTTCCCAGCGCCAGTCGACACCACGAACAACACGCGCTCCGGTTGTGATGTGTTTGAGTTGGGCACGGATTTGACGACGTTCACGACGAATCCGGGCTTCGGCCTCTTTGGCTCCTTTGCCCATTTCCTCGCACACGGACACGACACGTCCGTAAATTTCGAAACCACTCAAACTTAGGTAGTGTGTCTGGCCGGATGCATTTCGTCCGTTTTGCTGAATGCGAATGTGACGGAAACCTTGATTCTCGTCCGGCGAGCAAACGATCGGCCACGTGTTAGTGCTGCCCGGTTCGGCAAGACTCTTATCGTCGCTGTGAGTGACGAGCGTCTGCCAGGCGACACCGTCCTTTGAAGCCTGCAACATCCAATTCCGAAGGGCACTACGTCCGTAGCCGCGAGCATGACGCAGCGTATAGGCATTAGGAACTAAGAAAACACCCAAATCGATAGCGAACCACGCCTTCTTATTGTCTTTCGTATGGCAATTTACACTTATTGTATCACGCGAGAGGATATCCTCCAACTTGCCGTAAGGCAGCTGTTTGCCCTCAGAGCTTGTCACCTGGACTAAACCGTATTGAGCCGGGTTCACCCATTCCGTCGACTTCCCGTTCGTTCCAATGTAATAAATTAGGCCGTTCTCGTCAAAGTCATGTTGGTGCTTCAGAACGATTCCCGATTTCGACTCCTTCAACTTCTTCAAATACAAAAATGTAGTTCGATCCATATCGTACCACTGCTTGGCAACCATTTTCAATAGATATTTTGAAAGCTGTCCAACGGTGGCAAGGGGTTCCATTTTCAACGTTCGGCCGGTCCTATCAAACAAAGTACTTTCGCACGAGGCGCGCTCCAGGCGGAATCGAAGTCGTTTCGTAAGAATCTGAAGACCATACCCAGTTCCCGGCGCATCATACATAAACACCGGCAACTTTTCAATACTCTCCAGCACAGAGACTAGCTTCAGCACAAGAATTCCAGCCGTATTTTTGGCATCCGAAATACTCGTATTGCCGTCATCAGTCGGACAAGTGTCCATGATAGTTTGCTTAAAAATCGTGATCCGTTGCTTCTGCAACTTATTCAATTTGTTGCGCGGCAAGCCGCTATCCCAGCAATTCTTCGATAGCACAGCGACGAGTGCTTGAACCAGACCCGAACTGTGCATTTCATAGGCACTAACAACACCGTCAGCTTGCAGTAAATTTGCCAACTCATTAAGAGAATTACGAAGCTTATCCTGCCAATTCGTGGATGGCGTCGATGCCGCACCAACAGCTGCTGCTGTTGCCGTTTGCTCCTCCAACGCTTCTTCAATTTGCTTGACAATGGCCGATAGTTTTGCCACCGCTCCCCTAGGAACTGCCTGAGCGGCCCTAAAGTAGCGATTGTACAAATCTCTAGCCATATTTTTGACTTGATTCTTTTGAACTTCGGTTTTCGTTTTGATCTTTTTCTTTTTGCTAGCCGACCAGCCGGATGCAAAGTCTGGACCGAGTGTTGTTTCGGCGGTGAAGGTGTGCTTTGTGCCGCGATTACTTTCAAACACGAAGCCGGGCAAGTCGTCCTGGAGAATGGTCACTTGATGACCCTCGGTGTTGTGAATGTGCAGTTGACTGTCTTTTTGGCATTGCAATACCCAATTGCCAACAACGAGGCGTTGTAGACTGACTGTGCTGAGAATGGGTTGCGACGCGACGCCTTGTCGAACGGCGGCTCGAGCACGCTGTAGTTTTTCGAGGAATTCACCGCGATTTTCTGGAATAAAAAAAATTATATTGGATTGATAGGGATTTTATTTTAAATGGTATTGTTAGTGTGCCTTTAATGTGACAGCTACTTTTCATTATTTAGTTTTCAAGAGGAATGGGTATGTTATCTATCTGACAATAGTACTCGGTTGCCTATTTAGCGGCCCAGTATTACAACTTTCGCAATACAGACCATCGGCCATTTGAGCGACATTATTCTTTTTATTTTATAGTACTTTATTAATGGCTACGAGGAAAGGAATAGTTGCCAAAATGCAGCCTTGCCTCACACCACTCTGAACCTCAATTACCTTACCCAAGGGTCAAACGTGACATTGGGTTCCCTGGCAGGACTCCTTAATGATGCATGCTCAACAATGTATAGGCTACGCTATTCTTAAGGCAATCTATGATTATGTGTCTGAAGACTTTGAGGTCAAGAGCAGAGTCCGACAAGGGTCCATCCTCTTTCCAGTTCTATTGTTAAGTTAGTATTTTGCGATGTGTTGCATATGTCTCTGGGCTTGATGGAGGAATTCAATGGACAATGACATCCCAACTACAACATCTGAATTATGCTGATAACATTTGCCTAAGTTCACAAAAAAAACCTGAATATCTTGAGAGCACTATTGGACGGAAGTCCAGTACTGAGAAAAAGAAACCACCCCGATTGCTATCAATATTAACGTATAATGAGCAAGATGTCGGGTTCGTTTCGCTCCGACTGCGAAATGCAGCATGCCATGAAATGGAAGCCCGGTTTCAATCAACGCCGACCGAGATGGCGTACCAAGCTCACATGGCGTAGAACTGTCGCAATTTAAATTGTTTGAATATTTGCTTGTTAGTGCAGAGATTTTGAAACTACATACTGGATATTTATACCCTATACCCAGGATCCCTGAATCGAATAAGCAATGTCTGTCTGTCTGTCCGTGTGTCTGTCTGTTAGCAAGATAACTCCTGAAATAATGAAGCTAGCGGTTTGAAATTTTGGTCAAATGTTTCTTTTGCTAAAATCTTGGACGGTATTGAAAATGGGCCAAATCAGACCACGGGTTCCCCTACCTCCCATACAAACTACCCCTCGTTGATATTTTAATTGGGCCATAACTTACGGTAGAATATCGCTATCGACTTGAAATTTCGATCAATGTCTCATTCTGACATATACTTTGATTTGATGGAAAGTGGAGTAGGTCCGACTACCCCTACCCCTACTTCCCCTACAAATTTATATTCAGCCATATCTTTTGATAGAATGTCACGAAAAACTTCAAATTAGTATCAAATGGTAGCCGTTGGATACCTTGACAAGGTAATAAAGATGTGTCAGGTCCGACCCATCTACCCCTCCCTCCCCCACAAAAAATATGAAATTGAATATTTTGGGTTTTGCGTGCAGGGAGGACAGATTCCACGCCAATTATTGCAATCCATGAGCTTTCCTTTCTTAGGGATTTTAACAATGACGCCCTTCTTGCATTCTTGAGGGAGAGTCTCGGTTGTCCGACACTTTTGGATCAGGGGAAGAAGAATATAAATTCAAAAGTTCCATGGGGATGCCGTCTGCCCCCGGGGCTTTACTTTAAACTGCACGTATTGTTGATGGATCTTTATGGACCATAATAGTCCAGTCAAAATATCCCAATTCAGGATTCCAAATAGAAACGAGACCGAGGCTAATTTCGGGCGCGGCCGAAATTTGAATACCCATCACTATCCTCGGGCTAAAAGTTTTTTGGGGCAAACCTATGACTTGTATTTAATCCTTCCCCATTCTTTTCCTTCTGTTTTCGCATAATATTTGATATTGACAAATTCTGTGGCGTCGATAAAACAATATTTGTGTGAGGTTTGGTTGGAATAAGTGGTAAAATAAAAAAAAAATATCTCAGAAAACTTTATTGGGGGAGGCGGGAGCATGGCCCCATAGTACGATTCCCTTCGTTTTACTTTTTTTTTGTTTTGATAAAGACGCATTGAGTTTTTTTTTAAATTGGTGTAGAAAAAATGTTTCTTAGAAGATCCAAAATGGGGAGGTTGGGCTTGTATGGTAGCCCCACGACTCCATAGTCCGATTTATTTATGGCATCAATTGAAGTGCACTCTTACGAGTTTTGGTTGAAAGTGGTGCACAATTAAAAAAGTTGTTCGTAGAAGAACTCAATTTAGGGGGTTGGCTTTGTGTGATAGCCCCATGACCCCATCGTCCGATTCCATTCATTTTTACACATGTTGTGTGGCATCAAATGAAATGCACTTTTATGAGGTTTGATTGAAATTGGTGGACAAATAAAAAAGTTTTTCTTAGAAAAACTCAATTTGGGGGCTGGGTTTGTATGACAGCCCCATGACCCCACAGTCTGATTCCATTTATTCTTACATATATTTTGTGGCAACAATAGAAACACATTTGTGTGAAATTTGGTTCAAATTGGTGCACAAATGAAAAAATTTTTCTTAGAAGAACCTAATTTGGGGGGTTAGGTTTGTATGGCAGCCCCATGACCCCATGGTCCGATTTGATCCATTCTTACATATGCTTTGTGTTATCAATAGAAACACATTTGTGTGAAATTTCGTTGAAATTAGTAAACACATGAAAAAGTTTTTCTTAGAAAAACCAAATTGGGGGGGTTAGGTTTGTATGGCAGCCCCATGACCCCACGGTCCGATTTTAGCGATTCAAACATACAAACTGCCTGCAATGAAAAGAAACATGTGTGCAAAATTTCAGCTCGATAGCTTTTAAACTGGCCGAGTAAAACGCGTAGCAACAGACGGACAGACGGACAGACAGACAGACGGACATCGCCCAATCGACTCAGCTCGTCATGCTGATCATATATATACATATTTTATATGGTCGGAGATGCTTCCTTCAATGCGTTACAAACTTCATGACAAAGTTAATATACCCTTTACTCTACGAGTGAAGGGTATAAAAAATAGAGTAAGTCTAATTTTGGTTGTTTTCGATTCAGTGGGGTGCCAGGAGTCTAAGACTCATTTTGCTAAGAAAAATTTTTATTGGAAATGTCCCAAAAAGGACAAAAAAGGGAACTAATTAATCCTTGATCAGAGGTGGGCATGCGGGATGTCATATCAAAGGGGACGCCGAGTACGAGGGCGGTTCAATTATGATCGAGACAAATGCTCTGACACCTTTATTTATTATAGAAAAAAATTACAAAATTTTACAGTTTTTCTAGGTACTCCCCCCTCACTAGTTACACATATTTTCCACTTCTCCGGAAGCTTTTTGATGCCGGTATCGAAAAATTCCTTGGACAACTCGGACATCTATGTGCGCACAAACTCCTCTGCCTCATCGTCGGTGTTGAATTTTTTTACCTCCGAGGGCTTCTTTCAGAGGTCCAAACATTATGGTAATTGCAGGGCAATAAATCCGGACTGTAGGGGGAGTGCTCCAGTACCTCCCACCCCAATTCCGATATTGTATCGAGCGTAAGACGCGCGGTAAGAGGACGCGCGTAATCCTGGAGAAGTTCAACAGTTTGAGAATCCATCGCACCGTTATTTCGCGATATTGAAGGTGTTCGTGGATGAGAGCCTCTACACTACCAATGATAGTGCCGACTTCAGCCGAATTGTCTCGAACATTCATCCTACGGTCCTCCGAAATGAGGACGAATGTTGTCTGGTGTGATGCTGGTTGGCGGCCGAAAATCATGCGGCTCATTATCGACTGTTTCACGGCCATCCTTGACCGCTTTGGCCCATTTAAACACAGCAGTCCTACTCAGGCACTCACTACCGAACGGATTGTGCAAACGCAGAAAAATTTCCGCATTCTTAACGCCTTCGCTCACTAAAAAACGAATGAACAATACGTTGCGCAATGGCGGTCAGCACTTGATAGTCGTAGCACGAGCGTAAAATATCCCTTCGCGAAGAAAACTGTGCCACTCTGTTCGTAAAGGACCCAGCTATCGTATACTCAAGCCACGACCTTCAAAACATACATGCGCGCCATCTACAGCGGTTGTCTCGATCATATTTGAACCACCCTCGTACATTACAGATCCGATGTTTGTTTCCTGTTTCAAGGACCCCCAACGAGATAATTCGACATTAATTATTCCGTGATTATAGGTTGGCATGCGGGGTGTTATATCAAAGGAGACGTTGAGTACGATGATAAATTACAGAAAAGACGAAAACTTTTCATTAAAACGCAATTTACTCTATTGTAGGTCCATGAAACTGGACGAAAATACCGAATATATAATGTACTCGACGTCTACTTTGATCTAACACCCCGCATGTGTCCACTTTCGTTCAAGGATTAATTAGTTTCCTTTTATGTGCCTTTTCATAGCTTTCCGATCAAATATTTTCTTAGTAAAATTAATGGTAGAATCTTTAGTTATTATAGATTCTAAATTGGTTAGCAACTTGAAATATTCGCGTAGTTATGGCTTTGGAAAGATACAGATGATAAGTTACGGGAAACACAAAAATTTTCCATTCAAACGCGATGTATTTTTATTTTATGATATTATTATTTGCTAACGCAATGTAACGTAGCCGAAAGCCATAACTCTGTTGCCGTTCTCATTACTGATGTATATTGGCTTTCAAATATATGAATAGGACTTCACGGTTATGGTGCCGGTTGGCACTGTCCTCCTTGGGACCCAGTGAACTAAGCACAAGTGGTGGAGATGTCTGCAAAAATCATAAAATATAAATAACAGGCCTGACTGTCCAACATTAGACTAAGCCGGCAGATGTGTTAGTGACATCCAATTTCCAAGATCTTAACTGCTCTTTGGATGAGATGTTGAAATCAACAGCACGCTCAGCAGTATTATTTATCCCCATAAATGGGTACTCGTTTAACATCAGAGTGAGATCATAGTCCGTCACATGGGATGTGAGTTCGAAAAACACTAGAATATGAGGCTGCTGTCAACGCCTCTATGGGTTAACCGAGTTTGTCTGCCCACATGACATTCTGTCACATAACTAATAATATTTAGTAATTAATCTGATTTAAAATTGCTGCAACCTTTTCTTTTTGCATGTATGTGATTTAAATAAGTCACAAGATAAAACAAAATTTTTGAAGTATTCTCCCACCACTTTCGGTCCGCGGGCCACTTGTTGAGAGAGTGGTTTCGAAAGAGGAATAACTGACGGCTATGCTTCACTAGGGGATCAGTGGCAGAACAACTTCACTCGGGACCCTCCCGCCTACTTATTGAGTTTTCTATAATTGTCGTATAATCTGAAACCCCTAGCTAGGCGTTGGCCTGGCAAGACTCCATTCAAAACAAATGTGGCCTCAGCACTACATCCTTAATGACCGTGTATTATACTGCAAGCAAGATAAAATATTTTAGTCTTCAAAGACATATGCAGGCCGTACTAGTTGAAACTAAGTTTAGTACCACGCGAAAACTATTTTGTTCTTGTTTGACAGTTCATGTTATAAATGCCCTATATAAAAGGTACTTTATCTCCGAAAATGTTTTGAAGATAGTTTTTTAACAGAGGGACCTAAAGGACTGTTTTGATCTCATGGTACTTGCAAGGAAAATGGTGGGTCGGACTACAAACCGCGGCTATAGTTACAGCAAATAGCACAGCCATACCAGGAGCAAGTTTTTCCCGTAATGGAGACTTATAAGGTGTTCATAGATCAGGGAGAAACAAAAAACTCCGAGAAGTTTTCCCTTAGGGGAAAAATCTTAGATCATGTATATGTCTACGTTATTGCTTACAAAATAATCCACATTGCATCAGCCGTTATCTTGTCACTCCAGAAGCCCAAAAATCCTTTCAAACCAATTACATACAGTACCCCAAATGTCGACTTTCGAACGACAACATAATGCCCATTCTCAGTTTCCTTAGCGAAGTGTCCTTTTTGGTGGTACATATGTACATAATATCCTTTGAAAACCCAAAATGAGGTTGTGGTGATTGTAAAGGGCTCAACTCACCGAATACTGTATTTTGATATGCATATCGACTATAATGCATTCCTAAAGAAAAAGGGACCTTTTTTGTCCAAGGACATCTTTCTCATAACAAGTGCCGACACCAAAATAATAAGGATCGCACCGCTTAACTTGCATCCGAGTTTTATCCAAATCGCTCCGCAGGGGGAGCCAAGGGAACCAATTGAAAGATAACTTTTCATTCGCTTCAACGGCGAATTTAGCGCTATTCCCGCAACTCATCAGTGATTGTCGATTCTTTGTAAGGGCGATCAAAGAAAAATGTATACCAAATTTAGCAATGATCAAACCACCGAAAGGTTGACTTAAAGCTTCGTTAGGTTTTCGCTATGTTTTACAATGTCACATTTTGTCACGGAACAACCCAACGTACACATCCTAATTTCCTTAAAATAATCACACGTGTTTTACTATGTTCCAAATAATTATCACCAAGCTAAAAAAAAATGGCGGATACCCAACCAGTCTACATCGACTACAGATTGGCCCGATAAATCTAGCAATCATCACATGATCTTGTTCGAACATTTTGCAGAGCGTTTACATATTGCTGAATGGAGAGAAAGAAATGTCCAACGAATCAATGATTTGCGGTGGGGTGACGGGCATCATTGGTTGAATTAAATTTCACTGCTAAAAATGTTTATGTGCAAACTCTTCACACTGTTTCTTTTTAACATTCAATTCAAGGTACAGTGGCTTCAAAACCATATTGTACGTACTGTACAACCACTGTTACGTACTGTTTCATTTCAACATTTAACGTTCAGTGGCTGTACAATCACTTCAACGTCGCACAATGTTCCGTGGCAATGATGTTCTGCCTGCATGCACCGACCTGTGCGAGATAATCTGTGATGATCGCTAGATTTACTTGCCAACATCGAAGTCGGCATAGCTGAGTAGGTTAGATGATAGGTGTTTGGTGCATGGGTTGACGTTTTCGAGTCTTGTCTTTTGATTTTGGTGATCATACTAAAAGGACTATTGATTTTCTACTCTTCGTAAATTTACGCGATAAATTGTATGCATTTTTTTGTTTTATTTGCGTGATCACTAGGTCAATAGTAGTTATGTCACCAAAAATTGTGCCCCTAGCCCCCCATTTAACTCCCCATTTCGCTTGGCAAATATATTTGCCTGTGGGCTGAAAGGGAATTTATCACCTAAAAACGACTGAACATAATAACGGCATTGTGATGTAATTCATATGTATTTTAAGGGTAAAGATCCTAATTGAAAACAATTAATGTTAGGTGCGGTAAATATTAAAGCAATCGCGAGATGTTGTGGAGCAAAAGGACACTTTACGTTATTCATCCACAAAAGTACCACAAGCACAAACTTTCAATTTTCTCGGTTTCCCTTTTTTTAAGAAGAGTTATTGCCTGAAAAGGCCAATCCTGATCATATATGGAAAAGGGTGGACTCGTGGTCTAACAAAGTAGATGTGTTCCTCCGGCAAACCGGCTCGATATTCAGTGCGGATTTCTGTAGGATAGCTATAGGTTACGGTAGAGTATTGTATATGCTACGTAATTCGAAAAATATCCAAGACCAAACTTGCCTTTTTGTATGTAATAGCTGACAGCAAACAGGCACATGGATAACCCTTTAATTCAAGCATAGTCTTGGTGGAAGGGAAATTAGGGTAAAGGATCGAAAGGGGGACAACACAAACATCCATGGTCACAGTGTGACTCGAACCCACGCTCCGGAAACTCAGAGATAGAGTGACTTCTCTTCCACTGAGCTGCCGAATGCCCATATATGCAGATATGCTCCCCAGTCCCCACTGCATAGAAACCGATGTACCTTTACTTCATTATCTGCCAGAAATTGTCCACCTGCCATATTAGAATGTTGCTAGAGAATGGGAAATTGATTGAATCTTACAAAAAAAAACTGTCAACATAAATTTCAACCCTTTTCTTTGCTGTCGATGGGCATTAATGTAATACAACAAACTCATCGAGGTTATAAATGTTTTTTTTCAGTGTAGACGTGAAAGTTGCGTAGCCAGTTTCAGACACATAGAGGCGCCGAATTGCTTTGGGGGAGTAAATAAAGCTGGGCTTCTTTTTGAAACTGTCTATTTTAGGAGTAGATTTGGCGTTTCGGAGATGCAGCGGATTTTAATGATAATTTTTAGACTTAGCCTTGATTTGTCAAATATTATTTCCAGAAAAGACCACATATATTAATATAATTTGACAAATGTTGAAAATGTAATAAAAAAAGACATAGTGCGTTTTGTTCCGTTTCAGACCATAGGCAAATATATTCGCCCAACTTATTTTAGGCCTGTACGCGTTCACTGAACTTCGAATAACCTGGAACGTTGCAATTTTACAAAGAGAAGGGATAGACCAAATGCACTATTTGAGCCTCATCAATTTTTTAGATTTTACCGTTACTTTACAGCCCCTTGAACTTCGTCTACATTTTACTTAATTTTGGGGGCCACTAGGAGGAAAAGCGGGTCAGATAGGAAATTAAACCCATAATAATGTTGTTGCCCCAATTCTCATTTATGAATTTCTTTAAGAGTATTTTGTTATATTTTTTAAGTGAACAATTTTAAATGTCAAAAACCTCCGGGCAAACATATTTGCCTATAGTCGTTAAAGGGGGGTTAAATGTGACAAATTCGAAAGTGCACGCATATGCAATCGAAAATTCAATTTATACCTGCTCGCCATTTGCAATTGTACCAGGCATTTGGATCAGCCATCCGTTGCACGTCTCCACGTAACTATACTGCACTGTGTGATGACTATAGACCACATGATGATGATCACTAAAGTTATTCGTACTGATGCAGTGTGGTCAAGGCGGTTTGGTGGTCGTTGTTGAGTTTTTAGAAGATATTGACGACGGTTTGGACCATGGTTCGAACCCCCCTGGGACATCAGAATTTTTTTCTTTTTTTTTTCAAATAAAATATTTGAAACCCATCACATACAGGGCCTCGAACGACACCCATAATGCCCAGACTCTGTTTCCTATGCTAGAAAAATGTCCTTTTTGGTGGTAATATCCTTTAACAAAATTCAAAATCAACTTGTCGTTATATTACATACAAGACTTGTCACAACGGATTCTGTATTTCGATATCCATGTCCTTATACATAGCGTCTATAATGCATTCCCACAGAAAAAAGGACATTTTCCTCATAAGAAGTGCTGACACCACAATATTAAGGATCGCACCACCTAACTTCCATCCGAGTTTCTTCGACATCGGTCCACGGGGAGAGCCAGGAGAACCAATTGAAGGATGAATTTTCGTTCGCTTCAATGGCGAATTTACCGCTATTCCCGCAACTTATCGAAATCGTGATTGTCGATTCTGAGTCAGAGCGATCAAAGGATAATGTGTACGAAATTTGGTGAAGATTGAACTACGGGAAGGTCGATTTTAAGCGTTAAGCGATTTCGTTACAGTTTTTCGTGACGCTTTTTTCACGGAACGACACACAGACACAGTATTTCTCAGGTAGCCTGCACAAAGACATATACATGTAAAAAAAAAATCAGCCAGCTATAGTCTTTGAATTACATTACGGAATTTGGTTGCTTCAGTAAGATCAGTATTAATTTTGCTGGTCGACGTGTCAGTAAAGCCATGATGACGGCCGAACTTACGACGAATTTCAGGATGCGGAAATCATGAAATTTAAATAATAATTCCAAAAAATTCCTGTAGTTCCAAAATATGGGCTGCACTTATAAACAAATGTTCAAACAATTTAAATTGCGACAATGGATTCTGAACTTATGTCCAAAATTAAAAGCATTCCATGGCAATTTTTGCATCTATTTTCGTTTTTTGGTCAATATTTTCTCGGGATGCGCCAGGATCAGCAGACCTCGCAAGGGGCAGGAGCTGAAAAAGATTGGAAGTGATCTGATGAAAGAGAAACAATAAATTTAGCATTTGCTTTGACTTGGAAATGTGTCTATCTCTTCTTGCCTAAAAAAAAATCTAATTATCGCGGGCCCCCGCCACGCGGGCTCATATGCGCCGCCCCTGCTAGGGGTTAACACAAATTAGTAGTGTTATTTTAGTGCGTTTGCAGTGCAATTAAAATTGTGTGTAAACTGATATAAACAGCACAAAACTTTTGAAGAATTCTCTTTTTTTTCCTCTTGCAAAC
Source organism: Microchrysa polita (assembly GCA_949715475.1). Lineage (NCBI taxonomy): Eukaryota > Metazoa > Arthropoda > Insecta > Diptera > Stratiomyidae > Microchrysa > Microchrysa polita. Next base: position 32,411,028 of record OX454415.1, read on the forward strand.
CTAATGATGAAGAAGCAATTTTTTTTAAATACATACTCAAACAGTCACTTCTAAGAAATGCTAATTTGAAAAATGAAAAATATTTTCATAAATTTAACATCTATCAAACATATAAATTGATATATACAGTTTAAAATTATTAGACTTAAATGCTAGTGCTATTTCCAGCTAACCAGCTACTGTTTTGTATTTAAATATCATGTGTTGAATATTTACAAAAAAAAGAATTTAACTTAATTAAAATCAACACTTATAAATACTATTACAATATACAATATATAGTTTATTAAAAAAAACTCTCTCTCACCTTCACTAGATACAGAATCCATGCCACGCCCTTTTCCTACAAACAGAAAATTTAAATAAAAAAGAAAACACACAAAGATGTGTTTATGAAAAAGGATTATTAATAATGAAGAGTTTTTGTTTTTTATTATGTATATTGAGATCGTTTTGTTGTCTTTTTTATGAAATAAATTTAATGAAAACTCGTATAATTCCAATTTGGATTAAGCTTTAATTCAATTAAGTAGTAAACGATTAGATTGTCTTTTTTGCTTTCGGTTATTTCGCCAATTGAACACATTGTTTCTAAAATGCAGTGTTAACTGTGGATATTGCACTTATGACGAATAATTTATTTGAACAGGTATTAGTTAGCCATTTGCATTGATACCAGAGCAGAAAATGATAAGACATTAAGATACTGGTTGGTAAGTGTGCGTAAACAAATACGAATGCGAAATATCAATGTTAAAGCATTAGTTACTTTATTATGTGTATAAAATTACGTGGAAAACTATTATTTTAATTATCAAATAATTTTCGGAATTTTTGCGAAAAAAAGACCTAAATTTCATTGGAGAAACGGAAAAGCATCGTTTGCATCTTAAGAAGAAAACTGATTTGAATATGGCGAAACATGTGATAGTAAGTATAAAAAATTAAACTCGATTGGAATTTAGACTTTCATATGTTGCCACTCTAAGAGTTATACTAAAAGTTCAAAAAAAAAAACAACCGAAACTGTTTTCTTCTATTTTAATTTCCCATCAGTTTATTAATTCTGGGAAATTGTGCGATTAAGAGATGATTTAGATACACAGGTTTCATTCGATATCATGTCATACAAGAAATGAATTTCATTATGATAGAAGTGATATGCGTTCTAGTGCAGCTTCAGTTGCCTTTACGCTTAATCACGATCTCTGATCTTTGATAGTATGATGCTTTTTTTTGTATGAATGCACAATAATTAGAAACAAAACTACACCAGAAAATGCTTACTTTGGAGTTATGCCGATCTTCCTTCTATCATTATATGTATGTACTGTTCTTATCTGTCTCTTTTAATTTCTAATCGAGAGTTTAACATACTAAAACATTTTTTTTTATTATTATAATAAAACAAAATATAAGCACAGAAATTTAGAAAAACAAAAAACTAATTTCCAATCATAATGCACTATATGCATGTTTTGGTCCCCAATTTTACATTCACTTCTAGGTTTTTAGTGACTTGAAAGCAAATCACATGCTTTTTTAACGAAAAAAGGAAACATTCAAATGCCAATCGCTTAAAAGCTATTAAAAAAAAAAAATAGCATCACCAAAAAGAAAAAAAAAATAACAAATGAAATTAAGAAATAAGTTAAAAACCCATTTGTTAAACATTTGAAGCCAGTCTATTATATTAAACACCGATTAAGTATGTTTTCAGATATATATCTAACATTATTTTGCGTCTATTCGCCGTCACCTTTGATTAAAAAAAACAAGAGAAAAAATGGATAAGCAACACTTACCTAAATTATCATTGCCATTCTCGGGGCTACCGCTCGAATACATTGTTGCCAATTTTCCATCTAATATGAAACGGAACCAACCATTCGAGCCATTCGACAATTCAAGCGCTGCCGTATCCGACCAAACATAGAGACAATCACGTCCGCGACATATACTCCATTCGCGCCAATGATACGCCTTGCCCGGCAATATTTCTTTGGCATCCTCGAGGACTTCGTCGGTGGCTGTTATAAGAGAGAAAGAGAAACAGAGAGAAAAAGAAACAATTAAATTGATATTAGCAAATATGAAACGCGTAAATCCTAAAGTGTTGGTACTAGTGATGCTTGAAAAAAAAAACAAATCTTCTTGGCAAATATGGTTTAATAAATTTTGTCAACTCTATTTTGTAATGCAGGCTGTCTCAAACCCAACGTCAACCCGGAAACGGATGACAGCCCAATGAGTGCCCGTTGTGATCGCAAGCTACATTTCTGAGCGATATAATCGTGGCTAAAGTTGGGTTAGGTAAAGTGGCGTCCAGGTGAGCTTCTAGTGCTTTTAGACACAAAATGGTCGGTTACGATACCACCGAGAGGGACGAGGCACCTAAGGTATTGTCAATGTGTCCTAGACGTATCATATTAGCGAGAGTGCAAATTGAACCTTCTCACCAGATGCGAGGAATGTGTGTTAAATTCAGGGATGTTACTGTACTTTCTATCTAAGAATACGTGATGTCTACACGTCCGCAGGGATAATACTATCATGCTCGGCTGATTTAAAAGGCTCCAAAATTGTAATCATCTACATTTTTTTCACTCGCGGTTGAGATTAGATGACGTGTCGCAAGAGTTTATGCGACTTGTAAAGAAGTCAAGTGAAGCAACGTCTGAGCTTCCAGGGAAATGTACAGACACTCGATGGTTTCGATACATGAAGATGTCCACGATCCGTCTTCCTTTCGAAGATAGCTTGGAATAGATGGATTGTAGACGCCAAAACATTCCTGAATCGGGATGTTGTGAAAAACCCTTCGATGATTTTTCGGAAACTTCTCAAACTGATATCAAACTCGTGCCCATTGTTTGGACTATTTGGGACCAAAGGAAGCTCATCGTGAACAACATCCCGAAATCTAACACACATTTGTACCAAAAAAAGAGTCGCGGTCGGTGTTCGGAGTTCCTTTCTACTACCTTCCTTGTTCTATGGGTCCCAGCATGCGGTTGTAGCGCAACTCCACATCTTTGTAAAATCACAGTCCACACGAAATGGGGGTTGATGGGAATTACCGCCCGTCGGTGTCCCTTCGCATTAATTTCAACACCACCGACACCTATACAATAAATGCCATAAAGGGGGTTTAACGCATGTTCCTACCGTAAATGTTTACTAGACACCCTCGAATAGGCGAACGGGTTGATTGTGTGACGTCAATCAGCGCCCCTAAAAGGTAACAGTATTTCTTACCAAGTGTTAAGGCCTTCGGCCACTGCTGCAGTGTGGGCGCCTTAGGTTTCATTCAAACGACGCGAAAACGGCTCGCAAGCTAGAGACATACAAATGCATTGGCTTATATGGGAAGCTCACGATAAGCGTTGGCCTGATGCTGTCAAAACACGGCTTCCGAGCCGTGAATTTGCGAATAATGTGCATAATGGTGCATGAGATGTGAAAAAACGTCTCGCGAGCCGTGTTTTCTCGCTTATCTTGAGCTTCCAATATGCCAATGCATTTGTATGTCTCGAGCTTGCGAGCCGATTTCGCGTCGTTTGAATGAAGCCTTGCACACCCACGTAGGACTAGTGGTCTAACTATTCGGGTCGAGCGGGATAGTCATTTCCCGAAGGTCCCACTGGAATCGACGCAATGTCAAGTCTAAAGAGACAGCGAGAGACATTCAGGGAACCATCCTCGATAGTGACGTCGAATGCGTCAGGATTCCGGATATCTGCGTACGCCGGTCAATGACATAGTACATGCGTCCAATCTTCGCCGAAATGGTTGCACATGGGACACAAGGTATCATCAGCTAAATTGCGCGTTTGAAGCCATGCTTTAGGCGATCCGTGACCAGTGATGAGGAATCCTACACTTAGATTGAAGTCTAAGTCAGCATTTCCTCTCACGTCACTAACCTGAAACGTACTCGTAGGTATTTGACCTATGGGACGCTGTTCCCCATCTATATAGGACACACTCCTCTAGGCGGCCAGCGATTTCTCGCCGGGATCTCCAGGAGACACTCTCGGGGGATAACAAACTAATAGGGGGTAACGCGAGCCCTCTTCGTATGTAAAACGCCGTTCCACGACGCAGAATCTCCAAGTCAAGCGGGAGTGCACCCATCATGACCGACAGAGCCACGATAGATACCCTCTTACATACTCGGAGACATTAGTCAGCGGGACACGTTAACACGTTTCGCAGAGTTCCCTACCACCAACGGTAAGGGCGTAGTCCATAAGAGCTACGGATCCATGTGCTTCACAGCCAATAAATAAGGATTCGTAGATCCTCTGGATTGCACCATTACCCAGGCCCCAATGCTTCCTAAAGACGCGTGACTACCACTTACATATATCTACCAATTTTTCGGTGACAGCTGTGAAGTGGAACCTAAAGTTCATCCTCTCCCCCATAGTTATGCCCAAGTACTTGACCTGGACCGCCTCGTACTTGAGTCTAACTTCCCCCATCATTACCACTGGAGGTGACTTTGGTTGAAGTTGCCCTTGAGCCACGTATCAGCACATCTGCCAACACGAAATCCATACTGGCTGTCAGACATGAGACCTTTCCTCCTTTAACAAACACAACCTTTCTGCATCAAACCTTCAGGGCTCTTGCCAGGCAGGCATATTGGCAGCTTTTGGCCGTTTTGTATAAAAACGGGTGTGGTCCGCCCCGGAGAGGCAGTTGCCGTAGGACCACTTATCGTGAGGACCATCCCAATAATTATCTCATGGACCGAAGTCCTCCACCACGACATATCAGGCGTGGTTTACGAGACCTTGAGAGAGAGGTTCAGGGATACAAAAGGGACCCTTACGATGAAGTTACATACCAAGCCGCCATCGCAGCGATCCACACTGAAGAAGTGAATCGGCCTATTGCGAGCTTAGATGCGAAGTCCTTTCAGAGCGTCCACCACCTATTTCGACTGAGGAGATTAGGCTCCCGAGAGCCACCAGAGTAACACTAGGTCAACTTCGGTCGGGCTTTTGTTCACGCCTTAATTCGTACCTTTCCCGCATAAACCCGGACATCCAAAACATCTGTCCAAACTGCGATTACTCCTCATGATGTGGGTCATTTGTTTCAATGCCCCGCTGCGCCCACTGATCTTTTCCCTATATCACTGTGGGAAAACCCTATCGCAGCAGCTATGTTTCTGTCCTTAGACCTCACGGACACAAACATTGACGAACCATAACTCGTACCCACAGATGCACACAGGTTTCACACCTTTCTGCACCGCTAAAAAAAGAAGCACTTTAACAAATACTGGGAGAAGACTAATGCCCCGATATGATTGGGGTTTGGACTTGTCTTTGTCAGAATACTTCAGCAGTACAACCATGCGGGCAGACTTCCAACTCGTCGGGAAAAGACACTTTCGGAAGCAATCTGTGAAAAGGAGCTCCAAGTATTCTGGGACGACATGATAACGCAGATGTGCTTGCACATCCCGCCTGTCATCCCACCATCCAACCCAGGTGACTTCCTGCTTATCAACCTAGCAATGCAAGCCGCTATCTCCCCAAGAGCAGTAATTTCTTCCTGTTCAAGAGCCTGCTCCAGATGCGCAACACTAGGTGGAGCAGCAGGAAAGAAGCTGTCAAGGAGCACACTCATAGATTCCTTCCAGGACCGCGTACGTATACCATCAACATTGACGGTAGAAATATCGTAGGCCTTCTTTCGCCCGACAAACCCTAAGGATCGTTTGAAGACGCACTGAGAAAGTGTTGCCAATTATCAGTTTTACACTTAGCAATCATATCGCGATATTCGAAAATAACCCGCCGGGAGGCGGCATTATAATCAGGCAGATCAATATGATGGCGCGCTCTGACTCACTGTAAGCGCCTTCGAGGCGAGCTATCTCATGCTTCTTGACGCTTAAGTTCCTAGTCCACCATCTGACTTGTCTGCGTTCCACCGTGCGGTAGACCCCAAGCACCACATCATTTACGGCAGCCATAAACTCGGCCACGAAATTACATTTAGCGGAGCCGATGAGAACTCGAACGCTTCCTTTTCGAGCCTCAAAGACTGTCCAATTACACCCAGCTTGGGACCAACACCTAAAAAAAAGGATTTCCCATCACTATATCCCGCGAAAAAACACCAGAACCTATACAACAGTTCATTCGAAATTCGAAACTTAAATGTTCACTCCGTCAATACCTAAACAATTGATAGAAAATGTAAATATTTTTCAAGTACGCCAATACCGAATTTTCAGCACTGGCACTTGTTCAAATAAAATGGTGCAGAGCGAATATTCGGTTTGGTGTGAACATCTTCATCTTCATAATTCGCTGATGTGCCGTGAGAGGCGCTTTGTGGGTCGTAGCCCAGCCACCGGATCCACCTCGGAGTAATCTTTCCTATCCATTGTTTCGGCTTCAACCTGCTACCGCAGCCACTTTTTGAGTAGGATCGACCTCGGTCATGTATGTCTGGTACTCATGTCTCACCGACGCTATGTTTATATTGTGCTATAGCCCATCTATAGCACAATATAAACATAGCGTCGGTGCTGCAAACTACGAACCCCATGTGGGTTGAAACCCCTCCTTAGATAGATAGACTAAAACGGAGTTAGTAGTAGTTATATGGAAACAGAAAATTTTAAACCACCCTTCACGGTTTCACCAAATAAATTTCCACTCAGAATTGTGTTGAAGTGCTCTGTATCAACTTTTCTAGATGCGATTCTTAATCACTTGATAGGAAGCGGTTCTAGACTACTTTTCCCTAAGAAAAAAAAGTCTCTTCGCCGGAGCTGTTCTAGCACTCACAGGCGAAGGTGATTGAATCCATTCATCAATAGCAGCTGTGCAATAACACCGAGGAGGAAGGTTCTCGATATCAATTAGATTTGTTTGCTATTTTATAAAATTCAACCAAGACAATCAAAGGCTCTCGTAACCCACCGACTTGCCCAGTCTAGACTGTCAAGAAAATTTATTGCGTCTGGAATGAATGAATGAATGAATGAACTGGATGTAGGTCGATAAAAACAGTTACTGAAAACTTCTGGTAATACCACCCACTGAGAACCTTAAGGGTGCCATTCCAACTGTATAACATTTTCTTGCGACTAACATGTCAGTAATTAGTACTGTCGGAAGCCTAGCGAATCTAGCCACTCGAACTCAGTAGAACTCAATTTCATAACATTCGAGACAACGCCGTCACAATTCTTAAGGATAAATTGCGAGCCCATAGCCGAGTTTGATAGCCTGATCGACGTAGAACGTTGGATACTGAGACTCTACAACGGTACGCGACAACGGCATTTTCATTGACAATCACACATATGTGTAAGTTTTGATCAATCTTTGGAATCACAATTTACGTAAAGCCGGTTATCGCTACTACGTACAAGCAAATTACTTACCTTTATTTTGACCCCTCACGACGACCGTCTCTTCAGCTGACGATGTACTTGCTGCACTACTTATACTACATGCTTGTGTCGATTGTTTTATACTATCAGCACTAGTCTCATTCTCTGATCCCATCAGTGACTGAACTTTGGAGAAGACACCAAGACGTGCGAATTGATCTAAGAATTCGTCTTGTGTCTTTGACATGAGCTCTTCGATTATTGTCAAAACAACTAGATGACCATCCTCGTCGTCCTGTTTAGAACAGAAAATAAAAAATAAAATTAAAAAATCATCCTTCATAAAAGTTAAGTGCAAACAAATTAATCAATGTATCAAATCAATACACTTGGCATGCCTTTGTTAACTATTATGTATTCGTAATGGAGTGCGTTTTCGCGACACCAAACATTTTTCGCTTTGCGCTGAAAACGCACGCCATAGTGAATTTGCTTAGTTAGAAAGATAAAAAATTGACAGAATATGCAACATTCGACATTATTAAAACATTTAATTGTGTCTGAGGATTGTTTCTCGATGAGTGTGATTGTTAAGTATTCAATAGTCGAGTTAGATTTTTACTTTATGTAGAAAAGAGTATGGAAGCATCAGTAATAACACAGATCTAACAAATATTCCTAAGCGGTATGAACATTTTTTCGTGTATGAAATTCTATTGAATCTTCGTGCCCAAATAAACTCACAATGTCGAGAGTAGTGACTGAAGCTAACATGCCATTCAAATTTCAATGTGTTCAGTCTCGGACGTATAGTAATACTCCAACCAAGTTTGTAAATTTTCCTACCATTCAAATTAACCTTATTTTCTTACAAAGAGAGCAAAACAAAAAGAAGGATGCAATGAAACCTACTTTTCCTATCACATGCCCTGAAAACATCCTCCACACAACACTCGTGATAAACACGATCCCGTCTTCTAACCCCTATGCTAACTAATGCTTTCAATCACGTTGTTGTGCGAAAACACTCCTCGTGCAATAAAATTGTGTAACAACAAGTGATGCAACAGAATCAAATACAAAATTAGTAGTAAGTAAACAATATGAAAATAGCAAAAAAGAAAACAACAACAAGAACAAAAAAAAATGCAATTTATATGCATCCACAGAAAAAACAAGAACGTTTAGAATTTGTTTTATACCGCCACCTTAGAAATGGTTGTGGATAGAGAGGATGGTAACAGGATGTAACGATTCGTTACAACGTTACGTTGCTGTTGTCTAATCGATTGTGCAAATGATGCACTACTACCACCACTGCATATGGGCGGCGGTGGTGGTTGTTTGACAAACAAATTTTGTGCTGGACTAGTCGGGACATTATTGTTAGACAGATCGGCTGACGTACTAGCAAAAACAGGAAAGCTGGTATAAGGAACTCTTGTGCCTGTTGGCCAACTGTAACTAATCTGTATATTAACATCAAAATTAGTAAGAAAAAAAAATAAGAAATAAATCGACTTTGCATGTCATCAATTTTGAGCACATTTTCATAGTTACTGTCAATTTTTCACCTTACAACATTTTGCCAATTTTTCCGAAAAACAATGAACAACGAAAAATTACCTCATTATCTAGAACGCTTGCTACAACTTCCACGAGCAGTGTGCCCAAATTTTGTTCGGCTCCCGTAACATTGACGGTCGCCGACTGTGAATCACATAGCTCCTTCAAAAGAGCGGGTTGTGCATACTGAACCATTTTCTTGATGAGACCTAAACTGGCACGACGCACGCTACTCAGCATTGTCCCTTGAAATGTTCGACAGAACACCGGTAAGAATATTTTCAAATATACAGGTGCCATTTCTGGATCGCCGCGTGGCTCATTCGATGTATTTTCCGTATCGGATTTGATATCAGAACGTCCGGCTGACATCCATTCGCCGGGCGATTGTAGGATTGCGGCTACCTCACGATGTCCCTCGTCGATACGTTCGCGTGCTTTGTCGAGTGGCGTTTTGCCATCTTCGTCGCGCAAATCGGGAAAGGCACCATGCTTGAGAAGAACTTTGGCAATGCCCGGTCGACCGAAACAGGCGGCATAGTGTAGCGATGAGCTGCGTTGACCTTTGTTCACGTCCGCGCCCTTTTCGCAGAGATACTCCACCATTTCGAGGGTTCCTGTAATAAAATTAATTGTTTCACATGTGGGTTCAAGGGTAGCGTATTTTCAATTCTTACCAAAGGCTGAAGCCCAATTCAACAGTGTCTGTCCGACATCATCCATACAATTGACATCAATCCCGCCGGATTCAATAGCCTCAGTAAGTGCTTCGGTATCCTTGCTTCGAATACAATCGATCAACTGACGATGAGTTCTCTCAGCGTTCGAATCCGTGCGACGAACTCGCGGAACCAGCTGTCCTTGCTGACCAACACCACTCACTCGACTCAGGGCTTGACGACCCTCGAACAGAAGCAACAACAACAAATCAGACAATCGCATACAATCAAGTACACAACGCTCATCTCCTTTCAGTGCTCGTTCCATCGATTCTGTGAGTTTTGATCGCAACAAATCGTGTGTAATTAATGACGAGCCGCGACAAAGAGTCGAAAGCAATGAAATGGTCGTCGAAATCGACTGAGACGATCGATTAGCATCTGTCGGCTGTGTTTTAGGGGTAACTGCAGTTGTACTATCATTGTTACTAGACGAGGAACCTGAACCGGCTTGAGATCCGCCCGCGGCATTGCCCAAACGCTTCAACAGCTCATTGACCAGACCATATTCGGCTAATGGAGCCGGATCGACTCCTTTTCGCGTAAAACGATCAGCTACCGAAGCAAAACATTTCAATGCACCATCAGCGACTAGAGGATCTTCATGTTGCAACAATGTGCTCAAACTCTCTACACAATTCTGTATGCACGGACTGTTGGGCTCGACTTTGGTGCACAGCCGCGAAACCACGGCCATCGATGAATGCAATGTGTCTTTGTGCACTTGTGATCCACAATCGCGGATAAAGGTCAACACACAATTGAGACCGCCTCCTTCAAATACGGCTCCCGCCTCGCGGGTACAAATCAATTCCAATACTTTGATACATTGTTCGGCCAAATCGCGACTTGTACGGCTCGACAGATCGGCAACGACAAGACGATTGCAAATCGCCTTGATTGCGCCGTCGATGGCAACAATGCGACGGGTACATTCCGCTGAAACATCCAGGTAATATGTGATGGCACGTGCTGTGACCTCGAGCACGTTTTCTGGTGCTAATTCGTCGAGGAAGATTTTGCACAATGCTGGTAGAAAAGTGCGCGGTGGACATCTGGAAAAGAGTAGAAAAAAGTGTTAAATGCATGTTACAATTATGTATATTTTATTGGCAAGGTTAATTGGTATGTATAAGCCGACAACAAGCAACCTGTACATATTGTCGTATTGGTAAATTGTAGCGAATATTTTTCTAACGACCATACAACTAACAACTAAATTATCGCCATAGATTCGTCCTAAAAACAACCAATATCACACAGGCCATGCTGAGTTGAAGCAACAACGCAGGTAGTTGGGTGGTGTCTTTAGCCTCTGAAAGCATTTTACATAATATCCAATTGCAAATTTTTTGCCATTTGCATTTTGTAAGGCGATAGGCGACATGCGACAGGTGACAGACAATTTCAAGACAACTAATCTGGCATGGTTGCGTCTTGCGTATCATCAAAGATAAATTGTTCGTAAGCGACTCGCAGTAATTCCACGATTATTTTATGTTTTGCCAGACCAGCATTTGAGTTAGGAAGGTACTAAAAAAATTGAACTGACGATAGTCAGCCTTATCGCCTTACAGAATGCCACCTGGATGAGCCTATATTCAAATGACACAGTTACAACCGGGCAACCAAAACTAAGACTCAAAAATTATCCAAAAATGCGCTTTTTCATTAGAATAAAAATTTTACGTAAAGATACGTCGTAAAGCAAATTGCTATTGTTGGAGCTGACAAAATCCACGTTTTGAGCGAGATCTCGTTATTTCTGCACAAGCCTAGACGTCAATTTCAATCGAACCGAGCCTATAAATTATTTTTTTATTTTTTGTTCTCAGCCTGAAATAATTCCAGCGTTCTTCATTATACAGGATTTTCGACAGAGGCCCTTGGCTAGTATAATAATTATTTATTATCATTTTGTTGAATTGAAATTGAAGGATAAAATAGCTATTGGCTGTTGTGTTGCAACAATGGATTAGCTTCCCCAGGGGAATCACTGCTTTACGACATAAAGACCCAAGCGTGCTTTTACCCTGTAGTCTACAGCAGATACCATAGTCAATCGGGAGGTAGCCGTGGTAACTTGTGGCTTAGATGTTAAACGAGGGTATCATGCTATTTACCCGGAATCTAACTCTTGGTGATCAGCAATTACAATTTGATAATCTGTTGAAGAAAATCTCCGAAATGAGAGCATATTGAAATTTGAACACGCTTTGGCCCTAACTGCCTTCAAGTCTAAATTCAACAAGTTGCATCGGAATGACTGCGACCTCACGCGCCTGTCTTCATACGAAGACATACTGGCATCGATCCGTATCTTTGTTTTAGAATAATTCGTCGATGATCTTTATCAATGAAACCGCAGCTCTCAATAACTCGTACGCCTCATACGTTGAATCTGCAAATGTGCAGTGTATTATAATTTCGGCTGCGCTCGAAATTAGCCTCGATCTCGCTCTATTGACCGGAACATTAAAAAAGCGGATTGTTATCGCGATGTTGTTGCGATTCAAGAAGTGTTTTTTTTTCTCCTTAGGTTCAGGCAGCTCTTGGCCGTTGTAACAACGGGTAGCTCCGAAACGATTTACATCGTAGAACCGGCTGCCAAAGCAGCATTTTTAGACAGCACGCGCAACCGATTTACTCATTTAACACAAAAATAAAATCATACATCAACCCGTGAATTGAAAACGACTGAAATAAATTTTCGTGGTATTGTAATGAAGTAATCAAGATTTGCCTACACCGCAGGTCGAGCAACGCGAAACCATGGAGCGGTATAAAGAACGAGGCAAGGAAGAAGAAGAATCAAGATTTCATACGAGGGCCGTTGGATGAGTCTCCGTGTTGACCAAGATAGAGTGCACTCAATGAAAAAATGGTTTTGATGGTTGATAACACCAACGACCAACATCTACGCCAACAAGGACTGCCCTCAAGACGGTGTACTCTCACCTCTACTGTGGTCCCTGATCGTAGATGAATTACTCTCGCAGACTTTCTTCGCCATTAGCTACGCTGACGATACCACTATTGTGCTCAGGGGTAAATTCGAGTCCGTTATTACGGATTTAATGACCACGGCCCTAACGGTAGTCAACGGAAAGTGCGCAGCAACAGGGCTCAGTATGAACCCACACAAATTAGTCCTAGAACAGGAAACTTGCTTCTACATTTGGGCCAATCTACTTAAGGGGGTGCCTATTGCCAACTTCAAAGAGGTCAAAAGCCTTGGTATCACATCTGTGCCAGGAAGATCCTGGGTGATACACCAATATTAAATGTCTTTGCGCGAACTGAGTTAATACTAATAATAGGCGTTGTTACGAATAAATTTTGGGCTCCGCTACCATTTCCAAATAAAATGGTCATCAAGGGAAGCCTTTGCTGGGAGGAAGATGAAACCTCCATTCGTTTATTATGTGAATGCTCGGCGATCGCCAGGTCCTGAAATAAATTGAATTGAATCAGTTCTTATGTAACAAGTACTTTTGTAAAGCAAGTCAGCTACTTTTACCAACTCTTAAACGTTTTTTGTCCAATAATTAAATACTGGATGGGATAACCACGACAAAGATTCGTGATTTATTGATGAATGTTGTTGTTAGACAACGGTTTTGTTTTGCCGGGAACGTTGCTATTTTTCGGTGTCGTTTTGTGTTGCCTCTATAGCAGAACCCAAATGAAAAAAACCAAATTTGTAGTGAAACCGATATATTTCGGGCTAGCAACAGCCCATCTTCAGGGTTTAGTTTTCTAATTAGTGGTTTTCAAAAATGATGGACAAATTACATGATGGAAAAACAAAGAAAAGTTTTTCCATCAGGTAATTTGTCCATCATTTTCCATGGCAGCTCTACAGCTTTGTTTTCCATCAGTTTCTGGATGAGCGAGTTTAAACGTGGCCGAATAAGACCCAACAACTAACTACGCAGTGGACCTCTAGAACAACTCTAAATGAGAAAATGATCAGAGATTGGACAAATAAGAGAGGTTAGGGGCAGAACATATGAACTTGTGAGAAACTTTGAACACCACCATTAGGACATGATGAAGCTGTTTGTGCGATGTCTGCCGCGTTTGCTAATTGTGAAACACAAATCAAATAATGTGACCACTTCGAGCAAGTGTTTGACCATGCTTAGGTGCAATTTGTTCGCCAACTGGTGATCGTAAAAGAACCCTGGATGAACCACTTCGCTTTAGCCACGAAATAGTGGAGGTTCAGGTTAAATCGGCCGAGAAGCAGAAAAAGGATGCGTTGGATATGTTCTGCACAGATTTCCTTTGGGAATGGAAGAACTGTAACAGGGACATGGTCATATTGCCTCAATTCGATGCCAGCATTTAAGGAGACACGGTCTCGTTTAAAGTGCTGAAAATGCTGCACCATAACGACAACACCTCAGCTCATTCATCCCGATTCATCTTGGTCTAATTGGCAAAATTGAGCTACGTGGTTGTACTGTATACTCGAACTTTGAAAGCCTGGTCCCGCGTGACTTTTTTTGGCTCCCAAACATGAAGTCTTGGATCGGCAAAAGCGGAAATCCTATAATTCCGAAAGACCATTTTCCGATGGCTGTGCCCATCATGGTCAAAACGGAGACTTATCAAACAACCCTCGTACATTCGAAGTTCTTTTCCTAGTAATTGTAGCAAAAAAGAGGAAACTATACTTACATTTCGAAACACCTGTCTACATTATCTGACATTAACAAGAGCATGCATAATTGCTCAAGGGCAATCAATTGCATGTCTCGTTCGTCGCCTTGTCCCATCGAGAGCCATTCTAGCAGCGTTTCTGGATCAACGTCTCCCATCTGAAATGAAACAAACAAAAGAAAATTAAATACAAGTTTGGATAGTATTGAAAAAAATTGTGTTAAGTAAATGCAGAGCATGACTCGGTTAATCATTAAATATCAAATTTCAAAGGGGCGTAGAAATCGTAGTCTGTAGTTCTATGTGAGGATTTACATAGACACTAAGTCGTGAGTTCTTAGTAGATTGGGTATTCAAACCATAGAGATCAAACATCTTAAAGTACTTCCTAGGAAAACGTTTCAATAAACCAATCTTAACCAAACCTTCCCAAAAATGTTTCTGATAAAATCATGACACATACACTCCGCGACACTTGAATAGGCCACCGTAAAAAAAAAAACATTCGAATCCATATATCGTCCATATAAATGCAAACAATCTACTTTTTTATTTTTTTAATGAAAGTTTATTAAAGTCTAAACAATACAAATAAAAAGTATTTCCAATATCTTTAACAGAGAATTTTTCATAATTTTTTTTATTAATAACATCATAAAAAGTGTTTCAAAAAATGCGACACTTGAATAGCACACTCTTTAAAAACAATATCTTCAGATATAAAAAAACAAACGAACATAATTTTTTCCACATTTTAGCCAAGTTCAAGTATATTAAATGGTTTTCAATAATGGGTTGACCCCCCCCCCCCTTGTGTAGAATTACTTCATAAACTCTAATGGGAAGAGAGTCATAAAGTTTTTTTCACATATTCGAGCGAAATAGTCGACCATGCCCTTTTAATAGCTTGAATTAGTTCTTTTTCATCGGAATATTGACTTCCTCAGGAGTACACGCTTCGAGCTAGCCATCCCCAAACATTCTCTATAATGTTGAGGTCTGGCGAATACGGTGGCCAATCTAAAAGGCTGACATTCTGGCTACCAATCCACGACTTGACAACCCTGGCATTGTGAATCGGAGCATTGTCCTGCTAGAACGTCCACTTCAGAGGTCCAAAAATGTCGCTGAAAACCGGAAAAGCCTTTTGGAGCACGCCTTTATAACACTCTGCGTTCATGGTCGACGTTAAGAAATGGAGCTCATAAATTCCATAATAGGAAATGGCTCCCCACACCATAACACCCCCTGCCCGGCTGTGAAGACGATCCAATTGTTGCTCATCCTTCCGCAAATCGTGGAAATAATAACTGAACCCATCTGGGCCTTCCAAATTAAATTTTTTTTCGTCGGAAAAAACGACGAGTCTCCAGTCGCGTTTCCACGTCATGTGCTCGCGACAAAATAGCAAGCGCATTTGTTTCCGCTCAGGTGTTAGCTTCGGTTTTTTTTTTCAATTTAAGTCTCCTTATGTGAGGAGCTTTCGAAATCACCCGTTGAACAATTCTAATGCTCGCTTGAACACCTGTTTTTATTTTAATTTTCGACGCAGGGTCGCGTGAATTCGATGCTGCTCGAAGTATAGCTCGCCGATCTTTGGCCGAAGTCGCAAATTTTGAGCGCCCTTTCATATTTTTCCCATAATTCAAATCATCTGCAAGAAAGTTTCTTATGACATGACGGTTTCTTCCGATTTTCAATCCGATTTGATTAATATTTAGTCCACAATCCCAATAGGCTTTTATGGATGCCTTTTCCGCTTCAGACAAACACTTTCCACGGCCAACTCCGTTATAGTCCTATTGTAAGCAATATATTCCGCTAGATACTAGATATTTTTTCCGACCACTTGCTCCGCGCACTTACAGAAAGAAACTGAAATAATAACTGATGTCCTATTCAAGTGTCGCAAAAACAGCGATTGTTTTATGACCAAAAACAAAACAAAGTAATAAAACAAAAGAACGGTATACTTCTAGTATACGATTTTGCTTTCAAATAAAGGGTGTATAGAGATGTAGAAAAGGAAAAAAAATCACACACTAGACAATTGAATGTTTCGAGTAATGCGCAGTTATAATTGGGATTAAAGGGTGGCCTATTTAAGTGTCGCGGAGTGTATTTCGGAACGGATGAAGTCAGAGCTGCCATTATAAACTTTTAACGCGAGACATGTTGTAAATTCTCCGAAATTTTGCTGGACAGGTTCGAATGAAATGTCTGTCGCCAAATTTTCGGGGCCGTTCGCGAACGAGATCAATAGCTCATCCTGTACAACCACGAGTTGTATCAATTGTACGATGAGCTGGAAGTATCGAAAATCGTGAAGCTTCAACTTTGCAAATGGCGGGGCATGCACAACGAATGGACGATAATCGCATGCCAAAGAAGGTGATGAGCGCACAACGAATTGACGGAGCGAGGTTGCGTGGACGATCGAGAGCTTGCTGGGAGAAATCTGTAGCTGAAGACGCCCACCAGCTGTGTCGCAAGTGTTTGTAAAGCTTTATTTATCAGAAAGCCTACAAAATGAAAGTTTGATAATGTAATTTTCCTGCGTGGCATCCAGCTATTCAGAATCCTGTTTGGATACTAAGTAGCGTTCAAATGGCAGCTCGCGATGCACAGTTTTTTGATGAGCTGGCATTAGGTAGCAAGTGTGGATACAGCTTAAAATAATCAAAAGTTTCTAATAATCATTCCACAACCAAAGCAAGAGCTCACTATGTTTTGTCTTTGAAGTTTTCATTAAGTCCAACACTTGGCTTCGGACATACGATTTTTTAAGCTCGAAATCCTCTATTGCTTACGCTTTCACTGACCCAATAATCACATGACCTAAATTCACTAAAATCTTGAGACAATGGATTCAAAAATGCTTCTACAATCTAAATCAGCAACAAAAATTTTCTTTACCACCACGAAAATTGTTCAGCTGCATCAATATAAAAAACTATGTACATATTGGAAAAAAACAAAGACGTTGAGTGTTATCATTCTTATCATTAATCAAATGTGTACGTATTCGTGTGACTATGATAACAAAAAAAAAAAAACAAGCGTACTAATTTCCATACAATACAACATTTGAGTACATTATGTACACTGAAATGAACACCTTCATAAACAATATGTAGTGTATGGCTGTGGTGAAGCCATCATACCCAACCCACCGCAATAGCTCAAAACGAACCTTAAACCACGCATGCTAATAGTGACTCGCAAACAAAGAGTATTCATTGTGGTGTACATACTTCAGTTCCGTATAAACTATGTACCAGACCAGCAATCTTTTCCGCGTTTACACGCAGCTTATTTATACTATTTTTTTTTAAATTAAATGTTGGTGTTTTGTGTTTTTGAACCGAAGCCAACAATTAAATTAAATTAGATATGCACGTATTTATTTATCCATGTCACGTGGGATTATCTAAATAAAGTATGTAGAAGACTACCCCTGCGGGGTCGTTTATGTGCTATTTTCGCAGACTTTATTTCATTATGAGTGTTTTTTTTTATTAATGTCTTGTCCATAAATTATAATGATCATACACACATTATTATGAGTAATAATAGTAAAGGAAAGAAAAGTTGATTCACTTGAGGCATACTTTCACGATGTTGACCATGTTTAGTACGAGATGACTGATGAGATTTGGTGGTTTATATTTTTGCCAGTTAATTAATCGTCAAAGGTCGGTATGTATTACAAGAATAAATTGCTCATTTTGAGACATTAATGCAGCCACATTTAGTAAGTACCTAATAAGAAACGAAGAAAATAAAAATGTTGAAAACATAAACCCGAATAATCGAGATGACAAAGTAAATTCGCATGATGGAAAATCGTTCTTAAACTACCGGCTCCTAAAAATAAATTGTATACATACCGGAAAATGAAATTAATTTGTTTTCTACAGATTTCTTTTTTGTTTTGGAAGCGAAAAGGTATTTAATTTTTTTTGTAGGAGTTTCGAGTGATAAATTTTGTTATGTTTATTTGTTATTCAGAGAAAAACGAGAGCGAGTTCTAATCGTGCGAATAGCACGATGAGTGTATACCCTATACCCATGTACACACCTAGAATGCACACAAAACCCAAAATATGCAATTTCATATTTTTTGTAGGGGAGGGAGGGGTAGATGGGTCGGACCTGGCACATCTTTATTATCTTATCAAGGCATCCAACGGCTACCATTTGATACTAATTTGAAGTTTTTCGCGACATTCTATCAAAAGATATGGCTGAATATAACTTTGTAGGGGAGGTAGGGGTAGGGGTAGTCGGACCTATTCCACTTTCCATCAACTCAAAGTATATGTCAGAATGAGACATTGATCAACATTTATGTCGATAGCGATATTCTACCGAAAGTTATGGCCGAATAAAAATATCCAGGAGGGGTAGTTTGTATGGGAGGTAGGGGAACCCGTGGTCCGATTTGGCCCATTTTCAATACCGTCCAAGATTTTAGCAAAAAAAAAACATTTGACCAACATTTCAAACCGCTAGCTTCATTATTTCGGGAGTTATCGTGCTAACAGACACACTGAAAAAAATGGTTTAGACTTTTTATCTAAAGTGAAGTAGTTGACTTAAATTTAGATAGTTTTACCAAAGAAATAGCTGATTTCTCTAATCTTCGTAGCTGAGAATACTATTAAATTCGTTCATTTAACCACGCAAGATTAGAAGAAAAAGTTTACTCAATTCTTCCACAAAAGTTGTTGATTGTACTATTCAAATATAAAATTTAACTACAAACAATCGTTCTTTTTTCTTCAACACAATTTAGCTATCCAACATTTAACAATTTATAAATAATGAATAGCTGTCTTTACAAATGAATTAATTGAATTTGCAAATATAGTAGATGTTTCAACTAATGACGAATAGAAAAATTATCCATATCTTCGTAACTGTTTCAACTACATAGAATCATAAGCTGAAAATCAACGCGAACTTTAGATGAATTCGACTATTTCTTTAGATAACCATTCTAATTTTTTTTCTCTGTGTACCCTATACCATCTTATGGGTATAGGGTATAATAAAATATGATTCTTCTCATTCCAACTTAAACTATTCACACTATCCTTAATTTTTGAATTATTAAATGTTAAGGCTGTAGTCTGGTTGGTGTATTGGTTATTGCGCTCACCTTTGGTGCACAGGGTCCTGGGTTAGAATAATTATACGGATAATAGAAGCGTATTGATAGAATAGAAACACTACAGCACAGGGGTTTACGTTCATCTGGAGTTTCGCACAGACAAGCCCTACTGAAATAATCTAGAAGTGCTGGTAGAAAAATTAATTGTAAGCACTGATTGAAAATTTGTTGCCAAAAAATCTTAATGTTCGGTTAAAAAATTTAAAAATAATGTGGAACACGGAGTGCTCTTCCACAGAGACGCAATTTCTAATGGGCAAATACAGTACATACGATTATAAAGATTTCTTCAGGAGAGTGGAAAGCTAATGCGAATGAAGAGAAAACGCTGCAAAACTGAGTCCAATTTTTGACCATCCTTTGTTGTTTGAGTTTATCAACATCAACAATCTCAACATCTGTTTTTTGCACAGCATAACAAGTATATTGACTTTCTCTAGTTGTTCGCAATTTTATTGAATTTAATACGAATAACTCTCAAAGCTATATAACCATCATTTTTTTCTAACTAAATCTTCTTAAAATTTTTTTTTTTTAAATTTCCAAAATTGAAAGGGATTGGCAAACAGTCATTCGAAAACAAATTAACAAACAAACAAACGGAGTTCCGCGGTACCTTAGAATTCCGTGCAGATCTCTCAGGGGTTTCGCCAAGATATCCAAAAATAGGAAAAATGCAAACAAGTAAGTCTTAAAATGCCGAAGCTTAGACTGCTACACTGTACCGGAAATTAGCTTAATTGTAAAATATTTGACCAGCATAAGAGACTCGACCTATTTTCTTTTGCAACTTTCAACTATATGAAATGGAATAGAATTCACTATCCGTAAAAAGGCTAAACTTATCGATGCTAATTTGAAGTGTAATAAATACAGAAATTATTATTCTGAAATTCAACATTTGATAACCGTAAAAGTATGTATAAGTAATCTTGCAAAATGACACCCCTCTCCGAAAACTATCTACGCCACTGGTACCGAGTATTTATGGAGCTATATAAATCTGCTAAGCGTGCTATTGATCTAAACACATCTACAAATTGGAAATTGGATGTCACTAAGACATCTGCGGCCCAAGTTCAATGTTGGACTGTCGACAATTCAAATCAAAGGTTCTTAACCTTTTGTACGTCGGATATCACTGGGTAGAACTCTTTAATTGTTGTCGACAAACAAATACAGAAAAATCAATCAAAAACTTGTGGACAAATGGCGGAACTTCTCTTAACTAATGGAATTTATTCAATTAATAATTTCAATACAACCAAACGCAAATTTATTTAAGTATAATTCCTAAATGTAAATGAAGATTAAAAAAATCGATTGCAGTTTCATTTACAGACATTTACCTAGGATGAACATTTCGCCGACTCCCATCGTATTTTTTTGTCTGTGGCCCCATTATCTTTCAAGCGTGTAAGTAAATATTGATAAAAGCCACCAAAACACAGGTGAGACATTCGGCTTTAATATCCCTTTTAAGCTTTCCTTAATTAGATTTATCATAAAAATGGTGCTGAAGCATGATGTTGTTTGCTAATTATTATGGTACCATTGTGGTCTTAGAAGGCTCTACTGATTCTCGTCCTACAAAAACTTGAAAACAGAAAAACTCATTTTCCGGATCTAACCTTCAACCACTTTGGAAAAAATACTGTCAAGTTTTCAGCTCGATGGAAATCTTTACACTGAATTATGTGGAGGACCACCGGTTAAAAATAATTTTTTTAAATGTTAAGACTTTGGGCGGAATTCATAGTCCTCAATTATTGTTGGTGCTAATAGGTGCCTTTAGAGAAATTTTGGAAAAATATGTTATTGCAAGTCATAACCTAACTGTGAGGTTATGACTGAAGTGAAACGTTGGATAATGTCCGATTCTAATTGTCTGCCAAACCCACCTGGCTAGTTTAGCTAAATGTAGCCAGCCAGGCTTCGCCTAAAAAACCCAAATTTATCTACATCCAATGCATCAACAAGCGCTTAGATTTCGATGATTATTTTAGCTAGTTTTGGGGATGGGTTCTACCCTTGGAGCTCTCCCATTTAACAGCATCAAAAATTGACCGGATATGCTTTGCTATAATAACTAAGTTTCCTAGTATTGGGCTACCCAGAAATATTTTGTCGTGCGTCTCGATAAACCTTTCGTACGGATTCCTAGAATGCCAAAATCTATATCGTCAGTGCTCCTAGTTCAAAAACCGTGTAATTATCGTTTCTATCCATTACGGGTTGATGCAATATATTTTTTTCAAGTACACACTCAACTTGTCTATATCACCAAAACAAAAAAGTCAACTCAATTTATATCAATAAATTATTATCAAAGCTGTTGGTTTGTAACCGATAGTAACAGCCAAATTGTGATAAGATATCATTTCATAACAAATAGCCAAGTCAGTTACATTATTTTGACCTACTAAAGATTTCAAGTGTTAAAAACAGACCAAAGTTGCACGAGAAAAAAACATTATCTACGTATTAAAAAATCGCAAAATCATGTTGAAAAGTTGGGGTTTTGGTAAAAACTTTGTACATACATATTTTGTTTGTGGCTTTAAATTGTGAATGTAATTTTAATTGCAAAACTTAACCACTAAACGTTTTTCATTAAGATTTTTTTATTTTGTGTATAAGTAGCTAATTTCCCGCATTTATCTCACCTTGATGAATGTATGTAACGCATTAAAGTTTTTTTTTATAGTGTGTACCCTAGTAATCTAATTATAGGCAGTCGTGTGTGCTCTTTTTTAGACATCTCCTTTCAAATAGATTTTCGTGGGATTTTTAAGACTCTTATCACGGGAAGATAGGGTCGGCAAATTATTGTTTTTTTTCAGATTGTTCAGATATGTTCCCATACTTTATTTGTGAGCATTTTTTTTTATTCATTTGAAATAAATGGAATTTTAAGCAATGTGAATTCGCCTTGAGTGTCCCACTTTTTTGGTGTCAATTATGTATGAAGTTGATTGATACAGATTTTGATTACTCTTTATATCAGTTTGGCACTTACAAGCAAAATCTTGGATATTGGCCAACAAATTTTAATGTGTCACGAAGATTATGAACTATGTACACACAGTTCCGAATATGTTTATCGGATAGTGTTAGTGAAAATTTAATCTTAGAAAAATTAATACCGCACGTCGGCAAGAATAGTCACAACTCAAAATTCGTCACTTTTAAGTTTTAATTACATTGGTGTGGCAAATTTTGATATACAGTGAAAGCTCTCATAAGCGGACAGTCACGGTCGCCGTATTTTTGCCCGCTTAAGAGAGATGTCCGGTTATTGGATAGATTGAAAAAATAAACAAAATTTAATTCATTTGTATTTTTATTAATTCAGTTGCTAACATGTTAACATTTTTACATACATATATGTATTCGTTAATTTTTAAAAAGTTAATCATGTATGTTATTTGAAAAAAATCGAGGACATTAGTTTGGCGCAATTTTGCTCTTTTTTGCTCTATTGGACAGTTTTGGAAATGGGTCTTCAAATTTTTCAAATGGTCAAATGCAATGTAATGTTACTTTGAATTTTTTTTTATGTTCTGTATTTGGCGTAAAGGAGCTTCAAAACAAATTATTCCATGAGCATCCGAAGCTCTTCATCTTCTCAAGCAACTTCTTCACTATTATCACATTCTTCGTCTAATTCCAATTCAACACTGCTATTATCCGTTTGCAAATTACTGCCGGTATTTATAAATGACTTAATATTTTGGTAGCAATCGGTAACTTTCTTTTGTTTGGTGCCATCTTGAATGACTTTCAAAACATGCACCCTTATGAAACCAAACCTAAGCTTACAATTTAGCACAAAATGCAATGGTTTAGCCTTTTTTCAATCGAAAACGTCTGCCAGTAGAACAATTTCTTGGGAACATCTCCAATAAGCCGACGCGGAGCTCCCATTAACGGACATCTCTGAGAATATCAACGTCCGTATGAATCAAATTTGTCCGGATATGAGAGCGTCGCGTCCGTTTATTGGAGATGTGTCGACGAAATGTTCCACAAACTACTGTACGTGTCCGTTCTTTGGAGTGTCCGCTTATTAGAATGAAAGTTATACACAAATCACTGGGAAAACATATGTTCCAAATAATTTGTCCGTTTATTAGAGATGTCCGCATATCGGAGCTGTCCGCAAAGAGAGCTTTCACTGTACATAGTTGGGCAATTCGGGCATTTAAAAAAAAAACATTGTAACGGTTAAAAACAGAGGGGTCCCGTTATACATTATTTTCCTCAAATGAGCCACACTACCTACCATTAAAATATCCTCCACCATGAATGGGACACCCTGTATATTGTAGATAATAATATCTTGTGCTTCGTCTCGCTCGCATGTCTGACATACCCTTCGAAAAGATCCCAATCCAATTGGATACTTTAGGCAAATTAAATAAGCTTTACGAACATAAGTATGTATGTATTTGTATAGTTAGATTTCTAATTCAGTATTTTCAAAATTCTTACTGCACTATAATCTTTCTGTTCCGTGTTCCCCATCTTTTTTCAAGAAAAATTGATTTTCAAAATTCTTACTGCGAATATAATCTTTCTGTTCCCTCTTTTTTTCAAGATTTCCAATTCAGTATTTTACAAAATTTAAGGAAGCACATTTTTAAAGAAAATCATAGATTTAGAGGTGATGTTTCTATATAAGCCCCATGATTTTTTCCATTCTTACTCTTACACAAATTATTTTATTTCAATATAGACAAACTTGAGCAAAGTTTGGTCAAAATTGGTCGACAAATAAAAAATTTATTCATACTTTTGGAGCCTGCGTTTGTATGGCAGCCCAATAACCTTCAACATTTACCATACGTTTCTATCTCTCTCTCTCTCTCGATTACCGCAACTCCTCATGGAGCATGGTGCGTTGATGACTACCGTGTGTAGTCATCAACGTTACAAAGACAACTGAATTCGGAGTGTGATACGGTTGTCAGCCATACCACTTCCTAGTCGCATTGTTAGTTTATTATTCTACGATAAGAATATTTCTTATCATCTTCTTCTGAATAATAAACTTGCGACGAGTCGTGCCGAGTTTGGAAACTCGTTTCTCTATGAGTGTTTATTTCAAAGAGTGGCGACCGAACGATCACGGCCACAGAGCACGACAAATACGTTTCTATAGCCTAAAATTATTCCGCAACATCAAGTATCCTACACACCAAATTTCAGCTAAATTTTACTCATTGTGATTTTTTTTTCGCGCGTTTCAATATTATTCTGATATTCAGGGAAAGGACCGATTCGACAGGAAAATCTTCCAAAAATCCGCTAAGACGTTCATGAAATATAAACAAATATATACAAAAAAAAAAAGTCATTGTAAATTTTCTGCTATTTCAATGGTTAAACTATAGTGCTATTCCGACCGGAGCCTTTTGTAGACCCATCCGGTGGGGTCAACTTCCTGAAATCCTATAATTCGTTCAAGAAAGACTGAAAGAAGTATATGAAAAAGAATTTTCTCCATAATTGTCCCCATTGAGAATTTTTCATATACACATATGGACAAAATAATAAGTATGTGCACCCCTCTTTTACCTTTTTATTCTCGGTTCAAATTGCAATTATTATATTTTAATGCTCGAAGTGGATAGGTATTATAGCAACTAGGACACAACAATGCCCAGAAACCGGAAAAAGAAGATGTCCCTCTCCTATTTTCTCAGTCCCGGCTGGTATAAACTTTGAAGTGGATAATAAGCTTGGCTTATTATCCACGTTATAATAAGTACGTTATCTTTTTTTCACAACCAGTCCTGACTTTTCATAAGGATTTGTTTTGTATTTCTTTTTGTGTGCAACTAAAATCAAATTTAAACCGAAAAAGAAAAATACTTAACGGGAAAAACGGATACAAGGCCTGAAGAAAGGCATTTGGAGTCAAAAATTTCGAAAAGGCGGTTAACCTACTCACTTAATCACTCAATAAATCTGCTGACCCTTGCATTTAGTGCATAATTCATTAAGAACTAAAGAAAATCAGCTGGAAATACAATAAAGTCCATACAAGGGCTCCAAGCGTGACATGACAATAGAGAGTTTTAGCAAGTCGTATGGAATAAAACGACATAATTTGACATTCCATATAAAAATTCGCTTGCTTACCGTATACGAAACGAAATATCTTAATTTTGCATGTCCCAAGTAGGCATGGGTGTATTTCCGTATATTTCATTCTCTGGAAACAGTCGAAATTGGCGAAATAATTTGTCGTTTTTTACACCTATGCCTACTTAGGATATGCAAAATTAAAATATTTTGTTTCGTATACGGTAAGCAAGCGAATTTTTATATGGAATGTCAAATTATGTCGTTTTATTCCATACGACTTGCTAAAACTCTCTATTATCTCTATGACTAAAAAAAGTTCCCTTTGCATTATTGACCCTTATCGCGTGAAGTATTGGAAATATGTACATTTCTCCGAAATTTTTGGAGAATAGTTTCGAAGGTTCCTTTGCAATAAATTTTTTTTTGACGATGCGATCAAATATTGAGAGGGATGGCACTTCTTGGTGTAGACCAAACAATGAAAACCGGCGGAATATTTTGGATTAGAGATCAGATCGGAATAAATTTGAATGTAAAGGTTCATATTTTTCGTCTGAGAGAAAAATAATTTGATCTATGCTACTACAAAGGATTATTTCCAATGGAGGCGAAAATACCATGGTCTATGGGATTTTTTCTAATAGTTTGGTGTCATTCAAATATGTCTAATAACCGTTCCTATGAGACTTTTTCAATATGAACAATTTTGACTAAGAACCATTTCGCATTATGCTATAAAATGTATACTAGTAAGATGGGCATTCCAGCTGGATAACGACTCCACCCCAACTTCATAAGCCGATCAAGGACTAGCTTCATCAAAATGTAGTGTAATTTTTTGCCTGGTAGAGTTGTTTACCGAACATGATTTCATTCGAAAATTTTTGGGTAGAATTAAATTAAAGAATTGGAACAAGGACATGTCATAATAAGGACAATTATAAGAGGTTTCTTAAAGTAACTTGGTATATGGTATAACTTGGATTATGTCATCCAAGTAACTCCAGTAGGTCACAAGAGCCGATCTTTTTCTCGGATCTCGATTTGAAAACTTGTTACTTTCTACTACATACTGTTTGTCCTGCATTTGGTGGTCATCACTGCAAGTGTCGATAGGACAATTTGTTAGAGTAGAAACATCATCAAATGGTAAAAAAATGTACTGATATTGAAATTTTAAAGATATTTCAAAACTACTTTTTGACTGAAATTCCAAACAGAAATCTCATAACGATGCTTTGAGCTGTCAAATGTGCGAAATCGAACTGTCAAAGTTGCTTCAACGTACTGGGTTTCCAACAGTATATCACTTTTAACATTTAGATTTAACAATTTGGAAAACCAATCACCAAACCTAAAAATCCGGTATTTCAATGAAACAACTTTAAACTAACTTCTTAATTAAGCAAAATTGACTATCGTAATTTTCAAAATTTATTAAAAAAAAAGGTAATAAATGTACTTTTTGGCAACAATGTTCTTATTTGAAACCGCAAAAAATGCCAGTTTATTTGAAATTTCAGATACTGAAGTCATATTTTTCATTAATTGTCATAATGTATTAAATTTTAATATGACGAGAAAACTCGTGATTTTGGTTGACTTCGACAAAAAAAACCTCAACAGCACGATAGCGGAAAAATGTTTACCAATTCTATTGATCGCGAGCGGAGCGAGGGGGGAGTGGGGTTGACGAGCGTAAGTCACTAACCCAATATGCCCGCACATGCTTTTAGATCATCAACGAAACTTATTTGCTTTATACAAAATATTAATCCTTGGCCCAGCTGTTGAAGTATGTAAACTCTGATTTCGTTTTCGTATACGCCAATTTGACATTGAGACAAGAGCAACATCTTCTCAAGATGGAAACAGTTCATCTCATCGAAAATATTCCGTGTACATATTGGCCAGAATCCCAAAAAACCCAAAATGTATATGTCTTTGTTGATATGAATCGCCATACTTCAGACGTATTTATTTGGTTTCCGTGGAAAATGTTTACTATAAATATGGCTGAGAGTTTGCAAAATTCAGAGTGAATATTCACTTAGAGGTGATTAAAATGTCTTTATAACCTGAACGACTTCTTTCGTATATATGCAACGTGTTTGCCTCTTTGTTCATAACTCAATAAGAAAAAAATGTATTGAGTGAGATTATTTAGACACAAACTCGTTAAAAATTGATCTGCTTGAGCTATTTTTATTTATTTCGAATTTCACCAAAAATATCGTTATTCTTAGCAATTTTGGAAATGAGTGTCGTCTATGTTGCTTCTTTTTCAAGACTAATTGCTGCCAAGTTATTTCGTAAATGGAGTCTTCTTCATCCTCGAAGTTTTGTAATGGCTGTCATAGTTGTTGTTGTTGTAGTTGTTTCTAAAAATATGAAAAACATAAAATTGAATTTGTTCGTGCCGTTTACAACCGACAGTAAAGTTCAGAAAAAATCAACGGTCAAGTGCGATTGCGTTTTATTTTTGGCACTTATTTCAGTTTTGTCTTGTTTGACATGTTGTGTGCTAACGACCTGATTTTGTCATAGAAATAAACATTATGAAATTTTAGCGATTTAGGAGCTTTAAACATAAGTCCTAACATTTTTTATTTATTTATTTTTATTTATTGATATACAGTGGAACCTCCCTAAGTTGACCACCCTAGGGCGGAAAAATTTTGGTCAAGATAGAGAGGTGGTCAGCTTAAGGAGTTTTGTTTGGAATAGAGATTTTGGCTAAACAAAACATACTATGTATGAACAAATCAAGTGACATATATATTTTCTCGTGCATAATTCCTATCAACATAAAAATACATTCAAACAATAAATTCGATAAAAGTGGCCATGTCATAAGTATTACTAGGGAGGCCAGGAAGCACAACATCTGAGGCATCTTCGTCGTTTTCGTAAATTTTTGTTGTGTCTGCGTCCAAAACAAATCCTGCTTTTCAGGAACATTGTTGGATGGAAGTTTCAGACACATTTTTCCAAGCAGAACTGATCCATAATACAGCATCCAAAACGTTGATAGACATTTTGTTAGGATCTTGGGCTTCAACATTTTTGAATATGAATGCTTCCAATAATGTTTTGTGATAGAAGGTTTTAAACAGTTTTATCCCGCCTTGGTCAAGTGGTTGAAGGATAGACGTGGCATTTGAGAGGCCTTTTACATGCGGGTGTGCCGGGCAATTATCAACAAACAATAAAAAGTTTCGCTTGTGTACTACAACTTAAATTTCAACATGTACAAAAACTTAAATTTCGGCAATAAAAATTAATCTAGAGTTGTCAAGAGTTCAAAGACCCATGAGGTGAATGAAGCCACATTCATTTGGTTTAAAAGAATGCGCTCTATTAATGCTAGAATTTCAGGGCCACTGTTGCAGAAAGCAGCCCTTCAATTTGCTGCGAAATAAAACGTGACAGATCTAAAGCCTCAAGTGGTTGGCTTGAAGTATTCAAAAACAGTAATGAGATATCACAAAAAGTTCTTTGTGGAGACTCGAATGAAGTTTCGCCAGAAACTGTGGCAGATTTTCACAAAAAGTTTAAGATCCTTGTCGAAGGATACAGTTTAAACGATGTTTTTAATGCACACGAGTGTGGCTTTTTTTTTTACAGAACATTACCAAATCTGAGTTTAGTGGCAAAGGGCGATGTGTGTAAAAGCGGAAAACTTTCAAAAGAAAGATTGACCGTGTTGCTAGCTGCTAGTGCCAGCGGTGAAAAACTGGCTCCACTGGTAATAGGAAAAAAGGCCAGGATGACTGGCGAATTTTTCGAGGAATGGCTCCATCAAGTTGAACGGATTTGAAGGCTCTTAACGATTTAGATTTTCCTATTACCAGTGGAGCCAGTTTTTCACCGCTTGCACTAGCAGCTAGCAATACGGTCAATCTTTATTTTGAAAGTTTTCTGCTTTTACACGCATCGCCCTTTGCCACTAAACTACGATTTGATAATGTTCTGTAAAAAAGCCACACTCGTCTGCATTAAAAACATCGTTTAATCTGTATCTTTCGACAAGGATTTTAAAATGTTTGTGAAAATCAGTCACAGTTTCTGGCGAAAATTCATTCGAGTCTCCACATAGAAATTTTTGTGATATCTCATGCCTGTTTTTGAATTTTTCAAGCCAACTTGAGGCTTTAGATCTGTCACGCTTCATTCACCTCATGGGCCTTTGAACTCTTGACAACTCTAGATAAATTTTTATTGCCGAAATTTAAGTTGTAGTATTCGTCCTTTCTTTTTTTGATATTATTGTTGTCTTGCTGACACCAAACTTTTCAGCAGCTTTCCTTTCGGAAGAACTTTAACTCTTCGATTTTTTTGCATGCAGATTTCAGTACTTTTCTTTTTTGAAGCCATTGTCTATAACCACAACAAAAACAAAAACATTCACCAAACGGATCTTAAAAACTTACATTAGCAACATCTTGTACAAAATGCGTTTTTTAAATTTTAAACAAATTTAAATGCTAATTTTTCTTAAAAAAATCTGCTTCTTATTTCCGTAAAAAAAAGTATACTAAGAAAGTATACTGAGGATTGTCGCATTTTTTACGAACAAAAAGTATTCGATTACAAGGAAAATATTTTTTCCCTAACATTTAAAGATCAGAAAGCATGTTCATTAGACTCTTCATGTATTAAGCTTAAGCTTACTCGACTGCTTGCTGCTTCCATAATTTTTGATCTCTTTTTTTATCAATTAAAACATATGAAGGAAGGATATGTATGATGTTTCACCCGGTCTAAATAATGAGAGCGAAAGTTATAGAAGCATTTCAGAAGCTTTCGTAAAGGAGTTTCTTTTCACAAAATCACGTAAACATGCAAATTTTTGTACAAAATGCTGATACAATTCAAGTATACACACCACGTACATTTGAAGTTTATCTATAAAACTGCCCAACAAATAACAGAAATTATTATTAATTTTCCTAATCTTTCCTTCACTACTTGTTCACTGCGTCTAGACAACTTACACGACTAAACTTGCACTTATTTGCAAGGCTAGCATTCAGATTGACCTGTGTTAACATGACACGAAAAAACCAATATGTACATCTGGCGCCTGGTCAACTTAAAGAGGTTGAAAATATTCTTTAATTTTATAAAAAGTGGTCAACTTACAGAATAAGGAGGTGGTCAATATATAGAGGTGTATTTCTTTGAAAATAATGATAAAGGTGCAAGGGCGGAAAAAAGTGGTCACCTTAAAGAGGCGGTCATGTTAGCGAGGTGGTCAACTTGAGAGGTTCCACTGTATATTGCTTTCAATAAGGTTATATAAGAAGTTGTACTTGCTACTCTAGGGTTATTTTTCTTACACCTATATGACATTTGACTAAATAGTGTCATTGAGGCTGAACTGAAAACCCTAATAACGAACTGAAAGATTTATGCAAAAACAATATTAGCATGAGTAAGCTCAAGATACATAGTCTTGAATTGGAAAAGAAAATGTATTGAAAACTTAGGAAGAATTGGAACGAAGTCCCTTAAAAATTATATTTGACAGTACAAATTTTCCTAGCTTGGTCAGGGCCGTGGAGAGAAAATCCGGGCCTGGGGGGACAACGATTCCGGGCCCACCTCTTCCATACGATAAAAAATATGAATCGAAGAAAATTTTTTTTTGACATATCGGTCCTCAAACAAATTGTACAATTGTACAATTATCTCTATACTCCAGCCTCCATTTAATCCGGAACACCTCATAATCCGGCGTCCACACTGAATCGGCTCAGTCTCAGTAATCCGGATGTTTTCTAATCTAATATAGTCCGGCATCAGTACGATAGATATTTGAAGAATGCTTTAAAGCGGCCTTCTGCGCATTCAGGTGCATTTTGATATTTAAGTTCTGAGGTAAAATTATGGGTTTTCAGAAAAATACGAATTATAGAAAAATATAAATAATAAAAAATAACGATACAGGATAAACCACTTGCCAAAAAACTGACAGCAACTGAATTCATTCGTGATGCATTTTTACATACTAAACTCACAAAAAACGGGGTTGACTGGATAGTTTAACAGTTTGTGTGTGTGTGTTTTTTTTTATATCCGTCACAATATGAAAGGGTATATTAACTTTGTCATGAAGTTTGCAACGCACAGAAGGAGGCTCTTCCTAC
The DNA here is from genome assembly GCA_949715475.1 of Microchrysa polita. Lineage (NCBI taxonomy): Eukaryota > Metazoa > Arthropoda > Insecta > Diptera > Stratiomyidae > Microchrysa > Microchrysa polita. Next base: position 32,442,771 of record OX454415.1, read on the forward strand.
TTCCCTGAAAATAAGGTTCTTCTAAGAAAAACTTTTTTCTTTATGAACCAATCTAAACCAAACTTCACCCAAATATGTTCCTAGTAATAGTAAAGACTCACTGTGGTAGAAATTGTTAACGCGAAAGAAGCTTAAGTTTCATTTCAATTTCCGCTGCGCCCGAAATTATTCTCGGTCCCGTTTTAAGTATATTTTGAAGACGGTTCGAGAGTTGAGTGGCGAATTTTAAGGAAATACAGAAGCCAAAATCATTCTAGAATATGGTTTCTTCGTTTTACGTGCATTTTTGGGTAACGAATCTTTATAAAAAGCTACTGCTTAAAAGGTTAACTTTCTAGTATGAAGTTTCTTTACTAAAATCTGCCCGTGATGAAAATAAGTTTATTGTTTAATGGTCGTGCCCCTTACACAAGATACGCATAAAGCGAAACTGGTAGCCTGGTAATCTTCTAGCATTTAGTTCTCCCAAGAAAAAATATTGAAAAATGATTGATTCCCTTGTCCCAACAAAATTATTTAGAAAATTTCTATTCTATTGGTGAAGTAAGATTCCAACATATATTCGAACTTTGATATGAAGAAAGCCTTGAAATTTTCGACAGTCATTCTCGATAGGATAGAATCATTCATAAATATTATTTTTTAATTCGATTTGAAGACTATATGGGTGAAATTGGCTCAAGTCAAGTGTTCATTTTACAGATGAATAATAAAGGCTGTACTACACGCAAAATATAAAGTGTATAATGCAATAAACTGGGCAAATTTACTTTTTTTTCTGGTTGAAGATTTTTTGAAGGAAACAGCTGTGGTCTATTCTGTACCTCAACCGTTACAAAGCTTTTAGCAAAACAAGGCGGATACAGTTCACAGTTCTAACAAATGCTTGGGGAGCTCAAATCTGTAATTTATTAGCACACTCGCAGTGGCCCAGAATGTTGGTCTTTACTTTATAAAATTGACTTTCTAAATGCGCACCGCTACGAATTTATAAAGGATTTTTATTTCTTCCTATTTAACCTATTTCAAAAAACCTTAAATTTGTTGTTACCAAGTTGGCGAGTACTGGTAGATAGATAGATTTAAATTAAGATTCAACAATTTAAGTGATCAACATCTGTGTGCTGGTACCTTGAAAACAATTTCATAAGCAGCAGCAGTATATACACAAAATAAAAATCGCTCGGAGAAGTCCTCCTTGAAAAAAATGACGATGTACTCCTATTTTTACTTTAAACACAAATATTTCGAAAAACTGTACGCTACTGGATGAAGAAGTCGAAATTTCTTAATTGAAATTTAGTAACGAAACTATCGTGTTGATTGAATATGCTGATTCGGGCCCTAGTTCGGGCCTAGTGCACAGTATGATATGAATTGTTGTAAAAACGCTAAAAGCAGTACATATGTATAAGGGTTCTTAGTTAAAGACCTTAAAATAGCAATTTGTATGTAAAAAAACACTAAATCACAACTTTTGTGTCAAAATCCGGGCCCCCTATGAAATCCCGGGCCCGGGGGGAATCACCCCGTTCCTCCCCCCTCTCTACAGGCCTGAGCTTGGTTCTGAATTTGAAACCACAACTGATTATTCTGGGTATTTTAACACATTTTAAACAAATTTAAGCTTTAAGTGCATCTCCAACTGCACTAGTTTGAAATATGTACGTAGAATACATTAAAAATAGAAGAGGACCTAATTGGCAACCCTGGGGCACCCCAAAGAAGACAGATACGCTTGTGCATATGAAGGAGCATAAAGGAACGGTTAAACGAGTAATGTTTGGTTCCATTAAAGATGCATACTTTATTAACATTTAGTTTAGAGAGATATAGCATAATATTCTAATATAAGAATTACATTTTTTAGGCTCACGTTATTTGTGTATATGTATGTATTATTTGTATGTGCGTGAAATTTACTTGTATCTTTATCTTCGGAAAATAAAAATTAAATTTTGTGTCAATAAACCTTGTAACGCACCAGTATTTCTCTATATTTTAGTTCAAGCGTACACGAAAATAACGCTTAAAAATAATCGCAGAAATAATTGATCTTAATTATCAGTCAAGTATGTATGTATTCTCAAAGTAAATGAACTTAACAGAATTTGCAATGTCACGTATTAATCACCCCCATAGCAAATAATGAAAAGAAGACAAATAATGAATATATGTTCACAATTTTATTATTATTTATTTATCATAATTTAGTAACACAGCGTGGAAAGATTAACGCGCACTTCTTCTGGACATTGTACAACCATATTCGCAACGCAGTATCACACAATTTTCGTTCTGTAGAATTTTCCATTGAAACAAAGAATCATTAAAACAGAAAACACACAATTTTCGCCCGTTTTGGCGGATCAAAATACACAGAGGTAGGTGCACAGTACAAAAATATACATACACCCATCCATGTACGAGTATACTACATCCACATCACCAATAGACCAATGTCCGAATAATTTTGTTAAATTATTTATAAAAACACAAAAAAAAACAAATGTCTACATCAGCTGCTTGGGAATTGCGCTGAGGTGCCGATAAGTTGAAGGACATCAGCCATATTGTGACTAAGGGGACCGTGTGATCAGTGCTCATCCATAAGAGACCCAAGTATAGTGACGGGGCTTTCGCGGCGCAATGCTGATGTGTTTACGCCGAAGACGCAAAATATCGACGCAGTTAATAATAATGGAATTATGTGTGGGAGAGCTTCAACAAAGTCAGCGCGAGGTTAGGCGGAAGAAAAATAATGATGTTGCTTATTTTGCCTCCCGATTTATTATAAAGTTTTGTTTGTGCCATCATCTAGCTGTTATTACGAATTGTCTGATTAATGAGAATGAGTTCATCGAAACGGTAAATTTATATAGGAACTGAAAAAATGGTGATGCGTAATTTAGGTTGATTTGGGCGCGTTAATTAATAAATTATAGTTGTTGGGGGAGAATTCAAATGTTTGGCATCCGAATATACTTATAGTCCAGCCGTATTAGCATTTCAAATAGAAAAAATTGAGTATGGCACTTGATAAGACAGGCCGGACTGTCGAAATTCCATTTCGAAAATTTGGTACCTTAGCGCCTGTGGTTGTTGCTATTGTTGTAAATGCGCGGTTCCATAGCCACATGACAGCTCATTTTATCAGCTGATAATCTGGCCTGTCTATCAAGATGGCGGTGAGTAAGGCTAATTTTTGATGTTTTTTAACTCTCCACCGAGCATGTGGGGTCTTTTGGGACCCCAGAGGTCAATTACTGTTTGGGAGCCACTGCACAAAAACAATTCCGGTGTTTATATTAATCAACAAATTAGGCTGCTTTTAGGCTATTTTTGTTCGATCAAAATCGAAGCTGCCTATGTGTATGCAATATTCAACTCGCATATTCAAACCTTTAGGTATTGTTGAAAATCTACTTACCATCGACATAAAGACGAAACAAATGGTCCAAAAGTAGGCCACTTGCGCCGGTAACCAAATTACAACACCAAATCATTCGAAATTTATGAAACTTTTGGGAGCGGTGGCATCGAATTCAATATCGATAAGGTAGGCCGGCCTATAGCAGCTCGAATGTAAACAGTGTAATAAGAGTGAGAATGATGATGACGTAGACAATTTAAAAGTTCAATTTTTGGGGTTACCATGAGCTAGTCAAAATGAATAAAAAACCAACGATTGCTCAATGCTATGTAGGAAAACATGTTTCACTGGAGGATTTGGGATTTCTTGAGTAATGATGATTATTCGATTAATGAATTTGAAGTGTTCGTTGTAAAATGTATTAGAATGTAAAATAAACTTTCGGGAACATGAACATTATTGTTGTGCACTTTTAGCATTTTTGATTTGTTTTAGACTATGTACATTTACATTGAAAATGCTGAAGGCGCACAACATTAATTCGCATGTTCCCGCAAATCTATTTGATAAAGATTGTACAACTCTCAGGATGAAACCACAATGAGTATCAAAATACAGTATTTGTTAAGGGGAATTCCCCACAATGCTCACTGAACCAAATCGCCTGCTAAAGTAAAGAAAATATGGCTCAAATCAAGGAAAAAAAGACAATAAAAAACAGCCAAGAAATATTTCTCTTCATTTGAGAATCAGTCACACTGATCCAAGTGAAATGCGATTAGCAGCGCTTTAAGGAAAAGTAACTTTGAATGAAGCAAAATTTTCTTATGAAAAAGACAAGAGAATCTAAAAAAAAATAAAAAAAAAAGAAACTTGCATCGAACCAACATCGAACACATAACCCCATTCTTCCCAGCCAAACGCGCTACCCACTGAACCATAGACACTTCTGACTAACGCTCCAATATAAGCTAAAGCTAAAATAAAGCTTTCCACGAGCTTTGCATGGAAAATGTAAAACAAAATTATTATCAAGCATTTGTTTGCTTGAATTGAGAATAATGGTTTAGGCTTGAATCTACTTCCTATTTTTTAAAAGAAGGTCTTGAAAATAGGATCGATCCAAGAAGAAATTGTCACATTTTGAGAAATTTTGTCGGGAATTTTGCAAATAAGAAAGGAGTTTCTTAATTTTGGATAGCCCAATTTTTTCAGTGTCCCACCCCTGGTGCATTTCCATTTTTTGACAGATTGTACCCTATACCAAAAATTATTGTCAATTTTTATATTGACTTTTTCTACCATAACTCTGAAGCCAATTTATTTTTGGAAAAAATTCTTAAATAAATAAAGTTAATTGTTGACAAAAATTATGTCGCCTTGACCTCTGGGGAACACTTATGGACGTTTAATTAAAAGTTCTCATATAGGAGAGATTTGATTTTGTTTCTGTTTATGATCTATAGGTATTCTTGTCGTGCGCATAATTTTGTATAATAAAATTTATATGTGAAATAAAAGGAATAGACGTCGCTTTATTCGCCATCCTTTAAATAAATCAACTGGACATGTTCACAGTAGACACTCGAAAATTAGAATCCGCTAAAATTGGAATTGCTTGGAAATTAGTACACCTTTTTTTTCTATTAGCATAACTCTGGAATTGGAATTGGAAATTTCTAATTTACGAGGTGACTCTGAAATTGGAATTCGTATTTCTAATTTAAGAGGTAACTCCGAAATTGGAATTCGTATTTCTAATTCACCAGGTACCTCTGAAATTGGAATTGTTATTTATATTTTCTACCGAAAAAAGAGGAAGGAAAAATAGCTTCTCAGAAACCTTTGTAAAATTTTCCGTTACAGTACAGTTTTTGGAACAAAAAGTTTTGCTTATGTACATAATACATAGCGTGTGCGGAAAAGTGCGTGACTAACTTATATTGGAATAAAACAATTATGTACTTGGAAATTGGAAATCCTTGAAAATTTGAATTGGCAGAAACTTTTGTCTTCTAATTTTCGAGGTTCTACTGTATTACCTACTTGACCCGAAAATTACATTTTTTCTTTAATTCCCTATGCCCAATATTATGATGAAAATTAATTTCCAACAACAATAACTCATTCATCTGGCACCTTTACAATACATAATTACCGAGAATGTATTCAAAGGCAAAATATTTTCCCACAATTCATTCGACAGCGATTCTGAGTTAATCGAAATGAAACACACACACTCGAAGGAAGGAACACACAACACACGTTTCATACCAAATGTGTTACATAAATTGTCACCGATGACATTTCAATAAAATGCGCTCATTCGTTGTTGTCGCGTATAAAGCTCAACAAGAAAGTACCCCGCTGATTGTTTTCCTTCGTTCTACTTCATGCCCATCGGTTGCACTCGACGACGCATTATTATGTACGTTGCGTAACATTTTTATATTTTTTTTTTGTCTCATAGTCGGCATGCCGTCTACATGTTTTTATGTGAATGTGAAGTAATTCTAATAGTACGAATGTAATGCAAAAGTCATGTTTCTGATTCGAGGAATTGTTGAAAAAAAAACACAAGATTATTTTGTGAGAATTAGATGTGTTTATCTAATCCATTATCAACTCGTTAAATATTGAGTACATATATACATGTAGATACGAACAAGTGGTCGCTATCGCTAGTATCTATAGAGGGATGCGACCTCGGTCCAAGGGATTTTGTATTAACCCATTTTTTTTTTTGTAAATTCACAAATATGTGTGTACATATATTTGTTAATTTAATATTTAAGAGCATTCAAGCTCATTCCATGCCATAAATTGTCAAACACAGTACTTAACCGAAGAGGACGAAAACATGTCAATAGCATTGATAGTTCTGCGACAAACATCCTGCTGGGCTTATTAGGCCAGTCATTTAACGATTTTAGGTCGCAAAAAATTGCTCGGCTCTGTTGTTTTGGGATATTGTTAGGATAGATACCAGAAGTACCACCAAGTTTGCAACTTCGAAAAACCTGTGCTAACCCCGTAACCCTAAAAAACCTCAAAAATTTCGGACTTTTTTCATATTTTTGTTTGTAATTTCTAGAAGGTGCTTCCTACAAGTAAGTCGTCCACTGCACTTTTAAAGCTAATAAAATCTTCTTTAATTTGAGTGTAACCCCAGCTTTGTAGGTGCAAAGGATCCCAAGATACAGCACTTTAAAAAATGTGTTTTTTTTTGTAAAAAAGTCCGAAATTGTATTTTAGGAGGTTTGTATGACAGCCCTATGACGTAAAGTTTCGATTCCATCCATTCCTAGATATGTTTTGAGGCTTTGCTAGGAACACATTTGGGTGAGGTTTGGTTAAAATTGGTTCATAAAGAAAAAAGTTTTTCTTAGAAGAACCTAATTTCCAGAGGTTGGTTTGTATGACAGCCCTACGACGTAGTGTTCCGATTTCATCCGTTCCTAAATATTTTTTGAGGCTTAACCAGGAACATACTTGGGTGAAGTTTGGTTAATATTGCTACATAAAGACAAAAGTTTTTCTTAGAAGAACCTAATTTTCAGGGGCTGCCCTATGACCCTATGGTCTGATTCCATTCGTTCCGACATATATACAGCTAAGTAACTGGTTTATAACTTCATGTCACATGATTTTCTCCGTAGAATGCGCATTTAAGCCGATATTCAGCTCGGAACATGACTGAAATTACAATTTCGAACTTTTTTTTAAAAAAAACAATGTTTAAAGTACTGTATCTTGGGATCCTTTGCGCCTACAAAGCTGGGGTTACACTAAAATTAAAGAAGATCTTAGCTTTAACAGTGCAGTGGACGACTTACTTGTAGGAAGCACTTTTAGAAATTACAAACAAAAATATGAAAAAAGTCCGAAAATGTTGAGGTTTTTTGAGGGTCACGGGGTTAGCACAGGTTTTTCGAAGTTGCAAACTTGGTGGTACACTACTGGTATCTATCTTAACAATACCCCAAAAACCAGAGCCGAGCAATTTTTTGCGACCTAACGCCTTATAATTCGGTTTATTGACTGGCCTATATACTTTTTTGATCACGTTTCCCTATAGCGAAATAAAAAAATTAACTGTAACTGAGAAATTTTTATTCCTACAATAATCAAAAAATAGGAGAATATTTTACCTACGTAACCAATTCATCATAGGGGGTGGGTTTACCTTTCTTTTATCGTGTGATACCCGGTTGCGTGGTAATTTCAAATCAATATTATTGATTTGAAGAGGGGGATGATTTAAGAACATTTTTGACATGTATATGTCTTTGCGGAGGCTACCTGAGAAATACTGGGTGTCGTTCCGTGAAAAAGCGTCACGAAAAACTGTAACGAAAACGTTTAGCGCTTAAAATCGACCTTCCCGAAGTTCGATCCTCACCAAACTTGGTATACATTATCCTTTGATCGCTCTGACTCTGAATCGACAATCACGATTATGATAAGTTGCGGGAATAGCGGTAAATTCGCCATTGAAGCGAACGAAAATTCATCCTTCAATTGGTTCTCCTGGCTCTCCCCGTGGACCGATGTCGACGAAACTAGGATGAAAGTTAAGTGCTGCGATCATTAATATTTTGGTGCCAGCATGTCTTATGAGGAAGATGTCTTTGGACACAAAATGTCCTTTTTTCTGTGGGAATGCATTATAGACACTATGTATAAGGATATGGATATCAAAATACAGAATCCGTTGCGACGAGTCTTGTAAAATCACGACAAGTTGATTTTGAGTTTTGTTAAAGGATATTACCACCAAAAAGGACATTTTCCAGCATATGAAACAGAGTATGGGCATTATGGGTGTCGTTCGAAAGGTGATATTTGAGGCACTGTATGCGATTGGTTTCAAAATATTTTTCTTTAAAAAAAAAGAAAAAAAATCCTATGTCCCAGGGGGGTTCGAACCATGGTCCAAACCGTCGTCAATACCTTCCAAAAAGTTAACAACGACCACCAACCCGCCTTGACCACACTACGCCTTATCTATATGGTCTATAGTCATCACATAGTGCAGTATAGTTACGTGCAACGGATGGCTGATGCAATTGCGTAGTACAATTAAATTGAATTTTCGATTGCATATGCTTGCACTTTCGAATTTGTCACATGTAAAACGCTCGCGTAAAAAAGAGGCATCCTAAATGCATACGATTTATCGCGTAAATTTACGAAGAGTAGAAAATCAATAGTCGTTTAACCTACTCGGCTATGCCGACCTCGATGATGGCAAGTAAATCTATAGCGTTCATCACATATTATCTCGCACAGGTCGGTGCATGCAGGCAGAACATAATTGTCATTGTCTTCGTAGTCGTCATCGTTAGATTTTGGTGTCGGCACTTGTTTTGAGAAAAAGGCCACTCTTTCTTTGGGAATGCATTATAGTCGATATGCATATCAAAATACAGTATTCGGTGAGTTGAGCCCTTTAAAATCACCACGAGCTCATTTTGGGGTTTCAAAGGATACTATGTACATATGTACCACCAAAAAGGACACTTCTGTAAGGAAACTGAGAATGGGCATTATGGTTGTCGTTCGAAAGTCGATATTTGGGGTACTGTATGTAATCGGTTTTAAGGGATTTTTAGGCTTCTGGAGTGACAAGATAACGGCTGATGCAATGTGGATTATTTTGTAAGCAATAACGTAGACATATACATGATCTAAGATTTTTCCCCTAAGGGAAAACTTCTCGGTGTTTTTTTTTTTTTCAAATATATGCTGAGCCATATCATATACGTCCCATGATTGTGTTTTATCTGTTTATTTGTCACATGCCATAAACATGTACAAAGGAGACACATTAGTTTTTCATTTGAATAAATTATAAAAAAAAATTCCTCGCACAATAAATAAAGTTTGAAAATTTACGAGAGTCCAGGGGTCCACATCATAGGTTTATTATTATAAGGAAAACGTTTAAATATGCTTATTAAAATACACATTTTCCATAAAATTCGCGCGACCATGACAAAAACTTCATTTCATGACAATCAATGTCTGGTTGAAGAAACCATCATAAATTTTTCTGTTAATATTTACATATTTCGCGTTTCCTTCACATCTAGGCCATGCACTCTCGAACCAAGTTCACATAAATTTCAAGAGCTATGGTTGGTATATTCATCGATTCGCTTAAGTAAAATATTTAAATAGCTTTAACCGTTGTGTTTCTTGTTTTTTTTTTATTTCATACCATCTGATGTCATGCAACTTTGTATTCAACACATGAATTTTTTACCTATTCATCAAAAAACTTTAAAAAAAAAAAGACAGAATTGCAACTGTGTTGTATTATTTGAGCACGATAGCATCCAAATTGTACGAGTATACACTTGAGTTAAAAAAAACTATAGCATACACTCAAACACGGTTTTGCTGCAAGCGTTTTTTTTTTTATTTTTCGAAATAAAAAAATGTTAGATGCTTATTTGCGTGAGAAGATGTAACCCAGATTAAAATGAACAGCGACAAAACGGATGGAGGCGCGACGCTACGACCTGATTTACTGGCTGCTTTTTTGCCTTTTAAGTAAACTATGACAAACTTGTTTTTATTTTCGGTTGGTTAAAATGAGTAAAAAATTAAATGGTGTGTAATTAACCAAATAAAAAATAAATCTGGTACAATCTTTTGAATAGAAGATTAACGAAAGCCGTATACGACTGAAATGTATTTATTTGGAGGGGAATGGATAGCTCAGTAGACAAATACGGTGATTTTCGAAAATGTGACGGAAATATATGCAGATAAACATACTCCTAATTAGACCGAGCGTGCTGTTTAACACAACACCTACGAAAAGACGTCATCAAAATAACAAGTTGTTATACTAACTCTTCCTCCGCCCTGAACTATGCATTTTATTGATTACAGTCAATCCTATATAATCGGATCACTGATGGCACCGATCAAATTCGGTCCGATTACCATAAGTATAAAAAATTAAGAAAATCATTTTTAAACGTTGCTATTTAGACCGCTTATTCATGAACATTGGACTTGTACAAAGGTCACCTATGTATGCACTATGCGATTCCCCATTTCCCATAATATGGGGATCAGGGTTCAATCAATCCTCGATTCCTTTGGTTCTAAGGTGTTTTGTATAACTTGCCTTTTAACTTCACTGGCATTTTCTTCTCGCAGAAACTGCACAATTGTCTCGCCACTTCAACCACCCAACACTGATGCAATTGTTGATGCCGTCTACGAAATTTCCAGTAGCCATGGCGAATGATATATCGCATTGTAATCGGAACTGAAGTGGATGTAAGTAACGAAATTTCTAAGATATTTTTCAACAAGAAAATGTCATGCCTGTATATGGGAACTAGGAAGTACTCTGTAGAGTAAACTGTCTGTCGAATCTTGTGGTGAAATTTACCTCGTACTGCACTGCTCCAGGCAAATAAAGTAATCAATTTGTATAGTTTTGGTCCGATTTTGGAGATTTAACCAATGGTTGGTCCGATTGTGGAGGTTCGTCTAGTACTGAGCCATCCAATTGGAGACACCGATGGTGATCCATGGTCCGATTAAGAGGTGGTCCGTTTAAAAATAACAGGCGTGACAGTCCAACATTACAAAATCCCGCCCTCTATTTTAAAATTCCGCTAATGGATGATGAAAGAATCCCGTCAAAATATCGGTAAACATTATTTTCATCAGTGACGCCGGAACGAATTTTTGCACTTTCTGTGGAATTTTTCGGCGATTTTAATTTTTAAATTGTGGTAGTTAGGGACTTCCGCTATAATAACCTCTACATTAGGTCTCAAACCCAAATTTTCGAAAGTTTCGGTTTAAAAACATAAAAATTCGAAATAAAATATTGAAAAATCGGATTTGAAAATATAAAAATGCGAAACTACAAAATGAGCAAATTTTAAGTTTTCAAATGGAAAGTTTGGGTTTTGAAACCTTATTTAGAGAATATTCAATCGCAAATTTCTTAACAAAGCTGAGGTTCCTGTACTTACCACAAGCCAAGCCCCATTGAAAGTGAGCAACCCCTCACCTCAGTATAAGCTCTTCATTAGATATATTGCGCTGATAGTGTAGTTAGCACGCGATAAACCTAGTAGATTGCAAAATGTGGAGAAAATTTGGTTTTTGTTCCCTATGTTTTTTTTGGGGTGCGCAGCACAAAAATTTCGTTGCGAAACAGGTTCAAAATCGTATTAAAAAACACCAAAACATATAACATGTTCAAGGACAGGTTATCAGAGAAATGTACTCTTTCGGAGTTTTAAGCCCCCTCCCCCCCCCAAAAAAAACCAAATTTTTTTTGGGGTTTCGATCTTGATTTGCAACGAAATTTTGATGGCAAACTCCGGATTCAAGCTCAGCACTCTAATAAAACATAAGAAACAACAACGAAATTCTCCACAACACTTTGCAATCTGAAATCATCAAATGACTACACTATTAATAATTTTGGATCATTTCTTGACTAGAACCGCTCCATTATGAAAAATATTAGCAAACAACAGCGATCAGAAACCACCTAGAATAGTCTTCAATATAAGACTAACCTTTAAGTTTCTTTTTGTTACCCATTTTGATCCCATTGTAATTCCGAAGTGTTGAAGATTATATTCTTTATTTTATATTGCTTAATCAAAGATTAAACGATTTTCCCAAAGGTTGTTTTCCGGTTTCTTCGGGAAACGAATTCTTTCATGATTTTTGAGGAATCTAAATTCCCTGTTCGATCCCTGTTAACATGGAGAAGGATTAGATGTTCCAGACGTTTTTGTGTCATTTTTTAATGTAGCCATGTTAAAGACGTCGTAAAGCACTGGACGACCTTTCTGATGATGCGGCTGATGCTGGAACCGCCAAAAGTAATGTTACTAGCCGTATTAACTTGCTGTGCTCGATATGCTTCGAAAGTGATAAGCAATTTCGGCGCAACATGTAGGTGAAGCTCCCGGCATACTCTTCAAAAGAGTTAACTGTGAGCGAAGATCAACAATATCGAAATCGAGCATAGCAGCCCAATCTTATTGTGAGATTCTCTATACCATCGGCACGGTTTTCTGATAAGGAGATCGTTGATCAACGGTCAATAGTTTCGCTATCGTTGGCCTTGTCGTTAATTCGAGGTACTCTTGTTATCGAAGAATGATCATGTACATACTCGTAGAATACATGCACTAGATGCACGTATTCAACTTTTTGCGAATATGTACATTGTGCATACATGTATAAAAATATAAAATAAATTATTCTTCATTTTTAACATAGTGCAATATATGTAGTATTAATTGCCCTTTTAGCCAAAATATTGAGGGGGCAGTTGCCCTCGATGCCCCTCTGTTCCGGCGCCATTGATTTTCATTGTTAAAAAAAATCAATAGTTACACCCAGAAAAAATTACTTTTATTATAGAAAAATTACATAGGACGTATGAAATTATGGCTATGATTTGGAGCCGATGACATTGCCAATTTGGGACAATGATAGAAAATATGAAGTAAATATTTAATTATAACAATTAAATTTTTCATCGATTTTATGTAAAAATTTCATTGAATTTTATTAAAAAAAAAAATTAATTTAAATTTGATTTTTTTTCTATTTTTTCATTATTTTTTTTATTTTGATTTAATTTAATTTCAAATTTTTATATTTTTTTTTATAAAAAAAACATGTCGAAACTTGTATTCGAACCCGGTCCGTCTGCCAGTCCGTGCACATTGCCATGTCACCATGACATCTGAACTACTTGACACGCATTCTTTGAATTAAAAAAATATTTCATAGATTCAATGATGCGGCTTACATTTTACTTAATAAATGCTTATACATATTGGTTTACTTCATTCTTAGTATTTTTTGCATTAGTTTATGTAGTCATGTTTTTAATTCTATTACTACTGACATTATAATTCATATGAAAGTATATTTGACCCGTCGTGCTCTGTGGTCGTGATCGTTCGGTCGCCACTCTGTGAAATAGACACTCATAGAGAAACGAGTTTCCAAACTCGGCACGACTCGTCGCAAGTTTATTATTCAGAAGAAGATGATAAGAAATATTCTTATCGTAGAATAATAAACTAACAATGCGACTAGGAAGTGGTATGGCTGACAACCATATCACACTCCGAATTCAGTTGTCTTTGTAACGTTGATGACTACACACGGTAGACATCAACGCACCATGCTCCACTAGGAGTTACGGTAATAAAGAGAGAAGAGAGATACTTGACCCAATGGCATTTTTAATAAATAATATTCAAACTTCATACGTTTAAAGAAATTATCTGCTTATTAGAAGTAAAGTAAAAACTTCATTGGTTTCAATCAAAGTGTTTCCTAGGTGTATGTGATTCCCAGCAGTTAATGCGATAATTCCTCTTAGCACAAATCCGTCGGAATATTTGTTAACATTTTCCATAAAAATGAAAATTGAGCACCTAATGAACAACACTAACACACAGGGTCTCGACTACCGAAAGACCAGACTACCTATTTTTTAAATAAAGTCACCTAGTCACCGTGGGTCTTCGAGATTCCTCATGCGTGGGGACGGTAAATGACGTGGCGCTTTTTAATATCGCGCGCGACTTTCGAAAGTATATTTACCTTCTATGACGGGATATTAAAAAGCGGTATTTGAACTAGGTTATTGAAATGGCGTGATATTAAGTCGACGGGATTTTGATTAGACGGGATTTCAATTGAACGGGGTTTTTAACTGACGGGATATTGAAGTGGCGGGATAATGAACGTCGGGATATTGAAAAAACGAGTATATGATGGGCAAAGATATCGTATACAACCCCTATTTTTATAATACAGACGTTGCACAGGACACAAAAGCCCTGCGCACTTAGCTTGGGCCAGTATTACGATTTCTCCTAATGGAACACTGTGTTTAATGAGTCTTATCTTTTATCTCCTCGGCAAAAAAATGCCGCACGATGCCATGGGCGTCAACACTCCCAAGTTTCATCTACATTTGTAAATTGTGCACCACAAATCAGATACATACATACAGTCGACTCTCGATAATTTGAAATTCAAGGGGCAACTATTTTTATTCAATTTATCGAGAGTTTTAATTATCGAATTTTTTTTTAGAAATATGTTGAGATCGGTATAGCGATATAGTATAATAATAAAATCCATATTAAATTAAAATTATTTAAACTCACTCTTCAAGTAGCTCACGGGAAACTAAAATCAAATCATTCAATAAATTCAATAAAAACAAAATTTACTTCAATTTTTAGAACGTTGAACCAATCTTGAATTCAATTTACCGAGCACTATAGTCAACTTATTTCAAATTATAAAGCAATGGAAAATCATTGCTGCTTTTAATTTATCGAGAGTACATAAATATATGGAGTTTTTTACATTTTCTTCAATTTAACGAGAATTTTTGATGAGGACTTCAAATTATCAAGCAATTCAATTTATCGAATTTGAAATTATCGCGAGTCGACTGTATATCATTTCTAGCGTGTGCCTAGCAATGTTGCCGTGTAGTATTTTCTCTCATTATGGACCTCTACCATCTCATAGCTGAATCCAAGCAGTAGTCGAAAACAAAGGGAGTACTACACACATTTTTTGTGCATAAGGGAAGAACGACAATGACAGTACTTCAGTGGTTTATTGGGTAAATTCGAAGTCTCTTATATAGCGAAAAAAAAAATTTCAATCCAACCAATTCGTAACGTGGGTGTCCGTTGCGATTCAATTTTATTCGAAGCTGACCGCAGACATTTGCGAGTTGGGAACCACTATCCACTATCGGGATGCTCACCCTTCTTCTTTTTAACTTAAGTTGTAACGAATATAGCCACCGCGAGTCCAACGCTTTTAGATGGATCAGGATCAGTGTTTCAACTTATTTTTTGAGGACCGTATGATACAGGGTGCGCCAGAGAAACCTAAGAAACCTGTTGGCAATGACGCGACGTCGCGAATATTCTTCTTGAGGTGAGCTATGGACCGTGATAGATCGACATAAACCAGGGATTTCAAATAACTCCATAAAAAATCGCTGCGCCGCGGCGCCGGGGAGAACGCAGAATTGACTGCCTCCCTCTTTCGTCATTTTCTGGAGTTCTGGTGGTCCGTTGATGTCCATTTCTGGGTTTAGCGACACTTTCAGTCCCGAAATTAGTCTGTGAGGAGGAATTTCAAAGCGAGCATGGAAGGTACGTTGCGTAGCAACAAGTGAGCAACCGTTATAAAAGAAGTTTTTTTTTGGCGAAGGCCCGCCGGGTCTTTTGGAACCTATAATAATTTCAAGTTTGCTGATAACGATCGTTGTTGATGAAAAAAAATGATGGCTCGTAATGTATCTATGAAGTTGTCTATGACTGAGAGCCTATTTATACTAAATCCGATTTGAATCAGGCATTTTGCCTGATTGCCATAATAGCACGTACATTCAAATGTGCAAAATTATACACAATCAGGTACCTGATTGCTCGTCAGGTCGCAAGTGCAACAACAAGGAACACACAATCAGATATCTGATGACTTTTACAGGCAGAATCGCCGGAAAAGGCGACAATAGCATATGCTGGCAAATGGGCAAAATTATACTAGTGTTCAGGTTTCAATCAGGTTTTTAGAAAATATGTAATAAGCGCGTTCGCACGACTCAACTTATTGTCCAACATTCAAACAAATTTGAAGACAAAAGTTCGACAATAAGTTGAATCGTGGGAACGGCACCTAATACATATTTTCTAAAAACCTGACCTGACCGACCTGACGAGTAATCAGGTGCCTGATTGTGTATAATTTTGCACATTTGAATCTAAGTGCTATTGGCAAACAGGCAAAATGCCTGATTCAAATCGGATTCAGTATAAATAGGCTCTGACGTCTGATGAAACACAGGGAATATTGAATCTCTATTTTAGATGTAGCAAGTGGGTGCGAAATGTCAAAAAGCGTAAGCTACAATTTATTGTCGTTTTTATGTCTATTGATCAGGACATTTTCCTCACAATCTGGCCAATGATACCCAATAATCATGTAAAATAACAAATTGGGCGCTACTTTTGATTACGCTTTTCCCTTTCACCCTCACCTGTCTTACACCTGATAAAGTTCAACAAATTTTACTGAGAACTGATGTTGATGAAGACACCACCTCCAATCGGACATGGATATCGCGTCTCGAAGTTACGTTCATCAAGGACATTCTTCATGAGTGAATCACTGTAAAAAGAAATCCAGGAAGTCGTTAACAAAAGACTGATACTTTATTAAAATTTATTCACCATTAAACTTCCTCCGCTGATGAGCAATTTTATATTCTTTGGTGTAAAGTTAATATAACAATTCCCGTAAAAATGTTTGATTTATTTCTTTAGGAAAACATTTTAACGATTGGGTCTTTGTTTTCAAACTAATCAACCAATCAACCTTTTATGCAATTGATATGAGCTAATCACTTAATAAATCGTCTCCGTCGTCTGTTGGCGTTCGAAAACATATTGAAATCGTCTGTATGATTGCATGGCTCAATGTGACTCATTAAAATATTACATAGTCGTGTGCATTAGAATTAGACGACCGCAGGTCTGCTTTTTGATTCGATATCGTACAAGACTTGTGAGCAAGAGACTTGCGCAGCGTTTGAGATACCATTGTATTATGGTATGTATTATAATAAATTATACAGAGAGATGGTCATATGGGGGTCGCCTATTATAACCCGCCAGAGACGCACAGAGTGAAGATGCTTAGAAAACCAACAACATCCACACGAATACTGGTAGTACTGGTTGTCTGAATAAGATCTGAAAAAACTTAAAAAGAAGAGCGCGCATTGACGAAACAGTTATATCAGTTGGCAAACCATTAGGCATGGAAAGTGCATTGTTTCGAGCGCTCATATAAGTTAGACGACATTACATTTTTCATATTTTTTCCTCTTGGCCTTCTCTCAACATCTTTTTACGGTGTGTTAAGACATAAGAGCTCTGGTCTTTCTTTTCTTGTCCTCACCTCATCCATTATGATTTCTTTTGTTGTATCCACTGGTCTTGCGGTTGTGGCTGGTTACCGTCTTGTGTACGTCGTCGATCGCTGTCTCGCTGGTGCACAGTTATGTGTATGAACGACAGCAACGTCGCTAACGCTATTGCTGAAATCATACACAATGGTAATGAAGACACCGATGACTAGAAGAAGAAACTGCGATGGCAAGCGCAGAATTACTGATCGCGATGAAAAAAAAAAACACGTACGATGATGAAACCGCAAAGAACGAACGATTGTCACCACTTTAACTGCGTTTTTTTAATGCGTTGAGCGCATATTAACTTTCAACGTCGACCTGCTGCATCATTCGCGACGAATAGAGGTCAGCACCACCGCACACTACCGCCACATTGTGAAGGATTATTGACCTCGACTACCGTCATATTGGGTCATTTTGCATTTTCTTTGATCGTGAATGGCTATCGATGCGCAATTCAGGTTTTGATCGATCCCCGTCGCGTTGTTCGCGCACAATTCGCAATGCGAAGCACTCAATGATATCACCACCTTTCCATGCACTTGATTTTATCTTTTTATTTCTCTAACAAGTGCAGAATTTTTTTTTGAGTAATTTTTATAACAAAAAAGAACTACACGAAACCACTGAGAAATTATATCTATTTATCTTTTGTAAGATACCGCGGCGCGCACCGATCCAATCGACACCGTACAAAATTGCTATTGCTACTAAAATCTCACGGTAGCATGCACGACTTTGGTGCTCCCCCGATTCGACTTTGGTTTTGTTTTTTCGTTTTTCGTTTTGTTGTTTGACGAAAAATCTTTAGATCGGAGGAGCGTGGAAAATGTATTTTCAAAGAGCCACAGGCGAAGGAGGATGAGGTGATGGTGGAGAATATAATTTCGCGGTTTGCTCACTGTTGTAACAACTTTAACGATATGTTCAACTGTACACAGAGCGCACATACAGTACAAAGAAAGGCTGAATTCAAATTGTAAGAAAACGACCGGACGGGTAAACTTGCACGACAAGAACCATCGTATGATCATTTCACACTATCCGATCAAAACACGGACCGGCGAACAATAATCACACAGCAAGTATGTATAAATGTTGCCATGCACGCTCCAAAGTTAGTGTACAATGAAGTGACGAGTCGACAAGATTAAAATGCAAGTAAAACAGGCGCAATTGTCTTTGCAGAACGCCTGAACTATTATAAGATGCAATCGTCTTATCGATCGTACGATTCCTACGAAAGAAAAACAATCGTGTCACGATTTTTTTCTTTCGTAAGACGCGTTCTTACAATGTGAAATGCACAATGCTTGTCTACTGGCCACTACAAAAGCTCTCTTGTCTTGCAAGTTTACCCGTCCGGTTTCGTCTTATAATCTGAAATCAGCCATTAGAGCTGTATTTATCTATGAGTGTATCTTTCATTGCCGTGTACTGTGCTATGTGTGCTCGAGCTTGAGCGCTCTTTTGACGTTGTCGAAAGTTTCTTGTACGAGCCAAGAGTTACAGATTTAAGAAAATCACAAATTGCACTCGGAAATTTAGTTGGGTTTTGTGTTTTTATTTTGGTTTTCTTCTGCTAATAGTAAATAGTATTCGTGCCTGCTGTTTTTTAAATATATTTTTGTTGGAAATGAATGTATGTATGTATAATAAAAAGCTGCTACACGAACAAATAAATGTACAGCGCTGTCGTGCACGAAATTGTGAATTGACTCTTGTTGTTGGCATGAAAGTTGAACAAACATAGATTACCGCGAGTTACAATAATTTATTCGTACATGTATGCATGTAAAAGCAGCATTTTGAAAAGGTGAGCCTCTTTCTGGTGTAGTGCTACTATGCTATTGCCAAGCAAGACAAAGCTAGAGTAAGACAAACATGATTTGAATTATGATTCAAGATGTAGGTGATGCGATTTATTGTTGAAAACATTGGACTAATTTTCTTGTACTTTAGCTTGATGGAGCTCTAGGAGTACTCGCACCAGAGTTATACCCTTCCCTACATGCTTTTGCACTTACTAAAAATAATAAGCAAACGAGAAAAAAGGCGTGTTTCGGGTCAATCCTTAATTTGGATATACAGTAAAAACTCGAAAATTAGAATCCGCTAAAATTAGAATTGCTTGAAAATTAGTACACATTTTTTTTCTATTAGCATACCTCTGGAATTGGAAATTTCTAATTTAAGAGGTAACTCTGAAATTGGAATTTCTATTTTTGTAATTCACCAGGTACCTCTTAAATTGGAATTGTTATTTCTATTTTCTACTGAAAAAAGAAGGAAGAATAGTATCGCAGAAAACTTTGTAAAATTTTCCGTTGCAGTACAGTTGTTTGAACAAAAGTTCTGCTTATACATATGTACATAATACATAGTCAGTGCGGAGAAGTGCATGACTCGCTCGAATATTTCAGTAGATACGGAATACGGTTCAAAAGTAAAAACAGTGTTGTGCCAATAATACAGGATGTTCAGCCGTATAGTTAAAAGAAAGATCAATACATTAACTCTGTCTAAAAAGGCAAAAATTATCGAAAAAAATAGGCAAGGGTTCTCCAAAAAAATGCAGGCCACGCAATATTGTGTGGCACCCTCCTTCATCTCCTATTTCAAAAATAAGGAGATGCAAATCATTAATAAGGTAACTAATGCTTATTTACCCGTCAAAAAGAAAACGCTGCACTCAGCTGAATTCTTGGAAATGGAAGATAAACTTTATGACTGGATATTAAAACAACGCGGAAGAAATTACGTGTTAGATAGCAACATCGTTAAAGAAAAGGCACTTGCAATTATTAGAGCTTCGTCTTATTTGGCAAATAAATCGTTTAAAGCTAGCAATGGATGGTTGCAAAACTTTAAGCGCCGTTTCGGATTGCAGAATCTTAAGGTACGTTGTGCTCGACACGACTGCATCGGCTCTAGCGACAGCGACTCGCTCATTTCATATAAAAACTCGTTTTTAGAATGAGAGAAAAATGAGTTTTTATATGAAATGAGCGGGTCGCTGTCGCTAGAGTCGATGCAGTCGTGTCGAGCACAACGTACCTTTAAAGTATGCGCTGAAAAACTATCTAGCGACACCACAGCGGCTTTCAATTTCAAACGTGCATAAAAAATACAGCAATTGGGGAAATCTTGAATCTTCAGAGTATACGCGACAAAGCAGTAACATACTCGTATCTAGCTAACACTCGGTTTTCACAAGCCCATATTACAGATTATTTTGTATAAATTTGAAACGTGATCTACTTTTGAACTTTCTTGCGATGTGATTTTTTTTTTAATTTTGTTCATTTTCAATAATTTTGGAATAAAAAATTAAGTATGTACTTGGAAATTGGAAATCCTTCAAAATTTGAATTAGCAGAAACTTTTGTCTTCTAATTTTCGAGGTTTTACTGTATGTAATTTAAATTTCATCTTTATTTTGATCTAATAGTCTACGTCAGGGGTGTCAAACTCAAAACCTGGCGTGGGCCAAATAAGACTCTCCTCAGGTTTAGGTGGGCCGCAGAAGGAAAATTTCAAAAACTTTTATGTCTTCGTATTACGAAAGTTGATTACAGAATATTACTTTTAAAATATAGCAGAGTCTGGTTCACTATAGCGGCTTCGGGATTATCCATGAGAACTTTTTTCTTTCGAAAATGTACTTCAATAACATTAAAAAATTAAGACAAGAAGGGAAACCGGAAAATATGATTGATATTCAAGTAACCACAATTACATGATTTGCGCCAAATTTTGGACAGATGATAAAAAATGTCTAGCACCAGTCATCCGAGGTCGCCCAAAATAACATTGGGAGGCAAAATAGTCAGAATAAATTAATGTCAGTCGAAAGGTGGCTAAAAGAGACAAAAATTTGTTTGTGATATGGTTTTAAACAAACTCATGCACCAATACAGCTTGATAAGTATAGTTCTAAACATCAGGCACTTGGACTCTAATTTATTATTATGTTGGAATTTCACATCCAGGTTATTTAGTCACCAATTCCAAGATTTCCGTCGTTTTTAAAGATTTGCAAATTTTCCAAATAAATCTCAATTCGTGTTCGGTAAAGCCAACCAATTTTTTATTAACTGCGGGACAGAACAATTTCATGAAGAGACTTAGTATTGTCCTGTACAAAAAAAAATGAGCTGTCTCATAAAATCAAATAACCAGCCTCAAATTGTTGGTAGTATTTGGAGAAGAAATCCTAAAATAATCTTGCATAAGCCACTGACGAATTTTAGCAACTTTTGTAGACTTGAGTTCAACTTCTGAATTTGTTCACCTTACCAATTTCACAATTTTTGTGTTGATACAGATTGTGCTGCTTCGACATGGCCGCGGGCCGCACAGAACTGCGAGGAGGGCCGCATGCGGCCCGCGGGTCGCGAGTTCGACACGTCTGGTCTACGTCATCGTCAGCCCTATGACCCCGTATTCCGATTCCATCTGTTCATACATATATTGTATGACTGTTATGAGGTTAAGATTGGTTCATTCTCAGCAATTTCTGACTTTGAAAAGGACAAGCTTCTACGGCAATTAAATGACCTAGTGTTCCGGTTCCAACCGTTCCAGCATATGTTTTGAGGTTTTATTAAAAACAAATTTGGGTGAAGTTTGGTTAAAAAAAAGGACAGGCTGATTTCGGGCCAAGTTTGGATACCCCTCACATTTGAATAAAATTTCAAACGTTTTTAAGCTTATAATTCCTACCACGGTGTTCCAAATCCATCCGTTCATCATACATATGTTTTGAGGTTTTGTTAAGAAAATATTTAGATGAATTTTAATTAATATTGGTCTATATATAAAAAAAACGAGACCGAGGCTAATTTCGGGCGCGGCCGAAATTTAAATACCCGTCACATTTGAATTAAAGTTAAGATTCTTTTGTATTAATAATTTCTACCGCAGCCCTATGACATGTTCCGATTCCATCTGTTCCTGGATGCATTAGGCCTAATCCAGGAGCACACTTGGATTAATTTTGGTCAAGATTCAAAAAGAAAACAGTTTTTCTTACAAGAATTTAATATTTTGGCTTGGTTTGTATGGCAGCCCTGTGACGTAGTGTTCCGATTCCATCCATTCCTAGATATGTTTTGAGGCGTTAATAGGAATACATTTGAGTGAAGTTCGGTTAAGATTGGTTCATAAAGCAAAGCGTTTTTCTTAGAAGAACTTAATTTTCAAAGGTTTGTTTCTATGGCAGCCCCATGACCCCATGGTCCGATTCCATTCGTTCCGAAATACACTGCGTTTCACTTGAATAGCACATTCCGTTTTTTCATTGTAATTCCATATACAGTCTTGACTCGGTAATCCGGATCTCCTTTAATCCGGATATCACGCTAATCCGGACCACTAAATGTTTTCACTATTTATTCTATAGTCCGGATATCGGCAGCAATTTTGACTCTATAATCCGGATCTTTGAGATTTTCAGGGTGAAATGGTAGATTAGGTCTCGTACTTTTTTACGGAACTGTTTAAAATGACATGATGCTGGCTAATTTCTAAGAAATAAAACATTTATCGACTTTTGTTCCGCTGTTTTTTTTGGATTGTAGTGTAGTTCCTAGGTGATTTCAGATTGCAAAGTGTGGCCATTAATCATTAAAATGTGTTAAGCGGTATTGCTACAATTGAAAGTCATTTTTTTTTGCGTTTTTTGCAATTTTAACCCTTTTTTGCAACGAAATTTTGGTGGGAAGTTACGGATTCAGGTTCTGCACCATAAAATACATAATGTACAAGAAAAGTGAAACTTTTGCGACCAAAAATAAAAAACCGTTCAATCTCAAAATTTTATTCATAATATTGGACTATGTCGAAAATGGCAAATTTAAATTATCAATTGTAGTAGTGCCGCTCAACGGATTTATAGTATTTATGTCTCTTTAGACGCGCAATTATGTGTTCTCTGAAATATTACTGGAGAGTTTTTCGCAGAAATAAATAGTTTCAGAGTTAGGGGTCAAATAACGAAAAAACAGCAAACATTTTAGGATTTTTCCCGATTTTAACCCTGTTCCGCAACGATATGTTGGTGGGAAGTTACGGATTCAGGTTCTGCACCCCAAAATACATAAGAAACAAAAAAAAAAATTTGTCTCCACCACATTTTGCAATCTGATGTACTAGGATTATCACCTGGATACTACACTATTGTTTTTCCTCAGAAAAATGAGATTGCGCTAATCCGGATGTTTCGATGATCCGGATTACCCCTTGCAATAATTGATCCGGATTATCGAGTCAAGACTGATCAATATTCTTATGACTTTGCTAGTAGTTTTTTTTTTGTCTTCTTTGTGTGGGCTCCCCGAAAGAAAAATTGTGCTCACGAAATTTACCTTTAATTTTTTTCACCAATTTGCTTCAAAAGAGAGCAGATTTTTTGTTTCACTAGAATAGCACAGTTGGGTTCCAGCTTCACATACGGGGTGCACGTGGTCACAATGTCACAATCTATAGTCGTTTTGAGTATTTTAAATACAATTCGTTGATTTAAAAAAATTGGGTCGTGGTAAAGCCTAACCAAGCGAAGAACAAGTTAAAATAAAAACCTACAGGAATTGTGACCTTTCAGTGACTAAAATATCGAAAAAAAACTGGAAAAAGCAGAAACGTGATTTACAATTTTATTAAAAATGGTGAAAATTATGAAAAAATATGAAAGGTCGAGTAAGCAGTGTACTCTCTAATGCAGATAAGCGATCTATTTTGCGTCAAGCATCGAATTCACATGATTCTGTGGGCAAAATTCGGTTAAAAGTTGGTCTCAGTGCGAGTAAAACAACTGTGTGGCGTGCTAATTCAAAAGCTAAACACCTTAAGCGTCTAAAATTAAAAAACAACACCACTTAACCCCGCTCGTAAACAGGCTCGGTTGATTTTTGTCGTACCAACATGTCAAGGACCAAAGAGTTTTTTCTGATGAGAAGAAATTTAATTTGGAAGGGCCCGACGGATATAACTGTTATTTTTATGATTTAAGGAAGGAGACTCACCAGTTTGAGTCGAGTTGGCGGCGTTATGGTTTAGGGAGCTATATCCTACTACGGCACTTGTGAACTCCAATTCTTAGACCCCACTATGAATGCTAAGTCGTATCAAGGTGTTTTAGAAAAGGCTTTTGCGACATTCGAAAGTCTCTTTGGACCATTGCCGTGAACTCTCCAACACGGAAATGCACCAATACACAGTCCCCGTGCCGGAAAGTAGTTTATCGAGTCCAAAAATGTTACTCTTTTGAACTGGCCACCATACTCGCCGGATCTAAACATAATAGAAAATGTTTGGGGATGGCTGGTCAGAAAAGTTTATGAGTCTGGTAAGCAGTTTTCAACAAAGACTGGACTAATTGAAGCCATTCAGCAATCATGGGCTACAATATCCCTTGCTTACATCAAAATTTTGTACGATTCTTTGCCTAATAGGATTTTGGAGGTTATTTAAAGCGGGGGAGGCTCAACCCATTACTAAAATTGCTGATTTTAATTGATAATTAAATTGATCTCAACTTGTATTCTGAACAATAATAAGTTATCCTCACTGCATAAAAAGTTAATTAGTTTCCAGCCATTTCTATAAAGTTTATTCAAAGTCATTTGATGGAGGTTTACCTACGATTTATAAAAAAGTTATTAAAAGTTCCTAATTTGGCGGTATGGTTTCTATGATAGTTTTACTACGTTTCCGTATTCCGGTTTCGTCCGTTCCTGATTATGTTTTGAGGGTGTGTTGCTACACTTGGGTGAAGTTTGGCTTAGATTGGTCCATTAGAAAAAAATTGTTTCTTTGAAGAACAACTTTAAAGAT
Organism: Microchrysa polita; assembly: GCA_949715475.1. NCBI lineage: Eukaryota > Metazoa > Arthropoda > Insecta > Diptera > Stratiomyidae > Microchrysa > Microchrysa polita. The sequence goes on from OX454415.1 coordinate 32,468,012, forward strand.
GGGGTTTCTATGACTATTCCACTCGATCCGAGATGTAAGTTACCCCCAACAAAAAGACACCACCTGTGTACAAAATTGGAGCCCGAGAGCATAACAATTGGGAAACTGTTTCGCATAGGTACATCGAGACGGAAATGACCCGATTGATTTCAATGCTGCTGGGCAATGAAATGTACCCTTATTTGGCTGGTAACACGGATTGATTTATAGCCTTAGTTTGGAAGACGTATTTGTCAGCCTTACGTTTATTACTTTCATATTAATTACAATATGTACTCCGGCTATAATAATTTTGAGTTATATGGGCGTGTGATTTATAGGGTTTTGGTTCAACTCGATTCAGGTAGGTACCAAAACTTTTTGTTAAATTAGCTGGTGCTGATAGTTTGGGTATAGAATCAGCTCTACCCCTTCATAATGAATGATATAAATATCAGAAATGCAACAATATAATTTCTTTTAACGGTATATTATTGAAGAATTTGAAATTTGTCGGTGTTATGTATTTCGTAGTAACGGGTCTAACTAATCAATCATCAGCGCGGTTTGCAAACTTTACGGATTTCTCCTTACGCAGCTTTTTGTGGATTGCAGATACCGCTGTGCTTGTTGCTTCATAATTAATTAATTGGAACATTATATCTATTATGGTTTGAATTTGAAAATCATCAAGGATGCGCAAACATTACGAAAATTGAATTAAAAAGTTGGCCCAGAAATCATATGTCAATTACAGAAAATTTGACAATTATAACTGTCAAATTTGACAAATCGAAACGTCATTTAGATTCAACAAATCATATCATATCAAATTGTCAAATTTGGTATATTTAATATTTAGAACTTTGAAAAAAAAAACTGGAGTCAAACCTTTCAAACTCTTTCTAACTTACGAATTGTCAAGACAAAATGTTCGAGTAAGGGAGAGTTCGACTAATGGAATCAAACTGTGAAACCATAGAATACGAATTTTGTATCTAACAATTTTATAAAAAAAAGTAATGCATTTTTTTCGAGTCACGTATTTAGGTTCCGCATATGACCACACATATGAGACACATTTGTTGTATCAAAACGAATTTCTAACCTTCCATCGAACTATTTAGCCTATCCAGTAGATTAAGTATAGGACGCCATATTAATTCTGCTCGAAAATAGACTTGAAAAAAAAAAATTCATGAGAAAAATGTTCGAAGCAAACAATTATAGAAACGGGCACGTGAGACCAAGACCAAGTATGAAGCAATGCAAAGATTCCAATGTGACATTTCCGAAATTGAATAACTCGATATATCTCCCGCTGGGGCTCTTCTCCCCCAAACAGACAAAGTTCCGCGTAGTTCCCATAGAGCTGGTAAGTTGCTATGCCATAAATACTACAGACATGCACCGCAGTTGGTGTATAGAATGGAACGATAAGTCAAGATTTCCACAATTAGTTAATACTCGCACCCACGAAATTTGGGAACCAGAATTAATACAATAATTTCCTAGTATGAATATCGCCTTTGTTGTTCTGAACATCCAGTTAATGAACGCAGGAGACTTACTCTAAGTTGAAACCTTTTTGATCTTGCATACCTTTTCCCACGGCACCAATATTTACATAATACCAATTATTAAATTTTCATTTAAACAATAACAAGCAATGGAACTTGTTTCGGCTTAGGGGAAGTAAAATTAGGCGTGTTTTATTGTGCTCGGGTGTTGGTTAGTTTAGGGTAACTACATGGGGTTACAATAACATCATAACCCAAATAAACGAGGTAGGTACGTACTCTGACCAAATTTAACCCGGAAGAATTGTTACAGATGTAACAACCAGAGGCGCTCTAACACGAAAAAGGATGAGCTAATACCAAAACCATTGGTTAAATGTTACGGGTGGGTGGTTGAATGTTGCGATAAACCGACCGCAATGTTCATTGTTGTTTTTGTAAGACATGTTAATTTACTGGTTATTTATTTATCACAACTTTGAAACTTCAGCCTTTTACAAAGTTCATGGTTGGTGCAATAGATCTAAAAAGCTTTTAACCCAAATCGTTTTTTGTGCTTATATACCCCAACCTGCACCTTTTTTACAAAAAAAAACACGCTTATGATATGAAATGGCATTGCAAAATTATAAAATATTGTTTGAGGTAAAGAGGTTTTCCACTTAGAGTTTGGGTTTTGTATCTAAAACTGACGGGAACACACTTGACTTATTCACCTCGACTCATATCTGCGTAGCTAGTAGAATTGGTCTGCGAAGTAGTACCGGCTACTTGAACTTCAATGTCACTGTCACTGGTCGCGACTGTTTTGACTCCGAAACATTACATTTTGGATCGGCGGACAACGTCTCCCATTGTCGTAGTTGTTTCGAAATCCTATAATTATGAAGATATGAGAAAGCTAGAGTCTTAGAGAAAGCATGCGTTAGTTCAGAGTGGGCATCAGAAAATAAAAAATAGTATGCGTGAAAATATTATTCAAAAGTCAATTTTTTGTTTACAATTGAGAATATAAAATCCGCGTAATATTCATTACTCTCTTAAAATGCCGACGTGATCTGTTGGCGTATAGATCCAGACAGACCAATGGTACTATATCTTGATGAAAAATATCGTTCAATAATATTTTCCACCCCTTTCCATATAAATTTCAAAGGAACCGACGGCCACAAATGCGATCAAACGTTCGGCGAAATGTAAACTATGTCTAAAGAATCGAAAAAAAACGGCGCATCATCGTAAGACACAGTATGTTAACTGTTTCTAGAACCAAAATTAGACCTCTTCAAAAAATAAGATTGATTTCACAAAAGATTCAGCTACACCTTAGGCATAATAGCTCGTATAGGCGGCGTCAGAAGGGTTAATATTGCATCGACAATATTTTGACATTAGAATTATTTCGTGGAGTGTAGTGTAATAAGTTTGGAGTCAAACACATATGGGTTGTGTGATCACATAGCCACTCTGGACTAACGCATGGCATGAGTTGCTATGTTTTCAAGGAACGGATGGCATGTACTCAACAAAATGGGTCCAAAGAACGATCCCTGCGGAACTTCTGTATAGCTACCATATGAACTAAATTTGACTTATTGCGAAGAAAGTGTGCGATAACGACGAAAACAGTCTCCATTGTAGATGATTGCTTCAGCGAGAAACAATGATAGTGTTTCAAATCCGATAGGCAGGATGACAATTTTGGCAAAAGTGTAATGTGGGGGATGAATAAAATCATCCCAAAAAGTGCCCAGAAATGTTATACAGGCATGGGAAACAATTCGAATTTTCTACAAATGTGCGTACTTATTTAGAGCACATTTTCTATCGATTATCTTCACATTCATATGTCAGCAGCGCATTACAAACAGCAAATGTTTCTTTCGGATATTAAAACGCTTTATTATCTTCATTTATCGAATTATGTAGTTATGTCGTGCACAACTGTGACATTCTAATTCCGCGGGCAAAGCGTAAGTCGCAATAATAATAATAATAATTTAATAAGCAATAAAGTAATTTTACTAAAAATGTATGAATGACTTTGGGTTTAAATATATAAAAAGTGTAATTAAATTTGTAGTAAAAAGAAGCATTTTGTTGTTTTGTTTAGTGTTTGGTGGTGTGTACATATTCGGCATAATGTGTGTAAAAAATGCATAAAATGTAAAAATATACATATGTATGTATATAAAAAATGCCAATAACAAAACAACAAGGAAACCATAAGAGCCGCAAATAGACTTCATAAAAATTTTAGTTCGTCGTAGGCTTGTTTTTATGTTTTCTGTGTCCAACAATTTTGAACAGATACATACATTTCTCTTTAATATCGAGTGAGTGCAGTTTGTTTGGGTTTCAACGTGTAATTAAATTTGTAAAACCGAATCTTCAAAATAAGCCCTCTTATTAATTGGCGCTTATGATTGCGAGTGCTTGTAAACGCTATACAAGCTCATAAAGTTCTAACCCGGCAATTCGTTTAATGACATTGTATGTATATAAGAACGGTTCCGTGGTTTTGATATTTTCGGCAGGCTGGCGGAGGAACCTGATACTAAAAAAAGTCCCCTCAGAGTAGAAAAACTTATGTGAAAAATAACACCTTATGGTGTCTCAAGGAGTTTAGACTTTGCCGTGGAATTAATGCTTTTGAAAACGGATTTTATTAATAAGAAAAATAAGAAAAAATTTTTTGGTTATTTTTATACCCGTCACTATGTGAAAGGATTATTAACTTTGTCATGAAGTTTGCAACGCACAGAAGGAAGCACCTCCGACTATATATATTATTGATCAGTGTGATGAGACAAATCGATTGAGCGATGTCCGTCTGTCTGTCCGTCTGTTTCAATACAAACTAGTCCTTCAGCTTTGAGGCTATCGGACTGAAATTTTGTATGCAAGTTTCTTTTAAATGTACGCTGTATATATGTCGGAACGAATGGAATCGGACCATGGAGTCATGGGGCTGCTACAGTAACCCAAAATCGGAAATTAGGTTCTTCTAAGAAAAACTTTTTTCTTTATGAGTCAATCTTAACGAAACTTTACCCAAATGTGTTTCTAGTAAAGCCTGAAAACATATCTACACGGAGAGAAAAAAACATATTCATTTGAAACGCGCATCGTCTTTAAATGATGCGTTCAATCAATTTTGTTCAATATGAAACAGAAAATATTCTTTTACAAGGAAAAACATTTAATTTAAACGAATTTACCTGAACGTGGGAAAATTCGGGAGTTCAAAAATAACGTTTAATTTAATCAATATGCTATTGAATGGCTTTTAGTTCAGCTTAAATATTAAAGCAATAATTTTGAACGTTTTCGCAAATCAACTTCGACAATAGTTTTAATACATTCATTTCAATTATTTTATTGTTTGATTTGATTGCACACGCAGTCATTTTACCATTCACATACTGCGCAACGAACAATGTTTGACCGTTTAAACCGAACGCGCACATAGTCATTGGGCCTGCCTACACGCCAAACAAAAACGCGAGAACAAAACCGGTTTTTATATGAAAATTTAATTTTTCATTGCCTTGCTCCTCGCGAATCTCTTTAAAAAAAACGGTTTTTCATCTTGTTCTTGTTGCGCGTTTAGACACGCTGATTTTGAATTCACCGAGCATTGAACGTTCAACGTTTCTGGAACTTGCTTGAGGTTCGATTTCAAATTTTAAGCTCATTCGTGCAAAGTAGTTAAAACGGTTAACAGTATAGTGTGCGGTGGTGGACCAGACCAACTAATTAAGGTTTAGGAAAGACCTTCATACTTCCTAGATCTAAATACCATCAAAAATGTGTGGGAATGAATGACAATGAAGATCTATACCGTTAGACAATATTTTAAGAACACTGAAGCTCTTCTGTGAACGTTTAGAGGAGTTTGGAGCGAAATTAATTTAATTTACCGTTAAAACCTATAGAATTCTATCCAAGATTAACTTTTTGAGCTCTAATTATTTAAATAAAGTTCTACTTATTACCAGCTAAATTTTTCAAAATAAAATTATCCTTTCTTACCGTTATTTGATGTTTTATTTCCACTGGAACTATCCTATTGACTTCACCATTTGTACTGTTTTTAAGAATTCTCGTAAGAAAATCATAACGGGACTCCGGATTTGAGAGCTTCTGTTATGCAAAGAACAAGCAGGCTACTGGAAATATTTTCACCAAGTTTGAAGAAAATACCGTTATCACTTACTGAAATACAGCCATTTTATAAGTGGAACTATCCTATTGATTTGGGAGTGTACATATGTACATACATACATACGTATGTATATAATATTCAAAAAAAATACTTCAATTTAAATTTATTTCTTTTATTATGGAATACTGGACTGTCCCGGATCCGGGACAAACACAAACACGTTTGATTCAATAGAACGAGCGTTCATTTTGAGTATATAAGAACGAACTTCCGCCACCTTCAAATTGATTATATTTTTTTCATTTAGAACGCGCAATATTGAAAAGCCCGTAACGTTTTAGTGGTCATATTGACAATTAAAATCGTTTGAACCAATCGTCAATTTGAATGCGAAAACTTTCGAAGTGAACGAAAAAAAACGTTTAAAAATTAATATACCACTGATTCAAAATAAACGCGAAACCGGTCAAAAAGTATGTATTTATTTCTTACGCGTTTAATTCAAACGCGCCACTATTGTTGTAATAAAAGTTTTTGCGTTAGGCCTTAGGCGCCATATTAAACGAAAAATCGTTCAGCTTAATGTGATTTTCCGTTTGTTTTGACGATTCATTTCTCTCCGTGTAGGAACAGAGGACATCGAAACACTACGTCATAGGGCTGTCATACAAACCAACCCCTGGAAATTATGTTTTTCTAAGAAAAACTTTTTACTAATATTAACCAAACTTTACCCAAATGTGTTCCTAGTAAAGCCCCAAAACATATATAGGAGCAGATGAAATCGAAACACTAAAGCATAGGGCTGTCATACAAACAAACCTCTAAAAATTATGTTCTTCTAAGAAAATTTTTGTGAACCAATTTAAATCAAACTTTACCCAAGTATGTTCCTAGTAAAGCCTCAAAACATATCCAGGAATAGATGGAATCGGAACACTACGTCATAGGGCTGTCATACAAACCAACCTCTGAAAATTAGGTTCTTCTAAGAAACATTTTTTTCTTTATGAAATGTGTTCCTAGTAAAGCCTCAAAACATATCTAGGAATGGATGGAATCGGGATATTAAGCCATAGGGTCATACAAACCAACCCCTAAATATTAGGTTATTGTAAGAAAAACTTTGTTTTCTTTTTCAATCTTAACTAAAATTCATCCCAGTGTTCTTGGATTTGCCTCAACACATCCAGGAACAGGTGGAATCAAAACTCGTCATAGGGCTGTGGTAAAAATTGTTAACACAAAAGAAGCTTAAGTTTCATTCAAATGTGACGGGTATTCAAATTTCGGCCGCGCCCGAAATTAGCTTCGGTCTCGTTTTTTTTTAGTTTCAACAAATCGACCAAAATGGTATATTGAAATAAAGCTCTTCAAAAAAAATTTGCACAAATCCACTTTCTTTTTTTTACTGTGTAGTTCGTTGGAACTACCTATGCGATATTGGATTACAAATCCATACAGATGGGGTTAGGGTGTATCAAAATTCATCCGCAAGTTGTCGAAAATTGATTCACATTGCGTTTTTCTTTGCACTGAAATGCGTTATTTTATTTTTAGGCAAACTATCAGTTTTAATCGCATCGAAATCGACCCACCGCCAACTGAAACGAACGCACAATCTAATTTGTTTCTTTGCACAACTCCCTCTGCTGCCAGCCCACTCCACTTTAAAAATACTCGCACTCGAGGAAGGTGCTTTGGTTTTTCGCGGAACGCATGCTTTTTTGTGTTTTATAATAAACTCGGGAGCAAGACGTGTGATGTGGTCACATTAAGATAGAGGCGTCCATATACCCGACATCAGCTGATATTCATAGATAGTGTTGGTTGGTATGTACACATGTATACTCTTAAACGAAAAAATCTCTCGAGTGTAACCTTTGCTATTCATTATCATCTGAAAAGCAGCTTATGTATACAAGGTACGGCGCAATACACATATAGAATATACACAGCAAGTGTGTGTAGTATCTTCATTAAGAGGAATGTACAAATTCATTTACGTGCACTTACCGCAGTACAATGATAAATAATAATGTACAATGCGAATAGCATTGAAACAGATTTCATGCCTATTGTATGCAATAAATGTTCGCCATCACAAACAGCTCACAGGCCTTACCACCATAGAGCTTGAACTAACTTATATGTCTCTCAATATGGCGGCGTTACTTTTCGTGAGTGTTTTTATTATTGTTAGATTACATATTCAACAATATTTCACCATACCTTTTAGTGTTTTTGTTATTTGTGATATTTTGATCAGATGTGTAAATGGAATTCGGAGATATTTGATATTATTAGCTGATTGTCGATAAAATATATTTTAATATGGACCAGTGAAGTTGATGCGCATATAGCATTTTGTTTTCTTATTGGGAATGCCATTCGAATGTTTTCAGAGACGACGAAAATCTTCGTTCATCAATCAGCTTGATGGATAAATTTATTAATTAATGCATAACATATTGTACGGTGATTGGATTAATTTGATTTACACAATTCGATTTGATTTGTGAGCTTGTTATTGAATTATACAAGAAATAAAAAAATATGATTATTTAATATGTAGTTGAAATGTGAAGCGGGAAATACTTACAAATTATCCTTGTTCTAACGCTCCACCCTTACAACATATTTATTTTATATCGTAAAATATCGAGTAGAACCAACAGCAACAAGGTTAAGAACAGCCTTTGCCCAGACGTCACACGCATTGTTCATATTCCGCGCAAAGCTCGGATAAGTGCACACAATTTTCATGCACCATCCATTCGATTTGATTTTCTACGTTTCAAAACGGATAAATAGTCTAGTACAGATAGCTCAAAACCCAAACATCAAAAAAAAAAAAAGAAATTGTTGATGCCAATTTGTTGAATACACTGCTCAATATACGCAGTAACAAGTTACACTAATTTGCGCCATGGGTTAAGGGGGAGGGGATGGCAAAGGGGTGGAAATTCAGTTTTTTTTTGCAAATATCTGGATAACTATGAGTCTGACCTTGAAATGTCCTGAGGACGACCTATACCCTCATAAGATCTTGTCCATATAATGATAACAAAATTTTATTTGATTTGTACCCAAAATTGGAGTACTCCGACCATTGATGCCCCCGTCACTCCTCCAAGCATTTTCCAAAAAGGCACGCCTGTGGTTTTTTTTAAAATTGAGCCAGGCAGATCAAGTTCTAGTCTAAGCTCCATTATGCTCCCCACCAAAAATTGTTACCATCCGATCAAAACTAAGGGTATCCCCCATACAAAGTGAACGAAAATTCTAACAAATTTCACATTTTTTCACTTCTAAATTCTATGTAAAATAGAAAAAAAAATTTATCTCTTAGAACGTCGTTATAACACTTAATTGTAGTCTTGTGAATGTATGTTCAAAAGGTTGTACCAAGGCGTACGCTACAAGTATCAAAAAAATGGGTTTGAAGGTCAGTGATACCAGTTCTAAGGCTATTCGCGAATATTTCGAGTAACGTGTACTAGCAAACTTCAAACCCGATTTTTCGTATTTGGCTTACAACTTAATAATGAGACTTTTTTTTAGAGATGACAACACCGATAAACTAATGGTAGTCCATCTTTGACATACATACCATTTGAAGTTTCTATTCATAAGCTGGCAATGTCAGTATAAACATTTCGTGTTGATTGTTGACAACGCATTTACCGGACCATGGAAAGTTTCGAAAATTCACGAAAAAAACAACATTTGCGGGAAGTTTTACTTGGGCATTATTTTGCTAAGACTGCAGCTCAGAGTCATCAATTGCTCGTGGAAGTTTACGGTGACGATGTTTTTTCGCATGCACAGTGTTTTCGGTGGTTTCATCGGTTCAAAAATGATAATTTCGACATTACCGACGAAGAGCACCCTGGCCAGCCAAAAAAGTTTGAAGACGAAGAATTGACGAAATTACTCGAAGAAGATTCGTGCCAAACGCAAAGAGAGTTCGCAATTTCGTTGGAAGTGACTCAGCAAGCCATATCGAAGCGGTAAAAATCACTGGAAATGATCCAAAAGCAAAGCCACTGGGTTCCGTACGAGTTGAAGCCAAGAGATGTTGAGAGGCGCTTTTGCATGTGCGAACAACTGCTTCAAAGGCAAAGACGGAAGGGTTTTTTGCATTGTATTGTGACCGGCGATGAAAAGTGGATACATTATGATAACCCAAAGCGAAAGAAATCATGGGGACCGCCCGCGCACCAATCAACATCGACCGCGAAGTCAAATATTCATGGTTCCAAGCTTATGCTCTGCATTTGGTGGGACCAGCTCGGTGTTGTGTATTATGAACTGCTAAAACCAAATGAAACCATTGACGGGCAGCGCTATCGATTGCAATTGATGCGTTTGAGTTGAGCATTGCGTCAAAAACGGCCACAATATGCTGAAAGGCACGACAAAATAATTCTTCAGCATGACAATGCTCGCCCTCATGTTGCGCGAGTCGTGAAAACGTACCTGGAAACAACCAAATGGGAAGTGCTACCCCACCCGCCATATAGCCCCGACATTGCTCCATCTGATTACTATTTGTTCGCTTCGATGACTCATGCGTTAGCTGATCAGCACTTCACCTCATATGAGGATACTAAGAACTGGCTCGATTCATGGATAGCCTCGTAATGCACGCTCTGGATATACATTCAAAAGACTACAGTTAACTGTTATAAGGACGTTCTAAGAGATAACTTTTTTTTCTATTTTAGATAGAATTTAGAAGTGAAAAAATGTGAAATTTGTTAGAAATTTGTTTCACTTTGTATGGGTGGTACCCTTAGTTTTGATTGGATGGTAATAATTTTTGGTGGGGAGCATAATGGAGCTTAGACTAGACACCCCACCAAATTTGATCTGCTTGGATTAATTTAAAAAGAAGCTACAGGCATGCCTTTTTGAAAAGGAGGAGGAGTGAGGGGGCGTCAGTGGTCGGAGCATTCCAATTTTTGGTAGAAATTAAATAAATTTTGTTAGCAATATATGTACAAGTCTTAGGACCGAATGTCTATTCTATCAAGAGTTACAGTGCGAAATGTAAAACTCAAAAAATGTAAATTCACTATAATGCTTTTGGGTCTAGGGTATAATTTTCTGAGAAAATGTCTAGAGTGTTACATATCATTACAAAGGTAATTTTATGTAGTTTGTTTTGCCCTCAGCACATTTTAACGTCCGACTCATAGTTTTCCAGATATTTGCAAGAAACTAAATTTTCACCCCTTTGCCGCCCCCTTAACCCATGGCGCAAATTAGTGTAACTTTTTACTGCGTATATTAGGCAGTGTATTCAACAATTTGGCATCAAATTTTTTTTTTATGTTTAGGTTTGGGGCTTTTTTGAACCAATTGTACTGGACTAAAATGCACAAAACACTTAACATCACTCCTTTTTTTAGAAACCATTAACAAAATTTTTCAAAGATTTATTATGGACAAGTGCACATTGCACAAGTCCCGATAATTTGAAACACTTTGGCATCATATCCCTACACAAATTACAAATGTAATCTATGTGGGATGGAGACTATGTATTAACCTCACTGAAATCAGAGCGCAAGATTAAAACAATTTCCAATTTAGGGCAACACACTCCAGCGTTGACACCCCAAAAACCTGAAAAAAGCTACATACTCAGTTCATAAAGACAAAATCAAATTGACCGCGTTTTGAAAACATCAACGTTCGATGTTCATTCCTACTCAAAACCAGCACCGTTGCAATCAGCTGTTGATTTGATAGTGGGAAACTCTGAATTGATTACATTTGAAAAAGATGAAAAAATGATTCAGCAATATTTGTTGACGGAAACCGAAAACTTTAGTCGCTTGCACTTTCGAATTTAATTGTGGAATTCATAAAATCTTTGAAGTTATTGTTTGTCCCACTTTTTGTCAACTATTGTTTAAATAAATTATTGTTGGACTAAACCAGGGTTGTCCACCTGAACTTCCTATCAGTGTGTTTGTGTTCAGCGCAAAGAATATTATAATTGTTCATCGCAAAATCATTAAATATTAGAGCAGTGGTTCCCAACTCAGAGACTTTTGCGGACCACAGCCTGAAAATGGATCCCGACGGACCACCATTCAATAATAATAAAACTAATTAAGGTCTCGATTTTTTTGTCGAGATATTGTATTCAGAAGATCACGCTCTATCTACTTATTATTTTATTGTTTGTTGTTTCCTACTTAAAAATAATGTGAAAAATATCTGATCATATAAAAATCATTCGCATAACAGATACATACGTTATCTTGGTGCTTTAGTCTGAGGAAGATGATTTATTGAAAATTAGGTTCGGCTTCCAACTCTTCGAAGGCGCAGTCCACAAACTCCCGATACGCAACCGATTGTCATAAGCATGATTAAAGTTTTGTCATATTTGCCAGTTTGAGAGAAGGGGGAAAACTGTTTTGTTCGCGTCAACACTCACTAGCAAAGTATTTACTGGATAATCTGTTACGTGGTAATAAGAGCGCGTTTGGCATGCAGGTTTAATTAGTCGCATGAAAATATAACTTTTTTTTAAGAAGTCTCCAGTCTCCCCGCGGATCACCTACGGGGTCTCTCACGGACCACCACCGGTCCGCGGACCACCTGTTGGGAAACAGTGCATTAGAGCTATATTTTTTTGAAACATTTTGCTGTTTTTGCAGCGAACACAATCTAAAAGTTACGGATTTCATGGATTTAATTGGATTCAAGTTCTGTCAAATGCACCCATTACTGGTGGATTTTGATTTTAATTAAATGAAATCCATGGATTTCGTCGTATATGGGCGACCTAAGAGACCATTTTGTTGATTTGAAAAACAGATCCACAAGTTGGTTTCCTTTCGAAACTCAAAACTTGAAATTTAGTGTTTTGACTCTCAGCTTTTTTTATTTTCTTTTTTGAAGTACAGATTCAAGAGTGTAACCTTCGTGGCTGTTCCAGTGGTAATTTTAGTAATGAGAGTAATCTAGATGAATTGAAATGGAATGCGTATGTTCAGGGTCATATATATCATCAATATTGAACATGCTGAGCTCTTTTTGTGATTTTTTTTTTTTAAATTGAGTTATGTAAATTGATAACATGCCACTCCCGAGTGTCATGAGAGCATCTAAACTAGGCCCGAAGAATTAACTTTTAAATTAACTTAAATTTACTGAGTATAATCATGATGGCTTTAGTTTTCATTTATAGTACGTAAATTAAAGACTTTGTACGCATAAGTGTACGAAAAAATCGTGCATTATCGATGTGCACTTATCCGTGTTTCACTGTAATATGAATATTGTTATCGCACAAATGACGACAAACTTCCAAACAATTCTAATAAATTCAAGGTTAAAAATGCCTTCCGCATGTAGTACCTGTACGTACGTACAAGATTAGCATTGTGTTGCTAAAGATGCAAAGGGCTCTAGTATGTAGTAAATAATCATGAATTCTGTGAATTAAAACTTTATGCTGAAATCTCAATGTCACAAGCAAATAAAACGATGTTGAGCAGACAGCTGAAAGCTAGCAGATCGCTTATTATCAAGATGACACAGAAAATGTGTAGGTTGCGGCCTTAAGGGCAGTTCACATGTTTTATTCTTCCGGGATACACATTTCAGAAGTTCTTACTTTGACGGATAATGTGCACATATTAAATTTTAAATGATTACCCACAAGATTTGTTATATATACAAAGTGATGATAAAAGTACACATTTGTTCATAACTCATATGGGTTAGCATACTTTTAAAAATGCATTTTTTGATCAAGCAACAATTCAGATACTGATGACATGTTAGCAAAATTCAGTGTCTCCAAGCACTGTTCTGAAGTAGCGCAAGAATTAATTAAATTTCCAGAAGTGTATCAACCTTTGTTAATCTCTAAATTCAGACACTTGTCGTGCCATAGTGCTAGTTTTAAAAATCATGACATGTTTTACTTCTGTCTCAATTACTCAATTAAATGTGTTAAATGCTAATTTATTATAGATATTTTGTTCTAATTCCCATAGCACTGTTGGATGAATAAAGTAAAGTAATTCTTTCTGTAGTGACACAATACTCAGTCATTTTCTGCAGAACACAACAGAGATCTCAGAACCTTCTACATCGGTTCTGTCTCACCCCTCTTCTCAGCAATAGTAATCTTTTACACGAAATGTATAACTCACCTTGCCTGAAAAAATTGCATGATCAGATGTTTGCATTAGCATATGGTAACCTTGAATTAAATTGAAGCTTAGTCTGAACGTGATACATATCTACATATCTACGTAGTACGAGTATGTATCTATTTTCCCATGACATCCATTATTTATTGTTGTACATACATACTTGTATATAACATAAGACACAAAACTAGATAATATATCATATCACGTATAGTACATACATTGTATTCAAACTTATACAGACTAAGATACAAGTAGTACATATCTTTGACTGACATACACATCGGTACTTACAGAGAGAATAATAATTCTTAACTCTAATTATTACTATCTAAAGTTCTTACACAGTTCTGTTTTTTTTCCTTTCTTACTATGTCACGAGTGAAATGAGAATATAAAAACAAGTATGTATCTTGTATCTTGCCGGCAGAGCACGACCAGGTACATACTAGAAAACGTGGTAATGTCACGACATGTTCCAAATGTCGTTATGATTGGCATAACATCTAATATAAATCGGCTGAACCGTAAACATTATAATGGGGTGGAAGAAGTAGTTCTAGTTCTTTAGCAAAAAAAAACCGCACACATACAATAGTTGGGCTGGGGTGCTTAAACTTATGTAATTTCAACGGAAGAAGTTAATTTGAGAATGGAATGTTTTTGATTTGCTATACATACTGATTTAGATAAAATATAATTTGTTATGTGAAAGCTGATACTCAAGACTAATAGATAGAATTTATTGTAACCACGAATTTCAAATTATAAAATCCTTTTATGTACGACCATGTATTTTTTTTTTGTCGGGGAGGATGGCCGATACAAAAAATGTCTATACTTACATTGGTTGATTATATATTTGGCGTTACAATTTGCGCTTGTGACACAAATTACGCTTCGAAGATGTTTCAGAAACTTTTCTGAAAATAAAAAAGAGAAAAAATATCAGTAACAATGTAAAAATAAATAAATAAATGACAGGCGCGACAATCCAACATTGGACTAAGGCCGCAGGATGTGTTAGTGACATCCAGGGCCGGATTTCCCATATGGGCAACCTGGGCAGCTGCCCGGGGCGGCAAATTTTTGAACCTTTCTTTTGGTTTTAAATTTTATGAAAGATGGACTTTGACTCAAGGAGCAGTTGACATAATTAGGAAAAAATGTTAATTGCTTTCTAATTTATAATAGTTAGGTGACGCCTTAATCCAGGGCGCCAAATGTTATGATGCTTCGCCTTTAAATTTTTATCCTTCACGCAAAATTCTACTAAAAGCATTAATTCCGAAAGGGGTGATTTGGTAAGACTAGAAGTGATCCACGGAGTCTATGTCCATGTGACCCAGGATATCTGTGTGGCATGGTACACGGATTTTTGGTGAGCATAGCCCTTAGTATTTTGAGCATTGATGACCACTCGGCCCGAGTCGCATTGCTGACTAGTATGCTGAAGGACCCTCATCAGGATGTGAAAAGCAGCACTACAAATCGCTTTAAGCTGATTGTTTAACGAACCCGGAGTATGCACGTCTGAATTCAGCGTGGGGGTTAACCTTTAAGGGGACCGAAGGAAAATCGGTCACACCTGCTATTGGGAAGTCTTTAGCAAATAGTGAGCCTGCTCGAGATGACTGGAGGTTGTTACCCAAACTGGAGTTGCGGCCCGGGGTTGGGTTTCAGAAGGTGAGTGTATGCATCGCAATAAAATGCCGTATGTCAAAGCAGTCCGATGGATCGGGTGGAAAGAGCGTAATTGCTTAGGCACACCCCTGGCGGTATGGTTCCGTATATGACTCTCTATATTTAATTTTATTGGAAGCCTCGAGCAGCTTTCGGGTTTAACAATCAATTAACTTCTGAACCTACATTGGCGGCGAGCGATTTCACTACGAGCGTTCTAAAATACAAAAGTGTGTAAATCGCCTCCAACGAAGCAACTCACCGAATCACATTTTTTTATATTCCTGCTGATCCCGTGGAAAAAAAATCGTTTTAACTGAACCATTTGATAGGATCCAGTCATGGTTCTGTTTTAAAAGATTTCAGATAGCGCTTAAGCTGTTTTTATTTTTTTTTAATGGAATGTACCGTCTTCGCCTTGTCACACCCAATAAACAATGTAGGTCTTTAGCTGCATTGACGAACCTGAAGAGTTTTTGCTTGGTTTATAGGGAAAAGTTTTATTTCTTTATCCCACAAAAAAATGCTTCACTTTTTACATTTCTGAACCCGTCAGACTTCTAGAAAAGTAACACGTCCATTCAGTTTTTCCCCACTTTAAATTGGATAAGAAGCAACAGTGACGTGAATTTTTCACAAATTTAAGGTTAAAATTGTCACGTTGTCAGTGTAGAAAAATTGAAAATTCCACTTACAATAAATCGTTTAAGATTACAAAAAACCAGCAAAGCGTATAAAAGCGATACCTAATGACTTTTGCTGAATAACATTCCGAGCTAACATTTTAAAAATTTTTGTTAAATTTATTTTTTATCCCAAAAATTCAAAAAAAAATCTCGAAATCGGAACTTAGGTTAATTACATTAGACAAAGGACATCTCAAAAATACTACGAGGTGTGACACTGAGAATGCTTTTTTAAATACTTTCTGAAAGGACCTCTGGTTACATCCGCAATCAGCAAAACATAGACATGGGTTACTGGAAAAAAAATGACTACTGGCAGAGGGCGGCCATTTGCCTACTGCCCAGGGGCGGCATACAGGTTAAATCCGGCCCTGGTGACATCCTATTTCCAAGATCTTATCTGCTTTTTGTTGAGGTAATGAGATCAGCATCACGCTCAGCAGTGTTATTTATCCCCATAAATGGGTACTCGTTTAATATCTGAGTGAGATCATAGTCCGTCACAAGCTCGTGAGTTCGAAAAACACCATGATCCACGGTGAGATTCGAACTCATGACCCTGTGCACCGAAGTTGCGCGCACTAACCGCTAGACCAGCCAGACTACTATGAAAAAATAGATAAGGCTTAATAAACCAATAGATACGGTTGGTTTATCAGAATTTACTACAGCTTAATTGAACATTTTCTTTTCTGATAATTATGATTTTTCAAATTTTTCATCGGCGTAAGCATTTGACCATGCACATATTCAGAAAAATAATCGAATCGGGTTAATTCGAAACGAGGTACATAGTTACGTAGCACGGTCATCGAACAAATCGTTCAAGCAATTAACCTCTATACTCCACGCTATGATAGAATAAACTGTTTTGTTAGACCCATTATAATCGCAACATCAATGGCTTTCAATGGTGGAATTGAAAAGCTAAAAATTATGTTTATACGTACTGCTCTCATTTAACTGTAACAATGTGGCCGCCACCTTTATGTTGAATGACATATCGCCCAAAGCTTTCACTAGTTTCAGTAGGAACACTGGACATTAAACTGCATTTTTTCTTAATCCAATGAACCTTTAAAAATAAAATTTAAATTTCTATGATTTCAAAAAAATATTCTTTACCTACATTGCATAATAAGTTTATAAAACAATATTTTCTATCACATCTTAGCTTTTGGTTATTTTCAAAGATATAAAAATAAGGATTAATAAGCTCTGTTTCTGGAATAGTGCTTTTGTAGTGCAGTGTACAGTGCATACCCTCGATTAACGAACACGATTCGCTCCTAGCTGATGATCATTATCAATCTAAAAGAAAATAGTTCGTTCCTGGTCGAAAACTTTGCTTTAGAAGGTTACCTTCTGATGAAAATGCACAATCCCTCTTAATTGTAGATTTGTCTAAAAATGTACATTCAAACTTTTACGCTAAATTGTCATTTTCACATTTTTTTTTCGTTATACGAATGTTTTTCTAGTAAATGAACCGGCCACTTCGTAGCAAATACGATCCTGAAAAAGTGGCCAAATTCATCATCAATATGTACACCCTTAAGGGTCTTAAGGCGGCTCAAACCTTAGAAGAACGAGAATTTTTGGGGTTTTCGTGAATATCTCAGTAACGGGAGTATATTCTGTAATATCGGCTATGACAAATGTGTAGCTTCTGTGGCTGCAAACAAAATGCTAAAAGTCCCCATCGATTGGTGGGCAACCAAGGAAGTTATAAGGGGCGAAACGTCAAAATTTACCGTTTTGGAGGAATATCTCTATAACGGTAATGTTCATAGTGTAGTTCCGAGGTGATTTAAGATTGCAAAGTGTGGTGGAGAATTTTTTTTTATTTCTTATGTTTTTTGGGGTGCTGAGCTCGAATCCGGAGCTTCCCACCAAAATTTCGTGGCGGAACAGGATCAAAATCAAAACCGCGAAAAAAACCAAAATTTTTGGAGTTTTCCCGTTTTTTTGTTTATAACTCCGAAAGTGGACATTTCTCCGAAAACCTGTCCATGAAAATATTAGAGAAAACATAACTGCGGGTCCAACGCGCCATTAATCATTAAAATGTGTTAAGCGGTATTGCTACAATTGAGTCATTTTTTTTGGCGTTTTTTGCAATTTTGACCCTGTTTTGCAACGAAATTTTGGTGGGAACTTACAGATTCAGGTTCTGCATTCCAAAATACACAATGTACAAGATAAATGCAGCTTTTACGACCAAAAATGAAAAACCGTTCAATCTCAAAATTTTTTTCATAAAATGGAACTATGTTAAAAATGGCAAATTTAAATTATCCACTGTAGTAATACCGCTCAACAGATTTTTAATATTTATGTCTCTTTGGACGCGCAATTATGTGCTCTCTAAAATATTCATGGAGAGTTTTTCGCAGAAATAAATAGTTGCAGAATTAGGGGGCGAATAACGGAAAAACAGCAAAAATTTTAGGGTTTTTCACGATTTTGACCCTGTTCCGCAACGAAATTTTGGTGGGAAACTCCGGATTCGTGCTCGGCACCCAAAAAAACATAAGAAACAAAAAAAAATTTGTCTCCACCACATTTTGCAATCTGATGTACTAGGTTTATCACGTAGTAACTACACTATCACTAAAAAGTGTTATATGACGAATTTGAAGCCTGTACAACGCCTAAATTAATACCAATTTCAGATCGATACGTACAATCCTGAGGGGATTCGCTATAAGGGTTCAAACCAAACGAAAAACTTCCATTTTTTGTTAATTTTATAAAATTCTGAATAACGGTAAATTATGCGGGAAAGTGGTATGCAATGAATATGTTTCTTCGATATATCCAAATACAATGCCAAAAGACCCGATCTGTACCTGCCCACCAATGGGAGCTATGTGGCGTCAAACTTAAAAAAAGAACGTTTTCCCGGGGATTGTACCGTGTATAAGGGTAGAATAATTACTTAATTTCTCATTTCAATTTTCTCCAAATTCTGCCACGGTGAAGTGCCTGATCATAAGCTCTACATGCTTCCCTCATCGACGAATCCATAAGCAGACCTGGAAGTCTCCAGATGAATACACCGTGAACAAGATCGACCACGTACTGATCAGCAAGAGATGGGCTTCTAATGTCTTAGATGTTCGATCCTATCGAGGAGCCAACTGCGACTCCGATCACTATTTGGTGAAGACGACCTACAGGTGCAGAATCTCTTCGGTGCACCCAACGAGAATCAACCCTGCCAAGATCTTCGAGGTTGACAATTTGATTGATGATGCCACGGCGGCTGCGTATACTACAGCACTTGAGGAAAAACTGTCGCCCATGCTTGATAACATCAATAATTTAGGCATCCATGAGTTCTGGGAGAAGCTCAAAGACAGCATCAAGGGGGTCGCAGAAGAGGTCGTGGGCTATAAAGGCCGGCGCAGACGAGCAGATTGGTTCGACGACGAATGTAGAGCCTCGATTAAGGCGAAAAATGAAGCCTATCGCCAATACACACAACGCACACATCCCGAGCCAAGAAAGAAAGATACAACGAACTTCGGCGAGTATCTAATAGGTTAATTAAACGTAAGAAACGCAAACATTTTGACGAGCAGTTACAGCAAATAAACCAAAGATTAGCCAGTAGGAACATTAGACAGGCGTGCAAACTTATAAATAATGTCAAGAACGGATATCAACTCAGGACAAGTCTATGTAAGGATAAGGAGGGTAACATCATCAACGACATCGAAAGAGTCAACAAACGATGGGCCTCACATTTTGAAGAGCTCCTCAATGCACCATCAACATCCCCCGCGGAGCCAGCTCTTGAGCAGTTAGCCGAACCAGGCCCTCCCGTTCTACCCCCAACAGTAGAGGAGGTGAGTCTTGCCATACAGTCGCTCCAATATAATAAAGCGCCCGGCGCTGATGAGATCCCAGCAGAACTGCTGAAGCATGGTGGAACGTGCCTGACCAATGCTGTACATGTGCTACTACTGAAAATATGGAACGACGAGGTAATCCCCGAAGATTGGCGCAAAAGCATAATCTGTCCAATCCACAAAAAGAGTGACAAGCTGAAGTGTGAGAATTACAGAGGCATATCATTAGGTACGGCCTATCAGATTTTATCAAAAATTCTTGAAAAGAGAATTACTCCGTACGCAGAACGAATCATTGGCGAGTATCAAGGCGGCTTCAGACCTGGTCGTTCAACGACCGATCAGCTTTTCATAGTGAAGCTACTACTCCAAAAGTGCTGGGAATACAACATCGATGTATACCAAATCTTTGTCGACTTCAAGCAGGCATACGACAGTATCTACCGAAGTGTACTGTACAACATTATGCTGAATTTTGGTATACCGGCGAAGTTAGTGCGACTCACAAGGATGACGATGACTAATACCGTCTCGCAGGTCGGAGTGCAGAACCGACTCACTGACCTATTTGAAACTCGTACTGGACTCAAGCAGGACGACGGGCTAGCGCCGACGCTCTGCAACCTTGTTTGGAGTATGTAATTCGAGCCATGAATATGGTCAGCAGCGGAACGCTACTCATCAAGTCGACTCAATTAGTAGCGTACGCCGATGATATCAACATCTTGTCTCGAAGATTGGTTGATGCAGAAAGCCTTCTGCACAACCTCAATAACGCCGCAAAGGAAGTTGGACTACATATCAATGAAAGCTAAACAAAGGCCATCATGCAATCGAAAACAAGGACGCCAGCAAATTCAAGCATCACACCTTAATATCGAGTATGTAGACAACTTCAACTATCTGGGTTGTAACTTATCAAAGGACGCCAACGAAACCGACGAAATTAAGCGACGGATACAACTAGCCAATAAGACATATTTCTCGGTCCTCCCTATAAACTATTCGAAACTTGCGCACAGGAACACGAAGCTCTGCGTGTACAAAGCGATCATCCGACCCGTGCTATGTTATGGCTGCGAAACATTGACCCTCACCGAAGCCTCCGAAATTTTGCTAGACCGATTCGAACGAAAGGTCCTTCGGCGAATTTTCGGGGCCGTCCGCGAGCGAAATCAATGGCGTATCCGATACAACCATGAGTTGTATCAATTGTACAATGAGCTGGAAGTAACGAAAATCGTGAAGCTTCAACGTTTGCAATGGGCGGGGCATGTACAACGGATGGACGATAATCGCATACCAAAGAAAGTGATGAACGCACAACGAATTGACGGAGCGAGGTTGCGTGGACGACCGAGAGCTCGCTGGGAGAACTCCGTAGGAGAAGACGCCCACCAGCTGCTGGGCTTCCGAAACTGGAGGACTAGGTCACGTAACCGCGACAATTGGAGGTCAACGATTCAGGCGGCCAAGGCCCGACGTCGGGCTATCGTGCCACATTGATGATGATGTTTGTTTAACTGATTGCAAGGAGAAGATGGAAATGTTATCTTTCCTATGACGGAAAAATGGTCAGTTATATATGTTTCAAAAATGGCTGTCGAAAAAGAAAAATTGCTATTATCTTTCAAAAAAATATGGTCTATAACAGTTTTGCTAGATTCTCTAGTTACACCATATAGGTATCTGCCACATCCATAGTTCGCGAGAATATTTAGATAGTCAACGGCAAAGTTAGACATTTGTTCTTTATTATATTTATGTTAATATCTCCGACAACTAAGTGGTGCGAATGATTCATTGTTGAATTAAGAAATACACTCGGCTTCACAAAAATCGGGCCACTCGCCACTTTCGACTCAAATTCAATTCTCTCAAAAAGTATGAAACTTACAACGATGAAAGTTCAATCTACAGAAAGTGCATTTAATGGCAATTCAATTGACTATGATTTTTATCTGAAGTACCGTTAACTCACACTACAATCAAGCAACAAACACAATGCTAACGTTTTGCCTGTTTTGATTAGAGTTTGCGCTTACCGTTATTTTGTTTCGGCAGTGAGAGTAGTCGGATATTTTTTATGATTTCTTTAGTTGATATTCTAAGCTTGGTTAGACGCGTGCATTTTAACCACTTTTGTCAGTCAATAATGGATACGACACCTGAGAAAGCAGTTCAAGCTGTAGCACTACTTCAAGCAGGCTTTGGGCAACGTGAGGTCGCTCGAAGACTTCAAATTGGCAGATCGTTAGTGCAAAGAGTTTACAGACAGTACTTAGAGACTGGAACATTCGATCGTCATCCAGGTTCGGGCAGAACTAGGGCTACATCAGCAGCAGAAAATCGCTACATCTAACTCACTGTTCTGAGAAATCGTCGCCTCAACGCAGTTCAAGTCCATCGAAACCTGCGTGACGAACACCAAGTGGTCATAAGTTCTTCTACCGTCAGAAGGAGACTTGCTGAACGGAACCTCACTCCAAGGAGAGCTGCAACAGGTCCAAAATTAACGGTAGCCCACCGTCGAGCACGACTTGAATTCGCTCGAGAGCATAGAGATTGGACGTTTGAGAAAAAAAAAGTATGAAAACAAAGGTTTTTCATTTAAAATCAAGCATTTTTACCCTTAATTTTTGCGCAAAATGACACACTGTTCAAATTAAATACACCGACATGTTATCTGTAAAGTTTTACTAATATTTCGAAACAAATTACCGTCCTTTTAAATCAAGAAGGCGAAACTTTAGAATCAAGATATCTGATACTCTTATATCAAGATTTGTCTGTTTTGAAACAAATCCACAACATTTGGTTTTTATTCTGACATTAAATCTGCAAAGCACTATTTTGCACCGGTTGGAAAATTTTACAATATAAATATCACCTTCTCTAACAATTTTTTTATAATTACGAAAAACACCCAAACAAAATCTACTTCCTTATGGCGGCGTCACTTTACTAAGAACATACGGTTGCCAATAATGTCAATTAATACATAATTTGATTCTATTTAAGATCAAAAAGTATTCCATCTTAAAGTCGTGGAAACATTTTAAAACCAAGTGCACTTCGTTTTATTCCTTGGACATTTTTTCTATTAAAATTCCAAAAAGTTTATTTTAAATTGTATATTATTTAAATTAATGTTCTGAGCATTTTCACATTAAATGTTTCAATTTAATAAAATGAAGAAGTCATGACACTTTTATTTTAAATAATTCATATCTTTTGTTTGAAAGGTTGTTCTGAGACCAAACATTTAAAATAAAATTGGTCATATTTTGATTCGAAATTTTACACCTAAAATCAAGAATTTTTCAAGAAACTTGAAAACAAGTGAGTAATCTTTTAAAATCAAAATGTAATTTTTTCTCAGTGTAGAAGAGTGGGGAGTGATGAGACCATGGTGGGACTATATCAGAATGATTGATATCAGTGAGTATATCGTTGCCCTGGAGAACGTTATTTTCAGTGTTGCATCGCTGAATCTGTTGCTTTTGGAGGAGGATTTGTAATAGTCTGGGCGACATCTCGCTAATCGGACATACAGGATTAGTTTTCATCGAACCGACGGGCAGTACACGTGGATTGACTTCACATCGATACATTAATGAAATCCTTGCAGTCCATGTGGCACCTTACGCAGATTATATCGGCCATAATATGCTGTTGATGCAGGATAATGCACGGCCGTATGTTGCTCATGTGGTTACCCAGTATCTGCAGGACGTCGGTATTCCTACGATGGACTGGCCAGCTCGAAGCCCAGACTTGAATCCCATAGAGCACTTATGGGATAAACTGAAACGTCAGATTCGAGCCCGCGTTCCTGCTTCAACAACGCTTCCAGAAGTGCGAATCGCAATTGAAGAGGAGTGGACCGCCATTCCCCAAGATTTCATCGTCAGCCTCGAGAGGTCTATGAATAGGAGAATGTTAGCAGTTATTCGAGCAAGAGGAGGGAGCACGGAGCTTTTTCAAATTGTTTCTTTGTTTTCGAGTTAAATTTGAATTTTTAACTTGGTGATTACAAGATCGGAAAACGACTCGAAATGACTCTTATGTGTAAAGTCTGCTTAATAAATTCTCTTATGTGTAAAGTCTGCTTAATAAATTCAGAAACCCCAATGTGTTTGTATTCACTTCAATTGTCATAAATTCTACTTTCAGCCGATATTAATAGTTGTAGCTTTTATACTTTTTGAGAAAATTGGGTTAGATTGCGAAAATTGTAAGTTGCCCGGTTTCATTAAAGCTCAGTGTAGTTCTAAAGAATTCAAAAGTATGTTTGGGTCCAAATTAGGAGATCTATCTGTCTCTAGTTCCTGTCAACCCCTTGTGGGGCATAGGGCATTAACTACAACTACTCTCCACCTCGTTCTGTTTTGCGCCAACGGCGCTAGCTGCGACCATGTAAGATTTAGCGTTTTCGCTTCGCTAGTTACCGATCTTCTTCATGTGTTCCTTGGCCGCCCAACACGGCGTCTTTCTCCGGAGTCCTGTGGATTCCAGTTTAGAGCCTTTTTTGCAACGTTTTTGGGCCCTCTTCGGAAGGTGTGACCTATCCATTGCCACTTAAGTCCTTTGATCGAAGTGCCTATCCTTTCCTGGCCAGTTATAGTAAGGAGATCCTCGTTCGAAATGATCTGCGGCCAACGAATATTTAGGATGCGCCGTAGACACTGATTAACAAAAGTTTGCAACTTATCAGTGATCTCTTTAGTCACCTTCCAGGTTGAACAGCCATATAGCAGAATGGATTGCACATTAGAATTGAAGACACGTATTTTGGTGCGTCTGGAAATATTGTTGTTTAGCCAGAAAGGAGTCAAATTGAAGAAAGCCGCCCTAGCCTTGTTTACCCGTGATTTTACATCAGCATCCGCCCCCCCCCCCCCATCTGCTGTAACTACACTTCCGAGATAGCAAAATTCTTCAACTTTTTCGACTGCCTGTCCTGAAATACAAATTTCGCTTTGCCCACCTGGTTATGTGCTCAAGAACTTAGTCTTGGCAGCATTGATTTTCAGCCCCGCATTACGACTCGCGCAATTTAGAGCTTCTGTCATTTGAGCGACCTCATCCGTGTTTGTTGATAGAACGCAAATGTCGTCAGCGTAGTCAAAATGTTGATGGTGATCAAACAATTTCCATCTGATACCTTTGTTACGATGTAATTGGAGTGCGGAGCCGAGTACATCACTAATGGCAACAAGGAAGAGAATAGGTGACAAAATGCAGCCTTTCCTCACTCCACTGTGTACCTCAAAAGGATCTGAAAGCTTGCCCTTATGCAGGACGTGACATTGGGCTCCATTGTAGGATTCCTTGATGATGGAGATTATCTTATCTGGAATATTTCGTCTCCGTAAGGCATCCCAGATGTAGAGACGATCAACGCTATCGAAGGCTTTCTCAAAATCGATGAACATGAGATTTAATGGGGATCTCCACTCCGCGGATTGCTCGATGATAATACGGAGGGTGTTAATGTGGTCGCTACAGGAAAACCCTTCGCGTGTCATCGATTTTGTCCTTGATTCGTCCTAAAACAATCTTAGCCATCAGCTTGGAAACAGCAGGAAGTAGGCAGATCCCACGCCAATTATTGCAATTCTTCAGGTCACCTTTCTTCGGAATCTTAATAATCTATATATGCACGTAATATTTAATAGGGTGCCATTACTAAATAGCAACAGCAAAAAAAAACATAATTTGCTGGAAATATAACGGTAGGTAGCAAGCAGTGTTGCCAATTTAGCCGTTTTCCGGCCAAATTTAGCCGGAAATCGTGCGGTTTAGCCGGAAGAAATTTCTAATTCCGGCCAGCCGGATTTTTAGCCGGAATTGATTTTCTTCGGCGTTTTTTTTCGGCTAAAATTATTTTATGATTTTTATATGAAAAACTTTTTTATTTATAAACCAATCTTAACCAAACTTCGCGAAAAAGGATCCCTATGAATGTCACAAAAAATATGTGAAAATGGATGGAAACAAACGATGGGATTATGGGGCTGCCATACAAACCTAACCCCCCAAATTAGGTTCTTCTACGAAAAACTTTTTTATTTGGACACCAATATACACCAAACTTCATGAAAATGTATTTCTATTGATGTCATAAAATAAATGCAAAAATGAATGACATCGAACCATGGGGTCATGAGGCTGCCATACAAACCCCAAATTTGGACCTTCAAAAAAAAACTTACCTCGAACAATCCCCTAATTTACTCGTTGGTATCTAGCTTCTAAGTCTATAGATAGTTTTAAGTCACTTTGTATTAGTTAGTCCTAAGCTGTTCATCCATAGGTTGTAAGCAGTCGCGTAACGTTTCCCAATTTTCTTGTGTTGGAAATCGAAATGGGGCCCCTCACGCTCGATTTTTATTCGTCAGGAAAAATTTACATAGCACAACCCATATTTAAAGCAGTCCACATTATGAGAAAAAACAAAACGGAACTCTTTTTCTAGAAGTTTTTTGAGACAAAATTTAAATTTGAATAATTATACGGGAGAACCTGTATAAGATCATCTCTTTATAATGAGAACCAAGAGACGCGGCGAAAAGATTATGGTAGAGATCCTCCAAAGACTCCAAATACTTCACGTATAGGGGTAACGAGGGATGTATTATCTGGACGCACTAGATTATCGGCAGGCATCACTTTCATGATCTCTTGAGTCCTAGGTTTTCTGACTTACACCTTATTGGACGATTTTAGTAACTGTGGTTAGCCATTTCGATCCTGAATCCTTTTTTCAACATTGTGACCATATTTTCCCTAGCCTAGCAATTACTTCATGATACAGCTACATTTTTGTCTGCCACCGGTTTTATAAATGTTTAATATTTTACCTTTAACAAATTTAAATTTGTTTTATTTAAACAAATAACACTTGATGGACCCAAGGCCAGAGGCAGACCGAAGAACACCTGGATATGTCAAATGAAAAAGCAACAACAACGCATTGGTCTCGGCGATGACACAAACCAAGATAGAGCTGCCTGTAGAAATATGCTGAGATATTACCGCCAAAACGGGCGATGCCTACACCGCAGGTCGAGCAACGCGAAACCATGGAGCGGTATAAAGAACGAGGCAAGGAAGAAGAAAAAACCAATTTCAACCAAACTTCATACAAATTTATTTCTATTGAAGGGAAAACACAAACGTAAATATTAATGGAAAGGCTCCATGGGATCAAGGGGCTGCCATAGAAACCCTCCCCCGCATGTTGGTTCTTCTAAGAAACATTTATTGCTACACTAATTTCACCAAACCTTTTATTAATGTGTCTTTATTGAAATAAGAAAAAATGTAAGAACAAGTGGAATTTTACTAAGGGACCATGTCCCCCGCTGCCCCCCAATAAAGTTGTCTAAGAGAATTTAGCCTCGTTTTTTATTTGGAAACTAGAATCAATTTTTCGATATTCACAACCAAAATAATTAATCGCCGTGAAATTATTTCTGCATATACTTATTGTCGTGTTTTAGGGTAAGTACCTACTAATGTCCACCAAGTGGAAAATTTGCATTTATGTCTCCTGGGGAAAATGTGCCGTGGAGACTTGCCTTTTTTCAACAAATTTAGGACAATGGGTTTCACGTAAACTGACGATTAGTACCTAGTCTAAGCATGTAATTTACTAACCACCAATATGCTGAATAATTTGCAAAATTGAAGACACTTTCTTAAGTAAAATTCGTTGCTGAGCAAGTCTTGGATCGTGCACAAAAGGTAAGTTACCCCCGAAATATATAAACACTTAAATTTAATTTTTGTAGTTTTCTGGGCAAACTAGGCTTGACTCACGCTAATCCGGACCACTAAATGTTTCAACTATGTATTCTATAGTCCGGATTTCGGCAGTAATTCTGACTCTGTAGTCCGGATATTTGAGATTTTCAGGGTGAAATGGTATAGATTTGGTCTCGTACTTTATTACGGGACGGTTTGGCAAATGACACAGTGCTGAATAATTTCAAAGAAATAATACATTTATCGCCTTTTGCTCATCTTTTTTATTTATTTGGACTGTTTTCCCTCAGAAAAAAAATGATTGTGCTAATCCGGATGTTCCGATAGTCCGGATTACCCATTGCAATAATTGATCCGGATTATCGAGTCAACACTGAACTTGCACAACGTCAGATGATTCATAGAACCTTCGCATTTAAAATCTATACCATTTCCCGCCCAAGCTCATAATTTGGGAACTTCAATTTCGTGCCCTAGGAGCATCAAATTTTTAATTGCGGATCATCAACAATGCCCTTGCCCATAGTTATGCATTGGACGTTCCTTTTAAGAATTTTATGTTCCACAATTTCGAACCTAATGTGGCTGTGAACTTGACCGAGAAATTGCACCTGTATACAACAATTTTGACTAGTTGAGCTATCTAACTCCGAAAAATTTTGACTGTAATGCCAGCGATTGGAGCATATATGTAATAAAACTAAAAAATCTGCCTAAGGGCTCTCTTCCACTGCAAGCGTAAACTTGAGCGGCGCGGCGCTCCAGCGGCAAAGCTTTCACAAAATGTACGAAAAAAAGCTTTTACTAGTAAAAGGTATAAGCACACACAATATTCAGAAAGCTTTTCCATTGTATTGAATGGAATTTTTGTTTATTTTGCATAGTTACGCCATATTTTGCTTGGTTACGCCATTCAAATTCGGAAAAGCTTTACGCCTGCCGTCCATTACCTGCTTCGAGCGGCGCGGCGCTCCCGCGTTTAAAGCTTTTCCGAATTTTAATGGCGTAACCAAGCAAAATATGGCGTAACTATGCAAAATAAACAAAAATTCCATTCAATACAATGGAAAAGCTTTCTGAATATTGTGTGCCCTTAAACGCGGGAGCGCCGCGCCGCCCGAAGCAGGTAATGGACGGCAGGCGTTACGCCTGGCGTAACTATGCAAAATAAACAAAAATTCCATTCAATGCTTACACCTTTTACTAGTAAAAGCTTTTTTTCGCACATTTTGTGAAAGCTTTGCTGCTGGAGCGCCGCGCCGCTCAAGTTTGCGCTTGCAGTGGAAGAGAGCCCTAAAGCATAGTTTACGGGTAGTACTCCAGAAAAGAAATACATACATTTATTAAAAGTTTTTCACTATATTTTTTCGCAATGTGATTGTTTTGTATGATTTAACCGGTTTTTTGGCTGTTTTTCTGACTGAAATTGATTTAGCTGGATTTTTAGCCGTTTTTGAAAAAAATATAACCGGTTTTCCGGCTAAATTTAGCCGTTTTCTAAATTTCCAATTGGCAACACTGGCTAGCAAGACAGCAGACGAAAGCACACCATGCATTTTCAATGGGTGACGACATATTGCTGTTGCTGTTGAACAGCAGAAGCATGCTGCCACTGACGTCACCCATTTAAAATACATGGAGCTGCTCTCGCCTGCTGCATTGCTGCTTTTTGTTCTATTTCAAGCATTAGCCATTTAAACTGCATTGTGCTGCTTTCTTCGGCAGCATTCAACGCGTCTAATCTGTTTCCAGAATAACACCCTACGGGTAATAACATTTTCACTCACTGGATTCTTTGTTCAATGCAATGAATAAGAAAATCTTTTTCTTCTTCATTGGTTCAATGCTCACCCGATTTTCTTGGACAATCTTAACTTGAAGTTCTTTCCATGCCTAACGACTTGATGTCTGTCAATCGAAAAGGCAATTTAATTATTTCCACATGTACTCAATTCAGTTCGTGTTCGACTTCTCTTACTAAAATGCTTCGTACGCAGAACTGCTTTATTGCATCAAATAAAAGTTTCTGCTCAGAATTAATTTCAATTAACTTGTTGATTTCACAACTCGCACTTTATCAAATCACCGATAAATTCCCGAAGAAGTTCACGTAACCGATTCATTTCCTTCGTCGATTTTTTCAAGGTTGCCAGTGGGTGTTTGGAGAAGGAGTTGTTTGTTTGCCCAGGAAAGTCAATCGACCAAGCTTTATTGGAGCTGGAGCATAGTCCCCAGTGACAATGGGCGTAAGGTCGCACACGTGTAACGAAACGAACAAGGTTGCGGACAATACGGACACTGTGCATTTTCAAATCACCACCTTTGCGCATTTTCAGAAAAATTGAGCGGTTCCCTTTACATAGCAATTCGTCGATGCTTCAGAATCTCTCACAAAGATCGTGTCACTCCTCGCCCGCAATTAACTGATAAAGTTCGCACATTTTCCCAAACAAACTCTGACGTTGTACGTGTCCGTGAATCATCGTTGTTGTTCAATATTTTATTATTTCACCATATTATTGCGTGGCCTGGTGATTTAGGAGAGAAGTAGAGTAACCAACAACAACCGCAATGACAATGCGGGGTTATCCGTTCGGCCTTGCACACCCGTCACCTGGTGCTGGTGGACATGGAGATGTCATCCTATCAACACTACACTCACCATGAAGGACCTTCACCTCCACTGTGGCCTTGGGAACAGAGCACCACCATCCAACCTACCCCACAGCTCCCCGGATGAGGTTACTCGCATCGATTGGACGACGATAGGTTGACTACTTCCTCAGCTCATTGACATGGGCGAGGGGTTTCCGCCCCCCAGTCGCACATGTGAAGGAGGTTCGTGCGAAAAATCAATTAAGCGGAGGGAAAGTGTCTTATGACTGTTATGAGTATTGTGTGTGGAACCCCTGTGGTGAGCAAGATTAACAGCAAACGCACTCACATGGCACACACGGCTGACGGAATGCATAAGCAGACTGTCAGCTACAGCCAAAGAGCTCCAGTCAACATGGCATGGCCACCCAACCAGCTATTTCACATGTTTCGACATGATGCGGCCACGAGCTATGTGTGCTCCTCGGGAACTGGAAACTAAGCACCAGGTACGCGACTGGGGCCAATCTCCCTCTGTCTGGGTTCGTCTCTAGCCAGAGGTCCCAGCCAGCTTCACTTCACAGCCGTCGTCGTCTAACTGTTGTTCAAGTCGGCAACTCTAGAGCTCAAAAATTATTAGATGCAAAGTAGAGCAAAGGCCGGAAAACTGAGACCAACTAGACTCCAACTGGAAACCGGATTTCGCTACGTTCGACTGCACTTGGGCACGAGCGAATTTCATTTAATTTCCATCGCTTGGTTCGGACTCGCATTGACTTTTGGAAAAGTCAAAATTGGCAAAAGAGCTCACTCGCACGACACGGGGCCCCAGTTCGCCATTTTCCCCCGTGTGGCGGCCACCTACTCGTTGTGTCGTCACCTTGGTCCGAGCGGACCCAGCTGCAAAACAACCGTTTCTCGACTTTTTCTTTACCTTTTGTGTTGTTACATATCCAATTGAGAAATTGATGCACTTTGGCTCGGGGCTGGAACGAGTATTGGGACTTGGGCTGCGCTGCACAATCAACCACACAAACACACACGAAACACACCAGGAAAAATGGAAAACTTTTTCCCACAAAACTTTTCTTCTTTTTCGCGTATCACACGACGCCAAAAACAATCGTTTTATGGCTACGGCTCTTTTTTCTTCTGCTGCTGCTGCTGCTGGTGATGCTTTTGTTCGCACGGACACGCAATTCTTCTTCACACAACTTGCACGGGCTTGGACACAATTTTCGTTTGCACGGACATCCGGAGAGCGTTTGCACTTGGGCAAAAAACGGGAATTTGACAAAAGGGCCTGGGATTTTAGTTTTCCTGAATTTTTCCACTGCGCGAAAGAGAGACGTCGACACAAAAACGAAATCAATCACACGACGAACTATCGACTTGGCTGAAAAATCCACTTTTCACACCATACGTTCACCCGGACACTGAACTGTAGTTTTGTGTGAAGTTGTTTTCTTATTTTCCAATTGGGGGCGAATGGCGAGGCGAATTGGGATGTTGACATTTGAGTTGACCGGGAATGGACGGTAGATGGCACTGAAAAATTGCAAAACGAAATGGTTGCGCGTACGTTCAATGATAAACATAGATGTTGATATGGCGGGAATTCATTTTAAATACAAAAATATGAAATCAAATATATTTTTTAAATTTTCTGTTTGCTTTGCGATTTTGAACAATTTTGGATTAAACAGCATAAAACTGTTTTGTTGTAGCTTCCGATTGGTAGAACCTTGAAATCTATGCACCTGCGGCAGCCAGTTCCGGTTCTAAGATAAAACCGTCCCAGAGCTACCCGGCATTATAAAGGCCAAGAGCTGCCAAGACCCCCTCGATTAACAAAAAATATTGAATCGCTACTACAACATCAACAACCTTGAGATTTGGAGCGAGTAAGCTGACCAGACGTACAGCATTTTGCTGTATAATACAGCATTTTAACCTGCCGTACAGCATTGGGAAGTGTACAGCAAAATGTACAGCATTTCCCATGTCAAACAATGAAAACTAATTCACTACATGATAAGCTCCTCGGTGAATTCTGCGATCAGTCTTGCCTGCTTTTGAGATGTAAAATGTTTGATCCTGCATCCTGTATGGTATGATTTTTAGCGAAATAATCGCACTTTTATGTTTGGCAATCCTTTATTTTCGATAACTTAGGAACCCTTCTCGATCTTTCCGAAATTTGGCACACTTGTAGAACTACTTGGCGCTCACATTTCCTCCAAGTTACACGGTCACCTAACCGCGTTCGGAAGTTACGGCTGCCCAAATCATAATTTTGATTTTTCTGATTGAAAATTGTCCAGAACTCTGAAATTCGTGAGTGAAACAATTTTAAATTAAGAAAACTTTTAGAGCACCGTACTGTTCATATTTGGTGAAAATTGGCACCCTTGTAGAGCTACTTGACTTAACTCTAAATTTCAAGTTCCTACCTATCCATGTTCGGAAGTAACAGCTGCCCAAATTACACTTTTTTATTTAGCTCTAAATAAAGCGGGCAATTGCTTCAAGGTTTTTAAATTGTTTCAATTCTGCTTGTTTAGCTGAGATTCCAGAGGAATAGGTTTGGCACAGCAAAAGTAAATGTTGTACGTCGAACAAGGTGGCACTAGAGATCAGATGTGGATTTGTCATAATCCCCACCTTAAAGTAGGTATACCTACTTGAAGTCTTTGAGACTCCTGAATGATATGCGGGGTACCGTCAGAGGACAACTTATTTTAGGAAGAACTGTGAAGATTATAGAATGGCCTAAAGATTATTAGTACGCAGAATACGCTCTACATCTTGAAAGTTCGATCCTGGAAGGTTGTGGGGTGAATTTAAAATTGAAGCGCAAATTTTAAGAATTGTTCGCGCACTCGAGATGGATACGGTAGAAATACGCCTCAGTGCGTGGTTTGTCTGCAGCATACAATAATGCTCTGCAGAGCGAGGCAGACTTTGCGGCTGCCCCTATAAAGTAATACCGGAACGTGGTCCGGCGGATGAGTGAACAAGATAGTTGTGATTATCGGGTAGCATGATTCAGTATTGTTCAAGCATGTTAGTCCAGTATGCGCCGTAATGCCGCTCAATTAGAACCCTATTGTATCATCATCATCAATGTGGCACGATAGCCCGAAGTCGGGCCTTGGCCACCTGAATCGTTGACCTCCAATTGTCGCGGTTACGTGACCTTGTCCTAAAGTTTCGGAAGCCCAGCAGCTGGTGGGCGTCTTCACCTACGGAGTTCTCCCAGCGAGCTCTCGGTCGTCCACGCAACCTCGCTCCGTCAATTCGTTGTGCGTTCATAACTTTCTTTGCCATGCGATTGTCGTCCATCCGTTGTACATGCCCCGCCCATTGCAAACGTTGAAGCTTCACGATTTTCGATACTTCCAGCTCATCGTACAATTGATACAACTCATGGTTGTACCGGATACGCCATTGATCTCGCTCACGAACGGCCCCGAAAATTCGCCGAAGCACCTTTCGTTCGAATCGGTCTAGCAAAATTTCGGAGGCTTGGGTGAGGGTCCATGTTTCGCAGCCATAACATAGCACGGGTCGGATGATCGTTTTGTACACGCGGAGCTTCGTGTTCCTGTGCGAATGTTTCGAATTAATTATAGGGAGGACCGAGAAATATGTCTTATTGGCTAGTTGTATCCGTCGCTTAATTTCGTCAGTTTCGTTGGCGTCCTTCGATAAGTTACAACCCAGATAGTTGAAGTTGTCTACATACTCGATATTAAGGCCCCCACTGTAATGCTTGAATTTGCTGGCGTCCTTGTTTTCGATTGCATCATGGCCATTGTTTTGCTTTCGTTGATATGTAGTCCAACTTCCTTTGCGGCGTTATTGAGGTTATCAGAAGGCTTTCTGCATCACCCAACCTTCGAGACATGATGTTGATATCGTCGGCGTACGCTACTAATTGAGTCGACCTGATGAGTAGCGTTCCGCTGCTGTCCATATTCATGGCTCGAATTACATACGAGTTTCAAATAGGACAGTGAGTCGGCTCTGCACTTTGACCTGCGAGACGGTATTAGTCATCGTCATCCTTGTGAGTCGCACTAACTTTGCCGGTATACCAAAATTCAGCATAATGTTGTACAGTACACTTCGGTCGATACTGTCGTATGCCTGCTTGAAGTCGACAAAGATTTGGTATACGTTGATGTTGTATTCCCAGCACTTTTGGAGTAGTAGCTTCACTGTGTAAAGCTGATCGGTCGTTGAACGAAGCCGCCTTGATACTCGCCAATGATTTGTTCTGCGTACGGATTGATTCTCTTTTCAAGAATTTTTGATAAAATCTTATAGGCCGTACAAACTAATGATATGCCCCTGTAATTCTCACACTTCAGCTTGTCACCCTTTTTGTGGATTGGGCAGATTATGCTTTTGCGCCAATCTTCGGGGATTACCTCGTCGTTCCATATTTTCAGCAGTAGCACATGTACAGCGTTGGTCAGGCACGTTCCACCATGCTTCAGCAGTTCTGCTGGGATCTCGTCAGCGCCGGGCGCTTTATTATTTTGGAGCGACTGTATGGCAAGACTCACCTCCTCTACTGTTGGGGGTAGAACGGGAGGGCCTGGTTCGGCTAACTGCTCAAGAGCTAGCTCCGCGGGGGATGTTGATGATGCATTGAGGAGCTCTTCAAAATGCGAGGCCCATCGTTTGTTGACGCTTTCGATGTCGCTGATGATGTTACCATCCTTGTCCTTACATAGGCTTGTCCTGGGTTGGTATCCGTTCTTAACATTATTTATAAGTTTGTACGCCTGTCTAATGTTCTTACTGGCTAATCTTTGGTTTATTTGCTGTAACTGCTCGTCAAAATGTTTGCGATTCTTACGTCTTATTAGATACTCGCCGAAGCTCGTTATATCTTTCTTTCTTGGCTCGGGATGCGCGTTGTGTGTATTGGCGATAGCAGGGGCGGCGCATTAGGGCCCGCAGGGCCCGCGTGGCGGGGGGCCCACGAGATTAAGGGGCCCAAAAGCCGCATGAAAGATTCCTCGAACCATAAAAACCACACTCCGAAGTAGATATTTTTTTATAGAAAAGAAGAGATATGCGCACTTTTCGAAGTCAAAACAAATGCTGAATTTACTCTTCCTCTTTCACCAGGTCCCTTACATAAACAAATTTAATATTGTTCTAAAATCTTTAAAAGTTCATGAGACAATCCGGATCCACAAATGGCATGACTGCGCTATTTGCTGTAACTGTAGCGCGTAGCCGCGGTTTGTAATCTGTACCTTTTCTAAATTTTCGGACTAAATTCAAAACTAGCTTGTGGTATATACACGGTCATTAGCTTGCCAAGATTACTGTATTGAATTTAATATTAAATACAAACGTTCGAAATTTAAGGATTTAAATTAGATTACACTTAAGTTTAAGGCTGAAACAAGGAATTGAGTTGAATTAATCACGTGTCGCTTCAATTGTCTAGTAAGTTAAAAACTTAGGCCGTTCACACACGAAGCGTCCCCGTTTATTTTATTTTTATTTTTTTGATTCTTCGTTCTGGCAAATCTTAAATTTTGACAGATAGAAAATTTTTAAAAAATCGGATTCGGATTTTTTTTAAATTTTCGGATTTTAATAACCTGTATCGGGGGAATCGTTAGGAATTCGGCATTTATATGTTCAAATAAGTTTTTGGAAATTTAATGGACGTATTAAAGCCCAATACTCTCAGGAGGGCTCACCGCTATCGAGATATTTCCGTGATTAAGTCGAAAACCTGCAAAAATAAATCCTTTAGCCCCCCCCCCCTCCCCACGTTAGAGCACACCTCATGACCGCGAGCTGTTAGTATGTTTTACTCCGAACCATCCCTTATAGATCCGTGAAATAAAAAATCGTCACCCCCTCCCGAATTGGTTGTCTTCATTCTGGTGAATATAGAATATTACTTCGTTGAGACTCTTTTAACTCTCGAATCATAGGAAACAAGCCAAGAGGAAGTAGGTACATATATCAAATTAAAGCAAATTTAACACTTACTAACTTTGCCCTACAAAAGTTTTTTGAAAAACTATTCGGAGAGACACAGAGTCAATAGAATGCAAAAAAACATTTTTCGATTTTTATTAAACAGTAAGTAGTCTGGCTGGTCTAGCGGTTAGTGCGCGCACCTTCGGTGCACAGGGTCATGAGTTCGAATCTCACCGTGGATCATGGTGTTTTTCGAACTCACGAGCTTGTGACGGACTATGATCTCACTCAGATGTTAAACTAGTACCCATTTATGGGGATAAATAACACTGCTGAGCGTGATGCTGATCTCATTACCTCAACAAAAAGCAGATAAGATCTTGGAAATAATTAATGTTATTTTTTTTTATTCTTCGTTCTAGCAAATCTTCAATTGACAGATAGAAAATTAAAAAAAAATCGGATTCGGATTTTTTTTTAATTTTCGGATTTTAATAACCTGTATCGGGGCAATCGTTAGGAAGTCGGCTTTTATATGTTCAAATAAGTTTTTGGAAATTTAATGGGCGTATTAAAGCCCATACCAATACTCTCAGGAGGGCTCACCGCTATCGAGATATTTCCGTGATTAAGTCGAAAACCTGCAAAAATAAATCCTTTAGCCCCCCCCGCCTTCCCACGTTAGAGCACACCTCATGAACGCGAGCACTTAACACTTAACTTTGCCCTACAAAACTATTCGGAGAGACACAGAGTCAATAGAACGCAAAAAAAACATTTTTCGATTTCTATTAAACAATAAGTAGTCTGGCTGGTCTAGCGGTTAGTGCGCGCACCTTCGGTGCACAGGGTCATCAGTTCGAATCTCACTGTGGATCATGGTGTTTTTCGAACTCACGAGCTTGTGACGGACTATGATCTCACTCAGATGTTAAACGAGTATCCATTTATGGGGATAAATAACACTGCTGAGCGTGATGCTGATCTCATTACCTCAACAAAAAGCAGATAAGATCTTGGAAATAGGATGTCACTAACACATCCTGCGGCCTTAGTCCAATGCTTAATTGTCGCGCCTGTTATTTATTTATTTATGAAACAATATCGGAAGAACCGTTAGGAGTTTTGCATAAGCAAGTATCGGCAAATAAATAGGATTTTTAGAAAGCTTTAATGCTTACTGACAACTTTTTTCGCTGTGACTCACCGTTTTCGAGATATATCCCAAAACACCAAAAATTGTACAAAATTGCACCATTTACCCCCCTCCACGCGTTAGCGCACCCCACAGCTCCGAGTAAAATTAGTAGCCTTACCTCCTAACTAATCCTTAATAAAACACCGAAGAAAAAATCGTCACCCGCTTCGATGTTCTCTACACCCTCTTTTTATGCATTCATTGCTTGGCCTAGAAGGCTATTCTCAATATAAGAATGCAAAGAGTCAAAGCAGCTCTTAGAAAATTTATTTTAAGTACGACGTTCTTAGTTTTAGTAGACACACAGTAACGACAAAATCATGTTTCAAAATATTTAGTTACTTGGTCGCTCCACTCTTTTTAGTCATCAGTCAAAGTCAAAGTCATTTCCCATACAAATCGACAGATTGCCATAGTCAATCAATTAACTGAAAAGCTGTCATATCGTATGGAAAATGAATGTGGCTGATGACTAAAAAGTGTGGATCTACATTCCCGAGTGTTTTCGATTGATTTGACTCTACTTTTTTCTCAGTGTAGGGGGCCCATTCAAGAAGTTGGCGGGAGGGCCCCGAGTAAAGTTGTTCCGCCACTGGGCGATAGGCTTCATTTTTCGCCTCAATCGAGGCCCTGCATTCGTCGTCGAACCAGTCTGCTCGTCTGCGCCGGCCTTTATAGCCCACGACCTCTTCTGCGACCTCCTTGATGCTGTCTTTGAGCTCCTCCCAGAACTCATGGATGCCTAGATTATTGATGTTATCAAGCATGGGCGACAGTTTTTCCTCAAGGGCTGTAGTATACGCAGCCGCCGTGGCATCATCAATCAAATTGTCAACCTCGAAGATCTTGGCAGGGTTGATTCTCGTTAGGTGCACCGAAGAGATTCTGCACCTGTAGGTCGTCTTCACCAAATAGTGATCGGTGTCGCAGTTGGCTCCTCGATAGGATCGAACATCTAGGACATTAGAAGCCTATCTCTCCCATCATCACGACGATTGCTATTTTTGTGTGTTCGATTTGCGGCGTGCTACGAAAAAGCATAAATATAAAGTGGAGTACCCTATAGTGAGTTATGTCACGAAACCTGTGCCTCACAGTGTAAACAGCACTGTTCGCCCTCCTCACAGTGATGAAAGTAACGACCCTCAGAATATTGGAGATGACGGTTATAATTTTTTTTTTAATTTGTCACGCAGTGTAATTTGGAATCATGTTAATTTGAGTTTGAGATTAGATTTTTTTTAGAAAAGGCCTCTCATTATCATTCGACGACATATTATACATCTAGGGTGGCCAGATGCCCCGTATTTTACGGGTTACCCCGTTTTTCGGCCACGGAAAGTCGAAAAACCCGTAATCCAAAAAATAAAATACGGGGCAAACAATGGATGATTCAAGGAAAAAACTCCATCAAAGGATTAGAGACAACCTTATATTGCATTAAAGTCAACCAAATACTTCGAAATTTGCCGGGATGCGAAAGTGACGTAATCAAGTTAACACTGTTAACATAGTACATACATGAATGCGTTGCAGTATTTGGAATCAGGATTTGATTTTGCCGAACACACTTACCTTACTGTCTGCCACCCTTAAATTTGCAGCACGAACTGAAATTTGAGCAACTGGAGAGAATAGTCGGATGTCTAAACATAACTACGGTCAACTTGGATGAACTTTATGAGGAATTTTGTGTAGTTTCGCCCATAATTAATAAATATGTTCAGGAAATGAAGAGATGCCGATGAAGTTATAAGCCCTGACTCACGGACAAAATTATTTACAGCTGTCAATAATAGCAAAATATGATTCCAATTTTGAAACTGTTCTTTTCTATCCTGGCAGCGTATTTAGGAACCCTCGATCAGTTCGTCCCAACGCAGGTGACGAAATCGATCAGCTTTTCTAGTGGCTAAGTACCAAAACACCTTATCGATTTCGTCCCCTGAAAGTGGACGAGCTCGCATAGGATTTCAGTACATTTTACGTCAATGTTTACGTTGCTCCTCCTGAACGAGTTTTCGACTGTTTTCGACGTATAAAATATACTCGAACCCCTATGCGAGCT
Organism: Microchrysa polita; assembly: GCA_949715475.1. Taxonomy (NCBI): domain Eukaryota; kingdom Metazoa; phylum Arthropoda; class Insecta; order Diptera; family Stratiomyidae; genus Microchrysa; species Microchrysa polita. Next base: position 32,507,686 of record OX454415.1, read on the forward strand.
TGTCCACTATCAGTGGACGAAATCGATAAGGGTTTTGAGTAATTTTGGTACTAAGAAGCTAATCGATTTCATCCCCAAGCAAGTGACGAACTGAACAAGGTTTCATAAATACGCGTCTGGAAATAATTCTCCGTCCCGGCAGAATATTCTCGCTTTGCGGTAAGGCATGAACAGATAGCCGAAACCGTTTAATATGTATTCACACTGTAAAGGCTGACCCTCAAATAAAATGCAATTTTAAAATGACATTGAAAGATTTCTATAACTTTTTATTGCAAAATTAAGAGTTATTGGATGCTATGCCATCAAATAAGAAATATTGTTACAAAAAAGGTATATCGGCATAATAATAGTTTTTTTTTAATTTTTGCCCCGTAAAAAAATCGAAAACCCGTATTTTATACGCTAGTGACCCGTAAATCGAAGGCAGGCAGGAGGTCACCATATAATACATCCGAAAAACATGTAGCGTCATTCGCAAAAAACCTAATAACTATGTCCCGATATGCGTCTAAGGAATGAAGAAATCAATGGGTGAGGTTACGAAACAAAACACTTGCGTATGTTCCGCAAACATATTTGCCGTTCTGATCGTCTAACTGTCATAGCGGATCAGAAATAATCTCCCGAACTTTTCGTTTACATTTACCACAAATACTGACAAACGCAAAATGGCAGTTAGGGGATCAGAATGGCAAACATGCTTGCGGAAGTATTTTAGTATTTCCCCCCTATAAAACGACTTTAACTTAATGAAAAAGCTAATCAATTTTAACCCTCATCCAGCGGGATAGGTACAGGTGTACCTTTTTCGTTTTTAAAACACCGTAAATTTTTTGCTATGGTTCCGATCGGGCTGAAATTTTCTGACATCTCTACGATTTTAGTTTAAAATATGTATTCCAAATTTCAGAAATGTGTGACCACCCATCCCCAAGTTATGGAGCAAAATTAATCTTACACCCTTTAACGGCGGCAAAGGTACATTTGTACCTTCATATATTTTGTATGAAAGAAAATTTACAAAAAACGAAAATAAAATATTTTTGGTGAATGCTCATGCTTAGAGAGATTTATTATAGCATCAATAAGTTGAGAATCGAGTGATGTACAGAAGTATTTGATTTACGAATTTTATTTGTAATGATCAAGGTCCTTGGAGATATCGATCTATAAGGCTAGGCTAACTCATACAGCGGTTTTTGGTTATTTGACATCAATCTGAAGACTTTTACTGGCATACCAAACTTTTTGAAGTAATGGCTTGGGGCAACCAATACAATGTATTACGCCTTCTTTCCTCCATAACATCTAGTGAAAATTAGGTTTGTAACAAATGCTAAAATTTTGGATTTTAGCGGTTGATTTTCTTTACCACAAATTCCCATAATTTGTATTCCATCACCTAATATTTATTATTTGTGTAATTCGGGACCTCCACCCGAGTTCCTTTTGAAGTTTCAGCTGAAAACCAGTAGAAGCATCCAACCAAATTTCTAAATGGATGTTTGGGTGGTACATAAACTTGGTTGAATTGTACGTCGGTACCATATATAGATACCGATAACTGCTATAGAATATGCCACATGTCTTCGGTTTCTTGTTTTAATTTTTCAATCGATCCTTGGATTTAATTACATATACGAGCAAACAATTAACCAACAACAATCACAATTAAAATTTTAGATATTTTTTTACTATAGGAATTGGCCTGAGTTTAGATTTACAAAGATTAGAGACTGACAATTATACTAGCCGATTCTACTTGCTTGGACCTTTCTTTCGTATAATAACACATTAACTCATTTCTCCAATATATTTATTGCTCAAATATTGTTGTTTTATGGAAAATAACGAGAATGTGATAATTATTGACGTTTTTTCGTTAGCGATAACGGGTTCTAGTAACAGAATAATATATTGGGGGCAGGGGGGTAAATTTTAACCTAAGACTCCACAATTCGCAAATCAAACATACCAAATTCTTCTAAAATCATTAATGACTTAATTGGAACCGTTTTATACTTTTCATTTGTAAATCAATTTTAGATTTCGTCAAATTAAAATTCCAAACAACCCGTTTTTTCAATTTTCTTTTTAAAATTTTGCCTATTTCCTAAATTTATCCACTCCAAAAATCAAATCCGCATAAACCCAACTTCTTAAAACATTCACTTCGGCAAAAACAGTTACTAATTTGTGACTAGTCAACATAATATAACGGTTTTACGGTCAAAATTAATATAAATAGTGAAGATTTTCATACAAAATGTACTAAGGTACAGGTGTACCTTTGCCGCCGGCAAGCGTTGTAAAAATCTGCCGCTGGATGAGGGTTAAGTACATACAGTGCTGGAAAAAAAAGTTGCTCAAGCCCTTTTTTAGCCATAAAAGACAGTTAATGATAAAAGTTGGTAGGTATTTTTTGTTATTTGATTTATTGTGTCAGTTGAAACAATATGCAGACAAATTTTTGCTAAAAAATAATTATATTTGTGATTCCGAGGGAGAAATTAGATAAAGTGGAAATAGGGATTTTTTTACCTATAAAAAGATTGTTTCGTAATAATAAAGTAAATTTTTTTTGGTGTGTTTTTATATTTTTATTGGTTCTTAAGACATAATAGTTTAACATTAATATTTGGTTGGACCACTTCTGGCGTCGATTACTGCCCCCACCTCCGATTCATCAACTCCAATCAGTTTTTCCAGGTTTTTTTCTGAGAATCGCTTGCCAAGTGACTATTATTAACCTTTTAAAGGTCTGAATGGAGTCCCGGCGCTTCTTGGCCACTTCAAGTTTTATGCTGGACCCATATTTTCGATGAGATTCAAGTCGGGGCTACACGGGGGCCAATCAAAAACGTCAACATTCCTTTCTCCGAAGTACCTCTTGACCTTTAAATATAAAATAAAAAAATTTTTTTGTAATATTTTATGATATGGTTATTAAAGTTTTGACTTTTTTGTATTTAATACTTACTTCTTTAGCAGTGTGACATGGCGCATTATCCTGCTGGAACACAAATCTTCCGGTATCACCAAATAGCTTTTACACGCAAGGCTCCAGCTTGCCTTATAGGACGTTTAGGTAGACCAAAGCTGTTACTTTTGAAAGAATAAAGCATATTCGGTCCCTTTTGTCTCCCGAAAAACAGCCCCACATTATAACTCCTTCTAACTTAACAGTTAGGGCCTCCATGTATTCATCGCAAAGCCTTTCCCGAGGATCCCGCTGAACTAGAATTCTCCCGCCGCCTAATTAAAGCTTAAATTTGGACTCGTCTGAAAAACTGGCCATCTCATATCTCCTGAGTCCATTAAATGTCCTTCTCAGCCTACCGTAAACGTTTTCGCTTGACTTTTAATTGAAATTCTGGTTTATGCACAGGTTTAAGCGCAAGTAATCTAGCTTTTACAAGCCTATTACTTACCATCCTCGCCGAAATTCGACTCCTAGTTGCTCAAACTAGATTATTCCTAATGTCCGACGATGTCTTAAATCGATTTCGACAGCTTAGTAAAATGATGAAGCGATTCTCCGAAGGTGCAGTTTGCTTAGGTCGTCCGGAGCCTTTTTTCGGTTTAGAGGTGCCCCCCTCCCCCCAAAATGTTTCAATGCCATGCCACAATGCGTTGAGGAATATCCATCCTTTGGCCTATTTAACGAGTCATTAGATTTTCTTTCGCCAAAACCAAAATATTACTCTATAGTTCTGGACTAACGTGTCTCATTTTTCCATTAAATTCAGCCTCTTTGTGAAAACCCCCTATTTTCACCGAGTGAATCAAGCTCATTCATAAAATTCAAACTATTAATAGACCGTTTATATGTCCTTTGTTTTTATATGGCCCACTGAGTTTTAGTTCCAATAACTTTTAAGAATATTAGGTAAAATGGCCATTAAAAGGCTTGAGCAACTTTTTTCTTCCAGCACTGTATATGTACTCAATAAGATTTCAATCTGCCAATAAAAATTTATTGAAATCAATTCAGCGTTGCCAGGTGTATAAAACTGTTAAATGCAAAAAAAAACTCGACGATTGTTTTTCCTTTAACCTAGTAAATAAAACACTAGAAAATATTGAATAAAATAGGCTTCTCTTTATGGCCGGGAAAAGAACAAAAAAAATCACTACAATAATGTAACATGTACGTGTACATATTTTCTCTAACATCATTATAAACTTTAACTTATCTGTCGTTAATAATATACAATCAATTTGTCTATTTCACTTCAACCTTACTCACTTGAATTATAACAATCAAATACTGTACATTTGGAAAAAAAAAAATAAAAATTAGGCGTTGTACAACTTAATTGTAACTTTGTTCTTTGGTGGAAATTTCTTAGATTTATGTTTAATAATATTTTTCTTTTTGTTTCAACAATATTCTAAGTTTGTATTGTGTTTTTAATTTAATTAATTTAAATGTTTTATTTGGTCCTATATGTATTTTTATTCCATTTAACGTTATTATGATTTTTTTTAACAATTGTTTTCTACTACAATCTTATTCAAATTTATCTATTTTGAAATTTAATTATAGATTTGTTTACGAAAATTCCTAATTTCTTATTATATTTAGAAATAATACTCGTGGTTGTGGTTACAATGTTGGCATTGGTATTTTCAAGGTAATATGTAGTAGGAATTAATCATTTTTCTATAAATCAGTTTTTTTGTTAGTTGGGGTATACAACAATTTTTAATAAAATTAGATAAGACTTAATGATTGTCCATCATAATAAAATTCATAAGATGAACATTTTATTTTCGATTTGTAGAATAGTACAGAGGTGGTATTCTGCAAGGCCTTGGGCGACAGTGACTTTTGTTTTTCTCTCTCTGATATCTAACACTAAATCTAGCAATATATTGCACGTGGAATGCCTGCATATTGCCAAAGGTTGGTCTTGGTTGATCTTAGCCGAAACGTTTATTTTGTTGATAGAACTAGAATCAGAAGGTAGCACAAAAGTGATGAAAGTGACTGCCGCCTATCGCCGTACAGAATGCCAGCTTAGTGTTCATAGCAGTGGCGGCTCTTCAGATGAGGCAACTGAGGCGGCGCCTCACCTTCATTTCCGTTTAATTACATATATATTTTCATTTATCACAAAACATAATTCAACAACAACCACATGATCCATCAAATATGACAAAAAGTTCTAAAGTTATCTTTAAACTCACTTACAAATTCCTTTACACAACCGCAAAATCCCTAACATTATTTCTGTGCATTAATAATTCATACAAGTGAGGCGATAATTTTTCCGCCGCACGATACCGAACAAAAACTCAACGCGTAGCAGTACACTCGACCGATTCTGTACGAGAGAATATAGGGAAGAAAAACACCAGTGAGGCGACACAGAATTCGCCTCAGCGTGTGTATCTGAATCGAAACAGTGCGATGAATTGTTCTGGCTTTGTTGTATGCTTCGCGTATGGAAATGTAGTTCTGCAAAATGAAGTTGCGATAAGAACTTACTGAGCATAGTTTCGGTTTTCTATCGTATTTTGTTTGAAATGGAAAAAGACAATATTAAATGATGTTGGATATAATTTTAAAAAGGGTAAAATAGTTGCTGTTTTTGTTACTGTTCATTTAGGAAAGATTTAAATATCGCCAAAAAAATTATTTTAATTTAGGATTATCTTCTTCTTCTTCTTCCTTGCCTCGTTCTTTATACCGCTCCATGGTTCCGCGTTGCTCGACCTGCGGTGTAGGCACATCGCCCGTTTTGGCGATAATTTCTCAGCATATTTCTACAGGCAGCTAGCTCTATATTGGATCGTGTCATCGCCGAGACCAATGCGTTGCTGTTGCTTTTTCATTTGACACATCCAGGATAATTTAGGATTATGATGCGTTCAATAAAGTTGAGTAATGTGATTGCACGTAACGTAAATGAATTATCTAATTTTTTTGTAACAATTTTATAAAATTATTCTCTATGAATGTAACAACCCCCTTTCATTGTGCTTTTGTTCGCCTCACCTATTACCATAGGCACGAGCCGCCACTGGTTCATAGAGTATTAAAGACTTGAAATTAATACGCGAGGAAATATGAAAATGATTTACAAAAGAGTGGAAGTTTTGGTGATTATTGTATGCCAAAGTCAAATTTAATTATTAGATTAAATATTTCAAATTGTTCCAATTGTTCTACAAGTTTTTTTTATTGATTATACATACTTACATGTTTATCACAATAGAAGTATTAATATTCTAGTGGGAATATAAAAGGTATATTCAGGTTGGAATTCAATGTATTGACATCATTGATTAATTGTCCGTTTACTTAATAATTTTCAAGGAGGATCACTACTCTTTCTTAGCTAGTAATCAATTCTACACTTATGTAGCGCTACATTGGCTTTTTGTTTCATTAATGTAATTAACTAGTGTTTATTTGATTTTTAATTCATTTGTTTATTCTATTCATCTACCAAATAATGTATGAACATGCATTTCTAAAATGTGTTTTTTTCTTTTTGGTTTCGCTAACTTTAAAGCTTTTGTTCTATTTTGTAGTTATACACATAATTCATTAAAAATCGACTCCATAGGAGACAATATTGCATTATCATTCATGTTGAATTAATATTCTAACAAACCAGAAGCGCATGATTTCTTTCGAATCTTATGCATTTTCTTTTTTCCTAATTTCCATTTGCTTTATATCATAATAAATTTTTTTTTATTAAATGTCTTTTACAAAATAACACACGATTCACCACGCTCTCGTCTCGCCGGCTTCGATTGCAACAATTCCAGTGCAGCGAGCTCGGCTTGTCGCTTGGCAAACCACGATTGCTTCTGCAAACGATTCACAATAATTCGATACGCACCGGTCAAATCACTGCGTGGTCCATTCTTTATAGCCGCCCGCAACATGTCTGAAGTCACTCCCAATTGTTCCAGCATTTGGCGTGCTTCGGCCTCTAACGGATTCAGCTTCGAATAGTCATCCGTATCAGTGGGATTCATAATAAAATTGCCCTTCTCCTCATCATAATTCTTCAACGAAAGCGGCGAAAGCGGATCCTTGAGATTATTGTATTCCATGACGCGACCCACCTCTCCATTTTGAACGCTCTTCTTATTCCGATCCACTTCCATCGGGCCGATTTTCTTCTTTAGCGTTCCGGCGAAAAGGGATCGTTTTGTGCTCGACGGCGGATGTTCCGGTTCGAAAATTTCACTGGCCAAATCGATTGGATGTAGGAAATTTTCGGCCAAAACTCCGTCGTTGCGTTTTGTGTTGTATTGTAAAATGCTCTTGTTGGCCACCTCCATATATCGTTGACGTAACGAATAATTTTTGCGGGAACGGTTGGATTTCGAGCGAAACCAAAAACTTGATTTTTTGCTATTTTGTGATTTTGTCTGTTGATTGATGTGATGTGTCATGAGAGTGGCGCTCAGATTGGGATTGTCCACCCATTGGCTAGTGAGGATTTCATCGATGGTGGGTCGTCGTGCAGGTAAGTGGACTAGAATTCGTTCTGTGGAAGAGAAAGGGATTAATTAATTAATTTTTTTTTTTTAAAGACATAAAATACATCAGAAAGTTATGAGTTTTCATTTTTATTATTCAAGCTCACATTAAAACCATGTTACAAAAGTCTCCAATTCACACACAGGGACGTAGCCAGGGGAGAGGTCCAGGGGGTCCGGACCCCTCCCGAAATGTTTTGAATGGGCTTTGAAATTTCAGTGACGACGTGAAACATGGGCATTGTAATAAGTTAGCATCGGGATTTTTTCTATGGAGATTACTTCCCATAATTTACTCTTTGCTATAGTGAAAATACAAGGTGGCAAGAGCATTTAGTTCTAAGTCGGTTCTCTTCGTTTCTCTCTCGTTTGAGTAAATTGATTTGCTCGGTATTGTAAATTTGATGCAATTTGATCTAACAAATAAAAAACATTAAACTCATGTTTAACCGTTTCCATAAAATTTGGACTAGTATTCGGCCTACGACATTCATATGCATAGACTTTATGTCATTTTCAATTAATGGCCGTTACTTAAAAACTAATGATTCACTTTAGTTCGTGTGATATGTTCATTGAAAGATTCCATCGGTTGTTTCATTGTGTGTGGTCTATTTCAACAAAATCGATAATCCATGAACGCCTCGGGAAAAAATTCGACGGAGTGTGACATGGGTATTGGGTAGATCAAGAAGACACCCTTCCTATGAATTGCCGAAGCGTGGGTTCGAGTTCCACTGCCACTATGGATGTTTGTGTTTTTTTTACCAAAATGCTCCTATATACGACTGCCGGTTCTTCGATGTAAAGCGCTCTAGAGCTACCCGTTGCCATGTGGATATGAGCTGTCAAAACAATTGAGGCTATTTCCGCAAACGCCTTCGTTGATGAAAGAACAGCATCTCAAGTAAGAAATTTTAAAATTTTTATAAATTTTTGAATCAAATCTTCCGCTTTTCAATCTGTTTAAAGGTTCCCGTGATACGTGAGATCATTATGGTAGGTGCGTTTTTTCTCTGACGGGTACAGGACAGAATAGCTCAAATTCCTTACAAATTTAACGGTTTTGTTTCATATAGAAAAACTCGTAACCAACTTTATGTTCGAGTTTGTATGTGAAGTTGTTCTGCCCCGTACTGGATAGGCAGGAAAACCGTGTCAAAGTCATAATTTTCGTGACTCTAAATTGTCACGAACTATGCTTTTTTAGAGTTTAAAATAAATGAACGTTACGAATTTTTTGCAGTGTATTAGGCAACCGTGTTTCAAAGTGCGCATTTTATTATTATTAATAATGCTATAAAAGCAACGATTTGGGTGTCTAAATATGGCTTGTACTGCTATCCGTCTCATAAGAAGAACTGTGGTGGTTCCGTTATTGCCCGTATGGCGGATGGTAAGGTAAGTGTCGCTAGTGTCGATAAAAAAGGAATTCTTCTATCGACAGCTGATAGCGTAACGTTGCCTAAATATTAAGTCAGTGTAATTCGTGAATACATTATTGGTCAAATAAAATAGGTCGAAATCTAGATGATCAATGGAGGCGTGGTTCTTTTGAAAATTGCGAAAGGTTTCATAAAGTCTCAAAAGTTTGAAACCACTTTTTTTCTCTTAATAAATGAAGTGACTTTTCCTGTACGATCGGACAATACTATATCCTCTAGAATCAATACCAAAACTCTAATTTAAAAAAATTTCTTTACCTGGTATTGAGCGTCGGACCCCTCCCGAAACCAAATCTTGTCTACATCCCTGTTCACACATAATATAAAAATGGCGCAATTCGGGATTGAGTGTTTTTTAAGAAAACTACCTTTTTGGGTGGGGTTATTTGTAGTTAAATCTTATATTTGAATAGTACAATCAACAACTTTTGTGGAAGAATTGACTAAACGTTTTCTTCGAATCTTGCGTGGTTAAATGAACGAATTTAATAGTATTTTCAACTGCAAAGATTAGAGAAATCGACTATTTCTTTGGTAAAACTATCTAAATTTAAGTTAACTACTTCACTTTAGATAAAAAGTCTAAATCATTTTTTTTCAGTGTTGTGAATCAGGTTGATCACACCTAACTGGCCAGAGACCAGAGTGGATCTTAGAAATATGTATGCAAAGTGCTGGTTGATCAGTTTTAGATGGGAAGTAGCTGAACTCACAGAATGGAAGAAAATTGATTGACTTTCCGTAGGATATTGCCGAAATGTAGTGACGCTGTTAGTCTTAAGGCCTGGATGGACCTCCAGCCCTTCGGAATTATTTCCTCTCCAATTTTTCAAATGAAAATACTTTTTCAATACTATCGTGGGAATTCCATAAACTACCGTCTGAAAATTCCAGAATTTTTCTCTCGTATTTTTTTTGTATTTCATAAAGCGGGCTGGAGAGAAAAGAGTTCACTTTCGCACGAGTCGGAAAAATATCTGGCATTAGCATTTTTTTATCATCTTTCCAATAAAAGTGATCAAAATTGCATTAGAACTCAAAACATTTTTTTCCTGTTACCAGCCAATTTACAAGAGGAACAGAGAAGTTACAAATGTTAAAGGTACTTTTTTAAAATAAACGAGACCGAGGCTAATTTCGGGCGCGGCCGAAATTTGAATACCTTCGCTCTCCTCGGGCTAAAAGTTTTTCGGGCATACCTACGACTTGTATTTAATCCCCCTCCCCCCCATTCTTTTCCTTCAGTCTTCACAAAAGTTCCGTTGCGTCGGCAAAACAATATTTGTGTGGGGTTTGGTTGGAATAAGTGGGCAAATAAAAATATTTACTCAGAAAATTGGGGGATGCGGGAGCATGGCCCCATAGTACGATTTCATTTGTTTTGATCTTTTTAGTTGCTTTGATAAAGACACATTAATTCAAGGTTTTGTGAAATTGGTGTAAAAAATGTTTCTTAGAAGAACCAAAATGGGGAGTTGGGTTTGCATGGCAGCCCCATGACCCTATGGTCCGATTTGACCCATTCTTCCATATGTTGTGTGCCTTCAATAGAAATACATTTGTGTGAAATTTGGTTGAAATTGGTGCACGAATAAAAAATATTTTCTTAGAAGAACCTAATTTGGGGGGGGGGGTAATTTGGGGCAGCCCCATGACCCTATGGTCCGATTTGATCCATTCTTACATATGTTGTGTGCCATCAATAGAAATACATTTGTGTGAAATTTGGTTGAAATTGGTGCACGAATAAAAAAGTTTTTCTTAGAAGAACCTAATTTGGGGAGTTAGGTTTGTATGGCAGCCACATGACCCCATAGTCCGATTAAATCCATTCTTACATATGTGTTGTGTCATCAAGAGAAACACATTTGTGTGAAATTTGGTTGAAATTGGTGCACAAATAAAAAAAAAATCTTAGAAGAACCTAATATTAGGTTAGGTTAGGTTAGGGTTAGGTTTGTATGGCAGCCCCATGACTCCATTGTTCGATTTTACCGATTCAAACATACAAACTGCCTGCAGCAAAAAAAAGCATTTGTGCAAAATTCAGCTCGACAGCTTTTAAATTGGCTGAGTAAAACGCGTCGCAACAGCCGGACAGACAGACAGACGGACAGACAGACATCGCACAATCGACTCCCCAAGTCATGCTGATCATATACTCGTATGCATACTTTTTATATGGTCGGAGATGCTTCCTTCAATGCGTTACAAACTTCATGACAAAGTTAATATACCCTTTCACTCTATTAGCGAAGGGTATAAAAAGATACAGAGCTACTTGAATGTTAATTTCTTAAAACTTAGGGGGTTGCGTCCACCAAATTGGGAACCGATGGTGTGAGGGTTTATAGGACAATTTGTCTTGTATATAAAAAAATCCAATAATAAATTTGATTTCGCGTTTTTAACTATCTACTATAGGACAGGACAGCGCAACTTCCACACAAATTAGACAGTTGTGTTCAATATAGAACAACTTGTATCCAACTTTATGGTCGGATTTGTATGGAAGTTGTGCTGTTCTATCGTGAACTGAAAAGTTAAGAAAGCATCTAAAATAGAAAAATTAGGATTTTTCTGTTTCAAATAAGCACGCTGCTTCTGAGATACATCTAATAATATATATAGAAATTTTTGATTGATTGTTAACTGAAATTTATAGGCTATTCACACATGGCCACAACATCTAGGTAGATTATAAAATCTCGCATGCTGTTCACACTATGGTCGTAATCTTGTTCTACGACTTGACCGTTGACAGTACAGTTAGAGTTCATCTAAATTGAAACTCCGACAATTTCATGCACGACTGAAACTGCTATTTATATTAATTTGCTAATAGTGTAGTTCCGAGGTGATTTCAGATTGCAAAGTGTGGTGGAGAATTTTTTTTTTGTTTCTTATGTTTTTTGGGGTGCTGAGCTCGAATCCGGAGCTTCCCACCAAAATTTCGTTGCGGAACAGGATGAAAACCGCGAAAAAACGCGAAATTTTCGGAGTTTTCCCGTTTTTTTGTTTATAACTCCGAAAGTGTACATTTCTCCGAAAACCTGTCCATGAAAATATTAGAGAAAACATAACTGCGGGTCCAACGCGCCATTAATCATGAAAATGTGTTAAGCGGTATTGCTACAATTGATAGTTATTTTTTTTGCGTTTTTTGCAATTTTGACCCTGTTTTGCAACGAAATTTTGGTGGGAACTTACAGATCCAGGTTCTGCACTCCAAAATACACAATGTACAAGATAAATGCAACTTTTACGACCAAAAATGAAAAACCGTTCAATCTCAAATTTTTATTTTTTAATTACGGGGCGAATAACGGAAAAACAGCAAACATTTTAGGGTTTTTCACGATTTTGACCCTGTTTCGCAACGAAATTTTGGTGGGAAGCTCCGGATTCGTGCTCAGCACCCCAAAAAACATAAGAAACAAAAAAAAATTGTCTCCACCACATTTTGCAATCTGATGTACTAGGTTTATCACGTAGTAACTACACTATAAGGGCTGGATAGACTTCCATCGTGAAATTATTCCGCGGCGATTTTCTCAATGAAAATTTATACTTACTGTCGTGAGATATTTTGTAAATGCTGGGGAATTCCAAAAACTAAGATCCAGGACCGGTTCCATAATTCTTCTCAGCCATTTTATGTATTATTTTTCGATTCCCCGGTCATTAGATATTTTCCACAATGAACTCGTCGTGGGTAGTAAATCGGTTTGACGTTTGCGAAGGTTTGACGTTTGCGAAACTCACCACGCTTGACGGAGAATATGCTACCGAATCGACCCATTTTCATCTTAAAAATGCATTCGAACAAGGGAGAAATTATTTGTTTTAGTTATTTTTAGGATGATTTAGGACGTAAAACGCCTTTGTAGCAATGGTTGAAGCTAAAATTCGCCACGGTTTTCATGCCGGTTCATTACCGTTTCATTTTCATTTACGCTCGAGGTCTCTCCAGGACTTAAAAACAAGAAGTGGAAAATCACACTTATGTGTACAAAATCGTGGACAGAGCGGAAAATGGGTTGGACGGCCTCTACTGTAGTACTGACATTTATTGTCAAAAGCGAAGCTCACCACACTTCACCACGATTTTGGAGAAATCTTGCTTGAGATTTTGATTATAATCTCGATACAAAATCTACGAAAATGTATGGAAAATCTTGAAGATTTTAGTCTAGATTTTCTAAATCTGAAGATTTTACAAAATCTTATGAACTCTGTAGAGATCTTTAAAACAGTAACTGTTCAATTTGCAAATTTGACAGAAGTTTGTTCAACGTGTTGGCTATCTAACGGTGTATAACATTTGACATTTAAATACATATAAAAAAAACATGGTATCTACTCCAATCAAATTTAAACTAAGGGCTCCATTACACAGTCATATTTATATTATAATATGTATGCCATATGCCTAAGCCTACTCGATTCATTCAGTATAATTTTTTTGACGTGCAGGAAGCGAAATCAAGTAGGCTTAGGGATATGATAATATCTATTATAATATATATTACCAATATATGACTATGTAATAGCGGCCTAACTTTTGCATTGCGGATTATTGCTCCATCCAAATTATCAAAATTTATTTAACAAATGAAAATATTTGTAGTGTTTGCGTAGTAGGACTATATTGCCAAAGTTTCGTAAAGGCGTTCATCGTGATGTGAGAGTAGGGCTGCGTTTCAGCCGAATGTTATCCTATTCGTCCATTTCTTAATTCCGATAGTCGACAACAACTATACTGTCACGCTAAGATCATGAATCGATGCCAAGCTACAGTAAAAAGAGGAGAGGGTCCCTCCTTTCTGAAGCTGTGTTTGTTAGAAAATCCGTACATCATGATGTTCCATCCCATTTGGTTGGACTTATAATTCAAGATTACCGGCTTACGGCAGGGGTGTCAAACTCAAAACATGATCTGGGCCAAATGACTTCTAAACAACCAATTGAAACAATTTTTTGATTGCCCGATAAATTGGAAGGTGTATGTGACCATCTAATCCATTTTTTTTTATTGAACGTGGGGAACATATTGCCATGTAATTTTTCATACAATCTGTCATGATAATCATGTGTTTTCAGTTGCTGATTTATTGACATAAACCATAGGTCGTTCTTCATGTTGTGGTTGTGGTTGGCTATATCCACACATGCGCGCTTTTGTCTTCCCTATCTTCAAGCTCCGTTTCCACTTTCAACATTCAACTGATTGCGTCAAGTAATCAGAAGAGATGAATGCTTCATTCTATCCACATCTGTTCAGTAGTTATCGTTAGATGTGTGTCGCGGATTTGTTCAGAACAGATTAATGATCAAACCTTTCGTTAATAGTATGAATAGATGGTGAGTTGTTGACATCTTCAACATTTGCAATCGCGTTCAAGAATTAATACCTTTCTTAAATAGCGCAGACCTCCCAAGTTTCAATTGTCAAAATGACGAAGACGAGCGAAAATTGAGTGTCTAGACAGGCCCATTCTCCATCGAAAGTAGCAATGATCTTCCATCGACACAAAATATATAATTTTCGCTATGTTGTGTTGTCTCGTGTGAGATTGTCATTTCAGATTGCGCGATAAATTGCATTGTGTAGGTGCTGTACGGGCGTCAGACCGATTGGTCAATCGATCGGACAGTATATAGGCACTCTTAAGCCTAAGGTCTAAGAACATTTAAAGCGTTGGATTTCATGAGCCACTTTGCCACACAAATACAAATCACCCCCCGAAATAAATTCCTGGGTTCGCCCCTGGGACTATATCTTGATGAAAAATATCGTTCAACAATATTTTCCACCCCTTTCCATATATATTTCAAAGGAACCGACGGCCACAAATGCGATCAAACGTTCGGCGAAATGTAAACTATGTCTAAGGAAACGAAAAAACGGCGCATCATCGTAAGAAATAGTATGTAAACTGTTTCAAGATCCAAAATTAAACCTCTTCAAAAATTAAGATTGATTTCACAGAAAATTCAGCTACACCTTAGGCATAATAGCTCGTAGGCGACGACAGAAGGGTTAATAATTGCATCGACAATATTTTGACGTTTGAATTATTTCGTGGAGTGTAGTGTAATAAATTTGCAGTCAAACACACAGTGCCGGATTAAGACCCTTTGGGGCCACTAGGCATAAAACAATTGAGGGTTTTGTGAACTGTCTTAAAATAAAACTCTTAAATTATGTGTAAGAAATACTTTCTTAAATAATATAGTTTACAAAATAAGAAAAATATATTTTATTTCGCGAAAATTTTGGGATACCTACATAATTCCGAAAACCAAAATCCCGCTTTTTGCAAAAATCCCGCTTTACATTATCCCGACATTACTAAATCCCGCCACTATAAAATCCCGCCACCTTAAAATTACGCCCTCTAAAAACTCCGCTGTTTTAAAATCCCGCTAATGGATATTTTGAACTAGCGGTTTATTGAAATGGCAGGATATTATGTTGGCGGGATTTTGATTAGGCGGGATATAAATTGAGCGGGATTATTGAAATGACAAGATTATTAATTCCGGGATTTTGGAAAACGGGAATATGATGGGTGGGATATCGTATCCAACACAAAATATTTAAAGTATATATTGGGGAGGGGTACTAAAAGTGGACTTTTAAAATCTCGACAGCTCAAGCTGAGATTTTTTCCTTTCCAAAAAAATATTTCAAAATCTCGATTTTGAAAACTTTGACTTTACAATATATCGACAGTTGACAATATTGACAAATTATAACATCACAAATCTCGACAATCTTGACTGATTGAAAATCAATTTGTCTTTGCATTTTCTTAGTATTTTTTAAATTTAAAGAATGTAACCATTAGCTTTATTTTTATTGGTCAATTCCAGCGAATGAAAATTTTTATTAAAATCGCATAGTGTAACAAAATTGTTAATACAAAATTAAAAACTGACAAAAAAGATGAAATGGATTTTTTTGATGCTAAGAAAAATATCCCAAAATCATCGTGTAATACAAATGCATTTTTTCAGAAGAAATTAAAACAAAGTACAGTAGCCGCTGGTTGAGAATAGTTATTAGTTAAAAGAGTAGTTAATCGGCGGTTTAAAAGAATTGCCATACGAAGAACCGATGTCATTCTAATATCCGGCGCGTGCTTTAGGTCCTTTTGATTGTATCAATGTAATGCCTTTATACAGGATGGCACACGGGAACCGGACTATTTTTAAAACGTCGTAAAAAACGGAAATTCACGCTACACAATATTTTTTTAATTTTGACGAGATTTTATCAAAGCGATATTTTTACTTATTATGTATAGTACCCAACTCATATATTAAGTGTGTTTTTTTTGGTTATCCCGTGTAGGTTTGGGTAACAAAACTTCACATAAAAAATGATAGGTGGATTAGCTGGAATTTTTTTATATAGAGTTTCGTTACCCAAATCTACACGGGATAGCCAAAAAACCTACTTATTGTAGTACAAAAACTTACTGAATTAAATATTGACTTTTTTTATTTTTTTTTCAGTTACAAACTTGTAAACTATACCTCTGAAATTTAATGTTTTGCCAATGTTAATTAAACTTATAGCGTTTAGTCGACTTTGCTTCATTACAGAACGTTTTTCGTTTTTAATTATTGAAAAATTTCGTTCTCCCCCACTGACAGAAGGCGTCGTTAAGGCTATCGCTACATTAAATTTAAACAGTTGAACATTTTAGGTGCTCATGGAGAATTATTTCGTTTTCAAATCCGTCTAAAGTAAGACTAAACATCCCATAAGTAGCATTAAAAAGTGTTCAGGGGCTGGAAAAAATAAACTTTCTGACAAAGCCTCTATCGATTTCTTATATAATATCAGACAGTGCAGGGCATACTCCCTTGAGCCACTTTTCACGACCATTCGCCTGGCGTAAGTGGGAACATAGTTTTGCGTGAAAAGTTTTGGCTTCTGAATGTAAATCTTACTCTCCTTACTTACTTTCCTTTTTCGTTGCGAGAGCTTATCAAAGAACAAAAGACTTATAATTTATTATATACAAAAAAAAAAACTTGCGGGGTCGCTGTTAGTGTGAGTGCGGGGCCTCTAGGCACGTGCCTTATGTGCCTTAAGGATAATCCGGCACTGCAAACACATATGGGTTGTGTGATCACATGGCCATTCTGGACTAACGCATGGCATAGGTTACTATGCTTTTTCTAAGGCTGATACATATTGTGTTTCTCCGAGCTAGCCGCGAGTTTGACATGCCTGGGTCACGGAGTATTTACGAGTATAACCGGTAGAAAACACACATGTGCTCAGTTAAAAATATCGTTATGAAATTTTTGCTTAAAATTTCAATGATAACTCATTTTTTAAATTTCCCTAAATCAAAGTTCTTATTTAAAACTGCGAAAACATCAGTTTATGGGAAAATTGTATAGACGTATAGACGGAGTTTTGGGGGCTTTTTTCATCGCGATAGGAAGACTCATGAAAAATCCAAGTTTCTCTTAATTTTTCTTTACTAAATGCTATGCATTTGTTATGGAAAGACATTTTCCATAACAAACGTGAGTTCGAATCTCACCGTGGATCATGGTGTTTTTCAAGCGCACGAGCTTGTGACGGACTATGATCTGACATAAACTACAAATTTCGTTTTTGAGTGGATATATATTTCGAGGGCAACTTACCCTCAAAATATATATCCACTCAAAAACAAAAATTTGTAGTTTATATGGGAACAGCTATTCAAACATTAATTCAAGACTACAACATCGGACGAAAATCTTTAATTTGTTGTATGATCTCACTCAAATGTTAAACGAGTGCCCATTTATGGGGATAAATAACAATGCTGAGCGTGATGCTGATCTTCATTGCCTCAAGAAAAAGCAGATAAAGGTCCATCTAGATAAGTCGACAAATGGCTGCGCGTCCAAAAACTGGCATCGCGTACAGCCATTTGGCTGCTACTTAGTATCCACACTATAGCAGCCAAATGGAGACAGAAAATGACATAACCAAAATTTCATTTTGGTGATTTTTTTAAATTGAATTATCAAAATCGGACTCTGCGCGTTTTAATTATTATACGGCCATTCAAGAATTATTCAATTTCACACAAAAGAACGAAGAAAAGTTGCAAAATTGTCACTTTGAATTTGACAAGCGGTTGTCAAAGCGGTTGGTTGAGTTATATTAAATATCAAAACTGGACGCACAGCCAAATGGCGACTAGTTTGGATGGAATGACAACAGCCTGTTACATATTTAATTTCGGTATTGGGACACGCATAGATAGTAGTTAAGACTTTGTTAAAAGTGACAATTACATCACGCTGGGAGTTCAGCTAAAGAAACAATTTCGATCGTTGTATAGTCTCGTCGCCCTGTTGTTGTTGTTGTAGCGGCGCAAGAGAGGGGGGGGAACTTGTATCATCATTCATAAATCGTGGGCATCCTCTCCTCAAGGTCAAGACCTAAGAAGATCGCAACTTCGATGGGGTTCTCCCATAGTGCGATAGGTGTTAGATGCGTAGGTGCGGCAGTGCAGTCAAATATATGATCCACGTCGTGTGGGCTGGCTCCACATGCTGGACAAATATTTCCAATGCTGTTGTCAATGCGTGACCAAAACGAATTTAGTCTGGAGCAAAATCTAGAACGAAGCTGAGCCAAGGTGGTACGTGTGGCTCTCGGTAGTTGTTGTTCGTCGGCTGAGATGTCGGGTGGTCGAGCGCGAAGGACGCGGTTTACGGATAGCCTATTTGTGGCTTTGGTTACCTCGCTGGTGTGCAGTTGATTTAGGGCCGCCTTGTATATGTTGGAGTTGTCGAGAGGAACTCGTTTAAACCTTCCCTTTCCATGTCCCTTAACGAACGTCTTACATGACGTGGTGGTGGGGTTTTGTCCATGAGGTCATGATTTGGGTGTAGGCTTCGATGACAACCAACAAGATATTGCTTAGCCAGGAGATCATTGTGTGCCTTGAGGTCTAGCAGCTTGGTTTCTTGGTGCAGGTGGTCTTGAGATGACATGCGAACGCAACCAGTAACAATGGCTGCATTTTGGCATGTTTGAATCCGTTTCCAGTTGGTTTTGCATAGGTTATTTGTCCATATCGGTGCTGCATAATTTACCACAGAACGACTGACGGCTTTGTAGGTGGTGAGTAAAGTCTCCTTATCAGTGCCCCATTTCCTGCCAGCAAGGGACTTCAAGATCTTGTTTCTGCCCTTCATTTTGTCACTAATGTTGTCGGCATGGGTGTTGAATAGGCCGTGAATATCAATTGTGACGCCAAGAATTTTGGGGTGACGGATAGTGGGAACTTCAGTGTCATTTACTCTGATGTTAAGCCGTTGGTTGAATTCTTTGTTGTATGTGGTAAGGCGCTGATAGCATTAGGTTCTTGTTGTTGAAGAAAAGGTCGCCCTGTCGTCGTACAGGGCTCGTTAAGGAGTAACGGTAATGGAACCGAAAAGAAAGTTCTATGCAAAATTCTAGTTCTTGCCTTTGATAACTTTAAATCCTCTCCTCCAGTTCAACGGCAATATTAATACAAATTCACATAATAATCCGGAAAGAAATGGAAAGAGTAAATTATTATCCCGAAGCCAATATCACTTTATTGTTCTAAAAGTCTTTACTGTGCTCTTACTGAAAATTATTTACTCTATATTTCATTGAAAGCTAGATTACATAAAGTCTACATTAATCTAGCTGGAAGCTATAAAACCCTAGAAATTCTAAGAATGGCTTTTATATTTGCTTGCTCTTGATAAAAAAAAAAAACATTTACTTACGTATAAGCCTTATACAGGGCAAACTTAAATGTGACGAAAGAGAATAGTCGCCTTTTAGAACGGCCGAACGTAAAGCAGGAACAGTTGGCGCTCGGAATGGCATATTTCCAACAACCATGAAATACAATAAAATGCCCAGCGCCCATACATCTACCGGACCGCCAATGTAATGGTCATCACTAAACAGTTCCGGGGCAGCATAGGGAGGTGATCCACAAAAAGTATCCAGCTTTTGTTGTGCTCCTGGAAATCACAAATAAAATATAAAATTACATCCACGATTATCCACTCTTCCAAGAATTTCTTATACCATTCAACAGTTCAGTACTAAATCCAAAATCGGCCAGCTTTAGTCGATTCTCCGAAACCAAAAGTACATTTTCCGCTTTAATATCCCGATGGACGTAGCCCAGACTGTGCTGAAATGACAAATGGAAAAAATATTATTAGACAATCTGCAGACAAGCAGAAAACCGTATATCCTTTCGATGGCCTACCATATGCTTAACGGCTAAGAGTAATTGCTTGAATAACGGAGCGGCATGTATCTCCCGTAAGGGACCTCCTTGAGTGATATGATTGTACAGTTCGCCTCCACGAACCCATTCTGTTACAAGGTAGACACGTCCAAGGGTTTCAATGACTTCAAACAATCTACAAAAAGAAAGGTGAGACAATGACTATTAATAAAACGAACTAGGACGTTCGGTTCGTGATTAATGGTTGACTATGGTGTGGTGGTAGTTTGATGGACAAGTTTAGGAATGAATGATTGATGCGCTGCTGTGTCTGTCTCTCTCACCTGAGAATGTTGGGATGATGAACACATTCCAGGGTGGCAATTTCACGTGATAACATTCGTAAAGCTCGAGCGTCGAGTCCACCTCTATCAACTACTTTGATAGCCACTTTGTCTGTAAGAGAAGAATTTATTTTTATTAGATATTATCAGCATGAATTAGGAATTTTATCATTAAATTGGTTGGAAATTAGGTTCATATAATGGACCTAGTTGAATAATAAATTATTGTGAAAGTTAGTCAAATGTGAAGGAAATCATTCAATGAAAATTGGGTACGGAAAAATTCATTAATTTTCTCTCCCAATTTACAAATTCCTTACGGTACTTATTTATCCCAAAATGTCTTCTTAAAGTATAAGTCTAGCATTATTCTCCTCATATCCTTTTAATAACAAACAATAAGTTCATATCATCCTTTAGTCCTCTGTTTTCAGTAAATTATGATGTATTATCCTGCTACAGAGAGTTTAATCGTTTGAATTGCAGTGAATGTACCTAATTAATTCTATTGCAAGCTAGAAACTCACTCCGGAATATATCCTGCTTCTCATTTTCAAGCCCCAACAAGTGCACTATGAAATCAAGCCAACTAATCATAATGCAATATTTGTCACAAAGTTATACAATTATCAACTGCACACACTAGTCTTCATCATCAATTCCTTCAGCCAGGATGTGCAATCAAAAACTTTAACCTTCAATAAATGGCAACAACAATGGTATCTCATTGTGCTCTCTCTACAGTAGCGGGCTGACTTAATTCGTCCTTCTACGAGTATACACACGTTGAGCCAACAATAAGCCAACTGCCAACGTATAGCACTGACATAAATGTCGTTACATCGTGTTACTAACAATTGGACTTTTGGAGTGAATTTAATAGTCCTCTCGGTACCCGATTGTGGCGTATTATCTCCTGCTGTTGCGCCCACAAAATGAAGCAAATATTATTCACCCTCGAGGGAGAGGCGCCGCGCTGCCGGTTTAACATATGGACCTACTTTCATATTCGCAACTTCGTACAAACCCCATTTTTCCTCGAAGGCATCTCGAGAGCCCCGCAAAGCATAAATACGTGCAAATGCCCGAGTACACTCCAGCAAAGGCAAATTTAATGAATGCATAATTTTATAGCAATTGTCTTTTATGTTTTTAACCTCCTGCTTCTCGTCTCCACCATATTGTGTCTCATATAATATTTTTGCAACGCTTCGCTGTGGCTTAATTCTCAGGCCATATTAAGGACCATGCAGATATGAAATGTAGTTGTCCTGGGTCGCGTTTCTGTTATTATCCATTTATACAATGGCTACACAAGAGTCTGGTCTTGCTCCGTACGCACGGAGCGGGGGACTTCTGAGTGGAATGTTGATATAAGGGCTCCACGATGAGATTCAAGTCAAGGGACAACGACTACACGTACCTACTTTGGGGGAGAATGTAATATTTAAATTTCACAAAGAAATTGCAGTAATATCTGAGGATATAACCAGAGAGGCTTACGGCCTTGTGTGTTGGGTTAGTCATTTGTGCTCCAGAGATTGTTACTTTGTAAATTAGCTTTTCGAGATGGGATAGCACAGATGTTGTAAAATGCAGATATGATGACAATGCTCCTGTTTTCTGTTTTTCTGTCGTTGAGGTAGGGTTGTGTGCGGCAATAGGAACGCATATATAGTCTGAAGGAGGAAGAACTCGGAAATAATGAATTTCTCTAGTATCCTTTGCCGCTGACCACCGCATGATGGTCGCCATTTTAATTAATTTTAAACAGAAGACTTTTTGCTTCATTTAAAACACATTTTGTGGAAAACAAAAATATAATTTGAAGTTAAGACGGAACATATGGCCGGTTTAATTTATAATGGGCAGGACACAGGACGAGTGCATTGACGATTGTTATACTGATTTTGCTGGTTACTTATAAATTTAATGAAATTAATATTATAATGTTTTGACAATGTTTCGACATTTGTATGACTTGAAGACTTATCAAGAGCCCGTTCAATAAATCACTCTTAGTCGTATCTGCAGTCATTTGTGACTACTGCCAGAGTTGTGCACAAAAAACACATGCGGAAATGCCACAATAGGCGTTGAATTCAAAAAATAATTTTTCAAAATAATTTTAAATGAATGTATACATACTCATGTACAGACCTATATATTCAATTCCATTTTTTAAGGGGAGGATCTGGCACATCTATTAGATGGCAGTGATCATCTAGATGACAGGCCGGATTATCAGCTGATCTGTCAGTGGTCATGCAACACTAGTAGTGTCATGGTTGGTCATGGTCCGCGCTTAGTACTGCCAAAGTACCGCTCAGTACAATCCACAAATTGTCCACAATCCAAATATCAGTGGCTGTCAGCCTGTCATTTCGTGTGACTTGCTATGATATACACATGCCAGTGCGTTGATTTTTGGGATAAATATGGTAAGTACGATGTTGATGTATACTATTTTACCACTTGCACATCAAAAACACATTAAAGCAAACCATAACCTTTGTTTCGTAATAAACGCTCGGCATATTTAAACTTTTGGGTTCAGAAGCACTGGAGGTTGTGGGCTTTACAAATGTCAACGCACTTGTCCACTTGTAGACGAACAAATTTCTGCAGTTCGGCCTGTCTATCTAGATGGCAGTGATTATATCTTATAACGGCATCCTACAGCTATCATTTGCTATAAATTTGAAGTTTTTCGCGAAATTCTATCAAAAGATATGGCTGAATATAACTTTGTAGGGGGCGTAGAGGTAGTGAACCTACTCCACTTTCTACCAATTTAAAGCATATGTGATAATTAGACATTTATCAAAATTTCAGGTCATAGCGATATTTTGCCGAAAGTTATGGCCGAATTAAAATACCAAGGAGGGGTAAATTGTATGGGTAGGTAGGGGAACCCATGGTCCGATTGGGTCCATTTTGAATACCGACAGACACACGGACAGACAGACAGGCAGGCATACAGACATGGCTTATTCGAATCAGGGATCGATCATTTATATACAGGGGGTCCTGAATTTGCCGCATAAACGCACCGAATTGTGATTCCTCATGTGATTTCCAGCGAAAAAATTGTACGGAACATACCCCCTTAGCTTAACCGTTTAGCTGCCACAGGCAGACTTTTGAAAAAATTATTTTCTTGTACGACTAAAACTTTAATACCTCAAAAGCTACACTAGCTAGAATAGCAACATAAGATGATTATTACAGTCCACAAATTTACATAAAAAATAAAACTAACGGCACTAAAATCGGAAAAGAGGTCTAGTTTTTACAGAACTTCAAAGTCAAATTTTTGTGATTTGACCCAAAAACAATATGTTTTTCCATCTCAATTTTCTCCAACTTCTGCCAAGTTGAGGTGCTCGTACGATTCTTCTTCGCATAGTCCAACGATAATTTCTTCCTTACATCATTTTATTCTAGCTTCGTTATTTATAAAAGTTTTAATGCTTTAAGTGCAGAAAACTAGGGTTAATTTTAGCTCGAACTCAAACTGCCCGTAAAGATCTGCAATTTGGTAAAATTTATTCAAATTACATCAAAATCGATCAAAAATTAACCCTAGTTTTCTGCACTTAAGGCATTGAAACTGTTAGAAATAACGAAGCTAGAATAAAATGATGTAAAAAAGAAATGATCGTTAGACTATGCGCCAATTTTTAAAAGAATCGTACAAGGACCACGCCTTGGCAGAAGTTGGAGAAAATTGAGTTGGAAAAAAATATTGTTTTTGGGTCAAATCACAAAAATTTGACTTTGAAGTTCTGTAAAAACCAAACCTCTTATCCGATTTTAGTGCCTTTAGTTTTATTTTTTTTGCTATTCTAGCTAGTCTAGCTTTTGAGATATTGAAGTTTGAGTTGTACAAGAAAATGATTTTTTCAAAAATCTTCAAATGCCTGTGGCAGCTAAAGGTTTAAGCTAAGGGGATATGTTCCGTACAACTTTTTTGCTGGAGATCACATGAGGAATCACAATCCGGGACGTTTATGCGGCAGTTTTCGGACGCTCTGAACACACTTTGTCACATGAGGTGATGGGGCTGCCATACAAACCCAACCCCCCCATTTTGGTTCTTCTAAGAAACATGTTTTTACACCAATTTCACAAAACCTTGAATTAATGTTCTTAATGAAAGCAAAAAAAGTCAAAACAAATGAAATCGTACTATGGGGCCATGCTCCCGCATCCCCCCATAAAATTTTCTGAGTAAATATTTTTATTTGCCCACTTACTCCAACCAAACTCCACACAAATATTTTGTATGAAGACGGAAGGAAAACAATGCGAGGAGGGGGGTTAAATAAATACGTTTTGTACGTACGTTCGAAAAAATCTTTTAGCCCGAGGAGAGCGAAGGGTATCCAGATTTTGGCCACGCTGGAAATTAGGCTCGGTCTCGTTAATTTATAAAATTGGTTTCCGGTTTCCCCCAAAAATGTTCAACCATGTACGGCTTTTGATACAAACGTTGCAACCATCTTTTTGGTGACAGTTCAAAAAAATTAATAACTTTTGTCTCGGCTCTTTATCGTTTTGGTACACCCGAAAGAAACGACTGCCGTTTATTTTCGGTTTCTGAAGAATAAATCCACGATTTATCACCTTCCTGCATTGAAGTGGTCTAGAGTTGTTGACTCCATTCCACCCGAACTTCCTTTTGTTCTTCGATCAAGAGATGCGGTATACAACGGAAAAAAAGCTTCACATGCTGCTCCAGTATTTAATTAGTATTAATTAAGGATCAGTGCTATATCTGGCGTTGAAATTAATATTTGGAATTAGTTTTCTACGGCATTGCAGCCCCGTAAAATTTGCCACTCTAAGATCCAGCCTACTCACCCACTATGGTGTGTTCGCCACTGGTTTTGTGCATCTCTTCGAACGCCTCTCCGATTGCACCTTTCGTATCGTTCATCTTTCGTCTCCTGCTGCTAGGAGATGGCAATCATATCTCGTGGTTGCGTCAATAAGTTCGTATAATTTATAACATAAGTGATTCTTCGATTTGTGGATTTTTTTTTACACTTTCAAAAGGGAGAGTGATGGAAAAACATTTCCCCCACAGCCCACACTGTGTTTTCAAATCCCCATTATATCTTAATTCTTAACAACAATCAAATCAAAATCACATTTGACAATTTTATTCTGTTCAATACAAAATTCTCACGATTCTATTCTGTAAAAGCCTTTCATTAGCCAATTCTCCTTATAAACAATCTTAGAAGCGTTCATGCCATTTAATTGCTATATCAATTTGCCAATAAAGCCGTGTGTACTCAACAAGTATGTATAAGGTCTGATTCAAAGCACTGTACACCGCCGTAGAAAACGATCCCATAAAAACAAAAATATGTCAAAGCAATGCCGCCTAGCTCTTTACCGTATCCATTCAAACGTAAAAGTCAGTGGCGTAACGTATGGTGTTCCATGTGTTCAGTGGAATACGGGCCCCTAAGCCACAGTTGTGCATTCCTAACTTTCATCCCTTTTACGCTCAAAGCTTCCAAGCTTCACACTGAATTTTTATTTTTTTTTTTATTTCCAAGGATTTACATTTTTAAGTAACATTTTCAAAAGACTAACGGTACATCTCATTTTTTAGCGGTGGGGCTCTTTGGCAGCATTTCGAAATTTTTAATTTTTCGGCTCGCTTGAACATAGAAATTTTGGTTGTTTGGCTCATGCCAGCTCCTCTGTTGGACACCCAAGCTCTTCTTGAAACTTTCACTCATCCAGAGAATATAAGAAAGTCTCTAAGCGTCCGCCAATTTTTTAGTCAGGTTTAGGCTTAAAATTTCTTCGGCTTTCTATCGTTAAGCTAGTCAAGTAAGAATCCCTAAGCCCACAAAATGACGGGTTCGTAAATATGTACTGAAAATTTCATATTCGTTTACATGTGTGACATATAGGAGGGTGCTTCCGCGAGGTTTTGCTCCAGGCACCAAAATTCCTTCGCATGACTCTGGCCTCTCTTGAAAGTTTTTGCGTAAAATTGAGCCATTGTGATTTAGTTCTTTGAGTATTTGTCTCTTGAAAAGAAAGTGACTGCTGCATCAAGAAAATTGTGTTCGCGACATTTACATAAAAGAATCGTTCAATAAGGTCCAAGTCAGGAGAACTTTTTTTTTTTAACTAGGATTCATGAAATGAAGAAACAAATGCCTCCCGATACACTTTCCCGTTCATATAATGGATCCACCATTTCCCCTGCATGACGCATTTATCTTCCGTGGAGCTCCACTACGAATTTGATTTTAGTCAATTTATTTGATGAATTGAACTTGCCCATAGGGTGAAGCTCTACATAGGGGCTCTCTATGACCCTCCAATTAGGGATGAATACTTCTCAAAATTCAACGATTGTTACGAGACTGGCATGTAGGGGAGTTCCTCAAGTTCTTTTGCCGCTTCTCTTGAATTAAGTGATAAGTAGCTAAATAGTCTAAGTAGGTGATCTTAAAAGTTTTTTCGTATAATTATTGAAATTTTAATATCCATTTTTTTTTAAATGGAACATGTTGCTCGAACATAAAATGTTTGTTGCACTTGTTATTTTCTGGTTAAAAACCGAAGATAAGGGGCCCCCATTCTAATTTCGAACACAATAAATTTGGGAAACGTTACGCCACTGGTAAAAGTCCTGACATTTTTTGAATGTCCTTACATGTGGATCTTCAATAGCAAAACCAGAAAGATTTATATGTATAGCTATTTTATTCCAAAGAAAGGCAAAAACTTCTCTGAAGCTGTCAAATTCTAAGAAGATTACAACAGAACGGCATAGTTGTTAAAGGAATTTTCTACTGGGTGGTGACACTGGCACGTGGCTTCAAAGTGTGCTGTAGTATGGCTGAATATTTTCATAGTAAAATTAAGAAAGACAATTAGCCAATTATGTAAATTTGAGTAAACATGAATCGGAGGAATTGCGGGATGAAGTGGACACTTGTTTCGTTGTACACAAATGAAGAATAAATACAAAAGGAACTATAGAAGAATATGGAAATTAAGGTAATTTCAATACGATTCACAAACACAGAATCAAGGGCTTGTCTAGCATACGCAGCCTCTGGTATATACGAAATTCTGAAGTACAAAAAGCTCAAAAAACGCAGAAGCATAAAGAATTATTATTTTTTAGCGATTAAAAATTAAGAGGATAGCCGAAGCCGCCCTTTCGAAATATTACTTAGACAGGGTCCCGCAGGCAGCGTGCCGAAAGAGATGGTTTAATTCTTGCTTGTATATAGAAATCTGGTACCACTACATTAGCAATATCTTTAGAAGATTTTTCCACATCGTAGGACATCAAGGACTATGCGATTCACTATACATTTGGGGATAAAGTTCCCGTGTGTTTAACAATTATACACAATTAAGGGAAATTATATGTGAATGCAGTTTAATTAGATAAACCTCACTAGCTAGACGTAGTGAAAACTCATCTCAAGGACAAGGTTTAATTAATTGATTCTTTTCCCATTTTTTTTTGTTTATCATAAGCCATGTGAGTGTGAGATTACATTGAAAAAAAAAAAATGTAGTCCCTTCATGAATTTTTAACACGTCAATTAATCCTCCAGTAATCCCCTTGAATATTCGAAATTACAATAGTATTAACTCGCCGATTATGATAATCAATATTGGTTATCCAATCGCTTTCATTGTCATTGACATTCAGGACATCGTCCATCGAAATAAACTGACAAAAAAAAATGTCCATCCACCAACACCACGCCCCGCTTATTTTCTTCGCGTTATTTATACACAAAAGTATAAACGGAGACATCACTTAATCCACTCAACATCAATTCGATAGTCGAAAATTCACTCGTTCGGCGGCGGGCATAATGCCAGGCCAGAGCGAGTCAAGTCAAACAAATTAGCTAAATCGATGGGCAATTTGTCGCCGAAGCAAATGACGGGCTCCTGTCGCAGGATATCCTGCGACGCGACGTGCGGACAACATTTGGATCGTAATATAAGATGCAGTGCATGTTGGGGGGCCCCAGTTACCCGTCGTGTCAACGGGGACGGTCGTATCGATTATTTAAATTGAATTCCAACTTTGGACCACTTTGCGTTGCGTTCGAATGGATAATAGCAATTATAGTCCTTACCGTGACAGCACTTTTCCGAATAGTGGCTCTCTGAATGAGTTTCAGAAATTGGACGGTTTGACATGAAACGGGCAACAAGTGAATATAGAGAAGAAGTAATGGAAATTGTCGCTTTACCTAAAGGAGGTGAGGTAACAATGGGAATTTAGAAGAGTTTACGAGAAATTTGAATAATGAGAGAGTGTATAGTTGAATTATCGGTTTGGTGGCAGGAATTGGTTGTGTGCGAGTTATGAACAGAACTGAATTGGTTGCTTTAAGTGTTATATAATGCCGGCCCACATTGCGAGCAGTTTGCCAAACCCGGCGCATACGATCGGTTCAAGATCGGTACCTTGGATTCCCCCAACCGCACTGCTAGCAGTTGCCAAATGTACAACAAAACTGAATTCCTCGTCGCCTATGTTCCTTCCAGGCGTATGTTGTCCACAACTATCGTCTTTTGTACAGTATGGTTTGGCAAACCCCAATCAGTACCTTTGAGCAACCCTAGGTTCTCTGGTCAGAAGCATTGCTCATATCTGAGCGAGATGACATATGCGGAAAGTCTTAAAATAGTGAAATCGGAGCCAGGATTCAAAGAGACTCTCTCCCGAGAGGGGGTCCATCTCGACGAAGCAACAACTAAGGAGAACATCTGTGAACCTTCAAGTTGAGGCGTTGAAGTTACTGAGGAGGGCGTAGTTGACGACGTTGATTTCGAACAATTTATGGCAGAGCTGGTGCACGACGCGAGTACGGAAAGCCCTATGGTAATTGCGAAGGACCTCAAATCATGGACCACAGAATAGACAGATTCAAACACGTGCCATTGGATGGTCTGCAAAGAGATTTGATAAAGCGGCCTTCAACGAAGTCCTGCTTCAAAGTGATCCAATCGAAGGTTCTGCAGAACACAGATCAGCACCGATCAAAGGGCAGGAGATGCTGACTTGCGACATATCTACTCATATGCATTGGAAGAAGGTATCATGTCAAAAAATGAGCTATTGGTCATAGTGTCTGAGGAAATTGCGAGGCGTATAAAAACGCTCGATAATCACTGAATCTCGCTAATAGAAAAATTTAGCAAAATTTTTTTTCAGAATACTTTATGACAGTGGTTCCCAACTCAGAAACATCTGCGGACCACTTAGCCTGAAAATGGATCTCGACGGACCACCATTCAATAATCTTCTTCTTCCTTGCCTCGTTTTTTATACCGCTCCATGGTTTCGCGTTGCTCGACCTGCGGTGTAGGCACATCGCCCGTTTTGACGAAATATCTCAGCATATTTCTACAGGCAGCTCTATCTTGGAACGTGTCATCGCCGAGACCAATGCGTTGTTGTTGCTTTTTCATTTGACATATCCAGGTGTTCTTCGGTCTGCCTCTGGCCTTGGGTCCATCAAGTGAAACTTCCATTGATATCGCTCTCTTTGCGGGGTTCTCACTTCTCAGGCCCCATTCAATATTAATGAAACGAATTAAGGCCTCGATTTTTTTGTCAAGGTATTGTATTCAGAAGCTCGCGCTCTATCTTCCATCACAAATTGCCCTTATTATTTGTTTGTTACTTCCGATTTAAAAATAAAATGGAAGACCACTGATCATATAAAAATCCTTCGCATAATAAATGATTTATTGACAATTACGTTCGGCTTCCATCTCTTCGAAGGCGGAAGGATTGTCTTTGGGCTTGTATTTTTATTCTAACACCATCTTGTAGGAAGCATGATTTAAGATTAGCCATATTTGCCAGGTAGGTACGTCGGTGATGCAACCAAAGAAAATGGTCGTTTATCGTACAATCGATTGGACAGTGTATGGCGATTTTAGCTTCGAATAAAAGCTACCCAGTACGCGGTATAGCTCGATCCTTAGACTCGGATTATTTACAATGTTTAGCGTGAAAAGCTCTTTGAATTTTTACAATCGAGTTCAAATTAATTATTCGGAATTGGGCTACAGACAACAAGCAACACATTCCCTTCCCATATAATCACATACCTAGTAGCAAAGTATTTACTTGATCTGTTACATGATGATGAGAGCGCGTGTGTGGCATGTGGCTCTAATTAGTCAGACGAAAATATTTATAACCGTTTTGTAAGAAGTCTTTAGAGTCTTTCCGCGGACCACCTACGGGTCTCTCACGAACCACCGACGGTCCGCGGACCACCTGTTGGGAAACAGTGCTCTATGACGACGCCGACAAGGACACTTGGCAAATGGCGTATAGGGTGGTCATGAAGAAAATAGGGCGAAACACCACAACTAAAACGCCAGACGCTGCTCCAAAATATTTTCTCGGCTCTGTTCTCTCAACATGAGCCGCTCCGCCGAGGACAAGGTTCTTCAGAGGAGATGGTTGGATTTCCTGCTATAGCAGACGATGAACTTTGGCAAGCTGCTTCGAGATTAGAAGAGGGCAAAGCTCCAGGACCAGATGGAACTATAATAAAGCAGCCAAAGTTTAAAGTTTGTCAAAGTCTTCGAAACTTCCCTACTTCGGCCAAGGAAATTTCCGAATGGTATGGAAACGGCGAAAATTGGTACTCGTTCCCAAATCAAATATACATATTTGTTATATTGGCCAGTTTGCCTGCTTGACACCTTAGGAAAACTGTTTGAGAGAATAATTTTTAACAGTCTTTTATCGTTAGTGGAAGAAAAGCAAAACTTTTCAGACCGACATACAAGCGATTGAAGTCTACGTTAACGAGGAAATATGTGTCTCGCAACTATAATGCAGGAGATGGAAGCAGCAACAGCCACAGCAGCGGCATACGAAATGTCAAGCACAATGCATTTTAAATTGCTGATAAAAATGCTGAACAGCATTTTTGCTCAGCTAATTAGTGACGCGCATGAATGGATTAACGAGATTCTAAGTATCAGATTGCCGTACCTAACCAAAAATAATAAAATAAATAAAAACCATTAGTGTGGTTATTTAGTGGTTATGATTGATTCGGGACAGAACTTATATATGCGACTGCGCGGTCGGCAACGTGGCTTCAGCAAAGAATGATGCCGAATGTAGGCGGCCCAAGATCAGGCCGGAGATCGTAGTTGGCCAACGTTGTTACATCCAAACTCTCCACACGATCTGTGGCTCACTTGGTTGAATCGCACTCTACGATGCTAGTAATCTATAGAGGTCCGGAGATCGAATCTCGGCGTGGTCCATAATTTGACTCTAAATAGCCTATAAATGGCTGAGTGAACGCACCATGTCTCACAAAGGGCTACGGTACAAAGAAGAAGAATATATGCCTCACCGGTTTGGAATATTTCACTAGATTTCTCGGAGAACGCCCAAAAATTAAGCTCGGTGTATCGTAGGTGCACTTTGAGGAAGGATTCTGCGTACTGAACAATTTGGCACGAAGCTACTTACGTCGTTGCTGGAATGTTTTAAATAGGAATTCTGGCTGAGGATATACGCAGAATGTACGGCGGTGAATACACGCCGGCAGACATCGAAATTCAAAAAAGCATGGAAAAACTGAGGAAAACATGAGACAGTGGCAATGGCAACTGATGAAACTATCACCGGAAGATGGACTCACTCTCTCATCCCTGATATTACAAAATTGGTGAAATGCAAATACAGCGAACTCGAGCTCTACTCGTATGCGGGAGAGTCTGTCTGCAGCATCCACAAGGTACTTCGAACAGAAGACGCTAGACGAAAGTCAGCAACTCGGCATGAGGGCTAATTTGCTTAAGCCGCCGGCTGTTGCGAAGTAATAGCGAGAGGTGGTCCCATAGGGAGCAAGGCGATGGAGGTGGTCTGATTTCAGCAGGTAGAAGTCTGGCATAACTGCAATATCAGTATATTCCGAAGATTTCCTTACCCCTTCGTTAAACAAAAAAAGGAAAAGGATCTCTGGGTAGGTCGACAGTACACTTGTCACCCCAGTACATATTCAGCCCGAATGTAAACCCTCGTTTATCCGTTACCCTCTTAACCGTTCCTCGGTTTATCCGTTCGCTGATGTTTTTAAAATTCACTCCTTCAATTAACCGTTAAATGAACGGATAAACGAGGTAAAAATAAAACCACAAAAATATCATGTCACTCGTTTGAGACAAACGCAATCCACACGACCGAGGCCATATGTCGGTCGGGCTTTAACACTACGATGATGATTAGCAAGAATATTTTATCCCGTTATCGTCTACGATACAGAGATGTGTAAATCGTTTGTTAGTTTCTTTACATATTCGTTTGTTGGTCGTGTCAGTCGTTGGTGTATAAGGGAATTTCAATTTCCCTTTTAATAATCTTGTTTAAAAACGATGACGGGTAAAGTATTGAAAAGAAAAAGGAATGTTTTGTCTATTGAGACAAAAAACAAAATTTTAGATAAAATCGAGAAGGGTGTTGCTGCTAACGTTATCGCACAAGATTTTAATATAAGAGTAAGTACGGTTCGTGACTTAATTAAAAAAAAAAGATCAAATTCGCGCCGCTTAAATTCACGGATCATCAAGGAAAACGCTTCGCTCATTCAAAAATGTTGACGTAGAGTATGCCTTATTAAAGTGGTACAAGCAGCAAAGATCTTCGGGTGTACCTATTCGAGGACCAGAACTAAAAAGTGCTGCATTAAGATTTGCTGAACGGTTTGGATGCACGAATTTTAAAGCTAGTGAAGGGTGGCTTTGGCGTTTTCGCCAAAGACACAATATCAAAAATGTACGCAAACAAGGTGAAGCGATGAGTGCTGATATAGAGAGTGTCGAACCATTTCGGGGACAGCTTAAAGCCATAATAACATCTACGGGACTTAAAAATAACCAACTGTACAACGCGGAAGAGACTGGCCTTTTTTGGAAGTCCTTGCCACAAAACACGCAGGCATCTAAAAGTGAAAAAAATATCCCAGGCCGTAAAATGTGCAAAGATAGACTGTCGGCATTAGTATGTTGCAACAGTGATGGTAGCCATCGTATAAAGCCGGTCGTTGTTGGAAAATCGAAACGTCCACGAGCTTTAAAAAATTGTATGGACCAATTGCCCTTAATTTATTACAGTTCACAGAAGGCCTGGTTTACTCAGATTATATTTAAAGATTAGTTTCACCGACATTTTGTCCCGGAAGTGAGAAGATTTCAAGAATCCCAGAATATTAGAGAAGAGGACATTAAAGCCTTATTGATTTTGGATAATGCCCCAGCTCCAGTGGCGTGCACTCCATATATGCAAATAAGCAGTGCATACCCTTTCATTTAAAAACATTTTCTTCATACAAGTTCATGAAAATAATTACATACTGATTTCACTGTTAATTCTTTCCTCAATAAATGTACCAGCGCCATCTTTATATAAATTGTGTAGGTTCCACTGACCTCGTTTTTTCGCCGACACTAGAGTATGCTCGATAAGCACCATTTCGCCGTGCTTGTAATCTCCATACGAATTGAAAAATTTCAACTGCAACAATGTTGCAGGTTTATATGGTGAAGAGAAGCACGCCTGGCTTGGCGTTGGCGAACAAAGTTGACGGACGAACGATGACTATAGCACAAGCGGCGAAAAATGTCGTGATGAGATTTGAGCAAAGGGAACCAAAGCGGAAATAAACAGTAGGTCCCAAAATGTGTCGTTCAGTTTTGACAAAATGTTTCCTTTGTTTGTTTTTTAATATTTAAACAATTTTGAAAGAGGAATTTATTATTTTTTGAAAGAGAATGTATTTTACTAATCAGAAATAAATTATAATGCACATTTTTGTACGGGGTTGGTTGCATAGCTATATGTATGCATTTTGTTAGTCACACTGTGTTAAGTACATATTACAAAAGAAGGTTTGCATGCCTACAGTTTACACATTTGAGAAAATCAATAAATCTTACAATGCGAATGTTTGTATTTGTTTGATTGATTTAAATAATTTTCAAGCACTGTTTTGTTAACGTTACAAAGTTTTTTTATTATACTTATTTTAGTGCTTTCTAAAAAAAATTAGGCGGTTTTTCCTCATTTTTAGCTATCCTGAGTAATCAATTACTTAGGAAACACTAACCTTCCTTTTTATTTCGACATATCAAAAAGCGTTTATACTCGTATTTATCATCTTTTCTTCGGTTTTAATTTTGCATACCCTTCACAAAGTGGCTGTGCACGCCACTGCCCAGATCATCCAGCAGAAGATGAGCTCCGCAGCGATGACGGAAAAATAAAATGCATTTTTCTGCCGCCGAATACTACGTCCGTTTTACAACCGATGGACCAGGGGATTATTGAAGCCACCAAAAAGACTCTACAGAAAACAAATGTTAGCAGAAATCTTGGTTTATTTTCAAGAAGACGGCGAGGAGACTGATAATAGGGGTATGATAGCGATTTTAAATTGTTATAGGTATGTATGTTATTATGTTTACTCTAATTGCCAGGAGAACGAACTGTACAAAATTGGAAAAATTACACAATTAAGTCTGCAATTTTCAATTGGGATAGAGCCTGGAAGAGTAGTCAGGGACACCACTCTCATGCATGGTTGGAATGCTATTTTAAAAGACAACGCCACCGATGAAGACGACATCAGTGAAACCTTTGAGGGTTTGGCTGCAGATGATTTTCAAGAAGTTTTAAGATTAGCACACGAAAATGAAGTCACACTTGACAACATAGAACATTTTTTAACAGAGGATGAAATTGATCAAGAAGTATCAAAAGAACAGGAGACGGTTTCAGATGATGACAATTCATCTGCAAAAACAACAGAAATAATCAAATTGCAAGATGTGCGCAACTCATTGGACTTACTTATAAGGTTTATTGAATCTTCAAATGAAGAAGAAAATTACAATGAATTTTATCATTCGACCATGCTGTTCCTAGAAAAGATCATTAAAAAACAACAGAAAAGCATAAGCCAAACTAAAATTACAGCTTTTTTTTTCATTGCCAAGCACAAGTTCCTCATAATTTCTTTTTATTATTATTGTATTTTCCATATTATGTATGTTTAATAAAGCATATAAGCCTATGTTGTTCTAAAATTGTTTCATTCGACTCTAAGAAGGATTTTTCTGCACTTAAACATAATAACCTCGATCAACCGTTTTTTGGGTTATCCGTGCCTTACCCGGAACCAATTAGAACGGATAAACGAGGGTCTACTATAATTGACATTGACGCCGTAAATTCAAATACAGCGAGAGATGCACCTCCATCATTGGAGGTGAATGGCCATGGGCTTCTGTATGAATCTTGCTGAAGATAATTCAGCTTCAATTTTGCTAATATGTAGAGCTTTGTTTCGGATTAATGATTTTTGATTTCGTCTTCAGAAAATTCTGGATAACAGCGGTCGACATTTAAAGGGAAACTTTAACAAAGTTAGGCTCCCGTGACATGAACTTAACTAGGCGCTTCCAATCGACCGCCGCCAAAAGAGCTTTTATACCTTTCTGGAGCTCAGAGGACAATCTATTAGCTAAGCTGTTACTATGCATAGTGTAAAGGATAACTTTAACCTAACTAAACTCCTACGTCCATATTTATAAATGCATAGCTCCTTAATCCGCCCCTACGGAACCTAATACGACCGTAAAACTATAAACATTATCCATTTACCTCATGGAAAATTTAACATAAATAGTTCACAAGCTATTAAAATGAAATTGCTCAACCCTTACAACCAGAGCCACACTTTCATCCCCGAGTGTCCATTTAAAAGCTCGTTCACCTAATGACTCGGTCGGTGTCATGTGTACAGAACATGTATCAGTCAGGCATCACTGCTACCTGGATACCGACAACATAACATTATCTTAGGGCGGGTAATTTGAAATCTAAATCATGTCTGATGTTCCCCCAGGAATCTTAATTGTTCCACATTAAGGTTGATACGTGTCAGGATTGGAATGAATGCAATGTATATTCCCGGCGCCATAAATTAACCCAAAGAAACTCGGATGGACTCTAGCCAAGCATAACTAGCATACAACATCGACGAACGTAAAATGAAGTTTATGTGGGCACTTGACACAAAACACTTCCATCTTAGGAGGTCCTGCTTGCTAATCCCCAAACACATTCAACGAATAGATAGGACACTCAAACGTTAGGTATATGTAGACTGTAGAGCAGGGGTGCCAAACTCAAAACATGACCCGGGCCAAATATCACAGTCGTCAGGTTTAAGTTGGCCGCAGGATAAAAATTAAGAAATATGTATATATTTTATTCTAATTTTAATCATAAAATATTTCTATTAAAATTTGAGAATAAATTTGACTTAGCCTGGAAATGAATTGCTGCGGACCACTGATACGAAAAACATATGTATGCCTATTCAGTTAGTCTAAGAAAATTGAACCAAAATATGGCAATCGAACGGCAAAAATCCTACATCGGATTTTTTTTTTTGGTTTATGGTTGGGGATGGTCCCCAGATTATGGCATTAAAAGTCCCAACTGATTGGAAGTCCGCAACCTTCAAAAAAGGAAAGGGCGAATTTTTTTTCGTTTTTTTTTGCGATTATTTCAAAAACGGTAAGAGATACAGGAAAATAGTCTAAGGACGAACAAAACTACATAAAATTATCTTTGTAATGACATGTAACACATTAGAGTTTAATTGAATATTTCGGCGTTAGACTAAAAAAAAAATTGGAATATTTTCATTTTCGACCTTTTTTAAAAACACCATAACTTTTGAAAGAATGCCAGTCCAGCCGTAAAATTTTGTATATGTATTCAATAAGTTCAACATCATTTTAAGGTAAACATTGAGTCACTCCGGTCAAGGACCCCCATTTGAATTTGTCAAAACGGCATGTCCATAACTCCCCCCGAAATTGGAGCAGAGCGCTAAATTTTAACTTATTCCGATTGGAGGTCATAGTCACCCCAATCGGATAAAAACTAAGGGTACCTCCCATACAAAGTGACCCAAGACAACTTTGTTGTTTATAAAATGAGTAGTACGTAGAACAAACTCCTGATGGGTCACTTTGTATGGGAGATACCCTTAGGTTTTATCCGAATGAGTTGATTTTTGGTAGGTGGAGTGACTATGACCTCCAATCGCAACAAACCAAAATTTAGCACTCTGCTCCAATTTTGGGGGGAGTTATGGACATGCCGTTTTGACAAATTCAAATGGGGGATCCATCCTGCGTCTACCTCGCATTTGTCATTGAGAGTTCCTGAGCCTGATGGCCATAACCTCCCTCCCTTGCGGGACGACAAGATTTATCCGACTGATAGCCGGAAGGGTGTTCTCCGCCGGGATGCCTCCCTTTGGAACCCCACCATGGGATGCGACTCTAGCTGGTCGGCTTGTCTAACACCACAGACCCACTCGAGTCCAACGGCTAGATGGGTAAGGATCATGGTCCCCTGGGCACGCCCATCCCCAAGGTACACTATTCGCTAAAGATTTCTCAATAGCAGGTGTGATCCTCTCTTAGCCCCCTTTCGGTAGAAATAACGAATTCGGCTCGCCAGCCGCAGGATCGTTATGCCTGTTTACTACTCTTCTGCTTAAAGCAGACACGTAGCGCTACCGTTCACATTGGTCTGGCCCCCCGTCCGTTTTCTAATCAAATGGGGGGATAATGGGTGATCCTTGACCGAAGCGACTCAATGTTTACCTTAAAATGATCTTGAATGGGGGAGAATAGGACCTTGCTACGCTACGCATATTTAGGTAGTGCCCTGCTCGCAGAGAAAAAAATGAAAACAACAATGTTATGTTTGGATAAAAAGTCGGAGACTTTATATGGCTTTGATTAGTCCCGGAGCGTACATTTCTTTCGTCACGTTAGGGTCGTATTTAAATTGAATCTATGAAGCACAGGGACATACGTTTCAAATCCATTGTAGACGGATTCAGTTAATATGATGGTTTTCGAATTTGAGACCAATGTGTCGTACTATGATCTCATTTAGATTTTAAATTAGAAACCGTTTCTGGAAAAAATTGTCAAGATCATGTAAATGTGATACCGTCCAATGTTGGACTCACGGGCCAGTAATATATTATGATGACTATTATAAGAGGTAGACAGCACCTCATCCTAAGATGACGATTCACAAACATTTCATGTAGGCGATGAAAAACATAAGTAAAAAAAATGTTCGTGAAAGCACTTCGATCTAGAGCACGCCATAATGAAGAAATCACTCTAAAAAAAAACTCGCAATTTACGCGATCTTAGTGCGAAACTGGAAGCGTTTCGTCGACGCACCATACCTACCGAGTATGAAGTCCGAAAAGTTCCCGTTGTGAAGTATCCGCCAATGTAGTCAATGCAGGGACGTAGCTAAGGGGGGGGGGGATGTCTCAACCCCCTAAAATTTTCAATTTTTATCCGCAGTCGGCAAATTTGACCTCAGTGGGAATATGTAGGATTGCGATTTTCGGCATTGATAAATTTACAAAAGAATACCTGTCGATGTTTAAGGATATAAACATTTGAAAGTTGCAATATTAAAAGCATGTAATTGAATGTGCATACTTATTAACAGAGTTATTTGGCATGAAAACATAAAACTCATGTTTGAATTGAAAAATTTAACTGAAAATTTGGAAGCTCAGGACCTTAACATTATTGACGCCGTGAAGCTTATTCGCAGTGAATACATATTCAAAATTTTAAGGCTGAACTAACATTCTTTCAAAAGTTATGGAGTTTTTAAAAAAGGTCTAAAATGAAAATATTCTAATTTATTTTCTAGTCTAACGCCGAAATATTCAGTTAAACTCTAATGTGTTATATGTCATTACAAAGATAATTTTATGTAGTTTTGTTCGTCCTCAGACTATTTTTCTGTATTTCTTACCGTTTTTGAAATAATCGCAAAAAACGAAAAAATGTCCCCTTTCCCCCTTTTTAAAGGTTGCGGACCAATCGGTTGGGACTTTTAATGCCATAATCCCCAACCATAATCCAAAAAAATCCGATGTAGGATTTTTGCTGACCAAATATGCCATTTTTCTTAGACTAAGTAGTGGCCAGGGTTTTAATTTTTTGATTTTACTTGTTTCAGCATTATGCCCTTTCGGGTTGATCCACTTTTCCCAGTGGTGAAGGTTTTTAGGCGTTCGTAATAGTACCTTCAAAATAAATGGGCGAATGTTTAACCGCTTCGGCTACTGCTTGGAATCGTGTTCACCAGTGATGTAGAGAGTGGGAGCGCATTTGTGGTCAGCACTTACTTTTCTATCGCTCAAAGTAAATTAATTAAATTGAGTGGTGAAGAGCCCTTCTAAGCAAGGTATCTTTCGCAATTTTCAGGGGAACTAGCATTCGATCATCAGTGCCCGCTCTAAGGGGGGGGGGGGGCAAGCCGGGCGGTTGCCTGGGGCGCCAAATATTAGGGGCGGCTTTTCGGCTAAACTCGTTTAAAAAATGGAAAAAGCAAAAAGGAAAAATGCAATTTCAACTTCGATTTATTTGAAAGGAAACTATAAAAAGGCGAAATAAAAAATGAAATGATGTTTTGTTTAAGCCAAGATGCATATCAATTGCTTATTTAAGAAATAAAGGGTGATTTTTTAGGAACTTTCTTTTTGGCAACACTGTTTTTGGCAGCTCACGCGGGTTTCGTGCTTTGTGTTACTGTCAAACATGTTCAGTGTGGTCTATAATTTAATCATGAATCGACTTACAAACGAACAAAGCTTGCAGATTATTGAATTTTATAATCAAAATTGAAGCTCGGTTAAGAAAATGAATAAGTTTTTAGCGACGAAGCTCATTTCTGGTTGAAAGAATACGTCAGCAAGCAAAATTGCCATTTTTGGAGAGAAAATCAGCCAGAAGCATTGAAATAACTGCTAATGCTTTCCAAAAAAGTCAGTTTGGTGTGGATTATGTACTTTTTCATAGACGACGAAGGCCGGAACATTACTACCGTGCGATGATTACGAACTTTTTTTTTGCCCAAAACGGAAGAGGTAGACTTGACTGATATGTGGTTTCAACAAGACGGTGCCATATGCCACACATCACCCGAAACCAGGGCCCAATTGAGAGGCGAGCTCGGTGAACAGTTTATTTCACGTTTGGGGCCGGTCAATTGGCCGTTTACATCGTGCGATTTAACGCCTTTAGACTATTTTTTGTGGGGCTATGTTAAGGCTTATGTCTATAGCGTTAAGCCCGCAACGGTTGAAGCACTGGAACCAATATTGAAGAATTTATTCGTGACATACCGGCCGATATGTTGGAGAGAGTATGCAAAAATTGGACCCAGCGTATGAACCATTGGAGGCGCTGCGCGGTCAACATTTACATGAAACCATTTTTAAACATTAAATTATATAGAACGTGCTATCTATTAAAATAAAGATTTCATACATTTTTCTAAATTTTATGGGTTTTTTTCTTAAATCAAATCCGAAAGCTCTTAAAAAATCACCCTTTACACCAATTTTTTAATTTATCAACTGTATTATTAGTTCTCTTTTGAAAGTTTTGTTTTAAGGAAGCAAAGTCCCGGCTAGGCTGTGAAGAGCCCACAATTAATACGAATGACTGAAATTAGAATCTTAAAATTGTGAGTGAGATTTGCTTAAATTGGGCTAGTTCTGCTATCCATTCTCATAAGTACAAGTTTTGTATTTGTGATATTTTCCGATATATGGCGCATGGTACAGAAAGTATCGGTAGTGGCGATAAACAGAAAGAAAAATTTTTCTTTCGAGAGATAATAGCGTAATGTTTCAAAGATCGGTCCAAGATCGGCACCTTGGATTCCCCTATAAACAATACCAGCAGTTGAGCGAATACCGAACAAATGACAAAATTGAACTCCCCATCACCTCTGTCCCTTCCAGGCGTCTGCCGTCTGTTGTCCGCAACTTTGATCTTCTGCTCGCGGTTTTGAAAACCCCGATCAGTGTGGTTGCGGCTTAATATTTTTCCTTAGTCTGTTTGATATTAGGAGATCATGTCCACTAAATAAATATTGACCCCCCGCAGAAATCATTATGAAATGCGAACACATAGCACATAAAGGCGTTATAGCCTAAGAACCTTGTGTCGGAAATTTCTTTCCCATAACCATGCCTGCGGATGGATTCATTGATTTATCTAGCATTGAGTGAGCACATTTCGGACAAGTTCGTTTGGATTTCAGCAAGATGAGGGATGGAGTCTCTAATCTCTCTCTAATCTGTTTCCAGACATGCTAATATCGGGATTTGGCTAAGTTGCACCGATTTGACTAGCTCTGACCGTACTCTCTATAACAATTCACAAAATGATGCATATTTATGAAAATAAGGCACCCAAATTAAAACCACTGAAGAAAGTTGTCCAGGAAGAGACCCGCATAATTGGAGTTTATCAGCTATGTATGTAAGGAACTTATCGAAAACTACTCCAGAAGATTAGTAATGAAAACGAGCACCATTTTTTGGCATACCATTTTCGAGAGCGGAGTTTTCTAAATGTGTTGAGTGTTTTAGTTGAAAGCAAATGTTTGCTTTAATTAGTTTCTTACGTCTTTCTAAAAGCCGCCAGTCTTCCGTCTGCAATTTGTATAATTTATTTTTTTCTGACAATATTGAATAAAATGTTGCTCGGGGAATTCAATACTTAACTTTAATTTTTGAATTTCAAACAAATTCTCTATAATGTCTGCCGAATTGCGGTGAATTGCGCTCAAGAGTATGATTGATGGTGGAACAGGCTTCTTAAATACTATCTGGGCCTCTCCGTAAGTAGAATAGAATCTCTGAATTATTATGGCGTTTGGTTCAAATCCCACTGTGAATATGATTTTTTTTTGTTGATATTTTATCCTAAGGTAGCCATCATGGAACCGATGTGTTACAACGACCAAGAGCTGCCAAAATTAACGCTAAAAAAAAGTAATCCCTTGAAGCGCATTTACTACATCAAAGACACATGTACTATCTACTCTACTTTATCAATCTGCCTGGTATACAGTACCTAAGGGGCGGCAATTTGTCCTTTCGCCCGGGGCAGCATAAGTGCTAGAGCGGACGCTGTCGATCATACAAAGCTCGAAAGTTCCTCAAGAATATTTTGTAATGACATCCAGTATGTACTAGCCACGGCAACGGCAACAAGGCCAAACACTTTCACTTTTATGCTCTTATAATTAGGTGATTGTTTGTTTTTCTCTTTGGAAACAACACCCTTTGCTCGCTACTAAAAATGTGGTTGAAAATATCAGGAGACACCCAAAACTTTTAAATTTTTTTACGGATAGTCAAGGCTTTCTAATAATATTATGCTAAATACCAGCAAAATTAAACTTTTAATTTTAATGGCTGAGTAAAAATCAGGACCCTGCTGCCCAAGCGACAAAGCAATTATGCACAATTTTTTGGTGGCGCGAATAATTGAAAAGTGCTAACAAATGTTTAGAACTAAACATAACCTTTATAGTAAAATGAATTTGCAACTCATAAATTCGTCCGTTCGCGATCAATTTCTTCAACTTTGGCTATCTAGAGACCACGTTTACACAGATAAATTGCTCAACAAAATTCGAATTTTTGATTTAGTAACAGAGATAATATTTTATTTTAAGTGACACAAAATTTAATGCAATCGTGACAGATAACTATAGGTAAAACCAACAACTTTGTTCTGAACCGAATTTCAGGACAAAACAATTTTACAAAGGAACTTAATATTTTCCTGCTAAAAAAGCCGCCTTAAACAAATATACCTCAAAAACCTCTCAGCAAATTGATTTATAAAACATAGAGGAAAATTTCTAAAATACCTACATAGTTTAAGCTTGCATAAGCCACCGACTTCTTGACGTGTTTAAAGGTTTGTGTTCGTAGAGACGACTCATGGGATCATCGCTCAGCGATCGAAGTGAAACCACCGGTTTTGAGCACTATATGGGTATATTTTCTATACAGACATGTTTCTTTAGTCCATAGTCGATACTAGGAAAGTAGAACGATTCAAAAAATATTTAAATACGGCTCGAAATTGGATGCAAAACTACGATCGCTGAGCGATGATCCCATGAGTCGTCTCTACGAACACAAACCTTAAGTAAATTTACTAATAGTAGACTTGAGTTCACCTTTTCACATTTTTTTAATTTTGATCCATTTGTGCTGATACACATTCTGTTTTTTCGACCTGGCCCGGGCCGCACAAAACTGCGAAGTGGGCCGCATGCGGCCCGCGGGCCGCGAGTTTGACATATCTGCTGTAGAGTATACTCACCTCGGGTCAATTGATGTACGGCCAATTTCACTTTTGAAAAGTTTCCACGTCCGATATCGCCACAAAATCTGTAGAGACCAACACGTCGTCCCAAAGCCACCTGTTGCCAATGAGAAAAAAAAAACAAAAAAGGGAAGATAAATTATAGTAATGTTTGCTTTACTCTTTACTATAATGTTGTATGATATAGTGAAAACTGAAAAGCGTTGCGGTAGGGTTGTTTTGCTGAATGGCCAACGCAGGTCGCGCGGTTGTGTTTTTACGCCTCGAAGGATACTTTATTATCAGGCGTTCGGACGAAATAGTTCATTTCGACCTTTAGTGTCAGCCATTATCCATGGGCGAAATTTATTTAGCAAAGGCCGGTCAGTTTTGTGTACTCTATAGCGCGTTAGCATGGCGATAAGTTCAATGTAAGCGGTCAGCTAATACATAAGAAATGACCAATACCCTGAGGCAGGGATCGTTAGGATTTCCACCTTTCTGTGTTTGCTGTATATGGACTTTGGGTCTCATTAATTATGAATTCGATCCAATTAATTCGAGATGGTAAGAAAAGAGTAATGGCTATGGTTGCATTTGTTTTTCGTGGGTGTGAATGTTTAATAGGGGTGCCACGACATGGTGAAGGATATGAAGGCCTTTAGGGGATAGAAATGTATGAAGGTCTGAGGAGGATGGATAGTTGTTTGAAAAGTGTAACGGAGATAATCTTAAATTCATTGAATTTTCATTTCGTTATACAGGGTGTCCGGAAACTGTCGAATAAACGCACCGGATTGTGATTCCTCATGTGATTTCCAGCACAAAACTCGTATGGCACATACCCCCAATTCTTAACCCTTTAGCTGCCACAGGCATATGAAGATTTGTGAAAAA
This sequence comes from Microchrysa polita, assembly GCA_949715475.1. Lineage (NCBI taxonomy): Eukaryota > Metazoa > Arthropoda > Insecta > Diptera > Stratiomyidae > Microchrysa > Microchrysa polita. The sequence continues at coordinate 32,552,437 of OX454415.1, forward strand.
ATAGTTTTCTTGCACGACTTTAAGCATAATATCTCCAAAACTAGACTAGCTAGATTAGCGAAATTAGATAAGAGGTTTAGTTTTTACAGAGCGTCAAATTTGTGGGGTTAAGAATGGGGAGGTATGTTCCGTACAACTTTTTTGCTGGAAATCACATGAGAAATCGAAATCCGGTGCGTTTATGCGGCAGTTTCTGGACACCCTGTATACGGTATAGTTACATCAAGCAACACGTATAGATTATGTACGCCCTAAATAGTATTTTTACGCACAACACATTCGTAAAAACAACAGCATTGATTTCAACAGCTCTCAATTTTTGAATGTTGTGGACTTTCACCCTGAAAAAGCTATTGGATAATGTTAACTGCAATCGGACGTTTTCGCGAAAGCTTTTGACGCAGATGGTTGTAGATTGTTTACCAATATTGACCAAAATATTATTGCATCTCTTAAGGTGCCATTGCACAATTAGGATAATAATTTGTCGAAATTTAACCGTAGTTGGAGAAAGTTGTTCGACTAGAAAGACCACAGATCACAAATCCGCAGATTTAAACGTAACTCAACTGACGTTTCGTGGTAGGCTGGTGTTCAATTGCTATCCGCACTTATGAATGTGCTTGGAAACACGAAATCCATCAAACACAAAATTGCCAAATTAAAAATACCCAGAGATTTATCGACGTAGGAAACACGTTTTCCACGAAAGCCATCGTCAGATTCCTTGATCTAGGATTGCGGCTTATGTTTGATCGAATCGATCCTACATTGGCGCTTACTGATTAGAGCAGCTTCCGTGTTCTATTCAGCGAGCTCCGACTCAATGGTTTTCAGCCACAACAACATCTTAAAAGGTGCGAGTCCATGAGAATTCAACAACTTCAAAATGAAAAGCGACCTGATAGAGCCTAATCCTAAACATTAATTATATCGATTCTAAGCGGAGAACATAGTAAAGTAAAATTTGCCGACTTCATTTGAAAATTCACCAATTATAATTAGAGGTACGGAAACTTCGTTTTTACGAAATAGATGCGAATTTCGGCGAAAATTGCTCATTTATGCGAATAAATGATGATTATACACGATTAGTGATTAAATCAGAAGTAGAAATCACTATATAGCTACATCAAACCATTAAATTGTATAACAATGATCATACTTCGGCATAATTAAGATTTAAAAACGAGTTTTTATATTAAATGAGCGAGTCGCTGTCGCTAGAGCCGATGCAGTCGTGTCGAGCACAACGTACCTGTAGACAGGCTTGTAACGCAGTTACCAGTCCACTAGGGAGGAAATCCAAACAAATAGTCAGTTACAGTTACACACGGAGTAGCCTAAGTTGGATACCTGCATGGCATGGTATTTTAAAGCGCATCCATCTAAGATGAAACTCATGGAGGATGATGTATGCAGACTATGTCTGGATGGGACTGAGACGGTATTGTATGTGAGTGCCCAGCACTAGGTATAGGAGGCTAAGGATACTAGGTAAATCCACAATAAGTGTGGAATCCATGAGGGAACTTTGCTTCAAGGACATGCTACGCATCACACGGGACTCAGTGATGAAGGAAGAAGTCGATATTTATCAGTCTACTTCTGCAATCATTGAGGACTGTAAGGGGACGAAAATGGACCCAAATAGTAGTGGTCTGATTCGCGAAATCCTCAAATCCTCTTTTGATCGTTAGCAGTATGAGGTTTTTAAAAATAAGTCGATACACGAAAAAAACAACTCATTCTCATTGTTTAAATTTTTTTCATCAAAATATATCGCGGCCACAGTTCGCAGGCTGCGTTCAATTTGGGGTATTCATAATGGCCCAAATGAAGCAACTGTGCGAAGATTAATTAAAAAATTTAATGAAAGTGGGTCTGTTTGTGATATGAAATCATTAACGCGTGTTCGTCGAGGTCATTCAAACGAAAATATCGCTGAAAATCCAACCATCCTGAATCCTGAATCGCTGAAAATCCAACCAAATCAATTCGACACTGAGCACAGGAATTTGGTGTTTCCAGATCCACTATGCAGCGAATTTTAACAAAAAATTTGCATTTTCATGCGGACAAAGTGCAATTGACTAATGAACTGAAGCCTGCAGACCATACAGAGCGAGAGAGCCAATGAATTGGTTCATGGAAAAGCAAAAAGAAAGTACCAATTTTGAAGACAAAATCATCTTTAGTGACGAGGTTCATTTTCTTCTGAATAGCTTCGTTAAAAGGGAAAATTATCGGACCGCGCGCTCAGAAAATCAATGGTGGGGATTTTGGGCTAGAGGCATCATCAGGCCATATTTCTTCAAGAATGAGGCAAGTCAAACACAAATCGTGAATGGTGTTCGTTATCCTGAAATGTTAACCAGGTTTTTTGGCCGAAACTGGAAGACGTTGATGTAAAGGACATGTGGTTTCTGTTGTATGAATAGATTTAAAAATTGCACTTGTACCATAACTATTACATAGCAGTGTACTATCACCTAGCCTAACTGTACATTCATTTAGTCTAACTAGTTCTAGTATTACATGCTCTGTAAAGCTTTATGTACTTATCAAGTCCGTCTCTTTCAATAAAGCATACAGTATACATCAGTTTCAACAAGATGGTGCCACATGCCATACAGCACGAGAATCAGTTTAATTACTGCATCAGTAATTTCCCGGCCATGTCCTTTCGCGTTTTGATGACCAGAATTTTCCGCCTAGATCTTGTGATCTGACGCCTGTGGACTTTTCCTTTGGGGTTTTTTTAAAGTCACAGGTTTACGTGAATGAAGCCCACGACACTTGCAGCATTGAAAGAAGAAATTACACGCTGCATCAATGAAATACCCCAACATTTAAGCAAAACGGTTATGGAAAATTTCACGAAAGCAACGCGTATATGCCAGCTAAACTGAGGCGGCCATCCGATGTGTTATTCCATACATAATATCATGATGCCTACTTTATGTTTCAATAAAAGTTTGATATATTTTCAACAAACAATATTTTTTTTATTTAGAAATTAAGTCCGGCGCGCTACTTGGGGCACCCTTTATATATACATATAAATACATACATACTTTCATTGACACTAAATTAATGTTGTTTCAGCTACATTATCCGTACATCTTCCATTTTAACTTTGGTATAATCACAGGGACAATCAATCCGTTGTTCCATTTACAACAAATTTATGCCATTAAATATCATAATAAAAATTTATCTCAATTTCATTCGCAAACCATCCAGTTCTAGCGGAATTATAAAACATCCCCCTTTTATCCTTTTACGTACAATATTATGCAGACATCAAAATTCCGGACACACGTTTCTGGTCCCCAATCATTTTTATCACGTTCACCAACAAACACCCGCCATAACTTTTCTATATTTTCCTTAACAAGCACAACAAATACTCCCTGCCGGCATGTATAAATCATTCAGTCACCCATAATGCATTCTCCCGCGCGCGCTTTTTTATTGTCCTTTTGACTCCCTAAAGAGGCGAAAGCCATCTTCCTTTCTTATCAGCGCTCCTCCATATAGCACTGATATCGAAATTAAATATTTACGTCGTGTACCCCAATCCTCCGCTCTCCCCCCTATAGTAGCCCAGTAAGTGCAAGACAAGAAGAAAAATTTCCAGATTTATTTTAAATGCGATTTTTTGGAATTGAAAAGATTTATTATTTGTATAGAGGAGGATGCTGGAGACTGGCACCTTTGCTTCTATAAAACAATTTATGTTTTCAATCGCGTACAGGTGGGAATTCTAGCAAAGAACCTAATTTCCGCCACAAGTACAAGGAACATTGCGGGACAATTGAGAGAAAGTATAATGGGCATTTTTCAAAGAACCACCTGCTCTTCTTGCTTTAGCATGGGAAAAATGTACAAAAGGCAAATGGATAAGTGAGGTGGAATAAGCATTAAATTTGATTGATGCCGCAGATTACGATTGGAAAAAAATATTTGGAATAATTTGGAGTCTTAGTTTATAGGTATGTATTATGAGGAAATAGAAACTCATCATTTGTATCTTTCCAAAGCCATAACTACGCGAATATTTCAAGTTGTCAACCAATTTAGAATCTATAAGAACTGAAGATTCTATTAATTAATTTTGCTAAGAAAATATTTGATCGGAAAGCTCAGACTCATAGTTTTCTAGACTCTAGGTATGTACATATTTGCAAAAAACTGAATTTCCACACCTTTGCCACTCTATCCCCCCTTAACCAATGGCACAAATTAGTGTAACTTTTGAGTGCGTACTGCAGTGTATTTAACAACTTGGCATGAAAAATTTCTTTTTTCTTATGTTTGCGTCTAAAGCTATCTATACTATACTACTAGTCTAAGAAAAATGGCATATTTTGGTCGGCAAAAATCCTACATCGGAAATTTTTTGGATTATGGTTGGGAATGGTCCCCAGATTATGACATTAAAAGTCCCAAACGATCGGGGGTCCGCAACCTTAAAAAAGGGGGGCATTTTTTCGGTTTTTTTGCGACTATTTAAAAAACAGTAAGAGATACAGAAAAATGGTCTGAATACGAAAAAATTACTTAAAATTACCTTTGCAATGATATATAACACATTATGAATATTTCGGCGGTAGACTAGAACATAAATTAGAATATTTTCATTTTAACCCTTTTTTAAAAGCTCCATAACTTTTGAAAGAATGCTAGTTCAGCCGCAAAATTTTGTATAAGTATTCACAATAAGTTCAAGATCATTTTAAGGTAAACATTGAGTCGCTCCGGTCAAGGACCCCCTTATCCCCCATTTCAATTTGTCAAAATGGCATGTCCATAACTCCCCCCAAAATTGGAGCAGAGTGCTGTCATTTTGGTTTGTTGCGATTGGAGGTCATAGTCACCCCACCCACCAAAAATCAGCCTATTCGGATAAAAACTAAGGGTACCTATTTCTGAAAGCAAGTTTCTGTTGATACTAAGCCCTGAAGTTATCAATGTTCTCATTTACAAAACATCATCGCAAAGCTGTAACAAGTAAGCGCGGCGTAGCCAGGATCTCGTTCAGAACGGGCAAGCCCAACATTTTGTATTTTTAAGATCATGGGCCCGAAATTTTGTTCAGGAGTTGGGGTAGGTATGAAAGTCAAATCTACGAAAAAATTGGCGGTCCCATTTGGTTAGAAAGGATGTTAGACATTTTAAAACAATATTTCAAGAAAGGCCAATTGAAAATGACAGTAGCCTTGAGCGGATGATGATAATTCTTTCCCTGTCTCTGACTATCCGAGACAGAAATCATGAAGCTGTTTATTTGAAGTACGGACATTTTTTGCCATGCTAGGAGTCGAACCGGCATTTTCACACTCTCTAATATCGTAGTGCAGGGATTTTCTTATAGATAATACAGAAGTAAAAAAATCCCGTGATAAACGGCCAGGGGAGGGGGAGCGTGTAGGTGTTCAAGCACCCCTTCCTTTGTACCTGCTTATTTAAAAACTTCGTTTCGTTTATTGCAGTAGATAAACTGATACCTTATTGGGCAGAGAATCCTTAAGCGGTTGGCAGCTTTCCTGGCACATCTACGGAGTGGAGTTCGTGGAGAACTTCCAGAGCGGTGGAAGGATGACTTAGCCCGGTTACGATGTTTCAACGGGAGAGTATGCATTCCCCCATGGATACATTAGCGATGCCATGCCGGTTGTGGAAAAAAACTTTATCTGGAAGCCTTGACAAAGTCCTGTAGTGTGCATTTTCCTATAATAGTTGATAGGGTAGTCGGATGGAGTACAATGATTTCTCCATTGTTTTGTGAAAAATTAAAATCGCATCTTTCCACCGCTGTAACTTCTGGATCTTAGCAGCTCCACATGCTTGAACTTTCTACCTTAGGCACCTACCTTGTCAGACTTGTATAGAGCACCATAAAAGTCTGGCAAATTTCAAAATTGTTCACTCAAAAATTTGTGGATAAAAAATATTAGCGCCAAGTAGCTCTAAGAACTATAAGTGTTCGAATTCAGAACGGTCGGTCAAAGTGTTCAGGAATTATCTCGAAAATAAACGATTGCCAAATATAAAAGTACGATTATCTCGCTAAATATCGATCGTACAGGAGTCAAACTTTACATACACCTTAAATCGCATCTTTTGACGGTTATAACTTCAGAACCTTCTTTGACGGCTAAATTTTTCCCAAATATGGACATGCGGCGCGTTTCAGAATGATCGATCAAAGAGTTCCCGAGTTGTCGAAACCACTTTTAAAAGAGATAAGAATGACAAGAGGCCTCACCGAGCAGCTTATTATGTAGTGATTTAGGTTTCTTTTGTGTGGCATTTGGAATGCTGTACATTTTTCTGTACATTTACTAATGCTGTACGACAGGTCAAATTACTGTACGTCTGGTCGGCTTAGTCTAAGATAATTAAAATGCAATACAGTAAAACACGGATAAGTGCTCATCGATAATGCACAATTTTTTAGTGCACTTAAGCGTGTTGTGCACTTATCAGTGCTCCATACAAACTATCTAATTTACGTAGCATAAATGGAAACTAGAGGTAACAACTGATATTGTGTGGCTATACTTTGTAACACTATAGTCAGGGCCGGCCCTAGGGGTGGGCGAAATGGGCAGTCGCCCAGGGCAACCACTTTGAAGGGGCCAACACACCATGGAACCTTTTATTTTCGGGAGCAATCACTCAGTGCTCCACTCTCTAGGGGCATTCACGCAACAAGATAATCAAAATCAATTGAATCGCTGGGCGATGTTGTCAAATAAAAATAAGGTTGCAAACACGCTGGACGTTTCACATCTTATCGGGAATTTTTAAATGTCCGAATTCCAAAAGCTTCAGGAAAAGCCTAAGTCTATTCTATAAAAAATGCCGTGGAATTACCTGGTTCCAAAAATATAAAAATTTGTTTCGATTCAAAAATTCGAGTAATGAGTATGCGAAAATATTTTCATTAATTTCTGTTTTAAAATTCTAAAGCTTAGGCTGCCTACTACCAGCACTCCGATATGTCTACCGATAATAAGCATAAAATTCTTAAAGAATGACAACCGCAGAAAGGGAGTTGGAATTTCGTAAAAAAAAATCGGTCAAGTCGCATCCATCTGACGGATGGTATTTCAAATGCTTGGCGAGGGAAAAGCATTGATAAACCCTGACCGATTAGGAATTATGGATTTATTTTAAAGTGCAAATAGACCAACAATTAAATTTTTCTTTCAGCGAAAGCTCGACAAAATAATCAAAATTTGCTGTGATTTAACTAATGATGATGAGAAAGATTAAAAATTTTACAGGGTAAATAAATAGTATTTCTTTGAAAGAGCTAGCTGATAGTGGCAGCAATTCCTATTTTTTCCATAATCGTAAAAAACGTATATAAAAAATATATATTTGCACTCTATGAGCGAAGGGTATAACGATAAATGTTTAAGAAAACTGTTTTGTGGCTGGGAAGGGGATAATTTTCATTTGCCATCCCAGCTCTCGTGCTTGCAGTTTCGCCTTCCTGGAATATATATAACGGTGACTAACTATCAAAATTATATTATGAAAAAAAAAACATTGGCAAAGCGCGACATCTTAAAGATGGCGAATGACTGCTATAACGTGTGCAAAAAACATTCAGGCCAACAAGGTAAGACATTGGGGTGTCGTGAACAAAACCAAAAAAATATTTACAATAAAAAAATGAAAAACAAAAATTTAAGCCAAAATTTTGGTTGGAAATTGGCAGGGGTCACCATCATCGATTTTCCCAGGGCCACCAAAATACAAAGGCCGGCTCTGGCTATAGTTTTCAACAATGAAATTTGACAGAGCCATGTACAAGCGACTTTGTAAAGCTTTCGAACTTTGGCAACAAATATTAACAAATGGGCACTACCCACCTTTTTGAAATGTGATCAATGCAGGGGTCACCATTATCAAACTAGCAGCTGATTGCAACAATCCCATATCAAGGACGCCGTCTTTGAGAGGGAACATCGAACATAGATGTTACGAATCGAGCTTTTTGTAGGCTTTCGGGACGTCAAAAATTGTGTGTAGCCTAAAATATTTTTTTTTTAGATTTTCAATTACAATTTACGGATGTCAAAATTATCACTTGAAATGGGAAAACAACATACAAAAAAAAACAAAATTTGCTAACAACCTAACTACTATCTTAGTGGATCTAAAGGAGGAGACTGACTGAGACTGCTAACATAAACGCTAGAATGACAAAGAGACTGCCACTTTTGCTTAAAATTTTTTTAACAAGACAATGTTTGATCTTATCCTTAAGCTGCTCCCAAAAAGAGCAATTTTTAACTCTCATATTTTCCTACTTAAAGACAGAAACTATCCAGTAGACCTGATTTCCCTTTCTTCTACATTTTCATAAATTGAATCAATAAATATTAGGGCTAGGATCGCTTAAATTCGTAAAATAGTCCTTTTCGAAACGTCTGCACTAATAAATTTGTCAAATGCACATGTGCACTTATCCGTCATGAATCGTGTCCAAATCTTGTTAACACTACCGAAAAATTGCGTGTTGTGCACTTATCCGTGTTGCACTTATTCGTTTTGAAATGTATTGAAAATCGCATTGAATGGATGGTGCATGAAAATTGTGTGCACTTATCCGAGTTTTGTACTTAAGCGTGTTGTACTTAACCGTGTTTTACTGTACATACACACACAACTAGAATTACCAACCAATACATATGTATCATTCAATTCGAATTGTATTCAGTGCATTCATTTCAGTGAAATTAATAAACAAAGGATTCCTCATTCACTATTATACGTATATAGGAACCCATTAGATAAGTGTTCCGGTTCATTGGCATGGCATGATCCCAAAACGTAAATCAATCTATATCGTCCTTTTGCTGATTCGAAACCTTAATGTGATTGACAGACATGTCAGCTAATACCCTTGCCTATTTGTTGGAATGTCCTCATGTTATTTATCATTGCGGGGACGAAAGAAGAAATTAATTAGATTATGTATGGCCATTGCTGCGTACATTCCTATCTATCCTCCTATTACTCAACCGATTCGATTTAATAAACAGCGGCATCAGATAGAATCTAATTAACATAAAAACAACTTATCCATCGATACTCGTCCTGTTTGAATGTCTATGTGCTTTTCACGGACATATCGGGTTTAATATGAACTTTTTCCGTATTGATTGTTTTTCATTTGCGGCAACGTCATTGTTGATAGGTGTTATCACGTTCGATCTCAATGCATACGTACATATTCACTACGCTTGACACCCACGTGGTCCTGGCAACAACATTCCATAAATGAGGATACACTTACACACATTCCCTTCTATGTACATATGCATGAGTACATCCTTGTTAATTAAATTTGTCCGAACGCCGGTCAAGAGATAGCTTTTGCTGTACGTTTACGTTGGCGCCTAGCAGTGCGGCAAAGGAGCCATTTTTCTCAGACACAACCAGAAAGCCTCCTAAGCAGCAGCAGCAACATCAGCGGTCTATGTCATTAGTTCAATGGTAAACAACGAAAGATAAACTTTACCCAGGCTGTTTATGGATGTTGCTATTGCGGAGGACTTGTGCGGAGGATTTTTGCTTGCAGCCAGCACAATATGATGTTTTATGGGTAATCCTTGTATCGGATAACAAATTGGCATTTTGGGGAGTATTTGAGTCATTAAATTTTGTTTGTGCGGTCTAATTTAAAAGGAATGAACCCGAATTCCAATGAAAATTTTCTTATATACGATGAACGGGATTCTGGTCTATGGACTTGATCCTATTTTCGATGTTGTTAATTTGGATTTATTTACTTGCTGGAAAATTGGAGGGATCAAGTGTATGCTTTTAGCATGAAATGCTTGATTACAATTTGAAAAAGTGATTTCTTTAATTGAAGAAAAGGTAAAATGGTGCTATTTGTGAATCTCATGCTGTTCTACGTGTACAGATAGCACGACTTTCGTTTTTTTTTTTTTTACGGGCTTATCCGTACAACATAATTCCTAAACAAAATGAGGTTCATTTATTTATACTTTTTCTGTTATCAGATGATCGTGGTAAAAACGTGGTACAACATAAATTTTCCCTGAATATGTGACTTATATTTTAATTAGTAGAAATTACAACTAAAAATCACATTTTACTATTTTATATCAGGCGATCCACTACACCAACCGCACAACTGCGAACGAGTTTTTTGTTTTCCAAAATTTATATTGATCAGTTGATCATAGGCGTCTTATTTAAACAAAATTTTGAACAAATTTAATGCAAAAAAAAATAAGGAAAAACAAACAAGAAATCTTTGAACACCAAGTACCAAGCTTTAAAATATTGTTGATGACAATAGATCTCAATATTTTCCCGCTAAATCGCGTGTGTTAGTTCAGTTACATACCTATACAGGGTGTCCCGCAACTGGTTAGCCATAGACCAATGGTAGACTCTACAGGATGTTTTAGGAAAAATGCCGCCAAAATTATTTCTCTAGCTTTTACCGTTAAGGAGTAATTGCCTTTTTTGTGATTCTTGTCAAAAAGCACGACTTTTTTCTAAAAACTCCTATTTTCTAGCTTCCACTTTAGCCAAATCAATATTTTTCATATTCTTCTGAAAGTACCCAAATTTCCAATAAAAGGACATATCGAACGTTTCGAACGGTTTCGTATCTTCCGAGATACGACGTTTTGAATTTTGCAAAAATGTCAATTTCAATTTTTAATGTCAAAATTAAACCCGAATTTCGTAACGGTACATTGTAGTGGCAAATCTGCAAAGTTGACAAAAGTTGGCGTAGTATTTTAGTTTTCAAACGGCATATAAGAATAAAGCACAGATTCATCCAGTTTCTGAATAATACGTATAAATAAAAAAAAAAACATAGTCTGCAAATGTACCAAACCGACTTCAATCTTGAAAAGGAAGTAACATTTTTACATCAAGCATAGACTTGGTTGTTATGCATTATGATAAATATATAAAATACTTTTCGCTACTGTTGTAGATGCTACTTTACTAATTATAACGGTAAGTATAAAAAAATTTGTTTTAGGTGTTGAATTATTTGTACGAAGGTTCGCTGTGTACATATTAATATTGTGAGAGTATTTTTCATTTTCATCGTCTAAAGGAAAAACATTTTAATTTGTCAGGTATTAATTAGTGTCCTTTTATGTCCTTTTTCAGAGTTTTCCGACCCAATTTTTCCTTAGCAAAAATTAAAAAGGAAGTGGCAACTTGAATTATTCGCGTAGTTATAGGCTTTGGAAAGATACAGATGATAAGTTACGGGAAACACGAAAATTTTCCATTTAAATGCGATTTATTCCGTTGAGGGTCCTTGGAATAGGAATCAAACACCGGATATGTAATGTACTCGGCGTCCCCTTTGATATGATATCCCGAATGCCGACCTCCAGTCAAGGATTAAATAGTGTCCTTTCTTGTCCTTTTTGGGACCTTTCCGATCAAATTTATTTTAGCAAAATGTGTTTAAGACTCCTGGGACCCCACTGATTCAAGACCAAGAAAAAAATAGCCTTACTGTATTTTTTTCTATTGGAAATGTTTATATGACTGGACTATTTCCACGTAAAAGCAAGATTTCTTCCTCTTACGGACTACGGTTTTTCCCCTTTTACACATATTATTCACAAACTGGATGATTCTGTGCCTTATTCTTATATGCCGTTCGAAAGCTTAGGATTTGGGCCAACTTTTGTGAACCTTGCAGATTTGCCACTTCAATGTATCGTTACGAAATTCGGGTTTAATTTTGACATTAAAAGTTGAAATTAACATTTCTGCAAAATTCAAAACGTCGTATCTCGGAAGATACGAAACCGTTCGAAACGTTCGATATGTCCTTTTATTGGAAATTTTGTGTACTTTCAGAAGAATATGAAAAATATTGATTTGGCGAAAGTGGAAGCTAGCAAATAGGAGTTTTTAGAAAAAAGTCGTGCTTTTTGACAAGAATCACAAAAAAGGAAATTACTCCTTAACGGTAAAAGCTAGAGAAATAATTTTGGCGAAATTTTTCCTAAAACATCCAGTAGAGTCTACCATTTGTCTATGGCTAACCAGTTGCGGGACACCCTGTATAATCGGGTTGATTAGCTGCCCATACACTGACACTCTTTCTGGCGGCATTTATTACATCATTCCAATGATCATGTGTGATAATGCGCCGTGCATGTGCGGCAAAACGTACGCCACACATATCATGCGACATTTACGTTACAGTCCAATTTGTAATTTTTCTTACTTGGCTGAGTGCATACACGAGATGATATCGATAACCGATGGGTTCGCCCACATTTTTTCTATCAAATGAACAGCAGTCACTGGCTTCATCTGTGCCGTTCCCCACCCCGCAGGGGGGTCTGTGTCCGTGTGACACTCAGCTTGGAAGGCTGTTTGTAGTCGGACAGAGATCTTTGGTGAGTTGTGACACCACGGACCTAACAGCGCAAGGGGCCCCTGGTACAGTTGATACGCCATGGCGAGGATCTGTACAAAGACCATTCGGGCGCTAACGGTCCCGTGCTCCTGAGTTATGCACGGGTGGCTCTTGGCGTGCCTACCTCTTCCCATAGATTGCGGGAGGGAAGCACTAAAGGCCTAGCACGATTTTGATGTCCTCTGGTGGGGGGGTGCATCATACGGAAGTCGTGTGAGCTTCGGAGGTGACGGCTCCGCATGACCCGAGTCCTGAAGGGGCTAGCTAGGGAGAACGGCCTTGGTGGAAAATGCCTACGCGCCTATATCTAGCTAGTTTGTGGATTGATGACCACACTGCCTGAGTCGCATTGCTGACTAGTAAACTGAAGGGGCCGCCTGGATGTGAAAAGCAGCGCTACGTTGTCTGCACAGACGCGTAGTCACAGGTCCAACGAGCCTGGGGTGTGCATGCCCGAATTCGACGTAAGGCTTAACCAATAGGGGGCCGAAGGAGGATCACACCTGCTATGGAGAAGTCCATAGCGAATAGTGTACTACGGGGATGGGTGTGCCCAGGGGACCATGGTCCTTGCCCATCAAGGTGTTGGACTCGTAGTGGCTGGAGGTTGTTACCCAAGTCATCCAGCTAGTGATGCAATCCCGGGGTTGGATTCCGGATGGTGTGTGCATGCGCCTGATGGAGAAATCTCCGTCTGACAACAACACCTTGTCAGTAAAAAGCAGAAGGTCCAAACATTTTAGCGGGACCGGGAGATAAAGGCCGAAAGGCTAGGTGCTCCCCTGGCGGTATACCTGTAGATGGTTAGCTTGTGCCGTTCCCCAAAGCAATTTTGCGTTCTGGCCCTTGAAACTTTTCTGCTGAACCCCCTTTGCTAAGGTATCGGCAATTTCGTTCCCCAATGTACCTACGTGTCCTCTAACCCACATTAGCGTAACTTCGTTGATTGAAGCACACTCATTGTCGAGTGCTATCAGAATTTTCTTTCTTTCTTTCTTTTGTTTTATAACAAGATCCAGTGGCGGTAATCTCAGTATAACCTCCATAGCATGTGTTGGCGTGGTTCTCATTGCACGACATATGCTTATACATGCTATGCGTTGAATCCCATCCAGCCGTTGCCTAGTAGTTTTCTGGCGACCCTTGGGCCACCAAACCACTGCTGCATAGGATAGAATGGGCCTAACAAATCATTGTATAGACCCAATGTGCCGCTTTTGGTGATATACCCAACTTACATGCACGCACTCTCTAACACTGATGTAAAATGCTCGCTGATGTTTTTTGTGTCTTTTCGTTAACATGAGAGTTCCAAGTAAGTTTGGGATCTAAGGTTACCCCTAGGTACTTCACCTCCTTGGACTCTTTTATATCCGAGCCAAAAAGCAGCATGGAAGTGGTTTCTATATCTTTCCTTCTCAGAGTAAAGACTATTCTATAGTGCTTGACTTGCTTGCGTTTATAGTTAGCTTTTGTTCATTACACCATTCTTCAGTTGCTTTGAGAGCTTGCCTCATGCAACCTTGAATAATGTCCATGAATTTACCACTGACTATTATTGCTAAGTCATCAGCGTATCCTACTGTGTGTACGCCCATCGAGTCCAGTTACCAGAGAAGAGAGTCTAGGGTGATGTTCCACAGTAGAGGCGAAAGTATCCCTCCTTGTGGACAGCCCCTGACTACTCTTCCCCTTATTCTAGCTCATCCATTACTAAGATTTACTGTCCTCCCACTAAGCATCGAATCGATCCATGTTATTAACAGGAGCTCGATCTCCCGCTCAGCTAGGGCATTCCATAGTTTGCTGTATGTAGCACCCTCTATGTGCATAAAGGTTGACATAGCGATACCGCTCTTGTTAATCTCTCTCGTACTCAGTATATCTACCTGCCCTGTAACCATGTTGACAGCGCCCGCTCTAGCACTTACGGCGCCCCGGGCAAGAGCTAAATTTGGCGCCCCTTAGGTACTATATCGGGCAAATTGATAGTAGAGATAGTATGAACCTACTTGTATAGTTGTTGTTGTATACCTGAATCCAGATTTATTTCTCGACTGATCTGTGATTTTTGCAGCTTTTGGTCGCCTATGACAGCGAGTAGCTCCGAAACGATTTACATTTTGGAACCGGCTCCCGTAGGCACATTTTTATAAAAACAACACAAAATTCATGGTCACAATGGGATTCAAACCAACGCTGCAGTACTTCAGATAATAGAATCTCTACCCACACTGAGTTCAGTAGCCGAGTAAGCATATGTATAGTAGAAACAAAAATTCACCACAGTTCAGGTGGCTTTGTGAAGAGTTTGTTCGGAGTTCCAATATAAAAGCTTACCAATATTCCACTAAAACTAAATCCGCTCTGGAAAATTTTGTGCCAAAGATTGATGTTCATTCGCATTACAATAACCTTTTGGAGTAGTATTCGATAACTTCTTTACACCCTGCGCCAATAAACAGAACAGATAAACTTAAATTAGCCGGATCTCTTCTCGAAAGGATTTCTTTAGCGGTTTTAACCGACGTCAGAAATGCCTCATCTTCAAATTGTTAAATCGGGGAACCTATCCCAATCGCGATATTAGCATGTCAGGAAACATATTAGAGAAGAATACTATCGGTAGCTCCATCGTACCTACTTATATTACTCAAACCACTGCCATCTAGATAGACAGGCCGAACTCCAGAAATTTGTTCGTCCACGAGTGGACAAAGTGCGTTCGTGACCAGTGACAGTTGACATTTCTAGAGCTCACAAACACCAGTGCTTCGGAACCCAAAAGTTTAAATGTGCCGAGCGTTTATTACGAAACAAAGGTTATGGTTTGCTTTCGTGTGTTTTTATGTGCAAGTGGTAAAATAGTATACATCATCAACATCGTACTTACCATATTTATCAAAAAAATCAACGCACTGGCATGTGTATATCATAGCAAGTCACACGAAATGACAGGCTGACAGCCACTGATATTTGGATTGTGGACAATTTGTGGATTGTACCGAGCGGTACTTTGGCAGTACTAAGCGCGGACCATGACTCACCATGGCAGTACTTGTGTTGCATGACGACTGACAGATCAGCTGATAATCCGGCCTGTCTATCTAGATGGCAGTGCTCAAACCCAATCCCAATGTCGAACATGTCAAATTCGTTGAGCAAGGATGGGAAATTGCAACCCATTAAAATGTTTTCTGAGTCTTCCCTTTCAACATTTTTCTAATTGCTTTGTGGGAGGATTGTGAATTACAATTTATCGGTGTTTATCTTCCAACGACTTGAGAAAAGCATGTTTTAATTTCTGAGCGACTGAATAAGTTGTAAAATGTTTTTTGGCATTTAAGTTTGAAAATTGAATAATTAACACTAGTATTGCATAATCTTCTTCTGCAAGAAGCTATAATTTATGCGTTTTGACACAAGTCGCAACAAATACCTAACGACGAATGATGAAAAAATGTGGGCAAATTGAGGAATTCATGTCTTATGTTCACTTGATGCTATCAATCACAACACAAGTTCAATGTTGAAAGAGGAAACGGAACTTGAAGACAATAGGGAATAGCCAAATCAATGCTATTGAAACTGAAGGAAATCATCCACGCAAAGATCAGGTGAAATGAAGTTGAATTATTGTAATCGAAAATGCTTTTATGTCTCGAGTGTTTATACGATTCCTTATTTCTCAATATGCTATAATGTCGTCTTTTATTGAAAAATTTGGTTGTCCTTCCCTTTAATAGGAGTTATGGATAAGTAGGTCTAATTAGAATCCTTTGAAGAAAAGGAACTAACTTTTCAATAGGAACACCAATTTATCACATCATTCTGCAATGAAAAATTTTTTTTTTTTTTGGGAGGAACTTTATTAATAGGTGTGTTTTTTTGGTTATCCCGTGTAGGGTTGGGTAACGAAACTTCATATAAAAAAAATGACAGGTGGATCAGCTGGCATTTTTTTTTATATGGGGTTTCGTTACCCAAACCTGCACGGGATAACCAAAAAACACACCTATTATATAACTTAGCGAATTGGGCCATTTTGCTTTTCGAAAGCGGAATAGGTGCAAGCATCATAAGCGGAACATTTAGGAAACTTTCTCTAAGCACCTCGTATCGATTGTTGACTTTTTTGATAAATTAAAAAAATGTTCAACAGGTTTTTATAGTTACCTAAAAAAAACCTTAATCTGCCGTCTCGAAAAAATGGGTATATCGGTTGTAAAATGCTTCGGTGCTAGTTTGTTTCCTACCTTGCGGCATTTTGTTTTAACTCATTTTATTTTTATGTAGTTTCTACGTTTTGCTTTCTACTAAATTGATGTTGATGTTAAATTTTTTTCACTCGTTTTTTTTTTTATTCGAGTGATTGCCAAAAAGCCGCCCCTAGAATTTGGCGCCCCGGGCGACCGCCCGGCTCGCCCCCCCTTAGAGCGGGCGCTGCATGTTGATATCTGCTCAGAGGTCTAGTCTATACGTTAGCGAGGTACTCTATATGGTCCACCAATACTCGCTCCAGTGTCTTCAATAGAAATGAGGTTAGGCTAACCGGCCTGAATGACTTTATATGGTTTAGTTTCATACGAGTAGAATGGTCAGTTAAGTTATTGCTGGAGTTTATCTAGATTTTTTTGTATTATTAAAAAAAAACTACAAAATTAGATTTTTTCTTTTCCGACTTTATTTCAAGGATGAAAGCCAAATTGTATCAAACATGAAATAACAAAAGAAGAAAGAAAAAAAAAAATAAAATATTAATAGAAAGGATGACGTCTCTGATATGTTTACCATTGCGATTCATATATAGCCTACGTATGGCCTACGTATAATTTGACTTCTAGCACATTCTGAACGTCATGATGATGGTGACGGTCAAGGCCATAACATAAATGTCAATAGAAAAGCCATCCACATCCATCCATGTGCACTTTTGATTTGTGTTGTCGATGGTGCTTTATGCATTCTTTCCCCCCGGTATGAATTTTAATTCCATTAAAGTGAACCTGAAATTCTTTACTCGGAAAATTCATAAAATGTCATAGACGAAACGATAATCGGCTCAAAGAAATATTACGTACATAGATATATGCCGTCCGCTTTGTCAATATGCTTATGTAGGCATAGGACCTGTATGAGAATATGAGAAATATCGATATAACCTGATTGAACAATAGTGACCTAAAATCTGAAGCACATGCCATGTCATTCTTTTGAAAGTTATCTTTTTTTTACAGACGAGTATACATTAAAGATTAAATCGAATGTATTACTCCAGGATTACCATTATAAGCTCGTGTTCTTATAAATCTAGCATGTGAAAGCCGAAGGGAGAATTTAGAACTATGCATGTATTACGTTTTCGAAAGGGTACACAGACAGAATAACATCTGCCGAAAAAGTCCATAAATTGGGTCGATGAAAGGAGAAAATAGAGGCTCGCGTCCTGCCAATTTATAGATATAGTCCAAATGTATTGTTGAGGTGTGTGAAAAATAGCACAATCAACCGAGTCCCATTAGGAAATCTACTGTCTTTCTTAGACAAAATATGATTTTTCCAATTTACATAAATTTAAAAACGTTTCCTAGCTTCAAGCTTCCCAATATACAGTTAGTCTATAGTGTAATACCGGTGTAAGCTTGCTAGTTAGTCTAATGTCTATACTTTCTATAAAACTTACCTCGTGCGCACATCGCGGATCGGTCTGTAGTGATTTTGTCAAACGTTGATATGGCGGAGTCGTAGGAGAGGGTGGTGTCTCGTCGTATTCACTGTTGGTATCCACGACTGCTGCTTGTATTTTCTCCACACAAAACACTCTAATAAAACTTTTCTATATTGACCGAAAACTTTCCAATTGTTTGTACGGATGATGTTTCCTTTTTCCGGTATACCGGCAATTTAGTTTGTGTGTATATTTCGGACTTTCAGCGCCAGTTGAGGAAACATTAATTCATTGCGTTAGTTCGGTCATTTAGGAAGTTGTGGTGCGGTCGGTGTGTTTGTGCACGCTGCAAGAAATGAGAAAAGTTTGGTGTTTTGTCATTATAATTACAGAGGATTTCTAAGAAAAATGAAATTTTGAGTTGAGTTTTAATTATTTTTTCTTTGTTGGAATATTTTAGAATAAATTAGTTTTAAGATGGAAGATTTTTTTTACTAAAGCAGTACAGGTAATGTTTATTTATTCACAAGTGGAAAGGTAAACATTTTGTTCTCTAGATTAACATTCATTAAAAAAATCGTTTCTGTATAGTGAACATTTCAATAGTATGTGCGGGCAGAGCCGTGCGAAGACAATTTGGCGCCCGGGGCAAAATTTTGATCAAGGCAAAATAATTTTCTTGTACGAGTCAAACCTCAATATCTGCAAAGATTTTAATCTCTATTATTTCTAACAGTTTTAATGCCTTAAGTGCAATTAACTAGGGTTAATCTTGGCTCAATTTTGATATAATTTCAATCTTTTTCTCTTCTTCCTTGCCTCGTTCTTTATACCCCTCCATGCTTTCGCGTTGCTCGACCTGCGGTGTAGTAAATTCAGCAGATTTTGTTAACCTTGAATATAAAACAAAAATTTCAATTTCGAAAAATTCCATCCTGACTGTTAGAGTTGTAAAATAATAAAATAATTACGATTAATATTGCTTTTCAAATTAAAACAAACATAATTCAGAAAATAAACAAAAATTCTCAGCTCTTGTTGCGGTATATTAGATTGTCTATCTTTCGAGCCTTCATTGTAGCAAAATCATCAATGATCTTACCTAAATCGAGCTGTGTCGAGACTCCATTCTCAATTGATATTGTTGATAAATTGGTTAACCGTGGCCCATTGGAGATCTCAAATAATTCTTTTTTATTTTGAGTTTGCTGAATGAAGGTTCAGCAGAAGCAGCAGACACAGGTTTTGTCAACAATATTCTATACGCCGTTTCCATGTACATATTTATAATTCGGTACTAAGTACCTATATATTTTGCAAATTTGGATTCATGGATGGTAAAACTTCTTTCGCAATTACAATTTCACTTTTGAATTCATGTTCATTAAAATCAACTTAATACTTTCGATTCAGACTAGTTACTTTTACGGCTGGTCAGTTACGGTCAAGGCTGGTCAGTATATCGCCAGATAAATGTGCCCCCCTAGGGAGCTAAACACTAAAAGACTAAAAACTTGATTGTAGCTCACTGATAGACTACAACTTTCTATTCAGTTTTGAATAATTTGCGAAATGACTTAAAAAGTGGATCTACTCGTATTAACACTTTTTCTTTAGAATACCGATTTCCATATAGTGGGCGCCCGTTGTTGACTTGCGACGTAGCCAATAGCTTGTTCCCATCAGTTTCCTTATTCACCATTTTGTGGTCGAAATTCCATCCAACTTTGAGCTTATCCTTCACCCCTAGGGAGGAGTGTCCCACCGGTTCAGAATCACAGATCTATAATATTTAATTCATGCGTGTATGGCATACGTCCATGATATGCGAATCGCTTTGAGAATACGCAACGTAGATGACTTAAGTTGCAATCCGAATTTTGCAAATTTGGTTCCAATAATATTTAAAATGAAATGTTAGTAGTTGTAAAGTAATTAGCATGTATAAATTCAAGACTGAAATATTCGTAACAACTAGCGACAAAGGAAACAAAATAACACTAATGACAAAGGCCCAATACACACAAAAAATGGATGTATTACTAAATGATAAAAATACCTTTATACCTATTAATAGAAACCCTACTAACACAATACAAACAAAATGTAATGAGCACATAAGGAAATTATACAAAGACAAACTCATAGACCTAAAAACAAAAAACAAATACTTAAACTATAGTAGCGTAGCACCACGAATAAAAGGAAAACCCTAACTACACAAAACCAACATCCCTTTAAGACTCCTAGTATGCTCAATAAATGCCCCTCAAAGTAACATCTCGGAATTCCTAAAAACAATAATATCACCCCTAAAAAACAAATTCAATTACAATGTAAAAAATTCGTATGAACTAACAGAACAAATAACTAAACTAAAAATTGAAGCAAACCACGAATTAATATCACTGGATATAGTAAACATGTTCACGAATATAAATACCAACAGAGTAATAGAAATAATAGAAAATAACTATGAAAACCTAAACACTGAAATACCTAAAAAAGACCTAATTGAAATAACAAAAACGTGCCTAGAAACAAATTATTGTAATTATAATAATAACACTTATAAAATAAAAGGACTACCAATGGGAGGAAAATTAAGTGTCCTAGCGGCAGACCTATATATACAACACCTGATAAAATATATAAATGATAAATACAAAAATAACATCAAATACATCAAAGTTTTCGTGGATGATATAATCGCGATCGTCGAAAAAGAAAAAACAACCGAAATTTTAAATGAATTTAATAAAATGGATGAAAAACTCAAATTCACATTGGAGAAGGAAGAAAACGGAAAAATGAACTACCTGGATGTTACAATAAATTAGGAATAAAAACGGAAAACTAGTAACAAATTGGTACAAAAAACCAACATCAGCTTACAATATCATACATCAAAGGTCACATCACCCACAACACATTAAAAACAATATAATAAATAATTTCACATATAGAATATTAAAATTGAGTGATAAACGCTACTGGAATGAACATAAAACACAAATAAGAAAAATACTCCAAAAATACGAATACCCGTTGCTGAAAATAAACCAATCCATAAATAGAAACATACATAAAATACTAAACCCAATAACAAATAACAACAATAATAACCCAGAAAACATAATTTATAATACCATCACGTACATCCCGGGCTTGTCAGAACAAATAAAAAGAATATTACCAACACAAATAGAGAAAGAAAATGGACAAATCACAAACATAAAAACATCCTTTAAACCAACCCACAAATTAAACCAAAAATTATACACTAACACCAAACAAAAAATACAAAAACTGGAAAAAAGCAACGTAGTATATAGCATACCATGTAAAACATGCAAAGAAAACAACATAGAAAAATACTACATAGGAACCACCTCACGTAACTTAAAAACTAGAGTACAAGAACATAAAAATAAAAACAGACTACTAATAAATAACAATACAAAACTAGCAAAACACCAACTGGAAGAGGGCCATAAAATGGACTTTGATAACATAGAAATAATAGAACAAGACAATAACAGCAAAAAAGTATTAATAAAAGAAGCAATATTAATAAATAAAAATTACGAGAAAACACTAAACTCTAAAAACGATTTGGAAAACAGAATGAATACATATCGCAACATTATAATGGCAATACAATAAAAATACGACAACTGAACAAAACTAAAAAACCGCGCAAACAAACGTCAAAAAATCAAATACGCAAATGGACTCGGAAAGAAAGAGCTAAGAAAAATAGTAAATTGAGTAGGTAAAATAATGTAATTTAAATTAATTAATGAAATAATAATGTTGTTTTTAGAACTTAAGACCTGATGATGCCGAATAAAGTAGGCGAAACGTCGTCATAAAGGAATAATAAAGAAAGCTGCAAGGAGAAATGACAAAGTACAAATCAATTGAATTAATTTACGGGTCTTATCTCCGGGTCACCTAGAATTTGTGCGGTTTTATTTACTGATGGTAAGTCGAACTTTTCGTATCTTCGGTAGTTGATGTGTGTACTCTCCATATCAGAAACCTATTTCTTAACTACGTCTCCAACCGCTAACAGCCAAGATGGACCAGAATTCTGATCCTGAAGCACTAAAGTAAATCGTTTCGTTTTCGTCAATCGCAAATCAGGACTTCTCAAACGGTGTGCGTGACGCACGGAAAATGCGGCGTGAGTGCATTTCAAAATACTTATGTTACACATGTTTTGCGATTTAAATACATTTCATTTTGTTTGTTTGTTTTTTGGCAGTTGATAACGTCGCTCCTCAATGAATAAGGGCAAAAGAATATTGGCTAAAAATAAGCGCACCAGTAACAACTAATAAATTTGTCTCTTTTTTTATACGGGAGGCAGATAATAATCATAATTTGAATTGTGTTCTCACTCAGATAAAATCACAAAAAGGTCTACAACTTTCTTCTTTTCTAAACTAAACGGGCGTCAGCCTCTGCAGTTCTCGTAAGCAGTACTGCAAATTTAGCAGTTTTCAATTCATTCGAGTTATTATTGAAATATCCTAATAGTTTTTCATTGTTAAGGTGCCATTATAGGCCAGTCAATAAACCGAAATATAAGGCTTTAGGTCGCAAAAAATAGCTCGGCTGTTTTTTTTTTGGGATATTGCTAGGATAGATACCAGTAGTGTACCACCAAGTTTGCAACTTTGAAAAACCCCGTGACCCTAAAAAAAAACATAAAAAAATTTAAACTTTTTTTTATATTTATACCCTATACCCATAAGATGGTATAGGGTATATTGTTTTTGTTACGCCGATATTATGTAACACCTCAAAGGAGCCACCGGAGGTATGGCAAAGTATATAAATGATCAGGGTCGGTCCCTGAATCTAATAAGCCATGTCTGTCTGTCTGTCTGTCCGTGTGTCTGCCTGTTAGCACGATAACTCCCGAAATAATGAAGCTAGCGGTTTGAAATTTTGGTCGATTTTTTGTTTTGCTCAAATCTTGGACGGTATTGAAAATGGGCCAAATCGGACCACGGGTTCCCCTACCTCCCATACAAACTACCCCTCCTTGATATTTTAATTCGGCCATAACTTTCGCTAGAATATCGCTATCGACTTGAAATTTTGATCAATATATGATTCTGACATATACTGTGAGTTGGTGGAAAGTGGAGTAGGTCCGACTACCCCTACCCCTACTTCCCCTACAAAGTTATATTCAGCCATATCTTTTGATAGAATGTCACGAAAAACTTCAAATTAGTATCAAATGGTAGCCGTTGGAAGCCTTGACAAGGTAATAAAGATGTGTCAGGTCCGACCCATCTACCCCTCCCTCCCCTACAAAAAATATGAAATTGAATATTTTGGGTTTTGCGTGCCTTCTAGGTATGTACATGGGTATAGGGTATACACTCATTGTGCTATTCGCACGATTAGAACTCGGTCTCGTTTGGTTTGTAATTTTTAAAAGGTGCTTCCTATAAGAAAGTCGTCCACTGCACTTTTAAAGCTAACAAAGTCTTCTTGAATTTGAGTGCAACCCCAGCATTGTAGGTACAAAGGATCCCATGATACAGCATGGGAAATTGTCCGAAATTGTGATACGACGTACTCGATGACGTGTTCCGATTCCATCTGTTCCTGGATGCGGGATGAGGCTAATCCAGGACCATAGTTGGATGAATTTTGGTCAAGTTTCAAAAAGAAAAAAGTTTTTCTTACAAGAACCTAATATTTAGGGGTTGGTTTCTATGACAGCCCTATGATGTAATGTTCCGATTCCATCCATTCCTAGATATGTTTTAAGACTTTACTAGGAACACATTTGGATGAGGTTTAGTTAAGATTGTGTCATAAAGAAAAAATAATAATAACAATTTCCACAAGTTGGTTTGTATGGCAGCCCTATGACAAAGTGTTCCGATTTTATCCGTTCCTAGATATTGTTTGAGGCATAACCAGGAACACACTTGGGTGAAGTTTGGTTAATATTGGTACATAAAAAAATTCTTAGAAGAACATAATTTTCAGGGGCAGCCCTATGACCCCATGGTCCGATTCCGTTCGTTCCGACATATATACAGCTAAGTAACTGGCTTTTAACTTCGTGTCACATGACTTTCTCCGTAGAATGCGCATTTAAGCCGATATTTAGTTCGGAAGATGACTAAAATTACAATTTCGAACCTTTTTACAAAAAACAAAGTTTAAAGTGCTGTATCTTGGGATCCTTTGCACCTATAAAGCTGGAGGTGGAATCAAATTAAAGAAGGTTTTGTTAGCTTTAAAAATCCAGTGGACGACTTTCTGGTAGGAAGCACCTTTTGAAAATTACAAACCAAAATATGAAAAAAGTCAGAAAATTTTGAGGTTTTTTGAGGGTCACGGGGTTAGCACAGGTATTTCGAAGATGCAAACTTGGTGGTACACTTCTGGTATCTACCCTAACAATATCCCAAAAAAAACAAGGCCCAGCTATTTTTTGCGACCTAAAGGCCTGAATAGACCTCGGGCGGAATGAAAATGAAATTTTTGTCCGCTGCGATTTTCTCAATGAAAATGCATGCTTACTGTCGTGGAACATGTCGGTAATGATGGGGAATTCCATAAGCTACAATCCGAATATGGTTCCAAAATTTTTCTCGGCCATTTTATGTATTATTTTTCGATTCCCCCGTCATTAGATATTTTCCACGGTGAAATGACCGGGGAATCGAAAAATAATACATAAAATGGCCGAGAAAAATTATGGAACCATATTCGGATTGTAGCTTATGGAATTCCCCATCGTTTCCGACATGTTCCACGACAGTAAGCATGCATTTTCATTGAAAAAAATCGCAGCGGACAAAAATTTCATTTTCATTCCGCCCGAGGTCTATACTGCGCTTAAAATCAAAAAATGACTGGCCTATTATGATTCATAGAGCCTACAAACTTTCGTAGATGTATGACATCTTGTTGAGTTCGTAGCAAGAAATTATTGCAAATTTATACCAAAATCTTTACTCTGGTTAGCGCTCACCTTCGGCACTCAGGGTCATAGATTCGAGTCTCACCGTGAGCGAATTTAGTTTATGAGGTTTTTCGAACTCACGACCCATGTGACGGACAATGATCTCACTCAAATGTGAAACGAGAAACTATTTATGGGGATAAAAAATTTCGCTAAACGTGGTGTTCGTTTCAATAGCTCTAAAAAAATCATGGAAATTGAATGTCACTAACATGCGCCTACGGCCGTGATCCAAGGTTAGACTGTAGCGCCAGTTATTATAATAACTCTCTCTATAGAGAGTTTTACATTGTCGTTGCAAATATAACGATATAGTTTAACATTTCCATATAAAACGAGACCGAGATCTAATCGTGCGAATAGCACGATGAGTGTATACCCTATACCCATGTACAGACCTAGAAAACATGCAAAAGCTAACATTTTCATGTTTATGTTTTTTGTAGGGGAGGGAGGGTGTAGATGGGTCGGACCTGGTATGTACATCTTTAACATCTTATCAGGGCATCCAACAGCTACCATTTGTTACTAATTTGAAGTTATTGGCGAAAGTCTATCAAAAGATATGGCTGAATGTAACTTTGCAGGGGAGGTAGGGGTAGGGGTAGCCAGACCTACTCCTCTTTCCATCAACTTAAATTATATGTCCGAATTAGGCATTGATCAACATCTTAAGTCGATAGCGGTATTATATGGAAAGTTACGGCCGAAAGGAGGGGTAATTTGTATGGGAGGTAGGGGAACCCTTAGCCCGATTTGACCCATTTTCAATACCGTCTAAAATTTTATCAAAACAAACATCTGACCAAAATTTCAAACCGCTAGGTTCATTATTTCGGGAGTTATCGTGCTAACAGACAGACACACGGACAGACAGACATGGCTTATTAGATTCAGGGACCGACCGTGATCATTTATATATACTTTCTCATTCTCATACCGCCAGAGGCTCCTTTGAGGTGTTACATAATATTGGCGTAACAAAAACAATATACCCTATACCATCTTATGGGTATTAGGGTATAAATATCGCTTGCCGAAAATACGCAAAACAATTTTGCATGTCCGAAGTAGGCAATTTCGGATGGAAACAAACGAACTGGCCAATTTTGCGGAAAATTATTATTATTATTATCTCCTCATTGATTTTTAGTTTGTTCGTAAAAATTCTATTCCCAAAGGCGGCGCATCAGCGCCAGTCTAGAGCCTACATAGAAACAAATGCTTACACTGCCTCTCCCCGTGGCGGAAATTTATCAAAACGGGACAATCACTGCAACTGATGCAACTTCTGAAATGATCTATTTTTTACCCTGTCAAATAAGTTGAACAGAAAGAAAAGTCTTTTTTAGATCCAATCAGTGGTTGCGCGGAGTTTCAGTGCACAGTAGTTGCTTAAATAATTTGTTTTTACACATCAAGGACTTTTGGGATAGTACCTATAAACAAATATTTTTTGTTCTTGACAAACTCTCGATTATAGCAGTAAAAATGATATTAAAGGTACCAAACGGTTCCGGGCTCAAAAAGTCAAGCTTCGATGTGTGATCTTTCCTGAAATAGGAAAATGCAAAAATCTTCTTTTTATTTCTCAAAAGCGACTATTTTTCAGTCGATACACTATACCCAACGGTAGGTACTTACGCGTTTTTAATACTTTCGAAATAAGAGAAAATTACCTTGCAAGATAGGCGGCATTATTTTGCTCTCTCTCTCTTTCTCTGGTTCGTGTTAACTGCTTGACAAATTGCCTCTAGAAAATTTTTATTGTTACACCCTACTTGTATTTGGATGTTGGAAATAAGTCCGTCACAGTGCGGGTCGATCATTGACTGGAATACTACATGGTAATGAATCTGTGAAGCGATCGGAGCGACTCCTTCTAACTGGAAATCCGGCTCTTTCTGTCGGTCGAATTTGAAGTTTTGTGGGTTACTAGCACTTAGTATTTTATGATCAATGCTATGATTTTATGGAACGAATCATTTGACACAAATCCGTTGTTGTAAATGAACTTTATTTATCAAAGTTAACAAAAGTTAAAAAGTCACGCACACAGTATTAACACTAACAATTTTCAAAAATCGTAAGGTAAGCTTGTGATCCGAATATAATTAAAAAAATCTCCACGCCTATTATAAACCCACCCAATAAGACTTCTCCTCCCTCTAATTAAATATTTTTTTTATCAGCCAATTAATCGTACTTGCATGTAACTCAACTCTACTCTCTACTTCTCAATTTATAAGAAACGCGAGTGATTATAAATCCTACAATGTCATGAAAACTTCCACAATATAATTCATTAAATAATTACTATGTCAGCCATCACCGTCAACTTTGTCGTTCGTCGTTTCAGAGCGTATACCTGAAATTCGTTTGTAACAAAAGCCTATTTAATTATCGCTTCATAATTTTCGTCTTGGTGGTGAATAACAATAATTTCATTTCTTTATCGTAATAATTGGTCGATGAGTGAGTCCTGAGTCCTTGCTGACTTAAGTATACACGAACCGTATACGTATTACGTTTAACTTTACGAATTCCGCTATAGTGTATGCTTTTGCATGTATAGAGAGAGAGTAAGGAAATATCAAACTTGAAAATGGCTAACGTAAACAGTGAAATTTGATATTCATGCTACTATCGGTTTCATTTTGCGATATGAATGGTATGCTGCTGCTCCCTAGTCCTTGAATGGAAGCAAAAATGTCATGGAAGTTGGGTTATATTGACTTCATTACAATTGATGTTTAATATGTGTTCAATACTAAGTAATTGAAAAAGAGGAGGAATAGAATTTAGAATACCTACATAATCCCGAAAAACAAAATCCCGCTCATTGGTAATCCCGCTGTTTACAAAAAATCCCGCTGTACGTTATCCCAACATTACTTAATCCCGCCATTTACGAGTCCCGCTACCTCGCAGTCCCACCAACTAAAAACCCTGCCGTTGTGATAGATAACTGCATCGCAGACACATGCCCTGCTAGTGGAGCTAGCCCGCACAACGGGGACCGTATATTTATTTGATTGCCCTATGTTAAAAACCCACCGAAGCAGCATTCTTCCTAGGACTTAACCTGGAAGACAAGATGTCTACAATTTATAAATAAAAGACGCTAATATAGCATTTTCAGGTCAAGTAAATAACTTTCCGAGTCAAATAGATAAATGTCCGAAACAAATAGATAAATTTCCGAATCAACAAAACACGTTTGCAGATCAAATAGATAAATGTCCGAAACAAAAAAATGAATTCCTAAATGAAAAAAATTAATCAACAAATCATAAAAATAAATTTCCAAATCAAAATAATAAATGTTCAAATCAGAAAAATAAATGTACAATTCAAATAAATGTCCAAAACGGAAAAATAAATTCACAAATCAAAAAAATGATTTTTTCCATCAAAAAACATATTTCACAAATCAATTAAACAATGCTTCGTATGAAGGAAAAGATTTAAAAAGAAAGTACTTTAATATAGTAAATAATGCGCTTTTATATGAATTTTGTTGAGCATTGAAAAAATAATTAATTAATTATTTCATTCTGAATGAGATTTTGTTTATTCAAAATGACGTATATAATTGTCAATTGTACTACACACGCTTAGAATAGGACGATATAAATTGTTTTCTTAGACGTGATTTGCCATCTCTAAACTACCATAACTTCCTCAAAACTCAAGTCATACCAGCTGAGCTTTCTAAAAATTTTATTTTACATTAGAATCGAAGATAGAGGTGACCTCAGAATGATGGAGGTTCGGGAACATAACGGAATCTATACATTGACAGTGTCTTCGAATCTGTAAGACCCAGTATCGGTACTTAAAAGTTAAAATTATTAGGTCTCGATTGAATTTGAATAAAAAATCCAAATTAGAAGTGTTTTTATTTTTTTTACAAGGGAACGTTTAGCTTTCTATTGTCATGATCAATTAGATTCCGTTTTTTAAAAAATATTTCTATCGCAATAGGTGAAGAATTCCAAGGAGGAGGAAGGGTGGTATTCCTGGGGAATAAACCCGAGAAAATAATCAGGGAAAAATGCGGGAGAGTCTGCACCCTAAGCAGACACATTGGCACAGCTTTTGGTAACGGTGATCCGATTCAGACAGGATTCTTTTGAACTATACGAATTGTAGTGTTCAACTGATTTCGTGTACCTTTACTAATAGAGAGTTTTAGCATGTCGTACTATCGTACACATTTCAACTTTAATCAACAGTCTCCGCTGTTTAACGTACGTAAAAAAAACTTACGCCTACTTGGGACCAGCAAAATTGGGGTATACTGTTTTTTTTGCGCGCTACACAAGCGATTTTTTCCTTTAAAATTTCATAGACTTCCACTTCCAACCGGCCGTTAATATTATATCTTAGGGTGTCATATATTTAATATTATTTAATTTTTCTTGTTAAAAGAATATTATTAACCTTTGAAAATTTATTTATTTGATTTGGAAATGTATTTATTTGATTTACTTTTTTGGCATGTAAATACATATATTTATTCGATTTGGAAATTTATTTATTTGATTTGTAAATTTATTTTCCTGATTTGGACATTTATTTTTTTGATTTGGAAATTTATTTTTTGTTTTGGTTATTTATTTTTTCATTTAGAAGTTTATTTATTTCGTCCGGAAATTTATTTATTTGATCAGGAATCGTGTTTTGTTGATTCGGAAATTTATTTTTTTGATCCAGAAATGTATT
This sequence comes from Microchrysa polita, assembly GCA_949715475.1. Classification (NCBI taxonomy): domain Eukaryota; kingdom Metazoa; phylum Arthropoda; class Insecta; order Diptera; family Stratiomyidae; genus Microchrysa; species Microchrysa polita. The sequence goes on from OX454415.1 coordinate 32,582,308, forward strand.
TGTTGATTCGGAAATTTATCTATTTGTCTCGGAGAGTTATTTACTTGACCTGGAAATGCTATATATTTATACATATTTCCCCAAGCTTGCGCCGCTACTTTAGGAACTATACTAAATATTTTATTGTTAGCTTTTAGGTTATCTTTGATTCCATGGCCACCCTCTCAAATATGTATTTGCAGACTTTTCCCTATCCGAAGAATCTACTTCTACGTGGGTCTGGTATTCAATACACCCAAATTCGTTCAAGATCCACCAATTCAAAATTCACCGAAAGAAAAATTCACACATTTACGGCTTAAAACTCATACATTTACGGTTTAATCAGGTGAATCATGAATGGGTGGATTTGTGCCAAATGGATTTTGAACAGAGGGATTGCTACAAAATCCCGTCAATTTAAAGAAAGAAATTACCATCGTGTACTCCCATCCTCCGTCTAAAAGGAGTTTAAATTTGACATGGGTGGATTTTTGACGAATGGATTTTGACCATCAATTTTCTACACAATTTAACATGTTAAATCCACTTCTTAAAGTTCAACGTATTTAAATTTAAATCATTTTAAGTCAAACGGAAACCGCGTACAATTTCAAAATAAAAGTAAAAGTGAAATTTTGTTAGGCAAACGTTGTGAAATAATCCCGTCAACATACCGCCAAAAAATGTTTTTTTTTGTTTAACCCTTTCCCGGAGAGAACGTCTATAGACGTCCAATTTTAAGCATTTCACATACAAATCGTGTCAAATTTTGGCGTTGTGTCCGGCAATGAGTTAAAAAAATCAATTTCGTCGGAATATTTGTTTATTTTTTCGATCAGATGATAAGCTCCTACAGAACAAGACAGTCGCACATGGGATACTTAAGTCTTGACTAACGGCAGACTAGGCACTTATTTTTCAAATTAAGTCACCGGCCCTTGGGTCTCCGAGACTTAAGTATCCCCATGTGAGGAGACCCATTATTTTAACGGTAAATGTGGTGGCGCTTTTTAATATCCCATCAGAGATGGAAAGTATTCTTTCATAAATAAATATGACGGGATATTAAACAGCGGTATTTTGAATTAGCGGATTATTGCAATGGCGGGATAATGAACGTGGGGATTTTAAAATTCGGTAATATGATGGGCGGGATATCGTAGCAAACCTATAGAATTTGGGTAAATATTTCAGTCGGTTAAAATATATTTAGTCGCTGGGCTAATATGCCATCTGAGTGTCTCTCTCTCAGCGACTGAACATTGTGTAATAGTTACGAGCTCAGCATCGGGAAACAAAATAATAGCAGGAAATGGTAAATTCTTGACTTTTGGCCACAAAAGCATTTAAAAAAAATAACACACTTAATGTATATTTTTCCAAAATATTTTCCAGCCTCTCAAGAACATTATTATACCAGTCCAATTATAATTCATATCAAATCAAAATAATATAATATTCATAGTGGTTGAAAAAAATATTTTACATCCATATGCGTATTCGCCGTACTTATCCGTCAATTAATATTTTTCACAATGATGCTTGTTAACATGTTAAAAAAAAACTGTTGATCTCTTGTGTGTTTACATATTTCGTCCTGTTTCGTGATTCAGTCCAATAACTTTCATTGCATTATTTCTGCAATATAGGTTCAGTTCAGATTGTCATTGTTTGCTATTTGTATAAACATTTCATAGGTTTGAGTGCGGCAGACAGAATAAATTGAATTATGTGGTTTTTGATATATTTTGCAGACTTTTTTGTTTTCTATAAAAAAAAGTATATTTTCACTTCATACGAATGAGTGTAAGGAGATGGGATTTTTTTGTGCGTATAAGCTTGTTTGTAGAAGGACTCTTCAGATTTCATAGTTGGCTTCAAGAGTTCTATTGGCATATCGGGGCGAATCACTCAATGATTCATTAAGTGGAGAATAAGTCGAGTTTCGATCATAAAATTAAAAAATAATGAGCATCTAATAATTCCAGGAAAATAATGTTATTATAATGCACCTGAGCACTGTATTAACAACTTCAGCATATGAGGCTACTAAACGTATTTCGGAAGCCCCCTCCCATAATGGATTCTCCTCCGATTATGAATATCATGGTTAAGGTTGGGTTACGTTCAGGAGCCGCCAGGAGCTAAGCACAGTGCACTTAGACCAAAAGTTGGTCCATTGTGATACCACCGAGTGAAGCGTATCTTTATGTTAACACCTAGCTACAATGTTGATGTCCAGTCTTGTTCTGCTATCCGTTCTCATAAGGAGCATTTTTGTGTTTCTGATATTTTCAGTTATCTGGCGAATAGTCCAGCAAGTGTTGCTGATGTCGATAAGAAGACAAAGAAAATTCTTCTTTCGAGAGCTGATAGCGGAATGTTCCCAAAGTTAATATAGCCTTTCACATAGTGATGAGTATAAAAATGTTGCCGTACTATGGGGCCATGCTCCCGCATCCCCCAATAAAATTTTCTGAGTAAATGTTTTTATTTGCCCACTTATTCCAACCAAACCCCACACACATATTGTTTTGCCGACGCAACGGAACTTTTGTGAAGCCAGAAGGAAAAGAATGGGGGGAGGATTAAATACAAGTCGTAGGTACGACCGAAAAAACTTTAGCCCGAGGGGAGCGAAGGGTATCCAAATTTCGGCCGCGCCCGAAATTAGCCTCGGTGCACCAGGATCGTGGGCTCGAGACTCACCGTGAACCAATTCAGTTTATGGTGTTTTTGGAACTTGCGACCCATGTGACGGACTATGATCCTACTCAGGTGTTAAACGAGTAGGTATACCCATTTATGGGGATAAACAACAGTGCTGAGCATGCGGTTGATCTCAACACCTCAACAAAAAAGCAGTTAAGATCTTGGCAATCAGATGTCACTAACACATCTGCGGCCTTAGTCCAATGTTGGACTGTTGCGCCTGTTATTTATTTAAATATACAGCGAATCAAATATTTTTGGTAAGGGCGTTTCACAATAGCAGGTAGCGTCTTAAGCATCTGTTCACTGCATATCTTATGACTGGATTAAGCAATTAAGATATGAAATTTGGCAGGAATGCATAGAATGGTAATAGGAGGCGCGACCGAGATTTGGATACCCTTCACTCACTTTGGGTTTAAAGTTTTTTCGGGCGTACCTACTACTTGTGTTTAATCCTCTCCCTCCATTTTTTTCCTTCCGTTTTCACATAAGTTCCGTGGCGCCGATCAGGGGCGAACCCAAGGGGGGGATATGGGGGGGATAAAACACCCCCCCCGAAATTATGAAACCAATTTTTCAAAAGTCTTAGTTTAAATAAAATTTACACAACATAACTATATCAACATAACAAATAAGTGATGATTTTCAGACTCAAGATCTATAGTGCAGTCACTAGGTGATTTCAGATTGCAAAATGTGGTGGAGAATTTTTTTTTGTTTCTTATGTTTTTGGGGTGCTGAGCTTGAATCCGGAGCTTCCCACCAAAATTTCGTTGCAAAACAAGGCCAAAACCGGAAAAACCGAACATTTTCGGAGTTTTTCAGTTTTTTGGCTTATAACTAAAACTGTATATTTCTCCTTTAAAATGCATTACGCGGTATCGCTACACTTGATAGTCATTTTTTTTTGCGATTTTGACCCTGTTTCGGAACGAAGCTACGGATTCGGGCTTAGCACCCCAAAAAACAAAAGAAAAAAATTTCTCCACCACATTTTGCAATGTCATGTACTAGGTTTATCACCTGGTTACTACTACCTTATTAGTTTTGATAGTAGTAGTTGATAGTATTTTTAAAAGTTTTAGTTAATGTGAAATAAAGTAAAATAGAAAAGAAGATTAGATACATTCAGTGAGTAGTTTTTGTTCAGTCATTTTACATTCGCGAGTTTCAAAAACCACAAAAATTTACAAATTTCTCATAGTGACCGTTGAAAACTAAATTAATTTGCAAGAAATGCAATAAGGTAATTCCGTCTAAAAATTTTCGTAACAATCGGTTACCAAAACCAGTTATTTCCTAAGGGAGTATTTAAAAAAAAGAAACTTAAATTTATTTGATGAAAATCAACTTTAAATGTTTTAAATTTGATTTTTCTGAAATTTAGAATATATAAAAACGATTTTCTTAAGGTTAGGTCTGAAGATAAACGTATGAATCCATGAGTCACTTTCATACATAAATCTCCCCCAGAAATAAATTCCTGGGTTCGTCCCTGGCGCCGATAAAACAATATTTGAGTGATGCTTGCTTGGAATAAATGGGGGAAAAAAATATGTTTCCTGATGATGTAGTATAGTCTAGTACAGATAGCTCAAAACCCAAACATAAAAAAAAAAATTTTTGATGCCAAATTGTTGAATACACTGCTCAATATACGCAGTAAAAAGTTACACTAATTTGCGCCATGGGTTAAGAGGGGAGGGGGTGGCAAAGGGGTGAAAATTCAGTTTTTCGCAAATATCTTGAAAACTTTGAGTCTGACCTTGAAATGTCCTGAGAACGAAACAAACTACATAAAATTACCTTTGTAATGATATATAAAACTCTAGAAATTTTTGCAGAAAATTATACCTTAGACCCAAAAGTATTATAGTGGATTTACATTTTTTGAGTTTTACATTTCGGACTGTAACTTTTTATAGAATAGACCTACCGCCATAAAATCTTGTCCATATATTGATAACAAAATTTACTTGATTTGTACAAAAAATTGGAGTGCTCCGGCCATTGACGCCCCCCTCACTCCTCCTAACATTTTTCAAAAATGCATGCCTGTAGCTTCTTTTGAAATTTAGCCAGACAGATCAAATTTGGTGGGGTGCCTAGTCCAAGCTACATTATGCTCCCCACCAAAAAATTTTACCATCCGATCAAAACTAAGGGTACCCTCCATACAAAGTGAACGAAATTTCTAACAAATTTCACATTTTTTCACTTCTAAATTCTATGTAAAATAGAAAAAAAATGTATCTCTTAGAACCTCATTATAACAGTTAATTGTAGTCTTGTGAGTGTATGTCCAAAAGGTTGTACCAAGGCGTACGATACAAGTATCAAAAAATTGGGTTTGAAGGTCAGTGATACCAGTTCTAAGCCTGTTTGCGAATATTTCGAGTAACGTGTACTAGCAACCTTCAAACCCGATTTTTCGTACTTGTAAGGCACGCTCTGGTACAAACTTTTGGATATACATTCAGAAGACTACAGTTAACTGTTATAAGGACGTTCTAAGAGATAAATTTTTTATTTCTATTTTAGATAGAATTTAGAAGTGAAAAAATGTGAAATTTGTTAGAAATTTGGTTCACTTTGTATGGGGGGTACCCTTAGTTTTGATCGGATGGTAATAATTTTGGTGGGGAGCATAATGGAGCTTGGACTAGGCAACCCATCAAATTTGATCTGCCTGGCTCAATTTAAAAAGAAGCTACAGGCATGCCTTTTTGAAAAATGTTAGGAGGAGTGAGGGGGGCGTCAATGGTCGGAGCATTCCAATTTTTGGTCGAAATTAAATAAATTTCGTTAGCAATATATGGACAAGATCTTATGACCGAAGGTCTATTCTATAAAAAGTTACAGTCCGAAATGTAAAACTCAAAAAATGTAAATTCACTATAATACTTTTGGGTCTAAGGTATAATTTTCCGAGAAAATGTCTAGAGTATTACATATCATTACAAAGGTAATTTTATGTAGTTTGTTTTGTCCTCAGCACATTTTAAGGTCAGACTCATAGTTTTCCAGATATTTGCAAGAAACTGAATTTTCACCCCTTTGCCACCTCCTCCTCCTTAACCCATGGCGCAAATTAGTGTAACTTTTTACTGCGTATATATTAGGCAGTGTATTCAACAATTTGGCATCAAAAATTTCTTTTTTTTTATGTTTAGGTTTGGGGCTATTTTGAACCAATTGTAGTGGACTAAGTAGCAATCACGTTAAAATTCAAACAACTGCATCAGATAGGATCAAGAAGAAGAAGAAAGTGGCGCTCCTCCTTGCAAATTGAACTTATTTTTATACCCTTCGCTTATTAAGCGAAAAGGGTATATTAACTTTGTCATGAAGTTTGTAACGCATTGAAGGAAGCATCTCCGACCATATAAAATATGTATATATATGATCAGCGTGACGAGCTGAGTCGATTGGACGATGTCCGTCTGTCCGTCTGTCCGTCTGTCTGTCTGTTGCGACGCGTTTTGTTCAGCCAGTTTAAAAGCTATGGAGCTGAAATTTTGCACACATGCTTCTTTTTGTTGCAGGCAGTTTGTATGTTTGAATCGGTAAAATCCGACAAGGGGGTCGTGGGGCTGTCATACAAACCTACTCCCCAAAATTAGGTTCTTCTTAGAAAAACTTTTTTATTTATGCACCAAATTCAATTAAATTTCACACACATGTGTTTTCGTTGGTGACACACAACATGTGTAAAAATCGACCAAATCGGACAATGGCGTCGTGGGGCTGCCATACAAACCTAGTCCCCCAAATTAGGTTCTTCTAAGAAAAACTTTTTTATTTTCTCATCGATTGCAATCAATTTTCGTGCAAATGTGTTTCTAGTGACACGACAAAACATATGTTAAAATGGACCAAATTGGACCATGGGCTCATGGGGCTGTCATACAAACCTAACTCCCCAAATTAAGTTCTTCTGAGAAAATTATGTTTATTTATACACCAATTTCAACGAAACTTCACACAAATGTGTTTCTATTGATGACACAAAACATATATATTAATAGATGGAGTCGGACCATGTGGTCATGGGGCTAACATACAAACCTATCCCCCCAAATCAAATTTCTCTAAGAAAAACCATTTTATTTGTACACGAATTTCAAGCAAACCTCATGGAAATGTATTTTTATTGATGTTACAAAACATATGCAAAAATGAATTAAATCGGACCATTGGGGTCATGAGGGATGAGTCTGGCATATAAACCCAACCCCCAAATTAGGTTCTTTGAAGAAAAACTTTTTTATTTGTCCACCAATTTCAACCAAATCTTATAGAAATATGTTTTAATTTATACCACAAACATACATACATCCTCCCTTTTGGTTCTTCTAAGAAACACAAGACCCCCGCTTCTCCAATAAAGCTTCGCCACGGCACTTATGTGAAAATTCGAGGTAAAGCGTGGAAGCGGGGAGAATTAAACACAAGTCATAGGAACGCCCGAAAAAAACTTTTAGCCCGAGGGGAGCGAAGGGTATCCAAATTTCGGCCGCGCCTGAAATTAGCCTCGGTCTGGTTTTTCAATATTCTTATGAGCAAAAACCCAGAAGAAATTGATATTCAGAAGATAGATCCATACTCAACAAGCTTGAGAGATGCTGACCAAAAAGTAAAGTCTCTGCGGCATAAACAAAGTATAATACTTCGAGGTGCTAGTTTCTGCGTACACAAAATTGAATCTTTGGTCACTAGATTCTGCAGCTGACTGCGTATTTTTTGCAGACTTATAAAAATGAATGTTTTTAAGAGAACAGTCACCCAAGAATCTATCAAATAATATTTCTTTATGTTTTCGGATTTGGAAGCCCCTCTGGCTTGAGGGTCCGTGTTTCGCTGAGCACATGGAACACCGTACGTTACGCCACTGATAGTTTTCTACCACGAAAGAACCATTGACTGGTAAATTTATACAAGTTTTGCTAACGAACATTACGGAGAACGAGCAGGATCCTGATGCGATGATGTGTTTGTGTTAATTAACCGAAAGTCTACTGCAGACGTGTCAGACTCGCGCCCCTCGCAGTTCTGTGCGGCCCGCGGCCATGTCGAAGCAGCACAGTGTGTATCAACACGAAAATGGTGAAATTGGTAAGGTAAACCAGTTCTGCCGTTGAACTCAAGTCCACAAAAATTACTAAAACTTATTTAAGATGGTTTTAGGATTTTTTTTCAAATACAAACAATTTACTGCAGGTTATTTGGTTTTATAAGACAGCTCATCTTTTTTTGTATAAGACAATACTAAGCCTCTTCAAACTGTTCTGTCCCGAAATGCAGTTAATACATAAAAATAGGTTGACTTTACCGAACATGAATTTAGTTTTATTTGGAAAGATGGCAAAGCATTAAAAACTACGGAAATCTTGGAATTGGTGACTAAGTCACCTGGATGTGAATAACATAATAATTACAGCAATGCCTGATTTCTAGATTTATACTTATTAAGCTGTATTGGTGCATGAGTTTTGTTTAAAACCATATCACAAGCAACTATGTCTGCCTCTTTGAGCTACCTTTCTGCTTAAATTAATTTAATATGCCTACTTTGCTTCCCAATGTTTTTTTGGGCGACCTGGATGACCAATGCTACAATATTTTTTCATCATCTGTCCAAAATTTGTCTCAAATAATAGCAAAAAGTGATTGAAGATCAATCATATTTTCACGTTTTCGCTTCTTGTCTTAATAGGCCAGTCAATTACCGATTTTAGGTCGCAAAAAATTGCTCGGGTCTGGTTTTTTGGGATATTGTTAGGATAGATACCAGAAGTGTACCACTAAGTTTGCAACTTCGAAAAACCTGTGCTAACCCCGTGACCCTCAAAAAACCTCAAAATTTTCTGACTTTTTTCATATTTTTGTTTGTATTTTCTAAAAGGTGCTTCCTACAAGTAAGTCGTCCACTGCACTTTTAAAGCTAAGAAAATCTTCTTTAATTTGAGTGTAACTCCAGCTTTGTAGGTGCAAAGGATCCCAAGATACAGCACTTTAAAAAATGTGCTTTTTTTGTAAAAAAAGTCCGAAATTGTATTTTAGGAGGTTTGTATGACAGCCCTATGACGTAATGTTCCGATTCCATCCATTCCTAGATATGTTTTGAGGCTTTACTAGGAACACATTTGGGTGAGGTTTGGTTAAGATTGGTCCATAAAGAAAAAAGTTTTTCTTAGAAGAACCTAATTTCCAGAGGTTGGTTTGTATGACAGCCATATAACGTAGTGTTCCGATTTCATCCGTTCCTAGATATTTTTTGAGGCTTAACCAGCAACATACTTGGGTGAAGTTTGGTTAATATTGGTACATAAAGAAAAAAGTTTTTCTTAGAAGAACCTAATTTTCAGGGGCAGCCCTATGACCCCATGGTCTGATTCCATTCGTTCCGACATATATACAGCTAAGGAACTGGTTTATAACTTCATGTCAGATGACTTTCTCTGTAAAATGCGCATTTAAGCCGATATTCAGCTCGGAACATGACTGAAATTACAATTTCGAACCTTTTTTCAAAAAACAATATTTAAAGTGCTGTATCTTGGGATCCTTTGCGCCGAAAGTTGAAAGTTCTCACGGATAATCCCGAAGCCGCTATAGAGGTCCAGACTTTCTGCCATATTTTAAAAGTAATATTCTGTAATCAATTTTCATAATATGTACCTACGATTAAATAACAAATTTTGAAATTTTGCTCCTGCGGCCCACCCAAACCTGAAGAGAATCTTATTTGGCCCAGGCCAGGTTTTGAGTTTGACACCCCTGGCTACTGTATATATATTTTAATTTTTTATTTAATTTGTTAATGTAACTATTTTGGCAAAGAAGAAAAAATGTATATATATGAAAATAATATTCCCAATTCAAATTATCGGCAAACAGATTCATAAGAATATGAATGGCTATTTACATAATCAAAATTAATTCAGTTCCACATCACCATTGCGATGCGATTAACTCCTTTATTTACTGCCACATACTAAAATGAAATTCCATATAAATTCTCCTAACAATTACAATATAATTTCTCTCAACAATATTAATGAAACCGAGGAAGCACTTAACTATCACTTTCCCCCAATTCATTCACACAGAATTGATTTTCACTTCACACAATAAAATGGCTCGTGGAGAAGATATTTCCATGCGGAAAACATTTGTTTTCGGCCTTGATTCATCATCGACTGCGGCCATGGTTTTTCGTATAATAAACATAGACATTTCTCACAGGAGCAAAATGTATGTGCAATTATCAAAAGCTTTGCCAGGGTTAATGATGGCTATCGTACAAATTATTTAGTGATGTTATACACTATGGACTGTGTGTACAAGCAGCACTTTACGAGTGGAAAGTCGAAACGGCTGAGGACTGACAGTGTCGGTAGTGTATACGAATAAGTGTGTTTTTGTATGTTTTGAATACACCACCACCCACTTGGTATCATCCTTCTTAAAACGTATAATATCATGCAAAATGCATAAACTTAGAAATTGGAAGTTGGATGAACGCCAACGATGGCAAAGCGTAATTTTGAGGCGTTCAGGTGTACCTGCACGTTCATAGAGACGATAGACTGACCAAATCTTTTCACTAGCTACACAAAAAGGACTAAATACAAAACACTGTAGCGTGAAATTAGATTTGTAATACCAAAGAGTCAGACAAGTTTTTGTTTTTCGGATGATTCATCGAATTCCATATAGGTGGGTACATATTTGAATTATATCGAAGAAGAACTCAATACATATCTATTTTATATCATAATACATACACAAACATACGAGTATACACAAAATGTTTTACTATTTGTAACGGATGCTTTTACTTTAATTATTAGTTAAATTATTTAATTTTTCGATTTGATTAGGTTAATTTTATTATTCATACTTTCGACAATATAAAAAAATAGTTGTTAATATAAAAAATATAAAAATTAGACAAATCAAAAGGCAGGACCCGGCTCATAATTATTTCTTCCAAGTTTAGATTGGTCTCACTTCTTAATTTGAAGAAAAAAATCCCTACCTTATCTCTGCCCTGCCTTCATTTTGATCAAGCATGTACCCCCCGAAACTATTCTTTTCTTTGCATGTCCGATTTGTTTACTGACGAGTGTGAAATATAATTACAGAAACAATTCGTGTGGAAAATTTTCTCTTATACACTTTTCGCGCCACATACAATGTAATTTACATAATAACTTGACCATTGACCGACCTGACTGACGGTATACAAAATAAATGTACTGTTCAACGAAGGGCAACGCGTACAGAATCGATGTTCTGAATATTCCAACTTCAACTTTTGTCGACGCCCATAATTTCCACATTTTCGTCCCGACTACAATAATATTTATACTCCTTGCAGCAATAACGTCCTTGGACAATTCCGACTTGATGGTTTTGGTTCCAGTGTGGAAACACGACCATGGACTACGGACTATACGATTGTGTCGGTATACTACGACGATACGAAACGGTATAATATTCTCTAAGTTTTTTTGTAATTCAGAACTTCATAATGACCGGTTCAATATTTCTTTCAAATGCCGGCTTCGCAGCCTCTTAATGTTCTTATGCAAATTTTGTCTTTGCGCGGGTGAGGGGTGAAATGAGTGGACGTCCAATGGAGGAATAAAGGCCGCCGTTTTTGAGTCATTACCCTTAATTGCATTGGAAAATTGCTTGCTCTTGGCTTGTAATGGAAATGAAATATGGTCCGATGTGGATGAAGGTCTTCGATTTATTTTTGTTTGAATTTCATTTTTAATGATTTGTGGGGAATAATGGAATGGGCCTTTAATTTAGAATAAAACACTCATTAAATGTCGAAAATAGAAATTTTTGCTTGGAAAATATAACGGGAACTTCAAAATTTGGAAAATAATAGTAGCTTTGCTTACCCACCCTACCGTTTAACAAATAAAGGCGCTCGATGGCTACGATGGAACCCCAAGCTGCGGATCCGTAAAGCAGGTTTGGTTGGAAAATGCTTTTAAATATTAAAAGTTTTTTTTTTTTTTTAATGACAATGGCGATTTACGGTTTATAAGTGGATTTGATTAATCCATTAGCTTTTTTTCAAAATAGCGTCTGTATTTTGTTTAAAAGTATTTTTTTTTGTCTAGAAGTATGCCCAGGTACTTTATATCTAGATCATTCCAATTTATTTCATTACTACTAAGGTGTAACGATTGGGTTGGTAAAAGATCTTCTTTTCACTTTCTAGTAAAAACATGGCTTCTATCTTTGATGAATTTGCTTTTATTCTCCATTTATTGAAATAGTTTACTAGAAGCTCAAATCCGTTCGATAGATTTGCTGAGATTTGATCCGGAAATTCATTGCTACTTAATAAAGCTGTGTCGTCCGCAAACAGACAGATTTCACAATTGGCTGGGGTGGGTATGTCGCTGGTAAAGATGTTGTAGAGTATAGGACTCAGTGCCGAACCTTGTGGAACTCCAGCAGGAAGTGTGAATGGCGAGGACTTCGTCCCATTAATAGATACCTGAAACGTTCGGTTGGATACGAAATCTTGAATTATTTTCGTCAAATAAAGCGGAAAATTGTAATTGAACATCTTATAAATGAGACCGTCGCACAGTGCGTCGAATGTATGGAGAGGGTGGTCAAAAATCAATATCTTAAGAACGCGTTTACCGATTTTTATGAAATTTGGTGGACGTGTTTAGCTAGTTAGGTTCTCAATTCTGTATAAAATTCAAGATGAATAAATGACGGATTTTCGAGATATTGATAAAAATGTGAGGAAGATAAATGGTATAAAGATAGGCTATAATATAAAAATCGTAACTAGGCAACCGGAAAACCAATTTTCTTGAAACTTGGCTATTATCTATAGCAAAGAATAGACATTAGTTGGCGGAAAAATTATTATCCGCGAACAACTAAGTTCTGAGATATTTAAGAGAGAAATCTATGAATTTTACCCATTTTTGGGGGATTTATCAAATGCTTAATATCTTTCAAGAACCCAAATTTAAATTTTTTTTTTTGGTTTTTATTATTTTTTTATTTTATAGAATAACAATAATATTAGCAATACATGCTTATGATTTATTCTGACTCATCGTCGCTTTCCAAATCCAGCATACTTACATCAAAATTGGCAATGGGAAATGTTTCAGTAGAATCTAATTGGTTTATATATAAATTGACTTCTGCGTCTATATGATGCTGTTTCTTAATTTTTTGGAGTCCGCAGGGACGCTAGGAAAGGGTCCGAGTTTAAGAAGAGTATTCGGATTAAATCTTTATTGGAACTGGTTCTGGAAAACTTACAAGTGTGAGACAATCGATTCCTTCTAACTTCTTTATGCTGTGCTGTGCCTATATTTCCAATTGGCCAAATGGAAGGAATCAATTACCTCAACTCCGTGCAGACCTTGTGCAAAGTATTGGGCATGTAGTACCACGGGTTTAATTCTAAATATAACTCTTTTGTGTGATTTAGATGGTCCCAAATTTTTTCTTTATTGATGCTTTGATCGCACCCTTAAAATTATCGAAAAATTTGAGCAAATTTGGCTGAATAAAAATACAAATTACATTAAAAAAGCAAAAATAATTGTAGCTACTCTAAATCTTTCGATGCGTACTTTTTTAATCTTACTTTGAAAGTTTTTTCGTATTTTATGGATTTTTATTGATTTTTTCAATTAATTCAATTTATTATCATATTATTATAAATATTTTTTTCATGATATGGTTTTAACTGGACTTCAGAAATCAAAATCCATTAAAAACCATATGCATTATGTATTTATATTTTTTATGTATTTTTAATTAATCGAATTTTTAATAATACAAATTATCTAAATTTTTTTTGTTCGTGCTTGAATTTTATTATTTTCTCTATCGTAAAAGTTTGTAAAAGCTTAATATTATGTTAAAATTATCAAGACTTTAGAAATAGCCCAGTTGCCATTTTCCAAGGAACTAGTTCAGTAAAAATGCCAATTTCGTAAAAAAAAGCAAAAAAGGCAAACCAATACTATGTAGTTTAAATTAAAGTAGACACTTGTATCTTTCAGATAATATCAACCACCCAAAACGTTTTGTGTAGTCTGGCTGGTCGAGCGGTTAGTGCGCGCACCTTCGCACAGGGTCATGAGTTCAAATCTCACCGTGTTCCATGGTGTTTTTCGAACTCACGAGCTTGTGACGGACTATGATCTCACTCAGATGTTAAACGAGTACTCATTTATGGGGATAAATAACACTGCTGAGCGTGATGCTGATCTCATCACCTCAACAGAAAGCAGATAAGATCTTGGAAATAGGATGTCACTAACACATCCCGCGGCCTTAGTCCAATGTTGGATTGTCGCGCCTGTTATTTTTACAACGTTTTGTGACGTTTTTTAAATCTCAATTTAATGTTTGTTTTTCATATTTTAATAATTTTTTTACATTTTTTTTAATTAAAAGATTTTTAGAAAAACAAATTATGTGAAGAGTTTTAGTGGAACATACTTATTCTAAAAAATAACATTATGGTTGCCAAAAACTTGCGAAAAGATCGGAAATCGAAAGTTGTACTTTAAACCTATTTTTTGTAACTTTTTATATTTTTCAACTTTAGTCCATAATCCAACCTGAATCCAAATTGTTTCTGGGGTAATATATTTATTTTCGTCTATTATTTTTACAATTAAATTTTTCAAAAGACGTTCAAAAATTTTCGCGACATTACTTAGAAGGCTAATAGGTCTGTAACTACTAATCGAAGTTTTGGGTTTGTTGGGTTTGGAGATACAGATGACGATGTCGTTTTTCCAGGCTTTGGGAAAATATGAGTATTCGACACAAGCGTTCAATATTTTGCACAAATAGATGGCTGTCTTTTTGTGCATATTTTTCAGAAAGCTCATAGGGATAGAGTCCTCGCCTGGGGCTTTGTTTGTTTTACAATTCTTAATGATTTGCTTTATTGACGACAGCGAGAAAAACGGAATGTGATAATTACTTGAATTATTAATTTGTGTGATAGACTCGTTGACGGAATTTAGAGTGTCAACATCTCCTAAGTTATTTGTAATTAGATGGTGATTATGAAAATATCTTCCAAAAGCTTCACATTTTTCCATGTTTGTTAGTAATGTAGTAACTCCTTCAGTGATTGGAGGAATATTGCAATGTTTTTTTCTTTTAGAATTTTAGTCACTTTCCAGAAGGCTTTTTGGTCGTTATTTAACGACTTTACTTTCTCATTCCAGTGGCGGTTTCTCAACTCAACTATAGCAAAGTCTATTTGTTTTTTGCAGACTATTTACCATTTGCTTGTAGCTAATTTGCGCTGCCACTGCCTGCGGAAATGATTACGTGTGGTGATCAGCTGATTGATGTAAGGACTGAGTTGAGCCCATTGGGGATTGACTCTTCAGCCGCTTCCCATAGAATTGTGTTAAATTTTAACAAGTGCTATGGCCAATATCATCATTAGAAGCAATGTTTATATTTCCATTATTAAGATTGGTTAATAGGCCTGTTATATGGTTAAAACGAGTCCAAGTCGCCTTGTGGTACAAGAATACTCTCTGAGGTTCAATTTGTATAGGATAAGATAGATAGATAGATAAAATGTTTTATTGATGCTTCAGTTTTACAATATTGTTATTTGTTATTCTTAAAACATGATATGGCGTGGCATATAGCCGTCTGCCAGATAGGTTGACTTTCTTCTTCTTCTTCTCTATATTTAGGTTTACATTACACTTCTTTAATCCAATTAAATTAAATTTGCTATTTCATATTAGTCTGGCTGGTCTAGCGGTTAGTGCGCGCACCTTGGGTGCACAGGGTTATGAGTTCAAATCTCACCGTGAATCATGGTGTTTTTCGAACTCATGAGCTTGTGACGGACTATGATCTCACTCAGATGTTAAAGGAGTACCCATTTATGGGGATAAATAACACTGCTGAGCGTGATGTTGATCTCATTACCTCAACAAAAAGCAGATGATAAGATCTTGGAAATAGGATGTCACTAACACATCCTACGGCCTTAGTCCAATGCTGGATTGTCGCGCCTGTTATTTATTTTTATTTCATATTAACTATTATTTAAAACTTATTATTAGTTATGCGTATTGTATTATGATTCGTTTTTTATATATGTAGGATAATTATTATAGATATGTATCTAGTATGATTTTTCCGGTGCTATTAAAATTTGTGAGGTGTTTGGATGACGAAGTTCACACAACTCCATATTCTGCATGTTCGTCGATCCGTAGAACCCCTCACAAATTGTAATGTATTAGTTTGTTTTTAAAAGTTTTCGTTGATTATGCGATGACGGTACTTCAGAGCGATAATGCAAAACTCGTATAGTTGATCCCAATTCAATCCATTCAGTAGAGCGTTGACCTCTAAATCATCCAAACTGACTTTACCGAAGCAGGTTTTCCGTATTTCCTTCAGAACCGGACATACTCCAATGAAATGCCGAGTGTCTTCTCTGACACCTAGATTACATAAGCTGCAGATTATAGGCAAATTTACCCGATGGGGGATGTAATTTAGTGGCAGTAGTTCTCCTCTCGCTTTAAATATAATTGAAATCTTATTTGCAGTATAGGAGTTTTGGAAATAAGTATTTGCGTGTAAGTCATGGTTAAGGCTCGCATATATTACTCGATGTTGTGAGGCACAAGCGCTGATTCTAGTTGACTCTATCCCCATTAGCCTTAAATCTTGCCTCAATTTGTGGAGTTCGTGATGTGTTGCCAGTGTGCCATTCCAATTAAAATCTGCTCTTGTTTCGACAGCCAGTTCTTGTAAACCAGTGTAGAAGATGGTTTTCGTTTCAATGGCGTAGTTTAGTACCTTCTTCGGTAGCCTATAGTCATCCATTGCTGCGACCTTTACAAGGTAGTTAACATGCGCCTTTAGCGTTTCCAGAAATAACGGTGTCAGACCCGTCTCTTGTAGCAGCATGTAGTTGGGTGTTGTTGTCGGTAAATGAAAGATGCGCTTCAGGAAGTATCGCTGCAATTTTTCCACATCCTCGTATCGTCTTCCGCCCCATGTTTGCGCTCCATATAGAAGAATTGATTTCGATACGGCTTGGTAGATATTATGTTTTGCGGTGTGTGAGATATCTTTATTGCTGAAACAATTCTTCCAAACAGAGTTAATGCCCCATTTCGATTCCGCCAGCTTGTTCTTGAGGTGGGGAGCGATGTTTAGATTGCTCGTAATTAAAACGCCAAGATAGGTGTACTCCTTGACAACTTCAATTTCCGCCCCCTTGTACGTCTATTTTTCATCACTCGCTAGTATATGGCGCTTCTTGAAAACCATCACCTTGGATTTTTGCAGATTCACGACCATTCTCCATTGTGTGCAATATTCGTCCACATGGTTTGTAGTTCGTCTGGGGATTTGGCAAAAAACACCATGTCGTCCGCATATAGCAATCCTTTCAATAAAGTTCCAAATGCTTGAACTCCACCAGGCATATCATCGAGAATATCGTTGACGAAGACCGCAAAAGCGTCTGGGCTAAGTTTACATCCCTGTCGAACGCCAGAGTTCGTGATAAATGTTTGTATAGGTTCATGCGATTCGTAGTAATATTTGAATTGGTCCTGTGTACCCTGGGCATTAGGAAGCACTGGAAAGACTCTTGGGCTATGGAAGTCGATTTGAACACCATTTGGACTCTGTTATACGCTTAGATCGTAGTCGTTGGAGAAGCGCAATGTATTTCAATTACAATCTAGACGGGCAATTGGTATAGCTGGCGGCGTGCTCACCTCCACAGTTAGCGCACTTGCGTTTTGCATTTTCCTGATCTCTGTGAGTACACTCAGTTGATTTGTGTGGACCTGAACATACATATATTGCATATAGTTTTAAGATGGCAACCATTGATTGAATGACCCAACGTTTGGCAGTTATAACAGCGTACAGGCCCGTTGCTACGTTTTTTGCGAAAATAATTAAATTGAACTAATGTATGGAATAAGTATTTTATTCTGTTCTGTAGTTCCTTCAGTTTAATCTGTCCACGTATGAACGTTCAAAGATAACATGCCTGTTTATCATATCGCAGTGTTTTTATCGGCCAATTGCTTGATGGATTCGCAATGTACACTATGTCGTTTCAGTTCCTCTGTGAGTTCATCGGTACGCATTTCTTCAAGTCCGGAGAGAGCAACCTTTAAACATTTTTCCCGCCATTGGATCGTGGGTGAAATATTTCACATTGGATGAGTTCAGTTGGTCTATGAATTTGTCGTATTCGATCTTAGTGAGTCGATACACTTTCGTACCTATACTGGTAAACTTCAAAGTATAATATCCTTTATGTTAAGTTTAGTTAACTCAGCTTCGATTTTATCTCTCGGCATGTCGTTGGGGGCATATTCCGCCGTTTCGTTGGAGGTAAAGTAGCATCATCATCATTTGTTGACAGTTGGCTCAGAGGAGCAAACCGGTTGGAGCTTGATGTCGTACTCGAACTAAAATGTGCCTTTTTGTTTTTCGCCATTATGAATTTACTTTCCTCATCGCCAGATAAAGGCGAGAGGGGTCTTGCTCTTTTAATCGATATTCTTTTAACAAAATATCGCGACGCAAACTATGTGACAAGAAAACGATAACACTTATTATGACTTCGCACAATTCAAGTATAATACGAAATACGATCCACACTTTAGTACTTCGTAGTTGCTCTATCAAGCGCAAGAACAGGACTTGATTAGATATGCGTGAAAATGATGGTCTGTGGGGCTCTGGCAGACGAGACTTAAGGGGTAAAAAATTTGAGTATTTCCTCACTGACCATATTATGTTACCGCAATACCTTCCGAATGTGAACGAATAACTTATTCCAAAGCTTAGAATACGAGGGAATAAAAATGAGAAAGAAATAATACAACACTTCCCCTGAACCTACTATGGTGAGAAAACGGCGTAGAGCTCATGGTACTTAGAGGACCTGAAACATGTTCATTCACTTCGCTATAAAATGTTACTTAACCCTAATCATATTTTTTACCCATGAAAAGATATACGTCGATTCGACGTGTTGCTAGTTAATATCCTTATGACTTCTTCGTAAAGGGTAACATGTAAAAGTTAGATATATGATCATTTGTATTTAATATTAACCTGTTGAGCTCATATTTTTACAAAATTAACATTTGTCTATGTATAATGTAAATTAATATTCATATTAAGAAGTGGTTCTAGGAGAAAGTGGAATGTCCTTTAAAGAGAATAAAATAAAGGATATCTTTATCGATGCATGTTCGGATTTCTCCTCTCGAATTCGTGGCCCAATCGACATTGAAGACATTGCTCTTGCATCGACATTCGCAGCATTCCGGCAAATATCACTGTACACTGTCAGCCTCGTTTCGTCATCTTACGCCACATCGTTCTGACCGAGCGTGCCTGGAAATTAAAACACAACACAAAATATCATGACGTACACTCTGAAATTACATTTGCATACTTAGCTGAAGATCCCTTTCGCCTACTTGGAGTCAAATATCGTCATCATCGTCGTCGGCATCTTCGCAATATTCATACTTTGCTGTCATCTTCCTCGTCATTGTTTAGAATTGAAAAATCAATAGTTATTATTAGTTAATTTGATCACTTTGAATTTAACGAAATTACCCACGTATAGATTTGTTTGTTTGCATTGATTTGTTTACTTTCAATGTCAACTGATCAGCTGAACAGCTTATGTATATTTGACCCAAGAACATTAGAATCTTGCAACATGTTACAGTAGAATTCTTAGCTAAAGTTATCATATACTTGAACCTATTTATTACGATATTTGCTAATATGTATATATGTACACACTTTCACACTACATACATACGCATGTATTTAATTTGTATTAGATTTTACCTTGAACTTGAATAACGTTTCTATCGTTCGATAATAATTTTTAGGTTTCAAGGGAAGTCAAATTTGAATAACACTTCACTTGCATTTTAGACCTCATACGGGAATTTTGCCTTTCGATTGTATTTCGCTGTTAACTGTTGCTTTTTATGGAATTTTATATGAAATTGTAGTCGCTCACTGCCATCTATGTAGATAGACAGGCCGGATTATCAGCTGATCTGTCAGTCGTCATGCAACACAAGTACTGCCATGGTGAGTCATGGTCCGCGCTTAGTACTGCCAAAGTATCGCTCGGTACAATCCTCAGATTGTCCACAATCCAAATATCAGTGGCTGTCAGCCTGTCTTTTCGTGTGACTTGCTATGATATACACATGCCAGTGCGTTGATTTTTGAGATAAATATGGTAAGTACGATGTTGATGTATACTATTTTACCACTTGCACATCAAAAACACACGAAAGCAAACCATAACCTTTGTTTCGCAATAAACGCTCGCCATATTTAAACTTTTGGGTTCCGAAGCACTGGAGTTTGTGAGCTCTAGAAATGTCAACTGTCACTGGTCACGAACGCACTTTGTCCACTCGTGGACGAACAAATTTCTGCAGTTCGGCCTGTATATCTACACGGAGAGAAAAAATGTAGTGAAAGGTATTAAAACTGTAATAAAAACTCTTGCATTTGTAATGATTTTTGACCCTATTGCAACTGATGTAAAAGTTAATACATCTGTAATGAAAAATCTCATCGCGCTGTAATAAAATTAACAATTGGTTGGTAATAAAATTTGCCAGGAAGATAATTTGGCGATAATAGAAAAAAATACAAAAAGTGTTTTTTTTTCCTTTTTTTTATTTTTACCTTTTTTATTTTTTACTTCTATTTTATCCCTTAATTTTTTTTCCCTATTGTAACTTTACCTTTTTACAATTTGCTTCTACTGGGAATTGAACCGGGGACCTATCGTTTCGTAGTCCTACGTCCTACACCTAAGAAGATTACAAGTTATGCGAATAAATTAGTCGTCTTATAATTTGACAGTTTCATAATTATTACGCGCTGTTGTTAATTTCATGTACGAAATGATGAAAATTATGACACCATGCAATAATTATTATTACAGACAGTGGTGAAAATTACCATAAACACAATAAATGTTACTATCCATATCATGCAATGATTTTTGTCATTACACTGCAATCATTTTTACAACAGGCCGGCACCAGTAAAAACAACTGAATTGTAATAAATTTCTCTACATTTTAATAACTTTCACTAGAAATTTAGTGAAACTGTATGTTGTGAATTTCATTGTATGATTTTGCACATTTTTCTCTCCGTGTAGATGGCAGTGAGTCGCTTTAATTGTGTAGGTTTGTTTGGCAGCCCCATGACCTCATTGTCCGATTTTACCGATTCAAACATACAAACTGCCTGCAGCGAAAAGAAGCATTTCTGCAAAATTTCAACTTCATAGCTTTTAAATTGGACGAGTAAAACGCGTCGCAGCAGACGGACAGACGGACGGACGGACAGACGGACATCGCCCAATCGACTCCCCAAGTCATGCTGATCATATATGTATACTTTTTATATGGTCGGAGATGCTTCCTTCAATGCATTACAAACTTCATGACAAAGTTAATATACCTTTTCACTCTATGAGCGAAGTGTATAAAAGGCGGCTTGGTCGCCTATCATCGAACTGAATAAAGGCTCATTAATAAAATATTTTATTTGTAAATTTCTACAAATTTTAAGTGAAGCTTTCAATCAATTTATCCGTCATTTGGTGCCATTACGTTGTTCAAAAACAGGACAATGCTGGAAAAGGCAGGACTTTCGACGTTTGGCCAGGACGGCAGGTTACATAAGTTCGAAAAATCAGGACTGTCTTGCCGAAAACAGGACGGATCAATATGTATGACGAATGATTAGATAATAGCTTGTACAGCTCTTAAGATTTGCTGACCCAGACTCGCCATCGAGGGTAGCATCCAGATTGAATTTCAAATTGTCACATATGTAATGTAATTTCTTTCAAAATAATGTTTTTTTTACATTAAAGCGCAGTTTACACTTTAGATACGCAACATTTTTTTATTCTTCATTAAAAACATATTTATATGCTCGAACCATAACTTCTTCAAATAGTATATTGATTTTAGCTGAAAAAATGATGAAACCCAAACATCCAAAAAAAGAGCTGTCTTTTGATGCCAAATTGTTCTATGGCCTGACCGCATTACGCAGTAAAAAGTTAGGCTTTTTTGAGCGTCACATTTGCGGGGGAGGGGGTGGCAAAGGGCTGAAATTATGATTTTTTTCCAATATCTTGTTAACTGTAATATTTACAGCAAAATGTTCTGAGGACGATTTAAACTACACAAAAGTTCCTTTCTAATGATATATTATATCATATACCTTCTCTTGGCAGATTATATACTAGACCTAAAAACAATCGGTGTAATTTCGATTTTTTGATAGTTACATTTGGCGCTCTAGCTCCTGAAGTAATTTAATTAGAGCCATAATAATTGGGATAACTATTCCTAACAATATACACTGCCTGTCATAACAATAGCCGCACCATAAGACGGACTGATCCTTGGAAATTTAAAGAGAGCACAGTTATTCCACATACTATAAACAAAAGGGATACTTCAAACACATATAATTTCAGAAAAAGTTTCCTACTATTTCAAACCGTTATTTCTCTATAAAGAAAAAACTAAATTTCCGGACTGTCATAACTATAGCCGCACTTCGAATTATTAATGTAAAACCTGATTAAAAAGTAGAGATTGAGGAAATTAATAACGGGAGAGATCCCTTTCGAAGAAAGTAGACTCTGAGAGATTGTTTTGTTTATGTTTCAGAAAATCATTTCAACAGTTTTTCTAGTTTTAGGCTTATTAGCTTGTTAGCATCGATAACCGCTGCTTTTACATAGAAAACTCTCCGAACTCGTGTTTTTTTACGGAATTTTATGTAATAATGTTTCTCGAATGTTTTCTGTCTAATTTAGATCAATGGGAGGTTCCTCTCCAACATTTGAAACATTGCAACCGACTTTAAGTACTACGACTGATGAGAAATGATGCAATCTCTTGCTTAAAAATTCGTTTTGTGTCCTATCTGCTGTATGAAATGGAAGCAGTTTATCGTCAGGACAATCCTATGAAGTTTTTCCTATGCTGGAAGTGACGAAATCAAGTATTGTATAGGTAGACTATCCTGTTCAATACATTTAATGCGCACTTGCCGGATTTTCATAGATCTCAATACAAATTTTGGACAGAGTTCCTTAATAGTGTTAAGCAGGGCGGTTTATGTGTTTATAAGTTGATGTAACAACCTCTAATACAGTAAAAACTTCTCTGGAATATCCTAACGATAAACTGTTTTCGTTTTAATACAGAAGACATGGCACATAACGGATTTTCTAGAAAGAGATTGCATCATCTCTCGCCAATCATTGCACTTCAGAAGGGTTCCAATGTAACAATCGTTACGGAGTTCGTCCCTCCTTCATCAAAATTAGACAGGAAATCATTAGGAAACATTAATACGTGAAATTCGTAAAATAAATACATTTTCAAAGAGTTTTCTATGTAAAAGAAACGGTTATCGATACTGAGAAGTCAATAAGCAAAAATCATGAAAAACCGTTATAATGATTGATGGAGAAATAAACAAAATAATTACTCAGGGTCGATTTTATTTAAAAAGATTTTTTCCCGTTATTAATTTCCTCAATTTCGGCTTTTTAAACAGTTTTTACCATACTGATTCCAAGTGCGGCTATAGTTATGACGGACCGGAAATTTAGATTTTCCTTTAAAGAAGAATAACGGTTTGAAATAAAAAGATTTTTTTTGTGGAATTATTTGTCTTTTTAATATCCCCTAAGTATATGATATGTGGAATAACTGTGCTCACTTTCAATTTCCAAGGATTAGCCTGTCTTATGGTGCGGCTATAGTTATGACAGGCAGTGTATAGCTGTCCCACACAGAGACTCGGGCTTCCCCGACAAAGCATTCTCCTATATCCCCTATTAACATTTAAAAAAAAAAAAGACATGCCTGTAACTTATCGCCGAATCACATGCAGGCGGGAACAATTTTGGTAAACGTTAAGGCTAAGTCCCATTAGACCCTCACTAAATATTACTTCGATCGGATTAAAACAAAGGGTACCTCCCATACAAAATGACCCGAAAATTGCCTAGGAGCAAAACTTAAATTTTGGTTGACTTGTTCCCTTATTTCTTAATAAACTAGTGGCATTGAATTTGAATAATTTGTATGGGAGGTACCCTTTGTTTAATCCATGTAGACATTTAACAAGAAAGTCACCAGCGATTAATTTGAGGCATCTATGGATCCAAATAAAATGCTAAAAGTCCCCAACCAGATGTCTTCCTTTAAAAGAACAACGTGTTGTTGATTTTTTCTATAACGGTAATCTTCATGAGATATATTCAGCTCCAACAAAATTACAAAGGGCAATTAGACAGGTGCTATCTATCTATCTATCTATCTAGCTGTAACGCCGACTTTAGCTCCAATTATAGCCGCTGATAGTGCAAAATTAGAGGCGGCTCGCAGAATTGCCCTTTTCTCTTTGGCGGTTTGGGCGCCTCGCGTACGCTTTTCACGTTTCGTCCATATCCACTTTTATTTTTTAAATAATTAAACACAACCGATTAACTTTTTTTCACTATTTTCCAAATTTCGCGTAAACTGTATTGTTCATTTCTCAAAACATCGTTTTGAGCCATTTGGGCGGTATTTAATGCATTTGCTCTACCCATGATTACCGAAACTTACACAAAAATTAAAGTCAAAACACAATCTGAGTGGATTAAAACAAAAACAGTTAGGATGTGACGCTAGGACTTTCGAAATAACGACCGAATCGCAACTGTCCCTATTCAAGTGACCCAATTTTGAGCATAGAATTTATTAGTGCATCAGCATAATGTTGATGGAGCATAACTGTTGTTATTAAATGTTTCATTTTTATTCTCTCAAACTATGAGCAACATAATAGCCTTTGTAAACAAATACTGAGTTATGCTCTCTGCTGCAAGGAAAAGGATAGTTTGAGATGAACAACTCTCGAAAAGGCTGTCCCTATTCAAGTGACTGAGAGTGTATATCAATGGAACGGTCTGGTTTTCTCGAATTTATTTTTTTGTTACTCCACATAAAAAAAAAATAATACCAGTTGAAAATGGGGTGTTAGTCCAGTCAAAATATACCAATTCAGGCCTCCAAATAGGAAAAAATAGAGAAAGGCTAATTTTGATTGTTTTCGATTCAGTAGGGTAGAAATATAAAACTCATTTTGCCAAGAAACATTTTGATCGGAAAGGTTCCAGAAAGGATACTAATAAATCCTTGATCAGAGGTGGGCATGCGGGATGTCATATCAAAGGGAACGCCGAGTTCATTACATATCCGGTGATTGTTTCCTGTTTCAAGGACACTCAACGGAATTATTCGCGTTTGAATGGAAAATTACTGAAACTTATTATCTGTATCTTTCTAAAGCCATAACTATGCGAATAGTTCAAGTTGTTCTTGCCTTTTTTATTTTTAAAATCTTTAATAGCTATAGATTCTCCCATTAAATTTGCTAAGAAAAAAAAAACGTTTGGAAAGCTTTGAAAAAGGACATAAAAGGACACTAGTTAATCCTTGATTGAACGTGACGTGAAAGGGGACGTTGAGTACATTCCATATCAGGCGTTTGTTAGTTTTTTTCAAGGACAAATTACACTAATTAAGCCACATTTCGATCAAGGATTAATTAGTTCCCTTTTATGTTCTTTTTCAAAGCTATGCGAACAAATTTTTTTCATAGCAAATTTAACGGTAGAATCTTCATCTATTAAAGATTCTAAAAAATGAAAAAGGTAGTGACAATTTGAATTAATAGCGTAGTTATGATAGATACAGATGATAAGTTACGAGAAACACGAAAATTTTTCGTTCAATGCGATTAATTCCGTTGATTGTCCTTGAAACAGGAAACGAACACCGGATATGTAATGTACTCGGCGTCTCCTTTAATATGACACCCCGCATGCCACCCTCTGGTCAAGGATTAATTAGTGCCATTTTTTGTCCTTTTTGAGACCTTTCCGATCAAAATTTTTCATAGCAAAATATTTATAGTTTATGTAATATTTTTATATCCCTGGCACCCTACTGAATCGAAAACAATCAAAATTAGCCTTTCTCAATTATTTATTGTTAGATTGACATTTTAACTAATCATTGAACGCACTACCACTTGACATTATATCACTGTACACTAATTGTCATTCAGTATAATTTCACTCTTTGACCAATAAAGACCTCTTAATAGAATACCGCCTGTTTAAATCGAAAAGGTTATGGGCCCAGCCCGGTATTTTAAGAGGTAGTTCGAAATTATAGTTGTACCGGTACGGACGCGCGGATATAGTGCTAAAATAGTTACACGCAAATCTAAGCAGTTCGGGATTGAATTCGCACAAATGGATATGAAAGCCATGATGGAGCAGTCGATTGTAGCTCATCGTTTGGATGGCGGAAATTTTCGCATGTGGAAGTTTCACATCAACGCGATTCTTCGAAGTCAGGAACTATTAGATTTGGTGGACGGTACGGATCCTAAACCCGCTGCTGGTGAGGCTGAAAAGCTCAAACGATGGATTCAGCGCGACGGCAAGGCAATGGCCATTTTGTTTGCTTCCATCAATGCAGAGCAAAGCCTTCACGTTTTGGATTGCAAGTCGGCGAAAGACATTATGGACGTTTTGGAGAGTATTCACCAGAAGAAAAGTGATGTGCGTATCATGTCATTGTATGAGGACTATTTTAGTCTAAAAATGAATGATGACGATTCAGTCACCGCGTATGTGTCGAAAGTTCGCACGATTGCATCAGAGTTGGAAGATCAGGGTGAAAAGCTATCGGACAATTTGAAAATGTGTCGAATTGTGAGCAGCTTAACATCGAAGTTCCAGAATTTCCGAACGGTCTGGTACAATATTAAAGAGTGCCGTACTATGGATACACTGTTAGCAAAACTACAGTTAGAGGAGGACCAGTTAAACAAGTCGAATCGTGAGCGTGAGTCAGAACAACTCGTGGCCGGCGGCAGCGGAGCATTTTTCAGCACGCACCACAAAACAGTTAATCGAGCCGTGAAAGTTTCGTTGAAAGATCGTAAGGCGAAATCGAAGTGTCATTCGTGTGGCGAAACGGGCCATTGGAAAACCGACAGTGTGTGTAAAAAATACAAGAGCAAAAAACAAAATGGCGCCGAACACAAATCGAAGAAATACGTAGCATTTTTTGCATACGAAGATATTCTATCTGCCGAGTACAAAGAGGTTTGGTTGGCCGATTCGGGAGCAACACGTCATACAACTTTCCGACGCGAATGGTTTCAGACATTTACTCCCGAGACTGCACGAAAAGGAGTTAAGATTGCGAACGACGAGTTTTTGGATGTCGAAGGTAGCGGATCTATTGAACTCAAAGCCTGGATTAATGGTGCATGGGAAGTGAGAGTTCTGGAAGATGTTCGATATGTTCCGAAATCCAAAGTGAATCTATTTTCCATCAGCCAATTGTCAAAGAAGGGTTTCGAGGCTCACTTTACGAACAGTGGATGTAACGTCGTTGACAAATCGGGCGATGTAGTAGCGATCGGTTACATGGATTCGAACGATCTTGTACGGATGGCATTCAAGCCGTCCATGACGGAACGTGTGTGTTATGCATCAAGTGCCAAGAAAGCAGCGTGTTCATTGGAGAAGTGGCACAAGCGACTAGGGCACGTTAATGTAGCGACAATCAAGAATATGTGCTCGGCTGGTTCTGTGAATGGCATGACATTAACTGATTTTAATGATTTCTTTTGCGAAGAATGCCAATTGGGAAAAATGCATCGAGTCTCGCATCAATTGAGTGGAACGCGTGAATTGGAAAAAGGTGGACGCATTCATATTGACCTGTGTGGACCCATGGAACAACGCGGTATACGTGGTGAGAAATTCTTTATGCTTTTAAAAGATGAAGCGACAAATATGCGATTTATTTTCTTTCTCAAACAAAAATCGGAGGCGTACAAATATTTGGAAGATTTTCTGTTGCAATGTGAAAATGCTTGGGATGTTCGTGTCAAATCTATTCGGTGCGACAATGGAACCGAATTCGTTAACAGTGATGTTGCAAAGATCTTAGCGAAACGTGGCATAGTGATGGATCGAATTTCGCCGTACACGCCTGAACAAAACGGATTCATCGAAAGAGATAACAGAACCGTTCAAGAATCTGCACGTACTATGCTAATTGCAAGCGGCTTGGCAAAGTTTCTCTGGCCAGAAGCAGTCCGAACAGCGGTATACATAATACATCCTTAATCGAACAACGAACTCAAGCGATACAAAGCATACACCTTTCGAGCGATGGTTTGCTGAGAAACCGCATATAGATCACCTGAAAATTTTTGGTACCACTGGATTTATGCACATTCCGAGAAATATTGGACGCAAGAAGTGGGACCCCAAGGCGAAAAAGGTCTACTTAGTTGGGTTTGAATCGACTCAGAAGAATTTCCGACTTTATGATCCAGTTTTGAAGAAAATTGTCATCAGCTGTGATGTGGTATTCAACGAGATGCAGAACGAGTACATCCAATTCCCCATTGATTCCACTGAGATCGAGGCAGATCAGAACAAATGCGATGATATTTTGAGCGACGGTTCCGCGAAAGACGAGCAGGCTAGCAAATCACCCGAATGCATTTCAAGCGGCGATCAAGAGATAAATGGATATACTCCAATGAAGTTGCGACCCAATCCTAAACGAATAGTTCCATACGATGCATCTACTGGATATTTCGCCGTGTTTACTGAACCTGAAACATTTGAAGATGCAATGAATTCCGAACAGAAAGCAGAATGGACCGACGCTATTCAAGCCGAGCTGAAGTCATTGTCAAAAAATGACACATGGGAAATCATCCAGAAGCCAGACGATTGTACAAACATTGTGGGAAACAAGTGGATTTTCAAAATAAAATCTCCTCCAAATGAATCACCGAAGTTCAATGCGCGATTAGTGGCAAAGGGATATTCTCAATGCAGCGCAGTTGACTACAAGGAGACTTTTTCACCAGTAGTGCGCTACGAATCAGTGAGATGTGTCTTGGCATTGGCAGCTATCTACGATATGGACTTGGCACAATTCGACGTGAAGACGGCCTTCTTAAATGGTAGGAGACAGTCTATATGGAAGTTCCAAAAGGCATCGAGCATAAAGATGGCGAAGTTTGCAGACTGAAGCGCAGTTTGTATGGATTAAAGCAATCATCACATGTCTGGAACTCCAGCTTTGTTCAATTTATGAAGGAATGTCAGATGAATCAGTCCCTTTCGGATCCATGTGTATTTTATGGAGAAATTTGTAACGAAAAGGTAATTCTTTTGCTATATGTCGATGATGGTTTAATTTTATCGCCTAGTAAGAAGTCGCTTGATACGATGATTGAGATGTTGGCAAACAAGTTCGACATAACACTGGGGAACTCTGACTATTATGTTGGATTGGAGATAACGCGCGATCGGAAGGCGAAGACAATAAGCATTTGTCAAACATCATACATTGACAAAATTATCCGAAAGTTTAAAATGGAAGAATCGAAAGCAATCTCTACGCCAGCTGACATTGGAACATTTTTAACTTCGTTTACGGATGACGACAGCGAGATACAGTTTCCCTATCGAGAGGCTTGTGGTTCACTTATGTTCGCTGCAACCATTTCTCGACCAGACATATCATTCGCAGTGGGAGATGTTTGCCGCTTCATGCATAAGCCTGGTCAAATGCAAGTCAACGCAGTTAAGCGAATTTTTCGGTATCTGAATCATACGAAGCAGATGAAGATAACATATGGTTCGAATATGGATGATGCTGAGTTGGTTGGCTACACCGACGCAGATCATGCCCGTGACTATGAATCAAGCCGTTCAACAACTGGTTATGCCTTTTTGTTGGGAAATGCAGTTATCACCTGGAAGAGCAAGCTGCAATCTGAAGTCACATTATCCACAACGGAATCAGAGTACGTGGCATTATGTGAAGGCACTAAGGAAGCGATATGGTTGCGAGATCTACTTGAGGAAATTGTCTTTGGACAGTGCGAAGCAACACCAATTTTTTGTGACAATTTGAATACTGTCCGCTGGGTGAAAAATCCTCAACATCATCATCGGACCAAGCATATTAACAAGCGTTTACATTACACTCGAGAAAAATACAGTCAAGGTTTGATCACAGTTCATCACGTTGGATCCGAAAATCAACTGGCAGATGTACTGACGAAACCGTTGCCTGCAATTAAGTTTAACTCGAATATCAGAAGACTTGGATTAAGCGATTAAGTATGGATTTTAATTACATTACATTTGTTTCTTCTTTCTTTGATTAATATTGCGATAAAATGAAGTAAAAGTAAAGTAATTTACAAAGATCCTACTATTCCATTTTTTTGAATTTGCATATTTTTTGTAACTTAATGAAATACTTCTCGTAAATTGAATTTAATTTGAG
This sequence comes from Microchrysa polita, assembly GCA_949715475.1. Lineage (NCBI taxonomy): Eukaryota > Metazoa > Arthropoda > Insecta > Diptera > Stratiomyidae > Microchrysa > Microchrysa polita. The sequence goes on from OX454415.1 coordinate 32,612,544, forward strand.
TAATTCAAATGAGTGGGAGTGTTAGATTGACATTTTAACTAATCATTGAACGCACTACCACTTGACATTATATCACTGTACACTAATTGTCACTCAGTATAATTTCACTCTTTGACCAATAAAGACCTCTTAATAGAATACCGCCTGTTTAAATCGAAAATTTATTCCCTTCGCTTATTAAGCGAAAAGGGTATGCATATTAACTTTGACATGAAGTTTGTAACGCATTGAATGAAGCATCTCCGACCATATAAAATATGGTATATGACCAGCATGACGAGCTGAGTCGATTGGGCGATGTCCGTCAGTCTGTCCGTCTGTTGCTACGCGTTTTACTCGGCCAGTTTAAAAGCTATGGATTTGAAATTTTGCATACATGCTTCTTTTTGTTGCATGCAGTTTGTATGTTAGAATCACTAAAATCATACAAGGGGGTCATGGGGCTGCCATACAAACCTAGCCCCCAAATTAGGTTCTTCTAAGAAATTTTTTTTTTATTTGGACACCAATTCCAACCAAACTTTACAGAAATGTGTTTCTATTGATGATACAAATTATATGTATGGATAGATGGACCATGAAGTCATGGGGCAGCCTTACAAACACAGCCCCCAAAATTAGGTTCTCCGAAGACAAACTTTTTCATTTGTCCTGCAATTTCAACCAAACCTCACACAAATAAGTTTCAATGGATGCCGCAAAATATACGTAAAACTTGATGGAAAGGAGCTATGTGATCATGGGGCTGCCGTACAACCCCCCCCCCCTACATTTTTCATCTAAGAAAAAATTTTTGTTACACAAATTTCACCAAACCTTTTATTAATGTGTGTATCGAAGCAACAAAAAATGTAAAAACAAGTGGAATTATACTATAAGACCATGTCCCCCGCTTCCCCAAAATAAAGTTTTCTAATGTACTTTTGTTTGTTTGCCCAATAATTCCAAACAAACAAACCTAGCTAAAAGATTATTTTATTGGCGTTTAAAAACGCAAGTCACAGGAAAGCCCGAAAAAACTTTTAGCCCAAGGAGAGCGAAGGGTATCCAAATCTCGTTTTCTATTTGGAGGCCTGAATTGGGATATTTTTACATACTGGACTAACACTCCATTTTTAACTGCTATTATTTCTTTTTTCAAATGTGAAGTAACAAAAAAATAAATTCGGTACCTAATTAGCACATAATCAGACCGTTACATTGATATATGTAGGTCCGAATCCCGTAAGTTGATTTTTTCTATTTGAATTGCTAATATTTTTTTTTTAAATTGACGAGCAAAAAATGTTTAATTGCGGTACATATTTAGCACATAATGAGCACGTAACGGTGTAATGATTTTTTTTAGTAATTTGCTTAAGTGGGGGGTGCAGCGGAACGCACCTGTGCTAGGATACCAATACCATGACGAAATTAGTTAGAAAAACAACACCATATCGTCATCAGAAGCATATCATGGCCTCCTACTGTCTTCAAATTACAATCCATAGAAAGAAGAAATCAACGTCACTTGATTCGTAAATCTCTGAACAGACCCCAATACGATAAAATGATGATGAAGATGATTTAGTGGCTCTTCTCTTCCAATTTCAATTCTTCATATATCGCAGCAACGAGTGCAACTTCACATACTACACGTACGAGTGTAGTACATACATCGTCTGCAATACTCCCGTAATTGGACACTTCCTTATCAACGGCTAGCAAGATGATGTTCTTGACTGCGGCACAATAACGAGGTCTCCTAACTTGTTGATGACGGCCGCCGGTTCTATATATCAACGACACATTTTGGATTCTATGTCAACAGGGAATAGTACTGGGGGACTTACGTGTTCAGTCGACACCCATCATCTTCATCTCAAACGCTATTCATGTGTACATCGACTTCAATCAAGGCTTCAAATCTCGATTGCCCAGGGTGTACAAACGAGCACTTACATCGCGTACTATCATATGCACGATACTTTCTAAAGTGCACTTAAAATCCGCTAGAATCTATCTTCTGTATAGTTGGGTTCGAGAGTATGTTATTCCCGGGCCATGATGCTCCTTCAAATCCGACATACTACGAGTACGAGCATATCATTCATCTAGTGGCGTAACACACTTTTGAGAGTGTTTTGTACAGAATCCTCAATCTTATCACACACATATGAGTGTCTCTATCGTGTGTATAGGACTTGCCACACAGGATATGTTATCAGTTATCAGCATCGTAAGCAGGACATACGTCTCTTTCGTATATGTGTACTCGCTCCTGGAATCCTAAAAGTGACATTCGACATGGAAAAGCTCTCTCCGGCGGATATTGATGGCAAATTATGTCAATAGAAATTTTATGGCATTGATAAAATGAATTATAAAATGCGGTTCCAGCTGAGAGACTCCTCTGGGTTGTCCGTTTGAATGAAAGTGTCCTTTTGCTCTCGTATGCATTAGAAATGGGTGCGTTCTGAGAAAGTGGATAAAAGCCCAGCAGGGTACTATATAGTTGTAGTGAACAAAGTGGAATTGTCATTCACTATGGTCATGTTGTATGGAAAATGCTAACCATGATCGAATTATTGGAATCGGGACACGTGCCATTGTTTCAGATGCCTTTTGAATAATTCATAGACCAAAGTGTTGGATTTGTCGGAATGTGCTTGTTAAAAGATTTCCCGTGGAGAAAATTAGTTATAGTTTTGGAATCTTGTCTATGTGTTTCACATCTTCATTTAAAATAAATCAAATCATCTGTTAATTGATTTCCTGACAATTTGTATGGAATATGACTGCAATTGATGACTGAAAAGTGTGGATCGACCTTAAGCCAATCTCTCCGCCATGTCCGTGTGAATTAAATTGAAATGTCGATAAACATAGTATAAAAGTTTCTGATGAATTTGAGTGAAACAAAATTAAATTTAAGTCCGGTATACCTAAATGGTAACCTTCAGACTGTCACTGGCAAAACAAAATCCTTCAATCCTTCCTTCCATTAAATGCTCTGTCATTACATTCCCGCCTTCTTCAAATGCACTTCCTATCCACGACAAGTGCTTATTATCCTCTTTGCTATGTTCACACATTTCTTAGTCATATGATTAGACATATCCTCTTTCATGAACGTTCGCTCTAATCCTGCTATCTGACTTGTATGTTGCCTATACTTATTGTATCCTTGTTTATGCTCGTGCATGCCAACTATGACATTTTCGCTATTGCAATTAATGTGATTACCCGGTTATTAGAAAGCGGTATAGCATGTCAAACGTAGCCTTGCTTACCTTTTCAAATACTACACACAGCAATTGTTTCTGAACATTCCGGAACATACACACGTACGTCGCATCGTCCTTTGAAGAGGTGGTGGCCGCCTACCTTGAAATACATACACCAATATTTGATGACAATCATGCACGTGAACATTACCAAAATTACCGTACTCCGAAATGTATGTCGTTGCAACAAAACTTATATACCACCCTCTCGTTTTTACCGACAAACGGATGAAAAAAGGCGGATTAGGTGAGTGAAATCCTTTCAGATCTATAGAAGCACCACCGGGCAAACACCATACCGATACTTTAACTTGTTGGCTATAAGGAAGACCGTTTCTCGGAAAATTCTGTCGTTTCACCTCTAATTTGCATATACCCAGGAGTTTCATACACTGCTCAAGTGAGGAAATCCAAAAAACAAGAAAAAGTTGCGAGTATGCAGAATTGAATGTGTTTTACAGCCATTTTTATCGTCCGCTCCGGTTGGTAGGGTTGACAAGGAAGCTTGTAAAATTCAAAGCATTCGATATTGGGGTGATCAGGTACAGAGTTGTTACTCGTATAGCTGTAGTTTGTAGGTGATAGCGAAGTTTCGCAATCGTCTTTTAGACGAATATATTTTATTCATGATCTTGAAAATGTTGGGCGTTCAAAAAAAAGGATTCTACTAGTGATGTAATTCGACATTCGTATATCCGTATTCAGTGTATTTGAATCACTTGTGAGGGCATTCGATTTCGTTCACGTGTTGCAAACGATAATGGACGAAATTTTGGTATAGCGAAAACCCCAATTTCCGTATACCCGCGAGGTGCAAACATACTTGTATAGTGGCTGGTATAGCAATTTTGACAGTGCTGGAATGTTACCACTTAGGAATTTGCTTAACATATAGCATACATGTAGGAACAAGGTGTGGAAGTAGCAAACATGACAAAAATGCCGGTAAAGGCAGTATGTAATGGGTGCAGTATTATCCTTAATGGGGACCATTATATTGTCCTGGTGATATATTTATGTGCTATGGCTGAGATGGTGTTTTGATAGCAAATCAATTTGTCAGGTGAAGATATATGATATTGTTTTTTATTTTGTGTACATTTGTTAATTATTATTTCCACTCCAAAACTATGATCTGAAATGCACTATGCACAAATTTATTTTTGTAAAACAGAACATTGAATTTTCTAGCTCCAAGGTTAGCATATGTTCTCGAGAGTTTGAAGTGATGGCTCGGGCGTGACTTATGATCGACTTTTTCAACAAGCTCTCACACTGTACGGCTCTGCTCTGATGGAAAAGAATTAACGAACAAATCTACTCTGCTGTTCAGCCAAAATCGCCTCTTTTATCGATTAAAAAAAATGTTTACTCCAAATTAATAACAAAAATATATTAATTAATGTTTTTACTAAATTTAATGTACAAATAACATCTCTCTATTAGAAATATTTACAATCATAAACATAATTGTCAATGCTCACCTAGACAATTCGAATTAGAACACGGCTTTTTTGGTGATTGTTACCAGTGGCGTGCACAGCCCTTAAAATAATGTGACCAGATGCCTGAATGGTCAATGCTGTACATACTCGTGCATTACCTATTGGTGAGATTCGGTTTAGAGACAAACCCAAATCCACTATGGGAGCATTTCGAAAAATGTCGCCAGCATTTTCAAATAAATCTATACATATAAAAGAAAGTCGTGTTAGTTACACCATTTATAACTCGAGAACGGACAGATTTTCATGATTTTGGATCTGTTGGATTAGGCTCTGGCCAGAATAGCATCTATTCTGTGTCACTTGTGAATAGTGAGTTAACTGCAAATTATGACATTTTGGGAAATCGAAGTTGAATGTTTGCACTGTTTTCCAAAATCTACAAATAGGCGAAAAGCCAATTCTTGGTAATGGAAAAGTTGGAAATTTTGTGGGCTTCACGATGGCTAATTATTATTTTAAAAATATGATTTTATACTCCTCACATTGGGCATTGAAGTGCAATTAACCTAGACCAAAAAAATCAATTGGTAGATAAAATCAGAAATCAGACTAAAAAATGCATATATTTTTTGATCAACATCACAACTAAAGTCGATTGAGTGATATTAGGTCCTCTGTCAGGACATACTTTACAATGGTCTTTTATCAAATATGAAACACATCGAAAAATGTCCTTTAAATTACTGTGCGGAATTAGTTTGAGCAAAATGGTGAATATATGCATTGCGTTTGTGTAATTTCAGATGAAATGAAAAAAAAATTATTCAAAATAACGGTATATGTATATCGTAAATTGTTTTAAGTGGTCTCATTTTGATCATTTTCGAGACTGTAGTTTTTACGTAAATGACTCAGATTTGATACATACAGTTCATGCATTTCACTATTCTTTGTGATGAAATGGTATTTGTGAAGTTCAAAACAATGGGAAATTATGACTTTCGTTTAACGTCAGGTGAATATTTTAAAAAACATTTCGAAATAAATATTTTTAGTTATGATGGTTTATTTGAGGAGTTCCGCAAAATTATCAGAAATCTCTACAAAATATGATTTATTCAAAGATATAATTTTAGGCATTTTAGCAATAAATACACTGGAAAATATCATTTGCTAAAAACAAGAAAAATACAATAAAAAACAGCCAAGGAATAGTTTTTCTTGATTTAAGATGTATTTTCTTGTTCCAAGAAAAGTTTTTCTGATTTAAGATGTATTTTCTTGTTCCAAGAAAGGTTTTGCCTGAAATAATGCTTATTTATTTATTTTAAGCAAAGACTTTTCTTGGAACAAGAAAATACATCTTAAATCAGGAAAAATTCTTCCTTGGCTGTTTTTTATTGTATTTTTTTCTTGTTTTTAGCAAATAATTTTGTCAGTGTAGATGAAAAGTATATGATATTTTTTCAGAAGCTTAAAATCCCTTTTTTATTAGATTTATCTCAATTAAGCTGCTGCAATTAAATCGCCAGAAGTAAACTGATTCTTTAAACAGTTTATTAATATTTATTTTCTTTGTCCAAGAATAAACCAATAAAAATATTTAAAATCAATACTAAGGTGTTATTTTCCAAAAGAAATCATCTACTAAATTATGAATATCTTTTTAAGTATCAACACATCAAAAAAATATGTACAATTTTTTCCATTAAAGATAAAACCCATTTAAGGGTTAATTTGAATCAGTTTCCAAGATTCCAACATGAAATTCAGTCCGCAAGTCGTGCGGAAACATACACTAAAAAAAATCATTTGCTAAAAACATGAAAAAATACAATAAAAAAAAGCCAACCGATTTAAGATGTATTTTCTTGTTCCAAGAAAAGTTTTTCTGGTTTAAGATGTATTTTCTTGTTCAAAGAAAAGTTTTTGCTTAAAATAATGCTTATTTATTTATTTTAAGCAAAGACTTTTCTTGAAACAAGAAAAAACATCTTAAATCAGAAAAACTTTTCTTGGAACAAGAAAATACATCTTAAATCGGGAAAAAATTTTCCTTGGCTGTTTTTTATTGTATTTTTTCCTTGTTTTTAGCAAATGATTTTTTCAGTATAGGGTTTTTAAAAATAAAATTATCATAATTGGGGTAATTTTTGTTTACACCAAAAAACTCAACTAACTAATTGGAAGACCATGTCATAGAAATGTCGAAGCCTTAATTTAAACTATTCACGAGTGATGAAAATGTCATGTTCGGTCAACGGCGGGAGGCTTGCCTTTTAGCCTTAATGTGTTCTCTCTCGATTACCGTAACTCCTAGTGGAGCATGGTGGGTTGATGACTACCGTGTGTAGTCATCAACGTTACAAAGACAACTGAATTCGGAGTGTGATACGGTTGTCAGCCATACCACTTCCTAGTCGCATTGTTAGTTTATTATTCTACGATAAGAATATTTCTTATCATCTCTTCTGAATAATAAACTTGCGACGAGTCGTGCCGAGTTTGGAAACTCGTTTCTCTATGAGTGTCTATTTCACAGAGTAGCGACCGAACGATCACGGCCACAGAGCACGACAGCCTTAATGTGCTACAATTCAAAAATAAACTTCATTTGCCAATAATTTCAGTACATATTAATAATTATTCACAACCTGAATGAACTTTCACTTAAAAAAATGCTAACACCATAGTAATTTCAACGAAAACTATACGGTAAATCTCTGACCGTACTCACACGACGAATCCTTGGATTCTAATCCTGGATTGTATGAGTTGTTCTCTCAATTTAAATTAGTGTATTTGTTGATTTTGTTTGTTAATTGTTAGGAGATTTATATATGATGTTGCATTCCCCAATTCCGAAATAAGATTCACCATTAAACCTTATATCTAAGCTATTAAAGTTTATAAGCTAACCATTGATTTTTTAAAGTATTTAACAAATTTCCACAGTGTATATTGTGTATAACTATACAAAAAATATCTCCGGACAGCAGATAGAAAAAGTCGAGAACTTTACTTACCTTGGGAGCGTAGTGACAGCGGATGGTGGGGCTGATGCCGATGTAGAGTCGCGCATAAATAAACCAAACTCCGGATCTTCGAAAGCAATGTAAAATCCGTGCTTTTATATGGGTGTTCCACTTGGAAGGTGACCAGTGATTTTACAACCAAACTACAAACTTTCGTGAATCAGTGCCTTCGACGCATCCTACAAATTCGCTGGCCTGAGGTAATCTCTAACGACGACCTCCTCCAAATTACTGGCCAAAATAGGATAGGCATCGACATCAAAAGGCGGAGATGGCAGTGGATAGGTCACACACTTCGAAAAGAGCCAAAAAACATTGCAAGACAGGCTCTAGATTGGAATCCTCAGGGAACCGATGCAAGGCGTCGTGTGGGAAGACCCAAAAATACGTGGAGAAGATCTGTTGAGGCAGAGGGAAAATCTATAGGCAAATCGTGGGACCAGCTAAAGGCGATGGCTGTTAATAGACAGAGGTGGAAAAGAGGCGTAGTCAATGCCCTATGCCCCACTAGGGGTTAAAAGGAAACAGAGAGAGAGAGATACAAAAAATAAATATTCGTTTTGTAGGAGGAGCTCTATTGTGAATTTACCATCCCGAAAAAAATATTATTGTTTATACGATATAATAAAAACAAAGCTAAACAAAAGAAATTATGAAGTTTTTACTCGCTTCTGCATCAGTTCTCAAAATTGTATAAAAAATCCATGTCGAAAATGCTGTATCCAATTTCTCAGAACAAACGTTTACCTGATGACTTTTTGACGTAATGTTTTGATTTTATCTGTTTCGTAAAGTATAAATAAATAATGTAAGAATCAAGGTTTCCTTTGAGCTACTTTCCTTTCCTACTTTCGAAGTGGTGGTTTCTATGATAGTTTTGCCAACTTATTTCGACGAGCTATACTGACAAGCGCGTTTGCAAAATTTCATTCCGGTAACTTTAGAATTGACTTTGTGAATTGTGAAGTGATGGGATGCTGGTACAGCTAGATAATCTGCCAGACATCTAATCAACTCCCCTTGTAGCAGTTCTCAATAATAAAAATATAATTAAATATTTCCTCTGATAAATAAAAAAAAATTACAAATTTAATACTTTAATTTTTTGTTGCAAAATGTGAAGGGTATAATAAATAATTATACAAGCATATCATCTAAATCTCAGCCTTCCCAATACTAATTACTTATTTTACTAAATATCAAGCTCACTTTTAACAATCAAAAGTTCAGGATACTTCTGTGTTAAATTTTCGTACCACTTCATTTGCTCACAACGTTATAATTCCGTTTTTAATGGTCGTAATGAATTTTTTAATATATATTATGAAAGAGGGACAATTCATCTCTTCGATTATGCATATAACTCAAAATCGATAAAATCGGACTTAACTCACTTTTCACTAGTGACACAGTATATAAAAGAAAGCCGTGTTAGTTACACCATTTATAACTCGAGAACGGCTGGACAGATTTTCATGATTTTAAATTTGTTGGATTAGGCTCTGGCCAGAATAGCATAATAACTATTAAAACATGCAAAAAATTCACAATGAGCTAAAATTCCCAATAGGTTATTTTTCACCTACTTCTGCTTGTATTTCTTTAACACATGAGCGGATTTCAGTAAATTTCTTTCACAGGATTGGTCTCTACCCAAAGTAAGAGGACAACTATCGAGACATATGAAAAATTCACAATGGAGCACAATTATGAAGACAATTCTTTTTCTTATACTTCTTTCCGTCTTTCTTGAGCGAATCACAGGATTTCAGTAAGTTGACCCCACCTTATGGGTCTACACAAAGCTCCGACCGGAATTTATTTATTTATTCAAGGTACCATTGTACAGGAGCAAGTGCTATGAGAACAATAGTTACAGTTTAAAAATTAAATTTAAATAAGCAAAACTAATAAGTATAAAAGTATCTAACAGAACAAGAATGAACAGAGTGTATTATAATGTATAACTGTGTATAATGAGAAAATGAAATTAAAGTATTATTATTATTATGAATCAAATTCAGGAATTTTATCAAGAAGGACACGTTTAAAATTAAAAAATGAGAGTACTAAAGGACCAAGCTTTAGTCTATCGTATTTTCTCATCATTCTTAAAAGAGGCGAGTGAAAATAAACCTCAAGCTCCGCATAGGGAGGATCGAAAATTAGGAACGAACGAGTATTATGAAGTTTCCCTAAAGACTATATCACCTGAGAGTGAAGAACGAATATAGCCAAAACATAACTTATACAGAAGACATTCATCTAGATAAATTCTTCTCTTTTCCAGACTTAACAAATTAAGATAATTTAGACGTCCAAGATATGACGATTTAGGAAGATTGAATTTATAAAAAATGTGGTGGGTAAACCTTCGCGGAACGCCTTCAAGTGCAATAGTATGATTATTTGAGTATGGTGACCATACTATCGACGCGTATTCCAACACACTTCGGACAAGAGATATGAATAGCCTGACTGAAGTTGAAATTGATTGAAAATCTTCCGAGCAACGTAACACGAACCCTGCAAGCTTCGATGCCCTGTTTATGATGTCAGAGTAATGATCGGTAAAGTTAAGTTTTGCATCGAAAGTAACACCTAGATCGCTAATGGTGGAAACATTCTTTAGTTGCGTGCAGTTCGTATAATATGCAAACGAAATGGGATCCGGTTTCAAACAGAATGTAAGAGCAAAACATTTAGAGACGTTAAGGAATAACTCATTTGCGAGGCACCAAGACGATAAAAGATTTAGGTCCGATTGTAAGGTCAAACAATCAGCGATTGAGGATACGGAGGTAAAAATCTTACAGTCATCTGCGTAAAGTAGCGAACGACTCTTCAGAATAGATGGAAGGTCATTGATAAAAAATACAAATAATATAGGTCCTAAGATAGACCCCTGACGAACACCGGACTTTGGATAGAACTCATTAGAAACATTGTTTCGTAAAACGACGCGGGAAGATCTATTATTTAAATACGAAGTGAGCCAAGTGATTAGATGAACAGGAAAGTTAAGATGAATGAGTTTTTGAAGTAGGATGGAATGGTTGACTGTGTCAAAGGCTTTCGAAAAGTCAGTGTATATCGCGTGAACGTCCCGATGGTCATTTAAAGACTTTGCAACAAAATTGACAAATTCTGCTAGATTCATAACAGTTGACTTCAGAAATGGGGCGGTAGCTGGAAGCTATCTTTGAATCCCCTTTCTTAGGAATAGGCACAACGTAAGAACGTTTCCACTTGGCAGGGAAGATACACTCCGATATGCTTTTATTAAAAATAATGGCCAGAGGAACAGAAATAGAGCTATGTATCTTCCTTAAGAAAAAGCTAGATATACCATCCGGGCCACTAGATGAGTTATCTTTAGCAGACATAATCAATGAATCGACAAGATTAGATGATATAACCGCTTCAGGTATAGATATACTATTGTCGACAGAAGGAGACAGTATTAAGTCAGATGATTGATGAAAAGAGCTAGAGAAATAAGTCGCGAAAAGTTCACAAATTTCATTAGGGTTATTTGCGGTTGTTTTCATGGGAAAGGGATGATGGGTGACAAGAAGACTTTCGCATGTTTTTTACGTAGGACCAAAACAGCTTACTCTCATTGTTTCTGACACTCTGTTCAATATTGAGGAGATAAGCAGAACAGGCCGATAGTATGAGTCGTTTGGTCTCAGCACGAAGTTTACGATAAGTTTGCAGGTCAGAGAAACGCTTGCAACGTTGATAACGTTTGTAAGCGAGATTCTTTCTCGAAATCGCTTTGTAGATAGTATTATTAAACCAAATAGGTCCTTTACGACGACTGGTAGCATATTTAGGCACATATTCATCAATAATATTCAAAAGGATTTCGTAGAATATTTCGACCGCCGTCTCACAGTTGGTGTGTGTAAGAATAGAAGACCAGTCAACCTCGTTAAGTTTTAAATTAATAGCGTCAAAATTCGCCTTGCGAAAATTAAAACAGGATGCCTTTATTGCCATAGGAGCCTCATTGAGTTCAAGATTTATTACCTGTTCAAGAGCTGGATGAAACGAATCACAAGGAACTAAAGGACTACTTGCCAAACAGGACGATAGTTCAGATGTAGAAAAATTACTCAAAATCAAATCTAGCCTACGATTCATAAAATGGGAGTTAAATTAAATTGAGCAAGGTTGCAATAATTCATGAACGATGACAAAGATAAAAATAAGGACGGCGAGAAAGAAGAAAGAGGAAGGCCAGGAGAGTCAGGCCAAGAAATTAGAGGCAAATTGAAATCACCACATATAATTATCGCAGAATTTGGATGAGATACACAATTGGGATTATAAAGATATTCGAAAAGCCTTTCATATACTGCGGCATTGTAGGGAACGTAAACGCAAGAAATTAAAAGCGAGCAATTAGAGAAGTTCTTAATTAAAATAGTAACGCAATCAAATACGTAATTTTCTGCAACAGAAACTAACGAGCATTCAATATTACTTTTAATGGCGATAAGAGTCCCACCACCTGAAGTTTTCTGTAAAAGGTTAAAGTTTCGGTCACATCTAAAGACGGTATAGCCTTCAAGGACTTGCCCAGTATTAATTGACGAGCACAACCAAGTTTCAGAAAAACAGATAATATCATGAAAAGATGCTAAACCAGAAATATTTAAGCCGCGCACATTTTGGTAGTACAAAGTTAGGTTAGATGATTTTGTTATTTTGAAGATCGGGGCTGTCGTCGATGAAGAAATGGCAGTATAACCAATGAAATAAGCAGAAAATTCACAATAATCAACAATTCACAATGAGTTCTTTTTTCGCATATTTATTTCTATTTCTTGAACGACTTTGCGGATTTTTGGAAAATTTTCCTGCCGAATTGGTCCTTTCCCTGAATATCAGAATAACATTGAAACACGCGAAAAATGTAGGTATAATGAGCATAATTATAAAGATTTGGTTTTCGTATATTTCTTTCTGTATTCCTTGTACAAATTGCCAGATTTCAGTCAACTGATTCCAGCGGATTGGTCTACACCTCCTTCCTCTTTGAATATCGAATTTAGTATCTTTCAAATTTACAATTCGTTTTGTAAATTTTGCGAGCGGAGCGAGCTCTCACAGCTTGTGTTTAATAATAATTCAAGTCATTCCGGTAACCAAGGTTGTAATGTCTGCATTTTTTTTTTCTCTCACTTTACGAATCGCATGTGAATGTTCCACGCACCTATTATGCACCACCCTATTTTTATTGCACTAGCACTAGCCGCACTAGAAATTCTAGTATACATATTTATGTATGTGTATCGATGCACTAAGTCGACAACGACGACTTATCGGTACATTACATACAGACAGGTTGTTCGTGCAATGTACAGATTTGTGCGGGTGGGACAATGATGGATCGTACGATTTGCTTATAGGCAATCTTTATGATAGAGATGGTATTGGTAAAATTTAATTTGATAGGATAACGTGGGACATACAGTTTATTTTTCGTATGTGTATTATGTATGAAATTTTGGCGAGAACTTTCCTTGTTGCATGAGAAGGACGAGGAGGTTGGGAACCACGAATGGATGCTAGGTGAGTTACCAAGCGCTGATAACGTTTTTTTGGTTGTTCGGTATTGGCTTTGGTTGGAGTTACATCTCTAAGGAGACATTAAATTTTTGGTCGTTTATTTTAAGTCATCAAATTCAAAAAGAAATTTAAAAAACTTAAATTCAACTTAATTTAATTTTTATTATCCATTATGATGTGCTAGTTGGTGTTTTTTTTTGGTCTTACGCAATGTGAGAAAATTTGAAGGTGCTTTAAACTTAAAAAAACTACAGTGCACTAAAACCGCGTGGCCAGTTTTTTTTTCTCCGCTAGTGCTAACATAAAACAAAAAAAAAGAAAACGAAATATAAAATCATCACAAGAAACCTAATTAATTAAAAACAATGGATAAAGTGACAATTGGACACTTATATCGACGATAACAAATTACTTCAACATATTCCACCGCTACATGACCGTTCCATCTAGATGGCTTGACGTCCTTCTTGCGATCCATGTGCCGCCATTACATTTATTGCCTATTTGTGTACTGCCTGGAGTGCCGCGAGCAACAACGAATAATTTTGTATTTGTTTTTTTTTTTGCAATTGAATTTAACGTACTTTAACCTATCTATCCCGGTAGCCATTAATGTAAGTGCAACGAAAAAAATTAAAGTTTTAAATCATAAAAGTGTGAAGTGACACGCATAATTTCCCTCTTCCCACGGCCGTTCGGAACTGGTAAGTTTCTAAGAAATGTATTCTTATATTGTTGTTATTTAATCTTGCATGCATTTTTGGCTATGTAATTAAAAAAAAAAGAAACTGAATTTTTTTACATGGTTACATTATTTTTCTTTTTGGTTGCTTTTGTAATTTAATGTTAAATTTATAACGGGATATTTATTATTCGAACATTTAATAAGTGTGAAAATACTCTGTTCCTTATCTTTCCGGTTTACGCATGAAAAATAAAATGAACATTAATTAAGAAATAACGATTTTTTTTCTGAAGGAATGCCTCTACAGCTTCTTTTCCACAGCAGGATGATTTGAAGACGCGCGATAAATCGTACTGATAGTGTAGGGGGTCCTTAACTTCAGGCCAGGACCATAGGTTGCGGTTGGGTCTAGATGGCCGGAGCCAAGTTCATCTGGGCTCATCAAAAGAAAAAAAATAGAGGATTGATTGTCGCTAGGTCGTTACATATTTTTTTTTTTAAGTAGGGGAGACCGGGGCTGGTTCTAACAGGGGCAGGTATTAACAGGCTGATAGACGCCAAACTGTCAGACTGAGAGACAAACAAATAATGATTGTCCTGTTTGTACACAATGCTAAACGTGTCGAGACTCGTCAGTTTAGTCTGCGCCGTCGCCGTAACGAGTTGTGTGTGATGTGCCCATATGAACAGGTAAACGATCTTTTTTGCGTTTTTATTTTCTTGATTTTCAATCTTAATATAAATTTCAAAGATGTGAAACTTTAACTTATATAAAAAGTGTTTATTCAGCTATAGATGCACTCTAATTTCTTGCTGCTAAATTACGTACTTATTATATTGCAATGTGATTTTTGGAAAAATGGGCTTTGGGGTTAGTTTTAACAGAACACACGGGGTAAGTTCTAACATGTTAACACTTACCCAAATCGCGAGTTAAGTTTCTGCGTTAGGATATTAAGGCTAGAGTTCCATTTTTTTTAATTACCTGTGATTGTTTTTCAAAGAAGATGTTTATTAATTTTTTTGAGTTTAACCCTTAAATGCATAGCGTACCATATATGGTACATGGCTAGATTCCTGTAAAAGTCTAGCGATTATTAAATTTTTGATTTTTTTTTACTTTTTGCTAAAGTAAAGAAAACAAGCTTTCACATAAATTCAATTTTGGCTTCCCGAAGTTTTCCTTGAATTGTCTGTGCGTCGGCAAAGTGAACGAACGTAATTTTTTGTGGAATTTTAAAAGCTATTCTTTAGAGCTAAAAAAATTGGCGAAATTTACCGTTATTTGGAAAAGGAAAAATACTGGTGAGTAAATTGGAATGTGTTCTTGACATTATTTTGAGATTTTGACCAGAAAAAGGCACCAAAGGTATTGTTTGCACCAATTTTGCAACGTACCATATATGGTACACCATGCATTGGGGCATATTCAGAAATATCTATACATACATTCCGATCGTTCTTAGTTGATGAAATTATTCTCCTTTAGTCTTGGGTAGGGTAGGATATGTTCATAAAATTTTAATAATCAGCTCTTTCGATATGATGGTGCGTTTTATTAGGCCCAGAACAGGTCCAAATAACCTAAATGTTCATACAAATTATGTCACCGATCAATTTTTCCAGGACATTTACTGCCATTTTTTACAAAAGCTATGTTAATCAGTCCTGTTCAGGATCAAAGGAGACAGAGCTGTCATAGTTGATCGAAAAGGATGTTTTTGTCATTTTGTTTTCTATAGCACACCGGTCAGGGCTTAGCGTTTATGTAGCTGCTTCTTATAATCTCAGTCTTCTTAGCTTGCATGTATACTGAAATATTTTCTTTTGTTTTGTTCTTAGGACACGCAACTAAAAAACCGAGCTTCCGTGCTTAACATCTTAGTAAGATACTTGGACTTTCGCCAGGGCTCAAGCAGCTGCGCATTGATATCCAATTTCTTAAACCATTTGATAATGACAAGTATTGTCTTGGAATTTCACGGCCAGGATCCTGAGAAAATGTGCTTCTAGGGTCAACCATTTCATATGGAAGACTATGTGGAGTACCAGATTTGATAAACAAAAAATTACATGGATGTAATTCTTGTGGGCATATCCTGGGAGCTGCACAAATTTGGGTTATAAAGCAGGCAGCAGTTCATTTCCATATTCATATCCTACCAAAGTCAATCCAATCCATATACTTTTCAAGAAAAGAATTCCATGAGCTATGATAAGTCAGAAGAAGTCTCAAGTTATACGTTTGACAGTGGAACATGTTTATAACGAACTATTATTTATTTTATAACGAGACCGAGTTCTAATCGCGCTAATAGAATGATGAGTGCATAGACGTAGACGGCACGCAAAGTCCTACATAATCAATTCCAAGTTTTTTGTAGGGGAAGAATATATACCCCATATGAGTCGGATCTGGCGCACTTTTGATATTTTATAAGGACGTCGAACAGCTACCACTTGACACACATTTGAAGATTTTCCGGACATTCTATCAAAAGATATGGCTAAATTTAGGTTTGTAGGGGTAGTAAGACCTTCTCGACTTTCTATAAACTTCCAGGATATGTCACAAATAGACATCGATACAAATTTCAATAAGGAATAGGAAACTAATCACACTCCTACCCGAGGTCCCCTTTAAAAAACTGAATATTCGCGATTTTCAATAGAAATGACCACCTTTCCTTTAATGAAGAGGAGTTCATTATATCGAGTTTCCACTATAATTTCGATCAAAACTCTCAATAATCATTATCCTTTCTTTTTTGCACTGTTCCTATAAAAGTAAGCGGCAGATTAGATAAAATTTGAAAAATGTCTTTCATATGCAACATATGGCCTGAATGCATGGCGTACCATATTTGGTACACAATGCAAATTCTACTATTTTCGCTTTTCTGGGAAAATGGGCTATTTCCTGGGAAAATAAAGGCTGATTCCGTGTTCAGTGGCCGATTTTACATAAGGGGAGGTCAGTTACGATAACGGGTTCAGACCCCATGCATTTAAGGGTTAAGAAAACTGCTATAAAAGCTAAAGTTTTGTTATTTAATTATCTTTAGCATTAAAATATCACTCAGCACTGAATATGATGATACTGATCGTTGTATTTAATTAATATGAGACTGAAAAAAATAAAGCTTGATTTTGTAGATTAACTGATGTTTAATTGTTTGCAAAAAGTTCAAATTCGATGATTATCCTTCCTGTTAAAACTTACCCCAGGGCTGTTAGAACCAACCCCAGGCTGGGGTAAGTTTTAACTTGTGAGTTTCTTAGGAAAAAAGCCTTATTATTCAGAATGTAATACGTTTACATTAATTTTAATAATTTCTATTTAAAGTCCTATTAATGACGAATTATATGGCAGAAAGTCATGTCTCTAACGCCAAAGGTTTGGTAGCTAAGAAGTTTTGTTTAAAATTTGTTAGAACCAGCCCCAGTCTCTCCTATTATTATTTTTTTTTGTGTGGCATTTTTGTTCGGGTACGCGAATGATGGTTTTATTGTTGCTAAGCTTCAGGAATGCAAAAGAACCCCCACCCCCCCCCCACCCTGCCGAACTGGCTACTACTAGCGCGTACCGTCGCTTTCCTGCTGGCTTAGCATTCCGCCTTCACGTCACCTTTAGGGTTCATTACAAGGTACGAAATAAAATTTATTTAGTAGACTGTTTGTTGGAGGAAAAGTCATGTCTCCGTTTTTAAAAAGATAATGATTTCCTTCTCCTAAGACGACATTAAAGTTCCGATTTCCTCGAAATTAAGGCAGATGTCTAGGTGTTTGCAAATTATTTTTCATCGTTTTTTCTTTTATCGGAGATAGCTGGATAGTTCCTTATCAATCTCTTTAACTTAATGCCACTGTTTGGGCCATTTCATACTGTACGAAAACGACCGTACGATCAAGCTTTTACAAAAACAAACCGCGTACGTAAAATTTTTTTTCGGTTGTATGACGCGTACATATGTACAATTATCCATGCTGTTTGTTTTTGAAAAATCTTGGTCGTACGGTCGTTTTCGTACAGTCTGAAATGGCCCTTTAGGTTCCTTTTTCTCTATTTAGGTTAAAAGACCATGTGAGTAATTACATATTAGCTCAGGTTCTCAGTCCAATTTGAAATTTTGTGGAAAATTGTCCCATCATTTTCCTTTGCACTAATTTTGAAAGGTAAGAATTCCGTGCTAATCAACTATTATGTGGTGACCTTCCCAGAATAGCAGATTTTTGCCAACACCTTCCCTTTGAAGCTGAGTTCCTTGCTTGTTGTCCATAAGTTTGGTCATTTTCCGTCTGTTAAAATTCAAAATGCGTTGGTTTTTAGTCATCCAGAAAACATGATGCTTGTAATATCTTTGTTTAAAATATTAATGCATCGAAAAACCCCTACGCAGGATCGCCACTGATATTGTACAAGATCGGAAAACGATCATAGGCTTTGCGTTACTATTTAAAAAAAAATTTCATGATTAAAAAATAAAAATTAATTCATTCTTAGCTACATCGACAGTACCGATTTTGTGCGAACACAACTTTGAAGCCGAATTTCCATACAAAAATCCGCTAAAGCGTGGATGAAAAGTACATACATATTTGGATTTAGTAAAATTTTGATATTTTGATGCTCCAAAAGCTTGCCCCCTCCCGTAAGGGGGAGCATAAAGGTTGAAAGGCTCCGACCGATTCGTATATCCTTTTCAGTTGTGGCATAACTGCGGACCCTTAGCTATACAGGAGGAATTTCATAGGGTGAACGGCTCCGGCCAATTCCTATGTTTCTCTACGGGGCGTTACTTTCCCGCATTATCCGAGTAACCGCTGCGCCTGAGTGCTGTATTAACAACTTCAGCGTCTCAGGTTACTAAACGTAATAGGGTGACAAAAACCGAATAGTCAATCACCGAAGCAGCACCTCCGAGGCCCCTCCATGATGGACCTCTTTCGTTTACGAAAACTATCATGGTTAAGCGATGGGCCGACAACTCATCCTTGTAAAAAAAATTTCGACGTCAAGAAACCTGGATCGAAAGCCTCGGATTGCACGGATGCAACTCAACGACGACCTCGCAAACGAACAACGGATTACTCCTTCGGAACCTGGAATGTACGCTCCCTGAATAGGGCAGGGGCCTTAAGGGCCCTCTTGGATCAGGTTGCAAAATATAAGCTGAGCATAGTTGCACTCCAGGAAACAAAATGGCTTAGTAGCGAGATTGACGACCGAAATTCGTACACAATATTCACAAGTGGAAACCCTTGGGGCCACAGGGAGTTTGGAGTGGCGTTTATTGTAAACAATTGGCTTAAGCCGCATGTTATCGACTTCAAACCCATAAACGAGCGGCTGTGTGCGATTCGCATTAAAACTCGGTTCTTCAATCTCTGGCTCATAAACGCGCATGCCCCCACCGAAGTCAGTGAAGACGCGGCCAAAGACGAGTTCTACCACCGCCTAGAAAATCTCTTCGATTCACTTCAATCAAACGATGTCAAATTGCTGCTGGGGGACTTCAACGCCAAAGTCGGAAACGAAAGGAGGTTGTGGGATACAAAGCCCGGCGAGCCCGAAATGATTGGTTTGACGAGGAATGTCAAAATACGGTAGATGCGAAAAACGAGGCATATCGCCAATGGACCGAACGCGCAACTAGAGCCAAAAAACAAATTATGACGAGCTTCGACGATTTTCGAATAGGTTAATCAGACGTAAGAAACGTAAGCATCTTGACGAGCAGTTGATGCAAATAAACCACAGACTAGCTAGTAGGAACAGTAGACAAGCGTACAAGCTAATTAATTCAATTAAAAGTGGATACCAACCCAGGACCAGCCTCTGTAAGGATAAGGATGGCAATATAATTAGCGACACCGATAGCGTTGATAAACGCTGGGCCTCACATTTTAAAGAGCTCCTTAATGTTCAACCGAAGAACCCCACACAAGAAGCGCTGGAGCTGCCGGCTGAAACAGGTCCTCCCGTTCAACCCCCAACAATAGAAGTTGATCTCGTCATGCAATCACTAAAACATAATAAAGCCCCGGGCGCTGACGAGATTCCAGCTGAACTGCTGAAGCATGGTGGGGAGAGCCTTGTTAACGCTATACACACACTTATCGTTAAAATATGGAACGAAGAATTAATCCCGGAAGATTGGCGCAAAAGTATAATTTGCCCAATCCACAAAAAAGGGGATAAGTTAAAATTTGAGAACTACAGAGGCATCTCATTAGTTTGTACGACTTATAAGATTTTATCTAAAATTCTAGAAAATAGAATTAATCCGTACGCAGAAGAAATCATTGGCGAGTACCAAGGCGGCTTTAGACATGGTCGTTCGACGACAGATCAGCTTTTTACAGTGAAGCTTTTACTCCAGAAGTGCTGGGAATATAACATCGACGTATACCAAATATTTGTCGACTTCAAGCAGGCATACGACAGTATCGATCGAAGTGTACTGTACAACATTCTGCTGCATTTTGGTATACCGGCTAAGCTAGTGCGACTCATAAGGATGACGATGACTAATACCGTCTCGCAGGTCAGAGTTCAGAACAGACTCACTGACCTATTTGAAACTCGTACTGGACTCAAGCAAGGCGACGCCAGCCCGTCGCTTGCCGACGCTCTTCAACCTGGCTCTGGAGTATGTAATCCGAGCCATGAATTTGGACAGCAGCGGAACGCTACTCATTAAGTCGACTCAACTAGTAGCGTACGCCGACGACATCAACATCATGTCTCGAAGATTGGGTGATGCAGAAATCCTCCTGCATAATCTCAATAACGCCGCCAAAGAAGTTGGACTACATTTCAACGAATCTAAAACCAAGGTCATGATGCAATCAAAAACTAGAACGCCAGTAAACTTACCTGGGTTGCAATTTGTCAAAGGACGCCAACGAAACAGATGAGATAAAGCGACGGATACAACTAGCTAATAAGTGTTATTTTGCGGTCCTCCAAATTATGAATTCGAAGCTGGTGCACAGGAACACGAAACTCCACGTGTATAAAACCATCATCCGACCTGTGCTATGCTATGGCTGCGAGGCATGGACCCTAACCCAAAACTCTGAACACCTGTTGGACACATTCGAGCGAAAGGTTCTCCGAAGAATCTTCGGGGCCGTTCGTGAACGAGGTGAATGGCGCATCCGGTACAACCTTGAGTTGTATCAGCTGTATGATGAGCTACAAGTGTCGAAGATCGTGAAATTGCAGCGACTGCAATGGGCGGGACATGTACAAAGGATGAACGATGGTCGCATGCCCAAAAAGGTGATGAACGCGCAACGAGTGGACGGAGCCAGATTGCGTGGACGACCGAGAGCCCGATGGAAGCATTCTGTATGTGAGGACGCCCACCAGATGCTAGGCTTTCGGAACTGGAGGACAAGGTCGCGTGACCGCGACAATTGGAGGTCTTCAATCCAGGCGGCCAAGGCCCGATGTCGGGCTATCGTGCCATAAAGAAGAAGAAAAAGACTCGACGAGTACATCATTTCAGTTAAATTTTTCATGTCTGTCAAGTTAGCACTACCACTTTAAAATTTCGATGATCGCTATATTGCATTAAAGGTCGCGAACTAGCCGCGATTCAATGGCAAAAACAAAAAATTCGCCGCGCCCCTCCTTTCCTTAAAAACAACCCCTAAGTGTTTTGCAAGCCCCAAAGAGCGTATGAAGCCTTAAAACTGAACGGGCGAACGAGGAATAATAAGAAGACTGGTTTTAAGTTCACATTTCCCTCTGTAATAGTGCTTTTTGGTTGTGGCGAACGGCTGAAATAGAATTTGATGTGAAATCAGCGGATACATAAGTTACATTCCCATGGAGTATTATGAGCTTGTTGATGATCAATGTAACGCTTCCCTGTGCCTTTATCGTTTTTTTTGCCATGCACCCTTAAAGAGCGTTATAGCGAAATTTCACTGTACAGATATGAAAATTTCACTCTACAAAATCTGCATTTCAATCTGATTCCCAATTAATTTTATGTCGAAAAGCAATTTCGACTGTTTGCAAGTTTTCCAATTCATTCGTCTGTCTACAACAACTGTGTCAACGCGAGCAATAACAAACGACTTCGCTCCAACGAAATTATCACCGACATAAATCCCAAACAATTAGACTACCAACTTAATTCCCACAACACATTCGAATTCATTAAAATTCAAAGCGTATAAATCATTTTCCCCAAACACACCGTCTGAGCTCAAAACCGAGAAGAAGAAGAAGTTAACCGTGTACACGTATAGAGGAGTCCTCAACGGTGTGCCGAGCCGTCTCATACTTTTTAGTCCTCAAAAAAAGTTTTTCCATGACGGTTTTTACGCGACTGTTTCGTTTGTATGTAGATACCTGGTAAATCCCGTCGCCTGTTTGTGCGCGAGGACTCCAGTGAACGGTACACTAGTCTAGTGGAAAATTTACATAAAACTTACGATAAAGTTCCGGAGAAAATTTTTCTTTTCAAAAACCCAAAGAACCAAGAAACCGAGAAAAAAACCAACATCATCATGTCATGGAGTCACGAACTTTTATAAATAAAGCGACGCCAACCAACCAACGTCGAAACGTGTGGCAGCGAGTCGGTTGGGTCGTGTGTGCAGTATGCATAAGCGAAAAGTGAAATATATTTTTGCATAGGGCAAATGTGGAGGGTGTGCATGGACAAAAAACGAATTTCTTAGCACTTCGGGGAGCAGGAAGTGTATGGTTTGTGAAGAGGAGGTCCTTTGACAATGAAAAGCAGTTCCCGGCCCATGATAACGAGTCGTCCTGGAAGCGGATAACTTATTTATCGAGTCAAGTTTGTAACATTGAAGAAAGTGTTAAAATCAATTTTCCGGTGGAGCAAGGTACTTCCTTCTTGAGGGAGCGGTAAAGTTGTTACAGAGAAGTTTTATTGGGTTTTACATGGTGAATCGGTAGAAGGATTTAATGGAGTTTTAAAAGTTCGTTTTTTCGTGTTTGGTGTTAAATATTATAATGAGATGGAAATATTTGACAATTATAGAAATGGCGTAATTAATAAAAACTTAAAAAATGTAAGGATTAATTCAGTATTTTTTTTTTCCAACAGAAAAAAAATGTTTAGCCATTTTCCCCAGCAACCATACTGTAATTCACACATTACCGCCTACATTCAGACTAAAAATGAAACCCATAAAACTCTTAAACTCCGCATCATAAAACTGAAAAATGACCTAGAACCCAAATAATAAAAAAGTTATTTCTCATTTTTGGGTAGAAATATGAATTTTCAACTATTGCATGCAATACATCGCGTATAGTCGAAATATTTTTCATCCCTGTCGGTTTCGAATATGAACTGATAAAAGTCAGCCGTGTCGTAAAACTTAAATTGAATTATAGTGAAAGGGACCGTATATAACATGACTGACGATTGCCACATTTTTCGGGCCGACCCCGCGTTCGTCATTTGTTCTGGTTCCCTAGTTTTATGTCACTATCAAGTTTACAACTACTTTATAGACTTCCTTCGGGTCGTATCCTGTATCTCTAGCCCCGGCGAATATGTACACAATATTTTACAATCCTTTTAACCTACTTACTATTTTCTCTGGTCGAACGGAGGCTCCTCCTACATAACAATTTCACGTGCACTCTCCTCTCATATTTATCCGCAAGTCTTATTTTATTTTATCCTTCCGTTTGCCATCAAATGTACATCGGTACATCCTTATAGTTGATGCACTGTATGGTATAGACATACGGACGTAGTCTATGATTTCGTCGGTTTCCTTATGGAAGAATTTTATGGCTAGAAAGTCTACTAGAGGCGATGATGGGAAAAAGAACTTTGTATATCTTGATCCTTTATGTCTGTACGGGTAAGAGTCATTGTTATCGCCATTGACATTATGGCCGGCTGGCTGACTTCACGACTCTTTCCGAAAGGATATTATTGACATCCTTCATTTACTTGGAGGGCGATATTGTGCAAAAGTTTTCACAGAACCTTTTTGTGTTTTCATTGTTTTTTTTTGTGTCATGACTTGTGAATGTTGGCAATTGGGAACATATTGCTTTTTCCTGTATGATGTTTTCTTATACACCGACGAATATTGTTATGTTGATGAAAGTTTTGTGGTAATGGAAAGTATTAGGACACATATTTTTTACAGGTTTCTTTTATACAAAGTAATAGTCAAAGGCGAGGAATAGTTTGGAAAAATTTGAGAATATTGCATATCTTTTGGCAAAAACATGCAAAAGTTTTACCATTTTGACGCTAAACTACTCATTTCCATTGTGATTTCTGAATTTGTAAATTTTCAGTTTGGAATTTGATGGAAATGTGCAGTCCCAGGGAAGAGTTGCGGCCTGTGTTCGGATTTGGATTGAATTGTAGGTATCGCAGGATGGGAGAAAGAAAGAAGACATGTTTCGGTTATCGCCTACCCGAAAAAGAGGATGGCGGGCAAAATTTATGACTAAAAATTGCGGTAGATTAAAAACAAAAACTTGAAAACTTTGAATAAGTCCACTTCGCGCGGTAGAAACACTAAAGAAAATTGGGTAATTTGAGGCCAAAAATTAAAACATTTTTTTTATGAAGAAAATTCCAAACTCAGCAAAATCCAAATTCAGAAAATTCGAAATTCAGAATATTCAAAATTTAGAAAATTCAAAGTTCAGAAAATTCAAAATTTAGAAAATGCAGACAATTAAAAATTAAAAAAATTCACAAAATTCAGACAATTCAAAATTCAGAAAATTTTATATTCAGAAAATTTAAATTCAGAAAATTCGAAGTTCAGACAATTCAAAATTCAGAAAATTCGAAATTCAGAATTCAGAAAATTCAAAATCGAGAAAATTAAAATTCAGAAAAATCAAAGTTCAGAAAACTCAAAATTAAAAAAAATGCAGAAAATTCTAAAAATTCAAGATTCCAAATTTCAAATTCAAAATTCAAAATTCATAATTCAAAATTCAAAATTCAAAATTCAAAATTCAAAATTCAAAATTCAAAATTCAAAATTCAAAATTCAAAATTCAAAATTCAAAATTCAAAATTCAAAATTCAAAATTCAAAATTCAAAATTCAAAATTCAAAATTCAAAATTCAAAATTCAAAATTCAAAATTCAAAATTCAAAATTCAAAATTCAAAATTCAAAATTCAAAATTCAAAATTCAAAATTCAAAATTCAAAATTCAAAATTCAAAATTCAAAATTCAAAATTCAAAATTCAAAATTCAAAATTCAAAATTCAAAATTCAAAATTCAAAATTCAAAATTCAAAATTCAAAATTCAAAATTCAAAATTCAAAATTCAAAATTCAAAATTCAAAATTCAAAATTCAAAATTCAAAATTCAAAATTCAAAATTCAAAATTCAAAATTCAAAATTCAAAATTCAAAATTCAAAATTCAAAATTCAAAATTCAAAATTCAAAATTCAAAATTCAAAATTCAAAATTCAAAATTCAAAATTCAAAATTCAAAATTCAAAATTCAAAATTCAAAATTCAAAATTCAAAATTCAAAATTCAAAATTCAAAATTCAAAATTCAAAATTCAAAATTCAAAATTCAAAATTCAAAATTCAAAATTCAAAATTCAAAATTCAAAATTCAAAATTCAAAATTCAAAATTCAAAATTCAAAATTCAAAATTCAAAATTCAAAATTCAAAATTCAAAATTCAAAATTCAAAATTCAAAATTCAAAATTCAAAATTCAAAATTCAAAATTCAAAATTCAAAATTCAAAATTCAAAATTCAAAATTCAAAATTCAAAATTCAAAATTCAAAATTCAAAATTCAAAATTCAAAATTCAAAATTCAAAATTCAAAATTCAAAATTCAAAATTCAAAATTCAAAATTCAAAATTCAAAATTCAAAATTCAAAATTCAAAATTCAAAATTCAAAATTCAAAATTCAAAATTCAAAATTCAAAATTCAAAATTCAAAATTCAAAATTCAAAATTCAAAATTCAAAATTCAAAATTCAAAATTCAAAATTCAAAATTCAAAATTTAAAATTCAAAATTCAAAATTCAAAATTCAAAATTCAAAATTCAAAATTCAAAATTCAAAATTCAAAATTCAAAATTCAAAATTCAAAATTCAAAATTCAAAATTCAAAATTCAAAATTCAAAATTCAAAATTCAAAATTCAAAATTTAAAATTTAAAATTCAAAATTCAAGATTCAAAATTTAAAATTCAAAATTCAAAATTCAAAATTCAAAATTCAAAATTCAAAATTCAAAATTCAAAATTCAAAATTCAAAATTCAAAATTCAAAATTCAAAATTCAAAATTCAAAATTCAAAATTCAAAATTCAAAATTCAAAATTCAAAATTCAAAATTCAAAATTCAAAATTCAAAATTCAAAATTCAAAATTCAAAATTCAAAATTCAAAATTCAAAATTCAAAATTCAAAATTCAAAATTCAAAATTCAAAATTCAAAATTCAAAATTCAAAATTCAAAATTCAAAATTCAAAATTCAAAATTCAAAATTCAAAATTCAAAATTCAAAATTCAAAATTCAAAATTCAAAATTCAAAATTCAAAATTCAAAATTCAAAATTCAAAATTCAAAATTCAAAATTCAAAATTCAAAATTCAAAATTCAAAATTCAAAATTCAAAATTCAAAATTCAAAATTCAAAATTCAAAATTCAAAATTCAAAATTCAAAATTCAAAATTCAAAATTCAAAATTCAAAATTCAAAATTCAAAATTCAAAATTCAAAATTCAAAATTTAAAATTTAAAATTAAAATTCAAAATTCAAAATTCAAAATTCAAAATTCAAAATTCAAAATTCAAAATTCAAAATTCAAAATTCAAAATTCAAAATTCAAAATTCAAAATTCAAAATTCAAAATTCAAAATTCAAAATTCAAAATTCAAAATTCAAAATTCAAAATTCAAAATTCAAAATTCAAAATTCAAAATTCAAAATTCAAAATTCAAAATTCAAAATTCAAAATTCAAAATTCAAAATTCAAAATTCAAAATTCAAAATTCAAAATTCAAAATTCAAAATTCAAAATTCAAAATTCAAAATTCAAAATTCAAAATTCAAAATTCAAAATTCAAAATTCAAAATTCAAAATTCAAAATTCAAAATTCAAAATTCAAAATTCAAAATTCAAAATTCAAAATTCAAAATTCAAAATTCAAAATTCAAAATTCAAAATTCAAAATTCAAAATTCAAAATTCAAAATTCAAAATTCAAAATTCAAAATTCAAAATTCAAAATTCAAAATTCAAAATTCAAAATTCAAAATTCAAAATTCAAAATTCAAAATTCAAAATTCAAAATTCAAAATTCAAAATTCAAAATTCAAAATTCAAAATTCAAAATTCAAAATTCAAAATTCAAAATTCAAAATTCAAAATTCAAAATTCAAAATTCAAAATTCAAAATTCAAAATTCAAAATTCAAAATTCAAAATTCAAAATTCAAAATTCAAAATTCAAAATTCAAAATTCAAAATTCAAAATTCAAAATTCAAAATTCAAAATTCAAAATTCAAAATTCAAAATTCAAAATTCAAAATTCAAAATTCAAAATTCAAAATTAAAATTTAAAATTCAAAATTCAAAATTCAAGATTCAAAATTTAAAATTCAAAATTCAAAATTCAAAATTCAAAATTCAAAATTCAAAATTCAAAATTCAAAATTCAAAATTCAAAATTCAAAATTCAAAATTCAAAATTCAAAATTCAAAATTCAAAATTCAAAATTCAAAATTCAAAATTCAAAATTCAAAATTCAAAATTCAAAATTCAAAATTCAAAATTCAAAATTCAAAATTCAAAATTCAAAATTCAAAATTCAAAATTCAAAATTCAAAATTCAAAATTCAAAATTCAAAATTCAAAATTCAAAATTCAAAATTCAAAATTCAAAATTCAAAATTCAAAATTCAAAATTCAAAATTCAAAATTCAAAATTCAAAATTCAAAATTCAAAATTCAAAATTCAAAATTCAAAATTCAAAATTCAAAATTCAAAATTCAAAATTCAAAATTCAAAATTCAAAATTCAAAATTCAAAATTCAAAATTCAAAATTCAAAATTCAAAATTCAAAATTCAAAATTCAAAATTCAAAATTCAAAATTCAAAATTCAAAATTCAAAATTCAAAATTCAAAATTCAAAATTCAAAATTCAAAATTCAAAATTCAAAATTCAAAATTCAAAATTCAAAATTCAAAATTCAAAATTCAAAATTCAAAATTCAAAATTTAAAATTTAAAATTCAAAATTCAAGATTCAAAATTTAAAATTCAAAATTCAAAATTCAAAATTCAAAATTCAAAATTCAAAATTCAAAATTCAAAATTCAAAATTCAAAATTCAAAATTCAAAATTCAAAATTCAAAATTCAAAATTCAAAATTCAAAATTCAAAATTCAAAATTCAAAATTCAAAATTCAAAATTCAAAATTCAAAATTCAAAATTCAAAATTCAAAATTCAAAATTCAAAATTCCAAATTCAAAATTCAAAATTCCAAATTCCAAATTCCAAATTCCAAATTCAAAATTTCAAATTCAAAATTCAAAATTCAAAATTCAAAAATTTCCAAAAATCCAGAAAATTCAGTTTAGAAAATTTTATTCAGAAAATTAAAAAAAATCAGAAAATTAGAAAATTTGGAAAATTCAGAAAATTCAAAATTAAAATCCAGAAACAATTCAGAAACTTGAGAAAATTAAAATTTCATTCAGAAAACCTAGAAAGATCAGAAAATTCAGAAAATACAGAAAAATTCTGAAAATTCAGACAATTCGGAAAATTCAAACATTTAGAAAATTGAGAAAATTTAAAATTCAGAAATTTTAGAAAATGCAAAATAGTCAAAATTCAAAAAATCTAGAAAATTCAAAAAATTCTGAAAATTTTGAAAAATCAGAAAATTTAAAGTTCAGAAAATTCAAAATTCAGAAAATTTTAAAAATTCAGAAAATTAAAAATTCCGAAAGTGTAGAAAAATCAGAAAGTACAGAAAAATTCAGACAAATAGAAAAATTCTGAAAATTCCAAAAATAAACAGCAAATTCTAGGAACTCAGAAAGTTTGGAAAATTCAGAAAATTTAGACAAACCAGAAACTTGTGATAATTCAGAAAATTAAAAATTCCAAAAATTCGAAAAATTCTGAAAATTTAGAAATTTCAGAAAATTTAGAAAATTCAGGAAACACAAAATAAAACCAAAAAAAAAACAGAAAATTTTTAAAATGTTAACAATTTTCAGAATTTTCAAAATTCAAGTCAAAATTCAAAAATTTCCAAAAATCCAGAAAATTCAGTTTAGAAAATTTTATTCAGAAAATTAAAAAAAGTCAGAAAATTAGAAAGTTTGGAAAATTCAGAAAATTCAAAATTAAAATCCAGAAACAATTCAGAAAAGTGACAAAATTGCAAATTCATTCAGAAAACCTAGAAAAATCAAAAAATTCAGACAATTCGGAAAATTCAAGACATTTAGAAAATTGAGAAAATTAAAAATTCAGAAATTTTAGAAAATTCAAAATAGTCAAAATTCAAAAAATCTAGAAAATTCAAAAAATTCTGAAAATTCAAAAAATTCAGAAAATTTAGATGAGAAAATTCAAAGTTCAGAAAATTCAAAATTCAGAAAATTAAAAATTCCGAAAGTGTAAAAAAATCAGAAAGTACAGAAAAATTCAGACAAATAGAAAAATTCAATCAGGAAATTCTAGGAACTCAGAAAGTTTGGAAAATTTAGACAAACCAGAAACTTTTGATAATTCAGAAAATTAAAAATTCCAAAAATTCGAAAAATTCTGAAAATTTAGAAATTTCAGAAAATTTAGAAAATTCAGGAAATACAAAATAAAACCAAAAAAATTCCGAAAATGTTTACAATTTTCAGAATTTTTTAAAGTTTTTTTTTGAATTGTCAAAATTTTTTGAAGTTTTCTTTCCTGCATTATCTGAATTTTCACAATTTTTAATTTTCTTAATTTGTATTCATCCGGGAGATTCCTTTTTCTTATGGTGAATGAAAATAGGACAAATTAAACATAACGGCATGTCATGTATGCGACGAGTTCGATTTTGATCGTATGAAAAGCTGTGACACTTGAAGTCATTTTCCGCTCAGTTAATGTTTCCTTAATTGTTTGGCTGTAGATATTTTGTTATGTGTTATATTAGGCATTCATCATCATCAATGTGGCACGATAGCCCGACGTCGGGCCTTGGCCGCCTGAATCGTTGACCTCCAATTGTCGCGGTTACGTGACCTTGTCCTTCAGTTTCGGAAGCCCAGCAGCTGGTGGGCGTCTTCACCTACGGAGTTCTCCCAGCGAGCTTTCGGTCGCCCACGCAACCTCGCTCCGTCAATTCGTTGTGCGCTCATCACTTTCTTTGGCATGCGATTATCGTCCATCCGTTGTACATGCCCCGCCCATTACAAACGTTGAAGCTTCACGATTTTCGATACTTCCAGCTCATCGTACAATTGATACAACTCATGGTTGTACCGGATACGCCATTGGTCTCGCTCGCGAACGGCCCCGAAAATTCGCCGAAGGACCTTTCGTTATATATACAGGGTGTCCCGTTCATGGTGGAGAATCTTTTAATGGTAGATAGTGTGGCTTATTTGGGGAAAATTAATGTTCTACGAGACACCTCTATTTTGAACCGTTACAATGTAAAAGCACTTTTTGTAAATTGTGTCAAAATACCTGACTTGCCGAACTAAATCAAAATTTGCCAAGCCACCAAACATGTCTTCCGAGATATGACTTCACTTTCCGAAACTACATAAAATTTCCTATAAAACGACACCTCGTCCGTTACGAAGTTGCTCGTATCTTCCGAGATACACCAGTTCAAACTTTGAAGAAATTTTAAAATCGGTTTTTCATGCAAAATTCAAATGATAAAATCGTAACGGTACTTTGAACTGACAAATCTGCAAAGTTGAAAAAAGTTGCCTCATTATGTTAGCTCTCGAACGACATATAAAAATTAAGGGCTCACGATTTAAAAATTTGCGAATTTAACGTTTCAAAGGTAAAAAAATGTGGTTTCAATGTAAAGTTTTTTTCGCCCAACAAAATGAACTGTGTTGATCGTACAAATTTATTTTCATCATATCAGATGATTTGCATTACACGAAAACCACATTTTTTTACCTTTGAAACGTTAAATTCGCAGATTTTCAAATCGTGAGCCCTTAATTTTTATATGTCGTTCGAGAGCTAACATAATGAGGCAACTTTTTTCAACTTTGCAGATTTGTCAGCTCAAAGTACCGTTACGATTTTATCATTTGAATTTTGCATGAAAAACCGATTTTAAAATTTCTTCAAAGTTTGAACTGGTGTATCTCGAAAGATACGAGCAACTTCGTAACGGACGAGGTGTCGTTTTATAGGAAATTTTATGTAGTTTCGGAAAGTGAAGTCATATCTCGGATGACATGTTTGGTGGTTTGGCAAATTTTGATTTAGTTCGGCAAGTCTGGTATTTTGACACAATTTACAAAAAGGGCTTTTACATTGTAACGGTTCAAAATAGAGGTGTCTCGTAGAACATTAGTTTTCCCCAAATGAGCCACACTATCTACCATTAAAAGATTCTCCACCATGAACGGGACACCCTGTATATTAGGCATTAGGGAATGTGAAACACATAAAGAAACTACGTACAACGTATACTAGACTGTACGTACGTAGACCGTATCTCATTCGAATCATTTCATCCGCCAATACAATCATTCAAATTCTATTCACTTAACCACATCGATTTACAAATATAAATTGATTTCTATTTTCCTATCAGCAATAGACAAATACAATAAATATTGTAATGCTTTTCTCCATCAAAACAAGCCCTCCATGTCTTTTGCGCAACAATTGTCCCTTGACATTTACCCGCACATACCGTATATGTATAACAAGAGTATGGAACAACATCCTCAATTCACATCGCACCAGTTATCATAATAAAAACAAAGGGTGTAGAGTCCTTTTAAAAGCGCAAACAGCAGACATCATAAAATCGTATGGGGATATACGAGTACACTGAAATTGATGAGTAAACTTTGGCGCTGTGAATAGAATACACGCACCGCGTGTAGGTGCCAGGGGTGCCAGGAGACGATTTTTGAGTTATCTAGGATGTAGGAGACTTGTAATGGCAGCTTGTCAGGGAATAAATAAAGGTGAGTATGGCAAGCATGTATAACCGCTTGGTATAATATCGATTCTCAACAAAAACAAAGAACAAACAATAAATGGTATGAATTCGATTTATTGAGCGTACATATTGTGCTTGAGGGTGGAAGTTTCTCCATACATTTTTAACGATGTCTAGTCATGTAGACATCGTACTTATCAAATAACTTTCTGCATCCTTTAATCTAAGCTGACCAGACTGCCGAAGAACCAATGCTGTACACATGCTTGCGGAATGCAGGTTTCACGCCGATTTGGAAAAACACGAGGCTACCACCATGATGCATGCCATAAAATTATCTCATTCTTCTTCCCTTCATTAATGATATCTTCGTAAACAGAATTGAGAAGGAATAGTAGCCCATATTCTCGGAGATATGTGGTAAACCTTGGGAAGGTAAGGTTCTGTTGATACTAACGAGGGAGCCCTAAAGTTCTCAATGGTGACCTCAGGGGCGTAGATAAGCGGGGATTGATCCCTCTGGACACATATTTTTAATTGATTACATTTTGTAACTATGTCTACCAAAATGCCATCTTCAGGGGAATTTCGGAATTAACCCTTTTTACCGTATTTTCAATTGCATAATTGTTACTGTCTTGGCTAGAATTTTGACAATTTCTAGCGTATACTCGCGTACATGAGATTTGGATTTCTTCGAGCGCTGTTTTTCAAATAGTGCCACAAGAACAGATCAGGTAGAATTTACTAAGCCAATTTTGCATTACAAGTATAACGAACATCAGTATTGTGGGATATCTAGTGATAAAATAGGGTTCTTATTGAGCAGCATTACAGCACATGCTGGAGTAACTTGGCTTAACAATACTGCATCATGCTATCCGATGTGTAGTTAAGAAAGGTTTTTCTCGTCTTTACGCTCTGCATCCTCGCTCTGCAGAACATTATTGTATGCTGCACCAGCATACAAATCATTCACTGAGCCCTATTTAACTACATTTTTCTCCAATGCGGGAACGATTCCTAAAATTTGCGCTCGGTGTTGCAGACAAACCTTCAATTTTAAGTTCACCCCATAACTTTCCAGGATTGAAATTTTCAAGCAGGCCTGTTCCTAACACCGGTAAATCGGTTTAAAAACGGTGTTCAATATGTACCGGAACTAATATTTTGAAGTATCCCGGTTTTTTTCAACCTTGGCCGGTTCCGTTATAATCGGCTCATGGTTAAAAAAAACCAGCTCATGGTCGAAAAAAACCGGGTAATGCTAAAAACCGGCTCATAGTTGAAAAAACCCGGTTCATGTAAAAAAACGCGGTACATGGTTGAAAAAAACAGGCGGGACCGATACACTGGGTATTATACCGGGTGCTGAAGAAAATCGGTATCCGATATTGAAATTTGAGTACCGAACAGGCCTACTTTCAAGGTGTATTGTATTCTGCGTACATACTTAAAATCTTTAGGTGATTCACGATTTTTCCTCGCTGTGACAAACTTATTCCTCCAGAATCTCAGCTAAACAAGCAGAATAGAAACATATTGCAGGGGTTCTAAGGTTCGTTTATTGCACTCCCTCTGTGCTGAAAAAAAATCAGACCACTGATTCCCTCCCTCTTCTAAAAAGTTATCTACGCCACTGGTGCTCATCCAAACGTATGTGTTAACACAAAAGGTATAGCAAGAAAGAATACTCGAAATAAGATTATACACATAAAATTTAAAATAAATTTCAGAAATTTAAGATTTCTGTGATCTATCGATGGCTGTACCTTTTGAATCTTGGAAGCTACAGCCTTGAAATATTCAAAAAAAAACATGGATAGTGTGATGCTCTAAAAGTCAGCCAAATTTAAAAATTAGAAAACACAAAAGTGTGGTTTGGGCAGCTGTAACTTCCGAACGCGGATAGGTAGGACCTTGAAAATTGGAGTCAAGTCAAGTAGCTCCACAAGGGTGCCAATTATCACCAAATATGAACAGTACGGTGCTCTCCAAGTTTTTAAAATTTTAAAATTTTTCGCTTACGAATTTTAGAGTTATGGACAATTTTCAATTAGAAAACTCAAAATTGCAATTTGGGTAGCCGTAACTTCGGAACGCGATTAGGTAGGACCGTGCAATTTGGAGGAAGTGTGATCTTCAAGTAGTGTGTGCCAAATTTCAGAAACATAAAAGTTCGATTATCTCGCTAAATATCATATAGAGTACAGGGGTCACCTTTACACCTTTAAAGCAGTCAAGATTGATCGCAGGCTTCACCGAGGAGCTTATCATGAAGTGATCAGGTTTCATTGTGTGGCTTGGGGAATGCTGTACATTTTGCTGTACATTTCCCAATGCTGTACGGCAGGTCCAAATGCTGCACTGTTCAGCAAAATGCTGTACGTCTGGTCAGCTTACTTTAATCCATATAGGATTAATAAATTCCATTATGTCGTAAACCGATCTGTACAAAAAACGCCTCCACTCAAGGGGAAAAACCGGCCAACTAAACCAATATTATGCTGAATACTACCTAATCCAAACCACTCCATTCATTCCAGGACAATTTGTCGTTTATGTAAAAGCTATCGGAAATTCAATTAGGTACAAGTCCAAGGATTGCATCGAGAACATTACTACGCTCTGTCTATCTATGGATGGATATATGGGTTCATGCTAAAATTTTGTAACACGCAACAGGAAAATCGAAAGTTATTGACTCGATGTTGTAAGGACAATATTGCGCTTGCAGCAATCGTGTGTTCCCTCCGCTGAGATGGATATGATGATAGCGTGATCAGAGTTATTCGTGTGAATGTTTTAGTCAATTGTGTGTTTTATCGATGTCCAAGGGTGTCATTGTGTATAGCCTTGTATGTATAATGTATATTGGAGTCCTGTTGAACGACATCGCCTTGATGGGTTCCATTTAGTCATAGCAATCATGAAGAGTACATTGTTAGATTTTTTTATGTAATAATAGTTCAGAAGCCTTTTGTTGTCTATAGCGGACTCTGATAAATAAAAAGGACAATTCGAAAAACAAAATGCAAAATGTCCGGCTATTTATTCAACAAGTTTGTACGTTGAACTCAGGAGTAATTGCACAAATACCTATATAGTATGCGATTAGTATTTTTATTTTCTACTAGGGGGCTTCGCCCCCTGCTCGCTACGCTCGTCAACCCCTACTTCCCCCCCCCGCCCACGCCACTGCCCACCCTGCCACAGCCAACGTCGAGCTGACGTGCTCGCGCTGCGCGCTCGCAGCACTGACTGACTGCTTTTCGTTCTTGCATGCTATACTTATCGACATTCGGGATTCTTCGTAGCCAATCAGAACATTCATCAGATTTTTCCATTTCCGAAGTTAGCATTTTTATATATAGAAGGATAGAAGGATAATAGTCTTGTTTCAGAAAAACTAATGAGCCTTATACGAGTATTGCGTTGTCTAATGCCATCCAATGCGTTAAAGGAGAAGAAAAACTTAAATGTGAAAAGGTAGATTAGATCATTCTACATTATTCGAGATGGATACACATATTGTTTTTATTAAAAAAAAAATGATTTTGTGCCCATCGAATGATATAACAATAAACTCAAATGTGTACCTTAAAATTCCTGGGGACAGTTTTCCGAAGAACTCACCTAAAAGAAAAAGAAAAATAAATTAAATATAATTCAATTTGATTATGATTAATAAATTACGAATTAAATGTTGGCTGAGTTTATAGATACATACTAATTCGCAGTCCATTTACCCATCAAAATTCT
Source organism: Microchrysa polita (assembly GCA_949715475.1). Lineage (NCBI taxonomy): Eukaryota > Metazoa > Arthropoda > Insecta > Diptera > Stratiomyidae > Microchrysa > Microchrysa polita. The sequence goes on from OX454415.1 coordinate 32,648,507, forward strand.
CAAACAAATTCACCCTACTATACCTTTTGTCTTTGAACAATTTCTCAAATCAAATTCCACGGAAAAATTTTTTTTTCTATTTATTACTTTGTTGTTGTCAATATCACCTAGCTACCTTTCGATGCTAAATTTAAGAATAGCACAATTCATAGTAAACACAATTGGGAACTACATACAAAACATGCATAATGTCTCCTATATGAGTTGAGTACAGACGCGTATAATTCTCGTATGTTCCTACTTCGCTGAATCATTATGTTTTAATAAATTGAATTAAAGAGTTTGTCTTTATTCTGCGCAATTGCAGAGTATCTTTTTACCCATGACAAGACACATTCTGTTTGAACAATCTTCTCTTGATACACTTTTGAAAAGTTGAACCATTTTATTTATAGACATTTTTATTCAAATGGGCCATACACAAATTGTAGGACAGGTAGTTACAGACAAATAGTTCTGTTGGTTTCACAAACTTGAGTAAAGGGTGTCTTTGTTGTATGCCTACAATCAATGCATCAAAGCATATAATCCTAAATTAAAACAAAATACTATACAATATCTAAAAATACCGGCGTACAGAGGGCTGCGCCCGCAATACGAGGGTTTTTTAGATTTTGAATACATAGATAGTGAATCATTTTGCACATATATTTTATAGGTAATAAATAAGAATTATGCACAATGTTAATGAAATGCTTCTCGTAAATCTATTTTTGGATTGGTCTAAATAAACGCGTTCCAGAATGAAAGGCTAACGCCTTTCATTCTGTAACACTTTTTAATTAGCCCAATCCAAAAATAGATTTACCATATATTATGGCTCCACATATTAACTGGATTTATTAGCTGTAACGCCGTTACTATTACTCCAAACTGGAAAAAAGCGACTGATATGAAATGTACCCATCGAGTTCTTTGATTTGATAAAAACTAAAAAATTCAAATTTTCAAATCTCCGGGACACCCTTTTTGCTTTGTCCTACCAACGTCTAAGTATTTCGTGCTGAAGACTGTTACGATTCTACACATTCCAACCAAATTTCATTACGATCGGTTAGTGAACAAATTTGTAAATATCCGGGACACCCTGTTATCTTGGTCCTAAAATTTTTTAAGTATTTCATGCCAAAGACTGTTACCATTCTACACATTCCTACCAAATTTCATGACGATCCGTTAAGCCGTTCGCGAGTTATTTAGTGAACAAATTTTCAAATGTCCGGGACACCCTATAATTTTTGTTCTACCAACTTTTAAGTATTTCGTGCCAAAGACTGTTACCATTCTACACATTCCTACCAAATTTCATGACGATCCGTTAAGCCGTTCGCGAGTTATTTAGTGAACAAATTTTCAAATGTCCGGGACACCCTGTAATTTTTGTTCTATCAACTTTTAAGTATTTCGTGCCAAAGACTGTTACCATTCTACACATTCCTACCAAATTTCATGACGATCGGTTAAGCCGTTCGCGAGTTATTTAGTGAACAGACGGACGGACAGACGGACAGACGGACAGACGGACGGACAAAATCGATTTCATAAGGGTTTTTTTGAAAAATCTAAAAAACCCTAAAAAGGGGTGTTGTCTATGACATTCCAGAAAAGATCAAATCAATACCGAAATTTATTGAGAATATCACCTAGACGTGAAAATATCGAAATACATATTGACTAAAATATTAGCAAAGTTCGACTACACTTATAGGAACACCCTATAGATTTGTGTCATCATCATACGTATCATGTACGTCGAGACAAATTACAAGGAGATGTCAACTATTCGCAGACATGGCGCTCGAAAATGAAATATGACTTTTTTTTTACTTGCCTCGAAAATAGAACATTCAGAATAAGCTTCTTATACTCACTGCACTTTGCCATAAATTCTAATTTTAGCTATAAAGACGACATGGATAATCGAATGACAATATTTTCACTTAGAGTAAATAAAATTATTAAAATTATAAAATTAATTGTAGTCTGGCTGGTCAAACGGTTAGTGCGCGCACCTTCGGTGCACAGGGTCATGAGTTCGAATCTCATCGTGAGCAATGGTGTTTTTCGAACTCACGAGCTTGTGGCGGACTATCGTCTCACTCGATGTTAAACGAGTACCCATTTATGGGGATAAATAACACTGCTGAGCGTGATGATGATCTCATTACCTCAACAAAAAGCAGATAAGTTCTTAGAAATAGGATGTCACTAATACATCCTGCGGCCTTAGTCCAGTGTTGGATTGTCGCGCCTGTTATTTATTTTTAAATAAAATTATTTAATTTTTTTTATATTATATTAAATTAATCGATGGCAATATTGGCAAAAGTAATCTTCTTCTTCTTGTAGCGGTGCAGAAAGGTGTGAAACCTCTGTGCATCTATGTGGGCACGATTTATGGTTCGTCAATGTTTGTGTCCGTGAGGTCAAAGGACAAAAACATAGCTGCTGCGATAGGGTTTTCCCACAGCGATATAGGGGTAAGATCAGTGGGCGCAGCGGGGCATTGAAACAAGTGACCCACATCATGAGGAGTACCATTGCAGTTTGGACAGATGTTTTGGATGTCCGGGTTTATGCGAGAAAGGTACGAATTAAGGCGTGAACAAAAGCCCGACCGAAGTTGAGCTAGTGTTACTCTAGTGGCTCTCGGGAGCCTAATCTCCTCAGGCGAAATTGGTGGTGGGCGCTCTGAGAGGACTCTATTCGCACCTAAACTCGCGATAGACCGATTCACTTCTTCAGTGTGGATCGCTGCAATGGCGGCTCGGTATGTAACTTCATCGTAAGGGTCCCGTTTGCATCCCTGAACCTCACTCTCAAGGTCTCGTAAACCACGCCTGACATGTCGTGGTGGAGGAATTCGGTCCATGAGATGATTATTGGGATGATCCTCACGGTAGCAACCAACAAGATACTGTGTTCAGAGTAGGAGATTGTGGTCACGTATTGGCATCAATTTTGTCTCCTGATGTAAGTGATCCTGGGCAGACATCAGAAGGCAACCTTTCGCGATGCGTAGAGCGGCATTTTGGCAGACCTGAACTTGGCAAAAGTATTGAAACGCTCCTATGTGTCATTGGCATCAGTGGCGTAACCATGATCTTGTACCGGAGGGCCCTAATGTCATCCATATTACTGGTGCTGGGTGATGGTGCTATTTTACAGTAATGCCGCTAAATGGTGGTGTTTCGCGTTTAGTTTCGATATAAATTTTGTCGTCAATTTTAGTGTCATGAAAATGGATCATTCTTTCTGTGTTTTTTTTTAATCAGATTTCGAGTCACTTTTCCAGCATTGCAATGGATAGGTTTTTAAAACAGGAATATTATAATTGATCAACACTGAGACAACTCTATCTTGCAAAGAACCAATTGAGTTTGGATGTGAATTGCTGCGATAGCGGCTCGTTATGTTATGTTATATTATCGAAGGATACAGCGCAGTTAATTATTTTTTAACTAGAAAATAGTTGGACAACACTCAGGCTTAAAATATTTTTTCGAAATGTTGTACACACCAAAAAAAATGTCTTTACTTAAATACAAATTACATAGGCCGTATGAAATTTTGGCTATGATTTGGAGCCGATAAAATAGCCTTTTTGGGACAGTGATAAAAATATAATTCAAAGTATAAAGTGAATATTTAATTAGAACAATCATATTTTTATCTTTTTTTTGAATTTCAACGTTCACATTATTATGTCACCAAATGGGGCCTCTTGATGCAGTTCTGCATTCAGTTTCACTGAAGCCATCTTTCAATAAGGTGATTAATTTTGCGCCATCCCGTATCAGCAAAGACGAATTGGGCTCGGAATCCCGAATGCGCGTATGTCTGCCATATGGTTTCTTCCTCAACCTGAGGCGTGTTATTTGTTGGAGCCTTTACTGTCAGAAAATGCATTATGACGCGGCAAATTAATAAAAAAAATGCGCATTTTCTGGACTTCATAACGGCATACGATATGCTCGTTATTCCTAATTTTAGCTTAAAATACCGAGCGTACAGAAGGATGCGCCCGCAATACAAGGATTTTTTTTTAATTTTAATACGTGCGTAATACTATTTGTTGTACAGTATCTTTTTGGAGTAGGTACTAAAGCCGAAATAAACTCATTTATTATCAAAAAAAAAACTGTTAGGAAATGTCTTCTATGATCCTTTTGATATGAGTACCCACTCACCTCTCTCCGATGGATAGTAAAAAAGTTGACTTTTGCATCTTTTTCAGGACACCCTGTTCACTTGACCCTACAAACTTTAAGACTATTCGCAACAAAAAGAATTTCCATTTTATGCATTCCTACCAAATTTAACGTCGATTGGTTGAGTTATTTAGTGGACAGACGAACAGACACAAATCGATTTTATTACGGTTTTTTTTCCAAATATTTTCTAAAAACACTAAAAACCAGAAAACATGTTTACTTAAAAAAAATCAAGTTTTAATTGAAAAATTTTGGAGTTCCAAATGTGAACCATGGTACAGTTTGAGGGTTGTCATGACAACTGGTCAGAACTAAATAAGGTCACCACATAATTTTTGGGCAGGTACCTGATGTCGAAATCCGTCGATCTGAGCGACTTGCAAAAAAGCAGCTGACGTCATACAACTTCCGCGCTATGACATTTATTGATAATGATCCCGAAACATTTGAAGAAGCAGTTTCGTCAGCGAACAAGGACGAATGGGACGATGCCATGAAAAACGAGATAGACAGTCTTACCAAGAACGAATCTTGGATGTTGGTTAATCTCCCGGCTGGTAAAAGGACTGTCAAATCAAAATGGGTCTACGAGACAAAGTACGATGAGGATGGTCGTTTAACTTGCAGAAAAGCTAGGCTGGTCGCGAAGGGCTACTCGCAACGAAAGCGTATAGATTATACCGAAACATTTGCGCCTGTGGTAAGATATTAGTACATAAGATTTTTAATGGCGCTTGCTATGAAATATAATACCAGGTGGATGCAGTATGCGCATATTTAAATGGCGCACTTACCGAAGAAGTCTACATGGACCAACCCAAAGGTTTCAAGGACGGCTCTGGAAAAGTCTGCAAGCCTCAAAAATATATATATGGCCTCAAGCAGTCGGGCCGTGTTTGGAACCAAACATTCAACGATGAATTGTTAAAATTTAACCTGATCAGGAGCGAAGTGGACCAATGTATTTATTATAACTGCACGATACAATGCTATTCATCGCAATTTATGTGGACGATGTCCTCATATTTTCGAACAGCGTGAGTAAAGTCGACGAAATTAAAAGAAAGCTAGAATCAAGATTTTAAATGAAAGATTTGGGCAAAGCATCGTCTGTGTTAGGCATGCGAATATCTCACAACGAAAGCGAAGTGAAAATAGACCAGTCAAAGTATACAGGGTGTCCCGCATTGGGTGGTCAACACTGTAAGGGTTGATAGCGCAACTTGTTTCAGCAAGAAAATTACCAATACAATCGGAATTTTTTTTTACCGTTACCTTGTTATCGCTCTTTTTGTGAAAGTCATCAAAAGTCGTGACTTGTCACGATAAATCGTAATTTGCAGCACTCCTGATGAGTTAATTCAAGATTTGATTTCAGTTTCAGAAACTACATAAAATTTCACAAAAACTGAAGTTTTTCCTGTTGCCAACATTATCGGCACTTTCAAGATACAGTTACTCAAACTTAATAGAAATTTTAAAATAGATTTTTCATCGAAAATTCAAACAGTAATTACATAACGGTGCTTTATACGTACAACTCTGCAAAGTTGATAAAAGTTGCTTCAACATGTTAGCTTTCCAACGGTATATCACTTTTCATATTTACATTGCGGGATTTTAGAATTACACATATTGGATATAAAAAACAAGGTAATTATTTGCTTATCGGATTATTTAAACTGAAATTTTATTCATTTATTTTTCATATTTTACTATCGCAATTTTGAAAATTTTTTAAATAAAAATGAAAATAAAGTTTTGAATATGAGAAAGAACCAATAAACTAAAAATATTAACTAATGATTAAATGGGTCTGTTTGATGAATTGGAATAATACTGGTGGAATTGGCCTCCTCCATTTTGTATTCAGAGTCGACACCTTCGGCACATGGAAGAAACGTCCCGAAGGATTTCAGGAGGGGTTTCCTTAATGTTGTCACAAGCATCATTAATTCGCTGCAGTAGCTGTTCCCGGGAGGTAATCGGCTCGGAATAGACATTGCTTTTTAAGTTACCCCATAAATAAAAATCTGTAGTCTGGCTGGTCGAGCGGTTAGTGCGCGCACCTTCGGTGCACAGGCTCATGAGTTCGAATCTCACCGTGTCCCATGGTGTTTTTCGAACTCACGAGCTTGTGACGGACTATGATCCCACTCAGATGTTAAACGAGTACCCATTTATGGGGATAAATAACACTGCTGAGCGTAATGCTGATCTCATTACCTCATCAAAAAGCAGATAAGATCTTGGAAATAGGATGTCACTAACACATCCTGCGGCCTTAGTCCAATGCTGGATTGTCGCGCCTGTTATTTATTTATTTATTTATAAATAAAAATCTAGGGGAGTAAGGTCGGGACTTGTCGCAGGCCACGCAACTGTCCCAGATCTGCCAATCCACTTTCCGGGAAATTCGTTTTCCAAATATTCTTTGAAAGGTCTCGCATTATAAGCGGGCACCCGTCTATCTGCCATAAATAGCAAATATTAAATTTTAACCGTTATAAGTACCGTTGCATTTGCCAAACAATGTACCAAATTTCAAATATCTTACAGTTCTGGTCAAAATAATGTAGCGAGATTCTATCCCGAATTATGATTGGCTTTGTATGTCTTTTTTCGAGTCAAGGGAAAATTGTTAACGATTCCACTGAAGCCATGATTTTGACCATTCAATGCGTGTTTACCTAAAATTCTTCAATGTAAATAAGAAAAGTGATATACCGTTGGAAAGCCAACATGTTCAAGCAACTTTTATCAACTTTGCAGAGTTGTACGTATAAAGCACCGTTATGCAATTACTGTTTGAATTTTCGATGAAAAATCTATTTTAAAATTTCTGTTAAGTTTGAGTAACTGTATCTTGAAAGTGCCGATAATGTTGGCAACAGGAACAACTTCAGTTTTTGTGAAATTTTATGTAGTTTCTGAAACTGAAATCAAGTCTTGGATTAAGTCATCAGGAGTGCTGCAAATTAAGATTTTGCGTGACAAGTCACGCTTTTCGATGACTTTCACAAAAAGAGCGATAACAAGGTAACGGTAAAAAAAATTCCGATTGTATTGGGAATTTTCTTGCTGAAACAAGTTGCGCTATCAACCCTTACAGTATTGACCACCCAATGCGGGACACCCTGTATATCCACAGTACTTCAGCGGTTTGGGATGGCAGACTGTAATCCAGTCGATAAAAAGGCAGAGAACGATCGCTTTATCGTCAACGGGGGCCGAATTTATGTCGGTCGTAGCTGCTATTCTGGAGATGTCTTGGCCAAAGCGCTTGGAGAAGCAACTAAATCCAGGAGACTTTCTACTACAACATTATTTTGCGACAACAAGAGCGCAATTCAAATTTGTACGAACAACGCATATTTATCTCGCACAAAGCACGTCGATATAAAGGCAAAGTTTATCCGTCAAAAGGTCGACAATAAGGAAATCGAATTAAAGTATTTGCCGACAAGCGACATGGTTGCCGATATGTTTACAAAAAGCGTCACATCTGAAAAACTATCGGCATTTAGAAATAAGTTTGGAGTTTTTTAAATGAATTTATACTTTTGTATTAATTGAAATATTTTTGATATTTAGCATTTGTTAACGTACAAGATGAAAATTATTTGCAATGTCATTCAGGGAGGGTGTTGTAAATTGAACGACATATTGAACCCAAGCCCTGTAAATATATCACATATCTATCTCTTTCATACTTCTACCATATAAATGAATTCTAAGCTGTACATCGATACTTTAAAGTACAAAAGTGCTAAGTCCGTTTTTTCGATTTTTGCCTTGTATTATTCCTTGTTTAGTTCTACATCGACTAGTTAATTTTGAAACAAGATTTGCACATTTAACTTCAAGGTAATTAACATTTACAAGAAGTGCTATGTCCTAGGTTGATCCGAAGAAAAATGCACAAAAGTGCTAAGTCCAGTTATAGTGCTATTTTGTGCTAAGTCCATACTAGGAACAATTAGGCAGTTAGATTTGTGGTAATAACTGCCTTGAAACGAATTAATACCATCAGGAGACATAAAAAGGAATGGTCAGGGTGGCTCCTGATTCGAATAAGATGGGTTTGTCCGCTACATCGCACTATAACTTTAGACCGGATGATTTTTTGTAAAGTGCTTGCTTTAGCATATTTTTTCATTGAATTGTTTTGAAATGGGTAAAAGCCGACTGAAGGATCGTCTACTTTCGATATAAAAGATCAAATGACGACTGGCTGCCAAAGCCATTAAATTAAATTGTTTAATTTTGATTGTCTATTTTCTTCACAAAAGGAAACCTCCTTAACATGTATTGGGGTTTGTACCAAGTGCCAGCTTAAATTGAATTTTGTATAAGGCCATCCCTTTCTGTAATCTACAGTTCAGCTTGAAATTCGGAACGTTGTAACGATCATGCAGTTTGAATAAAACTATACACCGACAAAGTAAAAATTGTTGGCCAAGTTTCTTACTTTGTTATATTTACTTTTTTAGATTTTGGGGATTGGATGCGAATGGCAGTTATTTATTTGAAGGAATCGACATATGTATTTCCAGAATAAACTCAAAATATCTGCCAAATAAAAAAAAATTTTAACTATTGACAAGCATGCTTAATCCTAATGAGTGTCTTGAGTTTGTGTTTAATCAGCTTATGCATGTAGAGAGTAGATAATATTTCAGTAGAAGCTACATCCAAAACTGCACTTAAAAGAAAGGGGAAGTCGTTTTGGACTTTTCCCATAGCAACCGCATTGGAGCAAAGTGATTCGACAATAGTAGGTCGTCCTATACCTCTTCCTATTAACCGATTCAACATAAAAACAACATTCAACATGTCGCCCTTATCCAATAGATCTGGGCAACTTGCATTCAACAAAAAGAAAAATGATGTGTTATATTGAAGAACGTGATTTAAAAATTTTATCGCCGATGAAAAAGAAGCATCGTTTCGCTTGGCGTGGCTTGTGGCATTGGCATCCACCAATAAAATGAAGGCTAAGATCATCCATGTCGTAAAAGTACGACTAGTACCGAACAATGACAGAGTAGGTACAGTAGCTCCTCTTTATCCTCACAGCTTTTGCGATAGCAATTGTGATGAAATTGAGTCTGAGTCTCATGGCGAGCTCCAGAATAGGGTCATGCCCTGTTATAACCCCCATCACACTACAAATGTGTCCCCTATTCAATAACAGTAGAATGATGAAGACCAAGTCTTGACCATACCATCTTCAGGTCATCTCGCGGTCATTACGACTTTCCATAAACTCATGAGACATATTTGCTTCATGAATACCAACTGGTGGAAACACAGTGAAATGCTTGCGTCTTGTGGCGAATTAACGCATTAAAAATATTTTCACTATATCCAATTGTAACCACAATACGAACAAACATTGCTCCGTCAAGTCCATCGTTGGCATTGAACGAAGTGCTCAATAGTGCTAAGTCCGTACATTCCTCTCTTTTCCTCGATTTTTCTTCAAAATTATAACGATTGCTTGCAAGTTTTTAATATAATTAACAGTGTAACCTGCTTGAAAAGCTAAAAATATTTGCAAATAACTAGTTTTCTGAGACGGGAACAAGGTCTGAAACTTTGTTTTCGCGTTTTCTCCAAGTGATGCGAAATGGACTTAGCACTATTGTGCTTTAAGGTATCGACTTATAACTTAAGTTTTGGTTTCAATAAAGAACTCAAACCAACAATGGTATATAATGTACCGATTGCGGTTTCTTGAAAATTATTTATTCAATTGATTTTTTTAAAATGAGCTTAATTTTGTGAGCATTTTATTTTTAAAATATTCTCTAAGTAGTAATGAACAAATATTTTAAATGTAATTCGCATTTTCACTGCGATTATTTAGTTTTTTTTAACATGTTTTTATTTCCGTCTGAAATTCTTAATAATTCAAAAATTGTAATCCCCAAAAAGACAAACCAATCAAGATTTTCGAATGTCTACTGTATTAATATATTTTTTCTCTGCGTTCGTTTGCGTATTGACAGCTCTTAGCTATCCTAGAAATCGAGATTGATTTGGGTTCAAATTTGTAAAACTGATTTCCATAATGTTCTAAAGGGTTTTGCTATAGTTTTTGCAATTTGATTTCTCAAAAGCATGGTATAGATATTTATCATAATTATCGATTTCATTATTTTATTCCAAACAATCATTCTCCATTAAAGTATGTATGTATTACAAATTGCGAACTTCCATTACACCCTAGACAGACGACACCAGTTAAACATAATTAACTCTTGATTATGTTTAACTAATGCGTATGTCATGTGCTCATTCACTTGATGATACTCGAACAACCTAATTTAAATATCATTATCAAAACGTCATTAAAATTTATAATGATGTTTACTCGTCGTGTATTCCGGTCTCGACTACTATAAAAATATTGGAATTCTGGAAGTAACAGCTGATTTGGGCTGTCACGTCATGTTAAATTTTAATCGAAAAATGGCAGAATCCGTCTTAAAAAAGGTAAAAATAATAATAAATAATTAATTTTAAGCATTTTGAATCGAACACAATTTGTTTCAGCTCACTAACAAGCGGATAATTTGGCGGTAGGATGACATTCCTAGTTTGTAACTTAAGGAGCCGATTTTTTGTGCAGCATCAACAAACAACAAAATATACATATATGTATGTATATTTATGTGATTAGTTTCGGACGTGTGTTATTTTTAGCTGCAGAACAGTCCAGTGCAACGTAAATTTTCTTCATGGGTAATTCTACATAATCAAATTAGAACGGATCTAATCACTTCTACTTTTTTTTGTTAAGACTGCTATTATATAGCTCTATAATTCTAAGCTCAACAATTATTGTTATATTAATATATGAGAGCCTATACTAAACAGCGAAAAAAAAGTTTGTGTGGTCTTTATTTATTAATTCAACAATAAAATTTGATTTATTTGATATCTATTGAAACTGAGAGTCCAACATTCATACTTTTTTCTCGAAATCAATATTTAAAAGTACTTAAATATTATATTTAGTTGCGGTTGCTGTCCGCACTGATTTAGCCTACGATCATGCTTGTAACAGTTTATGGTAGAAATAGAATGGAGGCAGCATCGGCCGGATGCATTTTTAATGAATGACAGCTAAAGCTATTTTGTACATGTACATGATGTCACCCATTTAAAACGCATTGTGCTGCTTTCTTCGGCAACATTCAAAGCGTCTAATCTATTTCAAGCATTAGACACGTTGAATGCTGCCGAAGGAAACAGCACAATGCATTTTAAATGGGCAAACTCATCAAGAAAATGCATTGTTTCCATTCTATTTCTAACATAACAGCCTATTACTACGATACTTTTAGGCCAGTCATTTAACGATTTTAGGTCGCAAAAAATTGCTCGGCTCTGTTGTTTTGGGATATTGTTAGGATAGATACCAGAAGTGTACCACCAAGTTTGCAACTTCGAAAAACCTGTGCTAACCCCGTAACCCTCAGAAAACCTCAAAATTTTCGGACTTTTTTAATATATTTGTTTGTGATTTCTAAAAGGTGCTTCCTACAAGTAAGTAGTCCACTGCACTTTTAAAGCTAAGAAAATCTTCTTTAATTTGAGTGTAACTCCAGCTTTGTAGGTGCAAAGGATCCCAAGATACAGCACTTTAAAAATGTGCTTTTTTTGTAAAGAAAAGTCCGAAATTGTATTTTAGGAGGTTTGTATGGCACCCCTATGACGTAATGTTCCGATTCCATCCATTCCTTATGTTTTGAGGCTTTACTAGGAACACATTTGGGTGAGGTTTGGTTAAGATTGGTTCATAAAGAAAAAAGCTTTTCTTAGAAGAACCTGATTATCAGGGGTTGGTTTGTATGACAGCCCTATGACCTAGTATTCCGATTTCATCCGTTTCTAGATATGTTTTGAAGCTTTACTAAAAAACACATTTGGGGGAAGGGTGGTTAAGATTGGTCCATAAAGAAAAAAGTTTTTCTTAGAAGAACCTAATTTCCAGAGGTTGGTTTGTATGACAGCCCTATAACGTAGTGTTCCGATTTCATCCGTTCCTAGATATTTTTTTAGGCTTAACCAGCAACATACTTGGGTGAAGTTTGGTTAATATTGGTACATAAAGAAAAAAGTTTTTCTTAGAAGAGCCTAATTTTCAGGGGCAGCCCTATGACCCCATGGTCTGATTCCATTCGCTCCGACATATATACAGCTAGGGGACTGGTTTATAACTTCATGTCACATGACTTTCTCCGTAAAATGCGCATTTAAGCCGACATTCAGCTCGGAACATGACTGAAATTACAATTTCGAACTTTTTTTCAAAAAACAATGTTTAAAGAGCTGTATCTTGGGATCCTTTGCGCCTACAAAGCTGGGGTTAAACTCAAATTAAAGATGATTTTCTTAGCTTTAACATTGCAGTGGACAACTTACTTGTAGGAAGCACCTTTTAGAAATTACAAGCAAAAATATGAAAAAAGTCCGAAAATTTGAGGGTCACGGGGTTAGCACAGGTTTTTCGAAGTTGCAAACTTGGTGGTACACTTCTGGTATCTATCCTAAATATCCCAAAAAACCAGAGCCGAGCAATTTTTTGCGACCTAACGCCTTATTTTTCGGTTTATTGACTGGCCTATTTAGAGAGCAAAGAAGCAAAACAGCAAACTGTATTTTATTATACCTCTTATAAAATTATAAATGCAATAACAATTTTTCGAAATTAATAAAATATAAATAATAGTTAAACCAACAATTTATACTAATAATGCATGAAAATCCGAACTCTAATTAGTTAAATATTTTCTTTTGACAGTTCAAATGTAATTAAGTATTTTAGCCGTGTGTCACTAGACGACTTTAAACATGCTTGAATTCAAATATCATTAACTCAAGTATGTTTAACTACAATCGTCTGTCTAGGGTGTTAGTTACATTGAAAACACAGACAAAACTTCGTAGCGCAATCGTCAGTAATTTATAAAAGATATCATCCTATTATTCATTCATAGGTATCCAAATTCAAAAACACATGAAAAAACAATTCAAACCTCATCCTAATGGAAAACATATTTCAAACAACACGAAATCCATCTTCTAACAATTGTCCTGATCCTGACAGTGTTGAAAGTTGAGCATTTCCTTGCGTATAAGCACAATTTTTCAAAAATCATCATGAACACATAAATATGCGAAATATTTCTTCTTCTTCATTCCATATCCACTTGATATACCATTCCAAAATCGCTTCCAAAAAAAACCAAAGAAACGATGCCATCATGTTCGTCTTGTATACTGATAGAAGACATAAGAGGGTGGGTGTTATACAGTCACATCAATCACCAGGACTTGTTATGAATCCTGCCAACCACTTTGTCATCTTTTTATGGAAAAGTTATATTTCCTCGCGCGCCGGCCGATATAAAAAAGATTTTTTTTTGCGCGTCATTGTCGTCTATATAGGACAGCCCACCCAACTACACAAAGTATACGCACCATGCTGACATGCAGGCGTGTCAAAGTCCTTTTTCGAGACTGCCACTTTTCGGCAGTATGTACGACGAGGAATGATCCGTTTTCTTTCTAATAAGGTCACATTCAATCAGAATCGTGTGTTATGCATACTTTGAATTACGATGAACGACTGAAATATGGAAGAATTTTCCCAAAGAGAACGGGACGCATATTTTATTATTATTTTTTGGATATTGAGAGTCTCCCCGGGCAAGGATTTTCGGGTCGACGACGCGATCCAGCTATATTACGAGTACAACGGACGACGGACTATGGCGAATATGGTGCCAGAAATTTCGCAATCGAAGTGGAAAAGTTTTAATTGATTTCAAGATTTCGAAATGATTCTCGGTAATCGGCAAAAGAGAAAGTAATAAAATTCAGATTTGATTGCAAAGTATTGAAGTAAGCAGGAGGTCGACTATATAATGGAATGAGAGCTGCCAAGTTTCTCTGTATAATATGAACGGGTAATCGGCTTAATGCATTCGGCTCGTTATTATAGTACATAGTCAAGTTTCGTTATTGGTCCCCGGTGGGCTTTCTTGAAACTTTCTTATTGTTTCAGAGAATGAGCAAAGAAGTTTTAGCAACATGAATATTTCTGCTGTACGCTATATAAAGACTGAATCCGACAAGGGCTATTACCTTGCATTCTCGTTTTTTTGCAATCTTGGAACATACTTTCATGGAATTTAATTAGGTTTGACGATGCTCGCTCTGGTATGAAGTTTTTGAATATGAACCTAAGTTCCGATTGCCTGGAGGATGCCATAAAGACGGTTTTTCTGTATATGTATACATACAGAGCGAATTATAGGTTAAGTTTCTTGGCAGTGCTGGCAACGCAAAGTGGCATGAAATATTTTGTTTCAATTAGAGGACATCTTTTTGGTTGAGGTAAGAAGTTTGGTAAGAACAAAATAATATCTACAAAACAAAAACAGGACAATACCGTGAAAGCGCTTTCAAAAACCGTAGAAAGAACCAACCTTTTGAGTTGATTTTTGCTTTCATATTTAACTGCATGATTCCTTTCTGTTTAAATATAACAAAAGTGAGAAGAGTTACTCATATTGCAAAAGTACATTTTCATTCCATGGTAAAATTACAAAAGAAATTCACGAAAATGAAACGGAAATAAAACTTTACCTCACGGTTGTGTTTTCACCTGTGACAATGTGAACTCTCTTCTTCAAAATTAAATACCCCAATCAAACTGAAAAATAATGAAATATCATTCCAAAGACACATCACTTTCCAACTTATCCTTTTTCTTTTGCTTAAACGATATTTTTGGCGTTCCTTTCAACTCTTCTGAATCCGTTTCAGTCATTTTTCCGCAGTTGAGTTCTTTAATTTCAACGAGTACTCCTCCGTGCACATACTCGCCAAACAGGCAACGTGTCTGTCAATCAAGAATCAACGTTAAAAAAGGACTTGGTATGTGACACGCAGAGTTTTCTCAAACATACATATGTATATGTATGAACGTCTGATGGAAGGACGACCGACGAATCGTTCGTCTGAAAACTGCTTACAAAAAGAGACAACGGCAAAGATCCATATGAAATTTCATTTTCATCACTAATGAGTTTTCGTTGATTTTTTTTTACGTTGTCATTATTCCTGTTTTTTTTTTATTTATACAGTAAATGTTGCGGAAGCCAAGAGGATGGATAACGGATATTTCCTCAGAATCGGATGAAGTATGCTTGAATTTTTGAATTCTAATTTCAAAGTTTTAAATGCAAACTGAATGGAAAAATTAAAATTTCACGACGTTAAGGTGTTGTAATGAAAATGACAAAGAAATTTGTATTTATTCAGGAAGAAGTGTGTATTCAGATGTCAAAAGAATTATGTCATCGAAGATGTGCGTTTGTTGCATCCAACTTCTAGAACTTTGAATGCGCATGCCCTAAGGAAATGAATTCAAAAGTTGACTTAGACATCTGGGGAACCTTTTTAAATATTTTAAAGCAAAAATATTGAAAATCGTAGTAGGCTGATTTTTCCTGTAAGTTTTTGATATTTTTTCACATATTTAACTGTCAGATTTGACAAATGCAACTGTCATATTTGACAAATCGAAACGTCAATCATTCATATTTCACAATTATAAACGTCAACCATTGAAAATTCGATGAATGGAAATGTCGAATTGGACGTGTTCGGTAATTAGACCAATGAAAAACCACATTTTAGACTCAAAAAGTTTACCCAAATGTTGGAACATTTTTAAAATGACCTAAGCAAATAGCCGGCAAAGTCTAGCTCGCAAGCCGCATGCGGCTCTTTGGCTCACTTCAAAGACTCAAAGCACCTAAACTGCAAAATACAGAACCCTGAATCGGTAGGGTGAACTGATCAAAACAAAATAGGGCCCACCACAGACTTTCGCTTTGCGGGCAGTTACTGTTGGCTCAGAAGGCTGTAATGAGTACCGTTAGACACGCCAGAACCTTGTTGACGACGTAGTAATGAGTAATGAATTGTTTGTATCGATGAAAATGTTTGGCTTGTTAAAAGCGTAGATACCGAAAAGAAGCCCCAGGAAATTAAAAAAATTAAATAGGGCGGACATGCCCAAAAGGCGACCAAATGGGTATATTCGGCTAAAGTCCACCATTCACTACCCTGATGCAGGGAAACATTTTTTAATCAAAATAGGATTCATCAGTTAATGTCAGAGCAATTCTCTGACATTAACTGGATCTCCTGGATCTGACAATCAATTGGCAGCCACACAAAAAGTGTCTGGAGGATTCGTCTTCCTCTAAAATCTAAACAAAATACATAGACAGAATCCGTCAGAAATTGCCTGATATCACTGCCATCTAGATAGACAGACCGAACTGCAGAAAACCATCTGTCAATGGTTAAGAGCCTATAAATACCTGTTTTTGTTACTATTATTGTAATACGTGGCACTTAAGGGTTTTAACCATTCATAGGTTCAATTTAATCCGACCAGTATATATCTAGATGGGGTTGCTGATGTACACACGCACAAATATTTTGAAGTTTTCTCTACGCAGGAGCTTGTTATCAGAGTAGCTGAACGAGCAAACTAGAGGTACTGACTCTGAAGCTGAGGCTCTAACACGTCTCCAACTTCAATTTAGTCTACAAAAGCGCTAAGGACGGATAAGTCGAGAGGCTGAAACCATTCATGGCAAGTTCAGCTGCTCCTTTATTGCCGTCGGTCAGAGTTTGACCTGGTACCCGCAGTAAATCGACACGAAGCTGTGAACAAAGGGCCTGGAATTGATCAAGGCACTAAATCAATTTCGATGAATGATCTATGTGACGATAGCGCGTTAATTACATCCTGGTTGGACGCAAACATGACAATGCACGCACGCTCGAAATCTCTCGCAATCGCGCGCAAGTTAACTTGAAATATGCAAGAGTAGTGAAAGAAGCTGCCAAGAGGTTTTAGTGATTTGATTTGGCCCGTTTTAGCTGTAACGTGATTTTAAAGACTTTTTTTGGCTTTTGGCAAAATTTGCTGAAATCCACTATGGAACGACGCTCACAACATACCTACATCATTAATTTTTACCAAAGCAGCTGACAACCGGTCTCACGATAACATAACAGCACTAACACCGCATGCCACGTGCACGTAAGCAACGTCCAACTAGCACGCATCGTACAAGCATAACAATCAACAGCATGCGACATTCCCACTCAGCAAACTTGTACAGTATAAAAGGCGACCCGAACCAGTGTTACCAATTTAGGGGAAAGTTCCCTAAATTTAGGGTTTTTTGAACCTCCTAGGGAGAATTTTAGGGAGAGAATTTCTTTAGGGAAAATTTTAGGGGTAACCTAAGACACCTTAGGGGAATTTTGGGGGTTTGTTTTTTTAACAGAAATCGGCAAATTCCATATGAAAATTTGTGTCTGTGACAGCTTCTATTTAAATACCTCCTGAATCTGTTGGGACAGGGATCGGTGAGAGATATAGTACAGATATATTTTGGGAGAGTCCAACATCTTTTCTTATGGGGCTTTTAGGTACACGTTAAAGAAAAATCAAGTGAAATGAAGACGTTACGTGGATTAAGATAATATAAGAGGGGCACTGCCTGGAGGTTATCGCATACGTGTAAATAAATAATTATTCAAAACCCTATGTCCCCAAATTGTATGTCTTAAGCGACATCTGTATTATAAACAAAACACATCTACATTGCCACTTGACGGGTATAGTTAACTTGATGTAGTTCTGATTTCATGTTCACCGGATCAAAGATCTTTTCCCCCACCATATTATAGGGGCAATAAGAGGATGAGCTAACTTCAAACTGGTTTTTCCTTTTTAAAATGGGCTATGGGCGATATCGATGTCTTCGCTACACCTGTAGAAAAGTCGTCTCGATAGGTGTGTCCCTATAATCTTCGGGGTACCATTAGGCCTGATACCCTCGTCAGCAGATCACATTTGGTGCCGAGCGTGGGGCCCTTTTTAATTTTCCACCATTTTTCAAATTTAGGGGGAAGATTATCATTTTAGGGGGAAATCACGCTTCATTTAGGGGGAAGACACGCAGCCTACCTGGCAACACTGACCCGAACAACGAGTCAGTAGCATTCATCGTTCTAGTCTTGGCATCGAAGCATCTATAACTGGAGCTGAGGAACAAAACTCGAGTCGTCATCCACGTCAGCATCGTTTGCGTACAAATTGCGAGGCACATTCATTGGAGTCCATATACGAATAGTCAAGGCGATACTTATACCGTGCAGAATTTCTTCAATGACCAAAGAATGCAACAACATTTCCTCGTCCTGGGTTAAAACCAAGATACTGCAGCGCAGATTTGCGCCAATTAAAGGATTTCATGAATCCTACCAGCACCAAGATTGTAATTCACTCTAGCAGATAACCTATGAAGCTCCTTTCGAAACTGCGAGAAATAGCACGAAAAAAATTAAACTGTAAAAACTTTAAACTGATAAAATTTAAACTTTTACGGGTTTTTAAGACATAATTCATTAAATTTAAAGAAATCCTAAGGAGCCTCATAGCTCGGCTCAAGTAAATTATAGTATTGCTGCAAGAAGGATTGATTAGTTCCTTTGAATGGTGTAACCCTGGAAGCTTACAGCATAGAGATTAGTGTGAACATTATTAGGAATCTTTGATAAAAAAATGTGTCATAGCTTGAGTATGAGCCCCATGTTATTCGCGCGCCGCCAGCAAGCGTATTCCATACCCTTGAAGTTCGAGGATTAAACCTACCTATACAAAATACAATTTAGACCAAAATATAGTTTACCCAGATTTTGGGACACTATTCAATAGGTCTAAGCATATTCCATGTCTATATAATTTTTATGGTTTGTTGTGAGTTTCGAAAATATGCACGGAGGCCACTAGGTAAGTCGATTAAAAAGTATGAAAATGGGCTCGGTTTTATTAATTGGTCCACTTTTTTTGATCTGATTCAGACACCTCCACAACACGGTTTTTTAGCCTTTCACCTGATGTAGATATAGATAGATATAGAGGGTGTCCGAGATTTGTCACGTGTGTTTATCCACGGCCAATTGACGTAATTGGTACCCAGGGCTGGATTTACCCTCTACGCCGCCCCTGGGCAGTAGCCAAATCGCCGCATTCTGCCTGTAGTTAAAACTGAAATTAGACGCAAATGAGAAAAAAAAATAAAATTTCCGGGTTTATGTGAAAAGTGCAATATTGCGACGGAATTTTTTTTCAATATATACTCTCTTTTTCATACCGGGTCAAGCAATGACGTAGCGTTTCCAAAATAGTTTGTGTATAAAATTAAAATAACACAATAAAATTTAATAACGGAAAACTAATTAGTTTTGGATGATGGATACATTTTGTTTGTGCCTTTTTTACTAGTCGCTTCTTACAATGAACTGATGTTGGAAAATCAATGGGAAAGTGTTTCTAAAAATCTTATCCTTACACTTTACCACAGAAAAATCGAATAACAAACAAGCCTAAATCTAAAAAAATCGTTAGTGTTAATTTTTATTAATTGAATTTTATATTTTTGAATATTTTTTAGGATTATTTTGGTTGTTTACACTGGCGAACTACAGCGCATATGACCAAAAGGTTGGAAGCTAAAATTTCAAGGAAAGGGCCACTTTTGCTAAAAACTGATCCATCACCGAAAAAAAAGTGCTATCACACCTTCAACCGTTAACAACAAAAAAAAAGTGAGTCCCACAATGGACTTTTGTAACTTCTAGACAAAAATATCAGTCAGCTAATTTCAGTTTATTTAATTGGATAGATAAAACTAGCAAGACAAAACTAAATGAAACATAAGGACAGTTACAGATACAGTAAACGCATTACGATTACCTCTGGCCACTCATTTGAAAGGCACCCATTTTGAGCTTTAATAAATCGGAAGCCCTTTTAAAGTTTTTTGTACGATTTTTCGTGAAACTACACTTTTGTACAATTTCCCTCTCCCTAAAACATAACGCTATTATGGCAGGCTGACGTTGAGTAAGCCTAGAGCGGCTAGTCTTCGGGGCGTCATTATAACTTTAAACGCCTCTTGTTTAGAGCGAAAAATTAAAAATTCGATAACCAGATTTTACTCAGATTTTAGAAGATAAATTTTGATCATTTTTTAATACCGACCTTGAACAATTTTGGATCTAAGAATCAACCAGTTAATACTCGAATTGTAAGAATAAGTGAGATGAAACTTGTACAGAGTATATGTCATGCCGATAGGCCGCAAAGTTTGCAATTCAAGCAAGCGACCGCTATTCCAGAGTTTAATTATTATTTTTTTCTGCGTCTTGAGATCTAGAAATACATTCCTATTCCACAGAACCAATGGAAACTATAAAAGTTTTCAAAATATGCCGCCCTTAAAAATTTTCCGCCCCAGGCGGCAGTTGCCCATATGGAAAATCCGGTCCTGTTGGTACCAAAAAATTATCAGAAAACTTTATCGCGGGGCATCAAATGCCGTGGATAAACACACGTGACAAATCATGGATTTAAGCATATGCCGGTAAAGAAAAACCATTAGCCGAAAGTGAGAGTGTTTCAAAGTGAGCCAAATATAGCAAAAGCT
This sequence comes from Microchrysa polita, assembly GCA_949715475.1. Taxonomy (NCBI): domain Eukaryota; kingdom Metazoa; phylum Arthropoda; class Insecta; order Diptera; family Stratiomyidae; genus Microchrysa; species Microchrysa polita. The sequence goes on from OX454415.1 coordinate 32,669,325, forward strand.
TTTCGCTCCTGTGAAGCACTAGTTCGCAAGTGGGTACCTAAATAGGTCAAGTGGTTACCGTTTCGCTTAAGGAACGTATCTAGGCTAACGTATGACACCACTGAGGCTGAAATTATCAACTACGTTATTCGAAAGCTAGGCTACAAACCATCCGTACTTATATGCTCTAAGTTGACGAAGGATAACATACCTAACAAAGTCGTATCATCTTTCAAAATCACTTTGCCAAGCGACGTTTCTGCACCTTGTGATCAATCCTTCTGGCCGTCTGGGGTGTTACTAAAAGAGTTCGTTAAACGAAATTTTCAACGTCGACGCATCGCCCGGCTACCCAAATAAATACTACTTTTAGGTTTTCTTTTTTCTATCAAAATGTTCGTGGCCTAAGAACTAAGTTGCAAGACATAAATCTTTCTGCTCTTTCTTCCGAGCACGATATAATTTGTTTGACCGAAACCTGGGTAAACTCTTCATTCAGAAATGGTGAACTTTTCGAATGCTTTGATATTTTTCGCTGTGATCGCAACGACCAAATCTCTGGAACGTCTTTAGGAGGCGGTGCTCTCATTGCAGTACGGCGCAACCTTAAATTCCACACGGACATCATACTCTTCCGTCTATTACGAAATGAATCAAAGCGCCTCATTCGAACTGCTAGAGCTGCGTACTTAGCATCTATTGAAGATAGCATTCGAAACAACGAGAGCCAATTATTCTGGTCATATATTAAAAATATGCGTTCATCTCGCTCTGACTCCTCTGCTATTTCCTACGGTAACGTAACGGCCAGTTCTCCAGATGAAATAGCTAAACTATTTGCGTCGTTTTTTTCTAGTACGTTCCGCCAATCTAGCGCCTCAAGGCTTGTCACTTCCACGTCACCGGATTACATTTCTCGACTTTCGCCGATCGATCTGTCCTATGTCAAGTCTCTCATCGCGTCTCTTAAACGAAGCTCATCCTCGGGTCCTGATGGACTTTCCAACGACTTCCTTAAGAAGACTAGTGAGGCTATCTCCGTTCCCCTTGCAATAATTTTCAATAAAAGCTTGCAAGAAGGGATTTTTCCGAATGAATGGAAACAGTCCTTTATTGTCCCTTTACCTAAAAAAGGCGAGAGTAAGGACGCTTCTAATTATAGGCCCATTTCATTACTATCAAGCTGCTCCAAGCTCCTCGAACGCGTTATATACGAATTCATTTACGAAAGTTTCGGATACTTGATTTGTTCCAATCAGCATGGTTTCTGCAAGCAGAAGTCTACAGTCACCAACCTGGCAGAAATTACTGACTTCATCGCAAGATCGTTTAACAAGCATCTAGATGTTCATGTAATTTATACTGATTTTTCCAAAGCCTTCGACTCTGTTGATCATGGCATATTGCTTGATAAACTGTTATCACTGAATTTCCCATATAATCTTGTGTCGTGGCTCTCTTCCTATCTCCTTGGTCGTTCTTCACGTGTCGTATTCAATAACACACTCTCTTCGCCATTCTGCCCAACATCTGGCGTTCCGCAAGGTTCCATTCTGGGACCCCTTCTGTTCAGCTTCTTTATAAATGACCTACCGTATCTGATTAGCAATCACTGCTTGCTTTATGCGGATGATTCCAAGCTCTTCGCCCCAATTTCTTGTCATGAAGACTGCTTATCCTTGTAATCGGACATAAATAAATTATCGGATTGGTGTGCCTCCAATCATCTGGAGCTTAATGTCTCTAAATGCAAAGCCATGATATATTCACTCAAACCGGCTCCTCTGTCATTTCCATACAAAATTAACTCTATCGACTTAGTTTTTGTCTCACTATTCAGCGATCTTGGAGTTACTTTTGAGAGTCGACTCAAATTTAACGAGCATTTTTTTACAACTATAAAGAAAGCATCCAGACTTGCCGGGTTCGTTTTACGTTGTTCTAGTGACTTTACCTCTATTTCCTCCTCTATTCAACTTTTTGTTTCTCTTGTACGTAGCGTCCTAGAGTATGCTTCCTTCGTATGGTCTCCTACAGCATCCACACATTCCACCGACTTAGAATCCGTTCAACGTAAATTTACGAGGGCGCTTCTCTACAAATTTAATCAATCTTACCGTCCCTATCCCGAACGCCTTCGTCTTTTTAATTTGTTATCCCTGGAAAGGAGAAGAGTATTCCTCGATGAGTGCACTCTCTTTAAACTATGCCGCGGTTTATTAAATTCATCACTGAATGAGCATATAATGTTCCGTATTCCGTCCTACAACACGCGATCCCTCAGGTTTTCGTTCCACCAACTGCTGAACTCTCGGTCTTTATGAATTCGCCTCTTATACGTGCTATGCGTAATTACGATAGATTGCAACTTGTCCTTTGGCTACTTCTCTTTTTGCTTTTAAAAATCTACTTCACAGTAAGCTTTCAGATTCAAATATTTTTCTTGATTTTATTGCTCAATAAAAAATTCTTATTCCTTATGTCTTATTTTTTCGTTAATTTTTTTTTTTACTTTCGAATGTTACACACATACACACACTTTGTTATTAATGAATATTTCGCATAATTTAGCTTTGGATATCTGTAATACTTTGTATTTTTTAAGTATCGTTTTTTGGATTATATTGTCCTGTTTGATATCTTACCTGAATAAATAAATAAATAAATAAATAAATAAATAAATAAATAAATAAATAAATAAATAAATAAATAAATAAATAAATAAATAAATAAATAAATAAATAAATAAATAAATAAATAAACTATCAATTCCGGGTATAGGACGTAATCACTTGCTTGCCGAAAGTTTCGGAGCCTGAGCCTGTGTCAAATGATGTTTGATGTGGGATCCAACGCGGAATAACTGAGTGATCATGAAATGTTGAATGTATGGCCGGGAGTGTAATGTCCAGGGATGCGTCCATCACATGGTATGACAACATGACGATCTTACATCATCAGTTTATACACGAAATCGATGTTTCCTGATGGCAAATGGCGATTTTGCAAAAGCTTAGTAGAGCATCACTAATCAAGAAACTTATTCAGTGGCCCTCGTATAGGTAGACAATATGGGAATCAAACGATTTGGGATGTTTAGACGAATCTACTTGAATTTTCTGAAAGCGTCGAAAGAAGCACATAGGAGTTATTTTTTGGACGTCCTATATTAAAATCAATCTATACAAACGACCAACTATGCCAAGATCGGGCACTCCGGCTCCGTAGCCTATCTTTATAAATGTGTTAAATTTCTTCTATCCGTGCACATTCAAGTTGTGAGAACAAATTTGCCAATTACTACTCTAAAGCGAAAAATATCGGAATTCTTTCTAAAAATCAGGTTTTCCATTTTCCACGTAGAATTGCAGTTGCAACAATTCAAAATTAATTTCATTCTATATACTTACTTTTTCTCTGATTTCCTATAGTTAATTATTAAATTTATTTCTAAAACACATGAATACTTTGGACTCTCTCTCTCGTAACAATAGGTCAAGGGAATGACTAGAGTATAATAAGTTTATCAATAGTTTTTGTTTTGCATAACAAGAAACAATATGGGGAAACGAATAAACAAACCACGTCAACACTAACAACAACCGTAGAATATCTCGCACTACTCAGCACACTATTTACTCATATTGCACAGTACAATACAATACAAAAATCGCCGCATTTCACCCACCACGACTCTCAATTCCGCTGATAGTCCGCACCGTGCTTATCTTTATTCTTACTAACTTTGCACTATATGACATGCCGATTTGTCTGTATAGTATACTCGCTCGGTCGGTAGTAGCATAAATACAAATTGCTATCAGCCGAAGAAATCACTTTTCTAGATTACACATATGAACAATTACAGCACATTACTGAAATTGAAAATGAAGATAGAATCATCATATTTGTCGTTCCATAATAGTCTCTCTCATGCATAGTGAATATGGCAAACACGTAACACATGGTAGGACATACGTGGATGTATCCATATGTATCCATATCAACAATATTAATTTATCAAAAAAGAAAAAGAAGATATCCAATATATTGGGCAATTTTTCTTTTGTTTACATATAATTTGTATGCTGCATACGTATGCTGGCTATCGCTAATATTAACCACGTTATGGGACATGCAAGTGAGTGAAGAGATAATTATTATTATTAAATATGTATGTATGTACAGTACATACTCAATTTTTTTATTGGCCCACCTTACTAAAGTAAAGACAGCGAAAGCAAACGACATGACATTGTTGAAAGCTTGTGTATTTCCTATTTTACTTACTTGGACGACAAGTTGTTTAAATAAAATGACTTTTGAATAAAAACTTATTAATTGATAACGATAACAATCGAAAGACTAACAAAGATGTGTCGGCATTTTGAAGAGGAATCATTTGAAATTTATTTGATAAATTCTTAAGCCCGGCCCACATTGCGTGGAGCTCAAAAGCTATGACCTTCTCAACAAAACTTTGATTATCTAGCTTCTGACTCACTAAAACCAAAAACTTGCATCATATTTTGAAACTATGTATATAAAATCTATATGAGCCGCCTATTTTGAAAGGGACTTAAGTCCATTTTCATGAAATTTGAGATAATGATGGCATTATTGCTACTTTGACGGTCAGTATCATTGACGAAAAAATGAAACTTATATCTAAAAAAAAATCCGTTCTTTTCATAGCCACAAGTATCACTGGTAAAGACCAATTTCCAAGTGTTTATTTTGAAAGTGGCGTAAGTCCATGTTCGATTAATGGCATCATAAGATTGTAAACGATTGTACTTTGCTTGGTTATTGTATTAATGATCAAAATTATGTTTACTGGAAAGTTTTTTTTTTTGATCTAAAATACATACACGCAAGTACATTTTAATAAATACACCTTCGCAATTCGTACTAATTGTACTAAGGTGACCAGACTCTCGGAGGCCCAATGCTGTACACATTATGGAATTCGGGTTCAGGCAAAATCTCAATTCTATTGATACTCCATTAAGGAGCACTAAAGTTCTCAATGTTCTCATTGACAAAACATTATCAGCATGTTAAGTACAAATGTATGTTTCAACACGAAAAGATATAACAAGCAAGGGCGTAGCGTAGCCAGGATATCGTTTAGAAGGGGCAAGCCCAACATTTTTCCTGCATGGTTGTATTAGTGAGACAAAAAGTGCGATTTAAGCAACAGTAACTTTTGAGCGCGGAAAGGTAGAACCTTGAAATTTGGAGGAAATGTGAGCGACATGTATCTCTACAAACTACAAGTGTTCCAATTCAGAAAGATCGCGGGTCGAAGTGTTCCCGATCTGTCGTAAATGAACGATTGCCAAATATAAAAGTGGGACTATCTCGCAAAATACCGATTGTACAGGAGTCAAACTTTACACCTAAGCAGGGCCTTCACGCTTGACCGCAAAATCTAGGTTGATTATGAAATCTCGCATCCTGTTCACACTATGCTCGTAAATTTGTTCCACGACTTCACAGTACAGTCGAGTCCGTCTAAATTGAAACTCAAAAAATGGTATGCCAGACTTTCATGCTTGAAAATGGATGAAGCAATAGAAGCAGCGGCCCAATGCAATTTAAATGGGTGGCAACAAATACTATATTTATAACCTTTTGCTGCCACCCATTTAAGTTGCATTGGACTGCCTTAACGTTGCTGCGTCCCTTCTATTTCCAGCATTATGTGTACAAAACCGTGGACAGAGCGGAAATGAGTTAGATGGCCGCCTCTACTGTAGTATTGATTTTTTGTTTGTCAAAGGCGCGAACCTCACCACACTTCACCACGATTTGGTAAAGATTTAGCTTGAGATTTTAGTTATTAGTTAGATATATCCTCGGTACAAAATCTATGAAAATGTATGAGAAACACTGAAGATTTTAGCCTAGATTTTGTAAAATTTTGAAAAATCTTCTGAAGTATGTAGAGAGCATAAATCGCTTCTTTCGACGGTTGAAACTTCTGAATCTTGATAACTAGAGTTTTAACATTTTCACGACATAGCAAAATGCTGTACTGTACAGCAAAATGCTGTACGTCTGGTCAGCTTAAATTATACCCTATACCCATAAGATGGTATAGGGTATATTGTTTTTGTTACGCCGATATTATGTAACACCTCAAAGGAGCCACCGGACGTATGGCAAAGTATATATATAAATGATCAGGGTCGGTTCCTGAATCGAATAAGCCATGTCTGTCTGTCTGTCCGTGTGTCTGTCTGTTAGCACGATAACTCCCGAAATAATGAAGCTAGCGGTTTGAAATTTTGGTTAAATGTTTGTTTTGCTAAAATCTTGGACGGAATTGAAAATGGTCCAAATCAGACTACGGGTTCCCCTACCTCCCATACAAACTACCCCTCCTTAATATTTTAATTCGGCCATAACTTTCGGTAGAATATCGCTATCGACTTGAAATTTTGATCAATGTCTAATTCTGACATATATTTTGAGTTGATGGAAAGTAGAGTAGCTCCGACTACCCCTACCCTACTTCCCCTACAATGTTATATTCAGTCATATCTTTTGATAGAATGTCACGAAAAACTTCGAATTAGTATCAAATGGTAGCCGTTGGATGCCTTGCCAAGGTAAAAAAGATGTGTCAGGTCCGACCCATATACCCCTCCCTCCCCCACAAAAAATATGAAATTGAATATTTTGGGTTTAGCGTGCCTTCTAGGTGTGTACATGGGTATAGGGTATACACTCATCGTGCTATTCGCACGATTAGAACTCGGTCTCGTTTTTAAATATTTCTTTGCGAAAATGATAAATGATTTTGTTGTCCTTATAATATCTCTGCTAATACTGATCTGATATGATATGCTTTACATAAATAGATACAAATTTAGGGACATCGTCAAGTAATTATTTCTCTATAAATATTATAAAACAAAAATAGAACGTTAAAATTAAATTCATAAAACTAATTTCAGGAATGCTCGCTTCATAAAAAGCAAATCAATTCAATTTTGTTCATGTACTGTTTCTGTAATCAAAGTGGAAGCTGAAAGGAGCTTAAAATATGTATTTTTTGGTAAACTCATCCGTTTACAACTGCAGTTTTTCACATTATGTATATTTTGCAAATAGATATTCGCAAATTATCCCGTAAATTGATTACACTATGGATAACAAATGCGGTTGTGAATGTCACAACCAATGTTTATAGCCATCGGAATGGGTGAATTCAAATTGTAAGACGAAACCGGACGGGTAAAATTTCAAGACAAGAACCATAGTTCTTACAATCTGAAATGCACAATGCTTGTCTGCTGGCCACTACAAAAGCTCTCGCCGTCCGTTTGTTTGTGTTAGCACTACCACCCCGATAGCGGCCAATTCAAGCATTTCCGTAAAACAAAAAGTGTCCAATTAATTGTCGCAGGAACGGAAAGGCATATTGCACCCTTCAAAAAATTTGTCGCGCCTCTTCTACCCGTTAAAAACTACCGCTAAGTGCATTTGAGCCTCAGTTCGCCAAACTCGAGTTCCAAGAATCGCCCCAATACTAAAAGTGTCCAGTAAATTTTGGCAACGGCTGCTTAAGAGATTTCCACCCTGAAAAAATTTGTCGCGCCCCTCCTTCCCTTAAAAACTACCCCCCTCAAGTTAGCACTACCACCCCGGTAGCGGCCAATTCAAGCATTTCCGTAAAACAAAAAGTATCCAATTAATTGTCGCAGGAACGGAACGGCATATTCCCCTCTTCAAAAAATTTGTCGCGCCCCTTCTACCCCTTAAAAACTACCCCTAAGTGCATTTGAGCCAAAGTTCGCCAAACTCGAGTTCCAAGAATCGCGCCATTACTAAAAGTGTCCAGTAAATGCTCACAACGGCAGCTTAAGAGAGTTTTCAAGGGGTAGAAGAGGCGCGACAAATTTTTTGAAGGGTGCAGTATGCCTTTCCGTTCCTGCGACAATTAATTGGATAGTTTTTGTTTTACGAAAATGCTTGAATTGGCCGCTACCGGGTAGTGCTAAGTTGATGGGGGTAGTTTTTAAGGGAAGGAGGGGCGCGACAAATTTTTTCTGGGTGGAAATCTCTTAAGCAGCCGTTGTGAGAATTTACTGGACACTTTTAGTATTGGGGCGATTCTTGGAACTCGAGTTTAGCGAACTGAGGCTCAAATGCACTTAGGGGTAGTTTTCAAGGGGTAGAAGAGGCGCGACAAATTTTTGGAAGGGTGGAATATGCCGTTCCGTTCCTGCGACAATTAATTGGATACTTTTTGCTTTACGGAAATGCTTGGATTGGCCGCTACCGGGGTGGTAGTGCTAAATTGACGGGGGTAGTTTTTAAGGGAAGAAGGGGCGCGACAAATTTTTTCAGGGTGGAAATCTCTTAAGCAGCCCCTGTGATATCTTACTGGACAGCTTTAGCATTGGAGACATTCTTGGAACTCGAATTTGGTTCAAATGCACTTAAGTGTAGTTTTTAAAGGGAAGGAGGGGCGCGACAAATTTTTTCTTTTTCCATTTAATTACAACAAAATCGCGACATTTAATGCACTATAGCGTTTGTCGAAATTGTAAAGTGGTAGTGCTAACTTGACAGACGTCGATATTTGGCCAGGCCGAGTATTTAAAATTCGATTTCCTAGTACTCTTCAAAACTTACCAAGTCACGGGAAGGCAGTGCCGGATTAAGACCATTTGGGGCGCCTAAGCATAAAACAATTAAGGGCCCCTTTTTTGTGAACTGTCTTCAAATAAAAGACTCAAATTATGTGTATGTATTTGTATACAAAAGTTCTAGATAATTTTAAAGCTAATCATTAAAGTAATTTTTTACTATGCAGCGAATGATCGCCGAGGTTGAAGCCAAAAACTAAAGTAAGACAAAACATCCCATAAGTATCATTAAACAATTTTCCAGGGGTGGAAATTTTAGCTTTCTGACAAGGCCTCTATCGATTTCTTATATAATATCAGACAGTGCAGGGCATACACTCTTAAGACCGAGGCTAATTTCGGGCGCGGCCGAAATTTGGATACCCTTCGCTCCCCACGGACTAAAAGTTTTTTCGGGCGTACCTATGACTTGTATTTAATCCCGTCATTCTTTTCCTTCTGTCTTCACAAAAGTTCCGTTGCGACGACAAAACAATATTTGTGGGATTTGGTTGGAACAAGTGGGCAAATAAAAATATTTACTCAGGAAATTTTATTGGAGGATGCAGGAGCATGGCCCCATAGTACGATTACATTTGTTTTGACCTTTTTAGTTGCTTTGATAGAGACATTAATTCAAGGTTTTGTGAAATTGGTGTAAAAAATGTTTCTTAGAAGAACCAAAATGGGGGGTTGAGTTTGTATGACAGCCCCATGACCCCATTGTCCGATTTGATCCATTCTAACATATGTTTTGTGTCATCAAGAGAAATACATTTATGTGAAATTTGGTTGGATTTGGTGCTCAAATAAAAAAGTTTTTCTTAGAAGAACCTTATTTGGGGGTTAGGTTTGTATGGCAGCCGCATAACCCCATAGTCCGATGTGATCCATTCTTGTATATATTTTGTATCATCAATAGAAACACATTTGTGTGAAATTTAGTTGCAATTGGTGCACAAATGAAAAAGTTTTGCTTAGAAGAACCTTATTTGGGGGGTTAGGTTCGTATGGCAGCCCCATGACCCCATGGTCCGATTTGATTTTTTCTTATATATATTTTGTATCACCAATGGAACCACATTTGTGTGCAATTTGATTGAAATTGGTGCACAGATATAAAAGTTTTTCTTAGAAGAACTTAAATTGGGGGGCTAGGTTTGTATGGCAGCCCCATAACCCAGTGATCCAATTTTGCTGAATCAAACATACAAACCGCCTGCAACAATAAGAAGCTCGTGTGCAAAATTTCAGCTTGCTAGCTTCAATACCCGCCGAGTAAAACGCGTCGCAACAGACAGACAGACAGACAGACAGACAGACAGACAGACGGACATGGCCCAATCGACTCCCCAAGTCATGCTGATCATATATGTATGTATATATACTTTTTATATGGTCGGAGATGCTTCCTTCAATGCGTTACAAACTTCATGACAAAGCTAATATACCCTTTTCGCTTAATAAGCGAAGGGTATAAAAAACAAACAAAATTTGTAAAAATGTGACTATGTATTCGATGATAAATGGTACACCGCCTACAATTTGCAGCTGCATGATACACCACAGCAAAAATAAATTCGATATCTAAATTTGGGTGCGAGTGCATTTCTACATTGCTACTGTGGAATCGATGACTGCTTCCAATTGGCATCGCGAGCTACCAATTGGCAGCCGGTGTGGATACCACAGACAGATGAAACTGTCAAATTTGACGGATCGGATATTTAGGCAAGTGATATGTATAATTTATAAATTTTAGACCAACAAAGATTACCCATATGTTGGGACACTTTTTAATTGCATATTCAATTGTTTATAGAAGTTCGATGGTACATACCCAATTTTAGCTAAAATCAGTTTACAACTTGCTTGGAACGAAAATAATAGTAAACAATAGTAATTAGGTGGCAATTCAGAAAAAATAAAATTATGCCATTATGTCTATCATGTGAAAGGTATACCTTCGATTTAGCTTGTTTTACTTTCCTTTTTCGTTGCGAGAGCTTATCAATGAACAAAAGACTTAAAAAAAAGAAAAATACATATAAAATTTCTCGGAGCAACTGTCAGTGTGAGTGCGGGGTCTCTGATAGTGCGGGGCCTCTAGGCACGTGTCTTATGTGCTTCCTGCCGGAAGTGTGAATCCCCTCTACCGTATACAAGCTTTATTGGATCTTATAAATCTGGATATTTAGCTCGCGCAAAATATTCAATCTAAAACTAATCAATTAGCAAGCAAAATCCATTAGAGAAGTATGGCGCTTACCAGGTTATATATGAAAAAGGCGTAAATTATAACTAAATTAATGCAGCTCCTCTCCTGCAGCGGCAAGTGGCAATATGGGCAGCATTTGTTGCACCCAATTGCGCTTCCGTAACGGTAACTTCATTAATTCCCTCTTTGATAAGATCTGCTTCTAACATGAATTTTGATTTTTGAGAAGGCTTTTTCCACCGGATTCAACATCGGAGAGTATGGTGGTATAAATTTAATAGATTATCCATTTTGCTCTAAAATTTCTTTGGATTGAGCACTTTTGTGGATTGCGGCATTGTCCATAATAACCAAAGCCCCCTCCCATGATGAATCCACTTTCTCCACCAATCCTCTTAAAAAGTCGCAAAATTTTGCGGAATTATACGTCGAATTCGATAATATTTGACTATGTAATATTACGTCTTTTGAAAGAGCTGTTATTAAAGTCACATTCCTACCCCTGACTGTGGGAATAATAACATTGTGTCGAGTCTCATGGTTTGACCGTGCCTGATTACGCCGCATCTGAAGATTAAAGACAGACTCGTCGACAAAAATAATTTTCGCGCTGTTTCCTCAATTATTTTTTTAAATTTCAATTGCGTAATCTTTTCGCAAACCCATAGTCCTGGATGCGCTCATTCGATCAACCTCCTTTGAAGCAAGCTTCAAAGTTATTTTCAGCGTGTGTAGTCCTCGATCTATCGTACTTATATATACACAATACACCCTGTGATCGCAGGCTCACGCTTAATTTGTTTAAGTGTCATACAGGGATTCGTTCCGACACATTTTTCTATTTTGTCTAGCACTGCGTTAATTTGCGATGCCATTTCTTCTAGTAGATTGCATATTATCACCATTACGAGTGTATGCTTTAATTATCCCTGCAGCAGTTGAATATTTAACTCCAGCTGCGGTTGCAGCATCTTTAATAGTGGACCCATCCGAGAAAATGGACCTAATAAATCACATACGAATTTAATTTTCCATAGTTACGAATTTGATTTTCCATAGTTACGAATTTCATGTTCCACAGTTACGAATTCGATGTTCCAAAGTTACGAATTTGATGTTCCATAGTTACGAATTTGATGTTCCATAGTTACGAATTTGATGTTCCATAGTTACGAATTTGATGTTCCATAGTTACGAATTTGATGTTCCATAGTTATGAACTTGACTGAGAAATGGTATAAAAGGCCTATCCTATCCCATTAATGCAATAGGGTGTTAAACATGTATAAAACAATGCAGCTGGTCTATTTTTGGAAGAAGTCTTGTCTTTAGCCGCTCTTTTAAATTTATAAGACAGAATACTATCTGAAAACATTTTAGAAGATAGCACCTTTTCGATAGGGTATTTATACCGGACTAAATCAAACTAAATTCTAGTCCATTTTATCATGAAATGTCAAACGCGAACAAAATGGTTTGCGAGTGGTACTAAACTTAGCTCATACTAGCTAGTATAGCCCGTATATGCCATCGAAGACTAAAATATTTTTGATTAAAATATTTTATCTTGCTTGCGGTATATACACGGATATACGGGACACATGCCATTCCATACAAAATATCTCAATTGAATTCATTAAGTTATTTAAAAGAATTAAAATACAAACGACTTTTCCATTTAAGTCAATGAATAGTTTTTTTATTTCCCATACACGTGTTTCGACAGTCACTAACTGCCTTCTTCAGTGGGTCTGGGAAAGACCTATTGAAGAAGAATTAAATTGGACACAGAACATCACTTAACTTAAATTTAAAATAACAAATTAACAATTATTAAGTTCTAGGCAAATAAGCAACGCGTTTCACACAAATTATCTCTCAACATTACTATGACTGTATTAAACTCAATTTTTTCGAGGTCAGTGAACCCAGGCCATGGGGCCTCGAGCTGGTACTAGATACGCCTCAAACCGCCCTTATTTAATTTTTCACACTTATACCTTAATCGAATCACCACAATTTCTTACATTTAGAAAACTAAAATCTTGTAATAAATTCAAAAGAGAGTTTTCATCATCAATATTTAAGGAAATTAAAACATTATTATTGTTATTAAAAGAATACCCTGAAAAATCTATTATTCTCCGTTCAATTAGGTGAACAATACCTCAAAGTCGACACCGTATTATTTAAAAAAACGTATCTAATTATGGTTTTTATGCAACATTAACTCCAACCAATTCATTAAGGAGATAAATATTCGTCTATCGTATCATCCGCGCGCAGCTATCATTAATCACAATCAACCAAACAACAGCAACAATCTTATCCTCTTTTATAAACGATCCAAGTTAGGTCTCGTGACCCACTTTCGAAACATTTCACGATTATCGCGTGTATAGGTTCTTTATTAAAATAATGCTTTACAATAATTTCATTTAATGTGCATCGTTTCAAAGCAAAATCATAACAAATTGTCCGTACACTTTCGCTTTTACGCAGACAAGGGGCTATCAAAAACACACTTGAGTATCTCCCATATACCACCGAATTGTAATTATCACCCCCACTCTTATCACTTTTATAAAGCACACAATAATATATTTGATCCCCCCTGGCTGGGTGGAGAAAATTAAGTGGGCTTGAAGAATTGAGTGCGGTCATTGAACGAAACAATGGGGAATTAAGCATGTACATACACTTTTTGCTTCCTTTAACAAGCCTTTCCTGTGGTTTTTGTTTCTACCGACCTCAACGAAGGATACTAAATACAATATCCGCCCGCCCAAAAACATTGTTTGAAATCAAACCATTAATCAAATTCCTTTTTTTTTCTTGGCCTTATCCTTCTGCTTGGTCCGTACTTTTTTTGGGGCAATCTGAAGGTGTAGATTTGTCCTGATTCCATACTCAAGTCCTTGGGATTTGCAAAGATGAAAGTATGATGATGATGGTAGGTGTGTGTATTACACTAATCCTGGGGAGGTACGAAATTACACAAGATCCAGAGCAGTGTGCAGGGTTTTGTTTCTTTTTTCGGTTCATGATGAACGACGATGAAGCGGTTGGTGATAGTGTGTCCTTTGTTCGGGATTAGTATTCTATAGAAGGAGAATGGCATCTCGAACGTATCTATGGCTATTGAAATTTGTTATTTCTGTTGGGAATTAATGCAGAGATGTTGTGATAGGGAATTGGCTATGAATTGGTTATTCTTGATGATATTGGATGCATGTTTTTAGCCTATAGTCGTGTTAGACAATGGATTAGAATGAATTAAGTGCCTGATATTATTTTTGGGATTACGAAAAATGTTTTATTTTCGTATGATGAAACAATTATCTGTAGTAAAATTAGAAACGTATTATTTGCGTATTTGCTTTCGATTTCAATTAAATGTAGTCAGTATAAACTTTAGTTAATTAATTAAGAAAATAAAATAAACTAGGGGGCTTCGCCCCCTGCTCGCTTCGCTCACCAACCCCCGGCGCCAAGGCTAATTACGGGCGCGGCCGAAATTTGGATACCCTTCGCTTGGGCTAAAAGTTTTTTCGGGCGTACCTATGGCTTGTATTTAATCCCCCTCCTCATTCTTTTTCTTCCGTCTTGACAAACGTTTTGGGCTATGGTTGAAATAAGTGGGCAAATAAAAATATTTACTCGGAAGATTTTATTGGGGTTGCCGGAGCATGACCCCATAGTACGATTTCATTCGTTTTGCACTTTTTAGTTGCTTTGATAAAGACACATTAATTCAAGGTTTTGTGAAATTGGTGTAAAAAAATGTTTCTTAAGAACCAATATGGGGGGTTTGGTTTGTATGGCAGCCCAATGACCCCATGGTCTGATTTGATTGAATCTTACAGATGTTTTGTGTCATCAATAGAAATACATTTGTGTGAAATTTGGTTGAAATTGGTGCACAAATAAAAAAGTTTTTCTTAGAAGAACCTAATTTGGGGGGTTGGATTTGTATGGCAGCCCCATGACCCCATGGTCCGATTTTATCCATTCTTACATACGTTTTGTGTCAACAATAGAAATACATTTGTGTGAAATTTGGTTGAAATTGGTGCGCAAATAAACAACTTTTTCTTAGAAGAACCTAATTTGGGGGGTTAAGTTTGTATGGCAGCCCCATATGACCCCATAGTCCGATTTGATCCATTCTTGCATATATTTTGTGTTATCTATAGAAACACATTTGTGTGAAATTTGGTTGAAATTGGTACACAAATAAAAAAGTTTTTCTTAGAAGAACTCAAATTGGGGAGCTAGGTTTGTATGGCAGCCCCATGACCCAGTGATCCAATTTGGGTGAATCAAACATACAAACAGCCTGCAACAATAAGAAGCACGTGTGCAAAATTTCAGCTTGCTAGCTTCAATACCCGCCGAGTAAAACGCGTCGCAACAGACATACAGACAGACGGACATGCTCCAATCGACTTTCCAAGTCATGCTGATCATAATATGTATACTTTGTATATGGTCGGAGATGCTTCCTTTAATGCGTTACAAACTTCATGACAAAGTTAATATACCCTTTCACTCTATGAGCGAAGGGTATAAAAACTGAAGAACAATGCTCCTGATTCGAACCCATCATGACAGATCGGAAGAGCATGATGTCAAGTCGATATCCTCAGAAGTAGCTTGCTCATAATACAAACATGATTCATGATTTTGACACATATTTGTCTAGGTCCTATAGCAATGGTACAGAGCAATTTTCAAATTTGTAGGTAAATGTAATACTTTAGCGCACTTATATCATTTACATGAATATAATCCGGTTCGCATATATTGCCACTTCAACATGAAAATACACTAGATAATCACCTAAACTCTACTACGTGACTTATGTGAAAATTCTCACGATTTGAATACAAGCCTTGATATGGACATGGACGCGCTGTTAGTATACAGGAATAACAAAAATTTCACAGTTCGCGGATGATTGATTGGGTAATCCTATCATATTCGGTTTTGAACAAACATATGATTTGCATTTAGACCATGTGCTGTCATCGGTAACATTAAATCTGCATATTCTGACTATTTTCACATAATATTATTCATTCAAATCTACTATTGGATTTTCTCGTACACATATGATTGCCACGTGAAGACAGGTGTAGGTGGCATAGTGAATATGAATTTTATAGACTCAACTCCTAACTGGGAAATATTCGAAGAGATTTTAAAGGATTAATTTTGGATGAGAAAATAGAATACTAACATTCTGGGTAAAGATTGAAGGCTACGAGATTATAATTTGTATCCTGACATTTTAAGTACGAGTGAGTGATTACTAATTAATTAGTGATTATGATTAGAGATGGGCGAGGGCAACAATTTGATTTATTTTTAAAAAGTCGGTAAAAAATTTCAATTCAGATACGCTGTTTTCATATTTTCAAGCAAGCGACAAAAAGTGTCTACTCTAGAAACTTGAGACCTTCCATCAAGGCTCACCGTGTGCTAATTATTACAAACTCTAAGTGCATTACCGATGTAGGCTTTTCAGCAAGATGTACTCAAAATGCAAATACTATTAATAAATATGATTTTCGAGCATATTCCAAGACATAATTATGATGCTCATAATTTTAAACTCGAAAAAGAAGTATAGATTTAAGAGAGTAACCTGGGTTAGAAGATTTCCTTCAGGTCGGTTAGAGCAAGAGTCTTATTACTAAGATGCATTTGTTAAAACGTTAGTCGAAAATGAGATTAGTTTTGATACAAAATAACAAACTTTGCAGCTAAAATTTTACCATTTTAAAGTTGACATTGATATGATGAATTTTAAAGGATAGTTTAGAATTTAGATGATAGGATACTTTTCCTGAATTATATCCTATAGAGTGACGAATTTGATTACATTTCAATCCTTTTTAAAATTTCACGTAGTTACGCAGTGTTCCTGCCACCATCACTTCCAAAAGTCAAAATGGGAGACATCGCATATTTACTGTTCCATTTAAAAAATAAAATGCTTCTTTCGTCTCGCAGGTTCCAGCATCCTAATTGTGACGCTAGCATCACATAAATTAAACTTTAAATTCAAACTTTATCTATAAGTTTGAAACATCAAATTTTTAAATGATACATCAAATCCGTCCCTGTTGTAAAATAAAAGAAGACAAATTTTCGCAAAAAAATTTAATTTGTTATAAAGTCAAATGTGTCTTAAAATTATTGGACAAAACATTCATCAACATATTGCTATTGTGAGGGACATTTTCATCATTTACACAAACTTCAGAAAGTAAATGACGAATTTTCATGACGAAAACATATATGTCACCCCAATTTCGAAGTTTCATCATCATAATGGGTTTTCGTCATAATAATTTTGCTATCTGTCTAAGGCTTAATGGGCACAAGTTATTTGTATTTTTGTATCTCTGGAACTATTGGAGCGAAACATTTTTGGGAACATAAACTTAACATTTAGATAAACTATGAATTTTTATTAAGCCTCGACTTGCATTGTCATTTTGAGTCACTTTGGTTACGAAAAGTATCATTTTTCGGTTGTTTAATTCTAATTTCGTCAAATTTGTGGGAAAAAAATGTTCTTGCAACATTTCAAAATATTGGCAATGTTTTCTGTGAGATTCAGTCCACTCCATTTTACAGATTTTTCCAAAATAATTAGCGGGCCGGATTGTGGCCCGCGGGACCTATGCTGGACATCACTAATCGATATGAACTGAAATTTCCCAATAAATAATAGAAAGGAGTTAGGATCACAGAACTTTTACACTATCGACAATTTAGACCAGAGGAGTCCAACTGCATTTTCCCGCGGGTCAAATCAACAATGTGTGGTTTGAAAAGCGATGGCGGGCCAAACATTTTTATGAAGAACATGATCTAGAAACTTAAGTGTCAATTTTTGAATTCGTTCGTCTACAGCTACACAAACACAAATGATGTACATATGTACATATTACCATTTGTAAAAGTTACATCCAAAATTAAAATTGTGTTGGTGATAGTCATGGGACAGCTGTCGACGAGGAAGAAAGACAAGCCACGATTAGATGTGATTTTTGCTCTGGAAAGTGTCTTGCGGGACTATGAACGAAACAGATTTATCAGTTTTGACTGAAGAAAAAGATTAAAGATATTCGAAATAATAATAATAATGACATTAGTACGAAAAGCCTCATCTAGCTTAGCGAGCTCAACGATTTAGTGATAGCTAAGTCCAGGGGCTTCTGCGTTATGATTTTGACG
The DNA here is from genome assembly GCA_949715475.1 of Microchrysa polita. Lineage (NCBI taxonomy): Eukaryota > Metazoa > Arthropoda > Insecta > Diptera > Stratiomyidae > Microchrysa > Microchrysa polita. The sequence continues at coordinate 32,687,415 of OX454415.1, forward strand.
TTGAGCATTTAGCGGAAATTGAAAGTCTCCTGAGCGTGGACAAATTGCATGGGGAAACTATCCAGTTAACGTGAACCATTTAGCCGACGTTGTTCTGGCCGAAACTCGGCCATAGTATGGCAGCTCAAGACTATGGGAGTCGTACGCCATCGTTTGGTAGTAACCCCATATTGCGAAACAGCTCCATAGCGGGGAGGCATTTGTGTCCTTTGATAATACTGGAAAATTTTGTTTCAGAGGACATTTTTCGGTTTGAAAAATAAAATCAAATTAAATTACTTTTAAGGAAGCTACTGATAACCGCCACCAATTGTTTGTTCGCCAGGCGTGCGACATCTCTTTAATGTACAGGAAGGAAATGACTAACGGACAAAACACACATAGCCTAATCCTACGGATTAGAGATCAAGAGGTTGCTGGGTCGTTGAGTAATTTATATCATATCTGGCAATGTCCGCTACACTCATTAACGTAAGGTGACCAGACTCTCGAAGGCCCAATGCTTTACACATCGGTAACCATCGAGAGAAACTGGGGAAATCAGCCCATCCTGGCACATATACGAAGTGGAGAACCTCCAGAGCGATGGAAGCGGATAGTTAGGACCACAGATCAGATATACATAGATAAGGAACTTAGAACAAAATAATTTTGCCAGAGGGAAACCACTACAAATAAATAATGTGAGACGAATAGAATTTCCATTAAACTGCCCATTGTATTGAGAAAGACAGCTATAGCTAATTTTTGTTTACCAGAGAGTCATAAAGTTTTACTTTTAAGCAGTGCCGGATTAAGACCCTTTGGGGCCTCTAGGCATAAAATAATTGAGGGCCTTTTTTATGAACTGTCTTCAAATAAAACCCTTAAATTAAAATGTAAGAAATACTTTCGTAAATAAAATAGTTTACGAAATAAGAAAAATATATTTTATTTCGCAAAAATTTTGAAGTACAGTGAATCACGATGCACGATTTATTCGTGCGCTTATGCGTGTTGTGCACTTATCAGTGTTCCTTACAAAGTTTGCAATTTACGTAACATCAATGATAACTATAGTGATATTAAGTGACTTCTTGTCACTTTTTAACTTTGCCGAATTAGAAAAATTATTAACTAGTAACAAAATTACAATTTTGCCTTTTTACGTAACTTAAGTGCATGGATGAAGCTTAGATTTTTCCGGGACACATTTTTTTACCTCAGTGTATCCCATTTACCCAATTAAACAAAAATCTTATCAAAAAGCGCGTATGTAAATTGTTTTACCATCCTCGTTAGTATGATCCTAGACATACCCATTTGAAATCATCACAATTACACTTGTTCCTAAAATCACTTACTACTGGGATAGCCAAGGAGGTTACACTCTTAAATTAGTCAAGCAAAAAAATTCTAATGCAATGATAATGATACATGTTTGGTTGTGTCAGCCTAGAGAAAAACCATTAAATTTCATTTTTGATATCCAAAGGGATACCATATTTTGAACCCCACCATTTTTTTTTAAATCAATCAAAATGTAGGTTTTATTTTAATCCAATTTAAACCATGGATTCGGTATGTATGACCTTAAGCTAACATTGAGTCTGAGCTCGCTGCAAAAACAAAAAACTTAAACGACAAAAAAATTATTGAAAATTATACCTCTCAACTTAATCTTCTTATATGTACATGATTTCTCTGTCACGCATTAACTCGAAAACCGCTGGATCGATTTGTATGATTCTTTTCTTGTTTAATCCATATTACGCTAGAGAAGGTTTAAAGACTGAGACAATTTTGAAAATCTCAATGAAAGTGACGGTAAATCCAAATTCCAAATAGTTTGAGAGTCACCTGTCGCAATCACTCACTGCTTCGTTTTAATAACTTTTTTCGATTATAATTGTTAATTTTTGCACTAAATACAAACATAGCATGTGAAAACCAGTCCCTGGATCGATAAGAAACAACGGTGACAACCCTTGCTTAGATCAACAACATCCAACGAATTTTTAACAAATGGCAACAAAAACAACAACCTCAATGGAAACCTTTCATGAATTCCGCAATCAAATTGAATCAATTGATTAGCTTTTGAAGGTTTTTGGGGCTTCTACACTTAAGTTTTTCACTGTTTCGTCCTTAACTGAAAATTGTATTTCGTATCTTGTAGGGATATGAGGGCGACGTATTTCAAGTTTTGGCTTCTGAATGAACATTTTCAAATTTAACATTTTTCAGTTGTACCTTTTCTGAGACCACATTTCCGAATTTGGTTTGAATTTGACATCTATATCATACAGTTGTCGTGAAACTATTTCACATTCAGGTACATACCCAATTTTACCTAAAATCAGAATACAACTTGCTATACAATTGGAACGAAAATTTTTACTATTCTCAAGGTGGCAATTCAGAAAGAAGAAAATTATGCCACTATGTAGATCTATCACTTGAAGGGTATCATACCTTCGGTTTAGCTTGTTTCACTTTCCTTTGTCGTTGCGAAAGCTTATCAAAGAAAAAACAAAAATATAAAATCACGTGGGGTCAGTGTGCGGGGCCTCTAGGCACGTGCCTTATGTGCCTTAAGGATAATCCGGCACTGCTTTTAAGTGTATGCGTGGTCGAAATCATTAATTGCAGTCGTGTGCGTTAACTTTTTCAATGAATTGCATTAGTGTGTAAATTTTCGTCGACATTTAGAGTTGCCGTGTAATATCAATTCCCTGACCGCAAATGGATTATCGTCAACACATAACATCAAATCATACTTCTTTACGTACAATAAATCGATTCACAATTTAAGAATGTTTTTCTATATAACTACCACTCTAAATAAAACTTTTCAATTAACATTTTTAACAATTTCCGCACTACGCTATTGTACATACCAAAATGGTAACACCGAAAACGAAACGAAAATGACACAAACCCCGCCCCGGTGCCATTTTCGTTTAAAAACAATGGATGCTCGGTGTTACCATTTCGTTATGTACAATAGCGTAGTATGCATAATCTTAAAAATTTCAATTGAGATTATTATTTTATTATTTAGAGTGGTTGTTATATAGAAAAGCGTTCTTAAATTGTCGATAATCGTTTTATTGTACGTAAAATAGTATGATTTGATGTTATGTGTTGAAGATAATCCATTTGTGGTCTGGAAAATAATATTACACGGCAACTCTAATGTAGACGAAAATTTACACGACCATTTCGTGAACAATACGACATTTTGCATGCATTTTTTTTATGTTCACTTGCGTGAAGAACCACTTGGAGTCGAAAAATGTTGATAGTTTGTGTTTTTTACATAATTTTCTATAATACGTTAAAATAACGAATATGATCTTCATCCTCAATAAACAAATAAAAAGTGCTTGTGCACGGGGCATTTCCAGTTTTAGATGGAGACTCCACCCATCTCGACCCAGTACTGAAAACGGTCGATTTGTGTGCCTGTAGCGGGAGAGTGGAGGTGGACTATTTAGGAGGAGATTTTTTTTTTACATTTAAGAAAGAGATCGAATCGTTAAGCTAGTTAGACTATTCATTCTTATGGATTTAAATGATGCTAAGGGGAAGGCTTCGATTATTCAGTATCTTCCTGTATGTACACGTTACTTACAGTACACACTCAAAGGTAAATAGTTTATCAGCCGATTTTAATTTTGTATGGAGTTCCAACTCTATTCCTACTCTATGGTTAGGACATTGAAATTTGAAAGCCCGAAATTTTTTCAACATCATGATTTTCTTAGAAGTTGAAATTGTCGGTCACGAAAATATTGTTAGGCAAATTTTAAAATAGTCTGGCTGGTTGTGGTTACTGCGCGCACCTTCGGTGCACAGAGTCATATGGTTTCGAGACTTATCGTGAACGAATTTAGTTTATGGGTGTTTTTCGAACTCACGACCCATGTGATGGAATATGATTTCTATGACAGGTGTAAATAACATTGCTGAGCGTGCTGTTGATGTCAACACCTCAACAAAAAAGTAGCTAAGATCTTCGAAATTGGATGTAGCTTACATATCTGTTATACCTTGGTCCAAAGATGGACTGTCTGGCCTGTTAGTTTTTTTTTTTAATTTTAGAGCCAAATTTTAACAAAGGACAGTTAGTATAGTCATTAGGTGATTTCAAATTGGAAAGTGTGGTGCAGCCATTTTTTTTTGTTTCCCACCAAAATTTCGTTGCGGAACAGGGTCAAAACCGCGAAAAAAACCAACATTTTCGGAATTTTCCCATTTTTAGGGTTTTTTAGATTTTTCAAAAAAACCCTTATGAAATCGATTTTGTCCGTCCGTCTGTCCGTCTGTCCGTCCGTCTGTTCACTAAATAACTCGCGAACGGCTTAACCGATCGTCATGAAATTTGGTAGGAATGTGTAGAATGGTAACAGTCTTTGGCACGAAATACTTAAAAGTTGGTAGAACAAAAATTACAGGGTGTCCCGGACATTTGAAAATTTGTTCACTAAATAACTCGCGAACGGCTTAACGGATCGTCATGAAATTTGGTAGGAATGTGTAGAATGGTAACAGTCTTTGGCACGAAATACTTAAAAGTTGGTAGAACAAAAATTACAGGGTGTCCCGGACATTTGAAAATTTGTTCACTAAATACCTCGCGAACGGCTTAACGGATCGTCATGAAATTTGGTAGGAATGTGTAGAATGGTAACAGTCTTTGGCATGAAATACTTAAAAATTGGTAGGACCAAGATAACAGGGTGTCCCGGATATTTACAAATTTGTTCACTAACCGATCGTAATGAAATTTGGTTGGAATGTGTAGAATCGTAACAGTCTTTAGCACGAAATACTTAGACGTTGATAGGACAAAGCAAAAAGGGTGTCCCGGAGATTTGAAAATTTGAATTTTTTAGTTTTTTATCAAATCAAAGAACTCGATGGGTACATTTCATATCAGTCGCTTTTTTCCAGTTTGGAGTAATAGTAACGGCGTTACAGCTAATAAATCCAGTTAATATGTGGAGCCATAATATATGGTAAATCTATTTTTGGATTGGGCTAATTAAAAAGTGTTACAGAATGAAAGGCGTTAGCCTTTCATTCTGGAACGCGTTTATTTAGACCAATCCAAAAATATATTTACGAGAAGCATTTCATTAACATTGTGCATAGTTCTTATTTATTACCTATAAAATATATGTGCAAAATGATTCACTATATATGTATTCAAAATCTAAAAAACCCTCGTATTGCGGGCGCAGCCCTCTGTACGCCGGTATTTTTTTACTTATAACTCCGAAAGTGTACATTTCTCCGAAAACCTGTCCATGAAAATGTTAGGGAAAACATGGGTCTAACGCGCCATTCATATTTAAAATGAGTAATTAAATAAATAACAGGCGCGACAATCCAGCATTGGACTAAGGCCGCAGGATGTGTTAGTGACATCCTATTTCCAAGATCTTATCTGCTTTTTGTTGAGGTAATGAGATCAGCATCACACTCAGCATTGTTATTTATCCCCATAAATGGGTACTCATTTAACATCATACAAACTAACCCCTGAGAATTAGGTTCTTCTAAGAAAAACTTTTCTCTTTATGTACCATTCTCAACCAAACTTCACCCAAATGTGTTCCTAGTAAAGCCTCAAAACATATCTGGGAACGGATGGAATCGGAATATTATGTCATAGGGCTGCCATACAAACTAACGTCTGAAAATTAAGTACTGCTAAGAAAAACTTTTTTCTTTTGAATCCAACTTTAACCAAACTTTACCCAAATGTGTTAACATATTTAGAAATGGATGGAATCAGAATATGTATTATCTAATAGGGCTATCATACAAACCAACCTCAAAATATAAGGTTCATGCAAACGTAATTTTATTTCTTTTGAATTTTAACCGAAACTTATCCTTGACTTGCCTTAACGCATCTAGGAACAAATGGAATCGGAACACGTCATAAGGCTGCGGTAGAAATTGTTAACTCAAAAGAAGCTTAAGTTTCATTAAAATATGACGGGTATTCAAATTCCGGCCTCGGTCTCGTTTTTTGCAAATTAGACCCTGTTTTGCAACAAAATTTTTGGTGGGAAGTTACGGATTCAGTTTCAGCACCCCAATATGCATAATGTACAAGAAAAATGCAACTTTTGCGTCCAAAAATGAAAAACCGTTCAATCTCAAAATGTTATTCATAATATGGAACAATGTTAAAAATTACAAATTTAATTTATCAATTGTAATAATAATGCTCAACGGATTTACAATATTTATGTCTCTTTTGACGCGCAATTATCTGCTCTCTAACATATTCATGGAGAGTTTTTCGCATAAATAAATAGTTTCGGATTTAGGGGTCAAATAACGGAAAATTAGCAAACATTTTAGGGTTTTTCGCGATTTTGACCCTGTTCCGCAACGAAATTTTTGTAGGAAGCTACGAAAGCTATACGAATTCGTGATCAGCACCCAAAAAAAAAAACATATGAAACAAAAAAATTGTCTCCACCAGCTTTTGCAATCTGATGTACTACTAGGTTTATCACGTACTAACTACACTAATTCGAGAATAACGACAAATGGCCCCGCAAGTGTTTAGTCTTTCGTTTTAGACGGTAGTTCGGGTATATTCGGTGCTATTTTTTCTCTTGGACTCTTGTGAGATCTAAATTTCATTGCTGGTATGATTTAGCTACAAAAAGAATCTTGACTTAAATAACTTAAAAGACACTGAAATGTGAGATTCGTTCTTTACAAGGTCCATAACTGGGCAAAGCTGTATACCATTTCTCACTAAGATCCCTTTCAGATGGAATGTTGATAAACTCCACTACCTTCTCGGAGCGACTTCATGTGACATATCAAGCTAAAAAACCACCGAAAACTATAACAAATATTTTAGTTTTCCACGAGTGAAATTCATTTATGTATTGGGACGCAGCCTCCGCATCCCCGTCAGTTAAGAGTGGCCACTTGTTCTACTCCAGGGGTGTCAAACTCAAAGCTTGGACTGGGCCAAATACTACTGTCTTCAGATTTGAGCGGGCCGCAGAGTAAAACATTTCGAAAACAGAGGTAGAAAATTATTTTCAAATTTTAATCACAGAATTTGACTTTTGAAATAAGACTATGATTTTTGACTTAAAAATGTTCAAATTTAGAAACCCCAGAGAATAAATTAAAGGCCAAAATTCGGTTGATTGACCATCATCGATCGTTCACGATTTGTGAATTTATTATTACAGCTGATCAGAGCATTGATCGAGGTCTGATAAAATTAGGTTCGGGCAGAATGTTGGCTAAAAATTGTGATGCATAGAACTAACATAAGTAAAGCTTATAAAGCTAAAAGGCAGAAAATTCGTGTATTTGGACTGAAATGGTTATGTATGTTTGAAATTTCACATCCAGGTTATTTCCTCACAAAATATACGATCGGGGCTTTAAAGTTAAGGCCTTCTTTTCAAATAAATTTCAATCCAAGATGTTCTTATTCCAGAACCTGAAAGGTGCTAACTTGAATTAAAATGTAACCATGGCAGATAACTATCAGGTTCGACAAAGCCAAAAGCTTTTTTTCTGGATCGAATTTGGGAGCAAAACAATTTCACGAAGGAGCTTGCTATTTTCCTCCACAAAATAGACCCCCTTAAACAAATATACCTCATATGACCGTCAGCAAATTGTTGTAGTGCCTAGAGGAATATTTATAAAAAAACATAATTTACGCTTTGTATGAGACACCGACTTTTGGCAAGTTTTAGTAAATTTCTTAGACGTAAGTTCAACACCTCAATTTTTTTTTGTTTTTACTCATTTGTCGCGGGCCGCACAAAGCTGCAAAGTAGGCCGCATGTGGCCGGCGGGCCGAAAGTTTGACATGCCTGCTCTAGTTCATTTGTCCGTGCTGGAAACTATCACGGTCATGCATTCCGCGGCAGTATATGGAGCGGCAAAGAAGGCATTTGGTTAGTTTTCCAGACTACAGTCTCAGCAGCAGAAAATTGTACGTAGTGCTTGGAATCAAACTTGCATATTTACGCCTTTAAGCATTGTAGTGATTTTTTTACTACATTGTCAAGGATTTTTTATACCATAATCATCGGTCAGGGAGGGGGCAACCGCTCTCCCTCGCCCCCTGGCTACGCCCATGGGAGTCTAAGTTAACATCTTAATTTGCATCTTTCGACGGTTGTAACTTCTGAGCCTTGTCAGCTAGAGCATTAAAATTTTTTTTATTAAATTTTATTTTTTTTGACAAATTTTATGGGCGATTTTCAATTAGAAAACAAAAACAAACTGCGATTTGGGCAGCTGTATAACTGTCGAACGCGAATAGGTAGGACTTTAATATATGGGGGGAAATGTGAGCGGCAAGTAACTCTACAACTGCGTTGAATTACAGAAAGATCGACCACCCGAGTTATGGAAAATGAACGTTTGCCAAATGAAAGTGCGATTATCTTGCTCAAAACACCTTTAAAAGAGACAAGACTAAGACTGACCAGTTTTTTTGTTTATGTCGATCTTTCTCTTTTTAAATCGCGTACACGAAGCCATCCAATTGTGGGCAAAAGAAACTGACACAAAAATCCGATTTGTGAGACATTTAGATTTTGTTGCACAAAAATTTAGGCAAAACTAAAATTACCACTTCTTTCGAAGTTGCTTGCGTGCCGGAAAAATATTGTTAAAAAAATTTTACCAGTAAGATTTTCCTTCCAGAGGTAAAAACAAAAATCGGCAAATATTAATAGACGGAAATTTGTAACGTTTTTGATGGTTCTCCTTCAACTAAAATACTTATATTGGTCTCCCTTACATTTCTTCGCTACAAAGCGCCCTCTGATTTGTTGACCGCTTTCCATAGGTACGTAGTTGTATGGGTTTTTTGTCCTTTAAACCCTCGAGATTATAGAGTTGTAGTGCCATCACTCGTTGTCATTAATTTATAGTATTGATACGCTATCTTAATCTATTTTTTATTTATTTATTTATTTAACCAAACAATATAAACATACAATAATACATGCATTTCATTTGCAAAACTTACTAAAATTTGAAGATTGCTCTTAGAGCCACTCCAGGAATTCTAATCATTTTAAAGGTCGATCCACACTGTTCAGTCATGAGTCACAGCTACAGTCCTTTTTCATACAAGTTTATAAATTATCTGTCAATCCATTAACTGTCAGTCTGTCAACTTGTATGGAAAATTACTGCGGCTGCAACTGACGACTGAAAAGTGTAGATCGAACTTAACGAAATATGCCATTCACAGGACGAGTTCTTATCAAGCAAAGAATGAACAAATCTCAAAAATATTGTTCATTGTTTAATCCCATTTAGATTGATGTAGCCAAAAAAACACAATTCATCGACACACCTTTTTCATATTTAACAACTCTAGTCGATTTCGCACGTCATTCATCCATTATGTTTTGTCTATCGATTTATTCCACCAACAACTATCCACAATTACACACAATCTACGAATAACGTGATGTATTCCTTTAATAAAGAAGGAACCTTTTAATGTTAAATCGAATGACTCGGATTGATAATAATAATTGATTAGACATAATGACGCAAATAAATAGAGAGAAACTTTTGGTCAATTCACGGCAAAGTTCCATTGAATCATGTCACACATAATTTCTTCTCAGAACCGTTGTACACGTATACAATAATCCATAATGTCCTTTAGCATAGAGTTGTCTAAATCAGAATGGAATAAATTACTCATTAATATTTCTGGAAGTCGTCACAAGAAGCAGGATCAGAGTCAATAATAATTCAATGGAGCGATTAAATAATTACGTTTGGCATGTATTCATAAATCTTGACTTAAATACGGCAGCATGAAATGCTGACATGTTAGAGCGCTTTATCTTAATTGTATGGAATTTGAAATGATATACGATTCGTAACCATGTTTGCATGATAATTACATAATTCTGTAATACAGGGTGTCCGGAAACTGCCGCATAAACGCACCGGATTGAGATTCCTCATGTTATTTCCAGCAAAAAAGTTGTACGGAACATACCCCCTTACCTTAACCTTTTAGCTGCCACAGGCATTTGAAGATTTTTGAAAAAATATTTTCTTGTACGACTAAATCTTCAATATCTCAAAAGCTAGACTAGCTAGATAAGCAAAATAAGATGATTATTACAGCCAACAAATTTACCTAAAAACAAATCTAACGGTACTAAAATCGGATAAGAGGTTTGGTTTTGACAGAGCTTCAAAGTCAAATTTTTGTGATTTGACCCAAAAACAGTCTATTTATCCATCCCAATTTTCTCCAACTTCTGCCAAGGAGAGGTTCTCGTACCATTCTTTTAAAAATTGGCGCATAGTCTACCAATCATTTCTTTCTTACATCGCTTTATTCTAGCTTCGTGATTTCTAACACTTTTAATGCCTTAAGTGCAGAAAACTAGGGTTAATTTTGGCTCGATTTCAATTCAATTCAATTCAAACTGCCCCTAAAGATCTGCAATTTGGTAAAATTTATTCAAATTATATATCAAAATCTATCGAAAATTAACCCTTGTTTTCTGCACTTAAGGCATTAAAACTGTTAGAAATAACGAAGCTAGAAGTGGCAGAAGTTGGAGAAAATTGAGATGGAAAAATAGATTGTTTTTGGGTAAAATCACAAAAATTTGACTTTGAAGTTCTGTAAAAACCAAACCTTATTTTTTGGGTAAATTTATTGGCTGTAATAATCATCTTATTTTGCTATCCTAGCTAGTCCAGATTTTGAAATATAGAAGTTTTGGTCGTACAAGAAAATTATTTTTTCAAAAATCTTCAAATGCCTGTGGCAGCTAAAGGGTTAAGGTAAGGGAGTATGTTCCGTACAACTTTTTTGCTGGAAATCACATGAGGAATCACAAACCGGTGCGTTTATGCGGCAGTTTCCGGACACCCTGTATACTTACACTATAACTTTCAGCGAAAATGAAATTGTATGCTGAGTTTTCACGTCAAGGTAGTGTCCAAATTAATCATGAGAACGTATGTTTTTGTCAATATAAATTGCTACCGAAGAAAGGGATACGTTGTGTTGATACATTAATATGTAGTTCTTTTTCAAATTACGGATTTTCCTATGCTATTAATTTGATGTTCTTTTATTGCACACTGTATAGTTGAATATATTTTTGAAAAGATGAGGATGAGTGATTTCACGCGAGTACGAGTATAATTCTGGAAACAGAGTAAACGTGTTGAATGCTGCCGAAGCAAGCAGAATGCATTTTAAATGGCTGACATGTTTCTTGCTGTTGCTATTTTATTTTCTCTGGAAAACGAAAAATCAAATCCATTTTAATTAGAATAATGGCATTCCACAACCAAGATAGGAGCTTGGTCGTGCGTAGCGGTCCTTGTCCAATATTTCCAATCTCAGAAACCAAACTTAAACCGTATCTGCGTTATGCAAAATCATTTGAATTCACTATAAAATAATAAAGGACTGCGGATACCTTTTTCTCCTAGTTATCACTTTTATCTCCCAAGTTGGATTTCCATGAAGAGGACCTTACTCGCATGAATTATGTACATAACTCTTTCTTTACCAAGAGTTACATTATATGTATAGCAATAGAAACGTCCAAATAGTGCCGAAATATACTGTACTCTGACTGTCCATTTCGTCAAGTAGTCTTGAAAAGGGACAACAGAAAAAAAGAGAAACAGATTGTTGTATCCTTTTCGATGGATACGCCAGAACGCTCTTCAGATATATTAATTTCCGTCTATTGAAAAAGATCCCTTATCAATTTTTCCGGTGACATATCACACTTTGACAGGTTTTGCTTCTTCTTTTGCCAAACAAGAGAACAAACTCATACGAAAATGGACATTTGAGAAAAATACTTGAGCTGAATATTTGATTTTTAGTTTTGAGGTGGAGATCTGATCGAATGTAACCATACTCCTTCCTCATTCATTTTCGTGAAGCAGTGCATTTTTTTCACATAATGTGACAGAATTGTCTGTTCCTAATTGTTTTTATTTCTTAAGTTAATTGGCACAGTGGCAGCCCAGTTTCCAAATTTTGTCACAGTATCATTTGAAGACAAACCATGTTAGTAGTAATCAATCACCTGAATCCTTAGTTAAAATTATCTGGCAAACTTAGGCGCCTTCAACTCTCAAAGTTAGGTGTGTCTGTCCTGTTCTGGAGAATCCAAAGAAATGTCAATGTTACTGCCTGTGTCTATACTTTAATTTTGGTAGAGACTAGGGTAAACTCTTAACCCATATAGAGGGTGTTTTTTAAGAATGATAGAACTTCAAATTGAAAAAAAAACACAAAATATTGCCTTAAGTTAAAAAAATTTTTTAATGATAAATGTCATACATTTAACATTTGAAAACGATTTCAGGTTTGGCCACCGCGGCTGTTCTTGACGAAGCGCATTCTTAACGTCCAATTCTTGATCACTTTTTCGAGTACTTCTGGCCGTATGTCACAAATAACACGAACAATGTTGTCCTTCAAGGCCTCAATTGTTGCTGGTTTATCAGAATAAACCTGTAGTTTAACGTAACAGCACAGGAAATAATCGAGAGGTGTTAAATCGCACGACCTTGAAGGCCAAATGACAGGCCCATTTCTTGAAATCAACTTATCACCAAATTTTGATTTTAATAAGTCGATTGTTTCTTCAATAGGGAACGACGTGTTGGTGTTATTGCATCATTCAGAGAGTACGTGGTACGAAATCTATTCACAATTCGACGGATGGCTTGCTCAGATGGACGATTATGTATACCATAAAAAGTCGCCTATAATTTGCGCGAATAGACGACTGATTTTCGAAGTAAATTTTGATAATTTGGAAGCGTTCTTCAGGCGTGAGTCTAAACGTTATGATTTGTCAGAGTATACTGAAATAAACAAAAAAAACGAGACCGATGCTAATTTCGGGCGCGGCCGAAATTTGAATACCCGTCACATTTGAATGAAACTTAAGCTCCTGTTGTGTTATCAATTTCACGTACCGCAGCGCTATGACGTGCTCCGATTCCATCTGTTCCTGGATGTTTTGATGCTAATCCAGGAACACACTTGGATGTATGTATTTTGGTTAACATTCAAAAAGAAAAAAAAAGTTTTTCTTACAAGAACTTAATATTTCGGGGTTGCTTTGTATTAAAGCCCTATGACGTAATATTCCGATTCCATTCGTTCCTAGATATGTTTTGAGGATTTACTAGGAACACATTCCAGTGAAGTTTGGTTAAGATTGGTTCATAAAGGAAAAAGTTTTTTTTTATAAGAACCTAATTTCCAGGGGTTGGTTTGTGTTTGTATGACAGCCCTATGACGTAGTGTTCAGATTTCATTCGTTCCTATACATGTTTCGAGGATTTAGCAGGAACCCATTTGGGTATAGTTTGGTTAAGGTCCGATTAAAAAGGAAAAAGTTTTTCATAGAAGAATTTAGTCTTCAGGAGTAGGTTTGTACGACACCCCCATGACGTAGTGTTCCGATTCCATCGGTTCCTAGATATGTTTTGAAGCTTTACCAGGAACACATTTGGGAGAAGTTTGGTTAAGATTGGTTTATAAAGAAAATAGTTTTTCGTAGAAGAACCTAATTTTCAGAGGTTGGTTTCTATGGCAGCCCCATGATCCCATGGTCCGATTCCATTCGTTCTGACATATATACAGCGTATACTAACAAGAAACTTGTATACAAAATTTCAACCCGATAGCTTCAAAACTGAGGGACTAGTTTGTATTGAAACAGACGGACAAACGGACATCGCTCAATCGATTTCTCTCGTCCCACTGATCAATAATATATATACTTTATATAGTCGGAAGTGCTTCTTTCTGTGCGTTGCAAACATCATGACAAAGTAAATATACCCTTTCACATAGTCACGGGTATAAAAAATTGATTCAAATGCAATTTTGTGTTTTTTTTTTCAATTTGAAGTTCTAATATTCTTAAAAAAAACACCGTTTACATTTTGTCATAAATTGCCCACTTTGTTGTCGTTAAAAAATAATAATAAAAATACCGTCGTACAGAGGGCTGCGCCCGAAATACGAGGGTTTTTTAGATTTTGGATACATATATGTGACCGGGAAAGTTAAAAGGGGGCTATCTGGTAAAAACAAACAAGCGAGTAAACGGCCGATAAAGAAATCAAGTCGGTGCATAGTGTTTAAATGATTTGTCGTGATCTGATTTTCATGAAACTTGGTATCTATATACTTTCGATGATCCTGATTCGGATACTGTTACCGAAAATGTAATTAGCGGGCAATATAACAGTAAATCCAAATGCAAATTAATTTTTCGACAAGTTCGAGTATATTTTCAGCACTTTCTTTGCTATATTGTATGATTGTTAATATACATGATCCATTGGTGGCCACAAAAATGATTCAGAGATTGCATTGCTGACCAGTAACTGGAATAACAGTAAATCATGAATCAATCATGTAAAGATAATAATGCAATTCCTTTCAATTGTTTGCTTTGATTCTCTTTGTGTGCTGATTTTAATAAGACACAAGTAGTCATTTATCAGGAGGACACTTAATATCTAAAAGTGCATACTAATTCCAGGGAATACCCGTAAGGACAAAAGGTCCTTTTTTGCTAAAGAAGTCCAATATGAGCAATATGGATATGAAAATACAACACTTGGTGAGACAAGCGCCCCGAAATACTATTTGTACATTTTTGAAATCTTCGGAAAGGATCTTGTCTCCTGAAAAGGACATTTTTGGAAAATTGGTTGTGGATAGGCAAGATGGGTTTCAAACGATAGGGACAGATTAGAAGAAGTCATTGAAATGGTTTTGAATATTTTGCATTTGGGTACACCAGAATATCGCGATATTCTAGTTCGAATCAAGAATATTTTATTCGCATTATGTACCCTTTGTTTTAGATTGATATTTACGTCCATGATATTTACGTCAATAGTGTACTACCGGTACATCAAATATTGTCGGCTATATCTGATTTTACAGCCGACTGGTCAGTCAGGATCTTCCTTTCCGCACTGTGAAAAGGACTTTATCGGAAGGGTATTTTACACTCAAAAAAATATCCATGAATTATATTTTATTAAATAAAAGTATACAATCACAATTCTGTCTGATTGTGACTCGAGGCAATGGCCTTTTTAAGACAATGATGAAAGTGTTTTTGGTATTGTCAATTGAATACCTAGATATTTAATTATAGTCGTTTCTTTCTTGGACATTGTCCAAGTAAAACGCAAACGGATCAAAATTGTCCCCTTCAGTAACAGCTTACTATTGTGTCATCAGCCCCCAACGCGATATTCTGAATTAGAACTTGCATTTGATATTATGCGCCGTGCAAGATTTAATTTAAAGGAAAATATCCCAGGAAATTTTAAAATGATTGACTTTAATGATTAGCAACCAGATAAACTGAAAAACAAAATTACATACGGGAAATTGTTTGCGGAGGCATCTGGGAGATGGCATTGGCAGATGATCCATGTCATAGCTTGGATCAATTTTACAGATTGTCGTTTTGTATGGGAATTCCAGTAAATATGGAAATGCTCCACAAAGTCGAAAAGCACTTATAACAATAAGCGCGTTTTTTACCATCGCGATTAACGCGTGATTTAAAAGTAAAAAAAAATAGCGGGTAAATACTCAAACAACTTACATTTTTGTCTCACTGTCGTCGGCTTATTTTTTAGATTTGACCGGTTTCGTCACATAAGACAATGATTTATCTGAAAAATCTAAGTACCTCATTACGAAATATTCGCTGTTTTGTTTTGAATTGTCATTTTTTTAAAGGTACTCAAACTTAAAAAACGAAATTGCCATATTTTTTCCCCTATAGATTAGCCACATTTCATTCACCTAAACTCTATCCCGCGTAGGGTAGTGGCACGTGTGAAAATTAACTAGGTAGATGTATTTTTTTTTCTATGGAGTTCGTTACTCAAAGCTACTCGAGATGATCAAGAAAACGCAACTGATGGTATTTTTCAACGGACCAACGTAGAAAATTCTTGGTCAAAAAATGAAACTTTAATATGGGATGTAAGCTTATACTTCCACGTTATGTGTCGATGTCGAGGACTTTCAAACTAACGGTTGTCCTTAAAACATGTAAAGTACAGCAAAGTTCTAGCGGCACAGAACTCGAAAGAATTACTTCCAGTCAAACTGGGGGTTTCAGTAAGGATGCCTTTTAGCATTTCTTTTATTATTAAGAAAAAACCCGAGGAAAATGATTTTTTTAAATTTTCAATTAAATTAACAACTAAAACTATTTTTTTTCAAATTCTACAGAACGTAATTAACTAATATTATCCAGTATATTTTTCGGTGGAGATATACTCCAATCAACGGGGAGATTTTACCTTGCAAAAATTGCGGATGTCTCAAATTGATATGAATTGATATGTTAAAAAGACAGGTAGGGTAAGTTAAAAGCCAAGTTTGCGTCACTTGCCCCCCCCCCTGTGCTCCTGCCGCCATTAAAAAAAAAAACAACTACAATGTGCCTTTTCATCAGTTTTTGGGGTAAAACTTCATTACAGTCCATTTGAACAAAAAACGAGCCAAGACAATTTTGTAGAGGACAAAATTTCCTACAAACTTCATCTAAAAAGTTGTACTCTACAATAAAAACTGACAGAGTTATAGCACCAAGAAAATGCAGGAAATTCCAAAAATCATACCAATTTTGCAGTTTTTTGCATTTACATATCAATAACTCATTACCGCTGCATTGTAGCTTAAAGTCTTCTAAGTATGTGTTATAGAATATTTATTGTTATCAAATTGCATCATAAATTGTGTTTGTAAGATGCAGAGGAAGAGAGTAAATCCAAAGAGAGTATAATGACTTTTATCGACTTGACAGGGTCTTCACATGTTTAGGCTCGCCTCCCTACTCTTCCTATGCTACGAAATTTTGTCAAATGGGGCATATTTTTATGCGTTTGTTTGTTTGAATTTTTCCTAAGCAAATATAATGATAGAATTTTGAGATATTATGAATTCAAATAAATGAAAAAGGCAGTGGCAAATTGAATTATTTGCGTAGTTATGGCTTTGGAAAGAAACACGGGAACACGATAATTTTTCATTAAAGCCCGGTTTATTTCGTCGAGGTTTCTTAAATTAGGAAACAAACACCGGATATGTAATGTACTCGACGTCCCCTTTCATATGATGCCCCGCATACTGACCTCCAGTTAAGGAATAAATAGTGTCCTTTTTTGTCCTTTTTAGGACCTTTCTGATCAAAATGTTGATTTTTTTTTATGAAAACTGAGCTAACTACCGTGTAGAGTAGGAAAAATACTTTCGAATGCAATTCATAACTCAATTTCGTATAAAAATGGAAGAAGCGAGTTTTGCCGCGCTCCGCCTCAAATACAAACATGGTCATTATGAGAGACTCTGACATTAATCTTTTATACGCGCAAGAATGAAATATATTAACGGATTAGAATGCACTCAACGTCTCCTTTGATATGATATCGCACATGCCCGTTCCGCATTAACGACATTTCTGTGTCCTTTTTGGTCCTTTTTAAAATCAAAATTAATTGTTGACCTAGCTTGATATCTAGCACCCAAAATATTATAAAACAAACAAATTACATTTGATTATTTTTTCTATTGAACATTAAAAAAGAATTCCACTATTTAAAATTCTGTATAAAAGTCTACTTTATATAATTTGATAATAAATTATAACAGTAAAATATCATGACTTACATTATACACAATAATGCCTACATTTCATAAAATTTAGAAACTTATAAATCTTAAATTTCCTAAAAATGTTGTATTCGATACTACATTTTTTGTTTTCATGCCGCTCCCTACCTCACCTCATGCAGACTTATATGATTTGCGGTATTGATTTTTACTTCCAACTTAGTGAATGGGACGTGTTGAAAATTTGGGTAAATTTGCTTTAGCGGTTGAAAAGATATTCAGAAATACACAAAATTTCAATTTCAAATTGGGTTTTGATGATTTGATGGCGAACTTCAAGATCGATTTTCGGACCCATTTTTTGAATTTTGGCAGCTGCGGTTTTCACCATCGGGAAGAGCACATTTTTTTCTGTGGAAATCACTAAAAAAGTGAAAATCGAAATTTTTACACGATAGCCCCTTTTTAACTTTCCCGGTCACATATAGTGAATAATTTGCACATAATATTTTATAGGCAAGAAATAAGAATTATGCACAATATTAATGAAATGCTTCTTGTAAATCTATTTTTGGATTTGTCTAAATACACGCGTTCCGAATAAAGAAAAAGGAACTTGTATGAAATGATTTCGTTGAGCCCGTTGATATGTGTACTCACACAGAGTTTTCCTATGCGTATTGAAAAAGTATACCTTTGCAACTATTCACGGACACCCTGTTAACTTGGTCCTACAGACTTCTACCAATCTTTATGCAAAGTTGCATATCGGTACCTATAACGGTTAAGAAAAACCGAGGTGAAAACGTAAGCTTAACTTCAAACGCCCATAACTTCGTTACCGTTACTCTAAACTGGGAAAAGTAACTGATAGAAAATGTATTCATCAAGTCCTTTAATTTGAGTATCCATACGTCTCCGATCAAAACTAAAAAAGTCGACTTTTTTAAATCTTCGCGACACCCTGTTATCTTTGCCCTACCAACTTCTAAGTATTTCGCGCCAAAGACTGTTACCATTCTACGCATTCCTACCGAATTTCATGACGATCGGTTGAGCTGTTCGCCAAAGAAGTGTTAGTTTTATGTGGTTTTTTTTTTGTTCTGATATATTTTTCGGTATCTTTTGCTGATTTGGAAAAATTGGCAAAACACTCCTTTCTTCCCTTTTTCCAAGGTTGCGGGACTCGAATCGGTGGGGACTTTTTTTCCCATAATCAGAAGGCATAAATGTCCGTCTGTTGGACGTGATACCTTTTCACGAGACGTCACCATCTCCCGTCCAAATTGGAGAAAGTAAGGTGTAACTTTCATGGTTTCGTGGGTATAATTTCGCAGAGCGCAACCAATTTTCGACAGCTGTTGGTCCCATTTACGATGATTGTCTGTCACGTAGGTACGGAGTATACGCTTTATGTTTTGGTTCGTCCCTTCTACTGGGTTCGCCTGGCAGTGTAAGAAACACGAGTGCCGCGTACTCCGTTGCCAATGACTTGAACTCTCGACTTTGGAATTGCGGGCCGTTATCGCATACAATGAGTCGGGGCGCACCAAAGAGGAGAAAGACTCTCTCTTCTATGCAGTGACATATTTCCTTACTGGTCGCTTTCCTTAAAGGGAAAACCATTTCGTGAAGTAGTCGAGCGCGGAGAGAATGTAATTGTGTCCCTTATTTGAACGTGGAAGTGGTCCAACTAAGTCTACACAAATTACTTCCCATGGCTGGCTGGCCTCTCCGCATTTCGACACCATGTGTCCCACTGGATTTTGTCTGTCAACCTTGTCCGCTTGACAAGGCTTGCATCTGGACACTTAGGCCTTGATATCAGCCGCTATCTTGGGCCAATAATAAAATTTGATGACTTGGTCCAGCGTCCTACTGACGTCCATGTGACCAGCCTTGGGGTCGTCGTGACATTTGTGTAATGCACTCCCCCGCTCTGACTTCGGCAACACCCTTTTCCACTCAATAGTGTCTCCCAATTCTGGATACTTAGACTTTGTCTTCTTCCACAGGACATTATCTTGGACCCGAAAGTCAGGATATTTGTCAGGGCTCTCTACTACCCTGCTCTTCAAATTTACGTACCACCCATCTTCTGGTACATCTTTATTAACCATGTCCAATTTAGGAACTGCACGAGAAAGCACATTCGGTACCATATGATCCTTACCCTATGGATCACCTGGAAGTCATGCTGTTGCATACGTAACGCCCATCGAGCCAACTTTCCCCGCGGATCTTTCAGATTGTGTAGCCACACAAGCGAGTGGTGATCGGTAATCACCAGGTCCGAAAACCCGTACTTGTTCCGTCGTGTAAACATAGTCTTAGTCGCTTCTCACTTTTTATTTGTTCAAATTTCTTCGTTTTTCTTTGGCGTGCGGGACGCTCCCGCGTCCCTAGATAAACTTCCCTCCCTCAATATATGGTCTAAATTTCTCAATTGCCCACACCACTGCCAAGCATTCTTTTTACGTCGTGGAATATTTACGTTCTGTCAGTGTTAAAGACCGGCTCAGAAATGCGATCGCCCGCTCGCCGTCCTTAAAGTTTTGTGATAAGACCGCTCCCAACCCATAGTCCGACGCGTCAGTTTGTATGACAAACGGTAATTCATAGTCCGGGCAGGTCAGCACCGGAGCTGTAACTAATTTCTCTTTAACCTCCTGGAATGCGGTTTCACACTCCGCTGTCCAACAAAACATTTTATTTTTCTTGGTGAGGTCAGTTAAAGGTGCCACCAACGTGGCGTAATTGGGAATGAACCGACGGTACCACGAGCACATCCCCAAAAATCGTCTTACTCCCTTGACGTTAATTGGCGGTGGTATTTGTTTGATGCTCGTGGTCTTATCGGGATCTGCATTTAACCCCGACTCGTTTACAATGTACCCGAGGTATTTCAATTCGTCTCTGCAAAACTCGCATTTTGCGTTTGCAACTTTAAGGCCCGCCAGACGTAGTCTCTCAAATACTTTTCGCAGTACTTCCAAGTGCTTTTCGAATGTTTGGGTGACGATGACTACATACATCATCCAAATATGAGAACACGTTTGGCTTCATATCTGGACCTAAAACTTGGTCGATGAGCCTTTGCCAGGTTGCCGGGGCATTTTGCAACACAAAAGGCATCCTTTTAACCCTAAATTACTAACAATACGTAAAATTGACGTGTTCGCTCACATTATAATGTGTATAAGCTGTTACACGAATATGGTTGACTACTCACTGCAGCAGTGCTTTCCTCAGTTAGTTGTTGTATGTCCATGTGAGTGGCAGCATCCTATTTGTGGTCTATGGCGGTAAGCTTAGCAATGTTCTAGATGCTACTTCCTATTTGACGTGTAATACCAATAGAAAATAGCATGTAATTTATACGTCTTGTAAGTAATATAAGTGCATCTTCCCAGGGCATATTTTAGTCAAATAATTTTTGTCTGTGGCACTGAAAAATGATAAGCTCGGTAAAATATGTAAACTGGGAAAGCGACTGTAGGAAAATATGAACACGTCAAAATTACGTGTTGTTAGTAATAACGCCCTAACCGGTCATGTTAGTATTCCAGGGTTAAACTGGAACATCCTGAAAAAACGACGTAGGATTTTTGCTGAAAAAATTCTCATATTTATATTTGACTAACATAACAACGGCAGATGTTACACCGTCCATTCTTAGTGTGAGAATGGATAATGGCAAAGTCCCAAGATGCAAACTGGCCAAATCAATTTATTTCAACCCCCACCTCCTGGCCGAACGATACGAATGAAGGCGATTGCAGTGAAAATAGACTGAACATACACGCATGTGTACATGGTTCCCTGGTACACTGCTTTCGCAATTGCATGGAAACTGTTATTTTTATTTTCTATTTTGAAAAGGGACTGGACGGCGTTTTAACACAATACTGCAAAAGTATAGGCAGGCAATTATTTTTCACGCACGGCCTACTATGGTCGAAAATTGGCGCTTTTCAAGCCAATGGCTGATCTGGCAACAGTGTATGAACATTAGCAGTAAGTATCATACACGCATGCGAATTGTGGACATGAGAGCCTGGTACAAAGTGTTTGCATTTGTATGAAAATAGTGTCCATATTTGTTGTCTTTCCTGGCGATTATGACCGATGGTAGTAAATTAAGGCTCGAAACTATACGCGCCAAGCGCACAAGCAGCTATATACAATGCTGGAAAGGCAAAGCAAACTAGGCAAT
Source organism: Microchrysa polita (assembly GCA_949715475.1). Classification (NCBI taxonomy): domain Eukaryota; kingdom Metazoa; phylum Arthropoda; class Insecta; order Diptera; family Stratiomyidae; genus Microchrysa; species Microchrysa polita. The sequence goes on from OX454415.1 coordinate 32,709,320, forward strand.
CATATTTTCATGCACGGCCTCGTATAGTCGAAAAGTGGCGCTTTCCAAGCCGATGCCTGATTTGGCAACAGTGTGGAAGAATTAATTTAAAGTTAATAGCATATATGCATGTGAACATGGTTGCTTGATACAAATCATTTGCGGCTGTAAGCAAATTATCGCTTTTGATGTTGGTTTTTCCGGCGACTAGCTGATTAGGGAGGACGATCAGGTGATCCTGATATAGATACAAACATGCGCGTATGCGAATATGGGTGCCTGGTATAAAGCGTTTGCAATATTTTCGAAAAACCTGATTGAAACCTGAACACTAGTATAAATTTGCCGATTTGCCAGCACATACTTAAGGTACATTTTCCTCGATACGACTGCACGACAGCGACTCGCTCATTCCATATAAAAAATGGTTTTTAAAATGAGAGAGAAACGAGTTTTTATATGGAATGAGCGAGTCGCAGTCGTGCGGCCGCGTCTAGCACAACGTACCTTTATAGTTGGCTTATCCGGCGATTCTGCCTGAAAAAGTCTTCAGGTTCCTGATTGTGTGTTCGTTGTTTTTGCACTTGCGACCTGACGAGCAATCAGGTGCCTGATTGTGTATAAATTTGCACATTTAAATGTATGTGCTATTGGCTATCAGGCAAAATGCCTGATTCTAATCGGATTCAGTATAAATAGGCTCTCAATCGGGGAAAACGTTTGAATGCAATGATTTTTTTTTTTCAATTTTAGCACATTTTTCTCTCGGGGGTATGTGAACTGATTTCAGATAGCTAAACGTGTCTAAAATCATTTTAGACACGGTTTGTTATATTTATACTAGAAAATGATGAAACGATGGGAACTAAACCGAAGAAATGTGCTGTGCCACTTTAGTAGCTTTGAGTCGTAAAAAACTAGGATTTACGAAACTTTATAGAAATTTCAGAGCGTCAGATACCGTACTTTTTAGAAATCAAAAAAAAGCGGCAGAACTTTGACTGATAACCAATGTTGCATCAATCTGACTCGCCAAGTGTTGTACTTTCCAAGAAACATCTTTTCCAGTCTGTAGTGAATTACATATTTGAATGGGGAGAAATAGTTCGCCACAAATCAATATGCTAAGTTTTTGATGTAATAAGCCCCAGAGGTTTTATGAACTAGCTTCAATCTGTTGTCCCAACGTAGGCAGAGAGTTATCAAAATGAACGGATATCAGGTTGAAAAGAATAAAATTGGAGGTGGTACATAACATCGGGGCGTTACAAAAACCACCCTAGACTATCTTATCGGTATAGGGTATAATTAGTATTCCTCGAAATTAAAAAAGGAAATATTTACATATACAAAATTGTTCCTAATGGGTTTTTTTAACCATAACCTAGAACGGCTCGGCGATATTAGCATAAGTGCTGATTTACTTATATTACTTTATATATTTACTTAATATACACGATACACACAACACACACCACACGAATTGGCAAATTCGGCGTGGTGTACCGCGGCGAAAATTATTTCTGACGCGTACCGCTTCCGCACCGCGCTGGTTTGAGGGAAGCTATAACTAATTAAATCACTTTTGAATATGCGTATCATTCAGACAAGAAGTGAGTATTTTTTGGGGGGATTGCATTTATATCAATTCTTTTTGCGGCTGACGACTTTTTCTTTGGCGGAAACCTTTTACAACACAGTTGTTTTTGTGAGATATAGTTTCCGAAATTGAAACTGAAATTTTTTGATCATTAGGGAAGTGGAAACTTTTAAATTAACAGTGCAACTGATGATTTTCGATGACTTTTACAAAAAAAAAAAAAACAATCGCACGATAGCCGTACAACATTTTCCTATTAATGATGGCATTTTTGCTAAAATAAATTGCCCTACTAAGCCTTTCAGTATTAATCAGCCCAAAACAGGCACCCTGTAAAAATTTCTGACGTTTTTATCTGTATCAAGCTATTTTTCTGGCCTTCAGGGCCAAGGAATATGGACATCGAAACATACGATTAGCTAGAACGAGTTACCCCACAATGCTAATGGAGGAGTATTGCTATTTTCAATACTTTTAGTTCATTCACATCGGCAGACGATAAGTTTGCCCTACACATACATCATATGTACCAATATCTTTATATGCTAACAATCTTTCTATCTTTGGTCCAAATATATTATTCACTGCTAAAATAAACCAATCCCATCCCACCCTTGAGGTCGACCCAATAGATATTTTCATATTTTCGGGAAAGGTATCCTAGTCACGAATAGAAACAAAAAACCTCATACCAAAAATATAATCATATTTTTGGGGCTAACATCTTTTTAGAGTGGCGCACTCCGTGTATATAAATAGTGAATACTACTTCTTCGCCAGGCAAATATAAACATGAATAAATGATTAGGAGGATTCAATTTAGCCGACATATAGTACATATAGTTCTATTCCCTACACATACATATATTGGGAATAGGGAAAAAGAGTCAAACACTCACACACAAAATGCTCTCAAATAAGAAAATAAATGCAGAAATATGTTTCTGTTTTGCCTCTTCCTCTCGAATGATCCTTGTTTCCAGTAAGTCGGGACAATTTCAACTATTTCCACTCGAGTCGTGCAACGAATGAATTTTCCCGATAAGCTCAACAAAAGGGACGTTGGCTTGACGTTGTGTACGAGTACGTTACGTACTAGCAAATGTATATTTTCAAGTCGATCCAAAGGCACGAAGGACTATATTAGAAACGCTCTGACTATTTCACTCGGCTCGCTACTCACTCTGCGAAACGAACGAAATATTATGATGATAGTGGTGCGATGCAAACCCGGTATTGGTTTTTGGGGTGAACCTCGCTGCTTCTTACTGCATGCAAATGTTGACCGGTGGGATTTCGATATAGCGATAACATGGGTTCAAGTTGGATAACTTTTAAAAGCCGACCCACACATACACCAGTCATGCTACGTTGGCCATTTGCGAAGAGTTAGTCAGGCATTAAACTCATCATAAAGGATTCAGAAGGATCAACTTGCTCCGATGAACGTGCTTCGCTATATGTCTTTCCAATGGTTGAAGTGTAATCTGGTGTGCAGCTGAGAGCTTTTAGAATACATATTATGGCTCGGCGAGATTATTATGGAAAACTATAGTCACAATTGAATTGATTATGTTGGTTGTTATGTGTGTGTTGTGCAACTTTAGGATGTTGCAGACGTTGACAGGCAAGAGCTGTGTGTTTCTGAAGTTGATTTCTGAGAAAAAATGGTTTTATTCAATTTTAGATTTGTGTATGGGCTTAATGAAGCGAAATTGTCTGTTTAATAACTGATACGTTAGGTTGCATCTACAAATTATTGATTTTGATTCTGAAAATCGAATTGTGTCGAGGCTGGTGAAAGATACGTTACTCGTAACATTTTGTATTTTAAGGGACCGACTACAGCAGAAAAAATCGAATATGTATATAAATTTGATCAAGTCCCAGCCGGGATAGAGTCGTAGAAATTCTTTCTTGTAACCTTCATTTCTAAAGGGCGTCACAAACCTGACGATTTCTCGGCCGATCGATAGGACAATCGATTGCCCACAATCGAGCTGCCGTCCGTACAGCACATACATTGGGCAATTTTGTCGGGCAATCTGAAATAGACAGTCTCACGGTCCACAGACACAACACAAAATAGCGGAAATTATACCATTTTTGGCGATGGAAGATGGACATCCATTGCTAATTTGATGGAGAATGACCGCCACAACCACATCATGAAGAACGACCACAGATGTATGTCAAAAAATCAGTAACTGAGAACAAGCTAACCATCTACAGGTATACCGTCAGGGGAGCACCTAGCCTTTCGGCCTTTATCGCCCGGTCCCGCTAAAATGTTTGGACTTTCGGCTCTTTACTGACAAGGTGTTGTTGTCAGACGGAGATTTCTCCATCAGGCGCATGCACACACCATCCGGAGTCCAACCCCGGGATTGCATCACTAGCTGGATGACTTGGGTAACAACCTCCAGCCACTACGAGTCCAACACCTTGATGGGCAAGGACCATGGTCCCCTGGGCACACCCATCCCCGTAGTACACTATTCGCTATAGACTTCTCTATAGCAGGTGTGATCCTCCTTCGGCCCCCTATTGGTTAAGCCTTACGTCGAATTCGGACATGCACATCCCAGGCTCATTGGACCTGTGACTACGTGCCTGTGCAGACACGTAGCGCTGCTTTTCACATCCAGGTGGCCCCTTCAGTTTACTAGTCAGCAATGCGACTCGGGCAGTGTGGTCATCAATCCACAAACTAGCTAGATATAGGCGCGTAGGCATTTTCCACCAAGGCCGTTCTCCCTAGCTAGCCCCTTCTGGACTCGGGTTATGCGAAGCCGTCAACCCCGAGGCTCACACGATTTCCATAATATGCACTCCCCCACCAGAGGACATCACAATCGTGCTTGGCATTTGTGCTTCCCTCCCGCAAACTATGGGAGGAGGTAGGCACGCCGAGAGCCACCCGTACATAACTCAGGAGCACGGGACCGTTAACGCCCGAATGGTCTTTGTACAGATCCTCGCCATGGCGTATCAACTGTACCAGGGGCCCCCTTGCGCTACTAGGTCCGTGGTGTCGTAACTCACCAAAGATCTCTGTCCAACTACAAACAGCCTTCCGAGCTGAGTGTCACATGGACACAAACCCCCCTGCGGGGGGTAACTGAGAACACATGATTGTCATGACAGCTCAACGAAACCAAGACATATGGAAAGGTTTACTTACCATATATGATTGTCCGTGTTTGGCACGCTGCGCTGGCTAATTCCCCTTACCTCAGCTACGCCCCTTAGATTACCGCCGAACACACTCAAGGTCATCGCTGATTGTCATTTCATCTGTCACTCACTTGTCCGCAAATTTCGCTTGTGTTCAAATCGCAGAGACAGGTTCGATTACGATCGTTTAGTGATTGATTTGATTGTGCAAACATCAAATTCCTTGCGTTTACCGGCTTAGTATTACGTGACGCAGCGCCGTAATTTGTTTGAAAACCATTTTTTGAAACGCGAACGGTGTAAACGTAACAATGCAGTGTGTGGTTGCCGGTTGCTGGAGCAAAAAGGCTTTCAACCCGAAGGGAGTGTCCTTCCACAAGTAAGTTCAATATATTTTCAACTAGAGATATGTATCTAACGGTTGAAACCCGCGGCTTAAATTTGCATACAGACTAAACGCTCAATTTTCACTTTTAAAAACCACAACAGTACTCCACGACACTTCTTATTTCGCCATAACCGTCAATTTGACAAGCAGAGATGAGAACTGTCTTATTCCCACTTATTCCTGTTAAGTGTCCATAGGCGTTACAATTTTCGATTTGTTGTAAGGGGCTGCTATGCAAGTTTTGCCACGAATTTTCTTTTAATTTATAGTTTTCTTTCGAAATATTGAGTAAACTAAGGGGCGATTCAGACTATCGACAAGATTTACTAAATCCTAGATTTAGTTGACAGTTGTACTATATTGTTCTGCAATTTGAATAATGCAAGTATACATTCTACGATTCATTTTGAATTTAATGGCATACGATTTAATCTAGTAGGCGAGTTTCGACTCGATTAATTAAGTGGTTTTAGGAAATCCTGTCCACAGTGTGAATCCCCTCTAAGGTAAATATAATTGATTCGTTGTAGATATCCGTCGGATGGGCCGCGACGTGCAATATGGCTCCGCGCCTTGAATTTAGTGGAAGAGGATATTTCTAAGCACGCGTTCAGCTTCGAGATGGAGGAATGGGTAACTGTATGCCTTTAGAACACATACCCATCCTAAACGCCACATAACCAAATACGGTGACAGTGATAAATAGAACCACAGAACGCGTAGGAATGTTGGACGATGCCGAATCAATTCATCAAGATGATAGCCTCTACTTGGATGACAACGATATGAGAGAGTTTCAAGGCATCATATATGAACATAATTACAACCTCAATCCGAGAATAATATCGCGTTTCGTTGTAGCTGTGTCTGAGTTCATATCAGGGTTTGTTGCGCGGAACCCATTTAAAACCCTCAAATGCAGCTACTGTATTGAAGCAATACAGGGATAAGTAAATGAAAGCTCACTTCTCGCATATAAAACAAAAGGGTTTTTAAAGGTAGCTTCGAAAAGTTTGGTGTTCTTTTGTCGAAATTTGGAAGAAGAAATAAGGCTTGCTGAACATTGTGGAACGGATATTTTATTGAGTCAAAAAATCGCCACCTCAATATTTGTTCGAGTTCAGAAGCAATGCATTGGTCAGGACTTATTTTTGGAGACAGATGCGCCAAGCTGCATGCACTACTCTTTATTAATTAAGGCAATAACACAAACCTATTTAAAAGTGCGGTATAATTACGAGGCTACGAAACTTTCTGAAAGACTTCCGTTCGGAGCATATTTACGGAGATTAGCCCATTTTCGAAATGATTAAAAAAACTTCTGGCAAAATAATCTAAATTAATCCGATACGTGTATATACTACAAATAAATCTCGAGCTTGTACACGACTGCTTCCTAATATATACAGACATACACATCTAAGGCAAGGAAGCCAACACCTTAATTCCGCCGAAGACGGTCCCAAGCCCGTTTATAAAGCCCCTGTATATGTGTTTGGAAAAAACATGGGCTTTTAAAGGAAGAAGGAGGTGTTTGCGTGGTATATTTCTAGCATTAACAATCTAATAACCGCAATTAGATATGCATTTATGGACAATAAGTAACAATTGTTACTTAAACTCGACCGATCAAATCACCTACGCTCGGCGACTTTTTGATAGTTGTAATTAGAGATAGAATTTAATGTACATTTTAGAATAAAGCCGCATTAGAAAAATCTACCTAAATTAAAAAATTTATATGCAATAATATAAACAAAAAATAACTTCCAGTAGCATACGTTTAAACCTAAATCTATATTTAACATAATCGCAGCGCAACTGATATTAAAGGCAGATCTATTCATCTACGCACTTTAACATTCATGTATTTATAATACTTATAAAAATTATAATTCAAATTTTTCGCGCCAAATCCGAGCCCCTTCATTCTCCCATCATCTACTCCACTGGCAATTCACAACTACTATGATAGCACGCACACTAATCGGAAAAAAATCGTGCCAATAATTTGACATAATGGCCACCCCTTGTGACAGCTTGTACGGAAAATTGCATTGGCAATACGTTCCACATGTCAAATCAAAAAATTGAATCCGATAGTCCCATACACCTTCCGATTTATCTCGCAGTCAAAAAATCTGGCCGATCTATCGGAGGGTCTGTCGCGCCTCTTAGAAATGAAATGAAGATTTTCAAATGGAAAAAAAATAATTTGCGATCAAATTGCCAATTACAAACAAAAATTGAAAGGCGAGTCCAAAAGTCAATTAAACGAATGACATTGAAATATTTGAATTCAGAAAAAGTTGAATGGTCCTCTTTCCAGTTTCTATGAAATCCCATTAAATTTTTTCTCGGACTTTGTACAATGCACCAGTCAACTTCTGCCCCCAACCTCCATACTTCCCCGTTCTTGTTTATTACAAATTTCCATAATATTTCGCCGAAAAATCAAAGAAATTCCCAAAAAAAAAAACAGATTGCCTATTTCCACGGCAATCATTTTTAATGTGACGAATATGCTTAGCATATACTTCGTGCAAACACGCACGCTACTCTCATAATTTTCCTTGCGTTTCTGATTTTGACATGGTTTTTATTATGGTGAAAATCGCAGACGGTGCAAAACGACAAAAAAAGCAGGAGCAGAGAAAAAAAAATAAGAAAACGTCCACCACAAAAACGTGAATTTTGATATTGATAAAAATCTTCATGTTGAAGTCGCGAATTATTTGGTATTATAACGCATACTACACGTTCCGATACAACGTTCATGCACGTGCTTCTTACATACACTCCGCGTATTGTTTGTTCCTTGTCATTATTTTATTATTTTCTTGTCGGAATTACTTTTGAATGAAATATACGGAGAATCATGCAGCACGTCACGCGTCCTGGGAATCCGATAATTGTTTATTTTGCGGAACGTCCTGACTAGGCAAATTGTTGTGGAATGTATAGGCTTTGCATAATAGGGAAAGGGCGGTATTCGGGAAATGGTTATCAACACGAAGGAATGTGGGGAATGTTTTCTGCTCGTATAAATAGTTAACCACGTATTGTTGCAATAAGTAATGCATTTGTCGTTGACTTCAGTGAAATCGATCTGTGAAATATGTGGAAAACACTTCAATTTCGACACTCAGGAATTACATATTATTCATACATCAGCATCGAAAAAATACATATTATAGAAATCATCTCAGTCAAATATGAATTTCGACTAGAAGCAAATTCCAAATGACCGTTTAAGGCCATTACAGCATTTTGCATCTCTTCAGGTGCCTCCACAATTGCACCCCACGAGAGGCAGACGCAGGACTAGATGACCAAGTCAGTGAAGCTTTCGGTTGCTCAGTGATAGAGATGACACTCTATCTTTCAGTTGCCGGAGCGTGAGATCGAAGCTCACTGTGACCATCGATGTTTGTGTTGTCTTTAAAATGCTCCTATAGCAGCCAGTTCTACGATAAAATCATTCCGGAGCTACCCGTTATAGTCAGTTCGTGAGATGGTAGGTGCCATCATCACGGGAAGTGCTCACAGTACCTCTCCGCGGTGGCAGCTAGTAACTTTACTATTGTAAATGCCAAACTGTGGGGGCCGGTGGTCGTAGGATCTCTTTTCGGACAAGATTCAATATGCAACTGAGTATATATTTAAGTGCATAGTGAGCCGGCGAATCGAGACCTCAAAATTACTGCATATACCAGACGTTCCCAAGCTCTGTAATCATACTGTTTCTAATGATATCCACGGTGTTAGATATGCCTAAATCCCTGGGGTGTCAGGCGACCCGTGCCCATCGTTAGAAGGTGATTAGGGCTCAAATAATCATCACTAACGGAGCTCCTTGGATACCATGTTATCGGGGCAATGCTTCGGCGGACTTTGGGATCAAAACTGAAACCAAAAAACAACAACAACAAAATCAACACAACAACCAAAATAAACAGTACTCTCGAAGCAAAGGTGGCCACCACTACCACGGAAAAAGGGAAGGCTAGTACTTCCGAACAGCCACTGGATGGCAACAATCAAGCCACGCAACTTAGCGTCCCAGAGGAGCTCTACCTCTCCGACATTGACGAGCTTAGACCAGGCCCATCGAACTTTAACATAATAAATCCCAAGCTCTTCGAGCCAGAAGGCATCAAGGATCCCCTAAGAAAGGGACTCAGCGGCGCGGAAGCGCTAGCTCAAGTGAACAGGGACATGACACAACAAAAGCGAAAGAGCTAGCGGCGAAACCCTCTTTGAACTCCCCCCAGCATGCATCTCAAGCAATGCTATAATGCTCCACGGACGAGGTCTCTCTCCATGCCCTTACACTAGTGCTAGACAGTAAAAGGCAACGGGTGGGCCAAGACCAAGGTAGTGCTATCCCGATTGAAGGCGGCAACGGAGGAGGCGAGCGGAAAGACGCGAAACCCTCAACAAGCAAGGCGACGTTAGGTACGGACGAACGAAGCCGCTTTTCTGCACTTGTTGTTGTTGTTGTTGTTGTATTAGCGGCACAGACATGAAACGTTTAATTAGTTACAAGCTTGACTTCGTTTGAGGTGACCTGGAGGTGTTGGTCAGTGGTGCTGTTTCGGATAGCTCCGGTAATTTTGCGCTTGAGCTTATCTTTTTCGGGATGTTCGACGAATTGTTGGTTAAATTTGTGAGCGCATTTGTCGTCGTTGTTGTATGTGTTATCACCGAATTTTATAGCTACCTTACCTTTGGGCTTTGTGGGGTTTGATAGAGCACGTACCGTTCTCCTAAGGTTGCTTACGCCGGATTTTACGTGGCATGCGAATTCCATAACTGTTTCCTGTGGTCGTTGACTTGCTGGGTTATAATGTTGTTGAGATCGCCGATGCGAGGATCATTTGGGTCTGCTGTTCGGAGTTCATCTCTCGTTTTTGCCAATTCTGCAGCAGATGATGGGAAATGCGGTCTCATGATTGGGATGCGGCCCAATGTATGGAATGTATCTTTTGGCTGCATTCTGGATAATCCGTCTCAGGTTTTTTTCAGCAGTACGTACGTCAGTAGGGGTTGGAAGGGCAGAAAACGCTTCATTTGTATAGGTTTGGAAGCCAATCCAGTCGGCTTTGCTGAAATTCGAATATGTCTTCTTCTCAGTGTACGTAAACTGAGACGGTTTATCAATCGTGAGGACAATAGGCAAATGGTCTGACGAGAAAGTTATGAACGGTTCCCAAGTAATGCTATTTATGAGCCCAGGGCTGGCGATGGATATGTCAGGCGAGCTTCTGCATGATCCTGCAATGCGGGTTGGTGAGTCGTCATTCAATGGACAGAAATCGGAATCATCTAGTTGGTTTGCGATGTGGTTGCCTCTGGTGTCGTTGTTGAAGTTTGAGTGCCATAAATCATGGTGAGCATTGAAATCGCCCAGTAATAGGCGATATCGCCCGGTGAGTAGGGGGGAAATGTTGGCCTGGAAACCAGTGGGACAACTTGATGCTGGTGGTATATAGATATTGAGAATATCTATATCAGCATTTCCCGAACTGATTGATATCGCTTGTAATTCTGTTGTGGTATCGGCGGCAGTGATATCGATTAATGAACATGGCAGCGAGTTATGTATCAAGAAAGCCAAACCTCCTCCTGAGCCAGTGGGTCGATCGCGTCGGATGATGTTGAAGCCTCCGTAAGAATTTAGCGATGAATCGGCATTTAGTTTGGTTTCTTGAATTGCAGCAACTAGGATGTGATGTCTCTCCATGAAGTCAGTGATCTCAACAATTTTATGTTGTAGACCATTACAATTTAGTTGAACTATCTTTGTGGTGGAGTAGTTTACAACTTGCAGTGGTGGTGCTGGTGTAAGAGTGTGTCGTGGTGCTGTGTGGTGTGCAGAGACTGTGGGGGTGACAGGTGATGATTGTTGGCCCTGATTCGTGGGTTGGTGTGAGTTCGATGAAGACTGCTGGCCACAGATTCTGCAGTTTGGTGCTATGAAGGTGCTGATCGTTGTTGTTGATTGTAAATCCGTTTTTTTGAGCCCAGAACAATTTTTGAAATGGCACCATTCCATACAGCATGAGCACTGCAATGAGGATTGTACGTTAGAATAAATCCTCTTACCACAAACGCAGCACATCCATGGATTAGGATTTATTTCGATGCCGGCGCGTATAAGTAGAATTTGGAGCAACTGGGCCGGCATGGGTTGCTCCGATAGTGTAAAAAAGATGTGATGCAACTTTTGTTTCCTGTATGTGTCGAGGGGGGTGTGCGGCTCTTGGCCATGCATAAAATGCATGGGTGGTTCCGGGGCGAAGACCCGGCCGCGATAGGAACTCACTGTGGGCAAAGGAAAAGCAAAGGCTTCCTACGCCAAAGTTGCCTCAAACACCAGTGTGGCCATAATCTCCACCAAACCAACTGATTTGCTCACGTCAGAGCAAAAGACGACGATACAGAACGGCTGCTGGCGGAGATTCTCTCTAAGAGCGCTAAGCAAGTGAAGCCGAAATTCGCCGGCATAAGATTAAGGCCAGGCCATATCCTATTTGAGTGCGAGAATGGAGCTACAATGGAGTGGCTGATTAAGCTAGCGGGTAGTATGGAATCATGTTCGGGAGCAGGCAGTAATGTTCAGCGAAATTCCACACAACAAAATGGCGAACGTTTTAGAACCGGTGTACCGGGGCCGGCTCATGGTTGAAATAACCGGATAAAAGAACCGGTGCACCGGGACCGGCTCATGGTTGAAAAAAACCGGATGAAAGAACCGGTACTGAAAAAAGCCGGCTCATGGTTGAAAAAAACGGGTGTTTAAAAAAACCGGCGGGTGTAGTACCGAGCACTGAAGAAAACCGGTATCCGATACTGAAATCCGAGTACCGAACAGGCCTAGCTAAGGAGAGTTCTTCAAAATAAAACGACTATTACTAAGGTAATTGAGCTGACTTTTCTGAATACAGGGAATAAGGGTGTGTTGCTTTTGTTTAGAACTAATGTTTTGATACTTTTTATGGTTTTTTAGATTTTACAAACAACCCTTATGAAATCGATTTTGTCGTCCGTCTGTCCGTCCGTCTGTTCACGCTCGCACTCGCGAACGGGTTAACCGATCGTCATGAAATTTGGTAGGAATGTGTAGAATGGTAACAGTCTTTGGAACGAAATACTTAAAAGTTGGTAGGGCAAAAATAACAGGGTGTCCCGGACATTTGAAAATTTGTTCACTAAATAACTCGCGAACGGCTTAACCGATCGTCCTGTATTTTGGTAGGAATGTGTAGAATAGTAACAGTCTTTGGCGCGAAATACTGAGAAGTTGGTAAGGCAAAGATAACAAGGTGTCCCGGAGATTTAAAAATGTGTTCACTAAATAACTCGCGAACGGCTTAACCGATCGTAATGAAATTTGGTAGGAATGTGTAGAATTGTAACAGTCTTCAGCACGAAATACTTAGACGTTGGTAGGACAAAGCTAACAGGGTGTCCCGGAGATGAAAAAGTCGACTTTTTTTAGTTTTTATCGGACATGGACGTATGGATACTCAAATCAAAGAACTCGATGAGTACATTTCATAACAGTTGCTTGTTTCAAATTCAGTTAATATGTTTAGCCATGATACACAGTAAATCTATTTTTGGATTCGTCTAATTAAAAGTGTTACAGAACGCGTTTATTTAGACCAATCCAAAAATAGATTTACAAGCAGCATTTCATTAATATTGTGCATACTTAATTCTTATTTATATATAAAATATACGTGCCAAATTATTCACTATGTATGTATCCAAAATCTAAAAAACCCTCGTATTGCGGGCGTAGCCCTTTGTACGCCGGTATTTTTTTTTTCAAATTGTCGTTTCAGAGAAAATAAATTTTATAGCTCACGCTGATGTAAATAACAAGCTTGACATACTTAACTTCGAATGACGCAAATACGTCATTATGACGAAAATTTACCATCATAACAAGCTTGACACACTTAACTTCGAATGACGCAAATACGTCATTATGACGAAAATGTACCATCATTATGACGAATTCCAAATTACACATTTGGACCATCATTTGCTCAATAATGACAGGTGACGCCATCTGTTGCAAAATTGAAGAACAAGAATTTGTGCAAAAATATTAAATTTGTTATCAATCTTTACACATTTCTATTCAAATTCTTCAAGAAAAGTGTGTCTTTAAATTATTGAGCAGAATATTCATCAGAATATCGCAGTTGTAAGGGACATTTTCATCGTTTACACAAACGTCAAAAGTAAATGACGAATCCTAATGACGAAAACATATGTGTCACCTCAATTTCGAACTTTCATCATTATGACGGATTATCGTCATAATGATTTGGATATCTGTCATAGGCATAAAGAAATTTGTTTCTGAGTGAGTGAAATGAACCTCAACCCATAACAAGTTCGCATTGAATCGCAACTCATCATTTTGTCCACAAACTCATTTTAATGAACGCACTTCATAATTCGAAATTAATAAAAACCATCAACATTTGATATAACCTTTCCGTTGAAGTTTATTTTTATTTATAAGTTTGCAACTGCATCGCCAACTCATCACATTTAACTCTTTTTTCCCTTAGCTGTCTTCCTTTAGTGTGGAGTGGAAGAAAAAAACAGGGAAAAACTGCCCCAATTAAATTGCTTCAATAACTTGAATGTCTAGTCCTCTCGTATATTCCCGCTGTACCAACTAAGGAAACTTTTGCAAAATAAACTATCTCTACCCACTAGTCCGCTAGTGTGCCTATATTCACTACTCGTATAATAATAAATTTCCACTCCACGGCTCCATGCCTATCCCTATGCCTGCCGCGCCAGACCAAAGCCTGCACCACAGCCAACCATGTTGCGAATCATTGCGAGAATCCCGAATCCTTCACGCCGCGCCCCGATGCCGGCTTCCAGAGCTTCAGCCATACATTCACGAGCAAGGATGCCGCAATATCAAAGGAAGTGTAGCACGTTCAAAAATCGCTTCAATGTATCCATGCACATTCTATACTCACCTTCAACTTTTTACACCCGCTCTATGGTGTGACTGGCAGAGATAGAGACGGTTAGACCGGTCCTTGGAATCTGTACACACACACACTGTGGCGAGAATATGCAATTCAATTACTTTTTAATCCTGTGGCCTAAATTAAATGTATCTCGCACACAACATATGCAAATGTTATTCCCGGCACTGATAACTGCACTCGGCCTCGCTTGTAATTTATTTTTTATCCACTGCTGCAAGGACTTTATCCCGTAGCCGGAGGACTTAACTGTGCTGTTGTGACTGGCTCTTTCCGCCGGGACCACACTAAGCAATTCACTGCAATGCACTCGGCCGTAGTGACCCGTAAAATTGCGACTGGATCTCGTCCACCCAGAAAGGACACTGCACGCGTTCACACACTAAACGGATGTCGCACGTTGTACCGGTGAATTTGTATAGAATTGTGACAAAATCGAGACGACCTTGTTGACTTTTTTTTTCGAAAAGTGCAACCTTCTGCCAAAATCTGCCACCGAATAGAATTTAATTCAAAGACCGGACCGAAAACAGAGAACAAAATTCTAACGCACACGTGAAGAGAGAACTATCGACATCGACGAGCACCACGGACAAACTGAATCAATCCACCGTATCGACATCCCGAAAAAAGCGTTTCGTTGTCGCCTGTTCAGGAAAGATACGACGCGACGCCTGTACTTCTGGAGAAGCGAGCAAAAGCGGAAGTGGCTGAAAACCACCCCACACCCAACGGTCACAAGGAGGCTGGAACAACACCGTCAGAACAGCAGAGCACACACAAGAAGCAGTCGACGGAGGAGCACTGTAGAGCAGCACCATGCAATCATCACACCGAAAACAGCTAGATGTAGCTGGGAACACAGCGACGAAGCGCGCGATAGATCCGTCTATCGAAGAAAGTCGTGGGAATGGGCTTGTTGCATGCTTCCACGAAAACTTACATTCAACTCGCGAACTCGCTGTAATGTTCGATTCGATGGCAGCAGCAGCAACAACGAGAAAGAATGCACGCGACACGATGTTGAGATAACAAGCCAAGCAATAGCAGAGCAAATTCACCACCCCCAAATCGCCCAATGCATGCACACTAGAACGCTAGAACGTACAATTGCTCCACCATCCACTTCTAGTATGGGAATTTCAGGGCGCCCCAGCTAGCTGACTCTCGTTTTGTACATGCTTGGCGTCAGATGCTAGGAGCTAGGCCAATGCTTTGCGGTTTGCTCTTGCTTGCGTGCGACTCTCTTCCTGGCAAGGATGCCGTTACTCGCACAAGAAATTCCGTCAAACTTCTCGGCATTCTTTCATCATTTCAGAATCTGTAGAACAATCGTAAATGTGCCATGCTGCCATGAGTAGCTGTTGTTTATCATCACTTGCCCGGCGTAGCAGCGGCTCTCTTTCTCTCTCGAAGAAGCTTTTCTCAGCGCGATGCAGAAAAGCTTTCTCTAGTCTGTTTTTCCCACGGTATACACTTGGGGGACTATTTTAAAAGTTCTTTCGGCAAGAGTTACCAGATTGTGTGCTTATCTCATTTTTTAGTTTTCAATTATACAGGGTGTCTCAAAACTCAACGTCAAGCCGGAGTTTTTTTTTTTACAGTCATCAGTCAAGTATAACAAACAAATAGAAAAATAAGAAATAAAAGCGACCTAAAAAAAGTCCAATAAAATGCGGGATGAACGTACGATTTGACAGAAATGCGCAGTGCGTTTTTGGCTGATCAAGTGTATCCAAAAGGATGCGTTTTTGCAATCCCATTTAAGGTAAGGTGACCAGACTTCCGAAGACCCAATGCTGTACACACTTGCGGAATTCGGGTTTCAGGCAAATTACCAGCCATACTACCCCTCCCCTCTCCCTTTCACGCCGATTTGGAGGAAGAATAATCATGATTCTGGTTCAAGGGGAGTAATACCCGTATTTTTTTTATACAAAATTATATAAATTTAGCTTTTTGCTATTAATTGGGTACATTTCGTAACAATATTTACCGAAATGCAATCCATAGGGCGACCGTAACCCTTTTCATTGTATTTTCAATTGTATAAATGTTACTGCCTTGGCTAGAAATTTGACAATACCTAGCGTATACTGGCGTACATGAGTTTTGGATTTCTGAAGCGTTGTTTTTCAGAAAGTGTGGCTGCCGCAGGAACAGATCGGATGGAATTTACTAATTTTAGTGAAAATCTGTATTTTGGAATATCTAGTGATACAATAGGCTTCTAATCTTGTCCTTGGACGGGATTACGGCACATGCAGGACGAGTTTGGTTGAAAAATGCTGCATCATACTACCCGATTTTTCTCGAATAAAATCACAACAATCTCGTTCGCTCATACGCCGGACCATCTTTTAGTATTATGTACTTCACAGAGGCGGCGTCAGCGTATATTTACGTCCTGTTTCCTCGCTCAGCAGAACATTATTGGATGCTGCACTCATAATCTTCAGACGATTCTATAATCTTCTCAGAGTCGCTGGTCCAACCTCGATTAAGTAGGTACACCAACATTACATCTGGGGTCTAGTGCTTCGTAGTTCGACTTGCTATATTTGCTTCGCTGTGCCAAACCTCTTCCTCCGGAATCTCAGCCTTCGATCGACAGCCTATTTTTTTATTTATTCTGTGCTGAAAAAATAATAATCCTAACCACCGATTCCTCCCTCTCCGAAAGCTATCTACGCTACTGGTTCTAATTGACAAAAAATCATCAGCAGGTGAAGCACAAATGTATGTTTTAACACAAAAAGCTAAAACAAGGAAGAGTACCCACTAAAAAAAAATTTAAACGCATAAAATAACAGATAGATTTCACAAATTTAAGATTTCTGAAACTTTGGACAGTGGTATGATCTGGCTTTTCGTTATGCTCGCAAAGTAACTACTGATCTAAAAGCTTAGAAAACACAAATGTGCGATTTTGGCAGCGGTAACTTTCGAACGCGGATAGAAAGGACTTTGAAATTTTCGGCATGAGAAAGCTGTCGGTGCGATGTGTGCCGCGTTTGCTTACTCCGGACAACAAGCGCAACGATGAGACCACTTCAAAGCAGTGTTTGACGCTGTTTAAGCGCAATCCGAAGGAGTTTCTGCGTCGTTTTGTGACAGTCGACGAAACTTGGATACACTGGTACATACCAGAGACCAAGGAACAGTCGAATTAGTGGACTTCAGCCGGCGAACGTGCTCCGAAGAAGGCGAAGACTGCTCCATCGGCCGGAAAGGTGATGGCCAGCGTTTTCTGGGATTCACAAGGTGTGATCCACATCGGCTACCTGCAGAAGGGCAACACGGTCACAGGGCTGTACTATGCCGAATTATTGGGCGGATTCGACGCCGAATTGAAGAAAAAACTGTCCCACTTGGCAAAGAAAAAAATTCTCTTCCACCATGGTAACGCACCGGATCACACCTCCGCCCGCCAACGCCAAACTGGTCGAATTGGGCTACGAACAGCTGCCCCATCCACCGTATTCTCCAGATTTCGCCCCGAGTGACAGGCCTCACTCAAACGACTGTCAACTAAAAACTGCGCGTCCAAAATGGCCGAAACTTTGGTGAGTAACTGTTAAAAGATGCTCAACTACATTCACTAGCTTTTATTGACTAGTGGCGCCATCTTTGAGTTGAGGTCGGACACTTTTCAGACCACCCTCGTATATCGCTTGACAGCTAGAGCCTTGAAATTTTTAAAAAATATGAACAAATTTCAAAGCTTTTTGCTTACAAATCTCCGAGTTATGGACAATTTTCAATTTGAAAACTCAAAATTTGGATTTGGGCAGCTGTAACTTCCAAACGAGGATAGGCAGGACCGTGTCATTTGGAGAAAGTGTGAGCCGCAACTATACCTCTACAAGTGTGCCAAATTTCAGAAAGATCGAGAAGGGTGCCCGAGTTATCGAAAATGAAGGATTGCAAAGATAAATGTGCGATTATCTCGCTAAATATCGATCGTACAGTATACACGTTAAAAGCAGACAAGACTGATCACAGGCCTCATCGGGGACCTTATTATGTAGTGAATTAGAATGCTGTACAATTTGCTGTACATTACCCAATGCTGTACGACAGGTCAAAATGCTGTACTGTACAGCAAAATGCTGTACGTATGGTCAGCTTAATTTAAAGGAATATTATCCTGTTGAAACAACAAACTCATTTCACATTTTGACTTTTATACCCGTGTAGGGTTGTGCTGACGGTATCGAACATTATAACTTCGATTTTCTTTTTCCCGAGAAATTTATTTTCTGAGATGGAGTGTGCGCAAAACTGTGGTCAATCGATGACTCCTATCATCGTGTGTGCCGGCATCTGTGGAAGACGGTATCATCCCAATTGCACGGATATCGCCTGCTCAATCTTCGATGTTTTATCGAAAAACAATGGATTGCGTTGGTTTTGCGAGGATTGCAGATCTAACAACAACAACAATGCTTTGCATCAGCAGCTTCTAGACGACTTCCGGAGAGAACTGGACGTTCTACGAGCTAAATTTAAAGCTTTACAGCAAAAATTGTGTCCCGACAACAGCCATAATAATGTAGTTGCCTCAGCCCCAGGACTTGCTACTGCTTCTTCGTGTGAAGGTGTTATCACAAGATCTCGGGCTAAGATCACACCAATTGACAACAATGAGTCTGCTGCACGTTGCTCATCAGATACGTCTGTTTTTAGGTTGCAATCACTCTACTCATCTGCGACTTCTGATCTGGTCATTCCTTTCGCCGTTATAGCTGCTTCATCCGCCGTTAATGACCTTCGTGTGTGTACTCCTCCCAAGCAATTGTTTGTGTCAAGGCTAGCGTACGACACTACGGAAGCTGAAGTAGAAGTTAAACAGTATGTCATCAACAAGTGCGTCACTGAAGGGTCTGGAACAGTGGAAACTAGTATATAAGGGCGTCGACTAGTGTCGACGAGTCAGTCTAGTTTTAGCAGTGAATAATGTCGAGTCAATAATTAGTGAAGTAATTAGTAAAATTGTAAACCGTGTGTATCCGTGTGGTTGTAATAAATAGATTTACAGTAAAGCGAGTGTTATTCATTATCGTGTGAGTTCTGTCGAACTCACTGGAACGTCTAGAATAAACGAGAAAAATATAACAATTGGTTTCAGAAGTGGGATTTTCAAGTACGGTGTAGTGTGACTCGTGCGCGGAATATGCGACGTGAAACTGCTAGTGTCGAGTGAATTCGTGAATATTCGAGAACTCGACGAGAGTTTTCGAGAAAGTTCGCGTTGGAAAGTTCTGGATTGTGAACTTACGCGGTCGTGTTGAACTAGTGTGGACAGATCCAGTGCGTGAAACTGTGTGTCGAGTGCATTCGGGAGTATTCGAGAATTCTACGAGAATTTTCTGGAAAATTCGCGACAGAAAATTCTAGAAACTGAACGCAATCGTGTCGAACTAGTGTGACGAGATCCGGTAAACGTGAAATTACGTGTGTTAGTGAACATTCGAGAACTCGACGAGAATTTTCGGGAAAGTTCGTGACGGGAAGTTCTGGAAAGTGAACTTACGAATTTCGGGTCGGCCTATTGTGGACAGAAAAACTTCTCGAAAGTGAATTAGTGCCGTAACGTGTAGAATTCGAAAACACTCTAGAAAGTTCGATTCGTGTCAAATTGAACTGTGGACAGTCGAGAAACAAAAACAACAGCCGAATTGAAGCGTGAGCTGGCGAAACGCAATTTGTTGACATCAGGAAACAAACGCGCGTTGCTTGCTCGGCTAATGGACGCACTGAGAGATGAAGGACAGGATCCCGATACGGTAGAGTTTCGGGAAGAGCAAGACACCTGTGAGGCAAGTGCAGAAACAGAAGTCAGAGACCCAATGATGCAGCTACTAAGGGCAATGAGCAAGATGGAGCCATCGACAAAGTTCGAATTGAAGGAACAGAATGAACGATCCGCCAAGATGGAGGAATCGATAAAGTCCGAACTGAATGAACGATCAGCCAAGTCCGAGGAGGCAATAAGCAAGCTAAACAAACGAATTGCGAGTTCGGAGAAATCGATAACGGCAAAGCAGGAAGAGGCCATTAGCCATGTAAAGAACAGCCTTGACCAGCAAACGGAAGTGCTGAAAATAATCGACGAGAATTCTCGAGAAAATTCCGAGAAAATTAAGACGGTGGCCGAAGAGATGCATAAGTTCAAAAGTGACCTGTCCGAAGAGGTTCAGATGTTAAAGAATGATCTGGAACGCTTAAAAACAACGCATATCAATCAACATCCGCAGAGTGCAGTAGTAGTTGAAGATTTCCAGAAGTTGAATAGCGACCGCGAAACATCGAGAAAAAGTGAAATATTTAAAACCGACTCGAATATTAAAAGTTTAAAAGCGCCGACTTTCGATGGACACATGTCTTGGAACATCTACAAGACACAATTCGAGACTGCTGCGGTGGTAAATGGTTGGTCGGACAGTGAGCGTGCCACGGCTCTTGTTCTAGCGTTGAGAGAACCTGCTGCTGAAATCCTGCAATCGATTCCTGTCCCACTGCAGACATCTTATATGGAGCTTGTTAAGGCGTTGGATGTGCGATACGGTGACGAGCACATGAAGCAAATTTATCGATCGCAGCTTCGTAACCGGACACAGAAACCAGGAGAAACTCTGCAGCAATTGGCACAAGACATTGAACGGTTGGCTCTTTTGCCATACCCGACCTCGGAGCCTGAACATCGGAACGAAACAGCAGTCGATGTGTTCACTACAACAGCCCTCCTGGATCGTGAACTTCAACCGGCGTTACGGCTAGCTGATAAGCGGACGATCAAGGACGCCCTTGCATACAGCCTGACAGTTGAAGCTGCGAAGCATGCCGCCCGTAACTGTGTGCGAGTTCGAGAGGCGGTGAAAAGGGTCATGTCCGAAGGAATTGGCAACAGCCGAGGAAGAACAGAACATTCCGCAAGAAGTTTGACCAGCAAGTGAGAAAAACGAGTTGGCAAAGAGCGAACCGAGTTCGAGAAGTAACGAATGATTTTGTCGGAGAATTGATGTATCAAGACGAGTTGTGAACAAAGTTTCGATTCGATGCTGGAAATGCGGTGAACAGCTGAGGAAGGCAGACACATTCTGCAAGAAGGTTACAAACGGAGGTTCGAGTCGGTGCTGGAAATGCGGTGAACACGGGCAAGTGCGAAGTAGCTGAGTTCCTGAGGAGGGCAGGTACATTCGGCAAGAAGGTTGGCATCGGAGATTCGATTCGGTGCTGGAATTGTGGTGAAAATGATCATCTGCGACGGAATTGTCGTCTGCCGAGAAAGGCCGGAACATCCTGTAAGAGATGTGTGCAGCGAACCAGAAGAATGAGTTGGCGAAGCGCGAAACAACCTGCTCCCGTTGTCTGTTAATCGGGAAACAAACGATTCTACTGGGTGGAGGTGACGTTGAGGAGTGGTGCCGCCGGTGTACGAGTTGTGCAGCTGTTAAAGGACGAGCATCGGAAGCCGAGAGCGAAAATTAAAGTCATACAAGTGGATCGACTGGCACCCTATCGAGGCGACGATACGGAGGAGACCGAAGCGTGTCCTGTTCGGGACGAACAGGTTTAAGGAGGGGGTAATGTGATATGTCTAGACTAGACTATACGTCAGCCCAAATTGTATTTCCGTGCTTGGCACCAGATGGCGCTAGTGTCGTGAGCGAGAATAGGGTTGACCGATAACACAACAACAACGACTTTCTGGAAGTTTCCGGAAAGTGTGTCACCCAAGTTTCTGGAATAGTGGAAACGAGTATACAGGGTGTCCCGCGACTCTTGGTACATACGATAATGGGTGATAGTACAGCTCATTTGGGTACAATTAATGTTCTACATGACCCCTCTATCTTTAACCGTTATAAAGTTATAGCATTTTTTGTTAATCGTCTCAGAAACCTCGACCTGCAGAGCAAAATCACTATTTGCCACACTCCCAAATATTTGATCCGAGATTTGACTTTACTTTCTGAAACTCCACAAAATTCTACATAAAATAACTGTTTTGCCAATTAAATAATTTAAAACCCTACCCAGATACAACCATTCAAACTTTTAAGAAATTCGAAAATTGATTTTTCATTGAAAATTTAAATTGTAAAATCGTAACGGTACTTTGAACTGACAAATGTGCAAAGTTGATAAAAGTTGCCTCATAATGTTAGCTTTCGAACGACATATAAAAATTAGGGTCTTAGGATTTAAAAATTTGCATATCTTACGTGTTAAAGAGAAAAAATTGTGGTTCCAAGAGAAAACCAAAGTAAACGTTTCCGCAATTTTTGTACGAGTTTTATTTCGTAAACAAGATTTTTTTTAATAAAAAACGAAAAAACACGATACCAAGGTTAATTTCAGGCGCGGCCGAAATTTTGATACCCGTCACTCTTTTCGGGCTAATATTTTTTTTCCGGCGTACTTATGACTTATTTTAATCCCCCCATTCTTTCACTTTCGTTTTCACATAGTTTCCTTACCTCGATAAAAAATATTTGCGTGAGGTTTCGTTAGAATAACTGCAAAAACGGAATTTGGTGGGAGGGGGGATGCCCCCATATTACGAATATATTTTGTTTTTACATATTTTTGTACTTTCTATAAAGACACATTGCAAAAACAAATACATATATTCGTATTATGGGGCCATCCCCCCTCCCACCGTTTGTGCAGTTATTCTAACCAAACCTCACGCTAATATCTTTTATCGAGGTAACGAAACTATGTGAAAGAATGGGGGGATTAAACATAAGTCATAAGAACACCGGAAAAAAATATTAGCCCGAGAAGAGTGAAGGGTATCAAAATTTCGGCCGCGCCCGAAATTAACCTCGGTATCGTGTTTTTTTTTCGTTTTTTATTTTAAAAAATCTTGTTTACTAAATAAAATTCGTACAAAAATTGTGGAAACTTTTACTTTGGTTTTCTCTTGGAACCACGTTTTTTTCTTTTTAACACGTAAGATATGCAATTTTTAAATCCTAAGACCCTAATTTTTATATGTCGTTCGAAAGCTAACATTATGTGCCAACTTTTATCAACTTTGCACATTTGTCAGTTCAAAGTACCGTTACGATTTGACTATTTAAATTTTCAATGAAAAAGCAATTTTCGAATGTCTTAAAAGTTTGAATGGTTGTATCTGGGTAGGGGTTTAAATTATTTAATTGGCAAAACAGTTATTTTTGGTAGAATTTTGTGGAGTTTCAGAAAGTAAAGTCAAATCTCGGATCAAATATTTGGGAGTGTGACAAATAGTGATTTTGCTCTGCAGGTCGAGGTTTCTGATACTATTAACAAAAAATGCTATAACTTTATAACGGTTAAAGATAGAGGGGTCATGTAGAACATTAATTGTACCCAAATGAGCTGTACTATCACCCGTTATCGTATGTACCAAGAGTCGTGGGACACCCTGTATAAGGAAGTCGACTAGTGTCGACCGAGTTAGTCAAGTTTTAGCCGTGAATAATGTCGAGTCAATAATTAGTGAAGTAATTAGTAGAAATTGTAAACCGTGTATATCCGTGTGGTTGTAATAATTAGTGTTACAGTAAAGCGAGTGTTATTCATTATCGTGTACGCGAAAATCTGTCGAACCCACTGGAATATGTCTAGAAAAGACGAGAAAAACATAACAATAACTAAGAAAAATATATGTCAACGATTTAATTTAATTTAATCTAGATTATCCAAATTCTCGAAATATAAGTAAATGTGTAGAGGTCATAACATCAAATTCAAACTTTGACGCTAAATCGTTACCATGTCGCGTAAAATAATTGCACAATTCATTCTTTAGTGAAATGCCATAATCAAATTGTGGCATCACAAATACTGAAATCATGCAAATTTCAAGGTTTTCACAATTTTTTCATCAACTGAAATGCTACATTTCCTGGTCTAACCATCATTTTCTCATATTGTTCCACAATCTGAGTGCATTGACTAAGTTCCACATCGAATACATAAACCAGTTCCAATTCGCCGCAATCAGCTGTTAAGCCGCCTGGAGCCTGGTGGTTTGACGTTTCTTATTGGATTCTCATCAAATTCTCATGATTCTCATTCTCCAAAAATGTTGTCCACCACTCAAGCGTTTCGAAGATAGAAGAGTCGCCTTGGCCGTGATCACCTGGGCAGAAAAGTAGACGGCAACAGAAGCACACGGTACGGTAAATGACCTGCACATTTCCATGTCGTCACTAATCTATTGAACCGTCCGTTTAGAAAGTGTCAACTATCAAATCGGAATATGAGCCACGTAGTTGGAGGCGTTCAAGTTTAGAAGACTTTTGACTACTTACCGGGAACCTCGTGTCTGTTTACATTTCTTATCTCCACCGCATCCAACCACCAATCCGCATCGCGATGAGCCGTCAGCACCGTGACAAGCGAGAAAAGTCAATTTCCGATTCCAGTTCCAGTCCACATCACAAGAGAACGGTAAAGTAACCTCTGTGCATGCATACTTGGTGCGGCTGGTGTCCATCTTGCATAATTTAATTACTCCCGTGCGTGGTGTCTGAATTTTTGTGTTTTCTTGTTCTGTGTAGAAACGTCGACGTCGTAACAAGTGTCGCGAACTAATGGCCGGAATACTATGGAGCGTCCTTGCCAATTTTCTGTCAATTGTGCACATGCTGGTCGATCGCTTGCTCGATGCAGTTCTTGAATGTGTTCTAGCCCCGAAGCAGGTGTGCCCACCAATTACAACGTCCGATCCGACAATCATCACCAAAAGTGCCACCGAATTGGCTCGAATGATTCGCGAGAAACGTGCCAAATCGTATGCCGTTGTAAAGGCCTACATTGATCGAATCAACGAAGTGAATGGGGTACTGAACGCCGTTATAGATGGTCCGTTCGTGGAGGCGTTGGAGGAGGCACGCGAAATTGATCGACGCATAGAGAATGGAGAGGTGTCGGAGGATGAGTTTGTTCGGAAACCGTTTTTGGGTGTGCCCTTTACGACGAAAGACAGCACGGCGGTGAAGGGGAAGTTGCAGACGTTGGGACTTTTGGCACGGAAGGATACCCGAGCCACGGAGGATGCAGAGTGTGTGCGACTGATGAAAGAGGCGGGTGCTATCATAATTGCTACGACCAGTGTTCCGGAGGTCAATAAGTGGATGGAGACGAGGAACATGGTGATTGGCAATACGAATAATCCGTACGATAGTCGTCGATCGGCTGGAGGATCCTCGGGAGGCGAAGGAGCTCTTGTGGCTGCATGCGCTACAGCTATTGGCCTAGGTTACCGAATGCTTTTATTGAATAGATGATTTTTACTGTTAGCTTTAAATGTTGGGGATGAGCACACCGCGAATGCCTTTTTTCGTATCGCCTCACTGATGTGGTTGGTTGCAGGTAAGACTGACGATGTTCTAGTCAGGAAACTTACGTTTCCGGACTATTCTGCGCTATGTGTAGTAGTAAGTAATCGGCAGCTAATCAATAGTTCTAGATATTTCCTCTCAAATAGTTGATAGTAGATATAGCCTCGCAAATTATAGAGCTAATCGGTCCTAGAAGCAGTAATTGTGGTACAAAGTACGTAAGTAGCAAAGGACGGATCCTCGTCGTCGTAAGATTTCCGTAAAATGCTAGAATAAAATTAACAGCGCGAATAGGGAGTTTGCTACATTACAAAGTCTGCAATTATATGCAACGGATCGTTCGGGAGCGGGAGCTTGCTGTTGATCTCAACACCTCAACAAAAACGCAGTTAAGATCTTGGAAATTGGATGTCACTAACACATTTGAGGCCTTAGTGCAATGTTGGACTCTCGCGCCACCTGTAAATGTAAAACGTTCGGGAACTGCACTTCAATGGAACTGGTGCTGGGTACTTTCACCTCACCGTGGGCTGTCTATAGGCCCAATTTAGTTTTCGCTTTCTCTGCTTATACTTCGATGTGTATTAGTTCAGTATTGCTCTCTGTTGAGGGTAGACCATCCTCCCAGCCAAAGGAAATTTTGAATGATCCAAAATTATGTTAGAATATGCGTGGAAAGGCTCTTTGATATACTTGTCAATGGATTTGACCCGAATGTCTATATTCCCGCTATGTGTGCCCTGATCAATATTTACCTGAAATACCTTAACAAACTTTAAGCTATCAGCGCTCAAATCTACTGCTCCACATCACCACATTCTACCAAGAATGTAACTTAGGATCCGATATAAACTTGGAACATTACGCTATCAGCTCTCGCAAGAAGAATTTTCTTGTTCTTCTTATCGACACTAGCGACACTTATCTTACCGTCCGCCATACAGCGAACACATAGCGGAAAATATCGGAAACACAAAAGCTCTCCCTATGAGAACGGATAGCAGAATAAGCCTTTGTGTCGTCCTACACGACGGCCTGCATTGATTTCCCGAGGATTCCAATCTAGAGCCTGTTTTGACTCTTTTCGAAGTATGTGACTTATCAACAGCCACTTCCATCTTCCACCTCTTGATATCGGTGCCTATCCTATTATGACCAGTAATTACGAGGAGTTCGTCGTTAGATATGAATTCAGGCCACTAAATTCATAGGATGCACCATAGGCACTGATTCACGAAAGTTTGTAGTTTGGCGGTAATGTTAGCACAGAACACAAGTTTTACATTGTTTTCAAGAATTGGATTTTGGTGCTTGTGGAGAAGTTGTGGTTTTGCCATGTGGGAGTCAAACTGAAAATACTGCTCGGGCTTTATTTATGCGCGACTCTTCCTTGGCTTCTACATGGCCCTTCTGGTGTCAAGCTCTCCTATGTAAGCCTGTCCAGATATAAGCTCGGTCAACGCTGTCAAACGCCTACTCGAGGTCAATGATCATAAAATGTAACGGAGATCTCCATTCTGCGGATTGCTCAACTATCATTCGGAGGATTTTGGTGTGATCGCTACATGAGAAACCGTTGTTGTTGTTGTAGCGGCGCAAGAGAGGGGGGGGGGAACTTGTATCATCATTCATAAATCGTAGGCATCCTCTCCTCAAGGTCAAGACCTAAGAAGATCGCAACTTCGATGGGGTTCTCCCATAGTGCGATAGGTGTTAGATGCGTAGGTGCGGCAGTGCAGTCAAATATATGATCCACGTCGTGTGGGCTGGCTCCACATGCTGGACAAATATTTCCAATGCTGTTGTCAATGCGTGACCAAAACGAATTTAGTCTGGAGCAAAATCCAGAACGAAGCTGAGCCAAGGTGGTACGTGTGGCTCTCGGTAGTTGTTGTTCGTCGGCTGAGATGTCGGGTGGTCGAGCGTGAAGGACGCGGTTTACGGATAGCCTATTAGTGGCTTTGGTTACCTCGCTGGTGTCCAGTTGATTTAGGGCCGCCTTGTATATGTTGGAGTTGTAGAGAGGAACTCGTTTAAACCTTTGGACTTCCCTTTCCATGTCCCTTAACGAACGTCTTACATGACGTGGTGGTGGGGTTTTGTCCATGAGGTCATGATTTGGGTGTAGGCTTCGATAACAACCAACAAGATATTGCTTAGCCAGGAGATCATTGTGTGCCTTGAGGTCTAGCAGCTTAGTTTCTTGGTGCAGGTGGTCTTGAGATGACATGCGAACGCATCCAGTAATGGTACGCATGGCTGCATTTTGGCATGTTTGAATCCGTTTCCAGTTGGTTTTGCATAGGGTATTTGTCCATATCGGTGCTGCATAATTTACCACAGAACGACTGACGGCTTTGTAGGTGGTGAGTAAAGTCTCCTTAGCCCCATTTGCTGCCAGCAAGGGATTTCAGGATCTTGTTTCTGCCCTTCATTTTGTCACTAATGTTGTCGGCATGGGTGTTGAATAGGCCGTGATTATCAATTGTGACGCCAAGAATTTTGGGGTGATAGTGGGAACTTCAGTGTCATTTACTTTGATGTTAAGCCGTTGGTTGAATTCTTTGTTGTATGTGGTAAAGAGGGTGGCCGAAGATTTAGGCGCTGATAGCATTAGGTTCTTGTTGTTGAAGAAAAGGTTGAGCTCTTCCAAGTAACCGTTGATGAGATCGCACATGTCGGGAATGTCGTTGCCAGATGTCATTATGGTGCAGTCGTCAGCATAGGATACAATGTCTATTCCTTCGGGTGGGGTGGGAAGCCCTGACATGTATAGGTTGAACAAGGTGGGGGAAAGTACCCCGCCTTGTGGTACGCCTTGTTTTATCCTTCTTAGTTTAGATTTCCCATTTCTAAACTCGGTGCTGGATTGACGTCCGGCAAGGTAGTTTGCGATCCATTTGACTATATGCGGCGGTGTGGATGAATTGCGGAGATCCGTCAGTAGGAGCGAGTGGTTCACCGTATCAAACGCTTTCGACAGATCTAAAGCCACAAGAATGGTACACTTAAACGGCGGGGGCTGGTTGATCCCATTGAAGACCTTAGACATGATTCGGTCTAGTGCAGTGGTGGTGCTGTGCATTTTTCGGAAGCCGTGTTGGTGATTAGCGAGTTGTATGTGCGTCGCAAGAGTCTTGTGAATCAGCGATTGCAATATTTTCGCCACAGGGGATAAAAGCGTGATTGGTCGGTAGGATTCTCCTAAGGAGTGTTCTTTACCAGGTTTGGGTAACGGTATGATACGGCCTCTCTTCCAAATTTCTGGTATGAATGTTCGTAACGAATGGTTCAAGGTGGCAGTGATATACTCTATGGCCGGTGTGTCGAGGTGTTTGAGCATAATCATTGCTATACCGTCTGGACCAAGTGCTTCTGAGTTTTTGGCATTCTTTATGGCCATTGCAACTTCTGAAGAGGTGATTTGGAGATGTTCATCAACTTTAGTGTTTCGGATGTCTCGTGTGATTTTGCGCTTGAGTTTATCCTTAGTTGGGTGTTCGACGAATTGTTTATTGAATAGGTTTGCGCATTTATTATCGTCGATCACGGTTGAGTTACCAAACTTGATAGAAACCCTCCCTTGAGTTTTAGTGGGGTTGGATAGGTTTCTAACCGTGCTCCAGAGTTTGCTCACACCAGTGTTTGAATTTAGTTTTCTGAGATGTGATTGCCATATGCCTCTCCTGTGGTCATTGACCTGTTTGACTATGATGTCATTAAGGTCGTTTATTCGTGGGTCACTTGGGTCTGCACTTCTGAGTTGATCCCTAGTTTTTGCCAATTTAGCCGCAGATGTTGGGAAGTTGGGTTTTAGGCTGGGAATGCGACCTGCTGGAATGTATCTCTTAGCTGCAGTGAGAATAATTCGTCTAATTTGTATTTTAGCCATACGTACATCACTTGGGGCGGTGAGACTAGCAAAAGCCTCGTTGGTGAACCTTTTAAAGCTGTCCCAGTCAGCTTTGTTGAAGTTGGTGTACGTCTTCTTATCGGGATGGATGAATTTCGACGGCATATCCAGAGTCAGTATAATTGGCAGGTGATCATATGATATTGTGTGTGAGGATTGGCTCCCATGAGATGTCATTAATAAGTCCAGGGCTGGCGATGGAAATGTCAGGTGAACTTGTGCAGGATCCAGTGATACGGGTCGTTTTTTCGTCATTTAAAGGGCAGAAATCCGAATCATCCAGTTGGTCGGCGATGATGTTACCTCTGGTGTCGTTTTGAAGGTTGGAATGCCATAAATCGTGGTGGGCGTTGAAATCACCAAGTAGGAGGCGATATTGTCCGTTTAATAGCGGGCTGATATTGACTTTGTAACCGGTGGGACAGCTGGAAGCAGGTGGAATATATATGTTGTAGATTTCAAAGTCAATATTTCCTGATTTGACGATTATCGCCTGCTGCTCCAAGGTGTTATCGGCGGAAGTGACATCAATGACGCTCTATGGCAAATTATTGTGGATGAGGAAAGCCAAACCTCCTCCTGCGTTCCTATCACGGTCTTGCCTGATGACGTTGTAGTTCCCATATGACCTGAGTGAGTGACTAGAGTTGAGTTTGGTTTCCTGTACTGCCGCTATTTGGATGTGGTGTCTGTCCATGAGTGCTGTTAGTTCAGCGATTTTGTGCTGGAGTCCATTACAGTTTAGTTGGACTATCCTCGTGCTGGTGTAATTTGCATCGACGATACGTGGAGCTGGGGTCAAATTGGGTGGAGCGGGCCTCACAGCATTTGCAGGGGTGGAAGGTGGTGATGGTTGGGAACCTTGGTTAGGCAGCTGGTGACTGGATGAGCTTTGCCTTCTGTTTCCACACCGGATCGCTCTGTAAGATGTTGACCATTGATTGGTGTTGGTGAGTCCCGAGCAGTTCTTGAGGTGGACCCATTGTCCGCAGCATGTGCACTCAACTGACGATTGGACATTGGACCAAATTCTGTTGGCGCAAACCGAGCACATCCATGGACCAGGATTCGTCTCGATGCCGGCACTTATTAGAAGAATGCGGAGCAGCTGGGCCGGCCAGAACTGCTCCACAAATGAAAAAACGGTGAATGAATGATGATACAAAGTATCCGACCCCTTCTTGCGTCGACTCTTGGCCATGCCTGGGGCATGGGTCGTTCCGGGACGTAGACCCGGTCGCAGTAGGAACGTACGTAGTACGAACAGTGTGGTGGAGATTGGTAACAACCTCCTCCTCGACCTATCATTCTATACCACCAGTATAAAATGTACCGGGGTTTCTGCCTGTACCGCTTCGTTGCGCATTTGTCCCGAACCTTTACTCTGTTATAATAAATAACAGGCGCGACAATCTAGCATTGGACTAAGGCCGCAGGATGTGTTAGTGACATCCTATTTCCAAGATCTTATTTGCTTTTTGTTGAGGTAATGAGATCAGCATCACGCTCAGCAGTGTTATGGTTGAATTACATCACCCGCGTCAGCATCGGCATCGGCATCAGCAGAAAAATTTCAATTTAGAACACACGCATTTGCCTTTGATGACCCACATTGACAGCAGCGGCAGAAGCATCGGCAGAAGCATTTTTCTGCTTCTGCCGCTGCTGTCATTGTGGGTCAACAAAGGCAAATGCGTGTGTTCTAAATTGAAATTTTACTGCTGATGCCGATGCTGATGCCGATGCCGATGCTGACGCGGGTGATGTAATTCAACCATTATTTATCCCCATAAATGGGTACTCGCTTAACATCTGAGTGAGATAATAGTCCGTTACACTCTGTTATGGCTGAGAAAATATTATAACCAAATCGAAAACCGTTGTAGTAGCGATTCAAGTGATTTTGTTTCCTGAATCGAAGAAGGTTTTTGGCAGCTCTATGCCGTTGTAATAATGAGTAGCTGCGGGACGATTTGTAGCGAAGACGCCGTAGGAGCATTTTTTATGGACAACACAAACACCCATGGTCACGGTGGTATTCGAACCCAGGCTGCAGCAACTCAGAGATAGAGTGTCATCTCTACCACTGAGCCACCGAATGCTCCCAATTTTCTTTTTGTTTTATAACGCCAACAAAATACTTTATCAATTACCGCCCAAATAGAAAAGTATGTGTTTTGATTTTGAGAGAAATGTGACCTCCGTTGTAGAACCGTAAGATCGAAATCGTTGCTTCATCTGGAGTCATCATAGTTCAAATAACTGTACTGTAAAAAAATGCTCCACGGATTTGCGGCAAGCAATTTTAAAGTTGGCGCATGGTGATTAGATTCCATAACGGTATAATTTTTCTAATTTAATTCAGAATGTTTTTTCCATGTAATTTTCAACAAAGTAATTGCAATACTTAAATGTAAAAAGGATCCTGGCATGGGCGTAGCCAAGGGGAGGTGGGAGGGGCGCTTGCCCCCCCTCCCTGAGCGATGACTACGGTATGTTTTTTCTACTTACTACTGTACATTCTAAAAAATCGGTGCATTGCGATATTTTAGGGCGTAACAATGCGGACTTGACTCCTGGAACGGCACAAAAATTGTTTGTAATACAAATTTGACTTGAAAATGTTTAACGCCTTCTCTATCAATACTTTGGGCAATAAAAAAACGAAAACCGA
Source organism: Microchrysa polita (assembly GCA_949715475.1). Classification (NCBI taxonomy): domain Eukaryota; kingdom Metazoa; phylum Arthropoda; class Insecta; order Diptera; family Stratiomyidae; genus Microchrysa; species Microchrysa polita. The sequence continues at coordinate 32,741,428 of OX454415.1, forward strand.
TGGGAAACGACAATTGCTGTTGACGATTTTAAATATGTAACCTCCTAAAAAGTTCCTGGATACCATTATAAATTTGACAACATTTTTGTGCTTGCCTCCCCCTGGCCCGAAATCCTGGCTACGCCCATGGATCCTGGATGTCTGTTTAGTTTTCAGTTTTAACGAAATGTGACGTTATTGAATGAAATTTGCAATTTTTGTGGGTAGTCTCACTCTCTCTCTTTTCTCTCTCTCTCTCATTATCGTAACCCCTTGTGCGCTGTTGATCGATATTGAAAACTCCGATGTGAGATGCATCTATTTTCTGTAAACAAAAAACTTCTACATTAAGCTCGCGAGAAGTGTTGTCGCTCATTTTACTATGAATCTCCAGAACTATAAGGTGGCATTGTCAGATTAGAGAAAGGACCGCCAGTGTCTATATTTGAAGACAATATTAATTAAATAAAAAAAAACACCACAAATGTGCTTTACTACGAGAATATTGCATTTTCTATCCAAATAATATGTTTCCTATTAAATGCTCAACTATAATAGCCTAAGACATAAACAAAACAATTCGAATAATTTAGAATTAACCTATCAAGTTAGAGGCGATACGAAAAGCCAGCATATCATTTTCAATGTGCTCATCACCGCAGTTCCTGTTAAAATTAAACATTCCAAGAGTTTATCGTTTAACGTAAGCTTTTAACGTATTTACATTGTATTTTATTTGTGTGTTAAAAAAAACATTTCTTAGTGTTGTACTTATCATCATATCTTTCAAAAAATTCTCTAAGAATCGTTTGTGCCTTCAAGTGTTTTAAATGCTATTAAATTGTGTTAACTTGCAAGTTTCCTGTTTGCCAGTATTTATATAGTTTAATAATATCTTTGTTAGTTTAAATCGTTAATTTGATTGAAAAATTTCCTTATTTCAACTCGTATGAATAATAAAAGACATTTATGAATTTATTTAACTTATTTCTAAGTGGTTTTGGTGTCTTGTATGATTGTGTCAATTATTGTATTCATTGCTCCTTATTGTCCTTTTAATTCTTCAGGAACGGATATTGGCGGCTCCATACGTATACCGGCATTTAATTGTGGCATATTTGGTCATAAGGCCACAACCGGAGCAATCAATATGAGAGGCTGTACCTTTAGGAAGGGCGATGAAGAGTGTACTATGGTAACAGCAGGACCTATGAGTAGAATAGCAACGGATTTATTGCCATTATTTAAGGTTAGTTTATTGGCTAATGGATTTTATGAGATTTATCATAAACTTCTACAGTTACTCTCTAACTTATTTAACATACTATGTAAATTATTGCTTTGTGGTTGCGGTTCGGAACGACTAGTCGTGAAAGGCTTTTGATGTTATGCTTACAAATTTTGTGAAATTAGTTTTTATGCAATTAGAAATACGTAGGGAGTCAAAAGAAAAGCAAATGGTTGTAAATTTGGCAACAAAGGAATGGAGGTAAATGATCTCAGTCGAGCAACTATCATCGCTAAGCTGAGAGTGATAAGTTGAGTGAGCGCACTGTGTAAAAAACCCCTGAAGCTGATCTTTGAAAACAATATTCTGGTTTCTGACTATTCGTTATGGAATCTAGACAAATCCAATATGTAATCAAGGTTGCTGCAAACGGCTAATGCCTAGATAATATCTGAAAGCCATGGTTCTAATGTAACCTGTACTGGCCGGGTTGGTCAAAAGTTCTACTGTTTTCATTTTGTCAACGCAGAAACATACATATTTTGTTTTACTTCAAAATTGAAATATTCAGTATTCAGAGTAGTAGCTCAAAACGGCTAAATTTTACACATACAACGTTCCAGATAGGAGTCTACGAGTCTACTCAATTCCGCTACTGAACAAGTTTGGCAGAATGGTTTCTGTTTGGGGGAAAGGTTTCAGTATAGACCGCATTGGATTTCAGGGATTTCATAAAATGTTGTTGTTGTTGTTGTAGCGGTGCAGAAGAGTGTGAGTCGCTGTGCATGTCTGTGGATGTGTTCTAAGTTTCGTCGTCGTTCTCGCCTATTGTCTCAAGCGACAAGAACGTGGCAGCTGCTGCAATAGGGTTGTCCCATAATGCCCTCGTAGTGAGGTTAGTGGGTGCAGCGGGGCATCGAAACAGGTGGTCCACATTGTGTGGCGCACCAGCGCAGCTCGGACAAATGTTCTGTATTCGAGATAGGTACGAATTGAGGCGTGAACAAAAACAAACTAATGTTCAAACCCTTTGCTTGTATGTCATTTGTTTTTCCTTTTACGCACCTAATTTTAAGTTATGGTTGTTTAGATGCGTGCGAAACGCACTTAGCAGATTGTCCTCGACTTTCAAGATGCGTGAGCAGAGCACAGCCTAAAAAAAATGGGCCAGCGAAGGAGCGTGTGCAATGTGTCTTTTAGGTAGCATTCAGGGAGGACCATATAAAAAAAATTTAGCGATCACCGCCTATGTCATTGGTATTAGAATTGGAGAATTGGATTGAAGATGGTGGGCATCCCATCCTCGAGGTCGAGATTAAGAAAGAAGCCTGCTGTAGCCATAACGCAAGAGGTGTTAATTTTGTGGCAGTAGCCAGACAATCAAAAATGTGGTTCACATCGTGTAAACTGGTCCCGCATGCCGAGCAGGTTTTGGCGATTTCGCTTTTTATGCGTGAGAGATAGTTTAGTCGCGGCCACCATCCGGATCGGAGTTGAGCCAAGGTAGTGCGGTTGACTCTTGGTAATTGTTTTTGAGCAGGAGAATACGAGTTGCCTTTAGAACCTGTTTGCAAAAGCCGCCTTGTAGTCGGAGTTATCGAAGGGAACTTTTTATACCCGTTACTATGTGAAAGGGTATATTAACTTTGTCATGAAGTTTGCAACGTACTGAAGGAAGCACCATCGACCATATAAAATGTATATATTATTGATCAGTGTGACGAGAGAAATCGATTAAGCGATGTCCGTCCGTCTGTCTGTCCGTCTGTTGCAACGCAAACTAGTCCCTCAGTTTTGAAGCTATCGGGTTGAAATTTTGTACACAAGTTTCTTTTTAGTGTACGCTGTATAAATGTCGGAACGAATGGAATCGGACCATGGGGTCATGGGGCTGCCATACAAACCAACCCCTGAGAATTAGGTTCTTCTAAGAAAAACTTTTTTACTTTATGAGCCAATCTTAATCAAACTTCACCCAAACGTGTTCCCAGTAAAGCCTCAAAACATATCGAGGAATGGATGGAATCGGAACATTACGTCATAGGGCTTCCATACAAACTAACCCCCAAATATTAGATTCTTGTAAGAAAAACTTTTTTTCTTTTTGAATCTTACCCAAAATTTATCCAGGAACGGATGGAATCGGAACACGTCATAGGGCTGCGGTAGACATTTTTAACAAAAATGAAGCTTATGTTTCATTCAAATGTGACGGGTATTCAAATTTCGGCCGCGCCCGAAATTAGCCACGGTCTCGTTTATATTGCTGGACTTCACGCTCTTTGTCTCTGATTGAGCGTCTAATTCGACGCGGAGGAGGTGTTTTGTGCATAAGTTGATTGTTTGGGTGTTTAGTTCGATAACATCCGACTCAATGTTGCTTGGTAAGAAGATCATTATGACTCCTCAAAGTCATCATTTTTAGGGTTTTTTAGATTTTACAAAAAACCCTTATGAAATCGATTTTGTCCGTCCGTCTGTCCGTCCGTCTGTTCACTAAATAACTCGCGAACGGCTTAACCGATCGTCATGAAATTTGGTAGGAATATGTAGAATGGTAACAGTCTTTGGCACGAAATACTTAAAAGTTGGTAGGACAAAAATAACAGGGTGTCCCGGACATTTGAAAATTTGTTCACTAAATAACTCGCGAACGGCTTAACGGATCGTCATGAAATTTGGTAGGAATGTGTAGAATGGTAACAGTCTTTGGCATGAAATACTTAAAAATTGGTATGGCCAAGATAAAAGGGTGTCCCGGACATTTACAAATTTGTTTGCTAACCGATCGTTATGAAATTTGGTAGGAATGTGTAGAATCGTAACAGTCTTTAGCGCGAAATACTTAGACGTTGGTAGGACAAAGCAAACAGGGTGTCCCGGAGATTTGAAAAAGTCGACTTTTTAAGTTTTTATCAAATCAAAGAACTCGATGGGTACATTTCATATCAGTCGCTTTTTTCCAGTTTGGAGTCATGGTAACGGCGTTACAGCTAATAAATCCAGTTAATGTGTGGAGCCATGATACATACGCGTTCCAGAATGAAAGGCTAACATGTAACACTTTTTAGTTAGACCAATCCAAAAATAGATTTACGAGAAGCATTTCATTAACATTGTGCATAATTCTTATTTATTACCTATAAAATATATGTGCAAAATTATTCACTATGTATGTAATGTATTCGAAATCTAAAAAACCCTCGTATTGCGGGCGCAGCCCTCTGTACGCCGGTATTTTTATCTCGTGATTTAGGTGGTCCTGCGAAGACATCTTAACACAGCCGGTGACGGTGCGTAGTGCTACGTTTTGACAGGTCTGTATATGACTCCAATTTGTGTTGCAGAGGCCACTTGTCCACGTCGGTGCTGCGTAATTGACTAGGGGGTGACCGATGGATTTGTACAAGGCCAATAGCGTTTCGTTATCTGTACTCCATGGACTACCGGCAAACACTTTAAGAATTTTGTTTCTGCTCCTAAGTTTAGCACAGATGTCTCAGCATAGGTCTTGATTTTCCGGAGTTTCAGGAATATCGTTGCCAGTTGCCATGATGGTACAGATGATTTCAAATCCCATTAAGGTGTGGGAGGTCCTGACATGAAGAAACGAGTGGGAGATAGAACTTGTTTAATTTTTCTGAGCTTAGACTTCCCCTTTCTAAACTCGGTGCAGGACTGACGACCGGCAAGGTAATTTGCGAAGCGTTATTGGACGGTATCACTCTTCAAGCGTGTGTGTTTGATGAAAGATCGTAACGATAAGTTCATCGTAGCAGTGATATACTCAATGGCCGGTGAGTCAAAGTGTTTGAGCCTGATCATGGCTATACCGTCTGGACCGAACGCTTTGGAATTTTCGGCGTTTTTTGTTGCAAGCATCACTTTATTGGCATGGTAACATGAAGATGTTGGTTTGTTGTGCTGCTACACATATAGCTCTGGTAATTACGCCGCTTGAGGTTACGGGTTAAATTTGAGATTTGTCATTTGTCGTCGTTTCTATAAGTCGTTGCCTCCGAACTTTATGGCTATCTTTTCTTTCGATTTGACGGGGTCGGAAAGTGCACGCACAGTTTTCTAAAGGTTGCTGACACCGGTTTTCACGTCGTGGCGGGTTTCTAAATGAGAATTCCTTTTTTGTCTTCTGTGGTCGTTAACTTGCTTTATTATCTAGTTGTTTAAGTCGCCGATGCGAGGATCGCTGAGGTCTGCTATTCAGAGTTCATTTCTCATTTGTGCCAATTTAGCCACGGATGATGAAAAATTCAGTCTCAGGACTGGGATGCGGCCAGCTGGGATGTATCTTTTGGCAGCAGTCAGAATAATCCGTCTCAAATTCTTGTCACCCAGACGTACGTCAGTGGGAGGTGGTAAGGTAGAAAAGGCTTCGCGGGTGTGCCTTTGGAAGCCATCCCAGTCGGATTTGGTAAAATTCGAGTACGGTTTTTTGTCTGTATATGTGTGCATATCGAGGCGGTTTATCGAGCGTGAGATCAAAGGTCATGATCAGCCCTAAAATCACTCAGTACTAAGCGATATTGTCCAGTGAGCAACGGAGTAATGTTGGCCTGAAAATCAATGGGACAACTTAAGGCTTGTATGGTATATAGATATTTAGGATATCTGTATCAACAATTCCTGATTTGATGGATATCGCTTGTAGTTCAGTGGTGGTATCGGCGGCGGTGATGTCAATTATAGTGAATTTAGCGATGAATCGGCTTTTAGCTTTCGGTTAGCTCGACGACTTTGGTTTGCAAACCATTGCAGTTGTCTTGTACAATCTTTGTGATGGAGTAGCTTACAGCTTGTTGTAGGGCGGGTAGAAACTGCAAGGGTGACAGGTGACGGTTGTTGATCCTGATTAGCGGCTTGTTGAGAAGTCGATTATGACTGTTGACCGCAGATTCAGTAGTTCGGTGCTGAAAAGCTGCTGATCGTAGTCGTTGAGCCCTAAGCCCGGAGCACGAAAATTGCAACACCTGTGTAGATCCTCTTACACAGGATACAGGACCCGGATTTGTTTTGTTCCGACGCGTATGAGTAGAACTTGGTGCAACTGGGCCGGCTTGATTATCTCCAGTCGGGTAAAAACGAATGAAGTAATGTGCATATTTTGTGTTTTCCCACTTGTGTCAAGGGAGTTTTGCTACTTTTGGCCATGCATAAGATGCATGGGTAGCTCCGGGAGAAAGACTGCTGTGTGTGAGGTAATCCATATCAACACCAACACCCTGCATACAAGCACGAGCTGATCAGTAAGACAAAATCGATTTGCCAGTATGTACTGCTCACAAGCAGTGTTCGACGACACTCACTTCAGGTTGCACTGGAATCGCCAGATCCCTACTGATCACTCGGTCGCCCACAATAAACCCAACATACTCCTAGTCGACGAGCCACTCTGTGTCAATTATCGATTTTGCTACTCCTGATAATGGCAAAATAGAGAGAAATACACAGAGAAGAGGGATAACAACAGGTCACTTCTTTGGCATCTAGAGTAGGTGCAGGTAGTTCTTATAGGAATGTTGTCTATCGGAATAGAACTTACAGCCCTTTTGCCTTTCTTTGACAGACTCAACGTGTATCTACTTCTGCAAACGCATTGAATAATCGACTGGATGTAGGCGAAACATCAGCCCAATACGTCCGAACCTAGCAACTTGACGTTTGCGTCCGTTTCAGGCTAGATCTGGCTCTTTAACCCGAGATCGAGGTAACTCGAACATCATATAAAAAAAATAATTAACGTTTTGCGGTTATTTCGCCATACATAATCGAGGTTCCCTACCCACATTTTGAGTGAAAAATTAAACACAACGACTTTAGCAAAGATGTCAGGTCGATGACTTTAAATATCGAAGGGAGGAACGCATCTAAACTTATAAAGTTTTCCATTCAAGTACATATTTTGTAATTTGCCTGAAATAAATCAGCTTCTCAAACCCGTCTATGTTCAAAATTTAGTTAATATTTTAAGAGATAATCTCCGATTTCAATTAGAAAATAATTAATTTTGAAATCTTCCAAATTTCATAATTTTTCATCGAAAGGTACTTGTTGGCCCTAAAAACGTAGAACTGCTTAAACTCAACGAAAAAGTAGACGTCAAAAAATTGAAGTATTACTATATTACACAAGTTCCAATTCCGGTTGCAAGCCCAATTTCAAAGGATATGAAACAGATTGTCGAAAAGTAAGTAAAACATTTTCATAAGTATAAAACGTAAAGACTATTACAACATTTGCAGAACCGCTTCACATCTCTCCTCAATCACGGGTGAAAATGTTCAACAAATCCAACTGCCCGGACTGGAATACTCCGGCAAATTTTGGATGTACTGGATGACTCAAGAGCCCGCTGAATTTGCCAAGCTGATGGGCAATGGTGTTGCGCCAAATCCATTTGTCGAACTCGTCAAAAAAGCATTTAACAAAAGTCAATTTACTATGGGCGGAATTATGACGATGCTTAACGATTATTTGCCGCTTGGCAAACCATCGAAATGGAAAGCAATTACACAGCAAATGGTCGAAGAATTGGACAACATTTTAGGTGATGATGGTGTTTTGATTTTTCCCAGTTATCCACGAACGGCACCATTTCGTTATTATCCGCTGTTTAAATTTGGCGATTTTCATTACTTTTCGATTTTTAATGTTTTAAAGACGCCCGTTACACAGGTATGTACATACATACTTTTAGAAAGAAAATTTTTTTTTATATATTTTAATTGAAAAATAATTTTTCAGGTGCCAATGGGTCTAGATGCCAACGGTCTTCCATTGGGTGTACAGGTTGTTTCGAAACGAAACAACGATCGATATTGTTTAGCTGTTGCTGAAGAGCTGGAGCAGGCATTTGGAGGCTGGGTTCCACCATTCGCCATGAAGCAGTAACTTTCCTAACATAACATTCCTCGTGAAGTATGCTTAGACAACGATGGTGGGTTTTACATAGAATACTCGCTACTAATATTATGAAGATCAATGTCGTTCCAAATTTGTTAATGTTTACGAAAACTCTCAATGGAAAATTTTACAATCAACAGTTTATTGTTGATATATTTAAAATTTATTTTATAAAATATTTAATATACATAATGGTATTTTTTGCCTATACGAAAGGTGTGCGTTGTTACGGGTCTGGTTAAGGGTTAGAGAGCAAAAACATGTTTTGCTTAATATTTCTAATTCATACTTACCAGTATATTTAATAATAAAAAACTTCTTAATTGTGTACTCGAACATACTGCTTTTCAATTAACTGAAAGATTTAGATTTGATTATTTCTGTACTTTAGGAAGACTAACACAGAACAAGTGAAAATATAAGTGAGACTTTGGACTAAATAGCAGAAAGATTCGACTTGTGTGATCGCTTTCTTTGTAATGAAGAGGAAGAGAAATATTGCCACGCTTGAATTCCAAGAGAACCAGATTTGAGTGTATATAATGTTGCAAGCACTATATACTTCCTATCCGCACATATTCGGAAATTTTGGAACCCGCAGAGATTCGATCTCCGGACCCCTAGATTACTAGCATCGTAGAGTGCGACTCAACCAAGTAAGCGACAGAGCGTGGTCCTGCCTTCAGAGCTATTTAAATAACAGGCTCGAAAGTCCAACATTGGACTAAGGTCGCAGATGTGTTAGTGACATCCAATTTCCAGATCTTAACTGCTTTTTTTTTGTTGAGGTGTTGGGATCAACAGCAAGCTCAGCAGTGTTATTTATCCTCATTAATGGCTACTCGTTTAACATCTGAGTGAGATCATAGTCTGTCACATGGGTCGTGAGTTCGAAAAACACCATAAACTGAATTCGTTAACTGTGAGTCTCGGACCCATGACCCTGTGCACCGAAGGTGCTCGCACTGATCACTACACCAGCCAGACTACTTCAGAGGTGTTTGCATTTTCTTCAAATCTTCTGCAAGTATATATTTTGGTGGTCCTACTGCAGCCAATGCTGCAAGGCGATTTTAAGCCCCTACAGGCCGGACCACAACCGTTTGTTATGCAAACGGTCAAGAGTTGCCAAAACGCCTCCCTGACAAGACCCTCGAAAATCTCGATGCAGGAAGGTTGTGTTGTGTGACTGTGTATATGTATGGATTCGATTTATGTGTTTTTTTTTGTCTTATTGGGAGCATTTCATCTCGGCGCGGCTGCTCTCAATTCTTCGCCGGTGTTGAAACAAATCATGGCCCAGGGTATGGATTTGTAGTGTTTGCAACGAAAGTTTCGGTTCGAGTGCCAGGTCAGTTGCTGTTTGGAGTGGGTCCATTTTAGATGCTCAGGTTTGAGTAGGACGAGTCAGTACATTGAAGGATCATATCTTGCAGCGGCTTGTAGGTTTACTGGTCAGCCTCGAGCAACACCAGGCCCTTCCTCACCTCCATTGCTAGACCAAGTTTGATTCCTGCCCCTTGGTCAACAATTTTTACATCGGTGTCCATATTGCAGTTCAATTGCAATGACGTTACTCACAAAGTAACACATTTTTGGAGTAAGCATAGAGAATTCTGATTACAGCAATTCTGATTACAGCAAGGGATACTACACCACGAATGTTTCTCACCCTGAAGGTGAACTTGCCTTCCTAATACACAAATCCTTACATCAAAGTGTATTAGATGTAGTTACTGACGATACGGCGGAATTGCCAGCCATCTCAGTTTCATCAGGGAGCACCAATATCGAAATCTTGATTATTTATGCTCCACTTCACTCTAGATGTTCGTCTGGCTTTCATTTCGATATTAATCCTCTCCTTACTGGAGAGCACAGGATCATTCTTGGCGACTACAATGCCCACCACGAACTCTGGCATTCTACGCTTCACAACGGTCCCAGGGGTATAGATATCGCCGAATCTCTTGACACTTCAGAGTTCTGTACTCTCCATGAAGACTCGGCGACTCGCGACGCTAACAAATGTATTTGATCCCCAGATATAACAATTGATAGTGCCATCCTCATTAGTGAAACATCTTGGGAGGCATGTTCTGGTCTCCCCTTCGATCACCTCCCAATCAATTTCAGAATTGACAAACCAGCTGACCTGACGAAGTCCATGACAAAAAAACCGATTGTCCCGATTTTAAAACGTTTACTTGGCGAAGTACATGGAGCTACTTCCTCCCACCAATGTGCAAAAAGGCTGAACGGAATATTAGGAACGTCGTTGCCAAAGCAGCGGCATGTTTCATTCCTGCAGGACGTATCGCAAATGTTCGATCAAACTTCCCTGCGAGTGCCGCAGGGCAACCGATGAACGTGATAATATCAGACGACCCCAGAATTCAGGAGATTAACATCGAAATTAGACGATAAATTAAAGACTATCGGAAGGCGAAATGGAATGATACCCTCAATGAGGTAATGTTAATAACGGTGACAGCAAGTTATGGTCTACTGTCTGTGCCCTTTTGAAACCCAACAATAAGGCAATATAGCCATAACCTTCGGCAAGAAAGAAACCAGCAATCCTCTTCATGATTTCGTGCCGGTTCAATAAGCAATTTATTGAACATCCCAAGTCCGATGGGCTCAAGTGTAAAATCAGAAGACGGATTCGCAGCCGAACTGTTGACCATTCTACACTGCGGACCAGGTTAGACGCGATGACTACACGCGTAAGAGATGGGCTAAATCAACGTACTCCGTGCCATAGAACCATATTAGTGGCCATTGACCTATAAACGCGTTTGGTAAATTCAATCACTCGATGCTTATCTAACTAGTAGACAATCCTTCACTGAGTTTCGGGGCAGACGCTCTACACTTAGGAAAATCAAATTAGGAGTTCCATAGGTCGGGGTACTCTCTCACTCTCTTCAACATCTATATGGCTGGTCTTCCAATACTACCGGAAGGCATTGAAGTCGTTTCCTATGCTGAAGAATATAAGGATGATATGCGCCTCCTCAGTAATCGTTACTTATCACAGTTGAGCAGCGGCTGATTTTGTTGCTCCAGTTTGGTCGCACCACGTCACATCAAACGTGGCCTACGTGATCTTGAGAGAGAGGTTCAGGGATATAAACGAGATCCTTTCGAAACATATTCACACCGACGAAGTGAGTCGGTCTACTGCGAGTTGTTGGCGGAGATTCTCTCTGAGACCACTAAGCTAGTAAAGTTGAAATTCGGCGGCATAAGATTCAGGCCATATCCTTTTCGATTGCGAGAATGGACACAGTGGAGTGGCTCATTAAGCTAACAAGTAGTATGGAACCATGGCCGGGAGTATCATTCAAGGCAGTGTTGAGCAGCGAAATTCCACGCAACCAGATCGCGAACGTTTTCTTCCCGTGCATCACGGAGTGCAATGCAAAGAATGCGCTCAAATACCTTGATAACCAGAACGATAGGCTTCACATCGATTACTGGAGGGTGCTTCGCGAAGCACGTGAGGACGAAGGCATCTCAGCCACGCTCTCAATATACCCGGTCTCCTTAGATTGAATTACAAATTCAGGAGGGTCACCTTCCACCCTAAGACCTGGAAGCGAGACAAACCAGTGAGGACACACTTGAGAAACCTCCAGCTCAGCCGCATCGCAGAGCCCACCGACAACCATTCGTGAACAGGAGATTGTCGCAGCACCAGCATACGAGGAGCTCGATTGCACAGAGAATGATGACGTCCAATCTCCTCTCTCTGAAACCGTTATACATATGGGGAGTGAGGAAGCTGATTCAACCACACGACAGGGACACATCGAGCCCGTGGACGACTCCGATGAACCCGACCACTAACGGATTCCTTGGGCTGCAGGCTAACCTGCATCACGCCATTAAAAGGTACGGAAGTGGCTAGGCTCGTCAGGGAGGGCCTGGTATTAGCTCTCATTCTGGAACCCTGGCAAGTACGCGGAGAAATAAAAGAACTGGAGGTAAGCGGGCCCTATATGATGCAAGATCGAGCAGACCTCGAGCGTGTATACTAATAAGAAACAGAATAAACTTTATATATCTTACAGAGTTCAGCAACAGTGATCTGACTGCAGTTGCAGTCTACATCAGTCTAAACGGTGACACCAACACGAAGCTCGTTGTGGTGTCAGCCTACTTCTCAGGTGACGGGGAGGTACCAGCAACACGGCTTACAAGTCTAGCTGACTTTCGCGGCAAAAATAAGGCGCTTCTTCTGGTCGGATGTGATGCTAATGCACACCACATGGTCTGGGGAAGCACAGATGTTAACACACGCGAGGTGAGTATACTTATTAGAAGCATTCTCCAGCTTAAATTTTAGAATTTTCAATGGAGCTAGCAAACCTACCTTTGTAACCAGATCGAGGCGGGAAGTACTCGATCTAACCATTGGCAACAAACGGGCTGAAAACTGGATTAGAAACTGGCATGTACCTGACGAAACATCTATGTCAGATCACATGCATATCAGGTTTGAGCTTACAGTGCCCACACCTAGTCTGTGAAAAAAGGCGAATACCACAGCTAACTGATTGGAGTAACAACAAAATCTCTCTTCGAGAGGGTCTCCACCATCGACAGGACTACCTCCAGTTTGGTCTCCTACGTCACCAAGGCCATAGTGTCCTCATTTGAGAAAAATTGCCCTCTCAGAAGAACGAAGGACAACAAAGAAGTACCCTGATGGACTCCAGAGCTATCGAGATTAAGGAGGCTAACAAGAAGACTCTTTAAAGCCGGCCCCACACCGACCGGAGTGTGGCACACACCGCACAAAAGACCTGTTCCAAGAATGATACCTTGGAGTCGCCCAACCACACTGCTGCAGTGCTGATCACACACACACACACAAGACTGATTACAGTTCTCATCGAGGAGCTTATTATGTATTGGGTTTCATATTCATTGTGTATCGTTGAGAACGCCGTACAGTACATTTTGCTGTACATTTACCATTGCTGTACGGCAAGTCAAAATGCTGTACTGTACAGCAAAATGTTGTACGTCTGGTCAGCTTATACTCTACCGCAAAATAATACAAATTTATCTTTGCTGTCGTAGACGGATTTTCAAAGTTTGTATGGTTGTGGCTCTGTGGCCGTGATCGCTGGGTCGCCACTCTGTGAAATAGACACTTATAGAGAAATGAGTTTCCAAACTCGGCGCGACTCGTCGCAAGTTTATTATTCAAAAGAAGATGATAAGAAATATTCTTATCGTAGAATAATAAACTAACAATGCGACTAGGAAGTGGTATGGCTGACAACCGTATCACACTCCGAATTCAGTTGTCTTTGTAACGTTGAGGACTACACACGGTAGTCATCAATGCACCATGCTCCACTAGGAGTAACGTTTATGAAGAGAGACGGTTGTTCACAACAAAGTTCTCCGGCTGCGACGAGGTTATTAACAAGTTGGAGGAATGGTCACAAGTTTCTGGTCGTATCGTGACCGAGGAGCTGAGTTTACCTCACACGCTTTTGAGGAGTACGTTAAATCGAACGTGAGTGAACATATTAAAACTACAACTGGTGTGCCTAGACGTAACGGACAAGTACAACTCGTCAACCGATCTATATTATCAATTATATCGAAGTTGTCAGCAGAAGACCCGTCAAAGCAGCACAAGTTTGTGTCACATGTCCAGCGAGCGATAAATTCTCACGTGCACGGCTCTACTAAACGCCTTTCGAATATTAATGCTCGGAGTTAAAATGCAGAACAAAGTCAGCGATAAAATTTTGTCGTTGCTGGAAAAGGAAATGTTAGAAGATTTTGGTCTAGAAAGACAGAAATCTCGTGAAGAAGCCAGAAGGCCCAGCAGCTTTACAAAAATAATTACGAAAAAAAAGCGAAAGAGAGAACATGCCTACAAAGAAGGTGATTTAGTGGCGATTAAACGGGCTCAGTTTGTTGCCGGGGAGAAATTAGCAAGCCCATTTCTAGGCCCGTATGAAGTAGTTAAAGTAAAGCGCAATTGCAGTTACGATGTCCGAAAAGCTGCGCAGATTGAAGGACCGAACATTACAGCAACCAGTGCAGACAATATGAAGCTTTAGACCTTTAGAGATATGTTGAAACTAACGATGACTTGATGAATCGTAGGATGGCCGAATGTAACAGGCGATAGGAGTAGTCAGTCGAAGTTGTGTGTAGTCAGTGGAAGTTGCCGGTAGTCATTCAGAGTTGTCGATAGTCAGTCGGATCAGTAGAGTCGAAGTTAACAGTCGAAGTCGAAGTAGCCAGTCCAGTCAGCGGATTTTAAAGTTGAAATCTTTTCCAATTTCAATGTACTGTGTACTCTTTCCATACATTACTTTATAATTATCCGTGTTTTGATCGAATGTCGTTTTCATATTACATATGTATGTATGTATAAATGTTTGGTTTATGTTGCGCAATATTTGACTTTCGATAACTCAGCAACCTATTGGCTGATTTTCCTGAAATTTGGCACACTTGAAGAGTATTTTGACGCACACATTTGCTGAATTTCAAGGTCCTGCATTCAGAAGAATTTAAATACCTAAATATTTTTTGAAATCTTATACAAGTATTTATATTTTATGTCAATCCTTAAAATTTACTTAAAAATTGTTACATGAGAATTCCCCTTTTCGGTGAAACTAACAAAATATTGCCAACTGATTTGAACATTAAAATTACTTAACACTTCTTTTACGCCATCGCGTCCGATTAGCCAGTATCAATTGCAACACTCGGTAGATAAATGTTCGTTCCAGTTTGTTTTATGAAAATTTCCACACGATGTTCACGCAATTGTTTTGCCAAGTCTAAAACATTTTCTTCGGCCTCATTGAAGTCCTTTTTCAGCGTTTTTGCAAATGTTTCGTATAACCAATGAACAGCCTTTGATAAATTATTTTCGTAGGCTTGAAAAACACGCCGAGTATGACTAAATCTGAAATCAAGAAAAAGGTTTCTAGTATGTATAGTAAAATTAGCTCTAGACCCAAACATCCAAAAAGGAGGAAAGTATTGATGTCAAATTCTTGCAGACCCTCTATCTCTTCATTACCGTAACTCCTAGTGGAGCATGGTGCGTTGATGACTACCGTGTGTAGTCATCAACGTTACAAAGACAACTGAATTCGGAGTGTGATACGGTTGTCAGCCATACCACTTCCTAGTCGCATTGTTAGTTTATTATTCTACGATAAGAATATTTCTTATCATCTTCTTCTGAATAATAAACTTGCGACGAGTCGTGCCGAGTTTGGAAACTCGTTTCTCTATGAGTGTCTATTTCACAGAGTGGCGACCGAACGTTCACGGCCACAGAGCCCTCTATATGCACTAAAAAGTTACATCAATTTGATCGTCACATTGGGGAGAGGGGGTTACGAAGAGGGGAAATTTTTAATTTTTTTTTTGTGACGCTCCAATTGTTGTAACTTTTTCGACATTGAAACTTTCCTCTTTTTTTGGATGTTTGGGGGTTTGGCCATTTTGTGGCTTAATATCATAATAGCATGTTACAACACACCTTATATCATCGGCAATATCCGTAAGTAGATATACGCTAGCATGATGAACCGCTAAACATTGTCGTTTTGTCACGAATTTCATGTCGACTTGTGGAAGCGCCATTTCGGCACATTCAAAAGCGATCAGAGACGCTTGCGATGCCTGACGACAGTCCAGAACGAGCGATATACGTTCTTTTTCTTCACTGATAAAATTTATAATGAAAATTTTAAAATTCCTAACTAAATCATTGAGGAAATTTAGGAATTTACTTTGACTGTTTCGCTAGATCCCAGTACTCTTGTAATTGGTGGGCTGATTGCCAACTAGCCTTTAGTAATAATCCACATGTACGCCACTGTTCCAAAATACTTCCTAGCTTATCACGAACACCACGTGCTAGTTCCAATTGAGCGTCCAGTTTTTCTTCTGTTGCGTTCGAGTAAACGCCACCGTTGACAGAAGCTAAAAAAGTTTTTTTTTTAATTAGGGTGAATTGAGGGAAATTAAACTAAAAACAAAATTCATCATAAAGAAATTTGTTTTAGATTTTAATTTCCAATAATTCGTTTAACTGAAAGGGCTCAATTTTGTCTATTTTAGGGCTCCAGTACACAGTCATATTTGGTCATATTTCTATTATAATATGCTTAAGCCTACTTGATTTTGCTTACTGCACGTCTAAAAATTTATACTGAATGAATCGAGTAGGCTTAGGCATATGACATACATATACATAATAGAAATGTGACTGTGTAATGGAGGCCTTAGTAATTATGGAAAAGCCCACAGTTTTATTCACTTTGACCAGAAGAGAAACAGGTCACTTCATACCAATCAATCCATCCTGCTCGATATACAATGCCTTCAGATTATTGTAATTCGTTAAAAGCGTTTTCGCTCGATTCTTTGCCCGTTCAATCATTTCCAGATAATACTGACTCGCTGAAATTTGAAGAGACTTTCGACTCACTGTAGCCAGAAAATCTTCATTTGCCACCGACTTCTCAACGTCGAGTAATACGCCAAGTTTAATTGTCAGCTGTAATGTGCGATGGAATTAAAATGAAATTAGTGTGTATACAAAGAATATAATCAATCTGAATGTAAATCAATAAATTCGTTCACCTTGACAATATCCTTGGCTTCCTCCTCGCTTGCCTGTTGTGATTTAAACCAGAAGTCATCATCCAAATTGACACTATCGCCATCACTTCGGTCACTGACCAGGCTTTTGACTTTATTTTGCAAGTGTTCAATCCACGCCTCGGCCGTCCCTAGACGCGGGCCTGGACATTTGCCCTCCATTGTACAGATTTCTTTATCGAGACGTTGATATGCTTCCGTGACGGTTTCGTGACCCTATGAAAATATTGAATAATTAATCTTCGATAGTTCAACAGATCATTAAACGCGTCACGCGAATGGCATACTATTGCGTTATTGGTTGTGTTGAAATGGTTGGGAAAATTTTACGGAATTTCCCATTAAATACACGCACCCCACTATGGCTATTTGAGCAGACACAATAAATCAGTAGAAGCAATGCACGCCTCACTTTAAATCAGGATATAGTGTAGACTTACCGCCAACTCGTGAGTATTCCGTTGGGCCAGTGTTTGGGCCAACATTTGAATTCGATCTTCCCGACGCGAAGAGCTACCGCAACCCATCCGTTGTTCCATAAAGACTATAAAAAGTTTAGAAATCTTTAGAAAGGATATTGGCTGTCCTAAAGTTATTCACTGATGGCATTGTGTACTGACCGCCATTCCTGACCCGACTGACACCCAAATTTAATGTCTAACGCTCAATGGTGATAATTATCACTCTCGCATTTGCATGTGTCCTGTGTATGTCCGTTGTCCGCTAAGGCTGATAGTATCGCCAGGCATGGTGCGCTGTCCTGGCAACAGATGGACAATACAAATAATGTCACATCCGCGGACGACATATTCATTACAATAGTTGCTGGATAAATTATTGCCATACTGTAATAGTACGTGAGGATAGCGTGCGTGATTAACGCTGCATACTAAACGCATTTTAAACAAATGTTGTAATTGTGGCGTAGATCGTGGCATATCAGCGCGAAATTGAGCTAGATAAAAGCTTGCACGTGATGTAACTTATGGTATAGATATAAAAATTGTGTTTAGTGGATTATGGAAAAACCACAACATTGTGAATCAGCATGCTACGAAATTCTTCATATAAAGAAGAATGGGGGGCACATCACACGATTTTGTAAAGTCAATGTCAATCATTTATAAAATGAGTCTAAAAGTCAAAGGATTAATTTTGTCTCCAATATGCCAGAACCGTGAAACAGCCAAATTAGCGATTTTGAGATATTGTGATCTTTAACAAAGATGCGACCCAAGACAACATGTGATCTATAGGGTACCACCCTCTTTACGATGGGGGTCTATTTTTCGAAATTTTTATTTCTATCGAAATTGGAAATGTTTAAAGGGGGATACGTAGAGGATGGCTGGGGAGAGTTTTTACGTCCTAACTGTCTCAGTTCGAAAGTTACAGCCGTTCAACATGTTGTTGATAGTGTAAATCAAATCTTCTTCAGATGAATAATTTGATCTAATCCTTGGTCTCAATCGCTCATCCACCGTGTTTGAGATTGACACGTCGCAAAAGTTTTTGGACTGATCTTTGTTTAGAGGTGATTGTGATTTTATTTCTCCTTTGGGTTGACTCAAGTCCTCCGTCGATAGATTCGAGTTCTCCAATTTGCGATTTGAATATACGTCAATCTCATTTATATCGTTTGAAGTTTCAGGATGATCAATATCAATTCGCATAACTTCTTGTTTACAAAATGTAACACTCATGGCTACTATTCTATCCACAGGATCATAATAACGCACCCCTTTTTTATCGTTGCCGTATCAAAAAAAAAAACACATTTGCGCGCTTTCATGGTTACCTTCTTTCTCTTCTTCTTCTTCTTTTAGCGGTGCAGAAAGGTGTGAAACCTCTGTGCATCTATGTGGGTACGATTTATGGTTCGTCAATGTTTGTGTCCGTGAGGTCTAAGGACAAAAACATAGCTTCTGCGATAGGGTTTTCCCACAGCGATATAGCGATAGACAGTGGCGCAACCACGGGAGGGGCTAAGGGGGCTAAAGCCCCTCCCAGACCCAGAAATAGGGAACGAATAAACTGCAAACCGAAATATGAAGCAATGCATTTCGGTGCGAATTGATAAAAAGATAAATTGTTCTTGGAGCATAGGTTATTCATCAGCTTCAATGGTCTGTACAAGATAAAACATCCTTATCACCAGCATTTTTGAAAAAAAAAAACTGTGCAAAAAAGTAATCTGATAAGTGATTTTTGCAAAAAAAAATGTCTTTCGAAATACATCTATGTACTTACATATATAAATGCTTCGCAAAAAATCCGCCTGCGTATATAATAAAATTTTAATCGAGCTCTAATAATTTTACAACTGAAACATGTGTGAGACATTTCGACTAAAAATGTGTATAAAAGCACAACATATCGTAAAAATATTTTGAGCTAAATAAGTACAAAATTGAACTGAACGCAGCAATACATTCAAAATCAATTGGTGCTTTGTGAGATAGAGTCCTGTCAATGCTTCGACTGTCTACTCCACCTGAAAAAATAAGAATCTCTAGAGCCATTTGATTATTAGAAAGACATTAGTTAAACTTCGACGGGGATTCTGTTTGTGCCTGAATTCCTATTTGTCTCAGTAGTGCTGGGTATACATAATATATTTTCTAATTACGGTGCGACAGTTGTTTTACAATACCCAGCCTCCTGGAACATACTCCTGAAACGTTGCTTTTCAGTTTTATAGAAAATAAGCGTAAATGCAATGAGAACTTAGAAAATCATCGTATAGTGTCATTACTAGACAATAGCACCATCACTTAACCTCCTGTAGGCGAACTCAAATGGCCGGTACTATGGATGGCTTTAGCCCCCTCCAGGACAAGATTCTGGTTGCGCCACTGGCGATAGATCAGTGGGCGCAGCGGGGCATTGAAACAAGTGACCCATATCATGAGGAGTACCATCGCAGTTTGAACAGATGTTTTGGATGTCCGGGTTTATGCGAGAAAGGTACGAATTAAGGCGTGAACAAAAGCCCGATCGAAGTTGAGCTAGTGTTACTCTAGTGCAGGGGTTCCCAACCTTTTTCAGTACATGCCCCCCCCCTTGCAAGTTTGGCAGAATCTGGCGCCCCCCAAAGATAATTTCGCTCAAAAACGGACGAAGGCATTTTTCTGCTCATTCCTTTTCTTTTGTTAAGAATTCGCCACGTTGACAAATAATAAGAGAATATTTGTATTATTGGAAAATCTCACAGAGTTTTTGGACTAATCAGATCAGCTTGGATTCTATTTTCGCAATTTCAATTTAAGCAGTTCCAAAATTACATTTAGCTCATTTGAGTATTGAATTTATTCCATACTTAACCTATAAAACAAGGCTTCAGTGGGTTCACCATGGCACCGTTTGATTTTTACTGATATGAAGTAAAGAAAACGTAGCAGCCGTAGCGGCCACAGCTGAATTGGATATTGCCGGAGAGCCAGATTTGGTCCTACATCCCTACTACATTGGGTCAAGAATTAAGGCCGCATGATCATGATCATAAGACGCGCGCTGAAAATGTTGCCTGAAGATCCGGTTTTAGACCAAAAACTCATTTTCCCTGGCGAGGTCCATTTTTTTGGCTCAGTGCGTCAACAAGCAAAATTGAACTCATTAAGTGTACTCCTGGTTTTTCCCTCGGTATCTATTCCTTAACTCATTGCCGGACACAACGCCAAAATATGACACGATTTGTATGTCAAATGCTCAAAATTGGACGTCTATAGACGTTCTGTCCGGGAAAGGGTTAAACAATTTCAGCGACCATCATCAAACAGACTTTGGACAGAGGCTCCTCACTAATATATTGTGGTTGCAACGATTTAGAAATTTTGTTCATGATATGAGGAGTTTTACCAGCTCATGGCCGCTGTAATATAATCCAAAAAATAAACACTAGAGTTGAGCCGACGCCCCCCTTTGCCAACTGTCACGCCCCACTAGGGGGGCGCGCCCCACCGGTTGGGAAGTACTGCTCTAGTGGCTCTCGGGAGCCTAATCTCCTCAAGCGGAATTGGTGGTGGGCGCTCTGAGAGGACTCTATTCGCACCTAAACTCGCGATAGACCGATTCACTTCTTCAGTGTGGATCGCTGCAATGGCGGCTCGGTATGTAACTTCATCGTAAGGGTCCCATTTGTATCCCTGAACCTCTCTCTCAAGGTCTCGTAAACCACGCCTGACATGTCGTGGTGGAGGAATTCGGTCCATGAGATGATTATTGGGATGATCCTCACGGTAACAACCAACAAGATACTGTTTTGAGAGTAGGAGATTGTGATCACGTATTGGCATCAATTTTGTCTCCTGATGTAAGTGATCCTGGGCAGACATCAGAAGGCAACCTGTCGCGATGCGTAGAGCGGCATTTTGGCAGACCTGAACTTTGGACCAGTTTGTGTCACATAGACTATGTGTCCAAATTGGGGCTGCATAATCAGCGGCCGCTCGACCCACCGCTTTATAAGTAGCTAGCATGGTTTCTTTATCTTTGCCCCAGGTGCTACCAGCTAGAGCTTTTAGGATGTTGTTCCTACTGCGCATTTTTTCACAGACTGAAGCTGCATGATTCGCAGACGTCATCATGTTCTCTAGGTGAAGCCCGAGAATTTTGGGGTTTTTTACAGTAGGAACAGAATTGTTGCCAATACGTATATCATATCTCAATCAGCAACGCATTGGTCTCGGCGATGACACGATCCAAGATAGAGCTGCCTGTAGAAATATGCTGAGATATTATCGCCAAAACGTGCGATGTGCCTACACCGCGGGTCGAGCAACGCGAGGCCATGGAGCGGTATAAAGAACGAGGCAAGGAAGAAGAAGACGTATATCAATCTCCCATCTGATGTCCGCCCACCAAGTGGTTAGAAAAGTCGCAGAAGATTTGGACGCAGAGATGGTGAGGTTTCGGCTTTGGAAAAATGCCTGTAATCGTCCTAGATAGCGATTAATTTGGAGGCGCATTTCATCCTTATCGTTTCCTGTGGCGAGTACGAGTACAATCGTCAGCATAGGAAATCACCTCGATTCCTTCAGGTGGTGTGGGAAAGCCGGACATGTAGATGTTAAACAGAGTGGGGGAGAGTACCCCTCCCTGTGGAACACCTAATTTGATTTTCCTAAGCTTAGAACGTTTGCCTCGAAACTCGGTGAAGGAGTGCCGACCAGCTAGATAAATTGGCAATCCAACGGATCCCTTGTGCAGGAAGATGCATATTCAACAAGTTTGCTAAGAGCATTGAATGATTGACTTTATCAAAAGCATTTGATAAGAATGGTTCTGGGACAAGGACGGCGTTAATTTAGC
Source organism: Microchrysa polita (assembly GCA_949715475.1). Lineage (NCBI taxonomy): Eukaryota > Metazoa > Arthropoda > Insecta > Diptera > Stratiomyidae > Microchrysa > Microchrysa polita. The sequence continues at coordinate 32,763,533 of OX454415.1, forward strand.
CCATCACGAATGCGTGTAGTGATCGCATCGAGGGCAGTGGTGGTACTATGCATTTTCCTGAAACCATGAGTTATGTACCAACCAGAAAAATACATTTGGTTATCAATCCTAAATAAGACGAGAGTCATAAAATGTACAATTGGTAAAGATGTATTGTTGCATATGTATCGTATCTTTTATGACCTCGTGGACCTTAAGTCCATATGCCACATGTGGTCAACAGAATCCATGTAGGTATCGATAGTTGATAAGTATGTTATGTATCCTAGTGATAAGATATGGTACAAATTAAGTTAAGACAATTTGTACTATTGCAGTCCAAATAAAGTAGTTTAAGCAAGCTGTGTGCCTTTGATTTTATATCTCATGCTGGTGAGGTTCTACCTTCGCATGTGAATAAGGGCAGCCAGCGTCTTTGCGACAGGAGAAAGTATCGTAATGGGGCGGTAGGATTCCCCGAGGTTTGCGCTCTTCCCTGGCTTGAGACAGGAAACAATTCGACCTGTTTTCCAGATTTCAGGGATGGCAAGCGTGGACATCGACAAGTTAAAGGCGGCCGTGAGATACTCAATGGCTGGAAGGTCGAGATGTTTCAATATGGTCATCGAAATGCCATCTGGTCCGAGGGCCTTGGAGTTTTTAGCATTCTCGATGACTTTTTTAACCTGGTCCGCGGTAAATGATGGTATGGTGTCAACATTCAGGCTGCGAATCCGTCTTCTAATTTTGCGCTTAAGGCCGTCAGACTTGGGATGTTCAGCAAATTGTTTATTGAACAAGCTCGCGCACTGAAGAGGATCGCAGGTTTTTATGTTGGCAAATTCAATAATGTTATTGCCCTTTCCTTTCCTAGGATTGGAAAGGGCGCGGACAGTAGACCATAATTTGCTGACACCTTTATTGAGGTTACATTCATCGAGGTGCTGATTCCATTTCGCCCTCCTATAGTCTTTAGCTTGTCGGTCAATTTCGGAGTTAAGCTCCTGAATTCTGGGATCATCAGGGTGAGCGCTTCTGATCTGATCACGTTCATCGGCTAATCTGGCGGCACTAGTGGGGAAGTTAGGCCGAACTTTCGGCCGGAATAAAACGTGCCGCGGCTGTGGTAATGACGTTCCTAATATTTTTCTCGGCCTTATGAATGTTGGTAGGTGATGGTAGCTCGATGAACTTCGCCGACGATTAAGCTTTGAAACCATCCCAATCGGCTTTCTTGTGATTGACAAACGTTCGCTTCTCAGACTTAGTCCTGTTCGCTGGTTTGCCAATTTTTATAATGATTGGGAGGTGATCTGATTTGAGGGTGGTGCGTACTTCCCATCGGGAAGCAGCGATTAGGCTGGCACTGACAATAGTTATGTCAGGAGAACTACTGCAAGTGCCCACGACTCTAGTCGGCGAGTCTTCATTGAGTGAACAGAATTCTGAGGCGTCAAGTGATTCGGCGATAGTTATACCCCTGACATTGTTGTTGAGGTCCAAATGCCAGAGCTCATGGTGCGCATTAAAGTCGCCAAGGATGACCCTGTGCTCTCCGGAAAGGAGAGGACCAATATCGAAATGATAGCCAGAACGGCAAGTAGATTGCGGTGGAATATACACGTTAAAAATTTCGATTTAAGTACTCCCTGATGGAACTGAGATGGCTTGAATTTCCGCCGTACCGTCAGCAACTACATCTAATACACAGTAATGTACGGACTTGTGTATTAGGAAGGCAAGTCCACCTCCAGGGTGAGAATCATTCGAGGCGATCTTTCCGCAGTATAACATATTCGCTATGGACGCTTAAAGACGAGTTTGCGTGAAGCAGCGTCTCTTGGATGGCGGCGATGAGAATTCTTTTGGAACTCAAGAAGTGTGTGATCTCAGCGATTTTTCGGTGAATGCCATTACAGTTAAACTGTAATATAGATAGTGCAGTGAAAACTGCTGGAGGAGGAGGGCCAGGCTTAAGACTGGGTCTGGCATTCCTTATTATATTGTTAGGCGGTGTAGGGGGCAGTGGAGGAGAAGGTGGACTGGGAGCAGCCCTGGGTTGCCCAGAATTTATACAACCTGCCGCAACATAGGCTAAGGAGTGTTGCCCTTGTCTTCGTAATCCGGAAAACCTAAAGTTAACCCATTTCAAACAGCAATTACACTGCACTGATCTGGCATTCGAACCGATTCGTTGATTGCAGACACTACAAATCCATACCCTTGGGCCTGGATTTGTTTCAACACAAGCGCGAATTAATAAGATTGAGTGCAGCCGCGCCGAGAGGTAATGCTCCAAATATGACGAAAAAACACATATATCGTATACCCACACATATACACAGACAAACACAACCTTCCTGCATCGAGCCTTCAGGGCTCCTGCCGGGCTCTTACCAGGAAGGCAAATTGGCAGCTTTTGGCCGTTTTGCAAAAAACGGGTGTGGTCCGCCCCGTAGAGACTTTCCAAAAGTAGCATTCTGACCGCATTCATGATGGTCCTCATCTCTCGCTCAACCAATCCATTCTGTTATGTTAAGGGTTATAAGGGATGGTCTTCTGATGAACGGTTCCCTTCTCGGGTACAAAATTTTGAAGAGTGTTGTTGATTAAATCGCCACCATTGTCACTTCGCAGTACCTTTACTTTAATGCCGTGCTGCCTTTCAAATAAATTCACGAAATTAATGACGTGCCGAGCTGCTTCGTCCTTTTTCTTCGTGAAAAATATGTAACGATAGTGACTTAGCTCGTCCTTGTGTAACAGGAAATACCATGATCCTCGTAGCGACATTTCCTCCAGAGGACCACACACATCCATGTGTACGAATTGTCCAATTTCTGTCGCCTTCTCCTTCCTGATTGGAAACGAATCATTGTCCCTTTTTTTCTTGGATACATGACTCATACTGTACATTATCCTTAATGTACTTAACATTATTCCTTTTTAGAATCGCCTCCACCTGCTGACGACACTGGTGCCCCAGTCGACGATGCCATTCGTGTAGGGTCAATTCCTCAACCTTTGCCATATTTGCCACGGAACTTTCATCATAATACTTGAATTCCTTATAGAACAGAATGCCTTGCCGTAATCCAATAGCAATAGTTTCAGCATTCCGAGTAATTCGACATTCAGAATTAGAAGCGGACACCGCACACTCTTTATCCAGTGTTTTTGACAGGGAAAATATAAGTTGTATTTGCACGATGGCACATGCAGCGCATTTACAAGTACCTTTTTCCGCCACTCATTTCCATCAAAAGCCATTATTGGGATATCTCCCATCCCGTCTGCGAAAATAACTCTGCCATCAGCCGTAAGAACTCGCCTCTTCACTTCCAGTTTCCGGTAGTTGATGAATTTGGTTTTATCAGGACACAGGTGATCTGAAGCTTCGGTATCCAGGTATCACTTCACTTCACCATGTCCTTCTTTCACGCAGGCCATTGCCTCGGATACATCCACAGACTGTCTTAATCCACGTTTCCGGTTAGGGCAATTCCTTTTGATGTGTCCGATTTCATTGCAGGCACTTCCCCTTGTTCTTTAACTCCAAGCTTTTGGCCTTTCCCTTTCCAGGACTCGCCGCAATTCTATGACTACATGAGCACTTCAACCGATTTTTAGCCATCAATGCCTCACTGTCTCGCTTGACTGTCAAACCGCGTCGCTCCTCTTCTATCAAAAGGCGCTGAGTGAGATTTTCATACGATTTTTTCGTCGATGGCGTTGAATCCCACGCTGAACAGAAAGATGCGAACTGTGTTGGTAAGGCATCAATTAAACGTAACACTTTATTTGCCTCCGAAATCTTCTCGTTGTGTTTTCCAATTCCGAAACGACGTCATTGAACCTTGTAACTGCATCAGCAATTGATTCGCCATCCTCAATTTGATAATTCCAGAATTTCGTGTTATATTGTGCCTTGCTAATCTCATCCGTTTTGTCGAAGAAATCATGCAGCGTATCCCACATTGTTTTCGCCGATTTACAGTGTTTGATTTTCGTAATATGTTGTTCTCCAATTGTTGTTCCAATAATATACTGCGCCCTGTTATCTTTCTTTTTGTATCCGTTCGCATTATCGGGAGTCTCAACCAGTGAACCGTCGACCACTTCGAAGACATCGGCACCAACGAGAGCGAGCTTCATTTGAAACTTCCATATTCCCCATTGCCCTTTGTTCTGTAGCTTTTCAATGTGAATATTCTTTTCCATAATGCACACGCGATTGAACAATAGACACAATAGAGAATACCGTTTCAGAAAATAGTCCAAGCTGAGTTCGAGACATTGTAAAAATGCACAATGTATTTGCGACGACAGGTTCACAAAAAAAATGTTATCTACACATTCCCGTTTCAAACAAACTGGTTGATCAATGTGAACGCACGAATCGACTGAATTGATAACAATCTTGAATGCACCATAATATTAAATAAATTACAGAGTCTATCGAATTCGGTTTTTAACTTGAACACGATCGCGATTCAATTAAATGAATTATTAGCAGCGTTCAGCAATCGCTGGGCCCATAACCTGTTGATAGTGTAAATCAAATCTGCGGAGAGAAATAAAAAACGCACGTCTGCACAGGTAGAGCGTCCCGGTTGAAGTGACCGAGTCAGTTTATTAGTACAATAGATTGCTACAGATATACAGTTGCTACGTGATAACAATTCAATACATGTGATCCATAGGGTACCCCATTACGATGGGGGTCTATTTTTCGAAATTTTTATTTCTATCGAAATTGAAAATGTTTGAATGGGGTGACGTAGAGGATGGCTGGGGAGAGTTTTTACTGCAAGTTTCAGAGTAATAGCTGTCTCCGTTCGAAAGTTAAGAAAAATAAATAAATAGCAGGCGCGACAATCCAGCATTGGATTAAGGCCGCAGGATGTGTTACTGACATCCTATTTCCAAGATCTTATCTGCTTTTTGTTGAGATAATGAGATCAGCATCACGCTCAGCAGTATTCCTTATCCCCATAAAATGGGTACTCGTTTAACATCTGAATGAGATCATAGTCCGTCACAAGCTCGTGAGTTCGAAAAACACCATGATCCACGGTGAGATTCGAACTCATGACCCTGTGTACCGAAGGTGCGCGCACTAACCGCTAGACCAGCCAGACTACCGATGCGTTCGAAAGTTACTGCCGTTCAAAGATGCGACCCAAGACAATATGTGATCCCTAGTGTACTTAAATTTCTCAAAATAGTCACTTTAACCCTTTGCCGAAAACAACTGAAAAACTTGAAAACCCGAACCTATATGAATAAACAAACAGCCCTAAATGGGTTTCCTAAAAAAAAGAACGAGGCACGAGTAACTTACAGGGGAAGGAGGAACACTTCTATTTTAATTCTATAAAACTAAAAAAGAAACTGTTAAAAATATTTAATAATAATAATTTATTTAATAATAATAATATACAAATTAAAAATGATGCATTACTAAATAATAAAGATGCAATTAGTTGGCAAACGAGCCACCGCCTGCATCATCACTTTTTACATAATGAACAAGTTTACTGAAAACTTCCTCGTAGGGCACTGGAGCACCCCATCACGAATCATCCTTTACTCGGGACGTTTTCGTCTTCCCTCCCTTATGCTTACTTAACATTTATGTACATAGTTATATTTTACAAAAGAAATACATAATATAGTTTCGTGGACATGTCACTAGCGCACAGCGTCCTTGTGAGTGTGTGTATGTCCCAAAAAATATGGCTTTCTTACCGTTACATTCACATTATATCTAAATTCTGAATTTTTCGGCTTTCAATGAGTTTCTTTTCGAAATTGTTGTTTTTGCGTTTTTAATGAAAATAGGAATGTGTAGTTGCGAATAAAAATAGTGAATGGTAATGACAGGGTGGTGGTGTGATTAAAGAGATGCGATGAATGGTGTCAAGTCGGGCAATTTAAAGCCCAAATTGCTTTGAGGCCGTGATCGTGACACTCGTGCTGGCGGTGGATTCAGACCAGCAATTGGTGCACCAAAGTTTCCAGCGTTATTATTGTTTTGCAGCACCGAACCGCATTGGGCGCTGCACACATCGTCTCTGAGAATTGTATCGCGTGGCCATTCGCGGGCCAATTGGGCACAATTTGTGATGCGCAAGGATGCACACTGGGGCTGTAAGAGAGTGAGAGAGAAACTTAAACTCGGCCTTAGGATTGTTGGAAGTTGGTACTTACTCCTTCGACTGTGCATACGCAGCTAGTACATGGCGATGGGAATGCTGAATCACCGATTCTCACTTGTCGGTTACCGATCTGGCATCCTTGAACATTCTCGCGCCAGGCGCTGAGGTCGATTTGAGGCATTGATTGGCATGGTACGCGTGGGTTCCTGTATTGATCAAGAAATGGTAAGTAAGACAAAATGCAAAAAAAAAGACTAAGAAACTTACAAGAAATTGCTGGGCAAATCGAAGGCAGCACGTTGCATATCTCCGGGAGTTTCCATGTTTTCGCAAATAATTTTCGCCAAAGTTGTCTTGCGCAATTCAGCCAACTGAGCTTCGGTAAATCTAACGTCGGAAACATCATTTTCGTACCTAAAATGAGAGATGGTGCGTTTAGTATACATTTGAAAATAGGATGAGATTTTACTTACCAATGACGATCGCATTTTCTCAGCTGACGGAATTGAATGCCAATGATGCATGCCAAAGTAGGTCCAACCAGACCACCTTGCAGTGGTCGTTCCGACATGGCTCCCGGGAATAGATCAATATCATCGACAGAGGCGTAGATTTTCTTGAATCGGGCAATGACTTCTGGAGGAATTTCACGACTCAAGTCATCCCAGGTGTGAGCTCGTTTCAAGTTGCAGAGAGCGCGATAGTTGTTGTACCCAGGAATACCGTGATCACGAGCTGAAATTAAATTATGTTTATTTTTCGACTCACTCCATAAATGTGCTGACATACCTCTTTGCACGTTGAGCGCAATCAAATCGATTCCAGAGAACGGAATGCGTGTATCCTCGAACAAATGATTGGTAACTTCACCGGTAATGAATTGATCCAACGATTCCATGGGAGTGGCAACCAAACCTCGACTAATCTCATCCATAATTCCGACTTGCAACAATTGATCCATCTTGAAGAAACCATCACGAAGCAATAGTGGTGGATCGACAGGCTGGTGATTGACACTCAATCGTGGAATGTGTGGTCGAAGCAACGAATGACCAATACGGAAAGCAGCCGCTGCGAATTCAGTGAAAATCGAAGGATTGCAGGTTGGATCGTAGTCTTTGTAATATCCTTGTGGCAACAGCTTCAAACCATACAAATTGACGGCATTCCAACTGAGAATACGCGGCAAGAATTCATTGTACGTTATATGAGCGGCTTGAGCAATGACAATTCTTCGGGCGTGCTGGAACAGTTGATCGCCATTCCAGTGTGGATTCACTCCTCGTAAACCTTCTACGATTCGGTTGTGTTCGCGCAAGAATGTATTGTGAATGACCGTAAGACCTGGCTGCTCGCTAGCACGACCATCGCCAGCTTCAAAGCACAGACCACTAGGAGATTTACATTCGGGATGACTGTTGGTTTGTGGTAACAATTCCTTGCCCTTGATGGGATGAATGGTTGAGTTCAAGCGTCCCGAGAATCCTCGTAGCTTATTGGCGACACAATTGTTTTCGCCGTAGACTTGAGATGCATCCAAGAAGGCGGTGTTCTGGTTGATTTGTTCACGAGGTCCTAAGCTCTGTTGTCCCGGCAGTGATCGCATGAAGGGGAAGCACAGACGTTCGCCACTGGTCACATTGATTTCTGGATAGAAATGATCACCGGGCGGGACGGGGAATGGATTACACTCGGGATGTACGGTTCGTGGTGAGTCGCATTTACGACAGCTAGGAATGGATTCGTGGAAACCCTTGTGGATTGGAGTCATAGTCAAATCGTGATCCAAGAACTGAGCAAATTGCATCACCATCATGGAGTAGCGTGTGTGTAAGTTGGAAATATCTGGATGAACCAAAGTGGAAATAACACGAGGATTGGGCAATGCAATTCCGGTAACACTGGACACTCTTGGACGCGAGATGCCATCTTCGTAGGCAGCCGGCAAAAGTCGAGAGAATGTGGTCAATGATTGGCCCAGAGTTGGATTTCTTAAATTGTTGCAATGGCCGGACATTGATCGGAATGGTGATGAAGGGTCGCAGGCGACAGAGAAATCTTCACATTGTGGCTCGAGGGTCAAGGGTGAAACGGAGCCTGAGATGAAAGAGTTGATGTCGATGGTTTGTAGAGTTTCTGATAAATCGTCGCGATTGAAGACGCTGATGCTGTTGTCAAATGTTTGACGCTTTTTGCGATTGATGCGATGCAGTGTGTTGAGAATTTCATTGGATGCCAATTCGTAGATCAACGATGAGTTGGCGAGCAGAAGAGCATTACGGTTGGCTTTGCTGAACGAGGCAGCAGTACCGTCGGGAGTTCTGGCGTCGATTCCACCCTCTGAAAGAGAAAAGGTACAAATTATAATCACACAATCAAGTAATGCTTAATTATCCAGTAGCAGTGAACACACTCTAAGATAGGTTGCAAGGTAAACATGACATGGAGACATAAAGTCTACGATTGCAATGTAACAGCGTGACCTATCACATTGCCTTTACGTTTCAGGTCCCCGTACATTTTTAGACCTCAAGCGGTTTTATTGACAAGTTGCAAAGCCGAATGGAAAATTTTCCAGGTGACACAAGGTTCTTCAGAGGTAGCTTACTCTTGGATGCAACTGCTTTGGTTGGCTTGGCACCTACAATCCCCTTGATACAATCTCTCGATATGGAAGCAAGGAATGCAAGGTTTCACTATTCGTGTATCAGCCAGCGACCTGCTTTTGGTTAGAACTTAAGTGTTTCGAAGCCAATTTCGAAGGCATGTTTCACCACCTGGACCTGGGCTCCGAATCCACTGAAATTGGGTGAGCTAGAGATTCAGCCTAGTATGTTTTCGGTTTCACCCATCCTTGAGTAAGCTCTCGGTGCTATCACAATGGATCAAATTCCGGTCTAAGTGCGCTGGGTGTAGTCCTAGCGGCCCCTGAACCTAACCTAACCTATGAGTGAGCTACCCCCATCGCTATGTTTGATACAAACAAGAGTGTGTGTATATCGATGTGTGGAAGCGTCAAATTGGAAGCGCTTCCACCAGAAGCAGCTTTTCATCGCTTTCTCTTCATAGGAATATGTGCTTCTGCGGAACAGTTCCGTAGAGAAAAACTAGCTACGACTCCATTCTCCTCCGCCTCCGGGGAAGCATTCCATTATCTTTCCACAACTTTAAGCCGAGGATAAAAGTGGCCCCAACTAACTTTCCAGTCAGATTCATGTCGAAATGCTAGGTATCACTAGAAGCGCTTCGTATGAAGAGAAGGGGGACTGCATCTTTTCAGACCTCATATAGAAAAGGATGATAAAGAATCTTCAAAAAGAGGCGGTGCAAAATCTTCAACTCGAAGAGAACCCGAATCCCTGGACGAGGGTTGAACCATAACGGGAGAAAATGAGAAAAACGCTAAATTTAAAAAGTTGAGACCAAGGGCAGATGCAATGATCATTTCCCATAGCCAGAAGGAATAATGACCTTGGTAGGGATCCTGTTTCAAGTGTTTAGCATTCGGCCACTTCGGGAAGGAGCAGTAATAAGCACGATAGGTTCAATATGTGCTCCAAGTGTGCTAAGGATGGCCGCAAAGCGGTATCCTGCGATAAGGAGCCCAGCTGCATATTGTGCACATCGGACAGGAGTTGTTAAGTGTCCGATATATCGGAAGGTACTAAATGATTTTTTCCCAGCAGAATTTAAAACACTGCCAGGCGAACAGAATCTGCTCGCACAGACTGTGACAGAGAAGGATATCAACGTTGGAATTATTATTTGCGACCAATTCAAGAATTTTCCTGGACAGACCTGTGCACGACGTCATTTATTGGGGGGGGGGGGGGGGGGAGGGACTTCAATGCGAATGGTTTCGGCAAGGGGATAAATGTACTTATGAAAACAGTCGGTGCTTATATCTTTAAGAGAGGTAAAGTGGGCTTTGTTATTTGGAGCAGTTCGTTGGTTCCAACTACGGAGTGGCCAGTTAGGAAATATTCTACCCATAGGGACCAGGACCACCAAAGAAATTAAATTCACGAGAGCAGAGAAACAACTTGAGTTATAATAAGAACCCCAATCGTAAGGTGATCAACGAGACGTTTTGACAAGGCGTCTTTCCTAGAAACACTTTTCGCATGTAGGTCCAATTAACGGATCTGCGGCCCAGAGAGCCTTGCAACTTGCTGAACAACTGGCAATAGCATGCTATGCCTCAATGACAAGAAAGATTCCGGCCAATAAATGACGACTGGTGGAATGACGAAATCGCGATCATTTGGCGCAAATACCTTAAAGCTCGGAATAGTATTTGCTCCAGTCTTATAAAACGACCAAAAAAAGCGCAGCCATTTGGCGACTAATCTAGATGGACCTTTAGACTGCAAATTAGCGGAAGAGCATTTGTTGTGCTACAGTGACGCTGGATGTCAAAAACGCATTTAATTCTGGGGGAGCATACATGCCGCTCGAGAAAATATGAATGTGTCCCAACACTTTCCCGCAATAATTAGGAGCTACCCCTCACACCGCGTTTTGGGTTACGACATTTGGACCGTTGGACGTTGGACTGTAGCCGAGTAAAAAACAGAGGTGGGCCTAATTGGCAAGGGCAGAAAAAAGTGTTTTCCCAAAATCAGCGTCGGACGATGTGTCATAACATCTAAGAAATCCGTTAGGTACTTGGAGGTTATGATTCACCCGCGAGCACGACAATGCTTTGAAGAGCGCTTTAATTATGTGGACGGCAAGACCAATATTTTTGTCAACATCATAACCGTAGCCATAGATATTTTAGGGTTTCGGTGATGTGTAATTTAAAATGTACAACAAGACAAGCCTAAAAACCACCATGATTGTAGAGCAAAAGAAAAACTTGTAATTTTTCGATAAATTTAACATGTCCACAGTCTATGAGTCACATGTGCAAACGGCGTTCCTCCCCGTTCGCGTCTATGAGTCACATGTGACTCATAAATGTATGGATTTTCGCATGTCAGACGTGGTGGCAATGTCAAACAAAACCGGTCAGACAGTGAACGTGTTAAATTGTCCGTTCCAAAAATATTGTTAGAAAGAAATGGATGAGCGTACCCAAAGAGCCAATTTGGCAAACTACACTAGTGCTAGCAATTTCTATTTTTAGGTTTCAACGAATCGTAAGACTGGCCTAGGGCGAATCTTGGGCAGCGTTCCAGAATAAATCTTTCAAATCAAACTTACGTTGCAACCAGGCCTCATATTCAAACTTCTTTCGGGCAATCAAATCCTCCTTTGCTTTTTCAACAGCCGCCTTGATCAGGTCTTCATTAAGTTCTTCCAATTCGTCGGCGGATCTTGTGGTTGTTTCTTCCATGATATTATCAATTTCGATTTGTTCCAATGTCTCAACCTTCCATGGTGTAAGATCAATTCCAGGGAGTTGATCGCATGGCAATCCAGCATTTCTGTATCAAAAAAAAATAAATGTCAATTTCACCATTCTGTTGCTCACTTAAGATTTACCGCTACTTACAAGAAAATATCCTCTCGAATAAAGGCTTTCGGTTGAGATCTCTGAACGCCGGACGATGAACACAACAGTCCAGACAATGTAGTTTTGCGGATGCTTTGCAATTGATCGATCGTCAACGATGATGGTGGAATATCATTTTCGTACCAGAACCGATCACTTGTTCGCAAATGAGTGAATTGAAGAGCCATAATGCAGGAAATTGTCGGTCCGAACACTGATCCAGGGGCGGCTTTTTCCAAAAGTGATCCAACGATAAGATCAACATCTTCGGCATCTCTGCAACAACATATCATACATATAGTTAGTTCAAACTTGATGATTTTCTCGAAGATTTTTACTTACTGGTAAAGCTTTTCCAAGAGATCGATTTCTTCTTGTCCCAAATTTGAAAGTTCTTTCAATGTTTCGAAGGTGGTCGGAATCGAGTTGTTAACAGTGAAACGTGGATCACAAAGATGCAAGGCATGACGGTACGATGGGATGCCGTGATCACGTCCTCTTTGGATGGCAAAAGCGATTGGACTCCATTCAGTTTGCTCAAAGTTTGGTGGGACGAATGATTTCATAAGAGCTGGCACATCGATCAAAGAGGCGGCTGATGATTTGGCGTTAAGCTAAAACGACAGAAAAAAGTTAACGAAAGTCGCTGCAATATTTTGCACGTTATGATTACCATTTCTTCTGGCAAGATTGTGAGGAACGCTGGAACAGCTCCGACGGCAAATTCGTTGAAAACACCAGCACGATTGATGCTGGAGTAGCCTGGGAAGTGTTTGCCGGCATTTAATCTGAAAGATTAGAAAGAAATAAAAAGGTAATTGCGATAGGAATAATTATGTATTCAAAATTTTCAATCAGTGAAACTGTTACTTTAAGGACCGGTTACTCATACTTTATATCCAACAAATAAGCTAAAAACATTCTATAGCCAGTGTAAACGGCCATGTTACAAGTATGCTTTAAATTATGGATAAATATGTACTAGTAACCGGCACTAACAATATTAAAGAAGGGATTGCATACCTCAATCCATCGCGGTTAGTGATCTCTTGTCCCAAAACAATAGGCAAAAATTCATTGTAAGTAATATGTTGGATCTGATTGGTGACAATGCGACGTGCTTCAAAGAATAACGCTCCATCATTCCATGATGGGTTCAATCCTTGCAATACGTCAGTAATTCGGTTGTGTTCCTGAAGAAGAGCAGTGTGTAGGGCTCCAACTGCTCCGGGTTGATTACAGCTAAAAATTGAAGAAAAATTTAGAATGAAATTTTATCAAACAAAAACTCACTGTTGGCCAAACAATTACAGTGGAAATTTCAGCAAAAAAAAAAAGGAGCTCACCCAGCCGCTATTTTAATAACTTACCGTGGGCATGATTTAATATCAACTTTTCCATTTGTGAATGTACGAAGTCCTTGAAATTCTTTTTCTGTCGCACCGTACAATCCGGAACCGTCAATGTATCCCGAAGCGGCATTCATTTGATCACGACGTGCTACAACAAATTTTCGTTTTAATATTTTCGCAAATTATAAATGATCGCTCACTACTTACTCAATCGACAATTGTCTGGATCCAAGGATGGCGCTGATCGTTTGTATTCCCGACAATCGTCTCCCATACGCACATAGCATTGGATCATTTCATCCGGTGTCATTGTGGGATGATCTTTGGGATTGCAGCATCTCGCTTGTGTAGCTGTTTGAGTGATTTCAATCAGGTCGTAGGCCAACAGTTGTCCCCATGCGGGCAACATTGCGGTGATATGAGGATGAACATCTTTGGGATTTGAGTGTTCGTGCAGAAGATTGATTATGTCTTCGCCATCGGGAAGGGCATGTGAGCCAACTGATGATCGAGGTTGATTGAAGCCTGAAAGATTAAATAAAGAATTTTGGTAAACGAATTTCATTTTAAATAGATGATGGTTAATTGACAATTGACAATGCTGCTTTCAGTATCAACCAATAGTCATGAGAAAATGGGTTCCAGTAATGTGTCAGCGTTTCTGCGACAGACATTTGGAACATGCCTTCAGCCTTCAGCTACCAACCAGTTTATTGCCTCGAAAGGTTCTGATAAGTATCGCACTACTACTTATTGATACCGCGAAGGTATCTTTCTTTTCAAAATAAATATAAAGGGTGTCCCGTTGAGGGTTACTAAGAATATGTGCATTTTGCCTATATTGCCTAACTCTATGTACATGTTGCTTCATTATTCGTTATTTTGTGATACAATTTTAAAAGACCGCATGCCAAGATGCCAACTAAATAATTCCAACACTCAAAATGTAACTAGGCGTTGGATGTAGTGTAAGCACTACAATTGATAAAATAAAGTCACTTTTCCGACTTGAAATTAACGAAGCTTACGGACCTTCATTTTCAAGTTACATCTCGAGTATTTGCAATTATTTTGTTAAAAACACCCTAGGGTATGGTCTTAAAAAATATTCTCACAAAAATTAGAGAAATAATGACGCAAATGTTATACATGTATGCAATCTAGGTGAAATCCGCTAATTTTAAATGCATTTGCCGCAACGTCCTGGCATTTTTTTTTAAGTTATTTATACGGTTATGCAGACATCATATACGCGCTATCACTCATCACTAGGTTAACGTTGATTTACTTGGCACCCTGTATTGTTCCTCTCTTCTTATTTTTGGGCGGTATGCCTCAGCTTATTTCTACTATTTCACTTTTATTCTGGATCGGATCATTGCTAAGACCAATCAATAGGTTTATTTCAAAATGGGTAAGTTTCTGGCTTAATTCTTTTGTTTTAAATCAATTTTTACTTTCATTATAATTTCGCTTCGCTTCTATTCGCTTCTTCGGCCTATATTTAGTATAACAGGCTGTGAGATATGAAAATGTACGGACAACAGTTAAATTTGGCAACAAACATTATGATAGGAGAGGATTTTATGAAACTACCAGGGTCGTTACTGCCTGTCATTTTGATGGACTATTTCTCGATACAAAAAAAAAAAATATCGACCATATCGATTGCCTAGAGGTAAAAGTGACTAAGTGCATTTTTCGCAAAAATCGTTTTATTACGCCAATTGCATTACTTTTATGTCCCGCATCTGTCATTAAAATATTGAGGCGGTAAAATAAGTAAATCAGAAGTTATAGAAAATGAAAATTGATTAAGTGCAAAATTTTCAGAAAATGTTCGAGGTAAAAATAACCAAGTGCAGCACTTGGTAATTTTTACCTCAAAAATTATAGTTTTCCTTTAATGATTCCCTAGATCTAAATATAATTAAAGCCTAAGAATAGCACAAGATATTTTCAAGATATTAATTTAAAAAAAGCACCTTTCACAATTGTGAAGTTAAAATTAATAGACATTATGCAAATTGTGTCGAAGCTTATAACCAACTCGTATTCGTATTTAAAAAAACTTCGTTGCAAAAATACACAATTCTTGATATTTTAGATTTTATAATTTTTACATCTCAAAACTTTTGTTATCAATTACACATATGAACAAAAAAATTAATACACCTTTTTGCACCATTTTATTCCTGATTTTTATTGCATTTATTATATTGTAATAATCGAAATAGATAGTCATTATTAAAACTAGGATACAACAATGGCAAGGAACCCGAAAAAGAGAATGGTTCCCCTCCCCGGATGGTTCTCTGTCCGGACCGGTATAAACTTTGATAGTGAGTTTGGTCAAAATAATAAGTAAGACATCGTTTTTTAACTTTTTTTCACAACCTTTTCCGACTTTTTATCGGGGTTCGTGTTTTCTTTCCTTTTTAGTGTGCTAACTAACGTCAAATTAAAAGCAAAAAAATACTTAAATGGCGAAAAGCGCTCATTAGGCCCACAGAAAGGAAGTACCATATAGTAGAAGAAGTACAGTAGAAGTACTATAATAGTCCATAATGAGACCCTCAATTATAACTCACAATCAATATGGCGAAAAAAGGTCCCCTGACATTATCGATACTTATCGCGGAAGGTATTGGAAATATTTCATATCTCCGAAAAGTGAATGGAAAACTACAATAAGTAATATAATTTTGGTGAATAGATTCGAAGTTTCGAAGTGTAAAAAATATGGACGGTGCGATCAGTTATTGAGAGAGATACTCCTCCTTGGTGGAGACCAAACAGAGAAAAATCCACAATATTTTGTTTTAGTGGTGATATGATATGATAAAGGACCCCTTTCGTAATATACTTTGTCTCACAGAAAAATAAATTTTATCAACGCTATATTAAAGCATTTTCTTCAACGGGGCAAAATATCATGGTCAATGTTTTTTTTCATAGTTTGGTGTCATTCAAATGCATCTAGTAACCGTTCCGGTGAGACATATCCAGTTTTTTTCTGGAGAATAATGGACAATATGTCGAGAAATAGTAAAAGAAACGAAATTCTCGACGAATTGGAGCAAGAAGATTGATTTATACTAGTTTGAATTGAATTAGTTAAAATGTACTTATTATTTTGTCCAGCCTTTTTTTAAATGGTTAGTGTATATATTACTTAATTCCTCTCCAATTAGGGAACAAAATATCATCAAACGGTTTTTATTGACTTTAATAACCGCTGTAGTGTGAAAAAAAAATTAATTGGGTGTACTTATTTTTTTGTCCATATGTGTACATGTTGCATTTAACAAAAAAACATTAATAGTGTTTTACTTCTTCAATAGATCATAATTACAATTCTTGTAAGATTATGTTTTTTATTTATTTTTCAAGTTAATTAGTAAACAACACTGCTGAACGTGGTTGATCTCAACACCCAAAAAAAAAGAGTTAAGATCTTGAAAATGGGATGTCATCTGGCCAGACCTTTGGCAATTCGGTCAAAAAAGTATAGAAGATAAAATGGTAGCGACTTCAAACTTCAAAGTATCCTATAATAATATGTTTAGAAGCATTTGGCAAAAAATTGAAAAAAATCGTTTGAAGTTGTGAGCATGTTTTTGGCGAATTTCCATTTATGTATAGTATTTTCTGATACCCAATAGGTCTGGCTAGACCTATGATTTTCCACCCCATTTTTCTCTCCAGTTTAAAAGTGAAAATATAAAATTCTGTTAAATTTCACATATCTGTGATATAATAACGTTAATAAAATTCGATTTGTACTTTAAACAGTAAAAAATTCTGGAGTTTTCGTTAAGAAGCCGCGATGTTCGGAAAATGGGAATGCCTAATATCGGGGTAAAATCTACTAACGAAGCCCTAAATATAATGGAATTTGAAAATACGATAAAACTTTGTATTAGAAATACGCCATGAAAATAAACAGGCAAATACGAAGAAAATGAGGAGAAAACATATTTGTACTAATACCACCTCGAAATATGTCTACTTAAAAACGTTCCCAGAATATCTACAAAAATGATTTAAATGCTTATTGTTTAAAAATGCTAGTTTAGAATTAGCAGAATGACTCTACAGATAAAAACTTCACTTTTTCTAAAAAATAAAAAAAAAATCTCAATAGGTCCAGCCAGACCTATTGGGTATAGAATATGCATATTGAAGTAGGTGCCGACAGAAGGGTTAAATTTGACCTCACCTACATTCCGAAAGTACAGTACAAATGTCATTTCTGGATGATTTGATACATAGACTAAATCACTAAATACTTCCAAACAAAAAGTCTTGTGAGGTAAAAATGACTAAGTGCGGAAATTGAAAATTTACCCATCTGTAGAAAGTTTAAAATTCCAATAAAAGTATGGATGTAGTGGTCTTCAGTTCTTAATGGAAATTCAATAGTCTTTTATTTTGAATTTGCTAACCTCGATTTTTAAGACACGAAAATTTGGTTTTTTTGTTCTCCTGAACAATTTGGAAAATGTTAGTTTGTCACTTTTACCTCTAAGCCGACGATATATGCGTTTGATCCCTTATTGATCCCAAAATATGACTCCTCCTAACCAAACATATATTTTATATCTATACTCAAAAACAATAAATTAACTCTAAAATTCCTTAGAGCAGAATCAGAATGTATAAAACTAAGGCCGGGTTTCTGATAGCTCTTATTCAGTACCTGTCGGCTGATTAGTCTTATCGCGTAGAGAAGACACACACCATATTTAGAAAGCTTTTCCATTGTGTTGAATGGAATTTTGGTTTATTTTGCATAGCTACGCCATATTTTGCTTGTTTAAGCCATCATCTTAGATTGAGAAAATCATTGCGCACTTTCATCCAACAGCGTAAATGAGCAAAAGATAACAAAACTATGCAAAATTAACAAAAAATCAATTCAATATAATGGAGAAGCTTTTTGAATATTATGTGTGTCTTCTCTGGGCGATAAGACTAACCATTCTATAAGATCTACGAGAGAATGGGCCTAAGTGTTTTAACATAATTGCCAGTGCTTTCTGATTCAAATAAGGTTTGTCTGTCAGTTTACACAACAAAATTCGATAAAATAAGACAAACGGGCCAAAGAATCCCTTCCGTTTGCATGGAGATATGCATCCTAATCGACCCTAACTCTCGAGAGAATAATGCAAGCAAATGGCTTAGATGACGTACAGTACAGCATTTTGACCTTTCGTACAGCATTGGGAAATGTACAGCAAAATGTACAGCATTCCCTATGTCACACAATGAAACCTAATTCACTACATAATAACCTCTTCTGTGAACAATCATGTCTGCTTTTAAGTTTGACCCCTATTACCCGGTGCGATCGATATTTAGCGGGATAATCTTTGCCAATCTTTCATTTTCGACAACCGGGAGCCCTTCCCGATCTCTCTGAAAAATTTGCAATTGTAGAGCTATTTGGCGCTCATATTTCCTCCAAATTTTACGGTTCTCCTATCCGCGTTCGGAAGCTTCTGCTGCTTAAATTAAAATTAAAACACTTCTGTGCTTCCTAATCGAAAAATGTGCATAACTTGGAAATTCTTGAGTGGAATTTCCAAGTTTTTTTTCCAAATTTCAGAAGTTACAACCGTCAAATGATGAGATTTTAATTTATTTTCCCTATGACAAAACGATTGAAAAATCAGCCACAGTACTCCGATACCTTTATCACCCTCTATAGGAAAATGTATACTAAAGAAAGGACTCGGCATGGGTGTTAGATAAAGTTTTTTCCCACATTTCCTTAGGGTCAATTTAAAACGGCGTTAAAAGCCCAGGGAACCGGCCGGCATGGCATCAACCATGGAGAAATGCATACTCTGCTCCAGAAATATTGCAACCAGGTTTAGATCAGATTTAGACCTCTGGCTCGTCGACTTCGCACTGTCTGTCGCGCATTAGAGAATTCGCCAGCATTTTTGCGACGCAGTGCTTTTGCGAAATAGGATAAGGTGAAGTGCAAGTGCAGCGAGCGGTTAGCCCATGTCAGGCAATTCGTTAAATTTAGATCACTGGCAGGTCAATACATTTACTCAGATCCTGTGGCTCGCCCTTGGCCTTATTCAGAACTCACTCTGTCTGTTGCGCTTTTCATAATTCGCCAACATCCTTGTGACCAGCTCTGGTAAGCAGTGAATAAGGCGAGGTGCGATCGCAGCGTGGGGTGAATCAATAGATGGCAATTGGTAAAGTTTAGACCTTTGCTCGTCCTTAGGATTACTCGAATCCTATAGCTCGCCCTTCCGATCAGACCACGCTGTCTGTCGCGCTTTTCAGAATACGCTAACATTTTGCTGGGAAATAGGATAAGGCGCAGCGAGCGGTGAGTCTATGGAAGGCAATTTGTAGAATTTGGACCTCTGGCCCGTCCATACGTACACTCAGATCCTGTACCTCACCCTACTCTGCGCTCAGACCTCTCTCTGTCTGTCGCGCATCAGAGATATTCACAACATTTTTGCGGCGTTGACCTCGAACCTGGAAGTATGACTGAGGATTTGCTTGAAAACCGAATTCCGCAAGTATGTGTACAGCATTGGGCCTTCGGGAGTCTGGTCACCTTAATGCACAATGAAGTTCTAACTTATTAAGCATAACAAAGATTTGAGACAGATTTCTGTGAAATAGATGACGATGTTAATTAACTCTTCTTTCATGGACGACAAACGTTGTGTTATAAGAAAAAAAAAAAGGATTCAGTAGAGAAGAAAAAAATCATTTAATCATCAATCATCATCAATTTTTTTCTTGCAAAACAAAGGTCGGTGATTGTGCGGTCCAGTGGTGGCAGGTCTAACAGTTTTTCTAGAGTTAAAGTTGGTGCACTGCGCATGGTGCCGGTTATGCTTGCGCAGGCCAGTTTCTGTACTGATCCCAACTTTGCTGCTGCTGTTTTTTGTTTGATTTTAGTCCACCAGACTATCGAGCCATAGGTCAGACGGGGTTTGACCACAGCTTCGTAGATCCAGTGTATCATTCGTGGTTTTAACCCCAACATTTTCCCTATTGCTCTTTTAGTTGCATATAGGGTCAGTTTGCATTTTGCAATTGTGTTTTGCAGCTGCTTGTTCCACGTGAGTTTGTTATCAAGGGTGACTCCCAGATATTTTACCTCCGTGGTAAACAGCAGTTGTTGGTTGAATAATGTTGGAGCGTTGAGCCCTTCCAAGTTGTGTTTGCGACTGAAGGCTATTAGTGTTGTTTTGGCGGGATTGACCGATAGGCCGACCCTCCTACACCAATCCTCCACTTGGGTTAGAGCTTGTTGCATGAGTTCAGAAAGAATTCCTGGAAATTTTCCCCTTATCAGGATGCTGATGTCATCGGCATATCCTAGTGTATAGAAGCCAGTGTTATTTAGCTGGGCCAGTAGGACGTCCACTACTCCACAGGAGGGGTGAAAGTATACGCCACTGTGAGCAACCTTTGAGGACAGCTGTATACATGGTTACACCGAATACTTTTGCATGTACTTGTCGTCCTTGAAGCATTGATTTTATCCACCGACATAGGGTGTTTTGAACTCCATGACTCGAGGCGCCGTGTACAAGAGATTCAAAGGAAGTGTTGTCGAAGGCCCCCTCTAGGCCTGTTCCAAAAACCGGGATCCCGGTACAAAACCGGTTTTCACTTGTTTTTTTTGGTACCGAGTTAAAAAAAAAACCGACCGACGAGTCGGTTTTTTGGTACCGGGTTTTAACCCGGTACTCAAAAAAACCGGCTTATGGTTAAAAAAAAACCGTCGGTACTGAAAAAAACCTGAGTCGGGTTTTAACCCGGTACTCAAAAAAACCGGCTTATGGTTAAAAAAAACCGTCGGTACTGAAAAAAAAACCTGAGTCAGGGAAACCGCTTGTGGTACCGGGTATTGAAAAAAACCGAAACCCGGTACTGAAATCTCGGTACCGAACAGGCCTAGCCCCCTCTATATCTAGGAAGGCCGCGAGCCCTATTTGTTTGATTTCTAGTGTGGTCTCAATCGTCCCAACTAAATGGTGTAGTACTGATTCGCATGATTTCCCTGTCTGATAGGCATGTTAGTTTGGGTGCAACGGGAATAGCGACAGGCACTTGTCCCTGATATGTTTATCGACGAGCTTTTTCAATCACTTAAGTTGGAAAGAGGTTAGACTTATTGGTCTATACGATTTCGCTAGGGTTTGGTCACGCCCCGGCTTTGCCAGAAAAGCTACGTTTACCTGCTTCCAAGTGATTGGAATGTATCCTAAGGCTATGCTGGCTCTAAATAGTCTTAGTAAAAACGGAGCCAGACCAGCAAGACCCTGCTGAAGCAGGGCTAGGTAGACACCGTCTGGTCCTGGTTATTTCTAAGGTTCGAAAATGTTGATCGCCCATTCCACCCTATTGTAGGTTACTATTTGGTTCGCAAGCCGTCAGTCGTTTTTGTTAGCCCTGAGAAAAAGGGAGTTGTCATCCAACTGGTCTGTGCCGTTGTTATGGTTGATCCAGGAAAGTGAGACCCTAGAATGACTTCTAGGGTCTCCTTACCTGTTTTTGTTTGGTTTCCATCGGAGTTTTTAAGTGTCCCGATGGGGTTTGTTGGATCCTTGGCTAGCATCTTCTGGAGTCTCGCTCCTTCATGCAGGGTTTCTTTCTCATCTACATTTTCGCAGCTGCGAGAATGTGCGTTGTGGGAGATGCCCAACTTGGCAGCGTGGAGCCCTATTAGCCACTGCCCCGTGATAACAGCAGTAAGCTTCGCGATATCTTTACGCGGTTTAGTCAGAATCTTAGTCGTTCTTTTCCTGTCGTAGGAGGGCCACATATTCCTTGATATAACACAAGTCCTCAGATTTTGCCATTTGGAATTAGCAGCTCTTATATAGTGGCTGGAGATCTTACTCCTAACAGCTGTCATCGGGGCGCAAACATACTCCGCATGGTAGCTGTTAAGAGTGGCACCCCTTTTAGCAAGTTCGTCAGCCATCTCATTACCCTCTATGTTCCTGTGTCCGGGTACCCAGAGTAGGGTGATTCTTTGTCGTGTGCCAAGGTTGGTTAACGCTTCCTCATACATTAAATACATAAAATCATAAAAGACCCTAGCATACTTATTTAGATTAAACTTATTTTTCTTAAAACGAATTTATAGAAAATTACATTAAACTCACCATTTGCATAGCTTGCTTCGAGCAATCGCAAAAGTACATCGCCTCGTGCTCCCCAATTCCGGTGCAAAATATTATTACATTCTCCTGTAGCTGATCGAAATTTACTCGGCGGGCAAACAGCTAGTGGACTAACAGTTTCATTGCAGTGTTGTAAATTATTTTCTTTTTCTCGTAGCAGAGCAGCCTTGGCAAGTGCCCGCAGGTCTGAAGGTGTAGCATCCGATTGTACTTTACTAATAAGTCCTATTATACATATACTGAAAAAAGAATAAGAAAAAAACAAAAGCTATTAAAATTTTTGCTAATTAATTAATAATAAAAATTATATAATTTAATCTAATAAAAATTTATGAACCATATTTTAATAAATTTGTTTAATTTAAATATTTACAAAGTTGATTAATTCGGATTGGCGTCCAAATTTATGCTAAATTTATTTGGTATCTGTACCTTTTTAAGCTTCGTTGGGAAGTTAAGAAATTAGTGTCGGTCTATAAAATTTGTGAAAGGGTCATTTTTTACTAATATGGACTTTTATCCATTCACTGGCTGATTTAGTTTTGATGATGTGCTGAAAGTTTCAAATTTTCAATAAAAATAAGCATTCTCGCAACACATAGAAGACAAGGAAAAAAACATAAAATTTCATTAGCAAATAATCCAATGATTGCATTTCGCTACCATTACCCAAACTAATCCCCATTCAGTTTTTGGGTCGTTTAATCATCGACTGCATTTTTGCACACTTATCTCATTAATGATGTAATTCTTCTTTATTTTCAGAATCTTTTTATGCATTCATCTTTCAACAAATTCGCGTCCATCTTAAGTCATCAATATTCATTAAAAAAATTTTTTTTTCCTATTTCTTCGCATTGCATAACTCACAAGAGCGAATCATTATCATTAAGCCACTTTGCTGCTCGATGATGATGGCATAGTCGTTCATAGTCTTCAGTGACCATCATCATTCATACTTCTTGTAATATGGATGGACTCTGAGACTTACGCACGCAGTGAATACATATTTCGCTTTCTACATTATTACGGTGGTGCGAAAATATTCAAAAGAGTATGAAAAAAAAATTATTTGTTAAGTTTTGTGAATATGTACAATCCGTCGCTTAAATGCCAACCGATTTTTTGTCGCGTACGCGTCAAGAATGAGTTGAGTTTAGTTCAATTTTTCAAATGAATAATAGCTGCAGGCCAGAGTTGTAATCTAAGTAGATCGTTGTCAAAACGACAATCGCGCCGGCATCACTTTCACTGTTTATAGTGGTGTCCCTCACTTGAGAGCTGGGAGTAAAGTATGTAAATGCGGCGGAATACTTTACGTTTAGTACCTACAAAGCATACTTCCATTATTACGACGATAGACTTGTTGTAATGAGTGTCTGCAGCTCGTAAATTTAACAACATTAAATGTATGGCAAGTGTCGGAAGTTGGTTACAATTCTGCTTGAAGATAACTTTAGTGTTTTATGTATACATAGTAACGATTTGGACCTTATTTTATGGGATCGCATCTTGTTTATATGATGCAAAGCATTTTAGCTTTAATGACGACAATAGGAGTGGAATCATAATTCCATAGTGCAATGAATTTGCAATTGCCTGTCTTTTATAGGAATTGAGAAAATGACGGAACTGCGCAAGGTCTTAAGTTATGTGACAATTTCGATGTTGACCTTCGCGTGCATGGCATGGTATGCGGAAGAATTCATTAAATGCATGTGAAATGGGTAGAAAACTGGAATCTTTGTTCAATCGTTTGAGTTGACTGACTATGTATGACTATGGTAATTAAAAGTACAACATTCATTGCTGATAATAAGATTTCTTACATTGAAAATACATTATTCTTACACACTATCTAATAAGTCAATTTTCAAACTAACTTTAGCATGAAAGTATACGATCAAATACAAGCTTCCTTTGAGAAAAAAAACATTAAGGCCGGGTTTCTGATAGCTCTTATTCAGTACCTGTCGGCTGATTAGTCTTATCGCGTAGAGAAGACACACACCATATTTAGAAAGCTTTTCCATTGTATTGAATGGCATTTTTGTATATTTTGCATAGCTACGCCATATTTTGCTTGTTTAAGCCATCATCTTAGATTGAGAAAATCATTGCGCACTTTCATCCAACAGCGTAAATAAGCAAAAGATAACATAACTATGCAAAATTAACAAAAAATCAATTCAATATAATGGAGAAGCTTTTTGAATATTGTGTGTGTCTTCTCTGGGCGATAAGACTAACCATTCAATAAGATCTACGAGAGAATGGGCCTAAATCTCGTGGTGTGTATTATTTATGTCTTTCGAAGCAGTCACGGCAAAAAAAAAAAACATATTCAGACGTCTGCTCAGTATTATATTGTAGATAGGAGCATTCCATACTGTATGCAAGTCAGTCAACATTTCACAGCAGACTAGTCCCAAACAGGATTTTATTTTACAATTGACGTAATATCATCTTATTCAATCTCCCAATCTGCTATTGCCTTTCTCGCCTATACTGCCTTCGAGAAATGACAATGTTACATCTGGACGTCTCTGTGTATTGCGCGTATGCAAGCCCCTTAAGCAATTGTTCATTTCGAGGCTAGCCTACGATACAACTGAAACCGATATCAAACGCTACGTCGTTGATAAATTGGGCTTTGAAGCTTCGATGCTGTCATGTAAAAAGCTTACCAAGGATAACATTCCTAACAAAATTGTCTCATCGTTCAAACTTGCCTTTCACGAGGAAGTCGATGAGCTTTCGAACGAATCATTTTGGCCGTCAGGGGTTCTCCTAAATGAATTTAAGAAACGAAATTTTCGTCGTCAACAATCAAACATGATCTTACAATAAATTAACCTTTCTCTTTATTATCAAAATGTATGAGGTTTAAGGTCTAAACTCCATAATATAAAAATATCATCTTTAGCTTGCAACTTCGATTTTATTTGCTTTACCGAGACCTGGCTTTGCGATTCTATACACAGTACGGAGGTTTTGGAATGTTTTTCGTTGTGATCGTGACTTTGATCTGACGGGTAAATCTAGTGGTGGCGGTTCACTTATAGCTATTCGCAGTCTCTTTGAGTGTCAACTTATATCCACCACTAACTCATTTTCTTTCGATTGTGTTACTGTTAAAGTTCAATTCAAAAGTTCTTCGCTTCTACTTTCCTGTGTTTATGTACCTCCTAATTCCGTTTTGTCTGATTACGAGAAATTCTTTTCTCACTTCTCAGACATCGTTATGGTATACCACCTCACCTCAACTCAAGTGTGATCATTTAATCTTTAATTTACCCACCTTTAGCTGGCCTGAATTCCCAGGGTTGCCCTTATCCTCACCTTCTCCTTCTGTCTTTCTGTCGGTTTCCTCGTTCATAGAGTTACTGCAATTCAACACTACTAGGAACTTCATGGATCGTAATCTTGATCTGATTTTTAGTAACCTATCGCCATTATGCTTGACCTCGTCAAAGGCTTCTAATGTTATTATTTCATGCGACCCTTACCATCCAGCACTCTTATTAAATATTAAAATTAACTTTCCCTGTCCTGCAGCAATTAATCCAAATACAAGGTTTAATTTTCATAAAGCCGACTATGAAGGAATTAATGCCAGGTTGTCTGAAGTAGATTGGCCTTTAATACTTGGTGATATGAACTGTGACTCTGCTCTCTCCGTTTGTTATGATATTCTTTTCAACATCTTTGCGGACTGTGTTCCAATTTGCAATATCAAACCTCGCAAAAGCCCCGTTTGGATAACTAAATCAATTCAAAGATTGATTCAGAGGAAAAACCGAGTGCGTATTCGATATAAGCGCTTCAAACGCCAATCTAATCTTATCCTTTTCAAGAGACTTCGTTCTGAAACAAAAAGATCGATTAAAGCTTCCAGAAATGCGTTCATTAGCATTGAAAACAGCATCGGGAACAATGACTGCACACTTTTCTGGTCGTATGTTAAGAACATGCGATCATCATCATCCATTCCCTCCACTATATCTCTGGATAATCGGTCTGCCAACACTCCCGAGGATAGTTGCGAGTTATTTGCATCATACTTTGCTATAAGTACTTTCCGACAGTCCTCTGCAACTCCCGGATTAAGGAACTTTTCCAATCCTGTAACCCAACTCCAAGCATTTCCAGTCTTACCTCAAATTACGACAAATTCGGTTAGTCTTAATCAATTCTCTAGGTAATAAATCGTCCTGTGGACCTGATGGACTTTCAAACACCTTTTTAAAGAGAGTTAGTAACACGATTTCAATACCACTCTCAATAATTGTTAATAAGAGTATTCGTGAGTGTATCTTCCCGGGTCAATGGAAGTGTTCATATATAGTTCCAATTCCTAAATCAGGGGACCAAAATATTGCGTCAAACTATCGGCTGATAGCTTTATTATCACCTTGTTCAAAACTGCTGGAACGTATTGTATACAGAAATATTGATGAACATTTTGGTAATTTAGGGCTCTCGTCCACTGCAAGCGTAAACTTGAGCGGCGCGGCGCTCCAGCGGAAAAGCTTTCACAAAATGTGCGAAAAAAGCTTTTACTAGTAAAAGGTATAAGCACACACAATATTCAAAAAGCTTTTCCATTGTATTGAATGGAATTTTTGTTTATTTTGCATAGTTACGCCATATTTTGCTTGGTTACACCATTCAAATTCGGAAAAGCTTTAAACGCGGGAGCGCGGCACCGCTAGAAGCAGGTAATGGAGGGCAGGCGTTAATTGGTTCTGCTCAGCATGGTTTCCGTAAAAAAAAATCCACTACCACAAATTGGCTGAATTTGTCGAGTTTTGTGGCGAACTCGTTTCACAAGCACATGGATGTCCACGCAATTTATACCGATTTTTCCAAAGCCTTTGATACGGTCAACC
Source organism: Microchrysa polita (assembly GCA_949715475.1). NCBI lineage: Eukaryota > Metazoa > Arthropoda > Insecta > Diptera > Stratiomyidae > Microchrysa > Microchrysa polita. The sequence continues at coordinate 32,790,602 of OX454415.1, forward strand.
ACGTTGTGCTACTAAATAAACTTCATGAGTTAACTAATAGAAACATGTTTTTGGACGCAGCCACCGCACACCACGACACTTCCGTGGGGCCATACACGCTGCCGTCCACTTTTCCCTTTTAAGTGCGGGTCACTCAAATTATGGAATAATTTTGATTTTTTGTTGGAATGAACTTGTCCCCTCAAGGGGGAACTCAAAAAGCTGGCATTGCGATTTCGACATGTACATGGCACGACACCTCTCATCAGAAGCAGTCACTAAGTGTCGTGCCATGTACTGCCGGGGACAGCATGATCGAGAATGCAACGATCGGTGTCACTTTGCTCTTTATCGAAATCGTAACGCCAGCTTCTTGAGTTCCCCCTTGAGGGGACAAGTTCATTCCAACAGAAAATCAAAATTATTCCATAATTAATGAGTTAAGTTTCCCCCCTTGGCTACTTTCGTGGACCTACTTAACATATCTTCCAAAGTAATTTTTAATAACAGCATTTCATCGGAATTTACACCAACATCAGGGGTACCACAAGGATCTATTTGAGGGCCTCTTCTTTTTTCATTCTTTGTGAATGACCTTCCTTCTATTCTGAGCAAACCGATGTCTTTTGTACGCTGATGATTGCAAGATGTTTACCTCTGTTTCATGCCTAGAAGATTGCCTTTCGTTGCAAACTGATCTGGACTTATTGTCGTCCTGGTGCCTCACCAATGATCTACTTCTTAACGTATTGAAATGTTCAATTATGTTCAATGATTTACTCACTGAAGCTTTTCCCTACATTCTTCTCGTATTCCATCAAAATGCTTCCTTTAAAACATGTTGACACAGTCACAGACTGGTAATCATCTTTGATTCAAAAATTCGATTTACTGAAAGTATAGATAAAAGAACTCGAGGCTAGCGGGCTTCGTTCTCCACTGCACTAGTGATTTTCGTTTTGAAATCAGTGCTGTGGGATTATTTAACTCCCTTGTACGTAGCATTTTGGAGTATGCTTCAGTGGTTGGTGGCCCCCGACTACTGACGTGTCTACTGATGCCATAGAGCGGGTTCAGCGAAGATTTACCAAATCATTATTTTTCAAATTTCCGTGTCTTCCTTACCCAGAAAGACTTTATTTCCTCTTAAACTCCTTTCCCTAGAGAAGCGAAGAACTTTCATTGAACAATGTTTTTTTATACAAAATTTGCCAAGGATTTATACACTCAAGTTTAGTGGATAAAATTGATTATAGAGTTCCATTATACAACACTCAATCTAATGCCATCTTTAACCCTCCTATAACTGATCTAGCTATATATGCCAATTCTCCTTTGATTCGAATAATGAGAACATATGATTCTATGGAAATTGGACCTCTATCCTCTTCTCTTGCATCATTTAAAAGTATTATTTCGCCAAAAATTTCTAACTGATAACTCATTCATCATATTTTCGTTTTGCTAGTTTGTTTAAATTTTTTTAATATTTTCCATAATGAGTTTTGCTTTTTGTAATATTCTTTTCTTCTCCTTTCAAATAGATTTTTTTTCCTTTTTGAACTCCTGTGTTAATATCTAATGTTACTGATGTAATTGGATCATTTCTGTTCAGCAAATAAATAAATAAATAATAAATTGATTTATCTAAATTACCATAGAGAACACTTCAGATTTTTTTATCGAGAAATCACCTATGAGCCACGTTACATGTGTGCGTAATAAAAATCAAATTTATGGTGTAACGACAAAGAATTAAGAACCGGCGTTAAGTATAGGCGGTTTCTTACATTGGTACATACTACATATTTACATTTATTTGTAATTTACAAAAGATATACCGTCAATACAAGAATTGGTGTTTCTTTCGGACCTTGACCCGAACCAGTTAAGAGTGTGAACTACTTGACAATGAACAGTGTCTGTTTTTATACATCTTCACTCGCTATTGCGTGCCGGAACTCAATAAATTGATTAAGTCTGATCAACATAATGAAATTTGCATACCCTTAAATTTATGAGATGTGTATAATAGCGCCACAAAATTATATCTGTATGATGTAGAATTTTTATACTACATTGTAGATTGATTTAATACGAGTATGTAAATTTTCTTATACATATTGCCAAAATTTTGTATAATTTTCGTTATATAAATTTTTAAAATACCTTCATGAATACATATATGTAACGAAATTTATACAATCAATTTTCAAAACAAAACTGAACGAGACCGAGTTCTAATCGTGCGAACAGCACGATGAGTGTATATTCTATACCCATGTACAGACCTAGATGGCACTCAAAACCCAAAATATTCAATTTCCTATTTTTTGTAGGGGAGGGTGGGGTAGATTATTATCTTATCAAGGCATCCAACGGCTACCATTTGATACTAATTTGAAGTTTTTCGCGACATTCTATCAAATGATATGGCTGAATATTACTTTGTAGGGGAGGTAGGGGTAGTCGGACCTACTCCACTTTCCATCAACTCAAAGTATATGTCAGAATGAGACATTGATCAAAATTTCAAGTCGATAGCGATATTCTACCGAAAGTTGTGGCAGAATTAAATTTCAACGAGGAGTAGTTTTTATGGGAGGTAGGGGAACCCGTGGTCCGATCTGGCCCATTTTCAATACCGTCCAAGATTTTAGCAAAACAAACATTTGACCAAAATTTCAAACCGCTAGCTTCATTATTTCGGTAGTTATCGTGCTAACAGACAGACAGACATGGCTTATTCGATTAAGGGACCGACCCTGATCACCTCCGGAGGCTCCTTCGAGGTGTTACATAATATTGGCGTAACAAAAACAACATACCCTATACCATCTTATGGGTATAGGGTATAATTAAGCCCGATTGAGTTTATTCTGGTTTCATTTTTAGTATTAGAATCAAATTCAGAACATTAACCATGTGATTGGATTAGAATTGTTGTCGATCAACTAAAAATATGCCAAAAAGAAAACATCTATTTTGGAATTCAAGTATGTACTAATTTTTTCAAAATAGATATAATTTATAGCTTTTCGAGTCATTGTTATTTTATTGAGTTCGATTTTTGTCGATACAGTGAGCCACAGTCAAAGTGTACCACCCTTCAGTATGAGTCTTCCTTTTAAAGTATTTTCTTAACTAATTTTCGGATTCGAACCGTTCAGGAAACTATCTTCTTTTATATCCAGTATAAATTGTAATTGTTGGTCCAGTTTTCAGCTACAAAAGCCGTTGAAAACTAAACAGAGTGCACAATTCGATGTCACAATAAAAGTGGGCAAGCCCATTGTTTTCGTCCATTTAACGGTAAAATTTTAAGTAATTTATATTTTTGTATTCAGTTAATAAATCTTGTTTAAATTGTGTACTAAATTAGTTTAAATGAATTATTTAGTGAAGATGCATTAAGAGAAAAAATTTGAAAATTGGGTAGTTGCTAGTGAAGCACTGCCAAGAGGCAATATCGTTAAGGGGTCTGATCCTTTGTTTTAACAAATGTTGTGGAACAATCCGCCACATTATTTACTGTTTCTCTAGAAAGGAAATTATTGCAAATAATCCAAAGAAAAGTCAAGTCATACGAAGGTTATTTAAGCCAGAATTTCGGTTCTTTTGGTTCCATATATGAAAGTATCCCTCATCTCCGTGCGCCTAAATTAACCCAAATTGTAAAAACTCAATGGGATATCGATGTATACACGAGAACTGTTCGAAAGAGTTCAAAGAAGCAAGAATTGAATGAGTGAGTACCTCAGAAGGGACTTGAAATTATCGCGAACGATCTCAGAAAATCTTTACGGTTCGCTACAAATTTAAAATCAAATAAATTTATGGGATAAAAATTCAGTAATTTTAATACATGTTCAATTTTACTTATCGAAAACATATTCGTTAAGCTGCATATTCCTATTATAGTTAGCATCTCCACGATGGCATTTTCTTAGGATAGAACTGCCTGCAAAAATAGGGTCAGACTGCCATCAGAACGGGCGACGTGGCTACACCGTGTGGCGGCAGCTGAATCTCACCACTAGGAGCGCGCGGTTCCCGTATCAGCTGATTGTCGGATGATTTGAAATCGAAACGAACTTGTCTTTTCTTGTCTCGCAAGGAGTCGCAGTGAATTCATGTTAACTTTGTGAAAAGAAAAATAAAGTATTTTTATAACGTTTAAACGCGTGTTTGCTGATCACCATAGTATTGACGAAAGCAACGTTGGTCATATTCCCACATTGGTGACTCCGACGTGATGGCAACGAAGGACGAACAATTTTTCGAAACCAAATCGAATATGTTAATGGCCGTAACAACAGTCAAGCTTCCGCCATTTTGGCGTGAGTAGCCGGAGCTATGGCTGGCGCAAGCAGATGCCATTTTCGACACAGCGCGCATCACCAGCAATGCAACGAAATTCAAGCATGTCGTCGCGAGCATCGATCCGCAGATTTTGCCATACTTTGCCGACATTATTGAAGCCTCTGCAGAAACCGACATGTACGAGTTATTCAAAAAAAGGATCATCAAACAGTAGTACGCTAGCTGCGACCATGTAAGATTTAGCGTTTTCGCCTCGCTTGTTACCGAACTTCTCCATGTGTTCCTTGGCCGTCCAACACGACGTCTTGCTCCGGAATCCTGTGGATTCCAGTTCAGGGCCTTTGTTGCGATGTTATTGGGGCCTCTTCGGAAGGTGTGACCTATCCATTGCCACTTAAGTCTTTTGTTCGAAGTGCCTATCCTTTCTTGGCCAGATATAGTGAGGAGATCCTCGTTCGAAATGATCTCCGGCCAACGAATATGTAGGATGCGCCGTAGACACTGATTTACAAAAGTTTGCAACTTATCAGTAATCTCTTTAGTCACCTTCCAGGTTGAACAGCCATATAGCAGCACGGATTTCACATTAGAATTGAAGACTCGAAGTTTGGTGCGTCTGGAAATATTGTTGTTTAGCCAGAAAGGAGTCAAATTGAAGAAAGCCGCCCTAGCCTTGTTTTACCGTGATTTTACATCAACATCCGCTCCACCATCTGCTGTAACTATACGCTCCCGAGATAGCAAAATTCGTCAACTTTTTCGACTGCCTGTCCCGAAATACAAATTCCGCTTTGCCCCCCTGGATATTTGCTCAAGAACTTAGTCTTGGCAGCATTGATTTTCAGCCCCTCATTACGACTTGCGCAATTTAGAGCTTCTGTCATTTGAGCGACATCATCCGTATTAGTTGATAGAAGACAAATGTCGTCAGCGTAGTCAAGATGTTGAAGGTGATCAAACAATTTCCATCTGATACCTTTGTTACGATGTAATTGAAGTGCGGAGCCGAGTACATCACTAATTACAATAAGGAAGAGAATAGGTGACAAAATGCAGTCTTGTCTCACTCCACTGTGCACCTCAAAAGGATCTGAAAGCTTGCCCTTATGCAAGACGTGACACTGGGCTCCATTGTAGGATTCCTTAGTGATGGAGATGATCTTATCTGGAATATTTCGTCTTCGTAAGGCATCCCAGATGTACTGACGATCAACACTATCGAAGGCTTTTTCAAAGTCGATGAACATGAGATGTAATGGGGATCTCCACTCCGCGGATTGCTCGATGATAATACGGAGGGTGTTAATGTGGTCGCTACAGGAGAACCCTTCGCAAAAGCCAGCCTGTTCATCGTTCAATGTGCCATTGACTTTTTCCTTGATTCGTCCTAAAACAATCTTAGCCATCAACTTGGAAATAGCAGGAAGTAGACAGATCCCACGCCAATTATCACAATTCTTCAGGACACCTTTCTTCGGAATTTTAATAATTAGGCCCTTTTTCCACTCACTGGGAAGAGTTTCAGTTTCCCAACACTCTCGGATTAAGGGAAGAAGAATATCCGCTGTAGCGTTAATATCCGCTTTTAAAAATTCTGTCGGAATTCCATCAATCCCCGGGGCTTTACCGGCGTCCATTGATTTGATAGCGTCTGTTAGTTCCTTTTTGGATGGTGGACCGGAACTAATGCCGTCTAGTTGAGGGACGTCTTCTGCTGGCAATGAAGATACACTTGCAGGCCCGAAAGTGTTATTCAGGACCTCTAAAAAGTGTTCTCTCCATCTTTGTAGCTGTTGTTCTTCGGTAACGAGCAGAACACCTTCCTTATCTTTCACTGGATGTTCCGTTTATAAAGATCTGCCAGTTAATGGCTTTATAAGTTTGAAGAGTGTTCCACTGTCACCGCGGAGAGCCGCATCCTCTGCCTCCTTCGCAAGTGCGTTGATATTGTTACGCTTATCACGTCTTACACCCCTCTGATCGCCTTTTTGGAGCGAACGGTATTCAGCTCTGTATCGTTCTTTAGCTGAATCGTCAGCAGCTGAGTTAATCTGCTCTTTAACTCTCTTGCGTGCTGAGATAAGAGACCAAGTAGAGTGGCTAATAAATGGTCTCCTACCGCGATCCAATCGTCCTAAAATTACTTCGCCACACGAAATAAATGAGTACTTAGCGACTTTCCATCTATCTTCAATTGTCGGATTCTCATTTGATGGTGGTGCATTAGCTTTTTCGTGCAAAGCGGTGGAGAACGCGCGCTTGGTTGATGGAATTTTGAGCTTCTGCACAATATACCTAGGGCAAATATTTGCACGGTTAGGACGCTGGATTGCTGCCGTTCGTAAGCGCATTTTTGCGATGACAAGATAGTGGTCACTGCCAATATCAGCACCACGTTTCGCCCTAACGTCCAGGACACAGTTTCTCCACGTTTTGGAAAGAGCAATTTGGTCTATCTGGTTCTCAGTTCTGCCATTTGGAGAAGTCCAGGTTGATAAGTGGCAATCTTTGTGTTTAAACAGAGTCCCACCAATGACGAGCTGACGAGAGTTACAAAACTCTATAAACATCTCGCCATTCTGGTTTCCGTCGCCTAACCCATGATTTCCCATATAGGCCAGTCAATTACCGATTTTAGGTCGCAAAAAATTGCTCGGGTCTGGTTTTTTGGGATATTGTTAGGATAGATACCAGAAGTGTACCACTAAGTTTGCAACTTCGAAAAACCTGTGCTAACCCCGTGACCCTCAAAAAACCTCAAAATTTTCGGACTTTTTTCATATTTTTGTTTGTAATTTCTAAAAGGTGCTTCCTACAAGTAAGTCGTGCACTGCACTTTTAAAGCTAAGAAAATCTTCTTTAATTTGAGTGTAACTCCAGCTTTGTAGGTGCAAAGGATCCCAAGATACAGCACTTTAAAAAATGTGATTTTTTGTAAAAAAGTCCGAAACAGTATTTTAGGAGGTTTGTATGACAGCCATATGACGTAATGTTTCGATTCCATCCATTCCTAGATATGTTTTGAGGCTTTACTAGGAACACATTTGGGTGAGGTTTGGTTAAGATTGGTTCATAAAGAAAAAAGTTTTTCTTAGAAGAACCTGATTATCAGGGGTTGGTTTGTATGACAGCCCTATGACCTAGTGTTCGGATTTCGTCCGTTTCTAGATATGTTTTGAAGCTTTACTAAAAAACACATTTGGGGGAAGGGTGGTTAAGATTGGTCCATAAAGAAAAAAGTTTTTCTTAGAAGAACCTAATTTCCAGAGGTTGGTTTGTATGACAGCCCTATAACGTAGTGTTCCGATTTCATCCGTTCCTAGGTATTTTTTTAGGCTTAACCAGCAACATACTTGGGTGAAGTTTGGTTAATATTGGTACATAAAGAAAAAAGTTTTTCTTAGAAGAACCTAATTTTCAGGGGCAGCCCTATGACCCCATGGTCTGATTCCATTCGTTCCGACATATATACAGCTAAGGAACTGGTTTATAACTTCATGTCACATGACTTTCTCTGTAAAATGCGCATTTAAGCCGATATTCAGCACGGAACATGACTGAAATTACAATTTCGAACTTTTTTGAAAACACAATGTTTAAAGTGCTGTATCTTGGGGTCCTTTGCGCCTACAAAGCTATGGTTACACTCAAATTAAAGAAGATTTTCTTAGCTTTAACAGTGCAGTGGACAACTTACTTGTAGGAAGCACCTTTTAGAAATTACAAACCAAAATATGAAAAAAGTCCGAAAATTTTGAGGTTTTTTGAGGGTCATGGGGTTAGCACAGGTTTTTCGAAGTTGCAAACTTGGTGGTACACTTCGGGTATCTATCCTAACAATATCCCAAAAAACCAGAGCCGAGCAATTTTTTGCGACCTAACGCCTTATTTTTCGGTTTATTGACTGGCCTAATAAGATGTTCCAATCCTTGGCTATCTGACCCGACTTTAGCGTTGAGATCCCCCATTATGATTTTAATGTCATCTCTGGGAGCCCTAACAAAGGTTTCGCCAAGTCGTTGGTAGAAGACGTCTTTATCAGCTTGATCAGCTGGTTCGGTTAGTGCGTAACACTGAATTATCGTGATATTTCGTACTCTGGATTTGAATCGGGCGGTGATAATACGGTCGGAAACTGGTTTCCAATCGATAAGGGATCGACGTGCATCCCTTGTCAAGAGGATTCCGACGCCTGCCTGCCGAGGAGCATTTTGGGCATCATTTCCAGAGTACAATAAAACAGTATGAGAGCTTGGTGATAAAGTCGCTCCTGATCCGAGCCATCTTGTTTCGCTCAGTCCTAATATAGCGATGTTATACGCGGTCATTTCCCGTTCGACTTCAGTGAGTCTCATGTTGTTGCACTCGCCCCACATCGTTCGAACGTTCCAAAACCCAATCGTGGTCCGTTGTTTATAGCCAAAAGTCGTTGCCGATGAACCAGTCCGAGGTATCCGAGGCTCGTTAAATGTTTCGAGTGTAAAGAAAATTTCAAGTATGCGGGTTACAAGCCTACGTACCCTATCCCTCAAGTCGCCTTTTACTACAAGCCGGGAACGCTGTGGCATAATTCTAACCCCAAAAACCACAGGGGTCAATTTTTTGTTAAGTTTCGTATATATCTGAACCCTTGAGCGCACAAAACAGAGTCGCTGCGCGCACAATTGTAGATATATGTTCGAAACTCAGGAGAGTTTTATTCTCTCCTGTCCCTTTAGTCGCCTCTTACGACACGTCGGGAAAGACGGAGGCACTATTCTTGACCCGCGCCACAGGGCCTAAGTGTACAGAAAGTACGGCAAAATTGCTCAATATAATTATTCTTTTTAAAAGAAATTATTAAATTGCGCTCAGTGCTATTTTGCCGTGCTCTGTGGCGGTGATCAATTGGTCGCCACTCTGTGATACAGAGATTCACAGAGAAACGAATTTTCGAAATTTGGCATGGCTCGTCGCACGTTGATTATTCAGAAGAAGATAAAAAATGGTTTTATCTTAGAATTACAAACTTGTCAGACTTCGAGTGCATTTGTCATTGAAACGTTGACGAATACAGTGCACTATCCTCAGCAAGGAGTTAGGGAAGAACAAATAGCGCTCAGTGCAATTTTACTTAGATATTCTGCAAACAAGCCCAACGAAAGGCTGGATGTAAGAGGCAGATCAACCGAAAACGCCAAAGCTTAGCAATTTAACGCTTCCATACGTAGTTAGCTTGACCTTACTGATTGCACTTATCATTTTAATAATATTTTTATACATTCAATGTAAACAAGGAAAAATCAAATTCCAAATTGTTAATCGAATTCAGAAGAATCCTAATTTTAACGAAGGTAGAGTTACGTCCGCCAATTCTTTAACGAACGAAAAGATAAATTCCAACGTAAGTTGCAAGTTCCATCCTCAAAAAGTGCCCTAAATGCGGAAAGTGTGCACGAACTCTTCCTTATTTTTTCAAAAAGAGCGAAATTGTTGTAAGTGCGCTTAACAATAGAATTCAACTTTGTGACGTTTCTAATAAATAAACACTTGAATGAATTAGCAAATGAAATTAACACATTTTCATGCAAAAATTAACTTAACACATCTGTGCGTTTAACCATCGAAATGTTCTAAAGTCATACGAATACAAAAAACGGTGTACAAAATTAGCAAAAGGGTTTTCTGTATAACAAGTTTTCAATTACCAGGTGACACACAGGAATCTAAAATTTATAAAACGAAAATTCATGCTACATTTTTTTGCCACTGAAACACTCACTACAAAATTTGTCCGTTTTCATCACTAAGCTTTTTGAATTGTTTTCGATAATTTTCATGAACTTTTTGCAGCGAATCAACTTCAATTCGCCTGATCTTTTCGCGGGTGGACTCCAACAGTTCTTATAACGTGCGTGGTTTATTTTCACAAATGTGTCACTTCAAGAGCCCAAGAAACATAAAGTTAAAACTGGTAAAGTTAAGGGACCGATTGGAATATCGGCAAATCTCATTATGACTGGGAAGAAATTTGTTGAGGACTGATATTGAGGCTCTCGCCATTTTGCTGAAACCAACTACAACATCGGCTATAACGACGGAAATTCCAAGTCCCGAGACCTAAGAAGCTCGTGCGGTACAATTTTTGATGGATATAGCGACCATCGCTATAACGACCGATCGGTTATAACGACTGAATTTTTCCGACTCGAGAGACAAAATGAACGGATATAACGACGAACGCTCCACACAAGTAATTTTTTGTAGGTGAAATGATTGCTTTTCCGGCATGCAAAGATCAAGTTCGAGTTGGAAATTAAATTCAGTGCGGAAATTCACCCATACGTAAAAAAAAGTTAAAAAATGGTACGACATCGCATCGCAATCGCACTCAACCTGAATGTTTTTAAAACGTCGTAAGAAACAGTAAATTTATGTTACGGAATTTTGTTTGCAATAAAACAATCAACACAGTAGAGGATTTGAGACAATTTTTTACAGGGCAGTGAAAAATTGCACACCAGAAAAACGTGCCCGTTTTCATCACTAAACATCTTTTTCGGAATCTGCCCTAAACTTTATGTAGCGGATCCACATCATTTCGGTACCAACGAACGTCCAAGATAGGGGAGAAGTTATTATTCCATATTATTAGCGCCTCAAAATTAGTTTTCTGTAATTTGCTTTGTGACAGGGACATATCGTGAAACAAGATTCAACGACGTCCTAGTCGGTTTCCTGACTTACCAGCTCTGACTTTATTCTTTTAAGCCCTTGAAATGAAGCATTTATAAAAATTAACTACGCTCGTTGAGAAAAATTAAGGAGTGAACCGAAGAATTTAAGATTATCTGCTGTGAAAAGTGGACTGAAGTTGCCGAAAATGACTCCAAAAGTTTAATGATGAAAAAGTGCAAAATTCTTTGGCACGCTCAAAAAAACATTCTGAAACTTGAATTTGTTTAATTTTTACAACATTTTAAGAACCGTATCTATGGTTCCTGTGTGCAACCCTGTAGAGACTACAACAAAACAGGTCCAGCTTCAGGTTCTATCGACGAGAAAATAAAATCCTTTTTGAGAATTTGTTGATTTGTTTAAAAAGATTAACGATTGGTCTAAGAAAAGTTCTCGCAATTGGGTTGGAAAAAAATACTACAAAACCACAAATTAATTTGCTAACTTTTCCATGTATGCCCTGATATTTATAATGTTCTCCTGTATTTCTTATTTCCGAAAAATAATTTTAAAAAATTCAGAAGTAGCTATTCCGTTCATTTGTATGTCACACAAGGACGTATACCCTTGTCGGCAAACGTATACATTTAAAAAGTGGACCACCGTAATTTCGTGGTCTAAAACGGGTTTGACTTTACATTGCTATGATCGCATATTACGACGACGACGCTATAAACAATTCGATCATATATAACGACGGTGGTCCTTATAAACGATTTGAGCGGATATAACGACGATCGGCTATAACGACATAAAATAGTCGGTCCCTTCGATGTCGTTATAAACGATTTCTACTGTAGTTCAAAGCTTGTTCTGTCAATTCAAAATGGTTTTTAGTGAAGGGACAGATGCATTCCGATGAATATTGAAGGGACGCCAAAAGGTTGACTGTATTGCAAGGTTATTACGGCTTAACGCATCATATGCATAAACAAGATGTTCAATCATCTGCTGGTCTATCTTACAGAAACGCCTTTAACTAAGGAATGGAATGCAAACTGCTGCTACTGGAACGATTTTAGGGAATATGCCGAAAGCGACTCCAAAATTTATTAATGAATATGAACATCATTTCTTGACATGCAATTTTATACGAGAGTGTCATCGAAATACCACAATTGTGCTAAGTGGTGTAGGGACAAAAAAGCATTAATTTTTATTTTTTACGACGTTTTAAAAATCGTTCCCGGTGTGCCAACCTGTATAATTAGAATTACTATTAAAATAAATACAATCAAATTCATTTCGATAACATTAAAAAAATAAAAACAAAAAAGTCTTTAAAATCAAATTAATTTAAATTCAAGCTAAAAAAAACACAAGCGCAACAAAAAATTATCACATGATCGTGAACACCACACCAATCCAACATTCTAACATGTCTTTCACATTGGTCTTTTATATTCTTGTTTTTATTGTTATCCAATCAAACTCTCGTAAAGAACGTAAAATATACTGTTGCCAAACTTCTTTTATCTGTATACATTTAAAGCAATCAATGCCATAACAAATTCATATGAATGACCGAATCTATTGCTTTTATTTGTCTCGCGATTATTATGTGACTGATGCATAGACAATTGGAGAAAGAATGTGGATTCGATCCGCTTTTTTTGGCGACTTTATGTGAATAAAACAAAATAAAAAGATTGATTGAATTATACTTCGCAAAAAGTATAGCAATTCAATAGAAATAAAACTATTGTTGAGTAAGATATTTGGCGGGGTCTTTTTTGTTAATTTTACAGTTTGATTTTATTATTTCTTTAAATGGCTTTATGAACACTATTCAAGAGGTTTTCTTTTAAAATTAATACAAATATAGAGGAAAGATGGGAAAACAATAGTGTTAAGCCTACAAATGGCCCAAAAATATTTTTTTTATCGAAAGTTGTCTATTGACAATATTTCATAATATGTCGTCATTTATTTGTTCGAGTATATGCATAAGAATATGCATTTTAGGCATAATACATTTGTGACCGATATTGAGCAATTTATTTGACATTTGCTAATTTTTTGGTATGAAAATAAATGCGATTCATAGAGACATTACATTTTGAATATGGAATTGTTAAAACTTTTACCAAATGCATTAATTTTCATGCAATGTGTACTTTCAGTTCATATGTCCCATAAATTATATGAATTTAATCATGAATTAACCTTTTCGTTATATTGTTTCAACTCAAGGAGATTGACTTTTCATCTAGTGAGATAAATTAATATTTATTATGGTGTTTTATTAACAATAGCAATCACACGGTGGTGATGAATATATGACCCTATAAACATAAAGAATGTTGCAGTCAAATGCCGGTGTCATGAGCCGCCTATGCAGAAATATTTGAAACTCCAATTGTCTGGTTATTTTAATTAATTTTTGTCAAATTTTATTATTCTTTCCAGCAATTGTGTCAAATTGTGCAAAGTTTGGTAATTGTTTGGAAATATTCGCAATTTTCCAATCAGGACGAATGAGTTGCAGAAGTATATATTCCAGATAGTATTCAGTTAGCATTAAAATACCTAAAATATGCTATCAATTTCAAAACGTTAGAAAATCCGCAGTAATTCTAAATAATTCCTATAAACAAAAATCAAGTTACTGCCTCAAATCTTTCGTTTTGCTACTAGCATTTCGACTGAATCCACCATCATTCCACAACTGTGTTGCATAATAACAATTTATTAATTGCATCATTTGGCCAACGAGTGCATACCAATCGAGAATTCTTCAATGCTACTATTATCCGGTCTGCACATTATTACGTACGTGCCGTGGTACACACAACACGAAGCATAAATGCCGCATCCATGCAACTCATACGTACATACGACTGCATATCATACATATGAAAATTTTGTAAGACAAAAAAAAAGGAAAAATGAAATTTTTAATTTAATGAGCAACACACCAAAGCGGCCTTGACGTTACTCATATCGTGTGTATGTATATCTAGAAGAGTGTATGCAAGAGAAGTGTTGTTTATATACATAAATGGCGCTGTTTCGCGCTAAGGTCGTTCATACATATTTGAAGCCAACCACTATAGCGCCGTGTCGCTTTGGCGCTATAGTGTCGTATGCAATTCAGTTCTTTTATGGTGGTACACTCCAACAACTCCAACTTACAAATTGTTTGCCAGCCACACTGTCTCTACCATAATGGAGTGTGTATGGAATCGTGCTTTGTGTGGGACAATAGTCCCGGCAATTATCGCTGAAGAACAAACACTCTTATGCACTCTTGTATACAAACTATTTTCTAGTATTTTTACTAAACATAGTTGACGAGAGCACATGGATGTTGTGTACATATATAAAGAAAATTTTTTTATAAAGTCGAAATGAAATAACATAACATACACACTTAATATTAACATCAACAATCCAGCATCCTCATCATAATCATCATCATCATCAACATCGTCGTGTCAATCGACAACACAATAGCTATGCTGGTTGGCTCAATATATGTGGTTTAAGTAATTTCTCAAACAAACTTCTTGTTAATGACTCCAACCTCTTGACGATGATGACTGCCTGCGTGGGCCTCTATTGTGATGCTTGTTTTCTATATCTGTTTCGTCTCTATCCTATCCTTGCGCCGACATCAGTTGAACCATCTTGCATTGTCATCGCATCATTAACATGAATAGCGCCATAAATAGCACTAACCCCGTTAATATTATCACCTGTCAGCACATAATATGAATTATTAGAAAGTAGCAATTTGTTAATTGAGTCGAGCGAATTTGCAATGATGTGACATATTGAGAATATAATTTCGTAAGAGTTGATAAAGTAATGAATTGCGAAAGAGGCTTTTAATTGCGGGCGTAACATATGGAAATATGCAGGCGTGTTTAGGTAATTATTGTCTTTTATTTTAATTGCAATAACTTTACAACATAGTCAATACAATAAGCAGAAGTTGAAGTAAATGAGATCTCACTAATACAAAGGACATAAAACATATTGTATAACTTTCCTGAAGTGAACCGTACTTTTAATTTTTGTTAATTAAAATACTACTGTTCTGCTTACGTCAGCTTCTCTCCATTCCACAACAAATCTGCTCATACTTAGTAGTGTAAGTTGGGAAATTGTTTAACTACAGTTGCACTGGATAGGCTTGTAAGCACAGATGTCCGAGGGGGTTTAACGTCCGTACCTGTCGTAAGACTTACCAGACGGGCCGCGAATAGGCCAACGGATTGAATTTGTGACGTCAATCAGGCGCCCACTCTAGCAGTGTGGAGGTAACAGTAAAATACTGCTAGATGCGAGGGCTGCCTCTGCCGTTGTAGGGTCCCGGCACCCGGTTGAAAAAGCGCAACTCCACGCTATTCGCGAAACCACAGCCAGCACGTTACTCCTACTAGGGGGGCCAACCTCTTTGTCGCTCTGGGGCCACTGAAGGCAGTGAATTCCCCGGGGCTTGTGCGACACCCGTGCAGCCTATCTGTTGTAAGCTAACCTACACCTTAAGCCAGACGAAAACTTGAATTCTATCGCCGGACATTAATATGGCTTGGCTACCACTCAACCCAACTCTGAGACCTGCAACGTCCGTCGTCTGAACGCTTCAGAAGCAAACACATTCAGGGAAATCACACGTTCCTTACTGGTCAAACACCTTGTGACATCTGCTACTCCATTATTCAGGAGGACCCCAATGAGGTCTAGGTTACGTACATCCGAGTACCTTGGGCAGATAACTAGGACATAAAGCAAGTCCTCAGAAACCGCGCTACAACATGGACATGAGGCATCCCTCACCAGGTTAAACTGGCGCAGTTTCTGGTTCAGCCATGTCCGGTTATCAGGAAGCCTAGACTTAGGTTGAAATCCAAGTCTAGGTTTCCGGCTGCCGCACGGACATCCCTAAGGTACTCGAATGTAACCCTACCGCAGGGCGCAGTCATCAAGGAGCTCAGAGACACGTCTCTGAGGTCTCCCAGACACACTCACCTCGTCAACAAGCGCAGACTGCGGCAACGGCAAACCCCTCCTGATATGGAAGGTAGTCCCACGTCGGACTACCTCCAAATCAAGCGGAGGGACTCCCATCAATACCTGCATGGCGTCAGTGGAAACTGTTCGACATACAGGTATACACGCGTACATGATAAACCGTGTTCAGATGTCGATTTCCCCGGGCAGATGACGCCCAGTCCATGAGAGCTGCAGACCCAAACGAAGCACACGCTAAGAAGAGCGAGTTGTAGATCACACGGACTGCGCGTCTACCTAGCCCCCAGTCACGACGCAGAGCACGTCTCAGCGTACAAACAACGCAGAGCAGTCGAGCCTTCAACCACACGTAGTGGGGTATTAGTTGCCAAAATCCCTCGTCATCCTTTATTCAGCTTACGCTAAGGCCATCAATGACACTTGGGCACATATTTTCTAGCACCCCTAAAAAAGGAACTAAAAAACCGCGTGTTTCTGTGCGAGAACAGCAATCGTTACAATCGCTCAGTTATACCATTTCTAAATCTGCCGGGATTTTCAAGATTTTTAGTAATTTCAAATAAATCAAATCATCAACATTCCTAAAAGATTGCAAAAATAGACTCCTAGGTATGTTTCGAAATCGGTTCGCTACAGCCTGCCGAATTAAAATGTTGCTCGCCTCTCGTAGAGATGGCTATGACAAACTGTAAGTAGCATAGCACTTCACGGCATCCTATTTTCCGCTCTTGGAATGAACAAAAAAACGGGGAAGGCGGTAGCAGATATTCGATATTCGTAGGAGCAGGGCCGTTTTTTTTGGGCCCGGGACTAATATTTTAGTTCCATAAATCTAGACTAAATTGCTGCAAGCATAGGAATGTAAGTGTAACATAAAAAAAAATACGCTTTGAAATGTCCCTGTAAAAATGAAGGTAAATAAGGTGCCGTAGTGCCATTCACACTAATTGTTATGAAAGTTATTATGAGAGGCTATAGTTTCTGTTTTTCAATTTAAATGTAAACTTTATTATAACCGTAAGCACTGCCACACCGGAGGATGTTAACTAGGAATGTATTATTCAATCGTAGGTTATAAGTGTTTGAGTCCCGAGTATGAAGGTGGCCGCAACAAATTAAAAACAGTTTCAAATTCTTAAAGCAGGATAAGTGAATTAATGGAAGAATATTCAAATCCTTAAAAATAGGGTAGCTACTGTGCATTCTATTTTTATTGCAAATTATTCTTATAGCATGTTTTTGTGCTATCAATAAGGGATTAAGTCTTGTCTTAAAGGTACCACCCCAGAGACAAAAAAAAATTAAGATGTTGTACTCTACAATTCAAATTAACAGAGTTATAGTGCCACGAAAATGGAGAAAATATTAAAAATCATGCCAATTTCAAACTCACAAAAACGCATTGTATACCTACCAATAACTCATATGGAATTTTCAGCATATTCTTTGCGCTATAACTCTGCCAATTTTGATTGTAGAGTAAGACTTGTCAGATGAAATTTATAGGAAATTCTGTGCTCTACAAGATTGTTATAGACCGCAAACTGATAAAAGAGCCGATTTTAGATGGGTTTTTCAAGATAGCGGCGGGAGCACAGGGGGGGGGGGAAAGTGGACTTGGACTTGGATTTTAACTTACCCCACCTGTCTTTATAACATATCAAAAATTTGAGAAGTCCCCAATTTTTGCAAGGTAAAATCTCCCCGTTGATTGGAGTAAAAGGTCGTAACTGATAAATTTGTCGTATCGCAAATGACAAAGAATTATGTAAATTACAGATGTGCGTAGACCAATTAAGTTGATCGTCTATATCACCTCCCAGATATTTGAAATTGGAAGCGACTTCGATTGGAAAGCATTTGTCAGAACAAGAACCACAAGATGAAAAAGTTATGGCGTCATTAAGAAAGCCACCCAGCTGCTCATTTGTTTTATCGCTTTATTGAAAGCCTGTGAGAGGAGAACCAAATTCTAAGGACTTCCAAGTCATGATTGATGTTGCATATAAAATCAAGCATTGAGGTACTGCTGAACGCGCAAGCCACATCGTCAGCAAACGCGTTAAGCTTGCTTTTGAAATTTGGTATAAATAATGAATTTATAAATATTAGGAAAAGAAGCGGTCCTAAGACGGAACCCTGTGGAACACCCAAATTGATCACTCGAAATTTGCTGAAATTGCTGCCAATTTCGACTCTTTGATTTCTATCCGACAGGAAAGATGAAAACCAGTCCAACATAAACCCTCTAAAACCAGCTTTATGAAGCTTATTTAGCATCAACTGATGATCGACCGAATCGAATGCTTTTTTAACATCGACGAACAGAGCTCCAGAGTAATTACCTTTATTGATGTCATCAAAAATATAGCTACAAAAAGATAATAATGCATCCTCAGTTGATTTATACCTTTTCGGAAACCAAACTGACATGCACTCAAGAAATTAGTTTTATTTAAAAATGACAACATACGATCCTTAATAGCTCTCTCAAAAACTTTTGTGAGAGGTGATAAGATCGAAATGGGACGATAATTATTGTTGGGGTCCAACGCGTCGCCTTTTTTGAATAAAGGCATAACTTCTGCTATTTTCAATTTGGCAGGAAAAACCCTTGAAAAAATACTTTTATTGAAAATATCTGCTAGTACAATATTTAAACCTATACCTTTCAGCACTTTGTTGGAAAGACAATTTTCAACGTGAGTATCAGTATTTTTCAGTGCCATATTAAGCGATATAATTCCAAGGACGTAATACGAGTAAAGAAGAAGCTTTCCGAATGAGAAGGGTCGTTTATTAAGTGTTGAGAACGGAAGTTATTGCTGAAATTTCCCGAAACACGAAGAGAGATATTTGAGAAAAAGTCTACAAAAACATTCGCCAGTTGTGCTGGCTCAGAAGCAATTGAATTATTTATTTTAGGACTTTTTACACTACATTTACTAGTTTTTCTATTTAATATTTTGTTAATAGTATTCCATTCTCCCCTAGGATTCCCCTTATTTTTGCTAAATTTATTAATAAAATAAGCTTCTTTAGACTTATAGTTGAAATAGATTACGCGCGTCAGCAGCAGCATCGGCATAGCTGACAAATATGCTGAATGCCAAGTCTTCTGCTCAACATTTTTGTCAGCAATGTAAAATGCATTGCGCTTGACGTTTCGCGATGCCGATGCTGCTGCTGATGCGTGTAATCTATTTCAAGCATTAGGAATTTCTAGTTTTAGATCATGACAAAATTTAATATTGGCCGGGTGTTTATTACATTTCAACCTCAACTTATTTCTTTTCTTAATTTTAAATGCTAGTGAATCTCGTATCCAAGGTTTAAACTTCTTGATAAATTTTCTGCGAGGACATGAAATAACGCAATTATTTGCATGATTTAGCAAATTATGCACGAAGTTATCAAAAGCTGCAGAGGGATTATCAGAATTTCTAAATTGTTTCTTGTTATATACTGATCAGAAATATGGATATCTGAAGTGGAACTAGTTAAGCGGAACATGCGGTGCTGTCAAGTATATTCATCTCCGATATTGCAAAATATCATTTGACAGAGGCTCACCAATTTAGAAGATCCGATGTATTGACAATAAACGTCTAGCACTGTGGAGTAACAGTTTTATACCAAGTGTTAAGTTTTCCACGAGGGGGATATTGTCGATGGTGCCACAGCAACACCTGTGATGACAAGAACTCTCTAATCCTGTTCTCACACTTCTGAAATTTAGGCGCATCATTCAAACAAACATTAAAGGAAGATTGCGTGAACCATCTAGGTCAATTAGAATTATAGTCACTGGCAATTGTTGCCAGATGTGAGGAGGCATCGTACACACATCTTAAAGTGTAAAATCATTACCGAGCTCGTTTCCTCAGATGAGGCAAATTCGGAAAGGAAGGAAACATTTATTGTCTAATACAACAAACTAAATTTTTCAGTTCATTCTTGGGGGTTTATGGAGAAAACATTAGAACCTTGCCTTCACACCTCCAAACAGATGACTCAACAAAAGTTTCGTAAATACTCGACCCGGTAAACCAGGCTTCCTACTGAAAATCCAGGCACCTGTCACTCCATTCCCCTGAGCGTAGAAGGCTTTCTTCTTTATTGACATTTTCGCCGAGCCAGCTGCTCCAACAGTAGTGTTGCGACGAAATTAGACTGTCACTTTATTTTTTTTTTTTTATATTTAAAAGTAGACATATTAGAATTGATCAATTATAAATCTACGCGACAGGTGAAAGAATGCCATGACATGTTACACCGATTGGCCCCTGATACTAGAGTTACGCTTTACGGGGTATTTAACAGCAGCGGATGAGCTGGCTAGGCAAGGCTACTCCTCGCCGTTCTGTGGGCCCTTTTAGTATTGCACCCTATCAGAACAGATCTGTGCCTGCCTGTAGAGTTCCTTTCGGGACGTAACTAACTAATGTATCACATACTAATGGGACATACTATCGAGGACATCAAGTCCATCACCAAACTTCTCTGCGATTGTCCAGCAGCGAGCAACACGGAAACTTCTTACTGAAAACTGTAGTGAATGGTGTTGTACAAAGCGACGGTATCTGACGAGATGTACCACACCATATGCACTGCTGGTCGAAACCGTGGAATCAACCATTTTCGGCATCCGCCTGGCGGAGGATTTCATGGGCGTAGCCAATGAAGGGGGGTTGGGAGGTGTGCTGGTCGATGATCACATAATCTGTTTACTCTTACATTACTTTATAAAAATTCGCTACCATACGTTGTTTGAGAGCGTGAAAACTCGGGTTTGGCACCAAGCATTGCACGAAAATGTTTGAACTACAATTAAACAATTACGTATTGGAGGTTATCACTTCCCGCCTGGTCACAATCTTAAAAAGATTTCAGTCTAGGGGTCTCTAATATTCTGAGACAGGGAAACTTAAAGACTGTCATCGGCACAATGATGCTCAGACTGCAGTTTCAGGCATTGGTATCCCAAACTGGAATGTGTGAGTGTCATTTTGATAATATCTTCAGATCCAGCTATTTCTCGTATTGCCAGGCTGCAAATTTTCCGTTAGTGTGGCTTTTGAGGATTCCGACTAACTATGTTTGTGATCATGATGTTGTCCAACCAACCTCTATTGATAATTGCAAGGAAATATTTTAGTCAAAACTTCACAAAGCCATATTTTCTGAGTTTCATCATTTCATGACTTCTGGGCTTAAATTTACCATTTATAACTTTTTTATGCGGACAGCAATGATGCAGTTCTCTTTGATAATTTAACAGAATCTATCACCACTCCGTCTGAAAGGGATAAATTAGGTGGCATCAAGTATCAGAAGTAAATGGCTGAACACATGCAGATGCCATTTATCGTTAAAAGGTGAAAAGGACGTTCTGGCCTGCGCTTTCTAAAAAAATGTATAAATTTTCTTACAATATTTTTTTGGAATGACAATTTAAACTGACGGGAAATCCTAATGTGTACCTACAGCGCAGGTCGAGCGACACAACGTCATGGAGCGGTATAAAGAACGAGGCAAAAAAGAAGAAAAATAGTTTTGGTAACAAGTGACGTTTGCGTTAAAATATTTCCTCGTAGGTGATATATCGACAAAACTCAATATACGGCCCTTAAAATTGAAAAGTTTTCTGGATTCGACAGAAAATGCCTTTTTTGATGCACAACGATATTTTGAACAACCAAGTTGTGACACTTTTCTTTGACAATTGTGCTCAAATAGAGCAGCATGAATAGTGTGACATGTTGTTCTCTAGCAAAAACTAGGTAAAAAATTCCTGCATGATATTTACAGGTGAAATGAATGTTCATGGATCAGACTATCCCTGTTAGTGACATGATCTCCAAAATGAAAAATTTTGAGTTGTGTCAGTATTTTTGTGAAAATTAGTTGGGCTTCACTACCCCCCCTAACGAAACCATGGCTACGCCCATGGGTACGGATACTAAAGAAAATTCGAACTGTCAAATAACAGGAACAAATATATCATTATTCGTTGCAGTGCCCACCCTTTCCAGTTTTCTAGTCTGAAAATTCATTTCATTATTGCATTCGTGTATTTAAAATAAAATTCGAGTTTCTGTCTTGAATCTTTCGTTTTGAAAACTAATTTCGCTTCCAATCAATTACAAGAAATTGATTGTGTGGATGAGAGTGAGATTACTAATGTCACTCAAAACTCGAGTTTCCGGCTTGAATCTTTCGTTTAAAAAAATTAATTTCCACAATTTTTTTAACAGTTTCGTTCAAATGATTTTTTTTTAACAATTGATTCAAGCGAGGAATGCGAGGCTTATTTCACATACTCTTATGTCACCTCTCTCTATGGTTCCTGTTAACCCCTTGCAGAGGTTGCGCCTACTTTCCACGTCGTTTTGTTCTGTGCCATCGTCTTTAGCACTGATCACCTGACCACCAAGTCATCTCAACGGCTACGGTCTTGGATTGCTTCGCGATGCCATTCAACACTCTACGACTACGTCAACCAGTAAAAACTTAAATAAAACCATTAACGACAATCGGATTATCTAAAAATAGTTTAATCGGTTTAGCCGAAATGTCGTTTAGCCAGACCTGTTTGATTTTGATTCTAGTTGAGTAGCTTCTTTATATTCACGATTAGTTTCGTCTTCATTTTTAAATTTGTTTTTGAAATAGAATACCTCGAACAAATTAATTAAGAAGAGAGTGCACCTCGATTAACTCTAAGTTTCTTTGTATTAGCTTAAACCAGTTTATTTATCAAGAGTATAATAATAATAAAAATTTAATAGAAAACAATTCTAGAATAATGTGAAGTTTCTAGAATAATTTTGAGAATAATTTCTAGTTTTTGGTTCTGAAAGATGTTATTGAATAGTTTTGAGTATATTGACTTTTGATATATTTTCAATACATTGTATGACAATAACACTACAGCCACCGAAATAAATATAAGTTCACACACAAATTCTACGATTTTTCGCTTTTAATAAATCCTGGACTGTTATAAATTTCGAAAATGATTTTTATTATGTTGTTTACAAACTTACGTTTCGAAATACATACTGTAACTTTGGAGAAATCATTTCCGTCAGTTTCACTGAAGACTCAATATTGTCCGAATCGTGCGTTAAGTGTTGCGAAATATTTATAAGTTCACGTCCGTTATTTTTAAATTTCTCGCACTGGAAGTATTTTTTTACGTCGTTTTTTTTTGTGGGAAACAGTCTGGTAACATCTGAACGAAACTTATCAAATATTTTTTTTTTTAATTACTGGTTGTTTTGGTTGAATAACATATCCCGCGTCAGCATCAGCATCGGCTGAGGCATCGGCATCAACAGAAAATTTCAATTTAGAACACACGCATTTGCCTTTGATGACCCACAATGACAGCAGCGGCAGAAGCAGAAAAATGCTTCTGCCGATGCTTCTGCCGATGCTTCTGCCGCTGCTGTCAATGTGGGTCATCAAAGGCAAATGCGTGTGTTCTAAATTGAAATTTTTCTGCTGATGCCGATGCCTCTGGCGATGCTGATGCTGACGCGGTATATGCAATTCAACCATTTCAGTGTTTTTTTTGCAAAGGCCTCGTGACGTCTCCCTTACAGTCGATGCACAAGGTGCAATAATAGCGTATAAGGATTGCGGCCTTTCAAACCGCAAAATTGCAGAAAAAATTGCAGATCATCATGTTGTGTCGTCAACAATTTCCTCCTATTTCGTGAAAATTATGGAAAACAACGAAGATCTGGACGGCGACCAGCAGTTACTGCGAGTGAAAAAAGACTTATTGTCCGAAGAGCGACTGAGGAAAAAAATTCGCATCACAAATCCAGAGCGAAATGAATTTAAATGTAAGTGTGCGTCGTGTCCAGCAGATTCTACACTCCAACAAGGACCTCAAATTCACCAAAAGGCGGAAAAACACCTTTGACCCAATATCAGAAGGCGAAGCGTCTTCAATGGGGCCAACAACATATGGATTTCGGCGAAAAGTGGAAAAGCGTTATTTTCAGTGACGAAACTAAGTTTGATCTGGATGGCCCCGATGGTGTTCAATATTATTGGCACCATTTAGGACGAGAAAAAGAAGTTGCCATGAGCCGAAACTTTGGTGGTGGCTCTGTGATGATTTGGGGTGCATTTTAATTTTCAGGGAAATTACCTTTGGCCTCGGTTAAACTGAAAATTACCGCTAGTGATTATGTGGTGATATTAGAGACATCGCTCATTGACCATGCCGAGTCAATTATTGGACCGGAATTTATTTTCCAACAGGATAATGCCAGTATCCATCGGGCGCAAACGACAACAGAATGGTTCCAAGAGAAAAACTTTACAGTTTTAGATTGACCAGCCCGTAGCTCCGAACTCAACCCCATTGAACATTTATGGGGAACATTTGTTAGAAAGATTTACGTCCATGGAAAACAATATAAGACCGTAACGGAACTAAAACGAGCGATCCGCTAAGCATGTCTTCTTCTGAATAATAAACTTGCGGCGAGTCGTGCCGAGTTTGGAAACTCGTTTCTCTGTGAGTGTCTATTTCACACAGTGGCGACCGAACGATCACGGCAACAGAGCACGACACGTGGTCATATATATCTGACCAAAAACAACAAAGTTGTAAGTGTTACCCCGCCAAAGAAAAATTTATCTGCCGCAAAAAGAATACATATCACTCCAATCCGCCGCTCATATGTAATTTTGTTTTAGGTGTAAATGCTGGAGAAGTTTAAATGTACAGGACTACTTCAAGTAACTTGGTGCAAGCCGTCGAAGTGGCACTGAATAAAATGTTAAAGCTCCCACCAAATTACTTGAAGTAGTCCTGTACATTTAAACTTCTCCAGCATTTACACCTAAAACAAAATTACATATGAGCGGCGGATTGGAGTGATATGTATTCTTTTTGCGGCAGATAAATTTTTCTTTGGTGTGTCCTAATGTCCCAACATCCAAATCTTCCCATGTCCCAATATCCTAACGTTCCAATGTCCTAATATCCTGATGTCTTAATATCCCGATGTCCCAATGTCCCGATATTCCAGTGGCCCAATGTCCCCAAGTCGCAGTTTCCCTAGTGTGCCTAATGTCGCAATATCCGAATATCCTAATGTCCCAATATCCTAATGACCCAAGACAATAATGTCCCAATATCCTTATGACCCAAGACCCTAATGTCCCAATGTCTTAATATCTCAGCGCCCCAATGTCACAATATCCCGATGTCTCAGTGGCCCAATGTTCCTATGTACCAGTTTCCAAATGTCCCAATGTCCGATTGTCCTATTGTCCCAAGTTCATAATAATGTCCTAATATCCTAATATTCCAATATCCCAATGTTCCAATGTCCCATTGTCCCAATATCCCGATGTCCCAATTCACCAATATCCCGATGTCCCCACGTCCCAGTTTCCCCAGTGTGCCTAATGCCCCAATGTTTTAATGTCCTAATGTTCCAAGACCCTAATGTCCCAATTTCCTAATATCCCACTGCCCCAAGATCTGGACACTGGGAGCCCAATATCCTAATGTCACAGTGTCCCAATGTCGCAGTGTGTTTTAAAAAATTGTCAATGCGATGAGCCGAAAGACGCAATTGTTGGAAATATTTTGTTCACTTTACCTATTAATTTACCGTTATTCCATCCACTTATCTAAATGGAAGACATAGATTCCTTAGAAGGACCACCAGAGGAGCATTCGTTCAAAATTTCATAAAAATCCCATCACGGAGAGAGGCAGTAGAAGCAAGTCTTTCTGCAACTGTAGACTCCAGTGTGAAATTGGGTTACTCGCTTAAGTCTGTGAGGGTGAAATTTTCACCGTTAATTGCATATATCTTACCCGTTATTGTGCCGATCGAAGATTTTTTTTGGAAAGGCACTAGAACAGGATATGTGGAATATTTTGGGGGGATGTTGCCTAGATGGCTGTAGCCCTGTCAAAGAAAAAAGCAAGTTGTCTCCGGTAATCATAGACTTGTTCACTTTCGTTTTTTTTTCCTTTGGTGGGCGATACGCTCTCGCGTCTCTTGATAACACAAAAAAAAAGCAGAACTTATTCCACAATTTCTGACCGTGAAAAAAAAATAAACACTAGAACTCTTGCAAAGTTGTATATCAAACAAACAATCCCTCCAATCAGGCGCGTAACTAGAAAATATCCAAGGGGGGTTTTGGTCAATTGGTATACATGTTGGGAGGAATGCCTAAGAGGGCAGTGGTATGATAAGGGGGTGTGATAAGGAACTTTCTTATACGGGAAGGAGAGTTGGGCGAATTAGCATACGTATTTAGCTTTGGTTAATTGTTTTTATGTTAAACTATCTAATTCCGTTATTTTCCTAGATGAGTAGAGTTAAGTTTCAAGAAACCTGCAGATTGGTAGGATTCAAGCAGAACTTTACCCTCTTTTAGGCACTGCTCCGATAATTGTTTGCCATCTGTAACAAGCCCTTCTCCCTGAGAATTGAAGAAAAGCATGACAATACAGTGCGGTGGGCAGTGAGCCGTTCTTGAATTTCGACTATTGCTAAAGACAGAAATGGCAAATACACTGATCGTCTGTAAAAATCTTCAGCGTTATCAGCTGGGACGTTGTTTCTGTGCGTCTGACGACCGTTCGTTCGTGGCATAGTAATTTCTAAGCCATATGTGGCGCAGAGAGATTGAACTTCATTGAAAATTTGGCTGAAGCTTGTGATCCTCTACAAGGTTTTTACGGCACCTCCTACAATCAGCAAGGACTTGCTGAGATCAATAGTCTTCGATTACAGCTCCGAGTTATAGCGAAAATTGAAACGATACACCGGAACGCAACGAGAAAAGGGGGAGAAGAATTATATTTGGAGTTGGCATCGGCAGCAGTTTCCGCATTATCCAATTCCCTTATCACCGACAGAGAGGTCAGGGTGGGGGCCGAACTGGTCCCAGAAACGCGTAATTGACGTGTGCCTTGTCGCCAGATTTGCAAGTATAGCGGAAAAGTGCCCTAAAATCCCCGACTCTCTGTTTCGGTGCATTATATCGTTCCTCTTCTCTTAGTAGAGCGCCGGAATTCTGATGACCACGAAGGGATAACCCACGCTCTCCACAGAATATTTTAGTATAGTGATTTCAGTTGAAAAAATTATGAAACCCAAATATCCAAAAAAAGACTATAATTAATTGTTATAGTGACGATCAAACAGATAAATATTGTTTTTCTATTTTAGATGGGTTCTAAAGAGAAGAAAATGTGCAATTTGGCAGATTTTTCCTTTTGCCTTTCTTCTTATAATTTTTATATTTTTTCCCACGTGCAAAGGGGGGGTTTTAACACCCAAAACCCTCCCCTAGTTACGCCACTGCCTCCAATTTGTAAAATCAAAATAATGTGCGTAATGTGCATTTGACGAATTTAGGAAATTTTGCAAATTATTATTTTGCATCTTCATCTGATGCAAGACATGATGTGCATCGATCGGCACATCATGCTGTCATCTTTAACGTGCGCGACCTTGCCAACAAAATCAAAATGGGCTTCTTTGGTGAATGAAAACCAGTTGTGTGCTGATAGAAGACACTGACTGCTCCTCGACTAGCACTCAGCTTGCTTTATTGCGAGATGCTTTTTTACGAAAACCCCATGTGCCATGTCAAACCAGAATGAAACCGAAAACGAATTGGCATGATCGTATGAAATAAGATACTGCGAACTTTATAACACTCTACACGAGTTGAGTTATCCGCACTTATTGTGGTATCGATCGATGTTGATGCTGATGATGATACCGAAACTTGTTTTCGAAGCGGATGTCGCGATCTGTTCTCTGACAACCGACCGACGAAACGGTCGGCACGTTATTGCCTTCGGGCAATGATAATCATGTGTCGTGTGGTTTTCTTGTTTTTATTTAAGCATAAATATTTCTTCTGACTATGACTATGAGTAACTATATTTTATATAGATATTTTTGTCTTTTATCTTCATCGCTTCTTTTGACTTTATGTAATTTATAAATTTATGAATAATGATTTTCTGCGAACAGAAAAAAAATAGAATTTGCCGGCGGTCAAGTCCGTTTTGATTTCGTAATAAATAATATATATGTAGATACCTAGCAAGAATGCGGATTGAAAATCCAATAAAGATTCTTAACTTTTCATACGAATACTGTTGCGGAATCAATTTCATGGATTTAAACTTTAGGTATTTTCAACGAACTTGTTTATAGGTTTTATGACCGATCAACAATATTTTTTGTTGTGTATGGTTCCGGTTCAAAAAGGAAACGGCCTTACGGGTTATCAGCTCAACTCTATGACGCATGCTAATTTTGTTGACAAGTAAAGAAGCGAGGTGTGATTTCGTTTTGATGGATGCTTCCTGATTGTCATACGCGGTCCAATTGAATTGCGTTCCTGTTATTCAGCTTCATTTGCACTAGTTGCAATAAACAACTTTCGAACAGATGACCTTTATAAATGTTTTATTTAAACATGTTGCAAAAGGCAAAAAGATCAATTTGTATTACGGCTTTATATAGGCCAATCACCTCTTAAGAGGACAATGACATGACGCTAACTGAATTATAATAAATGGCTCAGAAGACTAATAGTATTCATAATAATCAAAAGCAAACAAAAAG
Source organism: Microchrysa polita (assembly GCA_949715475.1). Taxonomy (NCBI): domain Eukaryota; kingdom Metazoa; phylum Arthropoda; class Insecta; order Diptera; family Stratiomyidae; genus Microchrysa; species Microchrysa polita. The sequence goes on from OX454415.1 coordinate 32,819,242, forward strand.
TTTGCATTAGTGATAACATCCCGTTGGGCATACATATTTCATTCCCCAAAAAATGTTCAAAAATGTATTTCTAGAAAATAATCAGATTTTTGGTATAAGTATGCACGTTTCTGCTAGTGGAAGTTATTTTTCAAAACGAAAGATTCAAGCCAGAAACTCGAGATTTTATTAAATGCATTACTGGCGACAGTAATACCATTTTTCATTTAGTACATAAATCAAATCACGAATGATATAAGCCAATCAATAAGTGCACAAAAGAGGGGTATGTAGAGAACATCGAAAGGAGAAACGATTTTCGACTTATAGGGTTTCGTTAAGAATAGTTAGGAGATAAAATCATATTAAAAGTCCCCGAACCAGGGAGGGGAGCTAATGTCGCGTCAGGAGTGCGGGTTACATCTCCCATTTTAGTTAACGGTAAACGTTAGAGAAAAATTAAATCACAAATAACGAAAGCTTATAAAATGCATTATAAAGTCAATCTAAATTCACTAGATATCGCTAATAATTATATTAAAAAAAAATCCATGATTCCATGATTTGTGGAGTCATGTATGTATGTATTAAGATTTCCCAAAACGAGTTTCTAACCTTCTGCCGAACAATTTAGCCTATCAATCAGAATAAGTAGGTCATCGAAGCCATACAAATTCTAATTGAAAATAGGTGTCAAAAAATGTCTGAGAGAAATTATTGATTAATCTGAAGCAAACAATTTAGGAACCTATGAATACCGAAGCCTCTATTGCTCGGAACATCCGGGTAATGATCCTTCGAGACTTACTATTAGTCGAAGCCTTTTTGATCTTGCATACCTATATACTTTCGCCCCATCATCAACCTTTTACCCATTCTTGAATTTATTTATTTATTATCGGCTTAGAGAAATTCGACTAAGAAGTTGGGTTTTATATCGAAAACTGACGGTATCGCTAGAGAAAACCTAAAAGTTCGAGATTGGGAATAATTATACTAAAGGAAGTTTCGATTTAGAGATTTAGAGATGTTTGACTGTACACGCGTGCCCCGCTTTTCGCCATAATAATTTTTTGGAATAACCAAATCCCAAAAACTTTCAAACCGGCATCATCTGGAGGATTCTGTTAAAAAAATTATTCGTGGTTAGAATTATCGGTTTTTTGGTTTTTAAAAAGACTCCATCTACAGATGATAATTTGCCATTTAAAATCTTTCGTACTTATTCCTGAAAATTGTATGAAAATGGTATCATTTACTGCAGGTCATAAAAACTTATTCATGACTAAAAACTCCATCAATTTGCTGAATTACATCTGTCTGAGCCCTTTTAATATTTTTTTCTAGTTATCTAAACTTGTTCGTTTCCGCATCGGTTTAGATATCGTTTGCCATTATTTCCTTGCAGCGAAAAGTCGCCTTGATATCACTTTTAGGTTACAGTAAGCGGTTAATGTTATATTCTGTCGCCAACAGTGTTAAATTTCAATGCAACGAAACTGGCAATCAATCTGTTTTCATAATTTGGTCTAAATCGTTCGCTGTTACCGTAATTTTGTTTTGCAAAACAATTGTGTGTGCTGGTGCGAATCGCATTGCAAAATTGTTTTCGTTCAGTTGTGAAGGCATTTTTTTCAAACAAATTTATGTCGCGAGTAGCAATGTTGGAATTTGCACAAACTCTTGTCAATCTACAATTCGTGCCCGTTCTTCTGTTTTTCTTTTATTTTTTTTTAACACGATGGAAGCTAATGAAAGAGTCAAAAGAACTCATAGGGCTGAATTCTCGTACATCTTATCTAGAGGTTAGTCTGATCGTACAGACAAGACGCACACTATTCTATTTCCTGAAAGAAAATATATATTGAATTGCATTTTTGCTTACTTTGCATAATTACGCTATATTTTATTTGGTTACGCCGTTCTATGAAATTGCGTAATGATTTTTTTCAATTTCAGATGATGCAAAGTAAGCAAAAGTTCAATTCAATATAATGTGAAAACTTTCAGAAAATCAGAAAACAATGTTTTATCTCCTCCCGTCTCGATTCAACGATGGAATGAAATAAAAGTCGTCGTATTTAGGGAAGCGAAACTGGAGGGGATACAATATTGTTCTCTGATTGAACAAAACGATTCCGGCAACACAACTATTCAAATCCAATTTCAGAAAATAGTGTTCGGCTTTTCTATATGATAAGACTAACATTTAGATAAGATGCACGACAAGTCGGCCTATAAAGTGCTGACGTTGCAGGAGAAAGTATAGTGAAAGTACATACGATATTCGATCGGTAAAAATTATACATCTCCGGATTTTAGGGTTTTGAGTTTTTAGCGATTAGTTCAAAAACGGCAAAAGATACATCAAAATGAAAAATGATCTGAAGACGAAAAAAAAAAACATAAAATTTTCTTTGCAATTTTCGGTGCTAAACTTATACATTTGAATATTTTTATTTTAGACTTTTAACAAAGCTCCATAGCTCTTAAAAAAAAAGGTAAGTTCAGTAGTAAAATTTTGTGTGAAAATTCATTTTAATTTGAAGATGATTTTTGCTGAAAATTGGGTCGCCCGATGAAGGACGCCCCTCCCCCCCTTATACCCCATTTGAATTTGGCAAAACGGAATGCCCATAACTCCTAACAAAATTGGAGCAGAAAGCTAAATTTTGGTTTATTGCCATTGGAGTGTACCATTATACCACTTACCAGAAATCAGCTCAATCGGATAAAAACTAAGATTACCTCCCGTACCTTAGTCCTTTTAACACCATAAGCAATGAAAAAGGAGAAACGGAAGTTTCTTCTTTGTTGCTAGTCAGGGGCGGTTTAATAGATTTAAGGGGCGTTCCAATCTATTACATAACATTAAAATACAGGGGAAGCGATAATTGTCAATATAGTGGCAGCCTATACCTCGGATGCCACTGTAGCGTAATTTATTTCCCGCGGAACCAAAAATATTATCGATAAAGAGGGATATCTTACCACAACAAATTTTTGATGTGGACGACATGGTATTATTTTTTGACTTTTTGTAGGGAGCAAAAAATCCCGTTCAGAGACTAAGTATTAATGGATAATGTTCCATGTCACCCGAAACACTTAAGTTACTTATATGAAGAGATAAAAGTGGTTTTTCTTCCGCCTATCACGTCATTCATATTGTAGCCAATGGACCAGAACGTAATTGCCTCCTTCCAATCTTATTATCTATGGCGCGCTTTTCCAATGCCATAGCTGCGATAGACTATGATAGTTTTGATGTACCAAAACAAGCACAACACTTTTTGGAAAAACTTTACAATTTTGGATGCAATCAAAAGAATTAGAGATGAACGGGAAGGAAATCATTGAACCGATTTTTAAAGGTAAACTAAGGTATTAATCACTTAACTCAAACATTAATAAAATTTATATGTTAAAGGCGCATGGAAGAAACTATATTGGTATCAGATGATATTGAAGCAGTAAGATGCAGCAAACGATAGAACTATCGTATTTCAAACAAAAAAGAAAACAGCCATCATCAATAATAGTCTCTTCGAATTCTCATCTGAAGGCTCTACTTCTATGCAAAGTACAATAATTTTAATATTCTAACCATACGCATGAACTTGTCGACATAGAATATAATCGTAACTACTATCTGACCAAAAACGACAAAGTTGTAAAAGTTACCCCGCCAAAGAAAAATTCATCTGCCGCAAAAAGAACACATATCCCTCCAATCCGCCGCTCATATGTAATTTTGTTTTAGGTGTAAATACTGGGGAAGTTTAAATATACAGGACTACTTCTTAAAGTAATTTGGTGGGAGCTTTAACATTTTATTTAGTGCCACTTTGACGGCTTCCTCCAAATTACTTTAGGAAGTAGTCCTGTACATTTAAACTTTTCCAGCATTTACACTTAAAACAAATTTACATATGAGCGGCGCATTGGAGGGATATGTATTCTTTTTGCGGCAGATGAATTTTTCTTTGGCGGGGTAACTTTTACAACTTTGTTGTTTTTGTCAGATATCATATATTTTTGCGTACTTAAATAGCAATAATATTTTTGTTTTGGGATCCTGATGTCCCAGTGTCCTAATTTCCAATTGTCCGTATGTCCTAATGTCCCAATGTCCCAATGTGCAAATATAACAGTGTCCCAATGGCCTAATGTCCGAATGTCCTACTACCCTAGTGTCCCAATGTCCCAGTATCGCAATATCCCAGTCTCCCTGTGTCCCAATAGCCTAATATCCGCATGTACCACTGTCCCAATGACCCCTTGTCCCAATTTCCCCAGAGTACCTAATGTCCCAGCGTCACAATGTCCTAATGTCCCAGCGTCACAATGTCCTAATGTTCCAATACTCTAATGTCCCAATGTCCCAATTTCCCTATGTCCCAATATTCCAATATCCCAATATCCCAATGTTCCAATGTCCTAGGATCGGAGTGCCCCAATGTCCAAATGACCCAATATCCCGATGTCCCAATGTCCCCACGTCGCAGTTTCCCCAGTGTGCCTAATGTCCCAATATCCGAAAGTCCTAATGTGCTAATGTCCTAATATCCCAGTGCCGCAATATCATCATGTCCCAATGTCACAATATCCCGATATCTCAGTGGCCCAATGTTCCTATGTTCCAGTTTCCCAACGTCCGATTGTCCTATTGTCTTAAAGTCGTAATAATGTCTCTATATCCTAATATCCCAGTGCCTCAATGTCCTAGTCTCCCAGTGTACTAATGTCCCAATATCCCAATGTTCCAATGTCCCATTGTCCCAATATCCAGATGTCCCAATGGCCCAATATCCCGATGTCCCCACGTCCCAGTTTCCCCAGTGTGCCTAATGCCCCAATGTCTTAATGTCCTAATGTCCCAAGACCCCAATGTCCCAATTTCCTAATATTCCACTGCCCCAAGATCCTAGTCTCCCAGTGTCCCAATATCCTAATGTCCCAATGTCAGAGTGTGTTTTAAAAAATTGTCAATGCGATGAGCCGAAAGACGCAATTGTTGGAAATCTTTTGTTAACTTAAAATTAATTTACCGTTATTCCATCCACTTATCTAAATGCGAGACATTGATTCTTTAGAAGGACCACCAGAGGATCATTCATTCCAAATTTCCATCACGGAGAGAGGCAGTAGAAGCAAGTCTTTCTGCAACTGTAGACTCCAGTCTGAGATTTTGTTACTCGCTTAAGTCTGTGAGGGTGAAAATTTCACCGTTTATTGCATATATCTTACCCGTTATTGTGCCGATCGAAGATTTTTTTTGGAAAGGCACTAGAACAGGATATGGGGAATATTTTGGTAAAAAAAAATTATTGGGGGATGTTGCCTGGAAGGCTGTAGCCCTGTCAAACAAAAAAGCAAGTTGTCTCCGGTAATCATAGACTTGTTCGCTTTCGTTTTTTTCCTTTGGCGGGCGATACGCTATCGCGTCTCTTGATAATAATCGTAACTACTCCTTACAAGCCCTAATAAAAAATTGTTATCCCTTTCGATGTTCTCTACACATAAAAAATAAAATAAATAACAGACAGTCCAACATTGGACTACGGCCGCAGTTGTGTAAGTGACATCCATGATCTTAACTGCTTTTTTGTTGAGGTGTTAAGCAGCAGCAACAGCCAGCAGTGTTATTTATCTCCATTACTCGTTTAACATCTGAAAGAATCGTAGTCCGTCACATGGGTCGTGAGTTCGAAAAACACCATGTTTCCCGGGGAGACTTGAGCCCATGACCCTGGGCACCGAAGGTGTGCGCACCAAACACAACACCAATCAACATGTCTCGTTGGTGTTGTGTACGAAGACTACTAATAATTATAGCTAACAATTTATTAATTCACGATGCCTACCTCTACTTTTAAGGACATTAGATAGTTGTGTGGTAAGGCCTATGGTTTGACAGGCCGCCTGCCTGCGCCCGATAGCGTCACCAATTAGAATGTGCCTAGCCTGGATGAAAGCGCTGCGATGTTTCTCAGCCTTTAATTTTGAAATTTCGAAGTCCATTCCTCCTAATAACGTTTACCAAAATAGACTGCCAGCCTTTCATTCATTTCAAATTGGTCATGGATGGATGGGTGAATGGATACGGCGCTATGATGGGTTGGGCAGGTTACGCCCAATACTGCAGCCTGTTGGCTTAATGTATTTCCCATCTAAGCGAAAAAGTTTCAGGTTATGAGCTCTGTCCTACGTAAAAGGCTAAGAAGAAAGTTAACCAGGTTTACTTTGGGTGCACTGGTAGCTTGAGCCCCAAAGAAATTTTGTCTCCAGCTCATTAGAGCGGGGCATTCGAAAATAACGTGCGAGGCTGATTCCTCATTTTCGTTGCAGAGGCGGCATAGTGGGTCTTGTGTGTAGATCCCTATTGTATGCAGATGTTTCCGTAGGGTACAATGACCGGTTATAAGGGCCTGTCACTGCCCTGAGGTTCGTTTTCCTAAGACTGTGGACTTCGGTACAGCTGGTATGCCAGTTAGATCCCAGCATACGCTTGCTGTGCCTGAGCCCTTCAGCGAGTCTCCATCGATCTTGGAATTTATGCTCGGTCCATCGTCTGGCAGCGGTTCTGGCAGTAGATTTACTGATTCCGATTGCAAGTTCGGGACCAGTGAAGGGTAGTTCGGAACCCTCTCTGGCAAGGGCATCCGCTTTCTCATTTCCTTCGGTTGAACAACGTTGGAGCGTTGAGCCCTTCCAAGTTGTGTTTGCGACTGCAGGCTATTAGTGTTCTTTTGGCGGGATTGAGATAGGCCTACCGCCTCCTGCACCAATCCTCCACTTGGATTAGAGCTTGTTGCATGAGTTCAGAAAGAGCTCCTGGAAATTTTCCCCTTTATCAGGATGCTCATGTCATCGGTATATCCTTGGGTAATTTAAAAAAAGAGAGATTTGAAAGAAGTGTTGTCGAAGGCCCCCTCTATATCTAGGAAGGCCGGGAGCCCTATTTCTTTGATTTCTAGTGTGGTCTCATTCTTCCCAACTAAATGGTGTAGTACTGATTCACATGATTTTCCTGTCTGATAAGCATATTGGTTTGGATGCAAAGGGAAAAGCGGCAGGCACCTGTCCTTTATGTGTTTATCGACGAGCTTTTCCAATGACTTATGTAGGAAGGAGGTTAGACTTGGTAGAATTGGTCATAAACCAATTTAGTTTCTGTATTATACTGTTTAATGAATACGTTGAGGCAGAGATGATGGGAGAATTCAGCAAACCAATAACGTTTGTTGAATTGTCTCTCCTCTGTCTCTCCCAGGCGTATGTTGTCCACAACTTTGATCTTTTGTACCACACGGCATGGACAGTGTGTAGCCTGCATAACGCTAATAATTATCCACAAATAATAAGTTCTTCAATAAACTGCAGCCATGGCCACTATCGTCTGGATGGCCAAAAAAGAATTTAAGCAACCTCTCGTTTAGTAAGGCTTAAATAAATATTTAGTAATTTATTTCCTTTCAAATTGATCATACAAGTATGGATTTATTTAAAACCAAATTCTACTTAGCTATGATCAATCGATAAATCACTTTAATCTGTCCCATTATTTAAATTCACAGACACCAAGTCTAGACTTTACGGAAGACATAAAAATTAAGCACGTCATCTGTGTACAGAAGGTATCCAAAATACTGTCATTCAAATTTAGCTATATGAACTCAGAAGATCTATTATAAATGACGACTATGTGAACTTGTGTCAATGTCACAGAATTTATTTTAAATTTTAAAGATACATACATTATGTATACAATAGCTATGTATCACTGAATACTTCAATTTGTTACTTAAAAAATTAATCCTTTAGCAATAATAAATTACCACATACACAATGTTCCAATGTAAATTTTTGCTTGAGTTTTTCTTTTATTTTTCATCAACTCATAAATTTTAATTAAACTCTGAACTCCTGCATAAATTTTTATTTTCTTTTGGTCTGCATTTTGTCGGGTATCTGTAACTGCCTTTTCTTCAATCATTTCCTTACTTCCTTATGTACTGCATCGTTCACGACCGGCAAAACATATTTTTCCGTCCACAATTCCGAAACATAACACAACCATAATAATAGCAGACTGATAAAAACTTTCCCATCACGTTCATCCAAATCTGTACCTTTGCTCAAAAGATTACCGCTGGCGGTACACGGTATGCACCAGCTTTGGTCATCTTATAAACATCTCTTATCCAAAGATAGATACATGTAAAGATAAACTCATCGCGAGCATCACTTTCACTTTCGTTCAATCTATTTGACGAGCAATATAACAAGCAATTTCTGTATTGCCATATTATTTGTTTTGTCTCCGCATATTTACGGCATGACCGCAATATATGGATGATGACTCTAAAACTGCGGTATTCTCCTTTTATTTCTTTCAATTTCCATTAAAAGTTTTATTACGCTACGTGCGGAGCAGAGTGCAATATTGGATCATTATTATGGTGCGGCGCCCACATTCCAACCTGAATTCGTAATAATGTCCGGAGGCTGGTCGAGTGGATTGACACAGTGCATGGTTAGCCAGAATCCACACTATTAAGATTGAGACCTGCATTCGAATCTAGAGCCAAGAACATTCATATAGCAAAGACAAGGTTATTCGCATACGAACAATGACGGCAACAAGCCGCAGCGGTGTGCGATAAAGAACCCATTTAATTCTGTAACGGCTATAATTAAACTCGCGACATGATCGTAAATTTTATTCCAGGCCGTACCAGTTACAATCTTTTGTTCTGATATGGCCATTTATCTTGTGATCGATATACATACATTCATACATACAATAATGTGATAGGTACTCAGTCGCATTTACTTGGATTAAAATGAATGTCAGCTCACGTAGACCGCAATCTGGATATGCTCGTGTAGTACGTATAGGTATATTGTGCACGTTCATTATGTCAACTAAAGTGTGTAAAGTGATCGCGGTTAACGGATCAGAGATCACTTTCAATTTCAATTGATTGTCGCGGGCTAGGTCGTCGCGTATCCAGTTTCTTCAATTTTTTTCACCCCGACTTGTGGTTTATTAGCACTTTGTTGCCACCAGTATTATGCCATAACATGTTCAGGTGCATATTGTGGTGTCAATATCGAGAGTGAAACTACATATGGATATGGAAAGTCACGAGATGTGATATTGCCACGAGTATAATTAACGAAAAGGAGTTAATTAAATTATGTTTGGATATTGCATTTGATTTATGACGATTTCCGGGTAGTTTTGAAATATTGGCAGTACTTAAAGTAGCGATGACAAAATCCGAAAGACAAGACCGAATACCGGTATGCACTTTCAAAACGGATAACCGCGGGCTATTTTCGTTTTTTTTTGTCTTCCAGGTTCTTAACTTAACTATAAAGATATTTTACGTCCGAAATAATAATAATCTTTAAAATAACTAATGTAATAATTTAATTTCCCCCTTATCCGAATGCCTTTGTAATATGAAAATAATGCGGCTCGGGAGTCGGGAACATCTTCTCTGCCATCCGCGGTGAGTTTTTCAAATGTCAAACCGATTCGCTGTTCACGGTGGAACATTGCATCGGTTTCCATACGATGGTTCATTATAAAATTCCGCAGAAAAAAATTGTCTAATGATTTTCGGACTGTAGTTTAAGAATTTTCCCAACGTTTGCGACATACTCCACGAGAGTAATTGAACAAATTGCAGCGGCAAAAAAAAATCATTTTCATTTTCGCCCGAGGTCTACCCAAGCCTTTAACCCGAATTTTAATTTGATAACTTTTGTCTACTGGAAAAAAAATTCTCAAATAGTATCCTGCGGATAGATAATATGAATACATGGAATTGTTCTATGAAATTATCCAAACGTTATGTCTGCCGCCAGTTTTTATACCCGTCCCTATGTGAAAAGGTATATTAACATTGTCATGAAGTTTGCAACGCACAGAAGGAAGCCCCTCCGACTATATAAAGTGTATATATTATTGATCAGTCTGACGAGAGAAATCGATTATGCGATGTCCGTCTGTCTGTCCGTCTGTTGCGCGCAAACTAGTCTCTCAGTTTTGAAGCTATCGGACTGAAATTTTGTACAAAAGTTTTTTTTAGTGTACGCTGTATATATGTATGTCGGAACGGACCGGACCAAGGGGTCATGGGGCTGCCCCTGAAAATTAGGTTCTTCTAAGAAAAACTTTTTTCTTTATGAACCATTCTTAACCAAACTTCACACAAGTGTGTTTCTAGTAAAGTCTCAAAACATATTTAGGAACGGATGAAATCGAAACATTACGTCATAGGGCTCTCATACAAAACAAACCCCAAATATTAGCTTAAACTTCTTGAATCTTAGCCAAAATTCATCCAAGTGTGTTCCTGGATTAGACTCAACGCATCCAGGAACAGATGGAATCGGAACACGTCGTAGGGTTGCGGTAGAAATTGTTAACGCAAAAGAAGCTGAAGTTTCATTAAAATGTGAAGGGGATTCAAATTTCAGCCGCGCCCGAAATTAGCCTCGGTCTCGTTTTTGTTTGGGTTACAATCCCCTCGGGTATAATTTTAGATCCCTAACTTCTGAACAAGTATACCTTAATGCATCCCCTAAAAGCTAAAATTTGTTGTAGCGGATAGGTTTCTTGTGATCGAATCAGCGCCTGAAGTTGTAGGGTCTCTGATATGCGGTACCTGACGACATTTAACATTTTGAACCTCTACCACCTGTCCTTTCCAGAAAAGGTATACTATTCTGTTTAGTTTAGAGACTGGGTGACTATAAGTAGGCATATACACGTGTTCTTTCAATAGGTGTCGATATACCACAAACGTAAGCATACTCTACAAACTTCTCCCAACTTGTATCTATGGCAATTTGCCCTTAAAATCTGAGATTTGGCAACTAAAAAGTCAATAAGCGCTCGCTCCCGCCCCCCTTTAATGTTGATCACGGTATACATATATATATATTTTTTTCTACTTACTTTTGTACAAAAAAATACATGGACTGCGATATTTTAAAGCGTAAAAAAGCCGGTTTGAATTTTGGAACGGCAGGAAAACTTCTTGCTACAAATAAACAATTGCGCGTAGGAGGTTATCAGTTGGCACCTAGTCTTGAAACTTCAGGTGAGTTGCTCGAGCTCGATTTCGTAGCCTCCCAGTAAAATTTGCTTGCGGAACAGAACCGCAAAAATTACCAAAGTTTTAGAAATTTTTCCATTTTTTGGCCTATGACTCCGAAACTGTACATTTCTGCGAAAACCTATGTCCATGAATTTAATTTTTTAAATGCTTTATTTATTTTATTTCTATCAATACTTTAAGGGCGACAATAAGCAGAACTGACAGGAAACCTTAATTGGTTTTGGCGATTTTAAATGTTTATCTTCGGAAAAAAAATCCCACGATCATGAAGTTGTAAACAATTCGGCTTGTTCAACCCGTAATCGGTGTTGTGATTTAGTATAGTCAACTGCAAAAAAAAACTTTAGCAACGATAAGTGAATCCACTCAAAACTTCTAGTACCTTGAGTGTGTTGCAATGTAAGTTAGCCAGCTTTTTGTCTTGAAAATTAATTAAATTTCACTTAGCATATTTTTTTAGGAACAAGATAGATATTCTGAATATTTTTTTTACAAAATTTCTATATAACAACAAAATTGTTCTAGTATAAGGACTTAGTTTGCGTACTGGAAACTGAAAATCCCTAGGAATTATTTATTTAATTCAAGTACTGAACAGGAGGTACTACCAATAATACAGTAATTATACATAAAATATTGTAAGGAATGAAAAGAGTAAACAAAACAATGATAAAGAAAAAATGCATAGTACATTAAGAAAAAAATATAATAATTAACATACTGATAGAAAGAAAGAGAAAAATTCAAGAAACTAAAATTCATACAATAATATAATTCAGAGTTAGGGATTTTGGAAAGCAAAATTCTCTTCAATGCTGATAACGAAGAGGGTAGAGGACCAATCTCAAATAAATCATAATTTCTCATTAACCTAAGAAGAGGCGAATGGAAATATACTGAGAGGTCAGCTGTTGGAGGGACAAATATGGAGTGGGATCTTGTATTATACACAGGATTTCTCCATTGAATGTCGGACACTAACGAGGTACTGAGTAGCCCACAACAAATTTTATAAAGAAAGCATTCATCAAGAAATAATCTTCGCTCCTGTAATGACTGCATATTTAAAAAGTTAAGCCGTTCATTATATGGAAGATATGAAAAGCCAAATTTAAAAAACAGTTACATACTTGGTAAATCTCCTTTGAACTCGCTCTAAAGTATCACTGTAACCGTGGCGCCCACACGGCGACTACACTACAGAAGCATATTCCAAAACACTACGAGCCAATAAGAAGAACAAATTTACAAGGGTTGACGTCGAGCGAAAATCACTTGAGCACCTAAGGACAAAGCCAGCGAGCTTTGATGCCCTGCTAATTACATCGGAATAGTGCTCTGTAAACTTAAGCTTCGCATCAAATGTTACACCAAGATCTTTACCAGAGTTAACACACTTAAGCGGAAGCGAATATACCCTATATGTAAAGCAATAGGATGAGGTTTTAGGGAATAGATTATAACAGAACATTTAGCTACAATCAACAGTAACCTATTCGATAAACACCACGATGCCACGACATCCAAATCCATTTGTAAGGATACACAATCTACTATTTATAGACGATACGGACTTGAAGATCTTACAATCATCAGCATACAATAGAGACCCATTTTTAAGTAGCGAGGGAAGCTCATTTATGAAAAACAAGAACAATATAATGAAAGTTCCTTTGTTCACTGGTATGTTGGTTTCACAATAATGACACGGTTGTTTTTCACTTTTCCAGCTTCTTATTTTATTATTGCACGACGTTTCGCTCTACATTATGAGCATCTTCAGGTTGAAAGATAGATAATAGTTAGTATTTAGTCCAATTTCTTCTACGTTACTCCATGTTAGCTACTATTTGGATTATTTTTGAGGAAGCTGGAAAAGTGAAAAACAACCGTGTCATTATTGTGAAGAACAATATAGGTCCCAGGATTGACCCCTGAGGCACACCCGATGAAGGGCAAAAGGACGAAGACACAATTTTATTATAAATTACACTCGACGACCTGTTAGCCAAGTAGGATGAAATCCAAGATAAAAGCCTTACAGGGAAATTTAAAGATACGAGTTTGTTCATAAGAATACCATGATCAACAGAGTCGAAGGCTTTAGAGAAATCAGTGTAGATGACGTGCACATCAAGGTGTTTATCAAACGATTTTGTGATAAAATTCACGATCTCAACCGGATTAGTTACAGTGGATTTCTTGTTTTGAAATCCGTGTTGATTTGGACATATTAAGTTACCAAAGTTGATATTAATGTAGGTTGATACAATTTTTCTAGAAGTTAAGAGCAGGAAGACGATAGAGACACAGGACGATAGTTAGATACACTGCTTGTAACTCCCTCCTTAGGGATCAGAATAATATGGGAGCATTTCAACTGTGAAGGAAATATTCCCAAGAGATCAAGAGTTCGACATATGAACAACTAATAGGTGGAACAGAGTCAGAATGTGCACACTGAGCAGGAAAAGAAAAAGTAGAGTCAGATATATTATACGTGCTAGCGAAGTAAGATGCAAATAACTCGCACATTTCAATTGGGGTGTTAGCAACTTTATCATCCCAAGAAAGCTTCGCGAGAAATGCAGAGGAAGTTCCGATTTTCTTCACGTAAAACCAAAATAATTTGCTTTCATGATTTGCGATACTATTTTCAATACAAGCAATGTAAGCAGATCTAGCAGCGCGAATTAAAGATTTAGCATTGTTCCGAAGCGATCAGAAGGTCGTTTAAACCGTTTGTACCGAACACGGATATCGTTTTTCTTGCGAAGTAGATTGCGGATAGAACGTGTAAACCAAACTGGACATTGGTTACTCATTTTCGAACTTATAGGTATGAACTCACAGATGATATTATAAAGAACACTGTAAAACACGTTGACAGCTGCATCCCAGCTAAGTCCGTTTAGGAGGTTGTACCAATCAGTATCCTTCAATTTTTGATTGATTGATTCATAGTTTCCTTTCCTGAAATTGAAGTAAGTATGACCATCATTACTTAAAGGACAATCAAATCGGATGTTTATGTCGACAGATAAGGCCGGATGGTAAGGATCAAGAGGCACATGATCTATGGGAGCTCTAATAGAATTAAGACAATGCTCTGACATATTACTAAAAACCAAATCCAACCTATGTCCCATATTTGAAAAATATTTAAATAAGTCTTCAAAAACAACGAGTGAGGAGTTGCATGGAACATATACACAGGAAATCAGAAGCGAAGAAGTAAGTGTGGGAATAATAACCGATACACAGTCGAACGTGTCACATTCAGTGGTAGATATTAACGAACAATTAATGGTTTGACGAACAGCAATGAGAGCACCACCCCACGCTGTTTGTCTGTTAATGACAAATTACGATCACAACGGAAAATATTGTATCCTTCCAACAGCTCACCGTTGTGAACAGATTCACATAACCAGGTCTCAGTTAAACAGATAAAGTCGTGATTTGATGTAAAAACCGAAATATTGAAACATTGAAGTTTGGTCCCAACCCACGTACATTTTGATAATAAAGGTTAAAATGCATTATTTTGGTTTTTTTTCTTAATAAAGGACGATGAAAATTCATTCAAAAGAATACCAGATGGCCAAAAAGAATCCGTAAAAAGAACATCAAGTTCGTTGGGAATCACGATTTTAAATGATGAAAGAACACGATTATGAAGGTTGTCCTTTGTGAGTTTATGGCAACTCAGTAATGCGGGAACGTATCCAAGCTTGTCAAATTTATATCGTCTTATCTCGTCCTCCGTCGTATCATAAGCGAGTCTAGTGATAAAGAGTTGCTTAGGAGGACAACAAACTCTTAAATTATTTGAAGATGCCGCTGGTGGACGAGAAAGATCAACAGACGAAGAATTACATGATGATGGTGGCTGCTGTACCGAAATCTGTGATGGAGGAACACAGCCAGACGACTCAGGACGAAGCGGTAAAGGAGGCGAATATATATCTAGTAGATTTGGGGATGAACACACTGGTGTCGTCCGTGGTAATAGCAGATTGGTTGAAGTTGAAGCAACTGGTTGAGGTGTTTGAAACTGCTGAGTTTGTTTGTCTAGCTCGGACGTCTTCTTCGCGTTTTGATGTTGAGTTTGACGTAGGCGCGTTATTACTCCAATAGCCTGAGCAACAATATTCGATGAAGGCACTCTAGCCGGACCAGCATTGTGCGGCAATACTTGTAAGTCTGTATTCGGCATACCATGTCTATAGCAGAATCGTCTTCGTAAATACTCTCAAGCAGCTTCTTCGCCGCCAATAATTTATTGACGTATTTGTCCAAAGATATAAATCGACAATTGGTGCAAAACCAATAGAGACCAGAGTTAGGCTCGCGTAGTGAATGGCCAACTGAGTCGGGTAACTTGGCACATTTACTCTGTGAAACATTAGGCCACAGAACCCAGAGCAAATGATGTTTGGTGTTTTCGCAGCCTCATCCAGGCAAGATGAAGTAGCACAGGTGTTCGATTTAAGAAATAACGTTCACGGGATAAAATGATTAAATCCCAATCGATAAAATACAAATTTTAAAATAAGTTTTTCGTACTGCTCTACACCATACGCAAAAAGTAGCCATCTAACAGGGTCCACAATATTTATGTTTATAAGCGCCAAAAAGTATGCAAAAATTCAAAATCGAAAGTTCAATACAGAGCGCAAACCGCACTTTCAGTAGCTGATTGTGAATGATCACTGTTTAGAGACACACACACACAAACATACACAAGCTTAGCAGGTATGAGGTTCTTTGTCTTATCTTCACGTAGCACAGAATGAGAGTTTATGAGAATCTTCACTTGCACTTTGAAGAGTAAAAGCGTTTGGGACAACTTTTGTTACAATAGTTCAAAGAAAACAGCTGAATTATGATATTTTGGCGACGTATCGGATTGTGGTATACGACGTAGTAGTTTGGCAGATGACAGTGTCTGCCCTGAATAGAATATGCCTAAAAATTAAAAGGTTATAGTCTGCCGCTCAAAAAATTGAAGAATAAGCCAAAGTCAAACGTTGTGAAAACAATTCAGATGTGCATGACTTGGAGTTAACCCCTATTAATGTCGTTAAAAGTAATTTCTAATCCTATTTTTTATTTATCAAAATTTCGCCCCGGGCGCCACAATTTTTTTGCTCGGCTCTATTATCAAATCCTACATAATCACTGCTTCATGGGGATCTCTCTTAAGGTACGTTTTCCTCGGCACGACCCCAGCGGCCCTAGCGACTGCGACTCGCCCATTGCATAGTTTTTAGTTGATAATCGCTTGGCATTATCGTCGAATGAACCGCACGGTAAACGTGGTGCACTTGCTTGTTTGTGGGCTTCGGGCGGCGGCTGCTTGGGGTAGGGAACTTGCTCTAGAGCCGCTGGAGTCGCTGCGGCCGCGTCGAAGACAACGTATACCTTTAACCTAAACAGCGATTTCGAAAGAATTTGTAAAACACGATAATTGAACGAACCATTCAAATAAAAAAATGGCGCAGCAGTAGTAGTGATCGAATTCTACTATAAATCTAATTTGATCGGACTGGCCGATCTTTTTAAAACCTAGGCTAAGATCGAATATATGAGTTATCTGATCTAGCACTGAACTCCGCTAAATAAGTCAGAATTTCATTTTGGCAAAAAACAAATACTTTAAGCAGCCTTAAATTAGACAAAATTTTGCAATTCAAGGCCCATTACCAAGGATTAAAGCAAATAATTAACCAACAGAACTGCATAAACTAATCATTGAATTAAATGGCCTGTTTCACCGGAAACGGGTACTAGCCATTTGGCTTAAACCAGAAAAACGCTTTTGAAAATAAACGTAAAAAATGTAGGTAGTTTGGACAGTTTTTCGACTAACTAATTACAACCAATATGTTTAACCGAATCAATCAATCTTGTATCTCTTCTGTCTGCAACTAAACCGTAGATTGGTGCTTTTTAATCATGTTTAATTGTCCTTAAACAAAATTTTTATAACATACCCAAGATCCGGCTAAATTTTCTAAATTGTAATTCGTAATACCATGTCAATGACCAAGATTCAAGGGTCTTACCTGTAAAAGAGAAAAAATGATTTGTGTTTAATTTTTTAAATCATATACAAAAAGAACTATGTAATTTAATTATAGAAAGTGCAAAAAAACTATTCAACATAAAATAAATTATGTAAAAACATGAGTGTTATTATTGTAAAGAAAACCTTGAAAACTAATTACTCACAAAGCAAGTCCCACACCCACTAGTACACTCACACTCGTGTGTTTAAAAATCGAAAGTCGCCATGTGCAAACACAAAACGCACTTTTCATTGTGCGTTCACCTATTAGCATAATTTGTAAATTTTAAAAATATGTATGTTCACGTTCACACATACTATGTATGTGGATAATGAAAAGCAGCCGTTTATGCGGGCAGGTATAAGCTCAAGCTAATCTCTTCTCATTTATCTATGGAAATTTTTTGATGAAAAGACAAATATTTCAATGAATTAGACCAACAGCCTATCGCTTAGTATACACTTATACACAAAAGCTTATTTTACGCCGAAAAGGCATGGCATGTGCTTGAAAGTATGTAATGATTATTCCATAATCATTTTTCATAATTCACACACATTTTTACTGAATGAGCTAACTAAATGAACCAGATACTTCCATGAAGAGATTGAAAAATATACACTTCAATATTACAATGGTCGGCTTTTTTCCAAAATATTTTAAGGGTCTCGATGGCTAATGCAACAAAAAGTGTGGGAGAAGTGGAGAAAGTGATATTGACCACTATTATCACTTATCGTAATAATATACCATGTTTTGAGTTAACTTTTCTCATTAGCACTAAAAGTGTAAAATATTTTGGTGATATCACTTGTAAATGTCGCGTACGCCTAAGTAATGAGCGTTTTCCAAATTTTATGTACACGAATATTAATTTTCAAGTAAATTCAATAATATTTTGTTTGAAGGTGCAATGCAGTGTAGTAGAAAACTTATGTTTACATATTTTTTCTCAAGCCAACAAATGAGAATGAATTTTGATTGAATCGCAATCAAAACTAAGTTAGTATAATTTTAGGCATTTTTAGATTTCGTATTTCATTTAAAATGGGTCTAGTTTAAGGCTATTTCCGCCATAAATATGTCTTTTACTTGAATGATAAGACAGCTGGTTTTCAAATAGGTAAACATTTTTGTGAACAATTAAACACAAAATAATGTGTTAATTTATTCAAATTTTTGTATTTATGCATTTAGTACAAATGTGACATGTTTTTATCAGATGAATTAGAAAAATCACATAATAAATTATGTTTGAAGCATTTTTTTTTCTTTAGCATAGAAAAGCGGAAGTTTTTGGTAATAACGATGTTTGAGTATCCGTTATAATTATGGCATTAAAAATGTATAGGTATACAGCAATTGTGTTTCTAAAATTGATATAACTGTAGTACAACCAGACACTCAAATTCCGACGTTATCAGATTTGCGAGTATGTTTAAATTGAATTTATTAATTTTTAAATTCAATGCTTTGACATGTATCCTTAAAAAAAAATAAAAAAAGTGCAGGATCTTCCACCATTTAGATGCGCGTATTTTATTTCCGAAAAAAATTGTTCTGAATGTCCAATTAGAAGATTTACTCCCCCGTTAGACTGTATTTTTTGCCTTTGTAGGAACCTCTAGTTATTTGACATACATATGCTTCCAATTATTGAATACCATATCAAATCATATCAAATGTAAATAGAAATAAAAAATTTGAATGAATAACTTTTGTTAAAAAATCGTAGACAAATTTTGATTTTGTATGTTGCTTAGGTTTAGTTTACGCGATGATCCCAACCGCATATGTTTACGATCATGTTAACCAAGCAAACTCGATTGATCATTGTAAGAAAACTATTTTCCGTCATCCATTTCCTAGAATCCATATTGTATTACATTTACTGTTATATTTTTATGTATGACCATTCTTCTGACCGCGACTAACCGTTAGAATAAAGGATACATCACATGAAGGACCTTTTTAGCAAGACGTGGAATTTATCTTTATTTCGTCGTGATGATAGTTGATTATCTACTGTTATGGAGGACGCTGGATATCCGAAGATGCCTTAGGGGACGGAGCCGAGCCAATGCCTATTAAATCGTGTAGGTTAGGTTGAAGAAAGGGCTCCTAAGCCAGCAAAGGAATTACACTTGCACTTGCTGCAGGTTAGAGTCGGGTTTTCGTTTTTACAACAAAAAGGAAGGGCTAAACATTGCGCCTGTCTAAGCGCGGAACAAGAACAAGATGAAAAATAGTTTTTTTAAAGAGATTCGCGAGGAGCAAGGCAAGGAAAAATTCAATTTTCATATAAAAACCGGTTTTGTTCTCGCGTTTTTGTTTCCCGTGTAGACAGGCCCATTGGGAATATTCAAATGAAGAGAAAGCTGAGGTTTTCTGCTCGCATCACTATAATATTATTTATACCAACATGGTTGCGAAGGTGATTCCGTGGTGCACAAAAAAAACCTAGTTTCAGCCAGTGGCGGCTTGTGGTGGAAAATACTGGGGGCTCACAAGGATATATAAAACAGTATTGATTACGGCAGGAATAGAGATATGTAACCAAATTTTTCATAGTTTGTGTTTAAAAAAAAAATATTTTTTTTATATTGTAAGAATAGCTTAAAAAAATAGCTTAAATCATTTTTTTTTCTTTCGTTCTATTCGGCCAACCGATCTGCAAATATAAAGAAGACAGACCTGAGCACTACAATTATAAATAAAATGAAGCATTACAAACATATTGATCAAATGACATACACTAAACAAATACAAAAGCCAGTTTTCCTACCCGGAAAACTGTCGATCACAGGTCTGGATTGAGAGGATAACCTCCCCTCAACCACTATGAGGATATAATTTTAAACTATCAAAATTTCCTACAAGCCTTCTATGCCAGCTTGTAGAAAATTTTATATGCATAAACATAATGCATTTCTTACAATATTACATAGACTATTTCCGATTTTCGTCAGCTGGAATGTTCGTTTTCACTCCCGCACAAAAAACAGGGAAAACAAAAGAGTTATCTATGCCGCACACACATGGCGAATACATGCATTTTATAAAATTTTCATTCCGTCAAACTACAATTCGGCCTGTGGATAAGCTCATTGAAAATTAGTGAATTACGATTTTTTCTCAGGGGGTGCGTTGCACTTGTGCACATATGGGCGAGCCGCCACTGGTTTCAGCAAACCATATTCCTACAATGGGTGCACCGACGTCTTTTGATGTTAGTTGAGTTGCCACTATACTATTGCATACAGCCTTTACGCCGAGGGGCATAAACGCGCTTCTCGTTGTGCATGCCCAGCTGACCCGTAATACGATGGCCATGGTCAGCTGGCACCTCTAACTCGGTCGGCAAACTGCATCCCCATATGCAATGTGACCGCCTCGGGAAGAGTGTGCCGATTATAACACTAGTGCACAAAGAAAGAAATTTTCCGCTGAGATTCGCTTACGCGACGGTTTGTAGTGTATGTAGCACCACAACACTCATAAATTATTGTAAACGACTAATGAACAAATTGACCCTTCAAAAATTTTTTAACTATAGGGTCAACCATATGTCTATAACTATAATGGACTATGGACATTCCCACACATCATATCCTTGTCTAGACCAGTGCTTCCCAAACAGGGTTCCGCGAGACCAGCCCAGGGGTTCCGCGAAAAAATTGTGAAAATATGATGTTCGGAAAATTTCAATAATACTGTAAACACAAACAAATTCTAAAATTATTGCCATCAGTTTTCGCATTACCTGTATTGGGCAGTTTTAAGGAATTTGTGTATAAATACACAAGAGACATAATAGTACGCAAACACACACTATAGAAAACCCTTTGTGCGTAGTTTACTTGCTCGTTCTTTTAGTGAGTTTTATGGCATACCTTCAGGATAAAAGTTGGCGCTGCATTATGGCATATTTGGCAGAAATTTTTTTTTTTCACGTCGGTAAAAATATTTTGACGTATACTGATAAAATAAGTGCCACGAAAGATATACTTATTACTTTCGAAGAGGGTTTCAGAGGGAAACCTGGAAATGGTTCCATCCCTCAATACCGCAAGTGATAAAATCAAAAATCTAATAATCCATTTGGAAACCTAAAACGGTTGAAAAATATTTCCCTTATTATTAAACGCACAGCAGTTTGATTGGATAAGAAATCTCTTTGTGGCATGCAATATTTCAAATTTCACCTTGCCAGAAGAAAAAAAATTAACGTCGCTTTCCTCTGATCGAGGTTTAATAATAAAATTTGCAGAATGTTCGCCTGAAGAATTTTTGATATCCGTCAAGGAAAAATTCCCTGTTTTGTCAAAACAAAAAGCTGTAAATATCCTGCTATTGTTTTCAACTTCATATTTATGTGAAATCGGATTTGCAACTATGCTCAATATTAAAATAAGGAAACGTGACAGCCTTGGAGGAGGATTTGCGAGTGACTGTCATATATTCGGCCTAATATCACTGAAATATGTAAAAATCCCCAGGCACATGTTTATCATTGAATTGAACCATTTTTTTAATAACAGCATACTTCAACTAAATATTGATGCTTTTTTCTAATAACACATTTTTCTCCTTGTATGGGTACGATGAACGTTTTGTCTTGTCTTAACGACCCATTTTTGGGGGTTCGCGAACGAATTCGACGATCTCAGGGCTTCCGCGTATTCAAAAAGTTTGGGAACCACTGGTTTAGACAATGTACACGACGATATGATGTAAAACGCAAGGGATTTGATTTGTGTATCGTTTCGTGAGTATTTCAAAGTGCACGCGTAATAAATCCTCCAGATTATCGCAGTGTGAGATAAAATGCATTTTTATAGGTTGTAAGTGGGTTTCTTGTACATATATAGCCCATGTACGAATAAGAGATAGATTTTAAGAGAAATAGAGTAAGTAGTTTAAAGAGATATTTGTGTATAAAAGTAAGGACACTAAATAAAGAAAATAGTATGGACACTTACGTGTTATTACTCATATCCGCTGCGTTATCTGCGGATTGCATACAAATCACGGCAAGTACCTTAAAGGTATGCGGCCACTTTAACTGTGGCTATGCCGCTTCTTAGGACAAATTTCCATATAATCTTCCATCAGATGGAAGCATCCAAGAAATATCCTACATTTATTATAGGTTGTTCTCGTGAGCAACCGGCACAAAAGACCGAGCTAGAGCAGAGGACATTATTTAAACGACGAAGGCCCACATGGTGTTGGACCTCAGGCCATGATCAATAGAATCACACCATCTTTACTTTATGGTTCAGGAAAAAGGCATGATTTCAGTTTTTGCGGCGCCAAATTCGTATGATGCCATTTCATTAATATTGGGCTGAAACGACCGAATCTGCAAACCTTTTTCGCGAAATCGTAGTTTGCCAGATATTCAATGTCAAAGTTTGACATTTAAATGGGGAAGTTCAGTTTTTAATGGGGATTTTTTTTTAATTGGGTATTTTTACTACATATTGATGTGAGAGCATTCACAAAAAATAACATTTTAAATTTCATTTGCCTCCCTGTCTATAGCAAATTTTACAATTCTGGCTCGCAAATATATTTTGATTTTTCATATTATTAAGATGTTTGCTAAATTGGTGAAACTTATTATTCTAGTGAGACTGATAAAAATTAAAACGTCAATTTGATGGCATCGAACACTTTCACCAATGTGTAAAGAGGAAATGTCCCCCTTTTCTTATCAAATGACATAACTGGCTTCATAAGCCCAATTTTGACATTGAATACCGACGCAGATACTGAAATCCCCCCAGGAAAAGACTTACCCCCCCCCCCCCCCCTTGAAAATGAGCGCAGGGAACATAACTTCATATTAGATACGTCACATTTTACAGAAGTGTTTTGTAGATTAACTCCTCTGTATTCTATGTATTTCTTTGGTGGCTGTTGTTGATTTAAGTTGTCCATCGTATCTCCAAAATTGATGTGCAGGAGTGCGTTCCGGAATTAACTATATAGTCGTAGCTGTAGTCATCGCATGACTATTTTCGTAGTTATGAGCGTTGTTAGAGGGCTTTCAGGAGAGCATAATATGGAAATGTCACAACAGCCGTTGAATTCAAAAATATGTTTACAAAAAACAATTTATAACTCGATGGCACTCATAATTAGTGTTCAAATTCATCGAAATCAATCTGTACACCTTGTTTATTAACCTTAGTGTCGAATAAAAAGCAAACATTGCCTAAATACTCATTAACAATCGCAACATTTGATAATAACATCAACAATCGACCCGACATAACCTCACATACTTGAACTTGCCAACGGACATTTTCCATAGCTGTCAATGGATCATCTCGATAGTGCGAGTGGAAATAGCTATCAACGACAGTGGACCATTTGAAATGTAAAATGTCAAAAGTTGACTCGGAGAGATAGCTATTTGTGACTATGGGAGTTTTGGAACAACGAAAAGTGAATATTAGCAACTATTTTCACTCAAATCGTATAAATGGAACGTGCTCCAGCTTCATCACGCAATCAATCAATCCGTACAAAATTTTAAAAAACCACTTCGCAAATGTTTTTTTTTTATTTTTTATTCTTTTTAGCGCCATGAAATACGAACGAAAGATCCACCCTCTTCCTTCTACTCGCTCACAACGCACACCTCTAGCACCGCCATCTTGACAGGCCGAACTGTCGAAATTCGATTTCGAAAATTTGGGACCTTAGCGCCTGTGGTTGATGCTATTGCTGTAAATGCGGTTCCATAGCCACATGACAGCTCATTTTATCAGCTGATAGTCTGGCCTGTCTATCAAGATGGCGGTGCCTCTAGCCAAAAATCACTATTCGATTTTCTTGTCTCAACATGGCTGGCAACATGTAATAGACAGCTAAACGGAAAGGTAAATCCTCTGTCATCCCATACAAACTGCATGGTCTGGTTTGAAACACAAAAAAAAAACATTCCACTTAAATGCGTTCCTTTTCTGTCAACATTTGTCAGAGTGTTACACGTTCTGCAAATTCTCAAGAACATATTTGTCGCGTAGCGCGTTTGTTTTTTGTGATAACAACTCGTAAAGTAATTCTTATATCATTTCAGTGGTTTTCAAGTGAAATCCAGTTACTAAGTGTAAGTTTGTGAAGTGAATTTCGCGCCTACATTTCAATGTTCCCTTTATGTCAAATACATGGTCATTAGTGTCATTACAAAAACTGGACCATTTGAGTTGGGCCTATCCTTTAGTTGTTTAATCAATGGCTGGCAACCAACCCGCCAATTTCGAATAAAATGCCTGTTCCGTACCATTTTCGAAACAGCCGTGTGCGTTTAAAGGTCCATCTAGATTGATCGCCAAATGGTGTCACTTGCAACCAAATGGCTGTTGTCATTGCATCCAAACTGATCGCCATTTGGTTGTGCGTCCAGTTTTGATATTCAATATGGCATCTCAACCGACCGCTTTGACAACCGCTTGTCTGATGCAAAGTGACAATTTTGTAACTTTTGTTCGTTCTTTTGTGTGAAATTGAATAATTCAATAATTCAATAATTCAATAATAATTCAAAGGCGCAGAGTCCGATTTTGGTATTTAAATTTTAAAAAATCACCAAAATGAGATTTTGGTTATGTAATTTTCTGTCTCTATTTGGTTGCTAGTGTAGACGCTAAGTAACAACCAAATGGCTGTTCGTGATGCTAGTTTTTGGACGCGCAACCATTTTGCGATCAATCTAGATGGACCTTAAGGTACTTTTATACATATATTTACATAGATACCAGTTTTTAAATTTAGGCAGGATTTCATAAATAAATAAAGTATGTGAAATATGAGCAAACTCAAAATTTGACACTTTATACGTAAAAATCTGACGCAAGTAAAAAGGAGTCATTTATCGTTAAATGTTGATCCACACTTTTAATCATTATAAAATAAAATAAATAACAGGCGCGACAATCCAGCATTGGACTAAGGCCGCAGGATGTGTTAGTGACATCCTATTTCCAAGATCTTATCTGCTTTTTGTTGAGGTAATGAGATCAGCATCACGCTCAGCAGTGTTATTTATCCCCATAAATGGGTACTCGTTTAATATCTGAGTGAGATCATAGTCCGTCACAAGCTCGTGAGTTCGTAAAACACCATGATCCACGGTGAGATTCGAACTTATGACCCTGTGCACCGAAGGTGCGCGCACTAACCGCTAGACCAGCCAGACTACTTTTAATCATTGGTAACGATCGTTTTCCATACAACTTAACAGATGGTCAGTTAATTGATTGACTGACAATCTGCCAACTTATATGAAAAATGAATGTGACTGATGACTAAGAGATATTGATCGACCTTAAACAATAAAAAAAAACTTTCGATTGTCCTTTTTTCAAGTTAACGTTTAACGTTTTTAAACCATTTTCTGAAAAAAAAAAATGTTTGGACCGAAAATTTGAACTTGGTCTTTATATTTATTAGCGTCCCTTGACAAGTTGCGACGCAGGTAAGTGAAGTTGTCTACATACTCGATGTTTAGGTCATTTAGTAAATAACTAAGGAAAGGTTTAGTTGGTAACTCTTTATTTCAGCCCCCCCCCCACTGCAATGTTGCAATTTACTGGCGTTTTTGTTGTTGATTGCATCATGACCTTGGTTTTATTCACGTTAATGTGAAGTCCAAGTTCTTTTGCGGCGGCACTGAGGTTATTCCGAAGGCTTTCTGCATCGTCCAGTAGATTACCCTCAATTAACATCTTTAGAAATATCTAAGTTCAAATTTCGGCCCCAAAAATATTGTTGGCGGGGGGATAGGTAAGGTACTTTTCCAGACGTTAAAAACATTTCGGGTTGGCTAACTACGTTTCGGAACGTAATTACCCTAAGGAAACTGAAAATTTCTTACTAGAGTAAGTATAGTATTTCTTGGTCAAGTAGTCTGACCACGAACGGATTTACAATCTAGAAATTCTATTTAAAATACTTATTTGAACCGGAAATTCCTAATTCAGAAGGGCTCTTAACACTGCATTTCAATGGATTTCTTTGTGCTGAAAAAATTGTCCTGACCGCAAATTCTCTTTCCCTCTGAAAAGTTATCAACCCCACTGTTCTGTATATCCGTTACACGTGCTCCAAACAATTTATGCTCCAAAAATAATCGGGTTTTCGCTGATGTCTTATAATTCTATGATCCATATTCTGACTTTTACTTTTAAGGGAAATGTTTAATGTTTAATGAAGTTTTGTTAATTTTACATTTTACTTATAAAATTAACTTTCCATTCGAAACTACTTCAAATATTTCATACAGTGTGTCCCAAAATTCAACGTCATTTAATATTTAAAAATGCCAGTCACGTTTTTATACCTATATGTCATCAAAAGAAAATCGAAAAAATGCGCGTCTTGTTGTGATTTTCCATGCAGTACGTATACTGCAAATATTATTTTTCCTTAAATCTTCTTTTTGCACTATAACGACAGAATATGTTTTAGTTATTACAACCAACTGCAAAAATTAACTATTTTTGTTTTGGAGAGCAATTTAACCATTTTTGCCGAACCGAGAGATCTCATTATTTCGTTTAAGTTGTACAGTAAAAAAAAATTCCAGGGCGTCGCGTCGCAAGTATGTACTTGGATAAACCTTAAAAAAAAAAAAAAAAAATATTTCATTGTTAATAATAAATTGGATGTCCACAACTAATACTACGGCCATAAGGAAAATCATTTCTTTTTTATTTAGATATACTAAACGTATTTGTACAATACTGAATCAGATTATTACATTCTTTTGCCCATCTCCAAATATAGGTTCTATAAAAACATGCACTCCCATTCGCTCCCGGTTTGATTTGAATTTTTGAGACACCCTGTATCATCCTTGTCCAATTCTTATCCAATTTCCGATAAAACATCCGCAAACTATTTGTTTCGTTCGTTAAACAATACAGCGTTTAACTGCAAATTTCTGCAAGGTTTTCACAGTTCGATGTCTGGCATTCGTATGAGTTATACCAAGGCTGTCATCTTTAACTAATTAACGTACTAAACATCAATCAAATCAAGTTCAATACTCCCATATAGCCGCAGAGTATTGTTAACAAAACTCTAGGCTGTGGATTGAACTTTGCGGCTATCAACCTACTATACTTGCTGAAACTACTCAAAGCGTCCTTGCCAATGCTATCTAGACAGCTATGAAAGCAAATCTGATTTATTTCCTTCGACCAACCATCTCTTTATGAAGATCGGAGTATCTATCATGATTGTAATTTTATTTGCTAAATAGAATAAAATTAAATGGAAACCATCAAATATTTAGTTTAATTTAAAAACAAAATCTAAAATTTATGTCAATCAATAAAAAACATCACAGATCGAGTTAAACTAGTCCGCAACCTGGTCCGGTGGAATCGCGAACCGGGCCAAGCCCACTTGTCTCCTATCGACTACATCCACCAAAGCGCCTGCAATACGCTGTATCGTTACTAGGCTAAAACTGGTACGTACGATACACATATGCTGACTAGACTAGTGACATGTATCTATTTTTGCGCGAACAGATAAAAGTGGAGCGTAGAGTTAATGCAAAAATCTTTACGCAATAGTTGGCCCAAAAACTAGGACAAAATTAAAAGTTGTATACGAAAATTGTCAAATTGCATGTTTTGCGATTTTGGAAATGCGTATACAGAATACGCACTAGTTTAAGATACGGCGCGGCGGTTGGATAAGAGTGCGAATACCAGAACGCCTAAATGTGAGCTTGTAGCAATAATCAACAGCCATAACAGCCGGTTATTTAATATTTCTGATTGTTGACGTAATACATGTTGTTGGAATTGAAACTGGCTTCAAGCAGAATCAATACTTAAACCGTACCTAAGAGCATTAAAATATTTACAAATTTATCTTTATAAATGATCATTTGCATATATAATTGACGTTTTGTTTTAATATGAAAAATAGCATGATTATGATTATGCAGATTTCTTGGGTATTTTTAGAGTATGCTTATTTGAAAAATACTGATTAGAAGTTCTGTATAGGTATTTCCAAAGAATTGTTGGTTAAAATAATTTATGCAAACATTATCCTAATATTTTTGCGGAATTTATTGACAAACAAGAATTTTCGACCATCTGTGTGCTTAAAAATAAACACTTAGCGTGTTGTGTCAAATATTTGGTGGAGACTTATACATATTTGCCTGGCAATAAACCCATCGCTGATTGCATGGTGTCAATATGAGGACATATAAAAGTCTTACTGAAATTTTCCGACCGAAAGAATATTTTGACAGATTTTTTTATTAAACTTTGCCCAGAATTATTATCTTCTTCTTCTCTGTACCATAACCCTCTTGTGGGGCATGGTGCGTTCACTCAGCCGTTTATATGCTACTTCGAGTCAACTTTACATTGCATATAGTTTCGGAGTGTATATAATGTTGCAGGTACTATATATTTCCTAGTCGCACATGTACGGAAATTTTGGACCATGCCGAGATTCGATCTCCGGACCAATCAAGTAAACCACAGAGCGTGGCCAGGATTACTACACTACATAATTTGTGTCAAACTTTAACAAATGTTCATTAAATATAAACCTGGTGGGACTATAGTTCGTTGATATTCATGTACGAACTATAGTCCCACCACATCTCCTTTCAATGGCTCAACATGCTTACTGGAAGGGAAAATCAGTGGATACAGCTATGCACTCGTTAGTCAGCTACATTGAAAAATCTCTTTATCGAAAGGAATACACAATGGTTGTGTTCTTAGACGTTGAAGGCTCGTCGTCTGAAAGTAGGTATGGCAATACCTATTTCGAAAATATTTTTAGTCATTTATCAAACATTATGAACATACAATATCCTGCTGCGTTTTCAATTATCTGTGGAGACTTTAACATGCCAAACATACATTGGGCCGATAATCCTGGTCTTCCAATAAATCTTAATTGTTCTTCAGTACAGTTTAATTCTATGATCTCCTTCATGGAATTATGCGACTTACTACAGTTTAATACTACATATAACTGTATGGGACGTAGGCTGGATTTAGTTTTCCGCAATATTTCTGAGCAATGCTTAAGTTGTTCAATGTCACCAATTTGTCATGTTCCTGTAGATCCATATCACCCAGCTTTAAATGCTGATATTTATATTCAGCTTGCTAATGCTCAAGTTTATGATAGTATTACTAGATTTAACTTTAGAAAAGGTAACTATGAGGCCATCAATCAGCAATTGATGGGCATTGACTGGGTCAACCTTCTCAATGAACTTAGCTGTGAAGCGGCGGTTAGTAGGTTTTATACTATCCTCTACAGTATTATCTGCCAGTTTGTACCTATTAGCTCAGCGACGTGAGGTGCGGAACCATGCTGGTTTACGCGACCAATACGTAAGCTACTTAACAAGAAAAATAAAGTCCGAGCGTGGTTCGAGCGGTATAAGCTACTCTCGGATCTTTTGTTGTTTCGAACGCTCCGTACCAAGGTTAAATCTCTAATTCGCTCCTCCAAAGCAGCCTACATTTCAAGTGTTGAGAGTAATATCGCGAATAATGAAAACAAATTATTTTGGTCATATGTGAAAAAAATGAGATCTAATTCTGTACGTCCGGCGCAGCTTTCGTGGGACGATAAAGTTGCTCACACTCCAATTGAAATGAGCGAATTATTTGCTTCTTTTTTTGCCAGTACCTACACTGCATCTGACTCCTCTATCTCACCGCTTTCACATCCCTCACAAACAGTTTCTCTTCCATCGATAAGCTGTTCCTAGGTGGAATGCTTAATTACATCCTTAAAGGCTTCCACTTCTCAGGGTCCTGACGGTATACCCAATTTATTTCTAAAAAAAACAACCTCTTCGATTTCCCTACCACTCTCTTTGATTTTTAATAAAAGTATCAGCGAGGGGGTTTTCCCCTCACAATGGAAATGTTCACACGTTGTTCCAATACCTGAAAAAGGTATATCCAATATCGTGTCTAATTATCGTCCTGTGTCCCTTTTATCTTCTTGCTCTAAGCTACTTGAAAAGATAGTATCAACATACTTAATGGATAATTATGACCATCTTATTTGCCATAATCAACATGGTTTTCAGAACAAGAAATCAACTGTAACCAATCTTGTTGAAATTGTTAACTTTATAGCGAAGTCGTTGAATAAACACCTAGATGTACATGTTATCTATACCGATTTTTCCAAAGCGTTTGACTCTGTGGATCATGGATTACTTATCAACAAATTAATATCACTTGATTTTCCGGACAGGCTTATATCCTGGATTTCGTCTTATTTATAGATAAAAGATCTTCGAGAGTTATTTATAATAAGATTATCTCTTCAGCTTTTTGTCCTATGTCTGGGGTGCCGCAGGGCTCAATTCTGGGTCCAATATTGTTTTCATTTTTTATTAACGAGTTACCTTCCCTTCTATCCAAAGGCTCGTTACTCTACGCTGACGATTGTAAGATCTTCTCGTCCGTAACATCTATTGCAGATTGTCATAGCTTACAGAATGATTTGGATATTGTAGCGTCTTGGTGCCGGTTAAATAAGCTACGGTTGAATATAGCTAAATGTTCCGTTATGGTATATTCACTTAAGACAGATCCTACCTGCTTCAATTATCGTGTAAATACAATTCCGCTACAGTGTGTTAAATCCGCTAAAGACCTTGGAGTGACATTCGATTCGAAGCTTAATTTCATCAAACATTACGAAGATATAACTAGCAGGGCATCTAAGCTGGCTGGTTTTGTTCTCAGGTGTTCCGGTGAATTCCGTTCCACAACTACCCTTGTTAAGTTATTTATATCTTTAGTGCGAAGTGTCTTAGAATACGCTTCTGTTGTCTGGTCCCCGTATACTCACTGTTCCTGCATGGCCTTAGAAAAAGTTCAGAGGAGGTTTACCACGTCTCTGTACTATAAGTTTAATGTATCATACCGTCCTTATGTCGAACGCCTTAAATTTTTTAATATACCTTCACTTCAGGAGCGAAGAAGTTCTCGATGAATGCTTTCTTTACAAAATTTGTCGCGGATTTCTTAGGTCCTCATTAGTGGCAAAAATTCAATGGAGAAACGCTATATATAGCACTAGATCAAACTCAATATTTGTCCCTCCAACAGCCGAACTGGTAGTTAGTTACTTAGGATGATGCGTAATTACGACTTATTGGAGATTGGTCCCTCTACCCTTAACATTTTTTGAGCTCAAACGTATTTTATTTTCTATAATTCCGAACTCGAGTTTACTATTTTAATTTTAATTTTTGTGGAATACTATCTTATGAATTTTCTAAGTTTTCTATTGTTCTTTTTTCATTTTATTTTATTATATTGCAATTTTACTCTTATCTTTGTTGTATTAGGTTATAACTATTCTTTTTTTTACTTTTATTTTTTATTTTTATTATTGTTACTGTAATTTTGGGATTTAATCCTGTTCAGTAGTATTTAAATAAATAAAATAAATAAATAAATACAAAAAACCGAGATGCACAGAGCTAATGCAAGATGGTTTAGCGGTACTACATGTACTACAACAAGATTGATTTGGCCACGACTTGACGCAGCCAGGTCTATTATTCTTTTGTCAAAAGACAGGAAACATATCGGCAAGGTTGTCGGGACCATAACGGGACACTGGCCTATCGGGGAGCACACCAGGAGGCTCAAAATTCCCCATAACGACTTCTGTCGCAGTTGCGATGACGAAGAAGAGGAAGAAAGTGTACATCATTTTCTCTGTCATTGCCCGGCCCTGGCCGAGAAACGTAGACGTTTTCTTGGCTCAATGTATTTTTATGATATAGATGATCTGCGTGATGTGAGCCCACTATTGCTCAACAAATATATTGCCAGCACGGGCTGGTTCTCGGCTTAGGTGTCAACTGTACGGTCGTTTCAATCGGTGGTATCACAATGGACCTATTTTTGGTCTGAGTGTGCTACCTAACCTAACCTAATATAAACCTATTTACAATTTTACATTACAACCTCTAGCAACACCTCCATATTGATATCTTAAATCAATATCAATATAATTCGATATCCTAAAATCAATGACACATCAAACCACCTCAAACCACAATATAAGACGCATCCTGCTGGTTTACAATGCTTCAACCGCAAGAACCAAAAATAATATCTTACATCACATCATTAAATTTATCGCATATAATATTGCATTATCTTGTATCAATCTGTCCGTATTAACACTTTCTTCTGCATCGATTTTATCGGAACTATACACAACATAACAAACAAAAATAAAATAAATAAAAACCTTCCCAAAAACGTCAATAACCAGTTTTCATCAAGTTGTTAGCCTTCTGAATCGCATACGACGACAGGCCCAAAAAAAAAAAATATTGAGTGTTGTTATCGACCAATGCACCAAAATCTTGAACGCTACTCTGTATAGATACATATAATCAATTGTGCAGTTGGAAAGGCCAGAAAAAAATATTTTAGAAATAAAATCATGTATCCAAGTTTAAAAAAAAAGTGATACAAAAACAGTGCCTTCGAATTGACCGGCAAACTTTCATTTGTGGTTTATACATTTCCATATACATACTTGGAGAAATGCTCCAGTAATTGCATAATTCCTTTAAAAAAATAAAAAATAAAATAAAAATATTCGCCACCGTCTGTCGATACCATGCATATCTTTGGATGAATGAACGACATGGAGACATTAATTTATTGCATCTTGTTTTGAGGTTTTATTATGAAACTTTTGCTTTCACGCAAAAATTGATTAATGACGTTGAGTTAGCATTCACAGATTTATTAGAACTGCAAGTGAATTGAAGTGACCAATTGATCAAAGACAATCAGAAGACAAAAAAAAAAACAGGGAGCAAATCTAGCTATTACGGCCTGCCAGCTTAATATTTTTTTGGAGATGTTAAATTATTCCTATATTTTGTCAGATGCACCTCTATTGTATCTGCGAAGCTGTCCCGAGAAATTGTGGTGTACCCGTGCAGTAAAACGTTAACGAAATCAGGTGATAATAAATCGAAAGATTTAAGCGAGGAACACAGTTCTATTGCACTTGTCAGGCAGGCGGCCATGGTTTTTATTAATCCTTTTTTCGGTAGCTGTTGAAGTCGATGGCGACAACTCCATTTCTTCATCTTTTTCTTTGCCCACTGTACTGATCTGGGGCATCGCGTTTTTGGGCCTGCAGTTTAGCCAAATCGCCCATTCTGGCGGTTATTTTCGCGTTATTAGTGGGTACTGACACACCACGGACCTGAGCGGCAAAGGTGGTTGTAGATTTTTGCATAAGTCAACTATAGCTAAGCTAAAGTATATCAACTCCAGATTGGGATGTCCGAAGCATAGTGTATTAGTCCAGTACATTTGGTTCAAAATAGCCCCAAACCTAAACATAAAAAAAAAGAAATTTTTGATGCCAAATTGTTGAATACACTGCCTAATATACGCAGTAAAAGTTACACTAATTTGCGCCATGGGTTAAGGGGGAAGGGGGTGGCAAAGAGGTGAAAATTTAGTTTCTTGCAAATATCTGGAAAACTATGAGTCTGACGTTAAAATGTGCTGAGGACAAAACTACATAAAATTACCTTTGTAATGATATGTAACACTCTAGACATTTTCTCAGAAAATTATACCCTAGACCCAAAAGTATTATAGTGAATTTACATTTTTTGAGTTTTACATTTCGCACTGTAACTCTTGATAGAATAGACCTTCGGTTATAAGATCTTGTCCATATATTGTTAACAAAATTTATTTAATTTCTACTAAAAATTGAAATGCTCCGACCATTGACGCACCCCTCACTCCTCCAAACATTTTTCAAAAAGGCATGCCTGTAGCTTCTTTTTAAATTGAGCCAGTGTTATATATCATTACAAAAGCAATTTTATGCAGTTTGTTTCGTCCTCAGGACATTTCAAGGTCAGACTCATAGTTTTCCAGATATTTGCAAAAAACTGAATTTTCACCCGGAATTTAATTTTAATCGGTCAAAAACTAAATAAAATACTTCCTTAGGTAAAAACCTGTCTTCAATTCAGCCAGGAGCCGATTCCAAATAATTATAATAATAAATTGTAATTTTTCGTTTTTTTCACCTTTGCTTTGGCCAATTGGACCATGCGACGCGAGCGTTCCGACATGATAACACTAAAAAATGTATTTTCGCACTGCAACTCAGCAATATACTACTTTAATGAACACGATGGAACCAGAAATTAATTCTAACGGTGTTTTTTCTGGCACTCCATTAATAAGAAATACATTCCTCCGGGGGCATGTGCCGCATATGAGTAATAAATGATTACTCCTGTACGGCACATGCCCCCGGGGGCATGTATTATGTTTTTATTATAATATTTTAATATACGGCGAACTAAGTAAAATGGTCTTTGTCTCGCTGAAATCGGGTGAAAATTAGAGATGTTATAGCTTTCGCACCTGGAGAATGAAAAGCAACTTTCCAGCCGCACACAAATAATAACTATCACATGCCCCAGGGGGCATGTGCCGCAGTCAACGTGTTAAAGTCCAATAAACGGCCGGGAGAAAAGTTCACACTAAGTTAGCTATTCTCGAGACTTACTTACTTACTCGCTTTGTCAAATGACATATGCGTATATCACATATTCATGGTTTTTCCTTTGCCCTTTGGTATATTAAGTGGAACATCCATTACGCCTAGGGGATATTAAGTCCTCTCAGGACCAAACAGATAAGATCATGAGGAACTCTATCGATTTTTTCCAAATCGATTAACACAAATGCAAGCTTTTACGTGCTGATGCTGCTCTGTATTTTCCCATTGGAATGTGTATATGCTTAATACAACCTTGCACAAAATCCAACTCTACTTGTGACTTCTAAGTTCCTAGGCATGTTCTTTCCTTTTGATTGTGAGAGTAAACTCATCATCATCAATGTGGCACGATAGCCCGACGTCGGGCCTTGGCCGCCTGAATCGTTGACCTCCAATTGTCGCGGTTACGTGACCTCGTCCTCCAGTTTCGGAAGCCCAGCAGCTGTTGGGCGTCTTCACCTACGGAGTTCTCCCAGCGAGCTCTCGGTCGTCCACGCAACCTCGCTCCGTCAATTCGTTGTGCGTTCATCACTTTCTTTGGCATGCGATTATCGTCCATCCGTTGTAGATGCCCCGCCAATTGCAAACGTTGAAGCTTCACGATTTTCGATACTTCCAGCTCATCGTACAATTGATACAACTCATGGTTGTACCGGATACGCCATTGGTCTCGCTCGCGAACGGCCCCGAAAATTCGCCGAAGGACCTTTCGTTCGAATCGGTCTAGCAAAATTTCGGAGGCTTGGGTGAGGGTCCATGTTTCGCAGCCATAACATAGCACGGGTCGGATGATCGTTTTGTACACGCGGAGCTTCGTGTTCCTGTGCGCAAGTTTCGAATTAATTATAGGGAGGACCGAGAAATATGTCTTATTGGCTAGTTGTATCCGTCGCTTAATTTCGTCGGTTTCGTTGGCGTCCTTTGATAAGTTACAACCCAGATAGTTGAAGTTGTCTACATACTCGATATTAAGGTCCCCCACTGTGATGCTTGAATTTGCTGGCGTCCTTGTTTTCGATTGCATCATGGCCTTTGTTTTGCTTTCGTTGATATGTAGTCCAACTTCCTTTGCGGCGTTATTGAGGTTATGCAGAAGGCTTTCTGCATCACCCAACCTTCGAGACATGATGTTGATATCGTCGGCGTACGCTACTAATTGAGTCGACTTGATGAGTAGCGTTCCGCTGCTGTCCATATTCATGGCTCGAATTACATACTCCAAAGCAAGGTTGAAGAGCGTCGGCGCCAGCCCGTCGCCCTGCTTGAGTCCAGTACGAGTTTCAAATAGGTCAGTGAGTCGATTCTGCACTCTGACCTGCGAGACGGTATTAGTCATCGTCATCCTTGTGAGTCGCACTAACTTTGCCGGTATACCAAAATTCAGCATAATGTTGTACAGTACACTTCGATCGATACTGTCGTATGCCTGCTTGAAGTCGACAAAGATTTGGTATACGTCGATGTTATATTCCCAGCACTTTTGAAGTAGTAGCTTCACTGTGAAAAGCTGATCGGTCGTTGATCGACCAGGTCTGAAGCCGCCTTGATACTCGCCAATGATTCGTTCTGCGTACGGATTAATTCTCTTTTCAAGAATTTTAGATAATATCTTATAGGCCGTACAAACTAATGATATGCCCCTGTAATTCTCACACTTCAGCTTGTCACCCTTTTTGTGGATTGGGCAGATTATGCTTTTGCGCCAATCTTCGGAGATTTCCTCGTCGTTCCATATTTTCAGCAGTAGCACATGTATTGCGTTGGTCAGGCACGTTCCACCATGCTTCAGCAGTTCTGCTGGGATCTCGTCAGCGCCGGGCGCTTTATTATTTTGAAGCGACTGTATGGCAAGACTCACCTCCTCTACTGTTGGGGGTAGAACGGGAGGGCCTGGTTCGGCTAACTGCTCAAGAGCTGGCTCCGCGGGGGATGTTGATGGTGCATTGAGGAGCTCTTCAAAATGCGAGGCCCATCGTTTGTTGACGCTTTCGATGTCGCTGATGATGTTACCATCCTTGTCCTTACATAGGCTTGTCCTGGGTTGATATCCGTTCTTAACATTATTTATAAGTTTGTACGCCTGTCTAATGTTCTTATTGGCTAATCTTTGGTTTATTTGCTGTAACTGCTCGTCAAAATGTTTGCGTTTCTTACGTCTAATTAACTTATTAGATACTCGCCGAAGCTCGTTATATCTTTCTTTCTTGGCTCGGGATGCGCGTTGTGTGTATTGGCGATAGGCTTCATTTTTCGCCTCAATCGAGGCCCTGCATTCTTCGTCGAACCAGTCTGCTCGTCTGCGCCGGCCTTTATAGCCCACGACCTCTTCTGCGACCCCCTTGATGCTGTCTTTGAGCTCCTCCCAGAACTCATGGATGCCTAAATTGTTGATGTCATCAAGCATGGGCGACAGTTTTTCCTCTAGTGCTGTTGTATACGCAGCCGCCGTGGCATCATCAATCAAATTGTCAACCTCGAAGATCTTGGCAGGGTTGATTCTCGTTAGGTGCACCGAAGAGATTCTGCACCTGTAGGTTGCCTTCACCAAATAGTGATCGGTGTCGCAGTTGGCTCCTCGATAGGATCGAACATCTAGGACATTAGAAGCCCATCTCTTGCTGGTCAGTACGTGGTCGATCTGGTTCACGGTGTATTCATCTGGAGACTTCCAGGTCTGCTTGTGGATTCGTCGATGAGGGAAGCATGTAGAGCTTATTACCAGGTTTCTGCCGCTCGCGAAGTCGATAAGTCGCTGACCGTTGTTGTTGTTTTCGTCGTGGAGGCTATGACCTCCAGTAGTTCCCCTATGCCAGCTTTCATTTCCGACTTTGGCGTTAAAGTCTCCTAGCAGCAGCTTGACGTCGTTTGATGGAAGTGAGTCGAAGAGTGTTTCTAGGTCGTTGTAGAACTCGTCCTTAATCGCGTCTTCTTTTACTTCTGTAGGGGCATGCGCATTAATGAGCCAGAGATTAGCGAAACGGGTCTTAATGCGGATCGCACATAGCCGCTCGTTGATGGGTTTGAAGCCGATAATGTGGTCCTTGAGCTGCTTATTCACGATGAAAGCTACTCCAAACTCCTTGTTGCCCTCCTCTTTACCACTCGTAAAAATAGTGTGCGAATTGAGGTCGTTAATCTCGCTTTTGAGCCATTTAGTTTCCTGGATTGCAACTATGCTCAGCTTGTATTGTTCTACTTGATCCAGGAGGGCCCTTAAGGCCCCCGGTCTATTCAGGGAGCGTACATTCCAGGATCCGAAAGAGTAATCAGTTGTTCGTTTGCGGGGTCGTCGTTGTTTTGTATCCGTCCAATCCGAGGCTTTTGTTTCAGGTTTCTTGACTTGAAGTTTTTCTTAGGATGAGTTGTCGGCACATCGCTAAACCATGATAGGGTTTAATCGTTGAGTAAAGGCCATCATGGGCATGCCTCGAAGATGCTGCTTTAGTGGTTGACTTAAATGTTTTCTGTCACCTATCACGTTAAGTAACCTGAGACGCTGCAGATGTTAATGCAGCACTCAGGCGCAGCGGTTACTCGGATAATGCGGGAAAGTAACGCCCCGTAGAGAGACATAGGAATTGGCCGAAGTCCTTTTCCTATGAAACTCCTCCTGCATAGCTAAGGGTCCGCAGTTATGCCACAACTGAAGAAGATATAGGAATTAGCCGAAGCCTTTCAACCTTTATCTTCCCCCTTACGGGGTGAGAGTAAACTAGTGGAACTTTAAAGTTTTTTTTTCGCATTAGGAGTGCGCTAAGCGACAATCAATAAAACGTACGGAACCCAGTGCTCTGTTTTGCAACGAACTAAAATCTGAAGCCTTTAGATCCGACAATCGTGACGACCATTTTTCGGCCAGGAGCAGGGGATTCGAGAATGCCAGGCCTCAAGATTGAGATGATGGACAAACTGAGTTCTGTAAAGATATTGGTCCCAAGTCCTCGAGGCTTGCTTTGTAGGCCACTTCAACGTTCATCTGTTGAACATCCATCGTGTTGATGTTTTGCCCTCTGCAACACTTTCCTTAATAAGCTCTATGTATTATGTATTAACCGATGGTTTTCCCGCACATTTCAGATCTCCAACATATCGCTCAAATTCGATCACCATTTCCTGCTGCTCCAGTTATTAGCTTTCCAAATCGGTAAGATACTTTCCCCCACCCTGCAGTTGGTTACATTCTCGAAGGTCTTAAACCATATGAATATAAATTCATTATAGTCTAATGTCAACCTTTTAAAAGTTTGTCGAAATCGGAACTGAGATATGATCATAATGAGAAAATTATATTTGACAACGTAAACCAAAGACTTAAACGGGAAACCGATTTATTCCCCCACAGCCACTCCACATAGTTCCACGAAAATACTATGATTGATGGGGAAAAAATGGTCCTCCATTTTGAAAATACTAACCGATGAAGCGGTTGCAAGTTAGAGAAAAGGGAGAATGCCAGCATTTTTTTTAGATTTTAGCAATTGTTTCAACAAAAATAAGATTTACAACAAAATATGCTGAAGACAAAATATTTTATGCATAAAATTCAGTGAATTTGTATTAGAAAAAACGATAAACGAACAAGTGTTAGATTACCAAATCGAAATTGGTTTCTTCATTGAGAGGGATGTATATATTACCGTTTTAGACGAGTCTTGTAAAATTGCGACGAGTCTTGTAAAATCACGACAAGTTGATTTTGAGTTTTGTTAAAGGATATTACCACCAAAAAGGACATTTTTCTAGCATAGGAAGCAGAGTAGGGGCATTATGGGTGTCGTTCGAAAGGTAATATTTGGGCTGTGTGAAGTTAGCCAGTCATTTTTTTTAAATTAGGTCCTCAGGCTAGCGCCAAAATATTTAATTGAACTCTAATGTGTTTTATATCATTGGAAAGGTGATTTTATGTAGTTTTTTTCTTCCTCAGACCATTTTCGTGCATCTCTTGCCGTTTTTGAAATAAACACAAAAAAAAATGTCCCCCTTTCCCCCCTTTTTTAAAGGATGCGGACCCCCAATCGGTTGGGACTTTTAATGCCATCATCTCGGGACCATCCCCAACCATAACCAAAAAAAAATTCCGATGTATAGGATTTTTGCCGTTCGATGGCCATATTGTGGTCCAATTTTCTTAGACTATACAGGGTGTCCCATTCATGGTGGAGAATATTTTAATGGGAGGTAGCCTGGCTCATTTGGGGAAAATTAATGTACAACGGGACCCCTCTATTTTTAACCGTTACTATGTAATAGCATTTTTTATCAAAATGCCCGACTTCCTGAACAAAATCAAAATTTGCCACACCATCAAACATTTCATCCGAGATATGACTTCACTTTCTGAAACTACATAAAATTTCCAATAAAACGACACCTCGCCCGTTACGAAGTTGCTCGTATCTTCCGAGATACACCCATTCAAATTTTAAAGAAATTTTAAAATTGGTTTCTCATCATGTAAGAAAGATATGATCGTCAGACTACGCGCCAATTTTTAAAAGAATCGTACAAGCACCTCACCTTGGCAGAAGTTGGAGAAATTTGAGATGGAAAAAAAGATTGTTTTTGGGTTAAATCACGAAAATTTGACTTCGAAGCTCTGTAAAAACCAAACCTGATATTCGATTTTAGTGTAGTTAGTTGCATTTTATAGGTAAATTTGTTGGCTGTAATAATCATTTTATTTCATTATACTAGCTGGTCTAGCTTTGGAAATATTAGGCTTTAAGTCGTGCAAGAAAATGATTTTTTTAAAAATCTTTAAATGCCTGTGGCAGTTAAAGGGTTAAGCTGATTGGGTATGTTCCGTACAACTTTTTTCCTGGAAATGAACTGAGGAATCATAATCCGATGCGTTTATGCGGCAGTTTCCGGACACCCTGTATAATGTGACCTACCCTTTGCACTGATACTCCGCCTGCCTCCGGAGAAGTATTAAATAGTATCCTTTTTCGTCCTTTTTGGGACCTTGCCCATCAATTTTTTTTCTCAAGTTGACTAGCACAAAATGTTTAATTTCGGTACATAATTAGCCCATAACTCAACAATTACGAAAATATAGGTTCGAAGACGGTAAGTTGTTTTTCTTTTGGTTGGGTGGGGGGGGGGGTGTAGAAAAACGTTCCGCTACACCCCCCTTTTGAATTGCTAATATCTCTAAAAGTTGACTAGCACAAAATGTTTAAATGTGGTACATAATTAGCACATAATGAGCACGTAACGGTGCAATGATTTTCTTTAGTAATTTTCCAAAGGGGGGGGGGGTGTAGCGGAACGCACCTGATGATTTGGATGGTCTATGTGACTTTAAAATGCAATTCTAATAATATTTAATAATTTTGGAACTGCAACATTTGTTACATATTTTGTACGATTCCTTATTTTCTAGTGTTTTTCATGATTGTCAAATGTGGTATTAAATTTTTAATCAACCGGAAAGAATAATAAATAATTTTGATCGAAAATTGTTGAAGGAAATGCAGCATCTTTGCAAAACAATTAATCATATCATTTGCTCAAGGAAGCTGCCATTAAATCGTACGATAAATTGTAGAGTGTATGTGCTGCACGAGTCGTCAAATGTTTTCAATGCAATTGATTGTGAGATAAATAATTGGACGATGGATCGCATGTATGGGTATGGCAACTCTAAATTAACTTATCATGATATTTTACATCGGCACCAAATATTTAACTATGAAATTCCAACCTCTTTTTTGTTAGATGCATACATCAAAGGCGATTTTTAATCTTCTACTGCTTAAAATGGCTTTATTGTGCAAATATTGCCTATGTCAAACTATGCGGTTAGTATAATTAATTAAGATAACTGTATGTCTCAAAAACAGGACTTATTTTATTCATTCTAGTTTCGAAACCGGACTTCTAGCTGTATTATCTGTCAGAAAAAAAATCTTAAGAATTAGTTGATAGGTAATTATTAATATCTCACTTTTATAATATTATCTTAAAATGCTATTCAGAATAAATATAAAAAAAACATTTGATCATAGTTCTACATGATTGAATCTATCTTTGATACTACATCATGTTGTTCTATAAAAACAAGCATCACGCGCTTCTAATGTATCCGCTATAACTATGTATCCGCTAAACACATCTAAGGTGAATGATCCATTCGTTATGATCTGGCATTCAGTCAAAAAAAAAACTAAAAGTTTTTGTGCACATTAGAAGTTTGTCCTATCTGAAGATGAGTTAGAACCCATTTTATCGATATTCGGTCTGCCGAGGTAATACATACACTGAAAAAATTATTCGCTAAAAATAAGAAAAAAATATAATAAAAAAGAGCCAAGGAAGAATTTTTCCTGATTTAAGATGTATTTTCTTCTTCCAAGAAAAGTCTTTGCTTAAAATAAATAAATAAGCATTTTTTTAAGCGAAAACTTTTCTTGGAACAAGAAAATACATCTTAAATCAGGAAAAATTATCCCTTGGCTGTTTTTTATTGTAATTTTTCTTGTTTTTAGCAAATTATTTTTTTCAGTGTATCTAAAATATTTATTCGTATGTCTGGTTTATCATGATTTTCACACTGAAAAAATTGGGCTATCTAAAATTAAGAAACTCTTTTCTCATTTGCAAAATTCCCGAATTTAGACAAAATTTCCCAAAATGTGACAATTTCTTCTTGAATTGATCCTATTTTTAAGACCTTCTTTTGAGAAATACGAAGTAGATTCAAGCCTAAACCATTATTCTCAATCCAAGCAAACAAATGCTTGATAATAATTTTTTTTTTTGACATTTTCCATGCAAAGCTAGTGGAAAAGCTTTATTTTAGCTTTAGCTTATATTAGAGCGTTGTAGTAGATTAGTCAGAACCAGAAGTGTCTATGGTTCAGTGGGTAGCGCGTTTGACTGGGAAGAATGGGGTTAAGTGTTCGATGTTGGTTGGATGCAAGTTTATTTTTTTTATTTTTGTTTAGATTCTCTTCTCTTTTTCGTAAGAAAAGTTTGCTTGATTCAAAGTTACTTTTCCTTAACCCTAGAGAGATAATCTACGTCGAATCGACGTACAGAAATTTTTCTTTTTATTATATCTCATTAGTGAAGCTTCATAATTTCTTGGTTCCAAGATTTAACTCAATTCATGTCTGTAGGCGTAATTACGTGGCAAAATTATTAGCTTGAATGCCACACAGCCTAAGATATTGGGGGTGATTAGTCAAATATACGTCGAATCGACGTATGATTATCTTTAACAAATGTGTACTGAAAAATATTTTAATTGCCCCGAATTGACATTTTTATAAATCTTCATAATGTGAATGTGTATTCACTTGGATATAACCACTAAAAGCCTGTTTCGATAAAGATATCCTTTATTTTAATCTATTGAAAGGACAGTCCACTTTCTCCTAGTACCACTTTTTTAAAATTAATATTATATAAACAAACAAATGATAATTTTGCAAAACCACGAGTTTAACAGATTAATATTAAATACAAATGATTATATATCTACCTTTTAGCAACATGTTACTCTTAACAAAGAAGTTATAAGGATGTTAACTAGCAACACGTCGAATCGACGTATGATTATCTTTTCAGGGGTAAAAAATATGATTATCTCTCTAGGGTTAAAGCGCTGCTAATGGCATTTCACTTGGATCAGTGTGACTAATTCTCAAATGGCTGTTTTTTATTGTCTTTTTTTCTTGGTTTGAGCCATATTTTCTTTACTTTAGCAGGCGATTTGGTTCAGTGAGATATGATGTGATTTCCAAAAATAAATCAAATCTGTTTCGATGAATAATATGCCAGTACTTTAGGGAAACATCTACGAAAAGAATATTTACCATAAAAAATACGCTGTCCTGACAGAATATGGATTTCCGAATCAATGGTGGATTAGTATTTATAGGAGTCACATATTGACGAAGAATTTGCGGTGGCAAATCATTGTTGCTGTCCAAGAAGAAGTCTTATGTTTAATTTTTCTTCAATACTAGTTTTTTATTTTCTAGCAAATCCAGCCAGATAATCTAATCCAAACTGCCTGCAGAAAGCAAATCAGCATTTGTATACATAAATAAGTACATCCCACCCCAGTATACGTGCACAATAAATATAGATGCTGACAGGTTTCGTTAAATGATGGCTGGCGCCATGCCCATAAAACACCAACTCGATTCTCTCCTTCTTTTTTTTCTGGCCGCAAGAGTCACGAGTTTAGCGATTTGTGTTGGATTTATCCTCTAGTCATAATATGGTCATGCGGATAAGCACATGCTTTTTAGTTATGCAATCTGACAACAAACAATTAATTATGTTTGTGCTTCTTTGCTTATTATATTATGTATATTCTTGCAACAAAGTATTGTGTTCACAACATCCGTCATATAACGTTGAAATCAGTACCCATCACTCTTATACATAGTTGGATAAAGTGAAATACAGTAGCTGTTACGAGGTTCAAGAACGTTTCAAAACCCATCCATAAATTTTTCCTAAAGAAATCATCGTTCGTATATTCAGGAAAATTATTTTCTTTTTTATTAGATTTATCAGTTTCTTATAACAAAAATGACGTCAGTACCTATTCTTATATAAATTGGCTATTGGCATGATTCCACCCTGACTGTCTTGACATTGACATTGGTGAACCGGAACGTGTCGATGGTGTTTTTTTAATACAAAAGAAAAGACAAGAAAAAAAAAACAATTTGATTGGCTTCCCATACCATTCACTACCAATCAAGCAAATATTCGATTTCAATCAGAAGAAAAATATAAATTGAATATTCCTGTATTGGACATACATAGAAGTCGCGGTTTGACGACGCACGTGAACATATTAACATGCATTGGTTTCATTCAAAAAATGAAAAGAAATTTGTTACAACTTTAT
The DNA here is from genome assembly GCA_949715475.1 of Microchrysa polita. Classification (NCBI taxonomy): domain Eukaryota; kingdom Metazoa; phylum Arthropoda; class Insecta; order Diptera; family Stratiomyidae; genus Microchrysa; species Microchrysa polita. Next base: position 32,863,920 of record OX454415.1, read on the forward strand.
GAGCTTTCAGTGATACTATCAGTAAATTGTTGCAAGTCTATTTTGTAGGCAGGTAAACATAATAATCATTTTCTCTGTGGGATTGCTGACCTTATTGTATAGCTCTCGCGCATAATATGCAATAAAGCCGAGTAATAATAGTATGATAACCGGCAATTCCACCAATATTGTTATGCATCGAAGCTTTAATGCAAATTTCGTTCAGGTGAGTCAGTGTATAACTTATAGATGAACCAGGTGGGAAATCAGTAAATTAAGCAAAAACCCTAATTGCTCAACCGTCATGGATCGTGTACGTGAGGTGAATTGTAAATGCGAGGGTGGCTGACTATGAATATATTAGCAGGATGGTATAAGTAACATACGGAATATGACGTACGGGCATTAATTAAAAATGAAGTAGAGAGAAGAATAATTTTTTTCCTTTTTAACCATAGTCGCAATTACATATATAATTTTTATCAATATGTGTTTATATTGGACATGGACATACGACATGCTAAAACTGTCAAATGTGTCAAATGTTGTTGTACATGAACGTGCACTGACACCTGCCAGATTTCCTAGAAAATTGCAAAAATTCGTTAGTACAAGAAAAATTCGATAGTTGGTCTGCAAAATCATATACTGTAAGTATCTCTTATTTTTTACAGAATTTCAGGGTACCACCCCTGGGCCCTGATTATAAAAAAAATGTAATAATAAATGAGGGTTCCGTAACTTTGGGAAATAGAATGGTGATTCTTTTAAAATTGCTTAAAGTTACAGAAACATGATTTTTCGAACGAAATAAAATTTCCTTGGAAAGTTATGAACTAGAGTAAAACTTAAATTAGGGAATTTCCAGTTTTAGAAGCTTTAACCCGTGCCATTACTCTAAAAAATTGAGACGTGAAATTTTGAGTAAGTAAGTATTCGAATCTAGTCGTAGTTGACTTTCTTCGCCAGCATATCCTAGGATACCGTGATTCTGTGTTTTGCTTAATTTAAAGCAGACAAATTCAATGCAATTATAAATTCATAACTATAACACTACCTATTTCATTTCAACATGTACAGTGCTAAGTCGAACACCACTACAGTTTTTACGGTACTTGCTAAAACTCTCTTCTTCTTCTTCTCTGTACCGCGTAACCCCTTGTGGGGCATGGCTGCATTCACTCAGCCGTTTATACGCAATTTTGAATCAACGTTTCATTGCATATATAATGTTGCAAGCACTCACTATATCTATACTTCTATATTATATATATCTATACTTCGATATCGATACTATTATATAAAATAGCTTATATGGGAATGTTTGTAACGGTTTGGCTCAAAAACTACTTAACCTAAGGTGACCAGAAGACCCAATGCTGTACACACTTGCGAAATTCGGTTCTCATGCAAATTATCAGCCATACTACCCCTCCCCTTTACCCTTCACGACGATTTTTGAGAAAGAATAATACCTCACGAGGCTACCACAATGATTCTTATTTTCATAAGTGATATCTTTGTGAGGAGAACTCAGTGGCGTAGATAGGGGGGGGGGGGGGGGTTCAAGGAAAGATTGAGATTGATCACCGTGATTTTTGTATACTAAATTATATAAACATAATTGTTATTATGTAATTGGGTACATTTCGTAACAATATATCCAAATGCCATTCACAGGGGAATTCCAGAATTAACCCTTTTTATAGTATTTATTTGTTACTGCATTGGCTAGAATTTTGATAATTCCTAGCCTATACTGGCGTATATGAGTTTTGGATGGTGGTGGTGGTGTAGTTTACTAAAAAAAAGGGCATTTTAGCGGAAATCTGTATTGTGGAATACCCAGTGTTACAATCAGCTTCTAATTGAGCGGCATTACGGCACATGCACAACTAATTTGATTGAACAATATTGAATCACACTACCCGATTTTTCTCGAATAAAATCACAATCATCTCGTTCGCTCATACGCCGGATCATCTTTATCAGTACATGATTGTACACTGCAGACAAACCACCCAGAAGATTCTTAACATTTGCGCTCGGAACATTCAATTTTTAGTTCACCCCATAACCTTCGAAGATCGATCTTTCGATGTGTAGAGCATATTCTGCGCACTCATAATCTTTAGGCAATTCTATCATCTTTCAGTTATCCCTAAAATGCGTCGTCGCCTGATGGAATTAAGCTCTCATTCAAGAGTCGCTAGTCCAACCTCGATTAAGTAGGTACACTAACATTAAGGTCGGAATTATGAAAGGTCTACATCTGGAGTCTAGTGCCACGTTGTTCGACGTGCAATATTTGCTTCGCTGTTCCAAACATATTCCTCCGGAATCTCAGCCTTCAAACGACAGCAAAAACAAAATATAAAAAAAATAATCCTGACCACCAACCTCCTCCGAAAAGCTATCTACGCCACTGGTGAAGCAGAAACGCATGTTTTAACACGAAAAGCTATAAAAAGGAAGAGCAGTCAAAATAAGATTAAACGCGCATAAAATAAAAGACTGTCGTTTAATCTGGCATCTGCCCGCAAAATGACTACTGATTTAAAAGCTTAGAAAACACAAATGTGCGATATTGGCAGCTGTAACCTACGAACGCGGATAGAAAGGACATTGAAACTTGGATGAAATATTCGTCAACTATCTCTCAAAGTGTGCATAATTTCAGAAATTTCGGTCGAGTCCGAGTTATGGAAAATAAGTCCATAATCGCTTGACAGCTAGAGCCTTGAAATTTTTATCAAATAAGAACAGTACAATTATGCAAATTTCAAAGTTTTTCGCTTACGAATCTCCGAGTTATGGACAATTTTCAATTAGAAAACTGAAAATTGCGATTTGGGCAGCCTAACTTCCGAACGAGGATAGGTAGGACCGTATAATTTGGGAAAATGTGAGCAACAACTAGCTCTACAAGCAGTGACGTAACGTTCCTAAAATATCTTGTGTTCGAAATGGGCGCCACACAGAATGTAATTAATAATTAAACAAAAGTTTTGAAAACACAATTTTTCCCGATTTACTAAAAACTCAAACGAGTAAACGAGTTTGACTAAATTTATTTAGTTCAAAACGAGGATTTGTTTGTAAAGGGCTGTTATGCTTGAAATAGATATGATGCACCAGAACAGCGACGAAATCAGCACAGTGCATTTTAAATAGGTGACGTCATGTTGGCACCATGTTTTGCTGTTTAAAAGCGACAGCAAAATGACGTCACCCATTTAAAATGCATTGATGCTGCTGCATCTTTTTCAAGCAGAAGGGTATGGTAAAACGCGATTCACACTTGACAACGAAATCTGTTTTATTCTAAACCCCCGAGTCCTGTTGGCGCTATCGTCCTAATTTTGTTACACAATTTGACAATACATTGGAGTTCTTACAAATTTATATTCTGACTATTTGTATGATTAAAACGTTTTCCTTGCAACAAGAACTGCAACCTAACTTATAAAAATCTTTGTCAAAGAGTTGTGTTTATAAAAAAGGGAACAATTGCACTTACAGGTCGATAACGTCAACAGAATGGTTGAATGAGCCGATTGAGGAATCGACGGCCTTTACTGTAAACGTGACATTAACTCTCAAAAATGTGTATTGCATACTTTCAGGTGGAGTCCACCACACTTTACCATGAAATATATACGAAATAGATTTGGTTTTAGATTTTGGTTGAAATCGCATTCATTTCATTGAAAATGTATGGAAATCCGCTTTACTTGGTGAATTTTAACCGGGTGTTTTTTTTCTGCTGATTGGATTTAAACTTTAGTACCAGAGCAGTTTGTTAATGAGCGAAGCTATTCCTTTTGGTAATAGGTGAATCCAATTCTTCTGCTAATTTTTCCGAAATGGCCTTCATTTTAATTTATTGTGAACAATTATTTGAGATTTTCAACACTGTATTTGTAACAATATTTAGAGGGTAGAGAACCGGAGTGGCCCCAGGACACCACACCGCAGATGAAAAATAAAATAGCCATACATTTTTCCAAATTATAACCTTTAAGTCCTTGTAGAAATTAACGAACTTCAATCAGTTCAGCTCAATCAGGAAGTTTGCATTTTCATTGACTCACTTTAGTTATTTTGGAATGGAATTACTAATTCGCGCTAAAAATAAAATACGTGAAATTTCGTGTTTTTGAAACCATTTTCAGTTTTTAGTACAAATCTACAACTTAAAAATTAATAAAACAAAAAAGGTGCCATAATTCGATTAAATTTTTCTGGTATTATTTTGAGAGTTGGTGTAACTTTTGCGGAATGAGAGAGTTCAATTAGACAATCAATTAACAATCGGATCGGGGCCTCGCAAAAGCTAATGCCATCTCTGGCCAAAGAAATGCAGCTCTTCAGCGCGACAGTAAAATGTTGCTCGAGGTTCTCGCTTCAAATTGCTTCGTTTAAGGTATGTACTGAGTTCACTAAGCGAAAAATTTTGCATATATGTCTCCCGTGAAAAGGGTGCCGTGGAGAATTGTGTTTTATTCACTCAATTCAGGACAAATGTTCACTCGCGTTCTGATTGACTGTCGATGGCATCTTTCACTGTGAAATAAAGTGCAACTGCATTTAATGTAGGTACTAACATCGTCAGTTCACGTGAAATCCATGCAAATACTGTCAAAATTTTGATGATCGTGAAATCGAATTCGCTTGGTGGTACTCACTTCACATGAAAGTCTCCACACCGGTTTTTGACATTTCGCCAGCGAAAATAATGCAGTTGCACTTTATTTCATAGTGAAAAGATGTCATCGACAATCAACCAGAACGCGAGTGAACATTTATCTTAAATTGAGTGAATGAAAAGCAAGTCTCCACGGCACCGTTTTCACGGGAGACATATATGCAAGTTTTTCGCCTGGTGAACTCAGTACATACCTTTAGCAAGAAAACGTTTCGCTGTAGAAAGCATCCGTCCCAAATTTAGCTTCAATATTATCTTGCTAAATATCGACAGGCTAAAGTATAGTCCAACTCTACACCTTAAAGGCAGACAAGACTGATCAAAGATCTCATCGAGAACCTTATTATGTTGTGAATTGGGCTTCATTGTGTGGCATGGAGAATGCTGTACATTTCCCAATGCTGTACGACAAGTCAAAATGCTGTACTGTACAGCAAACTGCTGTACGTCTGGTCAGCTTAACTTAACCGATCTTAAAAATTATTTTTTCCAATGACTGCATCTGTAACGGAGACGAGAATAGGATACTTATTTTTTCTACTTTCGACATAGAAATACTGTAAATTCCGTTATGCTTAAAATTTGAGATACTGGCTTAAGTCTTTTCGAATTTTGCTTAATAACGCATTTCTCCTGGTTCGATGTTGACCAAATAAGGTGTACGACTTACTTGAGGCATGTGTATGTCATCCTTATACCACACCGTTATATTTAGGTCCATCTGCAAGTGTGGATATAGTAAAAGGACTCTTTCAATCATAAGGTGAAAGGAAGTCAAAAATTGATTGAAATGGATAACTTTCGATTTATACACTGAAAAAATTGGGCTATCTAAAATTAAGAAACTCTTTTCTCATTTGCGAAATTCCCGAAATTAGACAAAATTCCTCAAAATGTGACAATTTCTTCTTGAATCGATCCTATTTTCAAGACCTTCTTTTGAGAAATAGGAAGTAGATCCAAGCCTTCACCATTATTCTCAATTCAAGGAAACAAATGCTTGATAATACTTTTTTTTTGACATTTTCCATGCAAAGCTCGTGGAAAAGCTTTATTTTAGAGGGGATTCACATTATGGACAGGATTTACTAAAACCACTTAATTAATCGAGTCGAAACCCGCCTACTAGATTAATTCGTATGTCATTAAATTCAAAATGCATCGTAGAATGTACTTGCATAAGGGCTCTCTTCCACTGCAAGCGTAAACTTGAGCGGCGCGGCGCTCCAGCGGCAAAGCTTTCACAAAATGTATGGAAAAAAGCTTTTACAAGTAAAAGGTATAAGCACATCTTCCACTGGAAGAGTTATTTAGTCGCGTGTAATCTACAAACGAGAGTGGAGGGTTGCTCAGGTGTGAAGATTGCGAAAATTATTTATATTTTACGATTTTGGGGGCAGTTTTCACAATTTGAAGGTAAAAAAATGTATTACAATGGAAAATTTTTTCAGTCGTTTTGGATACCCAAGCGTGTTAGCACATTAGGGCGGGGTTTCTGATAGCTCTTACCCAGTATCTGTCGACTGGTTAGTCTTATCGCAAAGGGAAGACAAACACAATATTAAGAAAACGTTTCCATTGTATTGAATGGAATTTTTGTTTATTTTGCATAGTTACGCCATATTTTGCATGGTTACGCCATCATCTTAGATTGAAAAAATTATTGCGCACTTTCATCCAACAGCGTAAATAAGCAAAAGATAACATAACTATGCAAAATTAACAAAAATGCAATTCAATATAATGGAAAAGCTTTCTGAAAATTTTGTGTGCCTTCTTTACGCGATAAGACTAACCATTCTATAAGAGTTTTGAGAGAATGGCGCTAGGTCCGTTACTTTCGTATCCAATACAGAAGAGGGAAACCTTACCTCCATACAAAATTTGATACATGTTTTTCTTAGTTGTTCTGTATAGAGTATAACAACTGTCGAATATGTACAAAGTTAGGTTATCTTGCCCTGTGCTGGACCAAAGAAGCGAAGCTATCGTTTTTCAGATTTAGGCATTTGTATATACAATTGTTATTTTTCAGGATGGAAGATATTTTATTTTTGGAGAATAGCTACCTTACTCGGCGCCGATTAAATAGAAAAAGAAGGGCGCATTGGGTAAATCCTATTTTGGAAAAGAGATCCCGTTATGGAGAATTCCATCACCTCCATGGCGAATTGAAGTTACAGCCGAATAAATTTTTCGACTACTACAGAATGGCTCCTCATACATTCGATTATATTTTAAAAGCCATTGAGCCATGTATTTCCAGGCATTCAAATTTTAGAGAAGTCATATCGCCTGAGGAGCGGCTGAGCGTGACTTTAAGGTAAATCAATACGCACATATTTACAGTTAAATTATTACAAAAAGCATAACATTTATATTTTATATTCAGAAAGCTTTCAAATTATAAAAAAATACAAAGAATATCAACTATGGTGATAATTGTATTTCGCAGTTTTCTTCATCAAGAAGGACTTGCTGCAATTTTTGGCGAACTAGCAGTTTCCTATTGTGCTTTACTTTTTGCAAGTATGGCAGCAAACTTATCAGAAATTGATAGTCGCTGTCCGCCTTTTGAGTCGCACTACTCGAAAACAGCTGCAATTTCTGCTTCTCAATTTCAAGAAAAGCAGCGTCTGTATTTTCTGGCCTTTTCCTTTTTTTGGCTGTCGGTGTCCTCTCTGGCATGTTATTTGATGATGGCCGATCTGTCGTTTCGTCTGACGGACTACTTTCCGGCTCTATGTCTTGAGATTCTGAATAGAGAATGCTTTCAATGTCTGAGCACTCATTTGAAGGAATGGAGACATGTATGCTCTCCTTAATAGTCCTTGGCGCCATAATGTCCGTTAAGAAGGACATTTGTTCAAAAAACGGCCATGAACTGAAAAATTCATCTGGGGCTTCTTGTCCAGATTGAAATTTTTTTTTTAATTCCTTTCGAAAGGAGTCCCGGAGTCCTTTCCATTTCTTTTTTACTATTCCGACTGCAAAAAATAAAAATTAATATGCTTAAAGATATGAATTTATTTTAAATATGAATGTATGTATGAATTTAACCAATTACAGGTACTTAGCAACAGGCTGTTCCTTCAAGACATTGGGATACTCCTTTAGAATATCAGATGTTTCAATTGGAAGGATTGTCAAAGAAACGGTGACTGCAATTTGGAATGTCTTCCGGCATAGACACATGCCTTTTCCAAAAACCGACGAAGAAATCGATGAAATTGCAGAAAAGTTTTGGATTAGATGGGGGTTTCCAAATTGTTGTGGCTGTATTGATGGAAAACATATTGCTATACGTAACCCTGAAGACGCAGGAAGTATGTTTCGCAATTATAAGCAACATTTTTCTATTGTTTTACAAGGCCTTGGAGGACCCGATTATAAATTGATAGCGGTAGGGGTGGGAGGATATGGGAAACAGAGCGATGGAGGGATTTTCTCTAGCTCAAAACTAGCAAAGTGCCTTGAAATTGGGGCACTTGGTACCAAGCGAGAAACCATTTTACCAGGGTCGAGTGTTAAAACTCCACACGTTGTGCTAGGGGATCAAGCATATCCTCTTAAAAATTATATAATGACACCGATACCTGGGGAAAATCTCAGTGGTGAACAGAGAGTATTCAATCGACGTCTATCCAGGGCTCGCCAAATTATTGAGTGCATATTTGGCATAATCTGCAATAAATGGAGACTGCTTCTTACGACCATTGCAGTTGAGCCCGATTTTGTCGATAGTATCGTGCAATGTATATGTTTGCTGCACAATATAATAATCGACAAGGAAGGACCAGAAGAAGTGATAAGTTATCATAAGCAGTTGAAAAGTACTCGCTCGTCAAACCGATTCGCTACAAGAGACGAAAATAGAAGCACGGACTCCGCTTATTGTATCCGGAATAAATTTATGACCTACTTCAAGGATCACGAGCCTCCGCATCAAGACACATTTTAATATAATTTTTCGTATGAAATAAGTTGTTCCTTTATCATATTTTTCTTGACTTTATCAATATTACATCTTTACTTTTTTCAATGAAATTTTGTTTTAACTTTGAAATGAAATTGCCAAAAAATATTTAAGAAATTTAATTTGTTGAAATACATTTAAAAACAAAGAAAACACTTTTTTCAACTAAGGATATATGTATGTACTACATAGTTACTTGTCCAATGTTTCCCGCGGTCTGTGTGTTCGACTGTACTTACAATATGTACATATAGGTGTAGTGGAGCAAAAATTATGCCTTTGTTATTCTTTTATTGGTCTAGGTTGATTTATTTCCAGCCCGCTACTAAATGTACTTTCTGAAAAAGATAATAAAATAAACTTACCATCTCATTTCAATTCAAGGGCAATACTAGCCCATAATTTCGATTGTATATCCCGGCGGTGGTACCGGCTATCCCGCATATCCCATAGTGGGGAATGCCCATGAACGGCATTTATTAATTTTTCATTATCTACGAGTATATCCATTGATATAAAATACGAATAAACCTGAAAAATAGTAACTCTCAACGCCTGAAGCTCGTGCGGCAATAAGCGCAAATCCAACACATTTTGAAACAATCGCACGAGTCGCGCGAAGCATGAAAAATCTGTTGGCATGACGACTTGTGTTTTATTTTTGTTGGAAGGCAGTTCGTAAAGAGAGAGTATGTATTCTCGACTCACCAATTTGCTGTGCCTGTGCTGTTGTGCGCAGAGATGGGCATTGAGAAAAAAATAGGTAGTAGATTTATTATTTATTTATTTATGTTAATTACACATTTGTTTTATAAACAAATAGTCTTAAGGTACGTTTTCCTCGGCTCTAGCGACTGCAGCTCGCCCATTGGCCATTGCATACAAAAACTCGTTTTTAGTTGATAATCGCTTGGCATAGCTCCACAATGAATGAACCACGCGGCTCTTGTTGTATATAATGCCCGCATGAGTGGTGAACGTCGTGCACTCGCTTGTTTGTAGGCTTCGGGCGACGGCTGCGTATTCGTTCGGCCGATATCCGAATAGCGTGTATATAGAAAGCAGTTGCGCGGCTCTTGTTCTACATAATGCATGCACAAATGGTGGACGTGGTGCACTTGCTTGTTTGTGGGCTTCGGGCGACGGCTGCTTGGGGTAGGGTAGTTGTTTCGCATAATAGTCGTACTGATTCGGCTGATACACGAATCTGTCTGTTAGAAAGCAGTCGTGGGACTCTTTTTGTACATAATGCATGCACGAATGGTGAACGTGGTGCACTTGCTTCTTTGTGGGCCTTCGGGCGACGGCTGCTTGGGGAAGGGAAATTGTTCTAGAGCCGCTGCAGCCGCGTCGAGGACAACGTACCTTTAAGGTTTGTATTCGTAGAGACGACTCATGGCATCATCGCTCAGCGATCGAAATTAAACCACCGGTTTTGACCACTATATGGGTGTATTTTCTATGCAGACATGTTCCGTTAGTCCATAGTCAATACTAGAAAAGTAGAACCGTTCAATAAATATTTAAATACGGTTCGAAATTGGATGCCAAACTACGATCGCTGAGCGGTCATCACATGAATTGTCTCTACGAACACGTACCTTTAATCTGTTTGTCTCTAGCGCTATCGCATGTTTTCCTTGGGAAAGACATCGAAATTGTGGTAAAATGTACAAGAATTTTTTTATTTTATTTATTGGCACTGAAAAAAGGGTATAATTACTTTGACGTTGGTTATTCATCTTCTTAAATTCATAAAAAAATGAAAAATAAATTTTAAAATCACTGTGTACCTGCCAAATTAGTATTTTGTCTAAGCAACGAGAGAAACTGAAGAAATTCCCTACTGAAGAAATTCCCTGTTTTCCACCAGGCCACCAGCGTCCACTCACGTATACTTTGTTTCGGCATCCGACTTGGAAGATCGACTTTAATTACCCATTCGATTCGAATTCTTTTAGACAATTCCATTCAAAAAAAGTCCGCCGGATAACGGCATTTTGTTTTTTGAATTTATTTTCCATTCTCCATAGTCCAACCAACCCTAGAAACATAATATGAATAGGTGTGTATTCCATTTCCCTAGTGGGATTGAAATGTTTAGAGTGTGTTGTGAAAAAATTAAGTGGAGAAGGAAGAAATGGATTGAATAGCTTGGCACTTGTAATTTTGTAAAAAAGGGAGTAGAAACGATTTACTCCGGAGTAGCGTAGAAAAACTATTAAAGTAAAAAATAGTAGCAGATCTACTCCGAATGGAGTAAATGCCCATCACTGCATGCGTTCAGTCAAATGTCAAAGTAAAGCAAATTCCAGTTGTGAGCGCTGGAATGCACTCTCTGTAAAATTCGGAAAAGCTTTAAACGCGGGAGCGCCGCGCCGCTCGAAGCAGCTAATGGACGACAGGCGTTATTCAAACTGCAATAAAATATGGTACAACTGTCAACTAAATCTAGGATTTAGTAAATCCTGTCGATAGTCTGAATCGCCCCTTAGCTTTAGCTTATATTGGAGCGTTGTAGTAGATTAGTCAGAAGTGTCTATGGTTCAGTGGGTAGCGCGTTTGACTGGGAAGAATGGGGTTATGTGTTCGATGTTGGTTGGATGCAAGTTTCTTTTTTTATTTTTGTTTAGATTCTCTTGTCTTTTTCATAAGAAAAGTTTGCTTGATTCAAAGTTACTTTTCCTTAAAGCGCTGCTAATGGCATTTCACTTGGATCAGTGTGACTAATTCTCAAATGAAGAGAAATATTTCTTGGCTGTTTTTTATTGTCTTGTTTTCTTGATTTGAGCCATATTTTCTTTACTTTAGCAGGCGATTTGGTTCAGTGTAGTGTATTACTGGAATATCATCGAAGAATTTTGGCATCCGTTCACAATCGTTCTTTTAGGATATAAAGGATGTTTATAGAGCAACCAAGTGGTATCTAGGTAATATGACTGTAGATGTTGAAGCGTTTGCAATAGAATAAATGTGCACGCAGTTTATGTCCGTTAAAAACAGTTTGAACTCTTTCGAGAGAACAAGGGCGTTGATAGTAAGGAAGTGATATGTAGGCGAGATAGGTGTCATATGACTGTAAATAATGAAGCAATAGATCATTTTTAAATGAAATTTTAGTCTTTAGAATGCATATCGTTTAAGGTGAGGAAAGAACGGTGAAAACATAATAATTAGGTTTTATGGGTTTGGCGGGGTATGTTGAAGAGTACACAGTAGACTATTTGTGAGTCCTTTGGAAACAATTTGATTTCTTTGAATGGGAACAAAGATATTCTCAACAAAGAAGTGATATCAAGCTATCGTTAAGCTCACCATAGATTGTCTAATCGATTATACAATCTTTTTGATCGTTAACAAAATTTGGAAGGTGTATGTGACGATCCAATACAATTTTTATATTGGGCGTGTGGAATATATTGCCATGCAATTTTTCATACAATCTGTCATATGATTGATTGATAATTATGTGTTTTCAATTGCTGATTTTTTCACATAAACCGGTGATCATTCTTAATGTTGTGGCTTGGGCGGCCATTCTCCATCGAAAGTAGCAGACGTCTTCCATCGCCACAAAATATATAATTTTCGCTATGGTGTGTTGTGACGTGTGGATCGTGAGACTGTTATTTTAGATTGTACGATAATTTGTATAGTGTATGTATGTGCTGTACGGGCGATTGCACTCTGTGTGTGATACGTCATATCCCATAAGGAATTTATGGGATATGACGCTACTGACATTTTTTCCCCTTTTTAATAAAAAAGTTTGGTAAATGATATTTCATTTGTTTTAAAATTTTATGTTGTTCGATAAAGACACATTAATACAAGGTTTTGTGAAATTGGTGTAACAAAAATTTTTCTTGGAAGAACCAAAATGTTGTATGGCTTCCAAGTCATGTTGATCATATTTATATACATTTTATATGGTCGGAGATGCTTCCTTTAATGCGTTACAAATTTAATTACAAAGTTAATACACCCTTTCAATCTACGAGCGAAGGGTATAATAATTAATAACTATTAAATATTTGACTAAATATTACTGCCGAATTTGACAAATCAAACCGTCAATTGTACAAATTTTACAATTCCAAACGTCAACCATTTGAAATTAAATTCGACGAAGAGAACTGCCAAATTTGAAGTGTGCAGTCTTTTCTTAGCTTTCGTTCAGAAGGGACGTGACGCGTCGAGATCCTTGAAATTGTTGAGCAGTAGCCTTTAATTGTTCGCGCACATTAAGAGCAATTGCCGTGTTTAGGATTCGTGTCCCTTTTTACTTGAACGTAGACATAGACAGACATAACGATAATGCGTATTGATAATAATAATAACTTTTAATCATAATATGTATTGTATTTTCAAAAGTATGCCTTTCTACTACATTATTGTTCCCAATTACTCTTTGAACCAAAATGTGTTTTTAGGAGGCTTTTAACACACACTTTTAACCTCAAAATATTGAGAGTCATCATTGCTGCTGAAACTGCAGTTTCAAAGACTAAGTACTTTTGAGGCCTTATATATTTAGGACTTTCATATCAGATCCTGGTATCCCCCGTTCTGTCCTGTCTTTCGAATCTAAAATCTTTCTTTTAGCGAGACCATAAGGTTTTGCTCTCGCGAGGATCCCAAAAGCACTGAGAATAGATGAGCAATGGTCTAAAATTCGGAAGTCGTAATCGCCTATTTTAATGTAATTAGAAGTAAAAGTAAAACCCGGTTTGGAGTTTGGGAATCCTAAACAAAAACACAGAATGAAGTGTACCTAAAATTTGGTTCCAATCATACAAAAATAGCAAAATAGGTTCACTGGGTTCACGCCCCTCTACAATCAATCATACAAAAGGTGCAAGTTGAACAGTATCCTTTTTTTGAATGGTGCTACTTTCCTTGTATCTAAAGGAAAATGTGTGTATAGAGCATATAATGCCCAGAATCGCGATCGCTGAGCGATCATTACATATTTCATCTTTACGAACACGTACCTTTAGATCCTTAATCGCAAAAAGTTGCAAAAAGGTAGTTATTGAAGTTAAAAAAGTTGTTCTTTTTCCGATTTTATTAATTCACGGTCGATTTCTAAAGGACGACAATGCTTCACTATTACACAGATTTGCCATCATTACAGCACATTTGTCAGGTCACGCATGTTGATCATCATTTGCTCAATAATGACAAGAAACGTTCGCTGACGGATAAACTTGAAGAAGAAGAATTTTTACAAAAATATTTAAATTCTTAAGACACATGTGTTTTCAAATTAGATATTAAACAAAATATTCATGAAAATAATTCGATTGTACCTCAAATTTACACAAACGTCCAAATTAAATTACTAATTTCAATGACGAAAACACAGGTCGTCATCATAATGACGCATTTTCGTAATAAAGATTTCGCTGTGTGTTTATGTTCTAATGTGTGGTCTTATTTGGCAGCGAAGCATGGCACAGAAAAGTAAAAGGTTCTCGACTTTAAATTTTGCACAGAAAAAAAAATCCAGTGTGAATTTAACAGCCAAAATTGTTGTACATGGTCCCTCCGTTTAGGAAAAGATTTTTATCCAAATGGATGAGCACAAGTGGCACCTTAAGTTGCACTAAAAGAAATAGAGTTCTAGAGTTTTAAGCAACTATCAACAAAAGAAAATCGTTTTTGGATTTATCCAAACCGAAAATTAATTTTAAAAATAAAATTATTTAAATTCTTCACAGCTATTTTTTTCTAGCATGTAAGGTATATCATATATGATAACGCGGAGAATCGATCTCACGTCTTTTAGATTGTAAGAAGCATGAACAAATTACAGTCATCATTATTAAATTTTATCAAGTTAGGTAAATGAACGATTTTTATTTTAAAATTTAAAATTTGACTGAATAACCGTTTTTAATTGCACAGTTCGATTAATTTGGTCTCAGCCAGTGAAAATGTCAATCCAAATTCAAATTTTTCAAATTTAAGTATTTCTGACAGTATGAACTAATTGCGTGTTATTGACAGTATGTACGTTCTCCTTTTTATTCTGGGAGTAAATTGAATAAAAAATAGTTGGCCTGGAAAACAGTAAATAATTGTATGTAATTGTCTTGTTAATTCAAATATTATTCCTTTCCTGCTCCTCTTTCTAGATGAGACTCCATTGAAATTAATATAAAGAAAATGTCGGAGATCAATCCAGGTTGCTAAATTGTTAAAAATAAAAAATAAATAACAGGCGCGTCAATCCAACAGTGAACTAAGGCCGCAGGATGTATTAGTGACATCCTATTTCCAAGATCTTATCTGCTTTTTGTTGAGGTAATGAGGTCAGCATCACGCTCAGCAGTGTTATTTATCCCCATAAATGGGTACTCGTTTAATATCTGAGTGAGATCATAGTCCGTCACAAGCTCGTGAGTTTAAAAAACACCATGACCCACGGTGAGATTCGAACTCATGACACTGTACACCGAAGGTGCGCGCACTAACCGCTTGAACAGCCAGACTACATTTTTAGATAAATTAACAAAAAAGTGGTAATTGCGATAAAGAATATGTCTCTGAGATGTAAATGGGTTTTATTCTTAATTTATAGAGGGAGTACACGTGAAAGTATTTATTTAATAAAACAACACCAATACTTGGGATTTACAAAGTCATGACATGAGTATCCCTAGAGCAGAGGTAGCCTAATGTAAATAAAATCATTATTTGCCGTTAGGAGAATAATAAATCGTTACATTTATTATTTTCCTAAGTAAAATACTTTTATTTTAAGTATATGTATCTCTCTGGTTCCTGTTAACCCCTTGTGAGGCAAAGGGCATCAGAGATATGTATCTAATATTTTAAATTAATATAAAAAAAACGAATACTGAATATTTCTTGGTTTATTTGGAGAAAAAATTTATCTAATAAAGTAATTATCCAAATAATGCAGTACACCACAACATCAGCAGCATGTTAACATTTATAAGAAATTTCTGACCACTCATTTCAACCCAACCTCAATGGTATGCAGCACGGTTGCACTATTCCGATCACAAAAGCCATTATCGACACCACTCATACTCATGTGATACGATCACAAGTGGGTTATTGTCATTAACATAGCATTTTTAATCACACAAACATTATTTTCTGCTGGTCAGTAACCAATTGACCCTCACGTGAAGACTACCTATAAATGGTTAATTGGTTTTCTGAGTATCATCCAAGGGCACCCTTGCAGGTGATATTTTTTGCCTATTCAACATCACATCGGATTAACACTCAAGGCTTCCTCCAAAAGACCATATGTGCGCGGTGCTCTATAGAAATAAGTTTTTCCCCGCATGTTCTGACACGGCGGGATACAAATTGAATCAATGGAAAATCCACATACACAAGACAAACAAAATGTTTTCATTTTAAAGAAACATAAGGCTTTGAATTTGAACTTACCAGCTTATTAAGAAGATTTTTCGAAAACCCATGTTGGCAGCGTAAGATGTCTATAGCTATTTCGTACTTAAATCAATAGAACACTTGACGAAACATTTGGTTCCGCATTCACAGGACAATAGAATTGAAGGTTTTCAATTTATTTTTTCAATATTCGATTTATTGTATTTCGCGAACAGCACTGAAGTCACTTGAATATCGGGAAGTAACCGGAATTAAGTATACTCACTCACATGTATTTTATGCACCCAAGTTACCAAAAGCCTTTATTTGTAAAAAAAAGCCAATATGTATTTTTGTTAAACAAGAGTTTCACTGCGCCTTTTTTAAACACAAAACAAACGTCTTACGATCTCAACGAAAAATGCATTACATCAACAATGAAAGTGAATCTTCTTCCCACCGTGTATACGATAATGGGTGACCGCGTTGAGCGTAAATGCTCGTACTGTGTCTTTTCTTGGAGTATAGCGTCTCAATTAGTATTTTCTTGAAACGGATACTTTACGTAATCGACCGAAACGAATGCAGCGACCAGATTCACCATACAGCAGCACAATCGCGACCACTTCGAAAAACGGACTGCGTTCGCGACAACAGCACAAACAAGACTTGCAAAAAGTCTTGAGTTTTTTTTTAAACGATTCGACGACTAGCACACCGAAATGTCGAATTTCAAGATTGTACCCCGGCGCTCGCAAAATAACACCAAAAACAGCTCTGCTCCCTCTACTCGAAGAAGATGCCAAACTTGACTCCTCAAGCCAAAGTCTTGAGCCGTGTGTTAAGACTGTCGAGCCAGATCCCAAAAAGCGTACAGTAACTGAAACGTTGGAAACACCACGATCAACTGAGCTGGTAGACGGGTGCGCTTACAAATCTATAGCTTGCGGCTAAGGTGGCTTTGGTAAGTGTGCACGCTCTATGCGTAAAACCTGCCCGAGCTAGAGAAAGTTTTCTTTATGTATGTGAAAGGAATCACGCGGACAGCGCGGTAGCGTGGTTAAAGGTAGCAAAGTGTTACCGCGATACCGATTTTCTTGAAAAATTACTGGAAAAAAGATAATTTAGATATCATATCTTAGATTTTATGGTAATTTTAACAAATTAACAGCTTTCCGGTAGAAGACCACGTGCCTGACATTATTTGTTTTCAGTGGACATGATTGATTATAGTCGAGGCGCTTTTTATCAGTATTCAGGGAATTTTTCCCATTTGGTTTTTCCTAATAGGTGACTGATTTTAAACATATGTATGCTTCTTTAATTTATTGCGAATGCTCATATGATTATTCGAATTTTTACGAAATATTTTAGCATTAACAAAATTGAAGTTACTTTCTTGGTACTTTCATTTTGTTCTTCCTTTTCATTGACAATTCTCTAGAAATTTTCGAAAAGAGAACGTCAATGTATTTGCCCAAGTAGCAATTTCATCCTTATAATACTTCGTAAAATATTCTCTTCTAACGACAATAGGGGCACTTTACAGGGTATAAACACTGAGTAATAGTCCAATAATGGCATCTGGCGCCGTTTTTTGATCCAATAGAACCTCATTGTAGCACTGAATTACGCTTCGAGAAAGACATACATCATGTGTTATGTCATCATTTTCTGTCGTTTTCTCGCGATTGCAAAAAAAAAAAGAGAAAAAAAAATAATTCCCGCAGCCAGCATCGAACCAGCGACTGTCGTAAGCCAGTCCGACGCCCTAACCACTCGGCCAACCTCACATATAGATAACATTGCTCGTAAACACTACAAGTGCTCGACACTTCTTTATCGACCCTTCTCCTACGCACCTTCTTTTTTATATGTCAATCAGTTGAAGCTAATTAAATTCACACATTCTTCAATAAAATATAGACATTTTCTGCGCTGAGATTATCTTAATTGATTCATAAGCTAACAAGGAGTGAGGAAATGTTGGTTTCAAGCAATATTTCAATGAATTCAATTCAAGAAACGTGGTATTCCAGAGCACTTCACAAGTGTCAATTCAGTAAATCACAAAGTCCATCCTTCTATAAAACTACGGTGAACAATTTATTGGATGACCATACGAATGTCACACTATAAAAATGACACCGACTGTGCTATAGAAGAATATAATGCATGTGTGTGAGTTAACTTAGAGAGACCATTGCATGTGTGTGCTGTATCATCCAATAAACACAAGAGTGGAGTATTTAAAGGAGTACATTTTTAGGTTAACGTTTAGAGACAGTTTTATCGAAGTTTTATACCACCATCTTTAAATTTACTCCATAATGATAATAGAAGCTTTCCGGAAAATACTTTAAGGATGTTTTATCGGATCAAAATATTACTTTAAGCGATGTCACACGATAAATGAATTTCGTGGTACTATATAATTGCTACAGTATGCAGTGTTTCTTTAAAGCATACGAATTGTTACTTGGGTGTATATACAGGGTGTCCCGCATTAGGTGGTTAATACTGTAAGGGTTGAGAGCACAACTTGTTTCAGCAAGAAAATTACCAATACAATCGGAATTTTTTTTACCGTTACCTTGTTATCGCTCTTTTTGTGAAAGTCATCGAAAATCGTGACTTGTCATGCAAAATCACAATTTGCAGCCCTGCTGATGACTTAATCCAAGATTTGATTTCAGTTTCAGAAATAACATAAAATTTCACAAGAACAGAAGTTTATCCTGCTGCCAACATTATCGCCACTTTCAAGATACAGTTACTCAAACTTAATAGAAATTTTAAAATAGATTTTTCATCGAAAATTCAAGCAGTAATTTCATAACGGTGCTTTATACGCACAACTCTGCAAAGTTGATAAAAGTTGCTTCAACATGTTGTCTTTTCAACGGTATATCACTTTTTATATTTACATTGCAGAATTTTAGGGAAACAAGCATTGAATGGTAAAAATCAAGGCTTCAGTAGAATCGCTAACAATTTTCCCTTTACTCGAAAAAAGACAAACAAAGGCTATTATAATTCGGGATAGAATCTCGCTAAATTAAGTAAGATATTATAAATTTTGTACATTGTTTGGCAAATGCAACGGTACTTATAACAGTTAAAATTTAAAATGTGCTATTTATGGCAGATAGACTGCCCGCTCATAATGCTCATTATCTATGAAAGAATATTTGGTACACAAATTTTCCGGAAAGTGGATTGGCAGATTTGGGACAGTTAGATTAGATTAGATTAGATTTATTCAGGGCACAGGCAACAAGAGTTGCCCTCTAGGCACTGCGACCGGTGGTCTATTGTACCATTGCCCCTACTATGGATTAGATGAACTCATCTAATCGACTGCCTTCGATAAATCGATTCAGCTGGGTCATATTGATGGTGGCGATATCCTCTTCCAAGGGAAAAGCGATACCATAACACTCCAATCGGCGCCTAGCTAGCCTCTCACATTCACACAGGATGTGAGAAGCAGTTTCGTCGTCAGCCTCACAGAAGCGACAGCTGGCGTCGGTAACAATGCGCAAGCGCTTTAAATGACCGTTTAAACGGCAATGCCCTGTAAGGAGCCTGACAAACCCACACGAGCTTAGATGTGACAGTACAGCTCGTCAGCGCTTTTATTGCTGCTTGGCTGTCAGTGAATATTGCTATTTTCCTGTTGGTGTAACCTTTGTCAGGCATAATCTTGCACACACTTCGATTGCGTGCACTTCCGCCTGAAACACGGTCGGATGTATTCCCATAGGAATAAAGATATTAATGTTCGGGCCAGTAATTCCAGCTCCAGATCCTGTATCGGTCTTGGAGCCGTCCGTGTAAAATTTGATGGTGCTGGGGTGGAGTGATCTGAATCTGTCAGTCCAGTCCACCCTTTCCCATATCTCTGCACTATAAGAAGGGTCAAAACGGAGAGTTTTGGTTTGATGGCATATCCAGTAATCTGCTGTTACTTAGCCATCCTTGTTGAACTGAGTTCAGTGGAGACGCCGCATCACATGCTACGAGCCTAATGACAGCTAATCTTGCCACTTTCTCGATGTGTATGTGGAGAGGTGGCAAATTTAGCAGGACCTCCAGGGCGGCAGTGGGGCTCGAAAAGAAGGCCCCAAGGACAGCTAGACAGGCCAGCCTCTGAACTTTCTCGAGACACCGTCTTCCGTCTATGGTGGTTGCTCTTTTCCACCACACGACCGCCCCATATTCCACAATAGGTCTAACAATTGTCTTGTAGATCCACAGAACTATGTAAGGCTTAATACCCCATGCCTTCCCCGCATAGCTTCTGCTGATCCACAAGGCCTTAACTGCTTTCTCTGCTACCAGACTAAGATGTTTTTTCCATAGCAGTTTCTTGTCAAGTGTGACCCCCAAGTACTTGACAGTTTCCGGCATTGTTAGCCGTGCATTATACATGGAGGGACACTCCAGTGTTTGGAGATTCCCTTTATTACTGAATGGTATCACGGCGGCCTTTGTTGGATTGACGCGCAGCCCGTTTGCTGTGCACCACTCCTGGACTATATGCAGAGCACTCTGCAGGACATCCGGTAGGACCTCCTCGAATTTGCCTTTAACCGTGATAAGCAGGTCATCCGCATACCCCTGTGTGGAGAACCTAGCTGAGCTAAGTCTCCACATCAATCCATCAACTACCAGACACCACAGGAGGGGGTATAGTACCCCTCCTTGGGGGCAGCCGCGAGTGGCTAAAGCAGAAAGGGTAGTATTGCCTATACTGGTAAAAATAATTCTAGACGAAAGCATACGCTGCACCCAGGTAATGATTGTATTGTCGGCTCCTTTGGCTCGTAGTGCCGTTTCTATGGATTTGAAGGAGGTGTTATCGAAGGCGCCTTCTATGT
Organism: Microchrysa polita; assembly: GCA_949715475.1. Taxonomy (NCBI): domain Eukaryota; kingdom Metazoa; phylum Arthropoda; class Insecta; order Diptera; family Stratiomyidae; genus Microchrysa; species Microchrysa polita. The sequence goes on from OX454415.1 coordinate 32,884,843, forward strand.
CAAGGAATGCACATAGTGCTGTTTCCTTATTGGACATGGCTACCTCGATCTCTTCTACCAAGCTCTGAAGTGCCGATTCCGTGGATTTACCCGGTTGGTAGGCGTATTGTTTTGGGTGCAGCGGCCGTGTCTTAAGAAGTGTGCCTCTGATGTGGGACAGTTGCATGGCCTGCGAGAAGTGCTGACCTTACTCCCCTAGATTTTTATTTATGGGGTAACTTAAAAAAAACAATGTCTATTCCGAGCGGATTACCTCCCGGGACGTTTCTTCCATGCGCCGAAGGTGTCGAGTCTGCATACAAAATGGAGGAGGCCAATTCCAGCAGCATTATTCCAATTCATCAAAGAGACCCATTTAACCATTAGCTAATATTTTTAGTTTATTGGTTATTTCTCATATTCAAAACTTTATTTTCATATTTATTTAACAAATTTTCAAATTTTTTATACCGTTGGAAAGCCAACATGTTGAAGCAACTTTTATCAACTTTGCAGAGTTGTACGTATAAAACACCGTCGTGAAATTACTGTTTGAATTTTCGACTGATATGTATGTATACCCAACCGCTTGTTATGTTCCACAAATCGCGATGCATTTTATATCTCGAATCGGTTGACAGAGAACGTCACTCTGCCTTCCGGCTTTCTTCTTGTTCTGACCGGCAACGTGAACAGATGTGTTACCCTTTAATTAAACGAGTACGGACAAAACCACCTATTGGACGCAGCAGAAAGTGTTAAAATAATCAAAGCAGGAAAGCAGGTAACGCTTAACCACGATGTGAAAAATAAGTGTTAAAATAATCAAAGCAGGAAAGCAGGTAACGCTGAACCACGATGAAGGAAATTGCGCATCGATCCTCATAAAAAGTGTATGTAACCAGGTTAAACAATTAGCACAACAAAGATAGCGGTTAAAAGTAGGCAAAATAATTGAAAGAAAAATATTTGTAAAATTGTAATGTAATGTTAGATTAAGTTAAGCACTGAAGACGGAGATACGTGGTCTCCGAAACAATTGTATGCAGAAATAAAAACAATATTACAGTATAAGGAAGATCTTAATCTGACTTTTTAATTAATAATTAGTCAACTGTAATTAAAAAAATGGACAATCAACCTAACTTGTAAATACATTTATTGAAATACATCTTATTTTATATGTACAATCCGCCGTCTCTTAAAAACATAATATCGACGAAAAATCTATTTTAAAATTTCTATTAAGTTTGAGTAACTGTATCCTTAAAGTGGCGATAATGTTGGCAACAGGAAAAACTTCAGTTTTTGTGAAATTTTATGTAGTTTCTGAAACTGAAATCAAATCTTGGATGTAGTCATCAGGAGGGCTGAAAATTATGATTTTGCATGACATGTCACGATTTTCGATGACTTTCACAAAAAGAGCGATAACAAGGTAACGGTAAAAAAAATCCGATTGTATTGGTAATTTTCTTGCTGAAACAAGTTGTGCAATTAACCTTTACAGTATTGACCACCTAATGCGGGACACACTGTATATGGTGAAAGAGGTGTATTTTAGCTGAATATAATATTATATATTAATTTTTATATAGAGCATTTAGAATCGCTTGAATTAGGTGTTATTCAGTGATAAGAAACTGCATTTTTGTAGGTGTATGAATTTTTCAGATCACTTTTCCTTAAAGTGGGAAACTCCCGGAGGATAACCTGTGTTATCCTGTATCTACCTAGTTACAAGGTGTTCTATATTATAAGCTATCTGTGATGATACCGTTATGAGAGAGAAAAAGAATGAGGCATCCTTTTTTTTAAAGAAAGACAATCATATTGACCGTTTATCACGGAGAATCATGATTGTATTTTATGTTAAATTTTATTACATACATACAGGCAGTCAAATTTCACCCCGTTTTTCCAAATGATTATGACAGCGAGTACAAGCGTAACTCACATAGGACTTGAGTGGGCATTCTGGTATAGTTTTTAATTAGCAGGATTAGGATTAGAAAACAATGCCGCAGTAGTAATTAAGGCGTATTTAACCTAATTTTGTAATTAATTTAAACCTTCTGTCGGCACAAAGGTCTGGCCAGACCTTTGGCACTATATTTTGCCTAATTGTGAAAATCTTGACTTATCGTTCCATTCTATACACCAACTGCGGTGCATGTCTGTAGTATTTATGGCATGGCAACTTACCAGCTCTATGGGAACTACGCTGAACTTTGTCTGTTTGGAGGAGAAGAGCCCCAGCGGGAGAAATATCGAGTTATTCAATTTCGGAAATGTCACATTGGAATTTTTGCATCAGGACCTCTGAGCGTCTATAGCTCAGTAGGTAGAGTTGCTGACCTTGTGACTGAAGGTCGGAGGTTCGAATCCCGATTGGGACGAAACTTTTTTCCCTCATTTTCCTCAATTTTTGGTATTTTTTTTTCCAAAGTTTTTGTGGTTTCGTACAGATAGACACACTCATCAGGTCTTGTGTCTGTTGTCTATCTGTGCACAAGACGACCACTTGAATTTTAGCGGGAGAATTATGGAGATTTTTGATTTGCCGTGAAGGCTACCACCATGACGCTCGACCGTGCAGGTCTGTACCGGTGTTGAATGCTATATTTTGGTCGAAAAAGTTTAGAAGATGAAATCGCAGCGACTTCATATTTCATGATATCCTAGAATAATGTGTTTAGAAGCATTTTGCAAAAATTAAAAAAATCGGTTGAAGTTTTGAGTATGTTTTTGATGATTTTCAATTTATAGTGCATTTTGATACCCAATAGGTCTGGCCAGACCTATAGTTTTTCCCCCCATTATCGTCTTGAGATAAAAAGTGAAAATATTAAATTAAATTAATTTATCCCGTCTTATAACATCACCTAATCAACTGAGAATTGATTCCTGGAAATTCATACGATTTTTATTTCCTTTGTAATAGTATGAAGTAAGTATTAGTGACTTAGGTTTCTTAATAGATTTAATTAAGATATTTACGGAAAATTTAGAATGAAATGATTTTTGTGCTTGAAAATTCCCTATTCTATCTATTTCCCCAAATGTGCAGACTAATATCAGGGTAAAATCTACCAACAAAGATATTGGAATTGGAAAACCCGATCAAACTTTCTGTACTGATACGCAATGAAAAAAGAGAAGCAAAAAGTAGAAGAAAATAAGGGAGAAAAATGTTTGTACTAATACCACCTCAAAATATATCTTCGTAAAAAAACGATTTTAATGCTTTTATTGTTTATAAATGGCTGTAAAGAATGGGTAGAATGATTATACCGATAAAAAATTCACTTTTTCTAAAAAATAAAAATGTTTTCTCAGACCAGACCTATTGGGTATAGAATGCGCTTATTGTAGTAGGTGCCGACAGAAGGGTTAAAGAAAATGGGCTATAGACTTGCCATTACCACAGATTAGATGACGAAAACCAATTAACCATATTATACAAAATCTGAAAATTGAAATTCATGTTTGGCTAAAAATAAAAACACTAGTAAATGAATGATAACAAATCAGTGGATCGAGTTTTTCTTTTTATGTTCACAATTCAGTTTTTAGTAAAACAAACAAAGCACCAGTAGGAAGTCGATATTGTCCTGCATCCTTAACTTATCCCAAATAACCTCAGCGTAGCAAACTAGATAAATGTTCAAGAAACCGGAGTCTGAGCTGAGCAATCGCCCAGCATAATTATTGTAATTAGAGTCTTCTTGGAATAGCCTGGTTCCATTTTAGTAGAGACATAATTCGTCATCTCTCAGTTTCATCTCACTCAAAGGGACGTATCTGGGGGAGGGGTCCATGGGGTCCGGACCCTTCCCGAAATGTTTTCGAAAATAATTGAAATTTTTGTGAGGATAATATGGAATTTGAAATAATGTAGGTTTTTTTAATTCAACCTTTTTATCAGGCTGTGTGTTTACCCATTCACTTAAATGGCAATCGATGTAACAATTGAATCGATTTTTAAATTATAATAACGAAAAACAATACTAACTAATGTACGTAGTATTTTCGATTTAATATATTATAATTATCACTAACTAATGGAGTCCCTAGAAGAGACTTCGGAAGCACTTCTAGAACTTTGTTTATCTGGATCTTAAGGAAAACCTTCATTCGGGTCTCTTAACATAAACTGAAAAAAAATGTTTTTCTCTATTTTGAATTTAACACCTTCGTTACCAGATACTAGATAATTTCAGTTAAAAATATTTTTGGTTCGCTAAATGTGACAAGATAATGGACCTGTAATGGCTGCGGACAGTGCCCGCTCTAGCACTTACGCCGCCCCGGGCAAGAAGACAAGTTGCCGCCCCTTAGGTGATATACCAGGCAGATTTACAGTAGGTAATATGTACGTCGTTAAAGTAGATGAGTAGTTTCCCATAACATCCTTGCAGACTGCGCAGCCGATAAACTCCAATTTGCTGGATTTCTTCAGTGTGGAACGTGCGTGGTTTATTTTCATAAATGCGACATCTTGAGAATCATAGACGTAACCCATGAGGAGATTGGGGAGGCAGGGCAGGGAGTGGCGCTTAACCCTCCCTCCCTCTGGCTGGCGGTTGATCAAGGATAAATTTGTTTTTACTGCTGTACATACTATCTCATAAAAATGCATGCTCTACGTATAAAAATTTCAGTACTACAAATGTGCGTGTTGGTGGTGTTCAGTTGGCGCCTGGTCTCAATCGCAATTTTAAGAAAGATTTCAGTCTGGTGGTCTCGGTTATCTCGGATCCTAACCACCTATGTTTCCGATCATGTTGCCCAACCAACCTAATTCAGGAAAATATTTAGCCGCCAAAAAGCCCATATTGTCCGTGTTTCATCACTACATGACTTCTGGGTTTAAATGTATACTTTATAGAGTTTTTGCTGTCCGCAATGTTTTACCGTTAGAATAAAGAATTCCTCACGTGAAGTTTTCTTTGGGAAGTTAATGGATTTAAAAACATTTCTCCTGCAAGGGAGAAGTAAATGCAGTGACTACAGCTTATTCAGAATGTTTAATTAATTTAACCAATCAACACTGAGCAACTCATCGACATTTTAAGGGTAAAAATGGTTTCCAATAAATTTGTGTGAAATTTGCATTTCGACTAAATTTACTTATAAAAATTTCAATGAAAAACCTAAGATTTAGTACGCCGGCAATATTGGCACCCCTCACGAAAGAAAATCCTGGCTACATCGCTACAAAAATAACCCTTAAAATTACCAATGATAAGGTGTTATGGTGTGAGTTTTGCTCAGACAGACCATAAGGACGTACTACCTTGGGGATTATTTCAGTAATTAGTTAGTGGTAGCACAACCCAAACCAGAGTTAAATCTACCCTAAAAATTGAATAACCGAGTTTTGTCTAAATAGTAAACTATAATTGTGTGGCTATCTGACAAAGAGTACATAATATAGCGCTACTCTGTTGCTTGTACCAAATCTTTTAGACACAGTTATTATAACGACTCCACGTCCTTTCAATTCATTGATAAGATATTGCAGTAGTCTCTCGGAAATTCCTTGCAGGGTTTCAGCCATTCTGAGTCTGCAACATACTGGAGAACAATGACAATGAGTTCTTTTTTTAATTTTCAAAATTTCTCTTGAATCACTACTATAATCAGCAGTATTACAAAGCATAAAGAAGCGTCACAGAGCACTGGACTTCGTTTATAGGCATAGCTAGGATATCGTTCAGAGGGAACAATGCCAAAATTTGAGACTTCACGAGCCAAGATTTTTTTTATGGAGTTGGAAATTGCCGATCCCAAAAATATTAGTATATAAAAAATGTTAACAATTTTAAAGCCAAATTATAAGAAAGGACAATCGAAAATGACCTTTTCACGTGTTTTACATTTTACTACTGGATTACATTCAACTCGGGTACAGACCTTACCTTATGCTTATTACTTTTGCTTTCAAAACCCACGTGAAAACAATACCTAAGAGAAAGATTTCTGATTTGAAAGATTAGGTCAAACGCGGTATTTCAGGATCTGACATCAGACACTTGTGGGTCATTTTGGGCCTGAAAAGTACGACTCGAACCCATGCTCCAGCAATTCACTGAAACAGATACCATTTTTGACAGCCTGATGAATTATGTGGATTTCATATCAGAAGCGCTATTTTCATTTTGCATTGAAAAACCGATAACCGAGGGAGTGCGTCTGATCCTCCTGAGAAACTAAAAGACACTGACACTGCTGAGACTACAGTCTCGCCCAGCCCAGGTCCTTATCTCAATGAAGAATTTTATGGTTTTGTGCCACTTATTGATGAGTTCCAAGCCTCACGGTACCTTCTCGGTACCTTCTCGGTAACCCCCCCCCCCATGTGGGGACATGGTGCGTAAACTCAGCCGGTTTTGGGAATTTCGGGTCAACGTTACATTGCATATCATTTCGGAGTGTGTAAACATGTTGCAAGCAGTATATATTTCCTATTCGCACATGTACGGAAATTTTGGACCACGCCGAGATTCGATCTCCGGACCTCTAAATTACTAGCATCGTAGAGTGCGATTCAGACAAGTAAGCCACAGACTCCTGACACATGGACTAAATTCTCCAAAGCATTCAAAAATATTATTAACCTTTTATCCATTCCTGCTTTTAATTTTCCGGTCGATTAAAGATTTCCCCTTTATGGTAATGCCAAGGCCGATATCCTAAATATTGGCACTTTGTTACAAATAAAATGTAATGTATGCATGTGATGTTCTATACGTTTATTTTGCAAAAAAAAAGTACTATTAAAGGATGATTTTCCAAATAAGAAATAAATTGCATATCGGCATAAAAACTGATGTGTTAATTTTTCCCCCGTAATAAAAATCGAAAACCAGTATTTTAGGCGTTGGTGATCCGTAAATCAAAGGAGATGGCAACCATATGTCACCCTTTGACTATATAATTGGGTTTTCTAATTTCCGAGTCGCAAGGCTTTTATATCTTGAGAGGACAACTTCTTCCGCTTAAAAGCTTTCACACAATCACGATTCACACTACGCTTCAGTGGTAAAACTCGTAGTCAATATTGAACAATTGTGGGCTTGGTATCATCATAGTAGGATTCTATTTGTTTTTACGATAGAGACACAAAGATAAAATTCCAATCAAGCCTTAAGAATCAAATAGGGGGGGGGGGGGAGCTTGTATGCAATGGTATAGGGTCTACTTCCTTCCGTTTTTACACATTATGTTTTGTGGTATCAACAGAAATACATTTGTATTTGTGTGAGATTTGGTTGAAATTGGCGCACATAGAAAAAAGTTGTTCTTAGAAGAACATAAATAATTTGGGTAGCTGGCTTGTAATGGCAGCCCCATGGCCCCATGGTCTGATTAAATTCATTTAGACATATGTTTTGCATATTTGTATAGGTTTTAGTTCAAATTCGGGCAAAATTAAAAAAGTTGTCTTAGAAAAACCTAATTGGAGGGGTTAGGTTTGTATGGCAGCCCCATGATCCCATCGTCCGATTTCGGTGATTTAAACATATAATCAGCCTAGAACAAAAATACGCATATGCGCGCAATTGCAGCTCGATAGCTTTAGAACATGGCCCAATCGACTCCCCTCATTATACTGATCATTATATATAGGGTTATTGGTTAAGTCGACCTATTCGCTGCAACACGTTATTATAATAGGGTCAAAATGCAACAAAATGCAACAAAATGCGGCCATAAATGTTAGGCCGATTTTCAATGGTCACTGAGATATATGAATTTTTAGGTTTTTTTTAAATAACCTAGAATTTTGCTATTTAATGTAAGAATTAAAAAAAAACTACTAAGGTAATGGACTTAAACTTATTTTTGGATTTTAGTCAAAACTATAGCAGACATTAAAATCATTTAAAATTTCAAAAATCCATCACAATTTGTAATTTTAAATAAAAAAATGTTTTTTTAATTTTTTTTAAAGATAGTTTTTAAGTTAGTATTACTAAAAAAAATATATGACATGGAGTCTGCAGACCACTGGAAAAACATACGCGTATTGTCAGCTTTCCAAAAAGGTGTCAATGTCAATACAAATATTTGAAATAATTGAAACAGCTAGCTGCAACTTGTTCGGGGACCATAATTTCCTTTGATAAGAAATGAAATAAAGCGGTACATTATACGATGTATTTTGAATTTAATGACATTTTTTTATTTCATTTTTTATCAAACGAAATGATGGTCCCCGAACAAGTTGCAGCTAGCTGTTTCAATTATTTCAAATATTTGTATTGACATTGACACCTTTTTAGAAAGCTGACAATACGCGTATGTTTTTCCAGTGGTCTGCAAACTCCATGTCATATAATTTTTTTTAGTAATACTACATTAAAAAATATCTTTAAAAAAATGTAAGAAATTTTTTTTTTATTTAAAATTAAAAATTTAGAATTGTGATGGGTTTTTGAAATTTTAAATGATTAAGAAATGTCTGCTATAGTGTTGACTAAAATCCAAAAATAAGTTTAAACCCATTACCTTAGTATTTTTTTTTTAATTCTTACTTTAAATTGCGAAATTCTAGGTTATTTTAAAAAACCTAAAAGTTAATATATCTCAGTGACCATTGAAAATCGGCCTAACATTTATGGACTCATTTTGTTGCATTTTGACCCTATTATAACGTGTTGCAGGGAATAGGTCGACTTAACCAATAACCAATCTATCATTAAACAAACTTTAATGTTAGATGGCTGTTGTCTGAGTCTGAAAGAGAGAAGGAGACGCGGATGACCAGCTGTAGCATTCCCTACATAGAAAGGCTGTGCACGACACTAGTTAACACTCTGCTAACGGTATATTAACACTCGGTTACCGATCTACAGACGCTCTGTTAACGTTTTGCAAACGCTCTCTTAACCATCTGGTAGTGATCTGTTAATAGTCTGTTTATGATCTGTCAATGGTATGTTTTCAATCTGTTAAGGTTCTGTTACCACTCTGTTAATGCTCTTCCTTGGTCCAATTTTTAAGGTTAATATACATTATCAACCGGTAGATATAATAGAGGTGCACGGTCTGATAACCAGGTCTCCCACTAACCAAGGGATATTTATATGCGAATTAGCAAGGAAATCCAGCCATATGGTCTAATTAGCACGTGGTCCAATTAGGAAGTGACCCGATTAGAACATTTCTCACATATATTTGGGAGCAAATAACCACAACAGCAGCATTCGGTAAAGGGATAGAAATTTTGTTTAATCAAGATTTAAATTTTCCAAAAAAAAATAATTAAAGCTCTAACTCTCTAACTCTCTAATTTTCAATACATGAGATGCAGTGTGGGAAGTGATAATCTTTATAATATCTATCTAAAATAAATAAATTTTCATCTAAACTGGTAAGACTTGTGATTATACCAACATTAGCCTCAAGTCATTATTTGAGTTGCCTAGCAAGCAAGCTGGACAAGCTCAAGCTAAGCATTTGGTGTTAGCGCAGGCGGACGTAAATTAAATTGCAAAATTTATCATCATAGCTGCACGGTACGATTGTTTGGTTTGATCTAGCATGCTTGCTTACCGGATGAGCTCTACCAAAACACAAGATAGAAATCAGAGAGGGAGAAAACTTCAACACAAAACAGATCCGTCAGGTGTTGCGAGGTTGAGAGGACTTATTCCTCTCGTGACGAGACGATCCCTCTTGTATGGATAGTCAACCCAAAGATAGCACTTTTGAGTATGTCTTAACACACCTCTGCACTATAGGTACTACATACATGCAACATGAAGTATAGGGAACATGTAAAGATCAGGTACAGACATTACTCAGTAACATGGATAATTTGCATAATCAAAAGTGTTTAATGGACGTAATGGAATTCCGGGTAAGTGTGCCACAGCACAGTATGATCGTTTGTTCAGTATGGACATAGTCCGAGTAATGACGGTTTGCTATGATCCATGAGTCTATGAGACTGGAGTTGTACAACAAAATGGTATGATGAGAAAAACATACAATGCAAAGCATTTAGTATTATTAACCTTTTTTTATATATATGAACGAATCAATCCAAATCATGTTGACAGTCGCACGAAATGAATTGTCCTGCATTTGCGATTTGATTGATGATTTATTCAATTAGTATTGTTTGTGGTGATATTTGATATCAAGTGATAAGTGTGAAAGTGGAAAAGCAAGGTTGAAATTAAATATGTAGTGTCCACTTGTAGCGTACGCTTCAGATATAAATTGGATCACCACAACCTATTGATTTAACAAATTATATTACAAGAATTTAGTGCAAGCGAAAACTGGGTCAGATGAAATTTACACGCACAAATTGAAATTGGTGAATTCAAGTAATCTGCACTTCGTTTGTCGTTTTTGTCACTTGGAAAAATCAACATTGTGCCTATACTTATTTGATGATCTTAATTTTCGGCCGCGGTCAATATCTGAAATTTCTATACGATCATGTGATGTTTTTTTTGCACAAAATTTGTTCAGTGTATGTATAGAGGGTGTCCCACGACCCATGGTACATACGATAATGGGTGATAGTACAGCTCATTTGGGTACAATTAATGTTCTACATGACCCCTCCATCTTTAACCGTTATAAAGTTATAGCTTTTTTTTCTAAATAGTTTCAAAAAGGTCGACTAGCCGACCAAAATCATTATTTGCTCCACTCCCAAATATTAAATCCGAGATTTGACTTCGATTTCTGAAACTGCACAAAATTGTACATAAAACAACTGTTTTCCCAATTAAATAATAATAATAAATAATAAAAGCTGTCCAAATAGTACCATTCAAACTTAAAAGAAATTTGAAAATTGAAATTTCCTTGAAAATTTAAATTGTAAAATCATAACGGTATTTTGAACTGACTAATGTGCAAAGTTGACAAAAGTTGCCTCATAATGTTAGCTTTCGAACAACATATAAAAATTAGGGTCTTAGGGTTTAAAAAATTGCATATCTTAAGTATTAAAAAGAAAAAATGTGGTTCCAAAAGAATACCAAAGTAAACGTTTCCACAATTTTTATACGAGTTTTATTTAGAGAATAAGATTGTTTTAAATAAAAAACAAAAAAAAACACGAGTCCGAGGTTAATTTCGGGCGCGGCCGAAATTTGGATACCCTTCACTCTCCTCGGGCTAATATTTTTTTCCGGCGTACCTATGACTTGTGTTTAATCCCCCATTCCTTCACATCCGTTTTCACATAGGTTTCGTTACCTCGATAGAACATGTTTGTGTGAGGTTTGGTTAGAATAACTGCACAAACAAAAAAAAAAAAAAAATTTTGGTAGGAGGGGGCCCTATAGTACGAATATATTTGTTTTTACATATTTTTTGTACTTTCGATAAAGACACATTGTAAAAACAAATATATTCGTACTATGGGACCATCCCCCTTCCACCAAATGTTTGTGCAGTTATTCTAACCATCGAGGTAACGAAACTTCTTCTTCTTGTAGCGGTGCAGAAAGTGCACCTGCACCGCTACAAGAAGAAGAAGGTAACGAAACTTATTTGAAAACGAAAGTAAAAGAATGGGGGATTAAACACAAGTAGTTATTTATCAGCAGGACACTTTATATCTAAAAGTGCTTACTAATCCCAGGGAATGAAAAGGTCCTTTTTTTTGCTAAATAAGTCTAATATGAGCAATATGAAATGGATATGACTTGGTGAGACAAGTGCCCCGGAATACTAATAGTACATTTTTGAATTCTTCGGAGAGGATCTTCTTTCCCGAAAAGGACATTTTTAGAAAATTGATTGTGGATAGGCAAGATGGGATTCGAACGATAGGGACGGATTAGAATAAGTCATTGAAATGGTTTTGAGTAATTTTATGTATTTAGGGGCACCAGAATATTGCTATATTCTATTTCCAATCAAGAATATTTTATTCGTATTATGTGGGAGATTTCCGTATCTGCGGCGCCAAATTGTTATGATGCCATTTCATTAATATTGGCCTGAAACGACCGAATCTGCAATCCTTTTTCGCGAAATCGTAACGGTTCTCCAGATATTCAATGTCATCAAAATATGGCGCCGCAGATACTGAAATCGTGCCAACCAAGTGACATACGGGATATTTTAGGGAAATTGTGCGGAGTTCCATATCATAGCCTGAATCAATTTCCCAGATTGTGGTATGGGATTTCCAGTAAATATGGAAATGATCCACTAAGTCGAAACGCACTTATGACAAAAAGCGCTAAAAAAAATAAATAATATTCCCCTAAACTCTATCCGCGCAGGGTGGTGGCACATGTGAAAATTAACTGAGTAAGTGCATTTTTTCGTTACTCAAAACTACTCGGGATTATCAATAAAACATAACTGGCATTTTTTAATGAACCAATGTTCAAAGTTTTTAGTCAAAAAATTAAAAATTTTCGATGGCATGTAAACTTATACTTCCACGTTACTAGATTAACGGTTGCACTTAAAACATGTACAGTACAGCAAAGTTCTGGCGGCATACACGTAGATCTCGAAAAAATGAACTCTACAACTAAACTGGAATTTTTCTATAAGGAACAGTGCCTTTTAACCCTAGAGAGATAATCATACTTTTTACCCCTGAAAAGATAATCATACGTCGATTCGACGTGTTGCTAGTTAACATCCTTATAACTTCTTTGTTAAGAGTAACATGTTTCTAAAAGGTAGATATATAATCATTTGTATTTAATATTAATCTGTTAAACTCGTGGTTTTGCAAAATTATCATTTGTTTGTTTATATAATATTAATTTTAAAAAAGTGGTACTAGGAGAAAGTGGACTGTCCTTTCAATAGATTAAAATAAAGGATATCTTTATCGAAACAGGCTTTTAGTGGTTATTTCCAAGTGAATACACATTCACATTATGAAGATTTATAAAAATGTCAATTCGGGACAATTAAAATATTTTTCAGTACAAATTTGCTAAAGATAATCATACGTCGATTCGACGTATATTTGACCCCCAATATCTTAGGCTGTGTGGCACCCAAGCCAATATAGATATTGTTCGGTGGAGATAGATAAATTTGTGTAAAAATAAGCCATCTGCATTGTATAACAAAAAATCCACTTTTTTTTGTAGCATTATATGTGTATATGTGTAGGTACTCGGTACTGTCCAATTAGACAAGCCAAAGGACTTACGGTCTGTGGCGGCTTTAACACTGTGTGACCGTTTTCTACCGACATTGCCACCATGTCTGGCATCCGAAAATCATAGACGTAAACAGTGTGGAATGCTGTGGGCACATGTGACTCATAGGCGCGTTGATGAATACAGGATGGCGTAGATAGTGCATACAGAAATTACTGTATTCTATACTTCAAATGCCATTTAAGCCCGTTTCAATTACTGAGATGGAAGCAGATATCGCGTATAAAATAAATTGGACGTCGTCTTTGATATTCATTTTTATCTACTGGAAAAAAGGTAAATAGGACATCGTGCTTTTACTTTTTGGGACATTTTCACTCAATATTTTTTCAAAACGCAATATGGATGATAGAAGTGTCAGTTACTTTACATTCTAAAAAGTTAAGAAATTCGTTTTAGATGAGTATTTTTGTCACATTATGGCTTTGCAAACACAAACGTGGCTATTATGAGAGACTCTGAAATTAACCTTTTATGCGCGTAAGATTGAGGTACCTGGTTATATGCGAAAACGCATTTAGGTGCAGTTTTTGAAGGGGGGAGGGGTGTGAAAAATTAGCAGATATCGAATGTCCTCGACGTCTCCTTTCATATGATATCGCACATGCCCGTTCCGTGTGTACGATATTTTTATGTCCCTTTTGGTCCGTTTTTCAAATAAAAATTAATTGTTAACCTAGCTTAATATTAAGCACCCAAAAGATTATAAAACAAAAAAATGGCCTTTGATTATTTTTTTCTATCGGAAATTCTAAAAGAATTCCACTATTTAAAATTCTGTATAAAAGTCTACTTTTTATAACTTGGTAAGAAATAGTAACGGTAAAATAATGAGGTTATATCATTATTTAAATTATATGCAATTATGCCTACATCTTATAAAATTTCGAAACTTATAAATCTTAAATTTACTAAAAACTTTGCATTAAATTCGTTTTAGCGGTTGAAAAGATATTCATAAATACACAAAATTTCAATTTCACATTGGATTTTGATGATTTGATGGCGTACTTCAAGATCGATTTTCGGACCCATTTTTCGAATTTTGGTAACTGCGGTTTTCACCATCGGGAAGAGCACACTTTTTCCTGTGGAAATCACCAAAAAAGTGAAAATCGAAATTTTTAACTTTCCCGGTCACTTCATTACAAATTCAATTTTATTTTTTATTATTTTTGAAAGGGTTATGTTTATTCTTCTTGACATATTAACCCAGGTGACCGTGCGAAGAAACCCTTTTCTGCAATTTGCTGTGTGATTATTAAAACAATTAAAAATATTGCTTAGAATCTACACTTATTTCAATATTATTTGAGGCAAGTGACCACGTAATAAAATTACGAGTGAACTACTTGCATCATTTTGAAACAACTATTTAGGTAAATTTATTATATTATAATTTTAAATTCCTTAAAACTTTCAAAATGAATAAAAAATATTTGAATACTTGAAAACATTCTTATAGTTCTCGAATGTCTGTTATTTTACAGTTTGACAGATATTCATGTTTAATAAATAACCCTTCGCTGGTTCTTCAAACGTTATTCTAAAGAACACATAAATTCAAGAAGTAAATTAGTTTGCAATTCAATGAAGTAAAATTTTCATTGATTCGCAAACCAGAGTTATGATCCGTTTGGTAGTCACAAGACACACAGTTGAAGTTTCGAGTCTTATGACCAACAACGAGGATTTCCGGTTGTCTATGATTGGTGTTGATGATAACAACACCACTTCTAACGCCAATATATTGGTAGTCTAAGTCGAAGCATAATCGAAACAACAACAAAAATACCAATCAAAAAACCTGCTTAGCAACTATGAAATGAATAGACATATTTATTTTTCGATGATACTTCACAAAACGACTATCTTGTCAATATTGGAATTCGGTCACGTGCTCAGATCTTAGTCATTAAGCGCCTTGATCTTTTCGGAAAATAATTTTTATAACAAGAAATTGACGACGATATGGTGTTGATGACGATCATTTCATGATAATCATATTAATCTGATGATCTTATCTAGCTTGATTTTTAAGTGTTTATCAATCAAGTATTTTGGGTATTTTCTGGAATAATATTTTTTTTTGATTTACGTCATTATACGAAGAATCAGAGAATTACTTACGAATTGTGCAAAAATCGAGGCGCTTGCAATGATACCCACAAATTTGAACTCATAAATAAATTTGGGTGATTTGCTTTATTAGTTGTTTTTTCAAAAAGACAAGGCTATTTCACGTGTTTTGCTGTTCCCTATTTTGGGACCTTATGCCTGAAAATGCATTTTAAAAGATTTTGAAGAATTTTACATTTTATATTTATTAAATTTACAATTTATGTTTGATGAAAACGAAAGACTTAAGCGGGTATCCTAATTAAATTTAAAAACCTTTGTTCTTTTTATGTTTTCTTTTTGTGGAGAGATTTGTGCAAGAAAAATAGAAGATAATTTATTACCTACTTTCGGGTGAATCTCATTTTCTTCTGACATGTGAACCAGAATATTAACCGCTACCAACGCCGAAGTGAGAGATATGGGACAAATGACAATTTCAGCTTTTTAATTACACAACAAAACGACTACAATTATATCGCAGTTGGTAAAAACAAAACTTGCAGACAATTCTTCGCGGAATCAATCTCGCGAAGTGCTTCTGCCGCTAGTCAAAAGTTAAGCACGGATAACCTAACATTTTTTTGAGTTTTTAAGTGTCCCGAAGTATGGACACTTTCATTCGCGGTACTTTTTTCTTCATTTCTTCTTCTTCCTTGCCTCGTTCTTTATACCGCTCCTTAGTTTCGCGTTGCTCGACCTATGGTGTAGGCACATGGCCCGTTTTGGCGGTAATATCTCACCATATTTCTACAGGCAGCTCTATCTTGGATCGTGTCATCGCCGAGACCAATGCGTTGTTCTTGCTTTTTCATTTGACAAAGTGTGTTCTTCAGTTTGCCTCTGGCCTTGGGTTCATCAAGTGGAACTTCCATATTAATATCACTTTCGGTACTTTTTCCTTCAATATCCATTTTTATACACTTATCAAGGACCAAGTTGCTTTGGCTCATCAACCACGAGACATGAGCAAGCGAGTGGAAAGAAATTTCGTCACGTTAAAATTCTGCTTGCTGTGACGGCCGGCGGACAAAGCCGTGATCCGCAACATATGCAACATAAAGTGATAAGTAAATTTTTTTTCTAGTTTCTAAAAGACTTCACAAGCTAAACACACATTTTCTTCTTCTCTGTTTTTTTTTATACCCTTCGCTCATAGAGTGAAAGGGTATATTAATTTTTTCATGAAGTTTGTTACGCATTGAAGTAAGCATCTCCGACAATATAAAAAGAATACAGTGCACGCTCCCATAACCGGACACCGCCGGTACCAAAAAGTTTGTCCGGTTATAGGAGGTGTCCGGTTGAAAGAACGTTCACATTTTTTTTCTGAAAAACAACAAAAAACAAAGCACTATTTTCTCAACACAAACATTTTCATTATATTTCAATTATAAAATTAATAACAATAATTCGATAGGTTTAGGAAAAGTAATCAGTTATGGATGTTTGTTTTTTCGATTTAAGCGATTGTTCCGTAAATCGAATTTGTAGTTCACTGATAGATTGCACTGATGCACCATAATTTTTATTGCAGGCGAAAATCTTCAATTTTTGTAGACACGAAATAGCGGCACCGTATGTTTGAATGCTGCTGGAACCTGTATCATCATTCTCGGCGTCTGCGTCGTCATCAGGATCGTCAGTTGATTCTAGGGATATCGCATCACTATTATCTAATCTTGCATATTCCGATTCTTCAATGGAGAGAACAGTATCCATGAGCGTAAAAACCTCTGCTTGTACAGGAGATTGGCCTATCCTACCCAAAGCCACTGTCATGGTCCTCCACAAACTCAAAGGAATGTTATCTTCGTCATCGGTATCTTCGTCGGTGATATTTGAATTCATGACGCTCTTCGAAAACAATTCCCAATGGTTTCGGGACTTAC
Organism: Microchrysa polita; assembly: GCA_949715475.1. Lineage (NCBI taxonomy): Eukaryota > Metazoa > Arthropoda > Insecta > Diptera > Stratiomyidae > Microchrysa > Microchrysa polita. The sequence continues at coordinate 32,902,007 of OX454415.1, forward strand.
TTTTTCCCAAGAGGATTGGATAAAATACAATGCATCCAAAACGTTAATTTTTTTCGAGAGTGCTGATGCAGATTCAGCGGAGTCAATATTGTTCAACAAGCGGTGTAACACCAGGGATCGATAGTGAAATTTAAAATTTTTGATGATATCCTGATCCAATGGCTGACACTCACTTGTTGTGTTAGGAGGCAAGAACATGATGGTGACATTCGAAAGCTTCACATTCCTTGGATGCGAACCAGCATTATCGAGAAAGAGTATGACTTGCTTGTTACGTTGTCTCATTCGGTTATTGAACAGTATTAACCATTCGCGCATAAATTCGCTAGTCATCCAAGACTTTGGGTTATTTCGCCATATGACAGGAAGTTGTGTGCTATCAAGATTTTTAAAAGCTCGTGGCTTTGCAGCTTTTCCAATTACAAGGGGTATCTCCTTTTCTCCTGCCATATTCGAACACAATAAGATTGTTAGTCTTTGCTTTGCAAGTTTTCCACTGGAACACTTTTCGTTCTTAAAAGCGAAAGTCTTGTTCGGCAAGGCTTGATAAAAAAGTCCTGTTTCGTCTGCGTTGTAAATAGAATCTGGATTGTACTTTTTGAGAATGTCAGGCAATTTTTGTCTAAAATCCATAACATCTTGAAAATTTACGTCAGCTGATTCTCCTACTACCGATCTAAATGAAATGTTGTGCCGCTTTTTGAACTTTCCCAGTCATCCACTTGATGCTTTGAACTCATTTAAATTCAACTCTTTCGCAATTTCCATTGCTTTCGCTTGAATCGTAGGTCCCGAAAGTGGAATGTTCTTATGCCTTGCCTGTGTAAACCACTGCAACACGCGTTGATCAATTAAACCACCAGATTCTGAAGTGAAATTTCGCTTAACAGTCGAACTTACTTCACTTAGTGACCATTTTCTTTGAATTTCATGTTTGTTTTTGATAATATCTGCCGCTTGGGTTTTAGTGATGCGGAAATGTGCAGCTAATTCACGAACGGAAAAGTTTTTTTCGTTTTTTAAATTTATAACGTTGATTTTTTCCTGGAGCGTCAATACTTTTTTCGGTGCCATGACACTACTTTCGACAGAATCAACTGAAAATTTTGAAATTCGACTGTAGGATCAACATGTAACAAAATTACGTTAATTTCATATGCGTACCTTTCACAATTGACAAAAAATAATTGCAAAATAGTTTACCCACAATACTAATGAACTGCTCAGAATGCGTACTCATTCGTATTTGATAAGTAGGGGGAAAAAAAGAAGCAAGTTACACTTTCCGGCTTGTGCTGACATTTAAGTGCAAAGAAAAGCCATGAAAGAGCAATTGTGCTGCAGGAACCTACTATAATTGTCCGGTTATTAGAGGTGTCCGGTTATGGGAAGTGTCTGGAGCACACGAACATTAACAAATCAAACAAAAAAAAACAGAACAAGTTTCGCATTGAGACCATGAAACTAAAATAATAAAAAAAAAACAGGAGGAATTGTGTTGTCCTGTTATTAGAGGTTTAATCACAAAAATTAGAAGAAAACGTGTGTCCGTGTCCGGGTAATAGAGCGTCCGGTTAATGGAATGTACTTTATTTGTAAATTGTATTGTAAATGAACGGGACTTAAAAAAATGTCCGGTTATTAGAAGTGTCCGGTTATGAGGAGTGTCCGTTTAGGGAGCGTACACTGTATATGATCAGCATGACTTGGGGAGTAGAATAGGCGATATCCGTCTGTACTTCTATCTGTCTGTTGCGACGTGTTTTACTCGGCCAATTTGCAAAATGAAATTTTGCAAAAATGCTTCTTTTTGCTGCAGGCAGTTTGTATGCTTGAATCGGTAAAATCAGACAATGGGGCTGCCATACAAACCCAACTCCCCAAATTAGGTTCTTCTAAGAAAAACTTTTTTATTTGTGTACCAATTTCAACAAAATTTCACACAAATGTGTTTCTATTGAACGGACAAAACATATATGTATAAGAATGGATCCAATCGGACCGTGGGGTCATGGGGCTGCCATACAAACCTAGCCCCCCAAAATAGGTTCTTCTAACAAAAACTTTTTTATTTGTGCACTAATTTCAACCAAATTTCACACAAATGTATTTCAATTGATCGGACCATGGGGCTGCCATACAAACCCAAGCCCCCATTTTGGTTCTTCTAAGAAAATTTTGGAAAAACCATCCGGAAAAGTCGAAAAATTGGAAAAATCGAAGTAATTCATCAATTGAGAACGATTGGACCGATTTGGTTCACTTTTTTCTCAGTTGTTTGCAATTACCAGGAGACGGTTTTTACGAAAGAGAATGTTGGGAAAACTCTCCCGAAAAGTCGGAAAATTGAAAAAATTCATCAATTGAGAACGGCTGGGCCAATTTGGTTCAAATTTTTTTCAGTTGTTTGCAATTGCCAGGAGAAGGTTTTTACGAAAGCAAATTTTGAAAAAACCCTTTGGAAATGTCGGAAAATTGGACAAATCGAAGTAATTCATTCATCAATTGAGAACGGCTGGACCGATTGGGTCCAATTTTTTTTCAATTGTTTGCAATTATGTACCAGGAGAAGGTTTTTACGAGAGAAAATTTTAGGAAACCCTCCGGAAAAGTCGGAAAATTGGAAAACTTGAAAATAATTTTTTTTGCTTGCAATTTTCCCACAATAGCTTTTTGAATGAAGAAATATTAAATTCTTAGTAGAAAATTCAGGAAGAAAGTTTTGCATTTTATAGAATGATTTGATGATTTTAGACGATGCAAAGGTGGAAAATTCGTTATGAAGCTTTTGATAATTTCGAATAATTGTGGAATTCATTGTGATAAAAGACGTTTTGCGTTAAATTTTGGGTGAGAAGCTAACGAGATAAATAATTGCTATGCTGTGAATAACTATCAAACACGCGCTCTGGTTTCGATCTTGAAATTAACGACGAGATGCGCAACGAAGCGTTAGCTCTGATCGAAGACATGATCGTGCTCATGTGCGGCAGTCTGCTGTCGAAATTGGGAATGCCAGCGCCAAGTCGTTTGATGGACGATGCAATTAATCGCGACTTGCCACGGGAGCAAGATTATGATCGAGAAGAGCTGCCCGAACGAGTTCTAATAAATGTGCCGCTTTTGAATGCCGAGCAGAAGAACATATACAATTCGCTTATGAAGGTTGTTGACGATGGAACAGGAGGCATTTATTTTCTCGATGCTCCTGCTAGGACAGGCAAGACATTCATCATTTCGTTGATTCTGGCAACAATTCAGTCAAGATGTTAAATTGCGATGGCTTTTGCATCCTCTGGCATTGCTGCTACATTGTTGGAAAGCGGTCGAACTGAACATTCCGCTTTAAAGCCGATGATTCTACTCTTGGTTGAGAAGCCAACGTGCACAATCACCAAGAGTTCGGCAACAGCGAAATCGATGCGAGAATGCAAAATCATCATTTGGGATGAATGTACGATGGCGCATAAACGAGCTTTGGAGGCAGTTGACCGAACGATGAAGGACTTACGAGGTGATTCGAGACGATTTGGTGGGGCTCTAATATTACTCTCCGGAGATTTTCGTCAAACGCTTCCCGTCATCCCGAAATCTACTGCTACGGATGAACTTAATGCATGCCCGAAATCGTCATCTTTGTGGCGGCATGTCAAGAAGTTGAAAGTGACTACGAACATGAGAGTCGCATTGCTAAACGACCCACGGCTGCTGAATTTTCAAAAATTCGTACAAATTCGTTGACACAGTTATCGACGAGGATGAAGCGCCAACTATTTTTTCGATTTTACCAATTTTCCGACTTTTCCGGAGAGTTTTCCCAACAGTTTCTTTCGTAAAAACCTTCTGCTGGTAATTGCAAACAACTGAAAAAAATTTAAACCAAATCGGTCCAGCCGTTCTCAATTGTTAAATTACTGCGATTTTTCCAACTTTCCGACTTTTCCGAAGGGTTTTTCCAAAATTTTCTTACGTTAAAACCTTCTCCTGGCAAATTGGAAACAACTGAAAAAAAATTTGAACTAAATTGACCCAGCCGTTCTCAATTGATTTATTTTTTCGATTTTCCAATTTTCTGACTTTTCCGGAGGGTTTTTCCAAAATTTTCTTACGTAAGAACCTTCTCCTGACAATTCCAAACAACTGAAAGAAAAATTTAACTAAATCGGCCCAGCCGTTCTCAATTGATGAATTACTATACATTTTTTTCGCTCCATTTTTATATATATAATATATAGATTACAGTTGGGCAAGTTAACAATTTTTTTTTATTTTGACAAAACGAAGAATCCAAAAAATGGATTCGGCATAAGGCTTTCTCATAGTGCCGACAACTGAATTTTTTTTTCAGAAATATAGTGTAAATTAGGCTGAACATTTTTTGAAACTTGGACACAGAGACCACGCAAAACGATGTATCAATGCTACGTCCTCCGTTCACACGGTTCTGACCGTTATCATCGCAAATAAAGTAGGACTACATCGCTTGACTATTGACTAATCATGGTTTTATGGCGAAATTGACTGATCTGAATGATTCGAGTGGATTTTTATTGCGTTTTTCAAGTTTTGGGGACAACAGTTTACGTAAAATCGGCGGACTTTCTGCAACAAGTTATGGCTCTTTTCTGCAAGATTATTTGAAAATTTGAACGTCCTGCGATTCGCCTGACAAATTTTCAAAAGTTTTAGAACAAAATTACATTTTCTGAACGTACAGCCTATTCCGCTTATGTAGATGAGATAGAGGTGGCCAAAGAGGCATAATAAACCAAGCAACATTAAAAGATAGTAGTCTGGCTGGTGTAGCGGTTAGTGCGCGCACCTTCGGTGCACAGGGTCATGAGTTCGAATCTCACCGTGTTCCATGGTGTTTTTCGAACTCATGAGCTTGTGACGGACTATGATCTCACTTAGATGTTAAACGAGTACCCATTTATGGGGATAAATAACACTGCTGAGCGTGATGTTGATCTCATTACCTCAACAAAAAGCAGATAAGATCTTGGAAATAGGATGTCACTAACACATCCTGCGGCCTTAGTCCAATGTTGGATTGTCGCGCCTGTTATTTTTTTAACATTAAAAGGATGTCCCATAAGAGTTCACAAAATTTACTTTTTTATTTTTCGTGGAAGTCATACCAAAGGGATAAGTTAGAAAATTTCATTTCAGTTATTTTTTTATAAGTGGCACTAATGGTAATGGAGCTAAGGTTCCCTAAAGTCGAGTTTACGGACCTTATACCGTTTGGATAGGCACAGATGTGTCTGCGTAGGGTAGTAGAATATTCAACACATCTAATTTTGGCACAAAAAGCCAATTGTGAGCTCATTCCGGGTATCGATACTGGTACGACGATTTTTGAGCTGAAATAAAAAAAATTTTCTTTTTCTTTCTGGATGTTTTTTTATAACTATTTTCCAAAAAAAAAAATTACCCCATCCAACAGACGAAAATAGCCAATTAATTGTTAAGGCACCCTTTTCTCATGCATCTCATGTTCTAGACTAGACTAATTTCCCTGACTAATAATTGCGTTGCTCGGAATAAAAGTTTAAAAATCTAAGACCATTTTTTAATCACTTAAAGAGATTTCTTTCATAATAAATTTATTGCTTATCTTTATTTTACATGTAACCTTTTATTAAAGTTAATACATATATAAATAGTTTGTTTTTATTACCAGTGGTCGATAACACTGTGTGTTAACATCTTTCATTTTATCAAAAGACAGTTCAAACGACATTCAAGATTTATATGTTCTAAGTCAATGAACGGCTAAATATACATAGATGCTTTCAGTCGGGTCAGATGCCTTTATTGCATCGAAATTAAATATTCTTCTTTCTTCAACTCCATTAACACAACTATATTTATATTTTCTTCTGTATATTTTATATATTTGTGTGTATATTTTGCGCAGAAATCGACAAAGATATATTATGTGGCTTTGTTTCGTTAGTGAGGCTTGAAAATTGCCCGGCCAAAAGAGGAGTCACCGATAATGATATGCGCCAAATGCGAAATCAAACATTGACCCCGATAAGGTTTCTTAAATGTCTCCTGCAACGTTTCTTACCAGTTTTCAAATGAGCATACATTCATGCAAATCATAATTTCTTCTGTGTGCTGATATAGGTATACGGCGTCAAAAGATACCTTATGTCAATCCGGCTCCTAGAAAACACCACTAAGCCATTTGTCGTCATCGATGAGCTAACTTATAGTATAGACCGCAGTCCTAATGGATGAAAATTATCTTATATAATAAAGACTTGATTGAATATTATGATGGGTACATAAGAGAAACCACAAACACATAGTCAGAGATGATGATGGTATGTCTGCCCATCTTATAGAATGGTAATGTCAATCACTTCAGCAAGAACGAATAATATTTTCTTAGCGTAAACCGTTGGATATAGCCATTTAAACGTATATGGATGGTAGTCAAATGTTGACGATGTAACGTACATTGTAAACAATATTACGTCGGTATAGTTTTGTTTTATTATTTTTAGTAATATTGGAAGCCACAAATCAGATGCAACTCGAAACGACAACAAACCAATATGGATTTATGGCTTTCACTCTCTTAATCTTGGTTTAACACAACAAAACCTCAAGCGCGAATCTGTTTACTATGGTTGTGGACCTGACTTTATCAAGAGTGACACTGAACTGTTTGTTTGGAGGGAAAGTATCTCATGTTTATGATTTCCTCATGTGAGTATGGGCATTCATTCCGTAGGAAGTGTTCAATGTATGGTATACCAACTGCTTTTTATATAGATAAGGAAACTGGGAAATGATCTATTAAATTTAACCAATGTCCATTGAGCTATAGACATAACACATTTTACAGTTCTAAACAAAGCTCCGGGGGCGGTGCAGAAGGACCCGGACCCGCACGGTATGCTTTGCGGGGGAGGGGTGTGGGCACGAGAATAAGGAACTCAATGTCACAAATAATTCAAAATATTTCAAAATATATATAAAAAAAAACTACGAAAATAAAAAGGAAAGCCATTTTCCGGCGGAGGTAATTTTTGTATACAAGACAAGAGATTCACTTCCCGAACGGTACGTTTTTAATCATTTTAAAAACTGCTGAAAATACATCAAACAGATTTCAATAATTTCAGCTAACAAATTACGAAAATTAGCTTCAAATTTTTCCAGAAAGTTGAAGTATTTTGCATAATAAACTAACAATGCGACTAGGGAGTGGTATAACTGACATCCGTATCACACTTTTGGGACATTTTTAAGCTAATTTCCGCCTTAGGTTACCAAACAACAACACTAGGACCAGCGCCCGCTCTAAGGGGGTGCAAGCCGGGCAGTCGCCCAGGGCGCCAAATTTTAGGGGTGGCTTTTTGGCTATGGCGCTCGAAACAAAGAAAAATTAAAAAGCCAGAAGTAAAAATTAATATTAACTTCGATTTAGTAAAAAGGAAACCTACGGATGAAATAAAAATAACAATAAAATATGTAAGGCATAAAGATTTTTTTTAAGTAGAGAAGCACATCAATTACTTAATAAAAAAAGCGTTAAAGATTCATTTATTTATCAATTCTATCATTAATTCTCCTTTGAAAGTTGTGTTTATAAGACGCAAAGTCCTTGCGAAGCTATGAACAGCCCACAATTATTATCAATTGGTGGTGGTGCTGGTCGGAATCTGAATTTAGAATCCTAAAATACTAAGTAAGGGTTGCGTAAATTGTACGTCTAGCACCCGCCCTTTGCTTCCGAAAAGCAAAGTGGGTCAATTCGCTCAGTTATGCGCTAATCGATTTCTTCCATAAAAAGAAAAAACTCCTGAATACATCACTCATGCTTTTGTCACAAAATTTATCCCTTTCAGACAAAATGTTGAAAAATCCATTGAATTATCAGAGAAAATTTCGTGTGACGTATCCCTTTTTCTAACGGTAAAACATGACGGAGAGTAAAAATTTAATAAATGATACATTTTAACCCAGTAGGCGAAATATTTTCTTGAATGAGGTTGGGTGGGTAACATGATCCCAAACATAAGTGGTTAGGATTCTCACAAAAAAACTAAGGATGTCACTTAGGGAATAATCTAAGTTTCGAAAGTCCAGGCTACACAAAACGCGAAATTACAGTATCTAATGATGTTAATGACACTTACATGAGGGTGTTGAAGTTTCGGATATCAAATGCCTGAAACTGCAGTCTCGAAAGCAATGTGGGGATGACAGACTTTTAGAGTCCCTGCTTTGGAATAACCGAGACCATTAGACTGAAATCTTTCTAAAATTGCGATTGTGACCAGGCGTCAACTGAACACGCCCGACATCCAGATTTGTAGTATGAAAATTTTCAAACGTAGAACATCGATTTTTTATGGAGTAATACAGAAGTAAGCGTCGTCATCGGCCAAAGGTGGGTGGTCGAGCGCCACTCTTAGCCTCTCGGGCTACGTCCATAAATCTTGAGATCACGCATTTATGAAAATAAGCCACGGACGTTGAAACCACTGAACAAATCCGGCTAATTGAAGTTTATCGGCTGCGCAGTGTCCAAGGAAGTTATGGAAGACTACTCGTCTACTTCAACGACGTACATGAGTCGAGTATACTACTATCAATCTGCCTGGTACAGTACCTAAGGGGCGGCAATTTGTCCTCTTGCCCGGGGCGGTGTAAGTGCTAGAGCGGGCGCTGACTAGGACGCATATGCGCATATACACAGATACTCTCGACTGGCTGTGTTTGCCATAGGTACTACTCAAATTCCGGTTTTCAAGTTTATAAGCTTCAAAACTTCAGAACTTCATAAAACAGGAAATGTTGGCTGGTAAATTGTTATATGAGTGGAGTCTATACAATTTATTCTTTATTTCAGATATGTATATCCTTTTTTGTTTATTTTAATGACGAGAAAAACAGAAGCCGCTTGCGAAGGTGTCTTTCGATACATTGTGAAGTCCATTTGAAAACCATATTTCCCGGCGTTGTATTCATTCCTTGTTAGTTTTATTATTGTCAAGCACTAAGGCGGATCTTCAGCTAATTTTGCAACTATTTGCAATAAACATATGAATGCGCAACGTATTTGTCGCAAATTTCTGGTGCTACCTGTATTTGAACCCGACGATATAGAAGCCGGTATTAACATCCTTAAAAATGAGTTCAAAGCCACAAAAAATCTATGTCGTCTGGTCTTAGAAAGTTTCATTGAATATTTTGACAGGCAATGAATAAAAAACGTAAGCTGCTTAAAAAAATCATTCAGTCGATTGAAACCGTCTCTGTATCTCGACTTTAGGAAACGCCTTCTAAATTTTCTGTGTGGAGAAAAATCCATAAGGACAGCGAATGCCACCCAAGGCTACCATTCGGAACTTAGTAAAAAATTGGGAAATATGGGAATTTCTTTAAATTCTTGGCAGTGAATCAAAATGAAGATGTCAAACATCTGAATGGTACTTTGGGTATTTATCGTCAGCCTGTCAAGCGCTCCAGAGACCGCAAATTGACGAGATAGCTCGTAACCGACAGCGTAAAGAAATAAGACAATGTCAATTGATTTTATGTCCCTTTCGGAAGTGAAATAATGTCAATTGACAATAAGTCACTTGACGTTATGACACCCCACCTTAGAATTTATGCAAAAAAAAATGTCTTAGGGGACTAACTTGGGCGGTTGAGGGGTTGGCGCACCGTGATCCCATGGTCCGATTCCATTCATCTTTACACGAATGTGTTGTGATGGAAAAACATTTATATGAAATTTGGAGCGTTCGTTACATAGAGTAGCAGAATCATTAAAATATTATAATTCTCTCTCTCTCTAGTTCCTTTTAACCCCTAGTGGGGCATAGGGCATTGACTACGCCTCTTTTCCACCTCTCCTTATTAGCAGCCATCGCCTTTAGCTGGTCCCACGATTTACCTATAGATTTTCCCTTTGCCTCAGCAGATCTTCTCCATGTATTTTTGGGTCGTCCCAGACGACGGCTAGCATTGGTTCCCTAAGGATTCCAGTCTAGAACCTGTTTTGCAATGTTTTTTGCCTCTTTTCGAAGTGTGTGACCCATCCACTGCCACTTTCGCCGTTTGATGTCGATGCCTATCCTATTTTGGCGAGTCATTTTGAGGAGGTCGTCGTTAGATATTACCTCAGGCCAGCGAATTCGTAGGATGCGTCGTAGGCACTGATTCACGAAAGTTTGCAGTTTGGTGGTAATGATACTGGTCACCTTCCATGTGGAACACCCATATAAAAGCACAGATTTTACATTGCTTTTGAAGATCCGGAGTTTGGTATTTCTGAAGATGTTGCGGTTTTGCTAGAGAGGAGTCAAACTGAAAAATACTGCTCGGGCTTTATTTATACGCGACTCGACATCGGCATCAGCCCCACGATCCGCAGTCACTACACTTCCAAGGTAAGTAAAGTTTTCGACTTTTTCTATCGGTTGTCCGGAGATAGAAATGGTGTTTTGCTCATGTATTTAGTCTTGGCGGCATTAATTTTAAAGGCAGCATTCCGACTTTCACGATGCAAAGCATTCGTCATTTGAGCCAGATGATCTGGTGTGTTTGAGAGAAGGCAAAATGTCGTCGGCGTAGTCCAGGTGCTGAAGGTAATCGAATAACTTCCACCTGATACCCTTACTTTTATGGTCGCGTAGAGAATCGCAGATTACGTCGTTGATGGTAATAATAATAAGGAACAGCATTGGTGATAAAATACAGCCATACCCCGATTTACGTTGCCCCTATTAAAGTGTTTTCGATTTAAGTTTCTAAAATTTTTACTACCGTTCCCCGAACAACGTTTATTTTGCCCCGATTTGAGTATCGTGAATTGCTTATTTTTTTATCACTGCCGTTTTTCTACACGAACCACTGAACTAAAGTTATTCGTTAATTTTCTGTATTGAGACGATATTCAACTTGATAAGGGATTTTCCTGTTAATAGGTCATATCCAAACCGTCTGCTAAGTTGTATATTGAGAGTGTCGATAAATTTAATTATATATTCCTGTGGTGCGATTAGTTCAAAGTGAGATTATATGAGCTGGGTGTATTTATTTAGATTTGTAATGGAAAATATTTTTACAGAACAATACGGCAAGTAAAATGGGCCGGGACAAGCGAGAAAAATCCAAAGTGATGAAAAACAGGAAAGCGATTAGCTTAAAAACAAAACTAGAAACATTAAAACGTCTTGGAGACGGTCAAAGGTCAACGCAGTGGCATCTTGCATGGTTCTAACCCCAACTATCATACACTCTATCCGAAAAAATGATGAAAGCAAGCGAGCAAGTGCCGAATATTTTAAAAGCAATCACTGAAGAAGGGAATTAGGAATTACAGTTCGCAGCAAGTCATTAATGTTGAAGAGACAGCATTGTACTGGAAGCAAAAGCCCAGTCAAGGCTTCTCATTAAAAAATATCATCAAAAAAAGTCTTCCTGTACTATTTAAAGATTGGTTTACAAACGCTTTCTGCCCGGAAATAAAAAAATACTGTGAACAAAACAACATCGGTCAAAAGGCTCTACTTTTAGTAGACAATGCCTCAGCTCACCCGACAGGCTTAGATTCTGTCGACTCAAATGTAAAAGTGATCTTTTTACCAGCAAAAACGACCTCGCTCTCCGGTCAATGGACCAGGGGGTAATCTCTGAGACGAAAGTTCAAACAATTAGTCGCTGAAACGGAAAAGGAACCACAACGGGAATCTTCTGCCTTATCGGTCCCTCAATATTGGCAACAATACACAATACTCAAGACCGTTCAAAATATTGGAGAGTCCTAGAAGGAAGTAACGGTATGCAGTCTAAATAAAGCTTGGAAGAATGTATGTGTAAAAGAGAAGAGGTATCAACGGAGCAGGTCAATTTAGCACAATCAGCTGGTTCATCTGGTGCTACAGAAACTGACATATCCTATTTGATCGAATGCCAGGAGAAACAAATGAAGAAATATTTAAAGATTTAAGGCAACCTGTCGCACCAGACAATGACGGAGAACGAATTGAGGACAATGATGCAGATTCCTCATTTCCTTTATCGAAGGTTGTGGAAGCGTTTAAGCATTTTTATCTTTCGATTGAGATACTTCGTGAGAATGACTCCAATTCGGAGAGATTTGAATCCATACATCGGATGAATTCGAAGTGTACAAAGAAATGCTTTTGGATAAAAAACGAAATGCTTGCCAGAAAAGAATAAGCGATATTTTCAAAAATCAAGTGTCGGCTGGACCATCATCAAATTAAACGACTTCATTTTTATTAAACGTATCACGAAAACCAGCTAGTTCATTGCTCAGAGTGCGGTCGATCGTTGTCTCGATTCGGTCCAAGATTATTTTGGCCATCAGTTTAGAGACTGCAGGGGGAGACAGATTCCACGCCAATTATTTCAATCCTTGAGATTTCCTTTCTTAGGGATTTTAACAATGACGCCTTTGTTCCATTCTTGAGGGGTTTTGCCAGCTTCCAATGATTTAAGGGCCTTAATTATTTCCAGCTTGGATGGTAAACCGGTATTAATTCTGGCCATTTGCGGAAGACTTGCTGCTTCCGGTGGAGGTGGGCTTGAAGGGTCGAAGTTGTTGTCAAGTACCTCCATGAAATGCTCTCTCCAACGGCGCAGTTGTTGTTTGTCTGTGACTAGCAGAGACCCGTCTTTATCTTTTACAGGATGCTCATGGGTAAAAGATTTGCCAGTCTATGGCTTAATGAGCTTGTAAAGGGTCCCACTGTCACCACGGTAAGCCGCATCTTCTGCCTCCACCGCTAACGCGTTGATGTTGTTGCGTTTATCACGTCTTACACTTCTTTGCACTCTTTTTCGAAGAGAATTGTACTCGGTCCTTAGTTGTTGCTAGACTGTAGTGTCAGTAGCCGAGTTCAATTGCTCTTTAATTCTCTTCCGTGCAGTTATCAGAGACCATGTATCGTCGCTGATTAATGGTCTCCTACCTCGCTGAAGTCTGCCCACAAATGTTTCGCCACACGATATAATGAAGGCATTAATATTACTATTAAGGCATTCGATTTTTCTTAGTTCTCCCAGACTGTTGCCAGTAAAGTTTTTATTTTTTCGAAATTTCTCTTTCTCTCCAATTTCGCCTTTTACTTATATAGGGTTTTCCAATAAGAGTTGTTATTTTGATATTCAAAGAAAAATATTTTTTCTTGAGATAAACGATCGGATGTTTATTTCATTATAAAAAGAAAGGTATGACGTTAATAGTGGAAAACAACATCAGCAAAATGACCACCCGGACCACACTTACAGGACCATATCCTCTTCATGAAATTTTCCATAACCAAATCGAAAAGTGGCTGCCCTATGTACTCGATAGCTTCACGAATTTCATCTTTGAGGTCTTGAATCGAAGCTGGGCTGTTGGCGTAGATATTATCTTTCACGTGGCTCCAAATCCAAAGGAAGAAGTCGCAAGGTGTTAAATCATAAGATCTTGGTGGTCAATTGTGATCACCTCTTCGAGAGATAAAACGTTCCGGAAACTTTTCCCGTAAAAGACCACTGGTTTCGTTGCTTGTGTGGCACGTAGCGCCGTCTTGTTGAAAGTAAACGTTGTCCAGATCAATGCCATCCAATTCCGGCCATAAAAAAATCATTAATTATCTCTCAATAGCGCAATCCATTTTTTCACCATTTTTATAGTGAATTTTAATAATTTCAGTGCTTTGTTGAACCGTGTATCGTTCCATTTTTAATAATGACGTAGTTTCTAATTGTCAAATGTCAAAAAATGACAGCTTCAAAAGTGACGTCTACCGCAATAGCGTTCTATTCAAAATAACACATCTTATTGGAAAACCCTTTATTTGTCCCGAGACCCAAATTTGTATGTGCGCACCAGACCTACTACGTCTTCAACTTTAAAAGGCGTAACGCGCAATTATGAACCTAATATCTGTGACTCTCTGGATATATCATGCTCGTTATAATATAAATACGTATAGAGCAGCCTTGAACTAACACCCTGTACTGTTAATTACATAAACCTTATTTCTAACAAATGGCAAGAGAATTGCAGCTCATTTTGTAACCAACAGCACTCTCTCTCTCGATTACCGTAACTCCTAGTGGAGCATGGTGCGTTGATGACGACCGTGTGTAGACCAACAGCACTACACACATAAATCATTATTGTTTATTTGATAATTCGGGTTACTGGCTTCATTCTTTCGTTTTGCCATCCGCACTACAATTTATTGCTATAACCTTCCTGATTTTAGAATAGACAAAACTCGTCTAGCCGTTTGATCTTGCCGACACTTAACCATTTACAATATTACAACCATTATCGAAACACTTAATGCCAAATTGAAATTTAAATAGAAAATCTGTTGACGTATCTAGTTCTTGAAACGAACAAAATAATTCTAATCGTTTAATTTGCACTTCACTTTTTGTTATTGAATGATCAGTTCATACTTTAAAAATTATTTCGAACCACTTTTTCATTCTACATATGTAGTTAGCACACCCGGAACCGGTATGACTTGAGTCATAAGTACATACAATTCAGACAAGTTTGGTGTATCTAAAAATTCTTCGATGCTCATATTAGCTCTAATGTTTAAATGGACGCGTACGTTTTTTTTCGAAATGCAGATTTTTGCCATTCCAATGTGCGATATTCGATGACCGAAAGTGCTAAGATAAAGTAATAAGGAAATTCCAAATTTGTTAAAGATGCTAATTTAAGTTAGTAGTAAAGAAAAAAACTGTTGAGCAATAATTTTAAATATAAACTGCTTAACACACTAGTGTATTAGTATAAATAAGTTGAAATGATAATGCTATTAGTAAGGTGATTTATTTGAGGAGATATTTAATCGAAATGGAGATTCATGTGTTTGCTGTAAACATCTTGTAAATTCAGATTTGTTCCTAAAACAACGACACACAGTCAACAAGTTTCATATTATTTTTTCAATGGTTTTGCCTTTTATCTTTCGATTGATTACAATTCTCTCCACATATATTGTATCTCTGAAATTCCATTCTATAAATATTTAAACACTTTTTTACGCAAAAAAAAAAGAAATAAAAATGTAAGTATGTTAGGTTGGTACACACTCTTATAAAAATTGATTTGATAAATCCAAAGCTCAACGTTGAAATATTAGTCTTTCTTCGTCAGTCTTCTGCTTCAAGAAAAAACTATGACATTGATTCGCTGGAGTTTAGATAACTGTGAAATTTGATGTAAGTTGCAAATACAACCATAAATCACTATTTAATGCCACGCAATAAAGTAAGCATAATTTACGCCATAGTTGCGCATGTTTATTCAAGTTTTTTGTCCAATCGTATGATGATTAGAGATTAGAGTATTTTTCTTCTCCGTGGCATCACCATAAAAATTCTCATTTTGCTTTTCAATAAACAAACATTGATTTACTATAGGCATGCATATACTTAACCCGGGAACACTAATGTGAGTCATTTTGACGCATATTCCACATATTTCCATTTTTCGTAGAAAGGGCGGTTGGCCCATTGGGTTCCGCTACCCATGTATTCTTTAAGAAATATGTTTTCTAATGAATGTCCGAGTAAGCAAACGTTTCCGATTTTATGGTAAGCAGCTATTTGTGTTTTTCTGTGACGGGGTTAGTACTAAACGAACGTTTCTTGTGAGTCAAAATGATTCACGTTAGTAACAACCGTCTACATTCTGTAGTTGGCATATTTGGTTTCTTGGTTGTTTCTACAGTTTATTCGGATCTAATGCACAAACTCTTAATATAACTTGTATAAAATAAGTATTCCGAAGAATTCTGGCACAAGTTTTCATACTCTTCCACTTTAAATACAGCAATTTCTAAATGAGTCAAATTGACTCATGGTTAGTAACAAGCGCCTGAAATTAAGGTTAGTGTTCCCGGGTTAAAGCGCGAGGCGCATTCATCGAAAACAATTTCCCGGTCGTCATTTCATTTACATCAAATCGATTTTCCGCATACGAATCGCACCTTTGGAGTTTTACAACATTACCATTAATTACAAATCGCGTAAAAATAACTCTCAACAAATAGAATAGGTATTATACTGTATTACTACACACAGCCTATAGCTAAATTTGTGTGAGAAAGTTCGTCGCACGCATTTGCGAATTGAAAATGTAAATACAATTGCAGTCCGAAAACAAAATTGGAATTTGTCTGACATGGGCTGTTTTGTACCTGGCTATCATATTCGAGAGAAAGATCACGTGCATATATTTTTCACTTTCTTCAAAAACCGCGATTATGGCTAGAGTTTGGTTTTTATTTGTTTGTTCGTAAAATATGATATTCAAAAGAAGATGAATATGATTTCGGTAAATGCGTCCAAAAAAGACATCACATGTGTCACTGCGAAAAAGGCACCCGACTCGCCATTGGTTGCTTCTTAACCTTTCAAATTTTATTAAAAAACAAATTAAAGTAATATATGACTCCGCGTGACATTTTTTAATTTGATTTTTCGAATGTGAAATTCAAGAAGTCACATGACATGTGATGTGTTGGTGATGGTTCATGGTTTAACTGAAGGTCAAAAGTAACGATAAATTAACGAATGAATAGTACGTGAAGCTTAGTGACATCCGTAATAAAAGAATTCGATAAAGTTCTTTTGATACTTCAATTTTTTTAATTCCTTATAAAGATGAGATGTTGCTTTCAATTTATCTATAATTCAAAGTGTTGTGTTATTAACATTATGATAAACAGGTTAATGTCAACTTTACAACTTTGCGTGTATAATAATAAATTATTCAAAATTAAAATAAAATAAATTATGATAATTATTTATGGATATTATATATTGAATCGAAGATTAGAATCTTTAAGATAAGAATATTTGAGTTAAACAAATAATATATTCGGAAAAAAATAAATCTCTATAAATACACTCTTGAAATAAGGAGTAATTTTTCATTTTGGAAAGAAAACTTTGACACCGCAACCAACGATGTTGAAATAGTTGTAGAAAAACTCTATAATAATAACAACGAGACCGAGGCTAATTTCGGGCGCGACCGAAATTTGGATACCCTTCGCTCCTCTCGGGCCAAAAGTTTTTTGGGGAGTACCTATGACTTGTGTTCAGTCCTCCCCGCTTCCATTCTTTTCATGGAATTTTCACATAAGTGCCGGGGCGAAGATTTATTGCGAAGCGGGGGAAGTGGGTTTCTTAGAAGAACCAAAAAAGGGGGAGGGGGTGTACAGCAGCCCTATGAACGCATGGCCTTTCCATCAACTTTTACGTATGTTTGTGGCATCAATTAAAACAATTTCTATGAGATTTGGTTGAAATTTGTGGACAACATTTTTCTTCGAAGAACCTATTTTGGGGGTTGGGTTTATATGCGAGCCTCATGACCCCATGGTCCGATTTGATGCTTTTTTACATATGTTTTGTGGTATCAATAGAAACACATTTGTGCGAAATTTGATTGAAATCGAAGAGACTAGGTTTGTATGGCAGCCCCACGACCCCATTGTCCGATTTGGTATATTTTCACATTATGTTGTGAATCAGCAACACATTTGTGTGAAATTTGATTGATATTGGTGCATAAATTAAAACGTTTTTCTAAGAATATCGTTTTAGACACAAAGCTTAGTTAAACATAGAAGAGCGTGTAAAGAAAGCCTGTGTAGCTTTCTACCCCTGCAAGACAATATTGAATAGAAGGTGGGGCACTAAGCCAAATGTGATACTCTGGCTCTTCACCGCAATTGTACGGCATATCTTAACGTATGGGGCACTGGTCTGGTGGCCAGCCCTCAGCAGAGCTTACAATTTAACGAAATTAGGCAGGATGCAAAGATTGGCATCCCTTGGCATTACAGGGGTTATGCGAACATGTCCGGGGGATGTATTGAATGTAATCCTACATCTTCTGCCGATCAACCTTTTTATCAAAGAACTAGCGGCTTGTAGTGCGATCAGGCTCAAAGAGTCGGGTCACTTGATTGCAACCCATATGGCCACTCTGATATTCTTAACCAACTGCCACAAGATACGATCGAGGCTACAACGGACTATGCCGTGACTACACTAAGTTTCGGGAATAACTTCGATGTCAGATTTCCCACCAGAGGCCAATGAATGGGGAGTGAGTCAACGGGAGAATACGATATCTCTCTTTTTACAGATGGATCCAAAATATACTGTGGTGTGGGTGCAGGAGTCTTCTGTGGCACACTCAATATCTCTGAATCTTGCCGCCTGCTTAATCATGCCAGCATCGGCAGAATCGCTTGCAATCATGAAAGCATGTCACGAACTCGGGAACATACAAGACAACAAAAACATAGCCATCTGTTCCGATAGTCAGGCGGCTATCATGGCATTGAAATCCCTAGAAATATTCTCCAAGCTCGTAAAAACCTGTAGAGTAACACTGAACAATCTTGAAGTAAGGCACACAGTCACCCTACTTTGGGGCCGGGACACAGAAACATACAGGGAAATGAGATTGCAGATGAATTGGCCAAACTAGGGGCAACTCTGCACAGCTCTCATGCGGAGCGCGTGGAAATTCCGATGGCAGCTGTCAGAAGAAAAATCTCCTCTCATTATCTCGCGAGTGCTAATCGTAGTTGGCGGAACCTTAAAACTTGTGTAATATCAAGGAAAAGGACATCCGAGATTCTGACCAGACCGCATAAAGATATTGCTAGAATTACAGCGGTAATTACTGGACATTGGCCAATAGGGGACCATGCAGCCAGGTTGCGTATTCCCCACAATCTTTCGCAGTTGCGACAATGCCAATGAAAGAGAAACTCTGTTTCACTTCCTATGCGAATGCCCAGGTCTCGCCAGATCCCGTTACCAAACGCTGGGATGTCCGCTTTTTGGCCGCCTAGAGGATACGTCGGAGCCGAAAATAGGGGAGCTGCTTCACTTCCTTAACCTCTCTAAATGGCTCGAGGTGCGTTTTCACACCAACATTTGTATTTCCTGGAACCTCTATCTTTTAAGTAGCTTAACGGAGTTCT
The DNA here is from genome assembly GCA_949715475.1 of Microchrysa polita. Lineage (NCBI taxonomy): Eukaryota > Metazoa > Arthropoda > Insecta > Diptera > Stratiomyidae > Microchrysa > Microchrysa polita. The sequence continues at coordinate 32,921,038 of OX454415.1, forward strand.
GTGGTCTCAAAACGGCACTTTTCGTGCTAATTGGGCTCTGGGCATGTCTCATGTCTCCTTTAGCCACCACTTTTACCAACCAAGAAGAACCTAATTTTAGGGGCTAGGTTTGTATGGCAGCCCCACGACCCCCTTGTCGCATTTTAGCGATTCAAACATACAAACTGCCTGCAACAAAAAGAAGCATGTGTGCAAAATTTCAGCTCCATAGCTTTTAAACTGGCCGAGCAAACGCGTCGCAACAGACGGACAGACGGATATCGTCCAATCGACTCAGCTCGTCACGCTGATCGTATATGTACATATTTTATATGTTCGGAGATGCTTCCTTCAATGCGTAACAAACTTCATGACAAAGTTAATGTACCCGTTTTGCTTAGTAAGCGAAGGGTATAAAAATACTGTTATGTTTTTCTCGTCTTTTCTAGACGTTCCAGTGGGTTCGGTAGATTTTCGCGTACACGATAATGAATAACACTCGCTTTACTGTAACACTATTTATTACAACACACACGGATACATGATTTGACTAGTTATTGACCCGACATAATCTACCAGTCATAATAACATCATCAGCGACATCGAAAGCGTCAACAAACGATGGGCCTCGCATTTTGAAGAGCTCCTCAATGCATCATCAACATCCCCCGCGGAGCTAGCTCTTGAGCAGTTAGCCGAACCAGGCCCTCCCGTTCTACCCCCAACAGTAGAGGAGGTGAGTCTTGCCATAAAGCGCCCGGCGCTGACGAGATCCCAGCAGAACTGCTGAAGCTTGGTGGAACGTGCCTGACCAACGCTGTACATGTGCTACTGCTGAAAATATGGAACGACGAGGTAATCCCCGAAGATTGGCGCAAAAGCATAATCTGCCCAATCCACAAAAAGGGTGACAAGCTGAAGTGTGAGAATTACAGGGGCATATCATTAGTTTGTACGGCCTATAAGATTTTATCAAAAATTCTTGAAAAGAGAATCAATCCGTACGCAGAACAAATCATTGGCGAGTATCAAGGCGGCTTCAGACCTGGTCGTTCAACGACCGATCAGCTTCACACAGTGAAGCTACTACTCCAAAAGTGCTGGGAATACAACATCGACGTATACCAAATCTTTGTCGACTTCAAGCAGGCATACGACAGTATCGATCGAAGTGTACTGTACAACATTATGCTGAATTTTGGTATACCGGCAAAGTTAGTGCGGCTCACAAGGATGACGATGACTAATACCGTCTCGCAGGTCAAAGTGCAGAACCGACTCACTGACCTATTTGAAACTCATACTGGACTCAAGCAGGGCGACGGGCTGGCGCCGACGCTCTTCAACCTGGCTTTGGAGTATGTAATTCGAGCCATGAATATGGACAGCAGCGGAACGCTACTCATCAAGTCGACTCAATTAGTAGCGTACGCCGACGATATCAACATCATGTCTCGAAGGTTGGGTGATGCAGAAAGCCTCCTGCATAACCTCAATAACGCCGCAAAGGAAGATGGACTACATACAGGGCCGGCTCTACTATATGTGCAGACTGTGCACTTGAACAGGGCGCCAACCGAAAGGGGCGCCAAATTTACAAATTCATTATGCCTTTAAGATCAAGACTTCCTTTAATAACAACTGCATGATGATCACATCAATTATTTTCTCTGTTGTATAGCATTTATTTATACATATTTAAATTGATTGATACACGTCGTCCACGTATTGTACATACGAGTATATTATTATTAAAAAAACTAGAATTGATTCAATTATTTATCTAAAGCCGGCCCCACACCGACCGGAGTGTGGGACACACCGCACAAAAGAATGATACCTTGGAGTCGCCCAACCACACTGCTGCACTGCTGCTGCACGATTTTTCGTATCAATCATTTGTGCGGTGTTTGCCACACTCCGGTTGGTATGGGGCCGGCTTAAGGGTTTGTTTTCCCAAAGATCGGCCTCTATCGCGACTCAAGAAATTACATAGATACTCCACTAACAACCAAACTCAATTCGCATGCTAATCGCATTCCATTCCATGTGACGCGACTAGTGAAACATTGAAAGACACATCTTCAAACTTTTCCGCATTGTATCTACGCGAGATGAAGAGCGAGAGACATATTTCCATCCGTCCGCGTTCACCAATGCTTCGCATATCTCGTACTTGTGCATCACTGCAAACATGCTCCAATTAATCCATATACAGTAGAGCGTCGATTATCCGAACGTCGATTATCCGAACATTCGATTAACCGAACCAGGTAATTAGCTTCTTTCACATGACAGACATCGAATTAAATGAAAAATCTAGGGTTTGAAGGAAGCAATCTCTCATCTGCATCGCTTAAATTACCTAAATTTTTTATTTTTGTTCAGTTCTAGTCGTTTTAAATGTTTTCAGTTTGTCGCTTAATTTCATATTTGGGCTATTTTCGAATTTTTCTATGGAAGCTCGATTAAGCGAACTTTCGTTTATCCGAACCACCCTAGTCGACATTAGTTCGGATAATCGGCGCTCTACGTACTTCATAATGCGAGATGGGCGCCCTATGGGCGCTAGTTTCATAGATTGTATGCTTGGCATGTGCAGTGCAGAAATTGTGCACATAAGAATTATTGTAGAGCGTACACGGTACAACCCTATATTCTGCAAAAGAGGGGAATAGCTGCTTTGCAGGCTCGTTGTAGATGAGCTGTGAGTACATATTCACTTGATGCTACATGTTTCAATTGTATGAGAGTGGACGAAAGGGGAGTTTTGTAGGATGTATATTGTATAGTTTGTAGGAAGAGATTTTACCGCGTAAAATTTTCTATGCAATCCATAAGCGCTGGTAAGACCTCGAGAGTGACATGTTTGTCCGCTGCGATTTTCTCAATGAAATTCTCAGTGAAATTCCATACGCTACAATCCGAAAATGGTTTCATAATTTGTCTCGGCCATTTTATGTATTTTTTCCATTTCACGGTCATTTCATCGTGAAAAATATCTAATGAACGGGGAGTCGAAAAATACTTCGGCTGAGAAAAATTATGGGACCATTTTCGGATGTCACTTATGAAATTCTCAGCATTTCCCACATATTCCAGTAAGTAAGCAGAAGAGCCAACCTATTATCCGATTTTAGTGCGGTTAGTTTTATTTTTTAGGTAAATTTGTTGCCTGTAATAATCATCTTAATTTGCTATTATAGCTAGTCCAGCTGTTGATATACACATATGGACAAAAAATAAGTAGGTACACCCCTCTCTCACTATTTACATCTGAAAAACCGTTACTGCAAGAAAAAGAAGAAATGTTTGTTACCAGACACATCGCATCATGCTGAGAATCTATACAAATTAGGTCAGCACTTTAGCAGGATAATAAGTTAAACAACACATCAAAACCTGTTCTAGGACTAGCTTCCTTAAAATAGAGTGTAATTTTATGATTGGTGAAGTCAGTAATCGAACTTGAATACGTACGAAAATTTTTGGGGAGAATTAAAACAAAGAATTGGAAAATGGCATCCCACAATAAGGACGTAATCATAAGAGTTTTCTTGACGAAATGGGGATACGATGACACGACATGACATTTTGACTATGCCATCAAATTATCTACAGTAAGTCAAAAAAAACGGATTTTTTGGGGATTATTGAAAAATATGATGAGCAGTAATAAAAGAAACCAAATGTTCGTCGAATTCGAGCATGAAGTTTGAATTAAAGCTAGTTTGGATCAAATCATGTACTTATTTTTTTGTCCAGGCTTTTTTAGTCGTCCCATTCTTTTTTAGGGAAAATCAAAGCTGTTAATGTACATATTATTTAATTCCTCTCCAATTAAGTAACAACATATTAACAAACGATTTTTTGTTACTTCAATACCTGCTTGTCTACAAGGTTTTAAGAAAAAAATTTATGACTGTTCTTATTTTTTTGGCCATATGTATATTTATGTATGTAATGTATTGAGGTTTTAGTCGTTTTTTTTTCAAATGCCTGTGGCAGCTAAAAGGTTAAGAATTGGGGTTACAACTTTTTTGCTGGAAATGGAATGGAGAATCACAATCCGGTGCATTTATGCGGCAGTTTCCGGACACCCTGTATAGAAGGGCGACTTTTTAGTATATGAACAGGGCGCCATAATACCTAGGACCGGCGCTGACTACATATCAACGAAAGCAAAACAAAGGCCATGATGCAATCGAAAACAAGGACGCCAGCAAATTCAAGTATCACAGTGGGGGACCTTATTATCGAGTATGTAGACAACTTCAACTATCTGGGTTGTAACTTATCAAAGGACGCCAACGAAACCGACGAAATTAAGCGACGGATACAACTAGCCAATAAGACATATTTCTCGGTCCTCCCTATAATTAATTCGAAACTTGCGCACTGGAACACGAAGCTCCGCGTGTACAAAACGATCAACCGACCCGTGCTATGTTATGGCTGCGAAACATGGACCCTTACCCTAGCCTCCGAAATTTTGCTAGACCGATTCGAACGAAAGGTCCTTCGGCGAATTTTCGGGGCCGTTCGCGATCGAGACCAATGGCGTATCCGATACAACCATGAGTTGTATCAATTGTACGATGAGCTGGAAGTATCGAAAATCGTGAAGCTTCAACGTCTGCAATGGGCGGGGCATGTACAACGGATGGACGACAATCGCATGCCAAAGAAAGTTATGAACGCACAACGAATTGACGGAGCGAGGTTGCGTGGACGACCGAGAGCTCGCTGGGAGAACTCCGTAGGTGAAGACGCCCACCAGCTGCTGGGCTTTCGAAACTGGAGGACAAGGTCACGTAACCGCGACAATTGGAGGTCAACGATTCAGGCGGCCAAGGCCCGACGTCGGGCTATCGTGCCACATTGATGATGATAATCTACGAGTAAAACTATTCTGACTACGCCATATTTTGCTTGGTTGCGCCATCATCTTAGATTGAACAAATCATTGCGCACTTTCATCCAACAGTGTAAATAAGCAAAAGATAACATTCATAAATATGCAAAATTATCAAAAAATCAATTCAATATACTGGAAAAGCTTTCTGAAAATTGTGTGTGTATTCTCTATGCGATAAGGCTAACCATTCTATAAGAGTTTTGAGAAAATGGCCCTTAGTGGCGCAAGTAGAATGATGTTCTACTCTCAAGGTATTTTGAGGACCTAATAAAAGCAGATTTATGTGCGAAGCAAATTCTGAAGTCGTATTTTTTTTGCCAAAAGCCACCTCAGAGCAGCGTATTTGTCTTCTTTTTTTCATTGAAAATTTTCCGCATATTCCGGTAAGATCTTGCTATTGAACAGACCATCGAAACTGATGAATATCCCATGTCCCAAAAACACGATTATTAATTTTTTTTTTTTTAACATTACGCTATCAGCTCTCGGAAGAAGAATTTTCTTGTTCTTGTTATCGACACTAGCGACACTTATCTTACCGTTCGCCATATAGCGGAAAATATCGGAAAAACAAAAGTTCTCCCTATGAGAACGGATAGCAGAACATGCCTTTTTTAATCAGAAACGAAATGTATTAGCTCATATTTCATTTTTCCTCTTTAAATTTCGGGATCTGCGAGGAACTGTAGCCCCCACATTGTGAAGGTAAAGGATTGAAAGGATGGAGCAATGGATGGTCGAACGACCTAAGTTTAAAACGCGGAGATATGCTCCTGAAAATCTACTTATATGGTTTCAGCAAGACGTGAACTGCAATGAACTGCATCGATTTCTTTCTCCATATAGGGGATCTTCAAATAACGTGTTTACGGAAATAAACTGAAACATCTAATCTAATAGTACGGATACGGTTAGATCGAAACATTAAAAAAAGAGTCAAGTTTTATTGTCAAATTGTTTAATACACTGTTCACTACACGCAGTAAAAAGTTACACTAATTTGCGCGTTGAGTTAAGGAGGAGGGGTGGCATAGGGGTGAACATTTGTGTTTTTTTTTTTTGCAAATATCTTGAAAACTATGAGTCTGATTGCAAAACGTCTTGAGGGAGAAACAAACTATATAAAATTATATCCTTTGTAACGATATAAAACGCTCTGGACATTTTTCCCGAAACTAATATAAATAAATATAATAAATAACAGGCGCGACAATCCAGCATTGGACTAAGGCCGCAGGATGTGTTAGTGACATCCTATTTCCAAGATCTTATCTGCTTTTTGTTGAGGTAATGAGATCAGCATCACGCTCAGCAGTGTTATTTATACTCGTACTCGTTTAACATCTGAGTGAGATCATAGTCCGTCACAAGCTCGTGAGTTCGAAAAACACCATGATCCACGGTGAGATTCGAACTCATGACCCTGTGCACCGAAGGTGCGCGCACTAACCGCTAGACCCGCTAGACCAGCCACACCGAAAATAATATCCTAAACTCAAAAATATTGTGACGAATTAACATTTTGTAGTTTTATATTTGGATTAGATTCTAAATAAATTTTTATTTAATCAGTAAAACTGCAGTTAATTTAGGAGTCCAAAAGCGATAAGAAAGCTTTCTCGAATCACTAACATTAACATTAACAATTTTCTAGGAAATTTTGTATAGACAAGAGGAGATACACTTTCCGAAGTCAAAACAAATGCTTAATTTATTGTAGAGTGGCGGAACAACTTCACTCGGGGCCCTCCCGTCAACTTCTTGAGTGGGCCCCCCTACACTGAGAAAAAAGCAGAGTGAAATCAATCGAAAACACTTTTGACGGTCCACACTTTTCAGTCATCAGTCACAGTCATTTTCCATACAAGTTCATATTTTGTCAGTCAATTGATTGATTGACTAAAAAGGTCGATCCACTCCTTAAACCAACTCTTTTGAAACATGATTTTGACGTTAGAGTGTTTTCACTAAAACTAAGAACGTCTTAACTACTACTTAAAATAATTTTTTAAAGAGCTACTTTGACTCTCTGCATTATTATATTGAGAAAAGCGTTCATATTGTAACGTTTATCCAATTAATGATTTCATCAATAGTTTTTTTTTTAATTTAAAATAAAAACGCTCACGCAGCTCAGCATTGACTTCTATAGGTGTTCGTGATATTGAACCATAGTAAATTACCAGCGCTTACAATGGGATTCGATCCCGCGAACCTATGATTTGAAGACGAGCGCCTACCCTACCCTAACGCCGGCCGCACATACACGGTCAATCCGAATCCATTTTTTTAATTGTATGAATTTGACAGAACGAAGAATCCAAAATGGATTTGGACGCTTCGTGTGGGGCGGCCTAAGCTTGTAACTTACTAGACAATTGAAAAAAGCGACATGTTATTATTTCAACTCTATTTTTTTTTGTGTTTTGTGTTTTGTGTTTTGTGTGTGCTCTTATTTAAATCCTTGAATTTTAAGAACTAATAATAAATTCAATACAGCGATCTTGTCAAGATTCCTTTCAAACCAAATGTCGCGTCTGCACCACAGCCTAATGACCGTGTATATACCGAGAACAACATAAAAAATATTTTAGTCTTCAACGACATATACAGGCTACTAACTAGTTTGAACTAAGTTTAGTTAGTACCACTCTCAAACTATTTTGTTTGTGTTTGATAGTTCATGACAAAGTGGATTGGGATTTAGTCGAAAGTTTAGAAAAGGTATTATCATATCACCAAAAATGTTTTAAGATAGTTTATTTGCAGAGGGACCTAAGGAATCTTTTTGCCTATATGCTACTTGGCAAGGAAAAGAGTGGGTCGGATTACAAACCGCGGCTGCAGTTACAGCAAATAGCGCAGCCATGCCAGGAGCAAATTTTGTTGGTGAAAATTTGAGGATCTATTGTCTCATTAACTTTCAAAGATTTTAAGACAATATTAAATTTGTTTATCTAAGGTTTTTAGTGGAAGAGGAACAATAAATTTGGCATTTGTTTTGACTTCGAAAAGTGTAGGTATCTCTTCTTGTCTACTGTTGAGTCCGTTGCCAAATGGTGATTTTACTATTGAAACGACTTGAGCACTAAGTTTAAAAAAGATGTATTTCAATCAGCGGTGACAACGAAACTGTTCCAAAAACTGTATTGTTGACAGATATACATACATTATAGTTGTACAGTGGGTTATGAAATAACATCCTAACATCTACAAAAAATATCTACGTCCGAGTGTTGTTTTTCGCAGTCGTGCTGTTTTTATGGTTCGCGAAATCTTTCGTGTGGCTTTTGGGCCCCTAAATCTTATCTTCCGGAAAGAGACCTAACTTGTTACTGAAAGTCTGCGGATTTTACGTAAACCGTTGTCCCCAAGACTTGAAAAACGTGAGAAAAATAAATTCGAATCATACTGATGAGCGAATTTCACTATGAAACCATGGTTAGTCAAAGAGTCAAGAAATGTGGTCCTAATGCATTTGCGATGATAGCGATCAGAGCCGTGTGAACGTAGGGCGTAGAATTCATCATCATCAATGTGGCACGATAGCCCGACGTCGGGCCTTGGCCGCCTGAATCGTTGACCTCCAATTGTCGCGGTTACGTGACCTTGTCCTCCAGTTTCGGAAGCCCAGCAGCTGGTGGGCGTCTTCACCTACGGAGAGAATTGATACAATGAAAATACATCATTTTGCGTGATCTCTGTGAAAATATAAGTCCAAGTTTGACAAAATGTTCAGCTTAATTTACGCTAAATTTCTCTAAAATAAAAAGTCAGTATTCGGCAATATGGAAAAGCCTTACACGCAATACATTTTCTCCTGGCTTGCCTGTGTTGTTTGCTGAAACCTGGAACAGTTTGTAAGACCCGCTTGCTTTTCCGTGCAAGTACCAAAGATGTCATTTTCCTTACATTGCATGAATTCGAAACGATGGAATCGCCCCAGAAATAGTATGTTTGTAGTGTTGAGTAAACGAACTGGCTGGGCGAACGAACGTGATGTGATAGTTGATACAAAAATTGTACGAAATCGAGGTCTCAGGCAGATTTTGTCGATAAAACAAAAAAAAATGGGGGGGGGGGGGTATACCATAAATTTGGCGGGAGGGCTCCGAGTCAAGTTGTTCCGCCACTGTTTGTTATTATGGATAGTGGTGCAAACCAATGAAGAAAAAACAGAAGGAAACGAAATAACTGAAAATAAAGGGGATAATTTGCTTTTATTAATAGTTAGCAGTGGCGTAGGGGCTTTAGTGTTTGGGGCTTATTACTTTTTGGATTTGTCATTACTTTGAGTATCCAGCCGCAATGCACTGAAATACACACATTTTAAAATTTTGTTTTTGAAAGAATTTATACTACTCATCGCATTTCAATCCCATTAAATGTATTTTTCGCAGTAGTGTAAATTTACATGTTACTCGTATACAGTAATGAACAGGAATGTTGCTTATTAATTAATTTGATGCTGCTGTTAATTTTTAAATTACGTGTTCATTGCCCCCATTTTTCCTACGCCCCCACTACAAAGTTGCAGCATTGAGCTGCGCATGTGCATACATTTGTTTACTATTAATTTTTAATATAAAATTCGTATTTACGCAAATGGCAAATCTCATCAAAACTACAAAATCATAGTCACCATAGGAAATATTTTAGTACCGTAAAAAAGGTCGCATTTACATGTATTATCCGATTATATGCGATTTATTTTTATATTTCCTTATTCATAGGTTCCGCTCCACGGCGGCGTAAGGGTTGAGGCAACTACAGTTGTCGTTGTAGGCGAGAATAGTATTAAAGCAGACTACAATTATACTACACCTCAAAATTTTTCAAACGAATCGCATCGAAAGCTACCTCCGATAAAGATAAACCGCCCCGATTAAGTTTCTTGCTTAAGTCTTTCGTTTTGATTATCTTATTCGTTATTTATATAAAAAGGTTTGAGCTTATGCAAATATAAAATGGTTCCATCAGTACGTTTGACAGAGTGAGAACACCTTCGTATTATACCAACGCCGTCTATATATTAAGGCCGCAATGTAGAATCTTAGACGTCAAAATCAGCTTATAATATTTGGTTATGTTCGCCAATGTTGCACTGTTTTGTTTTTGCTTTATATTATGCCATATGCTTGTTTTTGTTGTTTGTTCGTGTAAATCCAAAATTTAAGAGCTAAACTATGATGTCATTGTACAGCTGAGTTGCGGCTATGATATTTCCAGATGGCGTTGATTATATCTTCAGATTTTATCTCGCGTCTTCTGAACTTGATGCATGGCACTCATGGCGGTAATTGATCAGATGGGTCTTTTATCGCCCTTCACTAATATAAAAATGATGAATTGCTAATGGCACCTGTTTTATGTAGGACTAATTCAACTCAATTCTAATGTGAAAATAAATCTACAGAGCTGTGGTTGGCATAACTAAATAATTTGAAAATAACTAAAGCCCTGAATTAATCGGATTCCATGAAATGTACTGCTTTTAGTTTAGGATTACAATTGCATTTTTTGCTACAGCGAATTTCATATCGTATACTTCATCAATTTTATTATTACTATCCAAGTGATTAATGTTCCTCAACAAATCTAATTAATCCGAATCATTAGCCTTAAACTAAAAGGTTAACGCTAATTCATAATAAATTATATTGCCATGGAGCCTGCTAAGGTGCACAAAAAAAAAGGATAATACGTATCTATTAAATCAGACGACTGATGTTTGTGATTATCGATCTACCCATCAAAATATCGCGATTTTAACTTATCTTTAAGCTTACAACAACTCTATCAAATTTACGAAATAAAGAGGCGCGCGCCATTATGCTAGGCTTTGAAACATCAACAAACTCAAGCTGTAGCATTAGGTGAGCGCGATTGCGCAAGACGCGTCCACCTCGACTCGTACCTGCAAATTAAAGTGTTTTATAGCAAATTTGTATTATGGTAGTGCATAGTCCAAGACGCTTCGCGCCGGCTTTATAGTCTTAGCATATAAACTAGAAGTCATGTGACCGGCTGCTTAAGATCCGTTCCATGAATCACGTGAATGAATTTCAACATTTTTACTGAAAGCAAAAAGTCACGAGTGGAAATGAAATCAACGTTTAGGCGCTATCACATGATACTCGTCGGTTCGCCGTTGTTAACAAAATGTACGAGTGTACGACGATGATGCCGCCATGGCTCATTGTTTCTAAACGATGCATTGCACAAAAACGGCCAACGATTTGTCTATGGTTAGACCATGGAGGTCCAAATTGGAGGAAGCCATATACGAGAGATTACATATCGCTATGGTTTGTTTGTTGTGTATGTTTGCACCTAATTTACGCGACATAAGTTGCTGAAATCGCTAAGGTAGCCGTGGATGCACGTAACAGATGCAATTGCATATTGTGCAGATTTTTGTCGAGAGAAAAAAGTTGCTACATCTGATAAAATAAAATTCAATTTCTTGCTTTCTATGACACACTAAGGAAGTGTGCATACGGTATAATTTACTGGGGCTGATGCAATCTCTATGGGTATAATGAAATGTGGTAAATCGCTAATTGCAGATTTTAGTGCAGTACTAAATTATAACCTCATTCACTGGAAAATAACATGTTTCTCTTGAACCGCAGGCGCTAAGCTTTTATTGATGGCTTCTGTTTTATATTCAGGTCTCGCCACACTATGGTATCCTATGACCCTGTACCCTGTCAGCGGTGGGTCCTCCAAACAATGTAAGATCGATAGTCGTTAACTTCAGCACAACTAGCCTGTCGCGAAACTTGTCAATTACGTCGAAAACTCTCAACATCTTTAGCATATTTGTCTACTAACATTGAGGCATCACTTTGACAGTCTTACAATAAATAAATAAATACAAATGATGTCTGGAATTTCTATAAAGAAGATCTAAAACTAATTTCCGCAATGGCCACAACCTCTGACTAACCTCCACGAGTTTCTTCAACTTCGTTCTCAATTTTTCTCATGTTGTGGCTGCTGATGCTGTTGCGTCAAGTATGCCTTCGAGCGAACAGTAAGTTTAATACTGGCAGCAATTGAATAGTTGACATGTAATGCATCATGACCTTGTCTGCGCACTGCTCCATACTAATACTCTGGAGGTTTCTCGCTAATACTGAATACTAACCATTGCTTAGCATCTAAAGAAAATTTTCTAATTAAACAACAACGATTTTTTTTTGTCATCACTTAACTCACATATTTAACGCATTTATTATTATCAATCAACGACACGGCCTATAATACTCAATCCGGAAGACGTCCAAGACGATGATTTGCCTGGCGCGAAAATTCAAATGGCTTTTGTTACAGCTACCGACAATTATGACGGTGCTTGGTTTGGTTATTTCAACGCCAATAACTCAAACAATTATCTAATATCTTTCATAGTGATCGGTGTTAATTGTATTCTTTCGATAATATAATTTTCCATAATACATTTTTTTTCCTATTTGATTTTTTGTTTTGTTGAGAGTATTTGCAGATTAATCAAGTAGTCATGCTCGGCAAACATGGGTTCGCGGCTATTTGGCCTATTGGATAATGTGGTGCGTGTAAGTGAAGAGGAAATGGAATGAATTCAAAAGAAGTATCGATTATTCACCATAAGATTTTTTTTATTATTATTTATGTCTATATTATGCATTTATATGTAAGTGTTTAGCTTTAGCTGATAGATTATGCGTTTTTATTGTATTTGTTTTTCTTTATTATCGTTGAATAAAAAATGGTAAAATCGGAACCATGAAACCATATAAAAATAGTATACAAATAGAAGACTACGAGGAATTGGGAAGATTAAATCACATCTTTATTTGCAATATCGCAATATAAATACCATTTTCAAGACACATTCACCTTTTTCTCAAAACAAATTAACTATACAGTAGAGCGTCGATTATCCGAACTAATGTCGACAAGGGTGGTTCGGACAAACGAAAGTTTGGTTAATCGAACTCCATAGAAAAAATAGCCCAAATATGAAATTAAGCTAGAAACTGAAAGCATTTAAAAAGACTAGAACTAAACAAAAATAAAAAATTCGAGGTTAATAAGCGATGCTGACGAGATATTGCTTCCTTCAAACCCTTGATTAATTAATTAAATGAAAATTCGATGTCTGTCATATGAAAAAAAGGTGATTGCCTGGTTCGGTTATGTTCGGATAATCGACGTTCGCATAATCGACGCTCTACTGTACATCGAATCAAATAAACGATTTCGCAAATAAAATTAACACTTTATCAAGTCAAATTAACAATTTCACAAGTGAATAAACTGTTTCCAAAGTGGAAATAATCTTTGAGCAAAGCACATCTCATTGTGAAAGCTTACAAAAAAACTAACAAATTTAAGTTACCTGAATGTAATTATTTTCTTAAATTCATACTCAACCTTTGAATACCTTCAGATGCTATTGCCCATACGGTGAAAAGTTCTTTGATATAATCCAGAATAGGTTCATGGTTTGTACAAAAATAAAAAATAAAAAAATCTTTCTCTGTAACCGACTATACGATTTCAATGAAACAAATTTTTACACATAGTCCACGAAGTAGTTATAGGGTCATTCTCTCAAAACTCTTATAGAATGGTTAGTCTTATCGCATAAAGAAGACACACACAATTTACAGAAAGCTTTTCCATTATATTGAATTGATTTTTTGTTAATTTTGCATAGTTATGTTCAGGGATTTGGAGCGGAGCGGAGCGGAGCGACCTTTAATTTCGGAGCGATAGAGCGGAGCGTGGAGCGAGTTTTTGCAGGCTGGAGCGGAGCGAATTTTGCTTTGAAGATCGCTCCGCTCCGCTCCGCTCCGATGTAAAAAATCAAAAAATTCCGAGAAAAAAAAAGTATTTTTTTCGACGAAATTTTTCATTTTATGGAACGAATAGATGATTTTGGCACAGTTCAAAATTTTGGTTTAAAAAGTAACCTTAGAGATATTGTATATAGGTCTACACCAAATATTTATTACTTTTTAATATTAGGCTTGTATTAGTTTATAATGGCTAATACATACTATATTAATTTTTAATATAAGATATTATTATAATATAATAGGTAAAAATATTATATTTTAATATTATGTCACTTAAAATAAAATATATGGTTATATTGATTTTAAGTACAGATATATTGATAATTTAAAACCAATAGTCGATTGAAATATAATACCTTTGTATTACAGGTTATAATATAATGTTACATTAAAAAATAATATACAGAACTTTAAACTTAAATACATAATGTATTGACAGTTATACTTACTACATTAAAATCCGTCGATATTATCTGCTCCAATAATGAAAATCCAAGTGTTTAAGAAAAAAGATTTATTCAATAATTAAGTAAATCGATTAAAAACAAAACGATATATCTTTTAATTTACTCCATTAATTTTAAAACATTGACAAACGTTGTAAAATTCATAGAAGATAATTGAGTAAAAGCTTAGTTAGCTATTTACGCTTATATTAGTTCTGAATTAATAAAGATGGCACTATAATGAATATATTTGTGTTAATAATTTTCTAATGGAAGGCTTAATAAATTGTAGACCATTAAATTATTTCAAGGCTTGTTTTTCAATATATATTTTATTTGGCATGAGTTGAAGATTTCAGAAAAACTTACGCTCTTGTAAAATTTAAAATACACTGCAAAGAATGTTTCATATGAATTAATTTTATCCCACCTTTCACCAATACCCGCAGATTTGGGTTGGACAAATGAGCCACAAGTTTCTAAAATCTTTTGTCTTTTACTGTATGATGAATACTTTTTAAATTCGTTAGACATATCTTCAGAAAATATCAATTAATTTTGCTGCCTGCGTTGAATGGGCGACTTCAAGCGTTGATATTTTTTCCTTCACCTAACCCTGTCAATTTTCAAAAGGAACTTAAACTTCCTGATGGTCGTGCGTTGCGTCTGGAGGAAGTTCATAGTTATCGAGAACTGCAAATTAATTTAAAAAATACACTATAAATTCACTGTAATGGTTGAATTAGATATCCCGCGTCAGCATCAGCATCGGCAGAGGCATCAGCAGAAAAATTTCAATTTAGAACACACGCATTTGCCTTTGATGACCCACAATGACAGCAGCGGCAGAAGCAGAAAAATGCTTCTGCCGATGCTTCTGCCGCTGCTGTCAATGTGGGTCAGCAAAGGCAAATGCGTGTGTTCTAAATTGAAATTTTTCTGCTGATGCCGATGCCTCTGCCTATCAATCTATTTCAACTATAACTCTCATGAAGGAAACTATAAAACTCACTTGATACCACTATATCACTGGAAGTAATTACCAAATAATTGTGCTGATATATGACCATTTTAAAGTATTTTTTTGAACTATCACTTTTAATTCACAAGTAAAAATTACTGGAGACACAAACGATACTTTCCTCTTGCTCCATTGTTATCAAACTAATATTTTCCAGACGCCGTTATAATTGGGAAAAAATTCTTGATTTAATACAATATTGTTTAAAAAGTAAAACCAAGTGTATTAATCACGCAACATGTTTCAAGAAAAGGAATCAACGCTGGATTCATTTTTAATCTTTTTTGGATTAATGTTCCGCTATTAGTAATACAAAGTGTTTAAATAGTAAAATCGGTTGGTTTAATTTTTAGTGCGGATGAAAATGAGAAGAATAGTATTAATTCTAAATACATATGAATTAATTTTCAATACAAGAATACTACAAGTTAATGTTATCTCTGTATTTAATGATACAATTTAGCTTTTAGTCCATTTTAAACTACATTTTAAGTAAAAATTATATTGAAAAGTTAATAATCTAATGAAAGTATTACTTTTTAGTTATTTTTGGATTAAAATTAAGAGTAATACAACGCATGGATTAAAAAAAAATCCAAAATTTTGAACTGTGTAAATTTCAGCCCTTAAACATATTTTCGAACACTCTCCTTATGGATGCAGGGCGCGCCAGAGAAACTTACTTATTTGAAAAGTCAGTAAAAACAAAAGTACTTTATTTATTTATTGTTTTAATTCTTTTTTTATTTGAGAATACCCAAGTTTTTTTTTCATGCAGCCTTGAAAATGTCATCGGTTAAATGGCGACCCACTGATTAAGTCGATTTTTGAAGTTCGTCTGCAATCTTTGCAGCATATCTGTCGGTATGTTAGCAATGGCGTCGTGAATGTTGTTCTTGAAGTGAGCTATAGTCCGTGGTCGATCGACATACACCAGGAATTTCAAATAATCCCATAAAAAATCGCATCTGGACAGCGTGCCGGCCATGGGAGATCGGCTCTGATAAAGGTAAGGCGATCGGGGAAATGTTTTCGCAACAAATTCATTCAGCCTGGTGTTGTGTGTGCTGTAGCTCAATCTTCCATGTTTCTAGTGAGCGACCATTAGAAAAGAAGCTCTCGACGGCGAAGGCCCGCTGCTCTCTAGACCGGTGGGGATCGCTCCCCACAGGAGATTGAAAAGGTACGAGTAGTCCATCATGAAATCATGCCAAAGCTGCTGAAATATGTAAGATTGCATCATATTGCACCCCGGAAAGATGGTGGGATAGTGATAAGGCTTCCCTCGGAGAAAGAGAAGAATATTCTGCTGAAGAAAGGAAAATTTGCAGAGTGTGGCTTTGAAGCACACAGTGATGATAAGTTGGGTCCACAGGTGGTACTAAAGAATGTGCATTGCTATATACCGTCAAGTAAGATACTGGAAGAAATATACGACAACAACCTGCATGTAACTGTCCCGGATGAAACATATTATAAGAAGAATCTGATGGTAGTGAGTCGTCCGATAAGGCAGGGCCCGGATGCCACGGCGGACGTGGTCCTGGAGGGATCTCCCTTAGTTATTGAGAAGATACTACAAAACGAACGCATCTATGTGGAAAGTCACGCATATCGCGTGTTGGTGCGGGACCCAGTCCCGGCTTGTTGGCGATGCTTAGGTTTCAACCACATCGCGAAAAATTGTAAGGCTCAAGAGGTTGTCTGCAGACGCTGCAGTGGTGAGGGGCATCGCGCCCGATTCTGTAGGAAAGACCTGCATTGCCGCAACTGTGCGGCAAGAGGACTCGCTGACGAACATGAAATGTTGTCCATTGACTGCCCAGTTTACATGGAGAAAGTGAAAAGAATGCAAGCCAGACACTAAGCGACTGGCTAGGTATGGCGCTGCTACTCGGTAGCGTCTCCCATACCTCCTGCAAGTCCCTGATGACATCTCCCGCTGCATGGTGAGTAGACTGGTGCTACCCGCTTATGCTACTTTACCGGAGATGGTGTATGTATGATGGATGTATGAGATGAGTGGATGTGACGAATGAATATGAATGAATGTGTGTTTTACCCCTTTTGCAGATTTGTTGTAGGCCGTAGGTTAGCTTCCATCGGTTAGATTGCACGGGTGTCACATAAGCCCCGGAGAGCCACTGTCTCAGTGACTCTTCGCGTGACAAAGAGGTTGGCCCCCCTGGTTGGTAAAAGTGGTGGCCATGGGCGAGACTTGCCCAGAGCCCAATTAGCACGATAAGCGCCGTTTTGAGACCACAGACATCCGTTAACTGCTTATAGGATGAGGGTTACAGGAAGTATAAATTTGGGCGTAGATGCACCAAAGCGTCCTTTACATGGTTGGTTGGCCCCCCTAGTGGGAGTATCGTGCTGGCTGTGGTTTCGCGAATAGCGTGGAGTTGCGCTCTATTCAACCGGGTGCCGGGACCCTAGAACGGCAGAGGCAGCCCTCACATCTAGCAGTATGTTACTGTTACCTCCACACTGCTGGAGTGGGCGCCTGATTGACGTCACAAATTCAATCCGTTGACCTATTCGCGGCCCGTCTGATAAACCATCACGGTAGGCGCGGACGTTAAACCCCCCTCGGATATTCTGCTCTCTAGACCAGAGCATGATGGCAACTGACAAACTTGGGGACTTCTCCTTCCAGATACGCCCCCTTCCAACCAACTCACCACTCGGGAGTTTTTTCAAATAAATAAGTTTCTTTGGCGCATCCTGTACGTGCATTTTGATTTGATTTTGCATGCGATACAAACACATTACAACAACAGCATTACGAGTGTATTTTACTAAAATTCTAAGCAAATCAATGAAAGACTCGGCTATCGGTACTTTGAGCCCGGTAAAAAACGGACGGTCTAACCGGCGTTGCAAGAAACCGAAAAAAAACTAAATCCGGGTTATGGGCCGGTTTTTGACATCCCTACTCTTAACAAGCTCAGATCATTCCGTAACTGCTAATCTGTTCGCACATAGTTTTTCTAAAGTATACAGCTCTCAAGTTGAGCAGTTCGTTCCTTCTTTGATTACATCGAATAACAACCAAATTAATGTATCAAATCTCACCATTAGCTCTGACTCTATTTCAAAAATAAAAAATAGAGTTGGACATTTCTAAAGACGCCGGTGCAGATGTTATTCCTCCAATATTGTTAAAAAAATGCGCGGAAAAAATAACATATCCACTTTATGTAATTTTTAACAAATCACTTTCTTCTGGGCACTTTCCGAAACAATGGAACTTAAGCTACATAGTCCCTGTACAAAAAAGTGGCGATAGAGCTGATATTCAAAATTATCGACCAATTGGCATTATTTCATCAATCCCTAAGTTATTTGATAGCCTCGTAACCGAGCGTTTAACCACCCTCGTGCGACCACTAATAATTTCTAATCAGCACGGTTTTTGCAGAGGCAAATCCACGGCCGCAAATCTTATATCTTATGAAAATTACATTTTCAAATCATCCAAAAAATGATTGCAGGTCCACTCGATATACACAGACTTTAGCAAAGCGTTCGATAAAGTCAATTTTAAAATCTTAATAATTAAACTGAAAAACTTTGGATTTGGTGGACAAGCAACCGTTCGCTGATTGTAAACATCAATCAATCTTACTCAAATAAGTTTTTTCAACTTCTGGTGTTCCTCAAGGGTCTCATGTTGGTCCTCTTTTATTTTTACTTTTTATTAATGATTTAGCTCATGTTTTCGATGATATTGAATTTTTGTTGTTCGTAGACGACAGCAAAATTTTCAAAGAAATTAAATTTTATTCATATTCCGCCAATAATCTTTTGGAGCTTAATTTGTCTAAATGCCAATATATTATATTTAATAGAGGTCGAGCTAATCTTGATAACGTGTATTATTTAAATAATACTCCGCTCAATCCAGTGAGTTTGATAAAAGATCTTGATATTTTCTTTGATTCGTCCCTAAATTTTAACGAACATATCAAGGGGATTGCAGAACAAGCACGACGTAGTTTAGGATTCATAATAAGAAGCTCATCTGAATTTAGTAATATACACGCGCTTAAGTCATTGTATTTGTCCTTAGTTCGAAGTGAATTAGAATACTTATATACAGTTTGGAATCCTTTTACTATTGCCACAGTAAAACTTTGAAACAATTCAGCATAAATTTCTCAGATATATCGCATACAAGCTTCATTATATCCTTTGATGACATAAATTATTTATATATCCCGAAGCTAATAAATATAAGTTTAATAGAAACACGTATAAGTTATTTTGATGGAATCTTTTTATATAACTTAATCAATGGATGCTTCTAACTCTAACATCTTGTGCGATATTTCATTCAAAGTTCCAACTAAAAGTACAAGGAAACACGAGCTATTCGATTAACTTACATTTGGATCTAATTACCTATTAGTATAGTGATTTTGTCGTGCTCTGTGGCCGTGATCGTTCGGTCGCCACTCTGTGAAATAGACACTCATAGAGAAACGAGTTTCCAAACTCGGCACGACTCGTCGCAAGTTTATTATTCAGAAGAAGATGATAAGAAATATTCTTATCGTAGAATAATAAACTAACGATGCGACTAGGAAGTGATATGGCTGACAACCGTATCACACTCCGAATTCAGTTGTCTTTGTAACGTTGATGACTACACACGGTAGTCATCAACGCACCATGCTCCACTAGGAGTTACGGTAATGAAGAGAGAGAGAGATAGTGATTTTAGCTGAAAAAATGATGAAACCCATATATCCAAAAAAAAGAGCTGACTTTTGATACCAAATTGTTCTATGGCCTGACCGCATTACGCAGTAAAAAGTTAGGACTTTTTTGCGCGTCACATTTGGGAGGGAGGGGGTGGCAAAGGGGTGAAATTATGATTTTTCGCCAATATCTTGTTAACTGTAATATTTACATGGAAAATGTTCTGAGGACGATTTAAACTACACAAAATTTCCTTTCTAATGAAATATTATATCATATACCTTCTCTTGGCAGATTATATACTAGACCTAAAAATATTCGGTGTAATTTCGATTTTTTGGTAGTTACATTTGGCGCTCTAGCTCCAGAAGTAATTTAATTGGAGCCATGGTAATTGGGATAACTATTCCTAACAATATATAGCTGTCCCACACGGAGACTCAGGCTGCCCCGTCAAAGCATTCCCCTATATACCCTATATTCACCCCCCCCCCCCCAAAAGAGAGGTGGACGGTATTCGGATTTGGAATGAGTTTGTCTAAGAGAAACTTTTTTATTTTTGCACCAATTTCAACCAAACTTCACACAAATGAATTTTAAGTGATGCCACACAACATATGCAAACATGGATGGAATCACACCATGGGGTCATGGAACTACCATACAAACGCAACCTTCCAAATTAGTGTTTCTAAGAAATTTTTTTTTATTTGTGCACCAATTTTAACAAGACTTCAGTCAAATGTATTTTCATTGATATCACCAATATAAATGAAAATGGATGCCGTGGGATCATGAAGCTGCCACACAACCCCCCCCCCCCCCTCCAATTAGGTTCTTCTGAGAAGATTTTTTTGTGCACCTATTTCAATCAAACTTCACTTAAATTTATTTTCAATCATATCTAAAAATAATGGAAAAGTGGATTTTTTATGTTATATGCTGTGGAAAGACATTCTCTTCGTTCAAAAACAATTTGCGGGAAAAAGGAATTGTATCATAGGCTGGTTACATAATATCGTATTAAATGAACGCGCTCAAAAAATCGCTACGACTTCCAATGAATTAACAAAATATTGTGAAAATAGCCCTTGAAATAAAATCCAAGTTGTAAACCATTTCGAAAGTTTTAAAATTAAAGACTCAAACCTGAACCAAAGATATAAACCGTCTTTCGAATTACGAAAAGATTTGCATACCATTAGGCGCACAATGTGGTCATTGTTGTTATTAATGCCTAAACGGATGTGACGTATCCGTTAATGTACATGTATGTTATGTACAATTGTATTACAAAATAAGTTTTATACGTTGTTGACGGATTTTCAAAGATGTAGGAAAAATCGAAAAAGCGCCCACCTTGCAGAAAATTTTCTTTCGCTGCTATTGCAAATCTTGATATACATATCTCCAATTTTCATTTTGCAAAGTAATGGGACCTTCATTGTGCCAGTGCCGGCATTAAGGGGTGGCGAACGGGGTGCATCATTAAGGTGCAACTCCAGCATACTACATATTGCCTATTTTTCGCCGGCAACAGAATTCCACAATTAATTGCGTACGATCGTCTAACAATGGATCGGGCATTTCTAATGCAAATGGTACAGGCCGACTCTACGTAAACGAATATTTACCATCATCTACGGCAAAGCTTTTCAACGAAGTAAAATCAAAACTGATACCAAGTGGCTGCAAATTCGTATAAATAAGCAATGGCAAAATATTTATTAAAAAATCTGAGGGCATGAGAGCATCGATTATTAAATCTAAGGAAGATCTGTCAGGCTTCGTATCATCTTAATTTAATCATAATTTTTACTTATTTGCTTTCTACAAACTTTTTTAAATAGTAGATACTATTAACATCCTAAAAAATTTTAAAAACACACTAACAAAAACTTTGTGCGGTGTACATGAATGTTAACAGTTTTTTAACGAGAACAATGATTTCAGTGTTTTCCATATGAACATTCGAAGTTTGGCTAAGCATTATGACGAGCTTTGCATAATACTAAACGATATAGATATTGAGTTTGATGTGATTGTTTTAACAGAAACGTGGCTGTCGGAAACTAATTGCTTTAACATTGTAGGGTACAGTATGTTCAATACATGTACAACATTTAATAAATGTGACGGTGTTGTGGTTTATGTAAAAGAAAAGTTCGACGTTAAATGGGCAGATAATCAAATTAATGAATCGAATATTGTTGATTTGATCATATCCAATAATAACATTGAAGTATGTATCACAGGTATTTATAGATCCGCAAGTCTCAATCCGAGTGAGTTTATTTCTTCACTTGATCGTTTTTTAAGTAGTAAAAATAATTGCAAAAATCATCTTATCATAGGAGACATAAATATAGACATTTTACATGATAAACAAACACCAATAGGAAATGATTATCTAGATACACTTATGTTTTATAGAATATTTAGAAGGAAAGACAAGGACAGGACGCATTCAATCGTCATGTCTAGACCATATTTTCTGGAAGTCAAATTTAAACATTCTATTCGCCCCAGCCATTTTTGAAACGAATGTAACGGATCATTTTAGTACCGTATAGCAAAACTTCACTTAATGGATACGAAACGCTTAGATGATCACCATACTCTTAGTGGAAAGTTCACAAAGAAAATTGATTATGCAAAGGTTCTTCTAAACGTTAGCCGAGCTAACTGGGCTCCACTAATGCAATCATTTGATGGCGGAATTTGCACAAATATGTTTTTTGAAACCCTAAACGAGGTATTAGAAAACTCATCTGAGTCATTACAGCAAAAGGCTGTCAATTCAAAATTTAAGCCTGTCAGTTCTTGGGCGTCAAAAAGCATAGTTATTTCCATTCGAAGAAGAGAAACTTTAGCTTGAATGGTAAAATTGCACCCAGAGAATGAAGATTTAAGAGCCCAATACAAAACATATAGAAATAAACTTACCAGCGTAATCCGATCTGCAAAACGTCGCTATTTCTCTGGTGAAATTAATAGTTTTAAGTAATAGTAGAAAGTTATGGGGCAAAATTAATCAAGCAACTTCTTGCATTAATAAATCCACTCATAATACAATTAAAAACATACATATATAACGAAAACGGGGATCTAGTGTCCGATAAAATGCAAGTGGCGATAGGTGAAAATTTATCCAGAGAGCTTGATTGTGAAACTACAAATTCCGCGTCTTACTTAACTCTGAATGATACACAACATTGCAATCAGTTTAATCTGAATCCAATATCCGTCACGGAGGTGCATCATCATATTCGAAACATCGGTTCAAACAAATCTCCTGGTATTGACGGTTACAGCGGCAGATTTTTGAAAACAATCGTAGATCACATAACAATACCACTAACCCATTTATTTAACTGTTGCTTGAGACAAGGTATCTTTCCCAATCAGTTAAAGCGTGCGATTGTAACTCCTGTCTTTAAAAGTGGTGACGCCACGAAACCTAACAACTACCGTCCTATCTCACTGTTGTCAAATGTCTCTAAAATATTTGAATATCAAAACTAGACTTGAGAACTTTCTTTTTGCAAATAGCATCGCATCTAACCAATATGGTTTCAGGAGTGGGTTAAGCACATCTGATGCACTTTACGATGTCACTAATTTTATTTCTACCGCAATGGATAAAAATGAAAAAGCTCTTGCTATTTTCCTGGATTTAAGAAAAGCTTTTGACACCGTCAACCATGATTTACTTCTGAAGAAAATGGAACGACTAGGAATTAGAAACGCAGGGTTAGCTCTTTTCAGATCCTATTTATCAAACAGATCTCAGGTAGTTAAAATTGATGACATCGTAAGCGCTAATAGATCTGTGAAGTATGGTGTACCTCAGGGAATGGTTTTAGGACCTATCTTATTCCTCATTTATATAAATGATCTCTGCAAACTAGTAACATCCACGCGAGGGCATTTAGTTTCATTTGCAGATGATACCGTTTTACTTTTTAGTAGTATGAATTGGGAGGATACACAACGGAAAGCAAATGATGGCATCTCATCGATATTTAAATGGTTAGTTGCTCACAAACTTTCACTTAATTTAAAAAAGACAAAATATATGGTGTTTGTAAATTCCAATTCAACGACACCTACTTCAATTATTTCTGTCAAAAATGTAATAATTGAACGTACAACGACCGTAAAATATTTAGGAATAATGTTTGATTATCAATTAAAATGGGAAACTCATGTCAACTATATCTGCAAAAAATTGAGAAAGACTCTACATACGTTTTATATTTTGCGAAGTATAATAACACTTAATCTGCTTAGAAACGTATACCATGCAATTTTTCAAAGCGTCCTCCAATATGGCATACTTGTATGGGGATCTACTTATACCTCGTCACTTTCTCCTTTAAAAAATTTACAAAACATGGTCGTTAAAATATGTTTACATAAACCTAAATACTCGTCAACCACTGAGGCCTACTCTAAGCTTAAGGTAATGAGAGTTCGACAACTTTTCACTTTTATTTTATATAAATTTACGTATTTAAATCGTACTAAATTTTTCAGTCGCTGCATAGAGTATTTAACTAGGAATCAAACGCGAAATCCCTTTCACTTAAGCAAGTGCATGAAATTTGTAAAACATACACATGCTTCCTCCCTGGGACCAAGGAGTTTTAATTTGTTACCTGAAAATATTAAATCTAGTTTATCACCGCAAAACTTTAAAATCATATTTAACAATTACATGTTTGATCATCCAAATGTATACAATGATTTAATCCACATTATAGTTTAATATTAATTTATTTTAAACATAGTATATTAGAATATCTATCTTGAATTTAATTAAACCTGAATTAAAAACATCCGCCTGAATTTCTCAGCACTCACACACAAGCCCCTAAGGCTCATGTGAGTTGTAAAAAATAATATGAAATTTTACTTTGTATTTTGAATTTTGTATCACATATTTATATTTTTTGCAATAAATTATTATTATTAATTAGTTGCTGCTCCCCGATAGATGGCGCTGTATCCCATTCAATGTAGCGCACGCTTAACCCGAAATGAAAACAATGCACTACATTTAACGAACTTATATTTATTTTATTTGAAAAGTTTGTACATTTTCTTACATAGCACAATAGGCCCACTGGCCTCTGGTTCACGCCTCTCTACAATCTACATAAGCGAAGTGTGTAGACAAGACGCGACAAGAACGTTCGCTATTCGATGTTGTGCTGTCCGACACGACTACTGGTGTCATCGCCCATTGTATCAGCTGGTCGCCACATCGACACGAATATACAATTTTATTTAACAAAAATCCAAATCGTCGCATCTGACAACGAATTAATGGTTGTTGATTGATGTTGCCCCAGTCGAATAACTGTTTGTTGCCTGCAAAAATGTTGAATTCGACAATGTTGCCCAAATGTTGCCTTGGTGGAATTGCAACTTTAAACATCAGCCGGTCAGACCTTAAAGTCTAAAAAAGATTCAGAGTTGAAATAGATTACACGCGTCAGCAGCAGCATCGGCAGAATTTCATAGCTGACAAATATGCTGAATGCCAAGTCAACATTTTTGTCAGCAATGTAAAATGCATTGGGCTTGACGTTTCGCGATGCCGATGCTTCTGCTGACGCGTCTAATCTATTTCAAGCATCACTACAAAGACATTCCGAACTTAAAAAAAAACTTACCTGCGAAAACATACATGTCAGACAAATTGTTGGTGGTCTTAATCCCTCAATTTTGGCAGTATTTTCGGGCACTCCTTTCCACCTCCATCCAACCTTTTACAAAAACGAAAAATTCAAGCCAGTAACCTTTTCAGCTTTCAATTGAATTGCTCTAATAAAAATACAATGTCATTTTTAAACCAATCTCAACCAAAGCTCAAATAAATGTGAATCAAAGGAACTAATGCAAATCAAATACTGTTGTATGACAATGACTTTTATTGAAGTGAAGTTACAAAATTGACTTACTTGCTAAGTTGTTACACTTGATTGTTACAAACTGGTATACTAGTTATGTACGTTCAATGTTAGAAAACGGAAGTTAATACATTAAAATAATTCAATAATGTTTTCAAATAATAATAATAATATTTAGAATCTAATAAACACTAATATTCTTAAATGTTAAATATATGTAATATTTATTATACAACATGCCACCGGCCAGTCAATAAACCGAAATATAAGCCGTTAGGTCGCAAAAAATAGCTCGGCTCTGGTTTTTTGGGATATTGCTAGGATAGATACCAGTAGTGTACCAACAAGTTTGCAACTTCGAAAAACTTGTGCTAACCCCGTGACCCTAAAAAAAACTCAAAATTTTCGGACATTTTTCATATTTTGGTTTGTAATTTTTAAAAGGTGCTTCCTACAAGAAAGTCGTCCACTGCACTTAGCTATCTTGGGATCCTCTACACCTACAAAGCTGGAGGTGGACTCAAATTAAAGAAGGTTTTGTTAGCTTTAAAAATCCAGTGGGCGACTTTCTTGTAGGAAGCACTTTTTGGAAATTACAAACCAAAATATGAAAAAAGTCCGAAGATGTTGAGGTTTTTTGAGGGTCACCGGGTTAGCACAGGTTTTTCGAAGTTGCAAACTTGGTGGTACACTTCTGGTATCTACCCTAACAATATCCCAAAAAACCAGAGCCGAGCTATTTTTTGCGAACTAAAATCATAAAATGACCTTTATAGATTAATAGTGATTAATTAACATGAAAGAAGAAATAACTTTATTAAACTTAAAGTGTGTTTTTGTATCACTGTTTGTAAATAACGCACATAAAACCAACCTATTACTTTGAAATTGTTTCTATTTGTACCCTTTCATAAAATTCACATTAAATCCTACAAAGTTGAACAATCAAACAATTATTCATAATTCTGCATATGCCACTGCTAGCAATTTTCCATTTACGATTGCAATCCACCACCGTTCATAATTAACCTTGTTCGCAATGATTTATAAACAATAATATTTTAATGTGTATAGAATCGCTTCTTGCCCGGCGTATCACAATCAAACCGCTACACGCGGACCAACGGGCCCTTCTCAGGTTTCCATTAACTCCTCGGCCCTAAATTGATTTAGCTCGAGTACACGCCTGCAGCCGTACTGTGCAATATTCTAATTAAAGTTTGATTTATTCAAATGTACATTTGTGTACATTCGATAAAAAGCGCGCAACGAACATATCACGGCCAACCCGAGGCGGAGTCAATTAGCGGCCGGAATAGGTTTCCAATGTACACACACAATTCGACCGTATTACCATATGGCAATGAATTGAGTCCGCGCACAATCGAGAAGCATCTTGGACTTATAAGAGCATTGCGTCTTATAGCATGGTCAATGAAACAATGTTCTGCATGAGTATTCTGTGTGTGTATATGACCGCGCAGATTTGATTACCATGTCCGAATAGGTGTCATTGCAACGGAGCTGACCAATTGCGTGGAGCGGTAGAGATTGGTTTGTTTTTTGGATAAGACCCGGGTCCGGATGCTGACTATTAACGAACGATCCAGACGATTGAAGCGCAGGACTCTGGATACTTGCGTCTAGTCGAATCGGGCCGAGGGCACAATACGGACAATCGCATAATGACTGTGGCAGTGATTGATAAATTTGCATGCGCCTCGTAATTTATTCATTGGCACAATTTGCGCGAAAGCCATTTTACCTTCCTAAATGCATCATTTGTATACATCCCGAAGCAAAATGGCAATTAACTCTCATTAGGCTGATTGACAGAATCAATTAAGCAACCTTCAGTTTTTATTTAACGGGCCATTTGTTACATGCAGTCGCCGTTGTTCTTTTGCAACCATAAATATTCAGTTAATAAACCTTTTATATTGTTTGTGTGTTTAAACATTTTTATAGAGGTCCACTGATTTATGCTGAATCTTGTCGGGAGAGAGTGCAACGCGGCCCACGATGGGCTGTATGCGGATGACGCCAAGCAACATGCATATTTTACGGATATAGGGTTTGTGTGACATTTATTATTTATTCTTTTTAAATTTATTCCTTGGCATTATTTTAAGCGCTTCTTTGCATACATATGGATGCGTTATGGCTTATGGCGCTTCTTGCCATGCTGATGGGTTTATGAATTGAATTATTGGTTTTTCGGAGGAAGAAGAAATAAAATTAAAACTGAATCTATACATGCTTTGCATCAACCTATTTCTTATGTCCGTACTCCCAGAAACTTCAAGAAATAGTACAACTTCCAGAAATTCAATTTTTTTTTATTGAATATACACAAAACCATCATTGAATTTGGTTAGCATTCATTCATAGGCGTAGCCAGGGGAGGGCAGAGAGGGGCGATCCCCTCCCCTGGCCGTTGAAATTTTTTTTGTATTGAATAGATTTATCAAAAACACTCAAAGAAAAAAAAATTCTATCATAGATAATTTTTTTCCGATTCACTTCTTCTTCTGCGTCTACCTCACAAAGTAATGAACATAGATGCATATGGACATACCTAATTTTATTCTATTTCGTCCAAATTTACAGCAATCCTGAGCGCTAAGGATGGCTCTTTTTAACCCGGGAACACTAACCTTAATTTTAGGCGCTTATTACTAACCATGAGTCATTTTGACTCAATACAGAAACTTTGGTATATCAAGGAGAAGAGTATGAAAGGATGCGCCAAAAACCTCGGAATATGTACTTGTTTTATATAAGGATAATAAGAATGTCTGTTTGATAATTGGATAGACTGTAAAATATCACTCAGAAACTAAGGCCCGTATTTATGAACATTCCTTAACTCAAGGAGACTTTTTTGTCTCCTTTGACCAGGGTTGTGCTTTGTTCCTGATGTCACCGCCGCTATGGGAAAGTCCACAGGTCAAGGAGACCTTGGGTCAAGGATGCCGAAATTCAATGAATTAAAGGTCATTTCCCATACTTTTTCATAGAAAAAAAAAAGTCTCCTTGAGTTAAGGAATGTTCATAAATACGGACCTAAGTATTTAAAGTACAAAAAATTGGCGGTTATTACTAACGTGAGTCATTTTGACTAACAAAAAATGTTCCTTTAGTACTAACGATGTCACAAAAAAACACGAATAGCTGCTTGCCATAAAATCAGAACCCTCCGCTCCCTTCGACATTCGGTAGGGAACATATTTTTCAAGGAAAACATGGGTAGCGAAACCCGGTTGGGCGATCGCCCTTTCTACGAAAAATGTAATCTGCGGCGTATGCGTCAAAATGACTCACATTAGTGTTCCCGAGTTAATGTCTATCCCTGAGATACTTAGACTTGGATTGGAATTCTTCACGTAGATGAGCGTACGTGTGTGACTAGAAAAGTTTTCCCCTAATCTTCAGCGCCACCTCTCCTACACCTCTCGAGCAACCCACAAGATGGCCGGCTCGGTCGCGTCACTGTCAACCTTTGACAACCATCCAGTTGGAATCCAATTGGCGGCAAATGGCGGCAAGTGAACGTGAGTGCACGAAATAGTTTGCGCTAGCGAAATATCGAGTTTTTCGATGTGATTTGTGATAAATTCACCAAAACAATGCAGGCCGTAATCCCGCGAAAGTGTTTTAATTTAAAACTAGGGGGCGTCGCCCCCTGCTCGCTTCGCTCGCCAACCCCGGGGCCGAGGCTAATTTCGGGCGCGGCCGAAATTTGGATACCCTTCGCTTGGGCTAAAAGTTTTTTCGGGCGTACCTATGACTTGTATTTAATCCCCCTCCTCATTCTTTTTCTTCCGTCTTGACAAAAGTTTTGGGCTTGGTTGAAATAAGTGGCCAAATAAAAATATTTACTCGGAAAATTTTATTGGGGTTGCCGGAGCGTGACTCCACAGTACGATTCCATTCGTTTTGAACTTTTTAGTTGCTTTGATAAAGACACATTAATTCAAAGTTTTGTGAAATTGGTGTAAAAAATGTTTCTTAGAAGAACCAATATGGGGGGTCTGGTTTGTATGGCAGCCCCATGACCCAGTGATCCAATTTGGGTGAATCAAACATACAAACAGCCTGCAACAATAAGAAACACGTGTGCAAAATTTCAGCTTGCTAGCTTCAATACCCGCCGAGTAAAACGCGTCGCAACAGACAGACAGATAGACAAACAGACAGACAGACAAACGGACATACTCCAATCGACTCCCCAAGTCATGCTGATCATATATGTATACTTTTTATATGGTCGGAAATGCTTCCTTTAATGCGTTACAAACTTCATGACAAAGTTAATATACCCTTTCACTCTATGAGCGAAGGGTATAAAAAAATGCGACACAAGTTGTTTCTCCGAATTTCAAGTGCTTTGTTGTCGGGTGGTCCAGTGGACAACGCAAATACATAATCGGTGTATATTCTTAAAGGTAATCGAGTGTGTACCTAGATTTTGGTAGTGCTATGTCAATGTCGGTCTGAAAATAGGTGTGTTTTTTTTGGTTATCCCGTGTAGGTTTGGGTAACGAAACTCCATATAAAAAAAAATGGCAGCTGATCCACCTGTCATTTTTTTTATATGAAGTTTCGTTACCCAAACCTTACGGGATAACCAAAAAACCACACCTATTGATAGTTTAACGCGTTTTTAATTGATGTTTTCATTTGAAACATGTGCGCGATTTTGTGGTTGACAGCCAAGCGATTCGTTCGTAAGCGTTCGTACCTCGTTCGTAAGCGATCGTACACGTTTTGTACGAAGCAAGCACGAACGTTTACGACGGAAATTCGTCTCGTTAATGTGTACACAGGCGTTTCAAATTTCTCTCTGTTTCGGGGGCTACACAGTTTTGATTGTTACTAGCGCAGCCATTATGCGCGGTCGAGCATTTTTTGGTTTCTTATGGTTTTTGTCGGTTTTAAAAGTGGATCGGCGACCCATGACGTTGCAATGCTAGTGGAGAAAAATATTCGAAGACTACATGGAGTCAGCCGGTCAGTATTTTGGGTAAGTACATACACAAATCTCGTTACATTTGCGAGTACCAAATAATCTATTTACACTTCTATCCACAGTCTGGGACTACCCGTACATTATCAGATTCATGCCGACCGGAATGGAAGTTCGAAGCCTATGGTATTTCAGAACTGCGGTGCATTTAATCTGTTGATTTTCCCAAGCAACGACAACGGCTTCTGCAACAGAAAAACTTTCAGCTGGCATTGGAAATACAGTAAATTTCACTTAACATTTCCTCTAAAATGTGACCGAAACCCAACTTTATTTTCAGAATATTTCCAATGAATCGGTGCTGAATCGGTGTGATGTCATACGACTATTTCTTGATCTTCTATCGCAAGATTCACTGAATATGGCAAAACAAATGTTAACAATGTACACGGACTCTCCTGCTCGAAGACAAGGATTTGAAGAATAGCTTGTTGGCGTTAATCGATTATCTGGCAGAGGTTCGATATAATGTTCAAAATGAATTGATGAAACCGTCCGATACGAAGACGTATAGCAAGAATAAGCCATTGCTACCTATCATTGACACAACACTGTTAAAATGTTATTTGTAGGTAAGTGACTTACAATTTCTAACTGTACATAAAATGAATTAAAACTTTAATTTTATATTCAGACAAATAATTCTCTAGTTGCGCCTTTGTTTCGTCTCAACCAACGCCAACATTTGGAAGAACCGGAGAAAACGCTCAAAAATATTTCAAGTTTGGCGAATTGATAATTCCGTCTCAAACAAAAGGGTAGCACAAGCGGGCCTTGGAGTTGCTCCGTCCGCAGGCAAGCGTATTTATGATAATCAAATTTACTGTACAGTCTAAGCATATTTTTCCTTCCATTATACAGGTTCCTAGCTGCAGTCTCAATGGACACGAACGTACCATTGTGCCTGTCTAGACACTTTCAATTTTCGTTCGTCTTCATCATTTTGACAATTGAAACTTTAGATGCCTGCGCTATTGAAGAAACGCATTCATTCTTGAACGCGATTGCTAATGTTAAATATAAACAACTCATCATCTATTCATACTATTAATGAAAGAATTTATCATTTACCCGTCCTGACCAAAGCCGCGACATATATTTCCCGATAAATAATGAATAGATGTGGATAGAATGAGGTATTAATCTCTTCTGTTCACTTGACGCAATCAATGACAAGTTCAATATTGAAAGTGGATACGGAGCTTGAAGACGATAGTGAAGACGAAAGCGCACATGTGTGGACATAGCCATTGAATGTCTTCTGTTAACTTGTAGGGAAAATTATAGTGACTGATAAATGTGGATCGACCTTATATACTGAAAATGCGGTGTAGTTGTTGTTTGTATTTATTTACTCAGGACAGCACAGGGTTGGATTGGATTGCACGTTAATGTCCATTATGACAGACAATATAAATACCCACAGCCAAGCTGAGCACGAATCCGGAGCTTCCCACCAACATTTAGTTGCGGAACATGGCCAACCAACATCGCCAAAAACAAACATTTTCGAAGTTTTTCAATTTGTTTGGCTTATAACACTGAAACTGTGAATTTATGCGATAACCAACCAATGAACATGATAGAGAAAACATTATTGAGGGCTCAACGCGACATAATTCTTCAAAATGCGTTAGGCGGTATCGCTACAATTAATAGAATTTTCTTGTTTTTTTTTTTTTTTTTGCTATTTTGATCTTGTTTCACAACGAAATTTTATTACATAATAAAAATAAAAGCAAAAACATCGCATGAATTCTGCCGGAGTCGGTCCCAAGCTTAGTTAAAAAAGGAAGAGAGAAGTGATGAAGGAAGTATAATTTTTTCTCCAATCAAACTGTGATAAATAATCAGTGGCGTAACGTACGGTGTTCCATGTGTGCAGTGGCACACGGGCCCCCAAGCCACAGGGGCCCCCAAGTCGCGAATATAGAGATTTTTTTTCTTTGGCAAATTTTTTGGCTAACTGTTCTTTTAAAGACATTCATTTTTATTAGTCGGCAAATAATAAAGACTTTGTGTTCGTACTGTATACGGCCAACCAGCTCTTTGGTATTTCTGCAAGGGACATTCGGCCCTATACGCTGCAAACAAATATTTGGGCAACGTGGTAGGAGCAGTTGAGCTTTGATCGTGGCAGGCGCAGTAAGCGGTTTCTCCCATGAGGCTACACTTGGCCATAGTTGTGTTGAGCCATTAGTTCAGTAATATCGTGTCGATTTAGTACCAATCCGTGAAAAAAATACAGAAGTTTTTTTCTCACTCTTTCTTTATGTATTATGGGGCGCTGATTCCGATTATGAACTTTGCACCCTAAAAAAAGTGCCGCAACCTTTAAAAAAGGGGGGAAAGAGGGGCATTTTTTCGGTTTTTTTGCGATTATTTCAAAAACGGTAAGAGATACAGAAAAATGGTCTAAGGACGAAAAAAACTACATAAAATTATCTTTGCAACGATATATAACACATTAGAGTTTAATTGCATATTTCGGCGTTAGAATAGAACATAAATTAGAATATTTTCATTTTAGACCTTTTTTAAAAGCTCCATAACTTTTCAAACAATGTTAGTTCAGCCGTAAAATTTTGTACAAGTATTAACAGCAAGTTTAAGATAATTTTAACGTAAGCGCTGAGTCGCTCCGGTCAAGGACCCCCAATATCCCCCCATTTAAATTTGTCAAAACGGCATGTCCATAACTCCCCCCAAAATTGGAGAAGAGTGCTAAAAATTGGTTTGTTGCGATTGGAGGTCATAGTCACCCCACCCACCAAAAACCAGCTCATTCGGATAAAAACTAAGGGTATCTCCCATACAAAGTGACCCATCAGGAGTTTGTTCTACGTACAAGAACGTACTACTCATTTTATAAACTGTAGAACAAAGTTGTCATGGGTCACTTTGTATGGGAGGTACCCTTAGTTTTTATCAAAATGAGCTGATTTTTGGTGGGTGGGGTGACTATGACCTCCAATCGCAACAGACCAAAATTTAGCACTCTGCTCCAATTTTGGGGGGAGTTATGGACATGCCGTTTTGACAAATTTAAATGGGGGGATATTGGGGGTTCTTGACCGGAGCGACTCAGCGTTTACGTTAAAATTATCTTAAACTTGCTGTTAATACTTGTACAAAATTTTACGGCTGAACTAACATTGTTTGAAAAGTTATGGAGCTTTTAAAAAAGGTCTAAAATGAAAATATTCTAATTTATGTTCTATTCTAACGCCGAAATATGCAATTAAACTCTAATGTGTTATATATCGTTGCAAAGATAATTTTATGTAGTTTTTTTCGTCCTCAGACCATTTTTCTGTATCTCTTACCGTTTTTGAAATAATTGCAAAAAACCGAAAAAATGCCCCCCTTTCCCCCCTTTTTAAAGGTTGCGGCACGTTTTTTAGGGTGCAAAGTTGATATTCGGAATCAGCGCCCCAAAATACATATAAAACGAGACCGAGGCTAATTTCGGGCGCGGCCGAAATTTGAATACCCTTCACTCTCCTCGGGCTAAAAGTTTTTTTTTGGGCGAACATATGACTTGTGTTCAATCCTTCCCCATTCTTTTCCTTCTGTGCCGTCGATAAAACAATATTTGTGTGTTTTTGGTTAAGTGGGAAAATAAAAATATTTACTCAGATTATTGGGGGGATGCGGGAGCATGGTCCCATAGTATGATTCCATTCGTTTTATTTTTTTTTTGTTTTGACAAGGACGCATTAAGTTTTTTTGAAATTGGTGTGGAAAAAATGTTTCTTAGAAGATCTAAAATGGGGGGTTGGGTTTGTATGGTAGCCCCATGACCCCATAGACCGATTCCATTAATTTTTACACATGTCTTATGGCATCAATAAAGATGCACTTTTACGGGTTTTGGTTGAAAGTGATGCACAAATAAAAAAGTTTTTCGTATAAGAACTCAATTTGGGGGTTGGGTTTGTATGACAGCCCCATGACCCCATTGTCCGATTCCAACCATTCTTACATATATTTTGTGGCATAATTAGAAACACATTTGTATGAAATTTGGTTGAAATTGGTGCACAAATGAAAAAGTTTTTCTTAGAAGAACCTAATTTGGGGGGTTTAGTTTGTATGGCAGCTCCATGACCCCATCGTCCGATTTGATCCATTCCTACATATGTTTTGTCTTATCAATAGAAACACATTTGTGTAAAATTTGGTTGAAATTGGTGCACGCATGAAAAAGTTTTTCTTAGAAAAACCAAATTGGGGGGGTTAGGTTTGTATGGCAGCCACATGACCCCACGGTCCGATTTTAGCGATTCGAACATACAAACTGCCTGCAATAAAAAGAAGCATGTGTGCAAAATTTCAGCTCGATAGCTTTTAAACTGGCCGAGTAAAACGCGTAGCAACAGACGGACAGACGGACAGACGGACAGACGGACAGACAGACAGACGGACATCGCCCAATCGACTCAGCTCGTCATGCTGATCATATATATACATATTTTATATGGTCGGAGATGCTTCCTTCAATGCGTTACAAACTTCATGACAAAGTTAATATACCCTTTACTCTACGAGTGAAGGGTATAAAAATTGAGAAATAAACTTCTGTATTTTTTTTCTGACGAAAATACGATATTATTGGACTACATCCCGGATTCAGCATTTTGTGGTAGTGTATCAGGTTTCTTGCAAAACGGGTGTCTACCATAGAATTAAATCCGCACCTTAGTAAATGTATATTGTCTATAGTCTTGTATAATGCTATAATAAATCAAAATAATCATAATAAAAACTAAACGAAAGATATGCAAGGGTAGTGGCTCTTCTATGCTCTTTTTTACTTAAAGTCCTTTATTTTTTAGATACAACTTTCCAATCGAGAATCGCTTCTATGTATTTTGGAGGTCTAATGCCTAAATTATTAGCACTCAAAGTGTTGCCATCTGCGCCCGTGCTAGTTCAAATGCGACTTTGTTTTATCTGCTATCCTTTGTGTCTAATTAAGATAGGCTTCAAATCCTTTTCTTACATATTTAATCATCGCGATTTTCAACGGGTGTGGTGTGCATTTCCTAACTTTCATCCCTTCTACGCTCAAACCTTTCAAGCTTCACACTGATTTTTTTTTAAATTTTTATTTCCGTGGATTCACATTTATGAGTAAAATTTACAAAAGACGAACGGTACATCGCATTTTTTTTAGCAGAGGGGCTCCTCAGCAGCATTTCGAAGTTTTCCGGATTTCCCGGCTCGCATGAACATACAAATTTTGGTTATTTGGCTCATGTCAGCACCTCTGTTGGACACCCCAGCTCTTCAAGTTCTTCTTGAAACTTTCACTCATCCAAAGAATATAACCAATTTTCCAAGGGTCCGCCAATTTTTTTTAGTCCGGTTTAGGCTTAAAATTTCTTCGGGTTTTCATCGTTAAGTTAGTTAAGTTAAGTAAGAATCGTTAAGCCCCAAAATGACGCGTTCGTAAATACTGAAAATTTAATATTTACATGTTTGGCATATAAACGGGCGCTTTTGCGAGGTTCTGCTCCGGGCACCAAAATTCCTTCGCACGGCTCTGGCCTCTCTTGAAGGTTTTTGTGGAAAATTGAGCCATTGTACTTTAGTTCTTTGAATATTTGTTTCTTGAATAGAAAGTGACTGCTACATCAAGGAAAATGTGTTCGCGACATTTATCTTTGGATCTTTCGACCCAAAGATCGTTCAATAAGGTCCAAGCCAGGAGAATTTTGTGTAACTAGGACTCATGAAATGAAGAAAGAAATGCCTGCCGATATACCCTCCTTTTCATATGTATAATGGAATCACCATTTCCCCTGCATGACGCATTTATCTTCGGTGGATCTCCACGAATTAGATTTCAGTTGATTTGAATCAAGATGTGGACGTGGATACGCCAAAGACTAGTTTTCGTTGTTGCCAATAGGGGGGCCCTCCATATATGAATCTCAGATTTGGGGTGAACACTTCTACTCTAAAATCAATGACTGTTACGATACTGGCATGAAGAAGAGTTCCTCATGGTATGGTTCTTTTGCCGCTGCTCTTGAATTAAGTAGAAGAAGAAAATGGAAAATGTTGCTCGAACATAAAATTTTTGTTGCGCTTGTTTATTGGTGCACTGCTTTACATGCGGGTTTTGTCAATATTTTCTGGCTAAAAAATCAAAGATAAGGGGCCCCCAATCCAATTTCGAACACAATAAATTTTGGAAACGTTACGCCACTGTAAATAATAAAATACATGCGTAAGTATATTTCCCTTGGAGCAAATTAGTAGGTCCGTTTTATTGGGTCAGAACAGAGTAACTTCCATACAAATTTGACAGGAGTTGTTCTATACCCTGGAAGTTGTGGTTTTCTGTCCTGTACTCGACCCAATCAAACATACCTACTCATATTCCCATTACACCGATATGAAAATCATAGGAAAACTTCAACGTAGTTTGCAGTTTGCAGAAAACAAAAATTTATTTTATTTATTTAATTTTTCTCTTTTTCGCTTAGTGCCAAAATTGTATACATTAAAGCATGCAAACATTTTTTTCTTTAAATTGGCAATTCAAATTTTTTCGCTACATGTGTGCCCCCATCATATGACAAACTAACGGCGCCTATGGTGTGGTTGATAGTATGTGTGCTTTTTGTGATTGTATTATAAAAACCTAGACAAAATTTCCCCTTCAGGGCCTATCTAGAAGTCTTCTGTATCTATGGTCTATCCAGTAAACTCGCGTAAACGTGAAGGTGAACAATTTGATGTGACCCGACTACTGACTGAAACGTGAACAAGTCTTGAAAGCCCTTAAACATGCTTATTGCTTTTTTTTTGCTATTTTAAATAAGTTGCAATGCAAAATGTGAAAAAAAGCTCATTTCTAAGGATGCCTTAACCACTTGGGGAAAATAGAGTAACGACTGCACATACGTCCCATAAAGTATACGGTCTAAAAGCCAAAAATTAGCACTGAATATAGACGAGATACGGTATAAAATGCAGAATCGGAGGCCAGTTGAATTTAATCAGAATCACCAGGAAAAGTCTAAACACGTTCAGTTGCCATTTTTCGTTAAATGGTGTAAAAAATCTTTCTCAACTGTCCTTTCCTGAAATTTAGCTCTAAAATTTAAAAAACTAACAGACGCGACAAGCCATCATTGGACTAAGGCCGCAGATGTGTTAGTGACGTTCAATTTCCAAGATCTTAACTGCTTTTTTGTTGAGGTGTTGAGGTCAACAGCATGCTCAGCAGTGTTATTTATCCCCATAAACGGGTACTCGTTTAACATCTGAGTGAGATAATAGTTCGTCACAAGGGGCGTGAGTTCGAAAAACACCATAAAATGAATTCATTCTCGGCGAGTCTCGAACCCATGACCCTTTGCAAAGAATGTGCGCGCACTAACCATTACACCAGCTAGACTACTCTAAATTTTGCCTAACAATATTTACGCGACCGACGATTTCCACTCCTAAGAAAATGATCATGATGTTGAAAAATTTTCGGGCTTGCCCCCCCCCCCTGAACGAAATCCTGGCTACGCCCATGTTTCATTTAGCTACATATATATAATGACCATTCGACCTTAAGGTAAGTCTATAAATTGAAGTGAAATAAAATTATTGTTTTATTAACGGAAAATCCAAGTTTCTAAAATAAGTTTAAACACTTGATTGCATAAAACATAAAAGCATCTTGATTATGTTGTGGGGCTACACATTTTATACAAATTAACAAAGACAAAGTTTGTTTAGCTAATCAGTTAAAAAACTCTATGTTTGATCCACTCTACAAAAACTTTATTAATCAGACAGTTACAAAGATACTTTAGATTCGTTAATCAGTTTTCCGCTTGATTTTCTTAACCCTAATAGAGATTCAACATGTTAATTAAGAAAAGAATCTTCGGCTTTGGACCATGTAATTTAAGTTTGAAGTTTTTAGACATCCACATACACAGTCTGGTTAATGATTCGCCACGCTATATAAATTTAAACAAATAAA
This sequence comes from Microchrysa polita, assembly GCA_949715475.1. Classification (NCBI taxonomy): domain Eukaryota; kingdom Metazoa; phylum Arthropoda; class Insecta; order Diptera; family Stratiomyidae; genus Microchrysa; species Microchrysa polita. Next base: position 32,959,901 of record OX454415.1, read on the forward strand.
CCCAATTTCGAGTTGGTTGTATTTTCACTTAATGATTACATTGGCTGCTCGTAAACGCCTAGAGTTGTGGTGAATAAAAAGCGATTAATCGAATTTTATTCTTAACTTTAGAACGTGACCAGCCATAAACTTAATCAACTATTTAAATAACTTCTTTTCAGACCGTTTCATACCTTTTAACATAACACACTAAACATCGTCATTGCGATGAATTTTATTTGTTTTTGCCTATACACACCGTGAAAGGTTGTTATCTGCGGGACTTTGAGAAATCTTAATCCAAATCCGAGTCCCAATACCACGACGCGACGACCTGATCAAGCTCTAGTACAGCATGTACTCGTGCAATCCGCCATAGGTTGCGAGTATGTCTTCGCAGCCATATACATACAGACGATGACTTGGCATGTTGGATTACCTTCACTGTGTTAACTCGTTAATTTATTGTTAATTGAGTAGTAAATTTATTACGTTCTGTGTAACCCGATCGGACTCGATGAACCCTTTTCGGGACGAATCCCCCGAATCTTCTGCTCTTACGCAATGAATTGTACACCGGGGAACGGCTACTACAGCAATCGAAAACACTCGTACGACAACGGGGAAGAGTTGACTGCGGTCAGTCAATGTACGGGGCGCACTCCTTTCCATACAATATCCATGTCTGATACTGATACAGTCTTGTTATTTATTTCCGAGTTCATTTATTCTCCTGTAATTGCTTTTTCATTCTTAAACGACCTCTAATGCATTTACCTGTTTATTGGAAGATTTATTGTTGGCGAACGCGCGGACGGACATTGCCACCGTTTGATTATTATTATGGGCGCGCGAAAAACCATTTCTCGCGCAAAACCATTCAGCCGACCCGACATCGTTTTAATTAAGTAGATACATGCTCGTTAGTAATTGAGTTCCTTACAAAATGGTAATGCTAATGCCGTTACGTTATCTAGTGTTTTCGACTACTGTTCGCACGGATCTTATTGCACCATTTCTCAGCGTGTCTTACAACTTCACTATAGTGAAATTCTGACTTTGACTATTGCACAAATGAGGATGTTATCTGAGTTTTGTAGGCAAGTTGAAACGGTTAATGGTCTGCAAATTTGCGATCAATTGTAAGGTAATCAGTCTTGATTGTACGCGATATATTCAATACACACTTAATTCAAAATTCGAAATGGTAGTACATTTTATTTGTAGGCTAATCGAACGAGATAAACGAATTTTAAATTGTCTATTTTAAACCTCACATAAACATTTTTTTTTACAGATTTGTCTTCTAAATATTGCCCAAAAATTTCGTCCGAAATTTTGAACAAAATTTGGCTAAAATGTGCCTTACTTGAAATAAGGGAAAAACTATATAGTAAATGAAAGAGAAGTGAAACCACGGACCTGGATCCTGTCGACGTGTATCTGTAAAACGACCTTAGAGTGTTGATGCTTCCAATGCACCCAAGCCATGTTGATGATTTCCCGGAGGTTGAGGTAAGCGACCGTGTAAAGCCTCGAAGTTGACGACTCCGCATAACCCGAGGGGCTAGTTAGGGAAAGTGGCCGTTACATCTATGGCTGATTTGGCTACGACCTTTCGCTAAAAACAACGGAATACGATTGATTTTTGGCACATTTTAACGATTTGGGGAGTGGGCAGCAGAACGAGACTCACAGCTCCCAACCTATGCTGCTTTACTATGGTAGTGAACGAGATCCCTTTCAATTAATAAACGCGCCAATTTGTTACAGATTTGAAGCCCAGATTCAAAATTCAGATCCGTCACAATAGAAATTATAATTCAAACAAGGAAAGGACAAAGGATAATTGACTATCTAAGCACTTTTATGCTAAATTGTTGTAATATGCTAAAACATCCTGCTCGTCATCTTCTTCCACGACTTGTCAGTACCTACAGTAGAGTCCGTCTAAATTGCAACTATGATAATTTCATGCACGACTGAAACCGCTATTTATATTAATTTCTTACAAGTAGAACAAGTAGAATTTATTTTATAGAAATCTATGTCGATGATTTATCTTCATCAAAAAGTGAATTGTACCAAAGGCTGAGCTAACCACCCTTCACCACGATTTGGTAGAGACTTTGGTAATATTCTCGGCACAAAATCTAGACGACCTTTCTTAGAACAAATCATGGCTGTGCCGGATTAGAAAAATGGATAGCCCCTCAATTTTTCTAACCCGGCACAAACAACAATTATTACAATTTAATGAGGAATCCTTACACCTTTCTATCCTACAGTTGGTCTACATGAAAAAGAATGTACTTGTATGCAACCACCACGTCCAGTCCTTTGATATCAAAATATCTTCTTCTTCTTCCTTGCCTCGTTCTTTATACCGCTCCACGGTTTCGCGTTGCTCGACCTGCGGTGTAGGCACATCGCCCGTTTTGGCAGCTCTATCTTGGATCGTGTCATCGCCGAGACCAATGCGTTTTTGATGCTTTTTCTTTTGATAGATCCAGGTGTTCTTCGGTTTGCCTCTGGCCTTGGGTCCATCAAGTGGAACTTCCATTGATATCGCTTTCTTTGCGGGGTTCTCAGGCGGACGTCTTTGAACATGGCAATACCAATCCATTTGTCGGTCTTCGAGCTTTTCGGTTTGATTGATTGGTTGGTATATGGACAAGCTGCCTCGGATTTAGCTACTCTTTATGTGGTCCCTTTTGGTTACACCTGTCAGTTGCGTAACATTTTAATTTCAGTCGCTGTCATTTCTTTCGCGTAACCTTCATACATGGTCCAGCATTCTGATCCATACATGAGTGCGGGACGTACAACCGTTTTGTACAACTTGCCCTTTTGGTACCACAAACCCATTGCATCGAACAGGCTGCTAAATTATTATTCTAACCACCCGGCTAAAATGAAATTCAACGTTGCGAAATCTTTCATCCGTAAAGTTTTTAAAGTCAGCCACAAGCAGTTTAGGAATAATAATCTTACAAGGATTAAAAATATTCTGTCAAAGAATAACTATCCACCTGCCACCATACAAAAGCTGATTGGTGAAGTAAGACAGCATCGGAATGTGAGCCAAACTAGCTATGCGTTTTTATCAACTGAAGAAAGCTCAAAAATTCACCAATCAAATACGGAAAAAAACGTTTTCATCGTTGGTATACGTTCCTAAGCTGAGCGAATCGATTTCGCGAACTTGCAAGTACTTTGTTCCACAGCTCGATCTAGCGATGCGACCACATGCGAAAAACAAAGCCATGCATACAAACCTAAAATCAAAAATTCCAACTGAGGATCGATCTGGGGTTGTCTACAAGATAGACTGCTCTGATTGTGATGCAACGTATATAGGCGAAACCGTACAGAAGCTTGGCAGTCGTATAAAACAACACCAATATGACACAAAAAAGGCCCTTAATAACAATTTATCAGCGCTAGCCAAACATTCAATTAAACAAAATCACCAGTTTAATTTCGAACAAGCAAAAATTTTGGCTAGCGAACGTAACAAATACAATTACAAATTAAAGAGGTAAACCAGATCATCAAATACGAAGGCACAGCATGCAACGAGAAAAGCGACAAAAAAGATTATTCAAACACCTATTATAATCTAATAAAATGTGGACTTAGTAACAATACAAATATCTAATTGTACTAGTACAAAATGTTTTTCTGTTACATTTTACCATTTTCTGCGATTTGACATGAAAGCGAAATGTCAGTCTTTGTTTCCGAAAAAGTTGTTTCAATTATGTAATTCGTATTAATATATAAAAAGGTATTATATAACTTTTTATTCATAGTTAAAGTAAAATTAAGTATTGTATTTATTGTTTCCTAGAATTAGAACCCTTATGATGGTCTTTTGACCGAAATATATCGGTTCGAAACAAATAAATACGACTTTTATTTTATCCCATCGTGAATCAAAACTGGAGGAGATACAACATTGTTCTCTGATTGAATAAAACGATTCCGGAAATACAACTATTCAAACTCAATAAATTAGAATATTTTCATTTTAGACCTTTTTAAAAGCTCCATAACTTTTGAAACATTACTAGTTTAGCCGTAAAATTTTGTATAAGTATTCACAATAAGTTCAAGATCATTTTAAGGTAAACATTGAGTCGTTCCGGTCAAGAACCACCATTATCCCCCATTTAAATTTTTCAAAACGGCATATTCATAACTCACCCCAAAATTGGAGCAGAGTGCTAAATTTTGGTTTGTTGCGATTGGATGTCAAAGTCACCCCACCCACCAAAAATTAGCTCATTCGGATAAAAACGAAGGGTATCTCCCATACAAAGTGACCCATCAGGAGTTTGTTCTACGTCCTACTCATTTTATAAACTTTAGAACAAAGTTGTCTTGGGTCATTTTGTATGGGAGGTATGCTTTTTGGGAGGTGGGGTGACTATGACCACCAATCGTAACAAACCAAAATTTGGCACTCTGCTCCAATTTTGGGGAGAGTTATGGACATGACATTTTGACAAATTAAAATGGGGGGATAATGGGGGCCTACACCGGAGCGACTCAATGTTTACCTTAAAATGATCATGAACTTACTGTGAATACTTGCACATATACATTACGGCTGAACTAGCATTCTTTTAAAAGTTATGGAGCTTTTAAGAAAGGTCTAAAATTAAAATATTCTAATTTATTTTGTTAGGCTAGCGCCGAAATATTTAACTCTAAATAAATAACAGGCGCGACAATCCAACATTGGACTAAGGCCGCAGGATGTGTTAGTGACATCCTATTTCCAAGATCTTATCTGCTTTTTGTTGAGGTAATGAGATCAGCATCACGCTCAGCAGTGTTATTTATCCCCATAAATGGGTACTCGTTTAACATCTGAGTGAGATCATAGTCCGTCACAAGCTCGTGAGTTCGAAAAACACCATGGAACACGGTGAGATTCGAACTCATGACCCTGTGCACCGAAGGTGCGCGCACTAACCGCTAGACCAGCCAGACTACAAATATTTAACTCTAATGTGTTTTATATCATTGGAAAGGTATTTTTATGTATTTTCTTTCGTCCTCAGACCATTTTTGTGTATCTCTTGCGGTTTTTGAAATAATCGCAAAAAAAAACTAAAAAAAAATGCTCCCTTTCCCTCCTTTTTTTAAGGTTGCGGACCCCCAATCGGTTGGGACATTTTATGTCATCATCTCGGGATCATCCCCAACCATAATAAAAAAAATTTTCGATGTAGGATTTTTGCCGTTCGATGGCCATATTTTAGTCCAATTTTCTTAGACTATCTCACCTACATCGAGTTTTTATTTATACTTCTTTTTTTTTATACTTCACATTTCATCTAGCACATGCTTTTTCTAAAAAACAAGAGTGAAATTTGAAAATGTTTCCTGTAGATATAAAAGAAAATTCCTATTCCGGTTAAAATCGAAAAATTGAAGAACCGTTTTGAAAGTACCGATTTTCGGTCCGTCCTGTTTTTGACATCCCTACTATGTATGGTTTTATTTTTGCAACGATCGCAACCATCCATGTTGGACGATGCTGTCTAGCAAACATTGGTAATGGCAAGAAAATATTTTGCCATCACAAAGTCGATATGTCATCATACTAAACGCTTCATATTCACATATTCCTGAATCATGAACACGGAAAAACGATATTGCTCGGCGCTTCTTGTCCCTATATGTATAAAAGTAGTTCGGACAAGACAACTTCGTTCATTATCGTGGCTGGAGAGATGTGCGATTTCAATGTTGCGAGGAGCGGAAATTGTTACAGCTTAATTTTTCGGAGACCTTTGTTTCTGTTGACAGAAGATGTTGATTGGGATTTTTGGACATGTTGCAGGTGCAAACGTTGATAATAAACACTTGGCTCGTTGTTGGAATCGAAATGACGATAATACTTTGCATTATTTGTTATGCGAGGTGTGGGTGGTATCAATAAAAAATCACCCACACCTCGCACAACAAATAATTCAAAGCATCATCGTCAATTAATAAATAATGTGACTTATATCAATTTCACAATAAACGTCATTTTGCCTCTTTTGCTAAATAGTTTTACGCTGGGAGAAGAAGTTACGCAATATTCACTTTTATTTTATTACAATAGTGTAAGAGATCGAAAAATGCTTTAATTTTAAACATAACTTTAAAACCTGAGCTACTGGACATTACTGATACTCACCTAGTCCATCTCGACCCTACCATCTGTAAAGAAAAATACAAAACACATGATTTTGCCATTATGCATTAAGAAAATGAACACATTCAAAACATGAAAACAAGCAGAAAGCGAATTGACAATGTTGGCCCAGCCAACTAACAGAATAAAGAAGACAGCGAAGGAGAACTACTTTCATTCACGTGTCATCTTAGCACATCTTCTTCTCTCATCGGTCGTCGGTGTTCCGCTGATTAGGCTGGCTGATTCGGCTCAATCCCACTTCGCTATCTTTTTTATCCAGAAGTAAAACCCTTCTACCTAGGGTACACAACTTCTGGCGAAAACGTTATACAGGTATTCTGGTAGAAAGCGGAGGGGGAAACCACACAACGCAACAACAAACTCAGTGTGCTCACCAAATTTATCATTCCAAAGAAAGTCACTTTTTTTCACTAATTTGCCACTTACAATTTACTATATACGAATGTCCCGCACTGACGCACTCCAACAATTACACAATCTGAAAATGGAATGTCGGCATTCATATTTCTTTTCCTTTGCAAGGCCTACCACGACTATATTCGCAAGGAAATTTTCAAACTTCTGAATATTCAATTTACACAGCCTATTATGAAAATATTACCATTAGAAAAATACTAAGTTTATTTCAAAAGCAGTTCAATGAAAAATAGCATTAGGTTACTGGCTTGAATCTTTCGTTTTATTAATGAAAAAATTTGAGAAAATATTTTTTTTAAAGAAATTAAAATTTAGTAAATAAGGTCCTTGCCTTATTTATCAAATTTGTTTCCGTTTATTCTGCGAAATTCCACATCCATAAAATCCAAGTTCTATTTGTATGGTTGCAGATCTGTTCTGTCATATCCAATATCTTAGATATTGAAACAACTAATATAAACTCTAAAGTCCTAAGCAAATACATACCTAGATGTGTTCCTCGAAGTAATATGTAGTGCAGTCAAAATATCCCATTTCAGGCCTCCAAATAGAAAAAAATAGAGTAAGGATATTTTTTGTGGTTTTTGAATCAGCGAGCTCCCAGGAATCTAAAACTCATTTGCTAAAAAAAAATTTGATCGGAAAGGTCCCAAAAAGGACAAAAAAGGATACTCTTTAATCCTTGGCCGGAGGTCAGCATGTGGGGTATCAAATCAAAGGGGACGTCGAGTACATTACATATCCGGTATTTGTTTCCTGTTTCAAGGACCCTCAACGGAATAAATCGAGATTAAATCGGAAATTATTGTGTTTTCCGTGTATCTTTCCAAAGCCATAACTACGAGAATAATCCAAGTTGTCACTACGTTTCTCACTTTTCCGAATCTATGATAGGTTGAGATTCTACCATTAAATTTGCTAAGAAAAAAATTATCGGAAAGCTCTGAAAAAGGACATTAAATGACACTAATTACAAACCTTGATTGAAAGTGAGCATGCGGGGTGTCATGTCAAAGAGGACGTCGAGTGCATTGCATATCCGGTGTTTGTTTCCTGTTTCAAGGACACTAAATGGAAAAATTCGGGCTAAAACGAAAAATTACGGCTTAGGAAAGATACATTTACGAGAAACATGAAAATTTTCCATTGGATCCCAATTTTCTCCTGTGAGGGTCCTTGAAACAAGTAATAAACGCCAGATATGGAATGTACTCGACGTCCTCTTTGATATGACACCCCGCATGCCCACGGTCGATCAAGGTTTGTAATTAGTGTCATTTAATGTCCTTTTTCAGAGCTTTCCGATAATTTTTTTCTTAGCAAATTTAATGGTAGAACCTTTAGCTATTATAGATTCGGAAAAGTGAGAAACGTAGTGACAATTTGAATTACTCTCGTAATTAGGGCTTCGGAAAGATACACGGGAAACGCAATAATTCTCCATTTAATCTCGATTTATTCCGTTGAGAGTCCTTGAAACATGGAACAAACACCGGATATGTAATGTACTTGACGTCCCCTTTGATTTGATACTCCACATGCCGACCTCCGGTCAAGGATTAAAGAGTATCCTTTTTTGTCCTTTTTGGGACCTTTCCGATCAAAATTTTAGCAAAATGAGTTTTAGATTCCTGGGAGCCCACTGATTCAAAAAACACAAGAATTAACCTTACTCTATTTTTTTCTATTTGAAATGCTAATATAACTGCACTATATGGATTTCTACGTATTTTAATTTTCCATATGCAATAATTCCGTTGGCGGCAATAAAACTCTCCACGCTGCTGATATAATTAAAGTAAACGGATCGCACTAATATTTCTTCCAATTCTTGATGTTGGTGTTGTTTGTTTCATATCGGTGCCCTCACGCTATATATACGAAAAACAAAAACGAATCGCGCTCGATGGAATTGATTGCATTTTTAAATTGGTTTTTGATGAACCCTCATTGCTGGCGCTGTCAGTGGTAATAAATCAGCCTGAAACTATTTATTTTTCGAATTACCACCGACTAATATATTTTACATTTTATTATTAAAATAAATTTTTATTAGCTCTATTATGCTTGTAAAAGAAATAAATATGCATAGCCATATGCACAACACACATGTGGGGTGTAGGTTTTGACCGCAGGCCAACAACGTCCAGTCCGGTCCGGGCCAAGAAACTATAACATTTTTAACAAATAATAATTTTTGGATTCATTAGGAATTCAAATACACAAATCGTCAAGATATGTGTATATGAACTCGGAGCATTGAAGCAAGTGCCAGCACCCCAGCGTGGTGTCTTTGTTAATTTAATACACGACGGGATGTCTTTGTGGCGACCGCTAATCACCCATTGCTCACCCGAAAATTAGATGTGGACGATAGGTGCCCCGCGTCGTTTGATCAGGAGAGACTAGGCATGTGAGGATGCGAAATGTGGCTTGTTATCGCATTGTGACAGGTATTGAGGTTGTTTCCATGTTAGGGAGATGTTTTAGGTATCGCGTGGAAATCGATTTATTTACTATCAATGCTTAATTGAACGAGCGAGTACGTAATGGAAGTGGTGATAATACAATTTCAAATCTGTGTCTTACCTTGTGCCTTTTTATCATATCGATGTACCCTAACAAAGCATAATTTTCGGAGTGCGTAATTTTGACAGTGCTTGGCTTTCCACCCGCATCGCCCAGTTCTTTTGTGTTAGGGTGTGACCCGATAATATTATGAATCTATTTCGTTTCCGATACCTAATTTCGATACAATTACTTTCTCTCACAATCCTTTTAACATTTATCCATTATCACTAAACACTCCACAAAACTTGTTATCGAAATCTGGTTTCGATTTTCATGCCGATACCACAACATATCTTTGAAACATGTTTAATCTAATTAGCGATTGGTGTCCTGGTCCCTAGATGCGGCGATCGGTTAACTATGTGATGTGGTAATATTTTGTGACAGCTGGAAAACAGAATGGGGCAAAGAACAAGTCCGTCGCGATGACGGTCTTATGAGTAGGTGGTAAATCGATTTTATCTGAGATACATGATGACCGTTGAATGATCTTGTTAATTACCAAATTATTGGAAAAATTTTCCAAAATAACATTTGAGTTTTACTGTTATTACCTGATGGAGCAAATTATGGTTTCCCATATCAAATTAGGGGCAGTAAATTGTTAATTCTTATTTTATTGGGTTAATCATTGGGCGATGCGATGCAAATCAAATTGCCCATTGAAACAAAATTAATGAAGTATGGTTATACTGGTCAATTATATAAAAAAAAAGAGCGAACATTTTTGCAAGTAAATTTAAACATATCTCCCTCTTTTTCTATTTTGAAGTATGTACTAAGGAATAAAGCGGATTACCGAACTTTGAAGCAATGTATTTTAAACTGAAAAATAATGTCCGAATATTGCTGTTAATTACGTAAGCCATTTTTTGTTGTTAATTTAATTCTAAAGATAAATTCGCCTACATACCTAAATATTATGCTCTCTATATTTGAACAAAATGCAGTAAAAATGTCAAAGCCATTATCCGGCTATTTAAATTTGAACTAATAAAATTTACTCTACAAAATCCATCAACTGCACAAATGGACTCAACTTGATATTCGAAAATTTATGGACTTCTTTTAATTGGCTCAACAGGAAAACATGACATGATTATAGTGTGGCACAACACAGGAGATCATGTGTAAATGGTTCCCTCCATAATAACACGACACAAACAGCGTTACCACTCCTTTTAAGCGATCCGCCTCGTCCACCACCCCCTGCTTCGTCTATAGTCTCCACAATTGATTCACTTTATACGATCTATAAAATATGAATAAAAATATAAAAAATAAATATCACAAATTAATGATTATTTAACAACTTTCTTATAACTATAAACATTTGAATTATTGATAGTTGGGGTGATTTGGTCTCAAAGACGACGAACGTTGAGCTGGCCGGGCAACGAGTATATGTGTGTATGGACAGCGAAACAACGAGAAAAGAATGAAACGCCACCCGCTGCGTGCTGCCGTAAATCACACACCTAAACACACACTCAGTTTACCTGAACGGGTACGAAAAGGAAAATTTAATTTCATTTTTATGATACCTCAATTTATTTCAGTGTAAATCATCTTGAGAGCGCAGTTATACACGGATTCGATTTGAGGTTGGATAGAAATGAAAGAAGGCGACACAAGTGAAATAATCTGAAGAAAACAAATGGCCAAGCCGAATAAGACAATATTGTGTGCCTCGGCGGCCCAAGATGGAATGCCGTTTACTTTGAGTGTGCCATGCCAGCATTATGATGGTTTTACATTTATCAATATATAGGAAAATATCCGTCTAGGAAATGTCACGATTTTTTTGTCAAAAGACTGGTTTTGTGGTATTTATCGGTTATATATATATATATAGGTTATATATAGATAAATAAGCAAATTCGTGGTATGGTGGTGAAAATTTTTAATAAATTTATTTAAATAGTCATAATATTTATTTAATTTAAAAAGGAATCCTTTTAGAATGACATTAGTAACGGTTGTGGAATATACAAAAGAAGAGAACGTTAATATTGTGAAGTTAAGGTTCTGTGGTGCACTTGGTTGAGTCGCACTCTACGATCCTAGTAATCTAGAGGTCCAGAGATCGAACCTCGGTGTGGTCCAGGAAATATATAGTGCTTGCAACATTATATATACTTCGAAATTATATGCATTGTAACGTTGACTGGAAGTAGCCTATAAACGCCCGAGTGAAAGCACCATGCCCTACAAGGTGTTACGGTACAGAGAAGAAGAAAGTTTAAAGCATTAATTGTCTTCTGGAAACGATAATATTTTCCACCAGCATTTTATTAGGAGTATAGACTTATCGTTCCGCACTCTGATATCAGACTACTAGAGCAAAAGTATATTTAGGTATAATATAAGCACTCTATTTCCATATTTCGGGGAGTGAATTAAAATGTCTGTCGTTGGGGGTTCCACAAGGGTCAGTCTTGGGCCCTATTTTGTTTCTATTTTATATTAACTAACTGTTCTATCAAGATTTTAAGGGTTCTTGAACAGCATTCGCCGATGATATAGGATGTACTTATGTCTCAAAAAGCTTATTGAACGTAAGTGCTGATATTAATTGGGATCTCAATCTCTTGAGAACCTGGTTTGCTGATCATCGTTTAATAATTAGTTCTAAACCTAAAATCATGTTTTTTAGTTTATCTTTTTCAATCGCAAACGATGCTGAGTTTATTTATCATTCACCGGATTGCCAAAGATTTAAGCTACGCAATTGCTGTTGTAGTTCTATTTTTATTTTAATATAATATTTAATTCTATTTTTATTTTAATTTTAACCGTGCTCTCGCTTGCAGTAACAATTGTTTTACAATTGGAGTAGTTAATAATTTTAAATACTTGGGATTAACTCTGGATTCGAAACTATGCTTTGCCAATCATACGCAAGATTTAGCTAAATATTTTCGTTGTTCTCTCTGATATTTTTATTATCTGAGAAAAATTTGTTCCGATGCAATGCTTAGGAGAATTCATTTTGGTATTTTCCATTCCAAACTGGAATATGGCATATCGTGCTGGGGCGGTTATTATTTTAATCAAATTCAACTGCTTCTTATTTTACAAAAAAAGCGTGGTCAGAATTGTATGCAAAAAACAACGAAGACATCCTAGTTTCGTACTATTGCAATATTTGAACATTCTTATAGTCCGCCATTTGTACTGCTTTATGGTTTTAAAAATCTTCTTTGCCAGATCAGGGAATCTTAGCCCTCGGATGGTTCAGTGGGGTCTGACAGACCCCAGAGAAATTTAAATCTCAAAATTTTCATAGAAAACCTTATCGAATGGTATTTTGATGCATTTGTAATTTAGGTGTGTATCACATACGTTAACTTAAGCATGAATTTGTTTGAATATGTGATTTTGTTAATAAGTTATAGCAGTTTGAAAGTGCACTGGGGTCTGTCAGACCCAACGAACCATTTACGTATGTCTTTTTTACAAAAGTATGTACATTTCGTTTTGTGGGAAATTTTCAAAGTATGTTATTTGGAAAACGATAAAATGTGATAATAATGGTCGAGAAGTGTTGACACTTTGTAATTAGAGTACATTTGTGAAATTCGAAATGTCGTTTTTGAAAGAAATGGAGAATTTAGGGTGTTTTCAATTAGGGGTTTTTTAAAGTTTTTACTCAATTCATTCAAAATTATGCCATTTTTTACCTGGATTTAATTTATGAGGATCTCCTTACACTATTGTATCATTACCTTATGACTTTTAAGTCAAATCTTAAATTAAAGACTTTTCTGAGCGTAAGAATTAGGTGGGTATTTTATATAATACATAAAGCTTTCTCAATGAACTTGGCTATACGCTTGTCGAGCCTCTTCTAAGAAGGAGGAAATCAACGGATAATATTCGTCAAAGCACAGTGCAAACTATTGACGACAATTTGGACATTGTTCACCTCCCCCATGGGGCCAGATGCCCCAGACTCCCCATTGGGGCCAGATGGTCCCCCAAAGAGGCAAATATGTGTTCTATGCCCACGAATAAAGGATCGCAAGACAGAATACAATTGCAACGAGCGCAAAAAGCCAATCTGCGAAGACCATCGAGGGAAAAAGCTGTGAAGAATCGTCTAAATATTGACTAAACTTGGATCCCGATTTAAGAAAAAATAGTAACCTTAGCCAAAGAATTTTGATGTACTTATCTTTGTTAATCAGTATTAAATACGTTTTGACTAATAAAAATAAAATTTTGTAAAAATATTAGTTTTTATATCGATTTATTTGTGATAAGTTCAAATTCTCCTCAAATTTGACACCACCTAATTTTTTCTTCCACATACTAAAAACTACTGCCCGAATTCCACTCTTTTTATATACCACTTAATCAAAAGGCTTCACAGTTACTTCTAGTTCAAATAAATGTGCCAAAGAAGCAAAAATTTAAGTTTTAGAGCGATTTTTGCCTTGGGGTCTGTCAGACCCCACTGAACCATTTACGTATGTAAAATTTACCTGAACCATCCGAGGGTTAATTTCAGAATAATATCTGAATACAATCTTCGAAGAAACTTGGAGTATGTTGTGTCAGTTCCATTTGCACGAACCACTGCGTTCCGTAATTATTATTTGGTCTCATCATGTCGATTATTCAATAAACTTCCCCATTCAATCAAATCTGTGATATCTCCTGGAAAGTTTATTAAATGTGTTAGAAATTGGCTTTTTGAATTTGATTTTGCTACCTTAGAAACTAGTTTTTCTGACATTCAGGTATGAACTATAAATTATATATGTATTAAAAAAGTTTTCATTAATAATTGTTTGCTCTTTTATTTAATTTAAAAATTGTATAATTATTTTGCATCGTATCCATCCTATGTAGTTACATTCTTGATATTATTTATTTACAAATCACCCCACGATTCCAATTAATAGAATTTTATTATCGAATTTAACCTAATGAAGTGGCATTTAACACTATTCTGTGCTGTACTTAGTATCAGAATAAAACATGTTTCAATATTTCATACTATTCTGTAGTCATAGCAATTGTAAATATTCTTGTAAATTTTTTTAAGCATTATGAAATAAACTTTATCTATCTATCTATCTATATAGTGTTGTTCCACTTGCCCGCCTTCAAGTAAACTCGCGCACTTGCACTTTTATTTTTTCTCAGATCCTCCGGAGTTTTTTTTAGTGAAAGTCTTCAAATTGTTTTTTAAAAGCAGTCCATAAATATGATAAAATATCTCTCTTTCTAAATACAGAGGTAAACTTCATTAAGATTGTGTGTAAATGGAGTTTAACTACGAAAACAAAAGATTTAAGTCAGTAACCTATATTTTATTCTTCTTCCGCCCTTGCCTCGTTCTTTATACCGCTCCATGGTTTCGCGTTGCTCGACCTGCGATGTAGGCACATCGCCCGTTTTGACTGTAATATCTCCGCATATTTCTACAGAGAATGTGTTGTTGTTGCTTTTCATTTGACACATCCAGGTGTTCTTCGGTCTGCCTCTGGCCTTGGGTCCATCAAGTGGAACTTCCATTGATATCGCTTTCTTTGCGGAGTTCTCAGGCGGACGCCTTTGAACATGGCAACACCAATCCATTTGTCGGTCTTCGAGCTTTTCGGTGAGCTGCCGCGGATGTAGCTACTCTTGATGTGGTCCCTTTTGGTTACCCCAACTGACATGCGTAATATTTTCATTTCAGTCTATCGCGTAACCTTCATACATGGTCCAGCATTCTGATCCATACATGAGTGCTGGACGTACAACCGTTTTGTACAACTTGCCCTTTAGCTACAGTGGCATTTTCTTATCGCAGAGGTTTGTCGCCACGTCATCCACCCAACCTTTGTGCGATGTTTGATGTCATCATCGCATGTAGATCCGTTGTTCACCATCGAGCCAAGGTACTTGAACTTAGTACAAGACTTAAGCAGTTCTCCTTTGACGTACATATCTGGTATCGGTGCATCTGGGTCTGAGAATGGGCAGCATAAGAACTCAGTCTTTGTTATACTTACCCTCAGTTCATGCTACTCTAGAATATCACACCATTTTGTAAGTGCAGCTGGCAAGGCAACGATGTTTGGGCTACTGAGGACTATCATCGACAAAAGGAAGAGATATTTCTAGGGCGTCGGAAACACGTGTTATAAGTATATGATGATATTGAAGAGCAACGGACACAATATACTGCTCTGGTGTACTCCGACATTCACCGGAAATTC